>JAQQTP010000023.1:0-2400000 GCA_029884605.1 Ormosia emarginata
CACACGGCGCTCCGGTCCGTCGCCGTCTCATCCATCACAATCAGGAAGCCTATCTCAGCCTCACTCATGTCGTCTTTCGTGGCATTGATTCATTGCCGCTTGGTCGGCCACGGCTGCCGGCGCATTACCATCACTCGCACCACCGTGACACCGCAAGGGCATCCGCCGCTACAAAGATCCCAATCACCCAAATGGGGCAGGCTAGGGTTTCTATGTCAGCTTCTACTAATAATGATGGGGTCTCTATTGAAATTTACGTGGGGTTTTCTACCGATGTGAAACATGCTTATTAATTGTATATAACCTACTGATAAAATGACTCCAATTTATAGAATTTGAGCTCCCTCTATTTTGGCCCGCGAATAGTCCCATAAGCTCAAGATATAGTAATCCTTTGAATCCATTAATGAAATATATTTTTAAGTAAAATTGTAAGTTTATAGATATTACCTAGACTCCAAGATAATAGATAATAAAGTGAGTTTAGGACCATTCAATAGACCGGTAGGTATAATCTTACATTAAACTTGAATATCAAGGGGTTTCATCGATACTCATATGATGATTTAAGTCAGCAATTACTTAAAAAGCAATAACTCTTGATCACTTTGCACTTATTACCAAAGAGCTGATCTCCGTAACCCAAGTTTGGAATCCTAGTAGTGCCATCTTCATGACAACCGTGTTTAGGTTCACCATCTAGTATCACTGGACAACTGCTCTAGCCTCATAATAATTGCAGTACCATCAATTCTTCACTGGACCAAAACTTCATTAGCCTCGCATTTGCATTAAATCTCCACTCTCAAATTAAAGCAATATTTGGTCCTCAAGAAAACCCACACGAGGTTCATACCTTCCAAAGAAGAGGTCTTTCTAGCTTACGTGGTATATTTGATCTATTTTCTTGGATTTCATTAATAGATGAATACCGATATTTTCATAATTGGGGTACTTATTTTCACTACTCTACGTACCACAACCTAATACTGATCCACCTCACTTTTTTGATCCATCATATTTGGTGATATCCAATCACCTCTACCTCAATATCTGCATTGCAAATTGTTTCCGATAAACCACAATGTTTTAAAAGTTATGCGAGAAACATCATGCATAGTTACGTGATATCTTAAAGATCTATGTACCAAAAAGCTTTAGAACCATTCTAGCTGCATCTGGTTAGTCTTTATATGCCTTTTTCATTTTTGGGTTTCTGGAAGTTAGCAACAGGAAACTTCAATTAAACCGAATGACAAGAGTGGCATTGCAAGTTTCGATGCTCTAAACATATTCTAAGGGCTCCACAGGTCCTAAAGTGCCAAAAGGAAATGGAATCTTCACAATCTGTGCACAATGTCACATATAGCTCATGGACGATTGTGAAGATTTAACAGTGTACACTCTTACACTACTAGTAAGAAAGAACGTAAAGTTCAGTAATAGCATTGGTGTTTCTTAGTAATCCCTTTTCTAATCTTGAATACAAAATTCTCAACCCTTCAAATCGCTTTCTTTTCCTTGTCCCACCATATACTTAACTTTAAGTAACTGGCAACATTACCATACTCCAAAGTAGACACGTTTCATTTTAGTCCTTAATCCAGACTATTCATACTCATGATCTAACAAAGATGTGCAAACTATATTGCATATAACGCAAAGACCAAAGAGGTACTAATTGCACTTGTTGTTTGGTTTTACTTTGTCTAATGTAGAGGTACTTTGGGAATACAACCATTCATATAATCACTCTAACCTTAAAAGATGCTAGCTCCTGAAAATCATAATAATAAGTACTTAATCTTTTATTGGCATTTTGCAAAAAAATAAACATGGCTATATGCTATTTTTTGCGTGGGGATATAATTTTTTTCAAAGCTATTAGATCTTATGTTAGATTGCTATCTATTCATCTCTTTTCTTTGGTTATTCAAGAACTCGAGATTTTATCTTTATTTTTTTAAAGATGTTTTGACAAGAGTAAACAAAGAAGCTCTCCATGCCGCCAAAAATAAGCTTGAAAAGCAAGTTCGAAGACCTTACATTGAGGTTGCGCGATACCGGAAAAACATTTGAGTTACAGGTAAATGACTATGATCTTTTGCCATTGCTAAATTAAAATCATTTTATCGTGGCTAAGGAATCTTGTAGTTTTCCCAAAGTAAAGATGAATTAAGACATCAATTAATTTCAGTAAAATATTTGTAGTAACTCTACTAACTGCTTGTTTCTATACCAATAAACCTTGATTCTCGAGAGATCAAAATTTCTTAGTGGACACATACTTGATTTGTGTAATTCATGAAAAGAGATTTTTGTTTGTACTTTTTTTGACAAATATGATGTAATCAAAAATGATGATACACACACACACACACATGCTATTTACATCAGTTTCCAGCAAAGAGCCTTTAATCTCTAATATTAAGCTTTATCAATGTAAGATACTGGAAGAAGCAAAACATAAGAAAATTTAAAGATTACAACTTGTATTACCGAACAAGAGATGTATCTGGTAGCATTTGGATAATGATTAAAATTGAGGTGAAAATTCATTGTTAAGATCCCACGTAAAAAGAAAAACTCTGGCGGGGAACTAGTTGAAGTTAGTAAATGTCAATCCATAGAGAACCAGATTAATCAATACTTATCAATTGCAGCATTAATTTAGACTCAAAAATGGCGTTTAACAAGCCAAAGAAGAAATCCATTTATGGTTTTGATTTAACATTTGAACAATATTTAGGAAACACATAGAGAAACTTGCAAATTAATTAACTGTATTAAATGAATTGGTTAGCATAGAATCCACCATTTAGCTAAATTTATATAGAGTAATTTAGGCTGACATATCCTTTTATTCCAACATGTACCATGATTATGTTTCATTACGTAATTATGAGATTAAATCTCTCGTTTTCCTTAGGTTTACATATGCCATTTAGCAACCACTCAAATCGGTTAATCAGTCTAATTGCTTCAGATAATCTAGTTATAAAGTAATCACTCTTGACAACTATCCTGTGACATTATATTAAGATTTTAGTCAAACTAATCATCATGTTAAGCATTTAATTACACACTGTAGAGAAATTACTAGTACTGTCAACATATATTCCCTTTTACATTACCGCATGTTCAATTAGTATAACAAACCCAGATTTACCACTTTTAGCATTTGCTTTCAAGAGTATGAACATATTTACACCTTAAATATAGCAGTTCCCATATTCTAGTTTTATCACCAAGTACAATCATCAGACAATCCTAGATCTACCACTTTGAAAGTGGCATTTTAATAAATACCTTCATGGCATTCACAATTAATATTCATAAATATATGGATAGAAACATAACCTGTGTTGAAATAAATGAATATGCTTTGGTAATTCACAACATCAAAACTAGGATTTCTTCTTCCCTTTACTAGATGAAGAACTTTAGCCACACATAGCTAAAAGTACAACTATCAAAAGAAAAATAACAAAATTTAGTTCATTAGAATGAAAGTTATCACATGTAAGAAAACTAAAGAGCAAACTAGTTTCCAAAGATCAATTCTTGAACTCTAATTACTCCCCAAGATTTTCCAATCTTCAATCCAATCTCCTTGAGAATGTCAGGTCTCCATGACTTTCCTTCAACTTCTCTTGGCTGGAGCTATTTGAGATTAATCCAAGAAGCATAAGGTCAAAACTCTCCAATCTCATATTAGACCCTAGCATCCTTAGTTATAGGCTTCGGTGATCCACCTTCATATATTCGACGCGTAATCATTTCTTGGGATACAGTTAAGATGAACGGCTCCGTAGTCAATGACACGCTTTCTCCAAGTCGTGTCAATTGATTTGTTTAAGCTTTCTTTCATTTTGGCAAAATAAAGAAATGGATGGTTCCCATTTCAAGACATTTGGCCGTGTCACTTTGCTTCTTCATTTTCTTAGCCTAGATCTTCAACAAATACTGAATTCTTCCCTCAGGAAAGTTTGAGAGGTAAATCTGAACCATTGATGATGAAACCCTTGGTTCTACTTTCAAGACGCATAGCAAACCTCGTAGTTTGATGGCCAATGAACTCCAACACTCCAAAGTTTTACTTCAAAAGTTGCTGGCTCGATCATAAGATACTTTAGGTAGAAACATTTAAGTCATGAAGTTTCATAGCACAAGACTCATAGAATTTAGGAACTTGGTCAAATGGTAGACAATTGAGACAACACTGGACAAGCACATGGACAGAGTGATAACAATAAACAAACCGAAATCAACAATATAAGAAAATTGGTTAAGAGATTGAATCCACCACTAGATTTATATGATAATGTAAATCCACATATCCTTTTTATTCCAACATGCTCAATTATGTTTTTATGCAATTGTGATATTAAATCTCTGTTTTCCTTACGTGTTGGCCAATTTAGCAACCGCTCAAATCAACTCCTAATCACCGATTAGTCATAAAGCAACCGCTTCTTACAACTATCCAACAATTGCATTAAGATTTAGAAAACCAATTACACTAAGGTCTAATCACACACCGGATTAAAACTTAGAACATATATTTCTCTAGATCTAATACCGCAATCACAAGATAATAAACCCAGATCTACCACTTTTATAACTGCAAATAGCACAAAGATAATTATACCCACATGAACATCATACATCCCACTAGATCTACTACCGCAACCGCGCATAATAAACCTAGATCTACTACTTTGAAAGTAGGAACAAGTACAAAAACCTTCATACCAACAATAGATTCGTAAATATATGAATAAAAACATAACCGTGTTGAAATAATCAAATATGCAAAGTTTACAACATTAATACTAGCTGTTTCATCACCCCTTAACCAAGGGAGGTTTAGTTACACATAGCTAGAAAGAAATCACAAGAAAAACTATGAAGAAACAAGAAGAAACTATGAAGAAACAAGAAACTAAGAGAGAAAATGAAGGAGAGTTACATCTTGTTCATGATAAATGGTGCCTTTTATAGAAGTCTAAGGTAACAAAATGACAAAGGGAAGTGGGTGGATGAGTGGTGAGTGAGTGAGTGGAGTGTTTGAGTGGATGGATTAGTGGGTTGGTTTAGTGGATTGGTTTAGTGGATGAGTGAGTGGAATGGTTGAGTGGTTGAATTAGTGAAAATGCCAAAGGACTTTTGGTGAGTGGGAAATTATGGACATGAATGGGTGAGTGGATGGATGAGTGGATGGATTAGTGGATGAGTGGGTGGAGTGGTTAAGTGGTTGGATTAGTGTATGAGTGGATGAATGGGTGAGTTAGTGGATGAGTGGATGAGTGGATGAGTGGATGATGGATGGAGTGGATTAGTGGATGGATGAGTGGGTGGTTGAGGACGAAAATTTCGTGTCTGACTTGGAAGCCAAAAACGACCCACTATACTTCAGAACCACGAAAAGTGTTCTTCATGAAAGTTGTAGATCCTTGTCTTGGCTATAAAATGGATAGCTGGTTCGTCCAATTTGGCTTCCTTAAGCCCAAGATATGTCCCAAATACCGTAGGTTGCTCAAACCCAACTTCAGCACCTCTGTTCCGACTTGCAAGCTCAAAATGACCTACTAGACTTCTTTTTCTGAAAATGTGTTCTTCATGAAAGTTGTTTATTTGGATCTTGACTATCCACTGTCCAAATTTCAGCCCATCTCCATTATTACATCTTGAGATATGATTTTATGAGTGCACACTGTTCGGATTCTACTGACAGAACCCGTATTCTGACTTCCATGTAAACTTAGGTCCCTTAGACATCTGAATCGGACTTCGAGCTCTTCATCAAAGTTGTAGAGCTTCCTCTTAGCTTTCCTACAAGATAAAATTCATGATTTTCAGATATCAGGAACTCAAGTTATGACCAAAATACAGAAACAGTGTAAAATCTCAATAATGCTGAAAATATTCAATTAGGACCAATTTGAGCTCAAACTCACAAAATCATGTCAAACTCAATCAATTAAGAATATGGAGAGTGTAAATGACTAAATATAAGGGTTTCTTAATGAATAAAATATGTGTTTATCAAATTCCCCACACTTAGCTTTTTGCACTCTCGGGCAAAACTCAAGACCAAAATTTTACAATCAAGAAGAACAACCAAAGGTTCAAGTGGATCAAAACATTCATGAGTTAACAATTCTCCACATCTCAAACCATCAAGCAAGGTATCTTCAACATGAATCGAGAATGATAGATCTTCACAAGATTCCCTCTCAATCTCTCAAGTGTTTAAAGGGTAGGTATTTCACTCAATTCAACCCATGAAAATTGCACTACCATAAGCTTGCTTATCTTCTACTTCTCCACTACTCAAAACACATGCACACACAAATCATGAGGACTTTATTCAAGGTTGTAGTGAGGTCAAGGTAACAGAGAGGATAAAATGGATATGAGAAGATAAATACCAAAGAGAATAAAAGCAAATGAGAGCCTGAGTTCAAATAACAAGCATAAAAGTTCATCCCAACTCTAGTGTATATCCCTTTACATATTCATTTCCCAATCCTTTTTTTCTTTTTTAAACACTTGGTTTTTTTTTTTTTTTTTTTTTTTTTTTTTTTTTTTTTTATATATATGAACATAACTATATACATACATTTTTTTTTCTTTTTGGGCACTCTTTTCTTTTTCAACAACCATTTTGTACACACACCCCCACACTTGTTCAAAAACTCATCCATTAACCAAGCTAATGTTCTTTATTCCCTAAGGTAAAGTAAGAACACGATTTCTCATTTAAGGCACATGATGAGCTAGAAACAAGGAATGGTCAAATAAGCTCAAAGGGGTTAAGCAAAGGAAAATATACAAGGTTGGCAGAATCGAGAATTTTCAAGAAATCAAAAGAGTGCTTGATATCATATTGAAAACAAGGTTGGCTATTTGGTTAAACTAGCTAATTAAGAAAGAGGGCCTCAATCATGTTCATGCATGCAAGTGAAATGTAGCCTCAAAAAGAATCAAAGCAAGTTCTAGAGTGGTCATTAACATGAGTGAAAATCACACAAGAAAGAAGAGAATGGCATAAATGTTGAATCCATCCATTAGGCTCAAAATCTCACAAGGTATGCATCCATCAAACTCAATTCATCAATTTAATCATCCATCACCAAGCATATCAGTTCAAGAAGGGAGAAAAGTTATTCAATCATGCAATGAACCCTTTTTTTTTTTTTTTTTTTTTTTTTTTTTTTGAATTTTTTTTTTTTACAAAAAGAACATGCTGAAATCTCTCCCCCACGCTTAATATAACATTGCCTTCAATGTGAAAGAGAGATATAGAAAAGAGCAACACAACCTGATAAGAAGTGAATCAACGCCAAGCGTAAAAGAAACACACCGTCAAGACCGATCGACTCGAAAAGAAATCAAACAATAAAACTTTAGTACTAATTAGTTACTACCTAAAAACTCCTTACTCGCCACCAATTAAGATGCTGCCTCAAGAGTAAAATTACTCCTTACTCGCCATCACTAATTGATTTAATAAGTACATGACAATCATATCATACTTTCCAAACAAAGACAACAAATTTTTTTTTTTTTTTTTTTTTTTATTTTTTTTTTTTTTTTTTTTTTTTTTTTTTATTATTTTTTTTTTGGGTCAACTATCCTTCCCCCCAACTAAATCACAACATTGTCCTCAATGTTAAAATATAGATGAGTAAAGGACGTAAGATATTACCCGTTGGAGAAAGTCGACACAAATTTAAATGTAAACAAGGTACAATAAAATCAAACCCATTAAAGATGAAGTCGCAGATCCGCTTTTGTTTCTTGTTACTTCCTTCGCCGCTTCTCGTTGACCAATCTATCCGAGCTAATACCGGATCGTACATACTCAAAAGCTTCTAATTTATCAATGAGCTCATCAATAGTGGAGGCAGAGATAAGAAGTTGTCTTGTCAAGGAGTGATAAATTTTGCTCCACGCTTTGTCAAGAAAAGATAACAAAAGATCAAAGAAATTATTAACATTCAACAAACCAATGGGTCTATGGTGGATGTTTAGTTCGCCCAAGAGACAATTTGAAAAATTTCTTCTAAAGTACCAAATCCACCTGTAAGACAATAAATGCATCGAATTGTCAACCATTGTTTTCATTCGTCCATGCATAGATGTTACCCGAATTTCTTCTCCAACTGCGTTTTCCAAAGGATGTTATTTTCACCAAAGGTTTAGGAATAACACCTAAAACCCGATCGCCTCCTATAGAAGCAAAGAAGTGATACAGCCCCCATTAACCCACGACAACCTCCCCCATATACAAGATGAATATTCCTCGCAGCAAGTGATCGACCAAGAGTGCTAGCGCGTTTACAAACTCTAATCCCTTCCCATAACTCGACCCACAAAAACACAGACATTTTTGAGGTTACTTAATAAGGCCCCATTCTATACTCTTCCTCCCTTTGAGTGTTTTCGAGTTGAAGGAAAATGGAGAAAATGGAGTGTTTAAGTAGGAAAAAGAATGGAAAGGGAATAATTGCACCTATGAGGGTAGGTTGGTCGTTGTCGAAAAGGTTAAATTAAGAAACACGTAATCTTTTCTCCTTTTTTTTTTTTTTTTTTTTTTTTTTTTTTTTTTTTTTTTTTTTTTTTTTTTTTTTTTTGTTTGACTTCAAGAAAACCATCAAGGTAAAGAAGTCTAGAAACCCCCGAAGGACCCCGCTCAAAGGATCGTCTCAGTACAAAAATTAAAATACAACAAAATGATACAAAGATAAAAGAAATAGAAAATGATGACATACCCGTATGTACAAAGTGTCCATGGCGTATCTTTATACAAGGCACATGAGCAAAGAGACATCACGCCCTCTCTCTTTTTTTTTTTTTTTTTTTGAATTTGTTAGAAAAACTTGATGAAAGATGAGTGTATACTTACTTAAGATGGGATGGAGGTAGTTCGCTTTTTTTCGGCTTTGTGCCAAAGCATTGTTGACCAAGATTCGACCCATTCAAGACCAGCCAAGAACATGTGGCTCCCAAAAGGGACAAGTGGCCATAATACGCCCGGGCCGTCTCACATGTGGGATACAATCTACCTTCTTTGTTTTTCAATTAAGAAGGCCGGATCAGATGCATGCATTTCCCCATTCACGTGTGTGTTACCAAAGCCAACCCTAAGAGATATACATTTTTTTTTTTTTTTTTTTTTTTTTTTTTTTTTTTTTTTTTTTTTTTTTTTTTTTTTTTTGAGAGAGAGAGACAGAAGAAGAAGAAGAAGAAGAAGATGATGATGATATGTACAGATTGTTGTGATTGTGGCTCACATCTTCCTCTCGGTTTTACGTCCGTAAACGCTTAAACGCCTTCTATGAGTCTGGGATAGGCTTCCCATCCAATTTTCTTATAAACCGGCAAATGTGGTCTTTTAGAGTCGATTCCCAAGATCGTAGCGTTTTTCTTCATCCTTGAAGAGATTCCACAATTTAAGAATTTCACGATGCACCAATCCACAAGAATGCGTCTCAAGAGTCGATAAGATATCATCTAATGACTCCTTACTCACCCATTCTTAATGAAGAAAATTTTATCTTCTCTATTTGCGAAACCATCCCCAAAGTATGACATCGCTTGTTACAGCTCCATCGTCCACATTTGTAATGTACTTGTAACCTTTTTGCTCTTCTCCTTTTAGAATATGAACTTCTTCCAAGACCGGCATATATGAGTCAAATGAAATTGAGGACTCACCGCTAATCGAACCTTTGCTTCAATTATCCAACAGACATCTTCTCGGCATACTTTGTGCATTAACAGCCTCAATCTTTCACATCGAACTTTGTAGATTTTTCTCGTAGCATTTTGAGGAAAAGAAGGAAAATGTTTTCTCGTGTTTGAAAGAATGACATCCATTTTGAAGGAGAAGAAGGATTCAGCTTATTTTGGGAAACCGAAAAATAAACCGACTTCGAGAGTCACGGAGTACCGTATCCGCCACTTAACCTAAGAACACAAAGAACTCAAGAACTTGATTTTCCAGAATGGTTGAGTCTTTGTCCATTAACTTTACGCGCATTACCATTCCTAGGATCCTCAATATTTACGCCCCAGAGGATACACGTGTTTGACAAAGAAAAGAACCGCGCCACCTAGATCTCAATTTTTCAAGGAGTAGGTGCAGATGATAATCTCAAAGCAGTAACCTTTTTGACCAATTTCCGCAACTTTTGCAAAAGGTGTAACAGACCTTGAATAAAGTAGGCCAATAAAATCCATACCGCAAGATTTTCGCAGCTTGTTGTCGCCGAAGAAAAGTGACCTTCACATGCTTCCGAGTGACAAAATTTAATGGCACTACCTACCTTATTGTCGGGCACATGTTTTTTTTTTTTTTTTTTTTTTTTTTTTTTAGAGATTCAAATGCTTACAACCAACAAACAGATAAAAACATAATCTAAGGAACTAATGAAAACACAAAATAAAAAGGGATAAAGAGAGCAAACTGGTTGGGTTGCCTCCCAACGAGCGCTAGTTTATTGTCCTCACCGACATGATGATACTTTCACCGCTCCTCATATTGTGGAAGGACGAGGGTCATCACTTCCATCTCTCGCACCGTCGAAGTTCATGATATGGTTTGAGACGATGACCATTGACCTTAAATGCTTTGCCGTAATTTTCACTCCCGATCTCAACCGCACCAAAAGGAAAACATTAGTTACCACAAACGGCCCAATCCACTTAGAACGCAGCTTACCCGGAAATAATTTGAGTCTTGATTGGAATAGCAGTGACTTTTTGTCCTCTCGTGAAATTTCTTTCTCGGAAATCAATTGGTCGTGGAATGCCTTAGCTTTAGTCTTATAAATCGTGGCATTCTCAAAGGCCTCATTTCTTAGTTCTTCTAATTCCTCGTAATCGAACTTCCTTTGCTTTCCAAAGACCTTCCAATTCCATATTAACTTGTTTAATGGCCCAAGAAGATCGATGTTGCAACTCAACGGCAAATGACAGGCTTTCCATACACCAACCGAAATGGTGACATGCCGATGGGAGTCTTATAGGCAAGTCCTATAAGCCCATAAAGCATCTTCAAGTCGAGTGCTCCAATCCTTTCTCGAGGGATTCACTGCCTTTTCAAGGATTGACTTAATCTCCTGGGCTGGACACTTCGCTTGCCCATTTGTCCGTGGATGGTAAGGAGTGGAAATTTTGTGCATTACTCCATATCTCTTCAATAGAGCATCAAAGGTTTTGTTGTGCAGTAAACGGGTCCCTTGGTCACCGATGATAGCCCTGGGGTCCCGAACCCGGAGAAAATACGTGACTTAACAAAATCTCGCAACAGCTTTAGAATCATCGATCGAGTGGCTTTTGCTTCCACCCATTTAGACACATAATCACAGATAAAAGAATGTATGTGAAACCAAATGAAGGAGGGAATGGTCCCATGAAATCAATACCCCACACATCAAAGAGTTCCACAAAAATGATCGGAGTCCGAGGCATTTGATTACGAGGACCAATATTACCTCGTTTCTCTCGACAATGGCCACAAGACTTACGTAAGTTGTAAGCGTCTTTGAAAATTGAAGGCCAATAGAAACCACCGCCAAGCACTTTATTGGCTGTCCTTTTATCGCCAAAGTGTCCTCCACATGCATAGGTGTGGCAAAAGGAGAGGATGGAGTGTGTCTCGTAATCAGAATGCACCTCCTAATGACTTGATCCGCACAATGCTTCCATAAGTACGGTCATCCCGTATATAGTATTTACAAATACTCCTTAATTTATCTCTTTGGGCCTTGTTCAAATCCTCCGAAAGTCCTTAGTAACCAGTGTAGTTAACAATGTCAAGATACCAAGGGATTATGGTGTTGACAACCATCAAATATTCATCCGAAAAGTCTCCATGATAGGCATTTCTTCCTCTTCGCTACCAATCTACTCAAGTGATCGGCCACCAAGTTTTCGCTCCCTTTCTTGTCTTTAATCTCCAAGTCAAATTCCCGGAGCAATAAAATCCATCTGAGCAATCTAGGCTTTGCTTCTTTCTTTGTTAGAAGATACTTCAAGGCCGCATGATCCGAAAACACAATCACTTTAGAACCAATTAGATATGATCTAAATTTTTCTAAAGCAAATACAACAAAGCCTAGAAGTTCCTTTTCTCGTGGTTGAGTAATTAAGTTGAGCATCATTTAGAGTCCTTGATGCATAGTAAATGGCATAAGGAACTCTATCAACTCGTTGTCCCAAGACAGCCTCCTACCGCAAAGTCACCTGCATCACACATTAGTTCAAAAGGTAACTCCCATTGGGTGGCCCGATGATAGGCGCAACAGCTTAACAACTTCTTCGAGTTTATTGAAAGCTTCCATACATTTCTCATCAAAGTTAAAATTAACATCTTTTGAAGAAGTCTCGCAAAGGGCAATGAGACTTTAGAAAAGTCTTTAATGAATCTCCTGTGAGAAACCCGCATGACCAATAAAAGAACGAATCTCCCGCACACTAGTGGGTGGTGGCAAAGAATGCATGAGTTCTACTTTAGCTTTATCTACTTCAATTCCCTAGCAGTAAATTACATGACCTAACACAATACCTTCATTCACCATGAAATGACATTTTTCCCAATTCAAGCACTGTGTTAGTGTCAATGCATCTTTAAGCACCAAAGTTAAATGTTCCAAACAATTTTCAAAATCATTTCCAAAGACACTAAAGTCATCCATAAAAACCTCAATGATGTTTTCAATGTAATCGAAAATATACTCATCATGCATCTTTGGAAAGTTCCCGGTGCATTGCAGAGTCCAAAAGGCATTCGCCTATATGCAAAGGTACCAAATGGACAAGTGAATGTAGTCTTGTCTTGGTCTCTCGGAGCTATGGCAACTGATTGTAACCCGAAAACCATCCGTAAAACAATAATAAGAATGACCACTAATCTTTCTAACATTTGATCAATGAAAGGTAAAGGAAAGTGGTCTTTTCTCGTGGCGGCATTCAACTTCCCGTAATCAATACAAACACGCCACCCCCGTCTCGTAACCTAGTGGGAATAAGCTCATTTTCAGCATTTCTTACCACAAGAATTCCGCATTTCTTTGGTACTACCCGGACCGGGCTTACCCACTTGTCGTCGAAACGGGGTAGATCACCCCCACACTTAGGAGCTTCAAGATCTCCTTTTTCACAACCTCCATCATGGGAGGATTCAATCTCCGCCGAGGGTCTCTCACAAGTTTAGTATCCTCCTCCATTAATATCCCGTGCATACAAACGGAGGGACTAATACCCTTGATATCGCCTATTGACCAACCAATGGTCGTCTTATGTTCCCGCAAAACAGCCTACCGCTTTCTTCTTGCTCTGGGTGAGTGACTTTGCAATTATTACCGGAAGCGGTGTCCTTCTCCCCAAGAAGATGTATTTAAGATGATCGTGTAGTGCTTTCTGGGCCCAATTCAGTGCCTCGCACAATGTAAGGTTGAGGTATATCGCAGTAATGTGTAAATCAACAAAAGTTACCTCATGCTCTTTCGGGAGTGGAAGAGAGCTCTTGTAAGGCAAAGAACAATTTCATCAATGTCTTCACTCCATGGCTCTTCTTCACTCTTCTTTTTTCCTCCCGTACATCTAAGCTATGAGTTAGAATTGTATCAAGAGCATCAAAATGGTCAAGATCAAAAGTCGCAGTAAATTAAAGAATCAAAAGGATCAAAAGAATCAATTAAACAAGCAGAGTGCACATCACTGGGTATCTCATAGCTTCAAAAATATTGAATCTAATTAATTCCCCATCAAATTCCATTGTTAGAATTCCCGAGTGCACATCAATTTTTGTCCGTGCGCCTTCAAAAATGGTCTTCCTAGCAAGATAGGAGCAGATTTGGGAGACTCATCCTCTTCCATGTCCAAAACATAGAAGTCTCCATTTAAACACTAATTCATTCATTGTACTCAAAACATCTTCAACCACACCCTTAGGGTATGCATTAGATCTATCGCCCAATTGAATAACAACACCAAGAGGTTCCAAAGGACCCAAGTATAAAGATGCATAAATAGAATATGGCATGACATTTATAGATGCACCTAAATCAAGCATTGCCCTTTCAAACCTTGTGTTACCTATAGTGCATGGAATGGTGAATGTGCTGTGGTCCTTACATTTGGTGGGAGTTTCTTTTTAATTACAAATTAAACATTTTCTCCCACTTGACCTTTTCATTTCCTTTTAACTTCCTCTTGTTAGTGCATAATTCTTTCGTAAATTTTGCATATCTAGGTACCGCTAATGGCATCTAACAAAGGGATATTAACCTCTACCTTCCTAAAAGTCTCAAGTATTTCTTTTTCTCGCTTCTTCTTTCTTGGTTTTAACCAACCTACTAGGAAAAGGAGCTTTAGTGACATATTTAGGAAGGGTTCGTAAATACTTACCTTAGGGTTTTGGAAGTTTGCCCCTTATCATTTGCTTCTTTGGGTGGTTCATCCTTCTCTTGAATGATTGGTGGAAGAGAGGTAGGCTCATCCATCGTCTTTCCGCTTCTCAATGTGACAAAGACTAGCATTTCCCCTGATTCACTTCGGGCCGTGAGGGTAGTTTCCGAAGCTTGGCTTTGAAACTTGTTGAATTCTCGTGGACAACCGTCCTATCCGATTCTCGCAAGTTATTGATTGCGCCCTTGTTTCTTGTTTGAAACTTTGTATAGTTGCATTTGTTTCTTGTTGGAACCGCAAATTATTAGTGGCCATTTGTTTTACTAGCTCCTCTAATGAAGGCTCGATTGCTTAGGAGCTTGAACTTGTCCTGTCTCGAGGGAAAGGTACTTGCCTTTGTTGGAATCCCGGAGGTCCATAAGTCGGAGGTTGATTTTGAGGTTGCTTTGCATAGCTGAAATTTGGATGATCCCTCCAACCCGGATTATATGTGTTTGAGTAGGGTTGTAATTTTTGAAAGTCCAAAGATATCCCCCCATCGCTTCTTACCTCCTCATTTGTGTCTTCTTGGAGAGTGGGACACATATCGTTGGGATGTCCAGATGAACAACAGATCCCACAAGCATGAACTCGCTTTACCCGAATCCATTAACCGCCGAACCATAGCAAGCCAATCGAGTCATTTGTCGCCAGATACCGGTTGTCTCTACTTCTTTCATCGCTTCTTACTCAAAGTTGTCATTTCTAGAGTAGAATTGTTGAGTATTGGCACCATTCTTGAGATCAAGTTTCTAGCTTTCGAGGAGTTTTATCAATCAATGCTCCTCCGCTAGCAAAGATCAATCATGTTGCGATCCATCACTTGTAAGCCTTCATAGAAATACCGAATTAAAAGTCGCTCACTTATTTGATGATGAGGTAAACTGAAACATAGCTTCTTAAATCTCTCCCAAGAGTCATGGAGTGATTCCCCATGCCTTTGTTGAATACCACATGCATTTCTTTTCTCGATTGTTGCAGCTTTTGAGGCAGGTGGAAGTATCCGTCTAGGAAAGTTCGGGCCATGTCCCGCCATGATTGGATGGATCCGGTGGCAAGTAGTAAAGCCACTCCTTAGCCGAGTCTTTCAATGAGATGGAAAAGCTCTCAACTTGACTTGCTCTACATGAATTCTCGCAGTTTCATGCTAGAACATACCACATGGATTTCCTTCAAGTGCTTGTTGGGGTCCTCTCCGGTAATCCATTGAAAGATGGCAAGAGATGGATTAAACCGATTTCAATTCAAATGCCTCTTCATTTTCAAGAATGTCTATGCAAAGAGGTCGTTGATCTAGATCCGGGAGCACCCAATGCCCTTAAAGTGTTTTCTCGCCATTGTCACTTCTTCGATATTTCGATGGCTCAAATGTCTCTCGAACTTGATAGATCAATGTAACGGCAAGCTTCAATGTCACAGTGTGAGTTGGAAGTTAGCCTGATGGAAGGGAAATTGAGGATGTGAAGTGAGTTGATCAATATAGTTCCTCAAATTTAGCAATCCTTCGCCTACTCCTTCAAAGGACATCAACACCTACAAAACACTCAGAAAGAAAGATTAAAAAAAAATAAAATAAAATAAAATAAAATAAAAACAGAAAAAAATAGGAAATAAATTAATAGTGTAATTGAAAAATTGGTTCTCAAGAACGCGCCAAAATTCGATGCGTATGGATGTAGTGATTAAAATTAAGATAAAAATCAGCTTGTCGTGCCCACTGTAAAATAAAAACCTTACAACTAGTTGTAGTTAGTAAGGGTCGATCCACAGAGAACCAATTCAATTAACACTATTAAACAATTCCCAATTTAGACTCGATTAACAATAAACAAGAAAAGGGGGTTTTGGAGTTTTGATGAACAATGAACAACTTCAAAGATAACAATAAACAAACCGAAATCAACAATATAAGAAAATTGGTTAAGAGATTGAATCCACCACTAGATTTATATGATAATGTAAATCCACATATCCTTTTTATTCCAACATGCTCAATTATGTTTTTATGCAATTGTGATATTAAATCTCTGCTTTTCCTTACGTGTTGGCCAATTTAGCAACCGCTCAAATCAACTCCTAATCACCGATTAGTCATAAAGCAACGCTTCTTACAACTATCCAACAATTGCATTAAGATTTAGAAAACCAATTACACTAAGGTCTAATCACACACCGGATTAAATTACTTAGAACATATATTTCTCTAGATCTAATACCGCAATCACAAGATAATAAACCCAGATCTACCACTTTTATAACTGCAAATAGCACAAAGATAATTATACCCACATGAACATCATACATCCCACTAGATCTACTACCGCAACCGCGCATAATAAACCTAGATCTACTACTTTGAAAGTAGGAACAAGTACAAAAACCTTCATACCAACAATAGATTCGTAAATATATGAATAAAAACATAATCGTGTTGAAATAATCAAATATGCAAAGTTTACAACATTAATACTAGCGGTTTCATCACCCCCTTAACCAAGGGAGGTTTAGTTACACATAGCTAGAAAGAAATCACAAGAAAAACTATGAAGAAACAAGAAGAAACTATGAAGAAACAAGAAACTAAGAGAGAAAATGAAGAGAAGTTACATCTTGTTCATGATAAATGGTGCCTTTTATAGAAGTCTAAGGTAACAAAATGACAAAGGGAAGTGGGTGGATGAGTGGGTGAGTGAGTGGAGTGTTTGAGTGGATGGATTAGTGGGTTGGTTTAGTGGATTGGTTTAGTGGATGAGTGAGTGGAATGGTTGAGTGGTTGAATTAGTGAAAAATGCCAAAGGACTTTTGGTGAGTGGGAAATTATGGACATGAATGGGTGAGTGGATGGATGAGTGGATGGATTAGTGGATGAGTGGGTGGAGTGGTTAAGTGGTTGGATTAGTGTATGAGTGGATGAATGGGTGAGTTAGTGGATGAGTGGATGAGTGGATGAGTGGATGAGTGGAGTGGATGAGTGGATTAGTGGATGGATGAGTGGGTGGTTGAGGACGAAAATTTCGTGTCTGACTTGGAAGCCAAAAACGACCCACTATACTTCAGAACCACGAAAAGTGTTCTTCATGAAAGTTGTAGATCCTTGTCTTGGCTATAAAATGGATAGCTGGTTCGTCCAATTTGGCTTCCTTAAGCCCAAGATATGTCCCAAATACCGTAGGTTGCTCAAACCCAACTTCAGCACCTCTGTTCCGACTTGCAAGCTCAAAATGACCTACTAGACTTCTTTTTCTGAAAATGTGTTCTTCATGAAAGTTGTTTATTTGGATCTTGACTATCCACTGTCCAAATTTCAGCCCATCTCCATTATTACATCTTGAGATATGATTTTATGAGTGCACACTGTTCGGATTCTACTGACAGAACCCGTATTCTGACTTCCATGTAAACTTAGGTCCCTTAGACATCTGAATCGGACTTCGAGCTCTTCATCAAAGTTGTAGAGCTTCCTCTTAGCTTTCCTACAAGATAAAATTCATGATTTTCAGATATCAGGAACTCAAGTTATGACCAAAATACAGAAACAGTGTAAAATCTCAATAATGCTGAAAATATTCAATTAGGACCAATTTGAGCTCAAACTCACAAAATCATGTCAAACTCAATCAATTAAGAATATGGAGAGTGTAAATGACTAAATATAAGGGTTTCTTAATGAATAAAATATGTGTTTATCAAATTCCCCACACTTAGCTTTTTGCACTCCTCGGGCAAAACTCAAGACCAAAATTTTACAATCAAGAAGAACAACCAAAGGTTCAATGGATCAAAACATTCATGAGTTAACAATTCTCCACATCTCAAACCATCAAGCAAGGTATCTTCAACATGAATCGAGAATGATAGATCTTCACAAGATTCCCTCTCAATCTCTCAAGTGTTTAAAGGGTAGGTATTTCACTCAATTCAACCCATGAAAATTGCACTACCATAAGCTTGCTTATCTTCTACTTCTCCACTACTCAAAACACATGCACACACAAATCATGAGGACTTTATTCAAGGTTGTAGTGAGGTCAAGGTAACAGAGAGGATAAAATGGATATGAGAAGATAAATACCAAAGAGAATAAAAGCAAATGAGAGCCGAGTTCAAATAACAAGCATAAAAGTTCATCCCAACTCTAGTGTATATCCCTTTACATATTCATTTCCCAATCCTTTTCTTTTTTTAAACACTTGGTTTTTTTTTTTTTTTTTTTTTTTTTTTTTTTTTCTTTTTATATATATGAACATAACTATATACATACATTTTTTTTTTTTTTTGGGCACTCTTTTCTTTTTCAACAACCATTTTGTACACACACCCCCACACTTGTTCAAAAACTCATCCATTAACAAGCTAATGTTCTTTATTCCCTAAGGTAAAGTAAGAACACGATTTCTCATTTAAGGCACATGATGAGCTAGAAACAAGGAATGGTCAAATAAGCTCAAAGGGGTTAAGCAAAGGAAAATATACAAGGTTGGCAGAATCGAGAATTTTCAAGAAATCAAAAGAGTGCTTGATATCATATTGAAAACAAGGTTGGCTATTTGGTTAAACTAGCTAATTAAGAAAGAGGGCCTCAATCATGTTCATGCAATGCAAGTGAAATGTAGCCTCAAAAAGAATCAAAGCAAGTTCTAGAGTGGTCATTAACATGAGTGAAAATCACACAAGAAAGAAGAGAATGGCATAAATGTTGAATCCATCCATTAGGCTCAAAATCTCACAAGGTATGCATCCATCAAACTCAATTCATCAATTTAATCATCCATCACCAAGCATATCAGTTCAAGAAGGGAGAAAAGTTATTCAATCATGCAATGAACCCCTTTTTTTTTTTTTTTTTTTTTTTTTTTTTTTTTTTTTTTTTTTTTTTACAAAAAGAACATGTCAAATCTCTCCCCACGCTTAATATAACATTGCCTTCAATGTGAAAGAGAGATATAGAAAAGAGCAACACAACCTGATAAGAAGTGAATCAACGCCAAGCAGAAAAGAAACACACTGTCAGTACCGCATCAGACTCGAAAAGAAATCAAACAATAAAACTTTAGTACTAATTAGTTACTACCTAAAAACTCCTTACTCTGCCACCAATTAAGATGCCTCAAGAGTAAAATTACTCCTTACTCGCCATCACTAATTGATTTAATAAGTACATGACAATCATATCATACTTTCCAAACAAAGACAACAAAATTTTTTTTTTTTTTTTTTTTTTTTTTTTTTTTTTTTTTTTTTTTTATTTTTTTTTGGGTCAACTATCCTTCCCCCCAACTAAATCACAACATTGTCCTCAATGTTAAAATATAGATGAGTAAAGGATGTAAGATATTACCCGTTGGAGAAAGTCGACACAAATTTAAAATGTAAACAAGGTACAATAAAATCAAACCCATTAAAGATGAAGTCGCAGATCCGGCTTTTGTTTCTTGTTACTTCCTTCGCCGCTTTCCTCGTTGACCAATCTATCCGAGCTAATACCGGATCGTACATACTCAAAAGCTTCTAATTTATCAATGAGCTCATCAATAAGTGGAGGCAGAGATAAGAAGTTGTCTTGTCAAGGAGTGATAAATTTCTCCACGCCTTTGTCAAGAAAAGATAACAAAAGATCAAAGAAATTATTAACATTCAACAAACCAATGGGTCTATGGTGGATGTTTAGTTCTACCAAGAGACAATTTGAAAAATTTCTTCTAAAGTACCAAACCACCGGTAAGACAATAAATGCATCGAATTGTCAACCATTGTTTTCATTCGTCCATGCATAGATGTTACCCGAATTTCTTCTCCAACTGCCTTTCCAAAGGATGTTATTTTCACCAAAGGTTTAGGAATAACACCTAAAACCCGATCGCCTCCTATAGAAGCAAAGAAAGTGATACAGCCCCCATTAACCCACGACAACCTCCCCCATATACAAGATGAATATTCCTCGCAAAGAAGTGATCGACCAAGAGTGCTAGTCTAAGCATAAACTCTAATCCCTTCCCATAACTCGACCCACAAAAACACAGACATTTTTGAGGTTACTTAATAAGGCCCCATTCTATACTCTTCCTCCCTTTGAGTGTTTTCGAGTTGAAGGAAAATGGAGAAATGGAGTGTTTAAGTAGGAAAAAGAATGGAAAAGGGAATAATTGCACCTATGAGGGTAGGTTGGTCGTTGTCGAAAAGGTTGAAATTAAGAAACACGTAATCTTTTCTCCTTTTTTTTTTTTTACTTTTTTTTTTTTTTTTTTTTTTTTTTTTTTTTTTTTTTTTTTGTTTGACTTCAAGAAAACCATCAAGGTAAAGAAGTCTAGAAACCCCCGAAGGACCCCGCTCAAAGGATCGTCTCGTACAAAAATTAAAATACAACAAAATGATACAAAGATAAAAGAAATAGAAAATGATGACATACCCGTATGTACAAAGTTGTCCATGGCGTATCTTTATACATGCGCACATGAGTGCAAAGAGACATCACGCCTCTCTCTTTTTTTTTTTTTTTTTTTTTTTTGAATTTGTTAGAAAAACTTGATGAAAGATGAGTGTATACTTACTTAAGATTGGGATGGAGGTAGTTCTGTTTTTTCTGGCTTTGTGCCAAAGCATTGTTGACCAAGATTCGACCCATTCAAGACCAAATAAGAACATGTGGCTCCCAAAAGGGACAAGTGGCCATAATACGCCCGTCGCCTCACATGTGGGATACAATCTACCTTCTTTGTTTTTCAATTAAGAAGGCCGGATCAGATGCATGCATTTCCCCATTCACGGTGTGTGTTACCAAAGCCAACCCTAAGACGTATACATAATTTTTTTTTTTTTTTTTTTTTTTTTTTTTTTTTTTTTTTTTTTTTTTGAGAGATGACAGAAGAAGAAGAAGAAGAAGAAGAAGAAGAAGAGATGATGATATGTACAGATTGTTGTGATTGTGGCTCACATCTTCCTCTCGGTTTTACGTCCGTAAACGGCTTAAACGCCTTCTATGAGTCTGGGA
The DNA here is from genome assembly GCA_029884605.1 of Ormosia emarginata. Classification (NCBI taxonomy): domain Eukaryota; kingdom Viridiplantae; phylum Streptophyta; class Magnoliopsida; order Fabales; family Fabaceae; genus Ormosia; species Ormosia emarginata. Next base: position 21,452 of record JAQQTP010000023.1, read on the forward strand.
TAGGCTTCCCATCCAATTTTCTTATAAACCGGCAAACAGGTCTTTTAGAGTCGATTCCCAAGATCGTAGCGTTTTTCTTCATCCTTGAAGAGATTCCACAATTTAAGAATTTCACGATGCACCAATCCACAAGAATGCGTCTCAAGAGTCGATAAGATATCATCTAATGACTCCTTACTCATTCCATTCTTAATGAAGAAAATTTTATCTTCTCTATTTGCGAAACCATCCCCAAAGTATGACATCGCTTGTTACAGCTCCATCGTCCACATTTGTAATGTACTTGTAACCTTTTTGCTCTTCTCCTTTTAGAATATGAACTTCTTCCAAGACCGGCATATATGAGTCAAATGAAATTGAGGACTCACCGCTAATCGAACCTTTGCTTCAATTATCCAACAGACATCTTCTCGGCATACCTTTGTGCATTAACAGCCTCAATCTTTCACATCGAACTTTGTAGATTTTTCTCGAGCATTTTGAGGAAAAGAAGGAAAATGTTTTCTCGTGTTTGAAAGAATGACATCCATTTTGAAGGAGAAGAAGGATTCAGCTTATTTTGGGAAACCGAAAAATAAACCGACTTCGAGAGTCACTGAGTACCGTATCCGCCACTTAACCTAAGAACACAAAGAACTCAAGAACTTGATTTTCCAGAATGGTTGAGTCTTTGTCCATTAACTTTACGCGCATTACCATTCCTAGGATCCTCAATATTTACGCCCCAGAGGATACACGTGTTTGACAAAGAAAAGAACCGCGCCACCTAGATCTCAATTTTTCAAGGAGTAGGTGCAGATGATAATCTCAAAGCAGTAACCTTTTTGACCAATTTCCGCAACTTTTGCAAAAGGTGTAACATGACCTTGAATAAAGTAGGCCAATAAAATCCATACCGCAAGATTTTCGCAGCTTGTTGTCGCCGAAGAAAAGTGACCTTCACATGCTTCCGAGTGACAAAATTTAATGGCACTACCTACCTTTTGCTCGGGCACATTTTTTTTTTTTTTTTTTTTTTTTTTTTAGAGATTCAAATGCTTACAACCAACAAACAGATAAAAACATAATCTAAGAAACTAATGAAAACACAAAATAAAAAGGGATAAAGAGAGCAACTGTTGGGTTGGGTTGCCTCCCAATGAGCGCTAGTTTATTGTCCTCACCGACATGATGATACTTTCATCAATGCTCCTCATATTGTGGAAGGACGAGGGTCATCACTTCCATCTCTCGCACCGTCAGAAGTTCATGATATGGTTTGAGACGATGACCATTGACCTTAAATGCTTTGCCGTAATTTTCACTCCCGATCTCAATCGCACCAAAAGGAAAACATTAGTTACCACAAACGGCCCAATCCACTTAGAACGCAGCTTTACCCGGAAATAATTTGAGTCTTGATTGGAATAGCAGGACTTTTTGTCCTCTCGTGAAATTTCTTTCTCGGAAATCAATTGGTCGTGGAATGCCTTAGCTTTAGTCTTATAAATCGTGGCATTCTCAAAGGCCTCATTTCTTAGTTCTTCTAATTCCCGTAATCGAACTTCCTTTGCTTTCCAAAGACCTTCCAATTCCATATTAACTTGTTTAATGGCCCAAGAAGATCGATGTTGCAACTCAACGGCAAATGATGTGGCTTTCCATACACCAACCGAAATGGTGACATGCCGATGGGAGTCTTATAGGCAGTCCTATAAGCCCATAAAGCATCTTCAAGTCGAGTGCTCCAATCCTTTCTCGAGGGATTCACCTGCCTTTTCAAGGATTGACTTAATCTCCTGGCTGGACACTTCGCTTGCCCATTTGTCGTGGATGGTAAGGAGTGGAAATTTTGTGCATTACTCCATATCTCTTCAATAGAGCATCAAAGGTTTTGTTGCGTAAACGGGTCCCTTGGTCACCGATGATAGCCCTGGGGTCCCGAACCCGGAGAAAATATGTGACTTAACAAAATCTCGCAATGCTTTAGAATCATCGATCGAGTGGCTTTTGCTTCCACCCATTTAGACACATAATCAACAGATAAAAGAATGTATGTGAAACCAAATGAAGGAGGGAATGGTCCCATGAAATCAATACCCCACACATCAAAGAGTTCCACAAAATGATCGGAGTCTGAGGCATTTGATTACGAGGACCAATATTACCCGTTTCTCTCGACAATGGCCACAAGACTTACGTAAGTTGTAAGCGTCTTTGAAAATTGAAGGCCAATAGAAACCACCGTCAAGCACTTTATTGGTCTGTCCTTTTTATCGCCAAAGTGTCCTCCACATGCATAGGTGTGGCAAAAGGAGAGGATGGAGTGTGTCTCGTAATCAGAATGCACCTCCTAATGACTTGATCTCGCACAATGCTTCCATAAGTACGGTCATCCCGTATATAGTATTTACAAATACTCCTTAATTTATCTCTTTGGGCCTTGTTCAAACCCTCCTGAAAGTCCTTAGTAACTGTGTAGTTAACAATGTCAAGATACCAAGGGATTATGGTGTTGACAACCATCAAATATTCATCCGAAAAGTCTCCATGATAGGCATTTCTTCCTCTTCGCTACCAATCTACTCAAGTGATCGGCCACCAAGTTTTCGCTCCCTTTCTTGTCTTTAATCTCCAAGTCAAATTCCCGGAGCAATAAAATCCATCTGAGCAATCTAGGCTTTGCTTCTTTCTTTGTTAGAAGATACTTCAAGGCCGCATGATCGAAAACACAATCACTTTAGAACCAATTAGATATGATCTAAATTTTTCTAAAGCAAATACAACCTAGAAGTTCCTTTTCTCGTGGTTGAGTAATTAAGTTGAGCATCATTTAGAGTCCTTGATGCATAGTAAATGGCATAAGGAACTCTATCAACTCGTTGTCCCAAGACAGCCTCCTACCGCAAAGTCACCTGCATCACACATTAGTTCAAAAGGTAACTCCTGGGCTTGGGTGGCCCGATGATAGGCGCAACAGCTTAACAACTTCGAGTTTATTGAAAGCTTCCATACATTTCTCATCAAAGTTAAAATTAACATCTTTTGAAGAAGTCGCAAAGGGGCAATGAGACTTTAGAAAAGTCTTTAATGAATCTCTCCAGAGAAACCTCGCATGACCAATAAAAGAACGAATCTCCCACACACTAAGTGGGTGGTGGCAAAGAATGCATGAGTTCTACTTTAGCTTTATCTACTTCAATTCCCCTAGCGTAAATTACATGACCTAACACAATACCTTCATTCACCATGAAATGACATTTTTCCCAATTCAAGCACTGTGTTAGTGTCAATGCATCTTTAAGCACCAAAGTTAAATGTTCCAAACAATTTTCAAAATCATTTCCAAAGACACTAAAGTCATCCATAAAAACCTCAATGATGTTTTCAATGTAATCGAAAATATACTCATCATGCATCTTTGGAAAGTTCCCGGTGCATTGCAGAGTCCAAAAGGCATTCGCCTATATGCAAAGGTACCAAATGGACAAGTGAATGTAGTCTTGTCTTGGTCTTTCGGAGCTATGGCAACTGATTGTAACCCGAAAACCATCCGTAAAACAATAATAAGAATGACCACTAATCTTTCTAACATTTGATCAATGAAAGGTAAAGGAAAGTGGTCTTTTCTCGTGGCGATTCAACTTCCCGTAATCAATACAAACACGCCACCCCGTCTCGTAACCTAGTGGGAATAAGCTCATTTTCAGCATTTCTTACCACAAGAATTCCGCATTTCTTTGGTACTACCCGGACCGGGCTTACCCACTTGTCGTCGAAACGGGGTAGATCACCCCCACACTTAGGAGCTTCAAGATCTCCTTTTTCACAACCTCCATCATGGGAGGATTCAATCTCCGCCGAGGGTCTCTCACAGTTTAGTATCCTCCTCCATTAATATCCCGTGCATACAAACGGAGGGACTAATACCCTTGATATCGCCTATTGACCAACCAATGGTCTGTCTTATGTTCCCGCAAAACAGCCTACCGCTTTCTTCTTCTTGCTCTGGGTGAGTGACTTTGCAATTATTACCGGAAGGGTGTCCTTCTCCCCAAGAAGATGTATTTAAGATGATCGTAGTGCTTTTGGGCCCAATTGTGTGCCTCGCACAATGTAAGGTTGAGGTATATCGCAGTAAATGTGTAAATCAACAAAAGTTACCTCATGCTCTTCTCGGGAGTGGAAGAGAGCTCTTGTAAGGCAAAGAACAATTTCATCAATGTCTTCACTCCATGGCTCTTCTTCACTCTTCTTCTTTTCCTCCCGTACATCTAAGCTATGAGTTAGAATTGTATCAAGAGCATCAAAATGGTCAAGATCAAAAGTCGCAGTAAATTAAAGAATCAAAAGGATCAAAAGAATCAATTAAACAAGCAGAGTGCACATCACTGGGTATCTCATAGCTTCAAAAATATTGAATCTAATTAATTCCCCATCAAATTCCATTGTTAGAATTCCCGAGTGCACATCAATTTTTGTCCGTGCAGCCTTCAAAAATGGTCTTCCTAGCAAGATAGGAGCAGATTTGGGAGACTCATCCTCTTCCATGTCCAAAACATAGAAGTCTCCATTTAAACACTAATTCATTCATTGCACTCAAAACATCTTCAACCACACCCTTAGGGTATGCATTAGATCTATATCCCAATTGAATAACAACACCAAAGTAGGTTCCAAAGGACCCAAGTATAAAGATGCATAAATAGAATATGGCATGACATTTATAGATGCACCTAAATCAAGCATTGCCCTTTCAAACCTTGTGTTACCTATAGTGCATGGAATGGTGAATGTGCTGTGGTCCTTACATTTGGTGGGAGTTTTTTTTAATTACAAATGAAACATTTTCTCCCACTTGACCTTTTCATTTCCTTTTAACTTCCTCTTGTTAGTGCATAATTCTTTCGTAAATTTTGCATATCTAGGTACCGCTAATGGCATCTAACAAAGGGATATTAACCTCTACCTTCCTAAAAGTCTCAAGTATTTCTTTTTCTCGCTTCTTCTTTCTTGGTTTTAACCAACCTACTAGGAAAAGGAGCTTTAGTGACATATTTAGGAAGGGTTCGTAAATACTTACCTTAGGGTTTTGGAAGTTTGCCCCTTATCATTTGCTTCTTTGGGTGGTTCATCCTTCTCTTGAATGATTGGTGGAAGAGAGGTAGGCTCATCCATCGTCTTTCCGCTTCTCAATGTGACAAAGACTAGCATTTTCCCTGATTCACTTCGGGCCGTGAGGGTAGTTTCCGAAGCTTGGCTTTGAAACTTGTTGAATTCTGTGGACAACTGCCCTATCTGATTCTGCAAGTTATTGATTGCAGCCCTTGTTTCTTGTTTGAAACTTTGTATAGTTGCATTTGTTTCTTGTTGGAACTGCAAATTATTAGTGGCCATTTGTTTTACTAGCTCCTCTAATGAAGGCTCGATTGCTTAGGAGCTTGAACTTGTCGCTGTCTCGAGGGAAAGGTACTTGCCTTTGTTGGAATCCCGGAGGTCCATAAGTCGGAGGTTGATTTTGAGGTTGCTTTGCATAGCTGAAATTTGGATGATCCCTCCAACCCGGATTATATGTGTTTGAGTAGGGTTGTAATTTTTGAAAGTCCAAAGATATCCCCCATCGCTCTTACCTCCTCATGTGTGTCTTCTTGGAGAGTGGGACACATATCGTTGGGATGTCCAGATGAACAACAGATCCCACAAGCATGAACCGGTGCTTTACCCGAATCCATTAACCGCCGAACCATAGCAGCCAATCGAGTCATTTGTCGTCAGATACCGGTTGTCTCTACTTCTTTCACCGCTTCTTACTCCAAAGTTGTCATTTCTAGAGTAGAATTGTTGAGTATTGGCAGCCATTCTTGAGATCAAGTTTCTAGCTTCGAGGAGTTTTATCAATCAATGCTCCTCCGCTAGCAAAGATCAATCATGTTGCGATCCATCACTTGTAAGCCTTCATAGAAATACCGAATTAAAAGTCGCTCACTTATTTGATGATGAGGGCAAACTGAAACATAGCTTCTTAAATCTCTCCCAAAGAGTCACGGAGTGATTCCCCATGCCTTTGTTGAATACCACGCATTTCTTTTCGATTGTTGCAGCCTTTTGAGGCAGTGGGAAGTATCCGTCTAGGAAAGTTGGCCATGTCCCGCCATGATTGGATGGATCCGGTGGCAAGTAGTAAAGCCACTCCTTAGCCGAGTCTTTCAATGAGAATGGAAAAGCTCTCAACTTGACTTGCTCTACATGAATTCCTCGCAGTTTCATGCTAGAACATACCACATGGATTTCCTTCAAGTGCTTGTTGGGGTCCTCTCCGGTAATCCATTGAAAGATGGCAAGAGATGGATTAAACCGATTTCAATTCAAATGCCTCTTCATTTTCAAGAATGTCTATGCAAAGAGGTCGTTGATCTAGATCCGGGAGCACCCAATGCCCTTAAAGTGTTTTCTCGCCATTGTCACTTCTTCGATATTTCAGATGGCTCAAATGTCTCTCGAACTTGATAGATCAATGTAACGGTACTTCAATGTCACAGTGTGAGTTGGAAGTTAGCCTGATGGAAGGGAAATTGAGGATGTGAAGTGAGTTGATCAATATAGTTCCTCAAATTTAGCAATCCTTCGTCTACTCTTCAAAGGACATCAACACCTACAAAACACTCGTAAAGAAAGATTAAAAATAAAATAAAATAAAATAAAATAAAAACAGAATAAAAATAGGAAATAAATTAATAGTGTAATTGAAAAATTGGTTCACCAAGAACGCGCCAAAATTTCGATGCGTATGGATGTAGTGATTAAAATTAAGATAAAAATCATTGTCGTGCCCACCAGAAAATAAAAACCTTACAACTAGTTGTAGTTAGTAAGGGTCGATCCACAGAGAACCAATTCAATTAACACTATTAAACAATTCCCAATTTAGACTCGATTAACAATAAACAAGAAAAGGGGTTTTGGAGTTTTGATGAACAATGAACAAACTTCAAAGATAACAATAAACAAACCGAAATCAACAATATAAGAAAATTGGTTAAGAGATTGAATCCACCACTAGATTTATATGATAATGTAAATCCACATATCTTTTTATTCCAACATGCTCAATTATGTTTTTATGCAATTGTGATATTAAATCTCTGTTTTCCTTACGTGTTGGCCAATTTAGCAACCGCTTCAAATCAACTCCTAATCACCGATTAGTCATAAAGCAACCGCTCTTACAACTATCCAACAATTGCATTAAGATTTAGAAAACCAATTACACTAAGGTCTAATCACACACCGGATTAAATTACTTAGAACATATATTTCTCTAGATCTAATACCGCAAATCACAAGCATAATAAACCCAGATCTACCACTTTTATAACTGCAAATAGCACAAAGATAATTATACCCACATGAACATCATACATCCCACTAGATCTACTACCGCAACCAAGCATAATAAACCTAGATCTACTACTTTGAAAGTAGGAACAAGTACAAAACCTTCATACCAACAATAGATTCAGTAAATATATGAATAAAAACATAACCGTGTTGAAATAATCAAATATGCAAAGTTTACAACATTAATACTAGCTGTTTCATCACCCCTTAACCAAGGGAGGTTTAGTTACACATAGCTAGAAAGAAATCACAAGAAAAACTATGAAGAAACAAGAAGAAACTATGAAGAAACAAGAAACTAAGAGAGAAAATGAAGGAGAGTTACATCTTGTTCATGATAAATGGTGCCTTTTATAGAAGTCTAAGGTAACAAAATGACAAAGGGAAGTGGGTGGATGAGTGGGTGAGTGAGTGGAGTGTTTGAGTGGATGGATTAGTGGGTTGGTTTAGTGGATTGGTTTAGTGGATGAGTGAGTGGAATGGTTGAGTGGTTGAATTAGTGAAAATGCCAAAGGACTTTTGGTGAGTGGGAAATTATGGACATGAATGGGTGAGTGGATGGATGAGTGGATGGATTAGTGGATGAGTGGGTGGAGTGGTTAAGTGGTTGGATTAGTGTATGAGTGGATGAATGGGTGAGTTAGTGGATGAGTGGATGAGTGGATGAGTGGAGTGGATGGATGAGTGGATTAGTGGATGGATGAGTGGGTGGTTGAGGACGAAAATTTCGTGTTGACTTGGAAGCCAAAAACGACCCACTATACTTCAGAACCACGAAAAGTGTTCTTCATGAAAGTTGTAGATCCTTGTCTTGGCTATAAAATGGATAGCTGGTTCGTCCAATTTGGCTTCCTTAAGCCCAAGATATGTCCCAAATACCGTAGGTTGCTCAAACCCAACTTCAGCACCTCTGTTCCGACTTGCAAGCTCAAAATGACCTACTAGACTTCTTTTTCTGAAAATGTGTTCTTCATGAAAGTTGTTTATTTGGATCTTGACTATCCACTGTCCAAATTTCAGCCCATCTCCATTATTACATCTTGAGATATGATTTTATGAGTGCACACTGTTCGGATTCTACTGACAGAACCCGTATTCTGACTTCCATGTAAACTTAGGTCCCTTAGACATCTGAATCGGACTTCGAGCTCTTCATCAAAGTTGTAGAGCTTCCTCTTAGCTTTCCTACAAGATAAAATTCATGATTTTCAGATATCAGGAACTCAAGTTAGACCAAAATACAGAAACAGTGTAAAATCTCAATAATGCTGAAAATATTCAATTAGGACCAATTTGAGCTCAAACTCACAAAATCATGTCAAACTCAATCAATTAAGAATATGGAGAGTGTAAATGACTAAATATAAGGGTTTCTTAATGAATAAAATATGTGTTTATCAAATTCCCCCCACACTTAGCTTTTTGCACTCCGGGCAAAACTCAAGACCAAAATTTTACAATCAAGAAGAACAACCAAAGGTTCAAGTGGATCAAAACATTCATGAAGTTAACAATTCTCCACATCTCAAACCATCAAGCAAGGTATCTTCAACATGAATCGAGAATGATAGATCTTCACAAGATTCCCTCTCAATCTCTCAAGTGTTTAAAGGGTAGGTATTTCACTCAATTCAACCCATGAAAATTGCACTACCATAAGCTTGCTTATCTTCTACTTCTCCACTACTCAAAACACATGCACACACAAATCATGAGGACTTTATTCAAGGTTGTAGTGAGGTCAAGGTAACAGAGAGGATAAAATGGATATGAGAAGATAAATACCAAAGAGAATAAAAGCAAATGAGAATGAGTTCAAATAACAAGCATAAAAGTTCATCCCAACTCTAGTGTATATCCCTTTACATATTCATTTCCCAATCTTTTTTTTTTTTAAACACTTTTTTTTTTTTTTTTTTTTTTTTTTTTTTTTTTTTTTTTTTTTTTTTATATATATGAACATAACTATATACATACATTTTTTTTTTTTTTTTGGGCACTCTTTTCTTTTTCAACAACCATTTTGTACACACACCCCCACACTTGTTCAAAAACTCATCCATTAACAAGCTAATGTTCTTTATTCCCTAAGGTAAAGTAAGAACACGATTTCTCATTTAAGGCACATGATGAGCTAGAAACAAGGAATGGTCAAATAAGCTCAAAGGGGTTAAGCAAAGGAAAATATACAAGGTTGGCAAGAATCGAGAATTTTCAAGAAATCAAAAGAGTGCTTGATATCATATTGAAAACAAGGTTGGCTATTTGGTTAAACTAGCTAATTAAGAAAGAGGGCCTCAATCATGTTCATGCATGCAAGTGAAATGTAGCCTCAAAAAGAATCAAAGCAAGTTCTAGAGTGGTCATTAACATGAGTGAAAATCACACAAGAAAGAAGAGAATGGCATAAATGTTGAATCCATCCATTAGGCTCAAAATCTCACAAGGTATGCATCCATCAAACTCAATTCATCAATTTAATCATCCATCACCAAGCATATCAGTTCAAGAAGGGAGAAAAGTTATTCAATCATGCAATGAACCCTTTTTTTTTTTTTTTTTTTTTTTGAATTTTTTTTTTTTTACAAAAAGAACATGCTGAAATCTCTCCCCACGCTTAATATAACATTGCCTTCAATGTGAAAGAGAGATATAGAAAAGAGCAACACAACCTGATAAGAAGTGAATCAACGCCAAGCGTAAAAGAAACACACCGTCAAGCACACCGCATCGACCCTCGAAAAGAAATCAAACAATAAAACTTTAGTACTAATTAGTTACTACCTACTACTAAAAAAACTCCTTACTCGCCACCAATTAAGATGCCTCAAGAGTAAAATTACTCCTTACTCGCCATCACTAATTGATTTAATAAGTACATGACAATCATATCATACTTTCCAAACAAGACAACAATTTTTTTTTTTTTTTTTTTTTTTTTTTTTTTTTTTTTTTTTTTTTTTTTTTTTTTTTTTTTTTTTGGGTCAACTATCCTTTCCCCCCAACTAAATCACAACATTGTCCTCAATGTTAAAATATAGATGAGTAAAGGATGTAAGATATTACCCGTTGGAGAAAGTCGACACAAATTTAAATGTAAACAAGGTACAATAAAATCAAACCCATTAAAGATGAAGTCGCAGATCCGCTTTTGTTTCTTGTTACTTCCTTCGCCGCTTCCCGTTGACCAATCTATCCGAGCTAATACCGATCGTACATACTCAAAAGCTTCTAATTTATCAATGAGCTCATCAATAGTGGAGGCAGAGATAAGAAGTTGTCTTGTCAAGGAGTGATAAATTTCTGTTCCACGCCTTTGTCAAGAAAAGATAACAAAAGATCAAAGAAATTATTAACATTCAACAAACCAATGGGTCTATGGTGGATGTTTAGTTCTACCAAGAGACAATTTGAAAAATTTCTTCTAAAGTACCAAAACCACCGGTAAGACAATAAATGCATCGAATTGTCAACCATTGTTTTCATTCGTCCATGCATAGATGTTACCCGAATTTCTTCTCCAACTGCCTTTCCAAAGGATGTTATTTTCACCAAAGGTTTAGGAATAACACCTAAAACCCGACCGCCTCCTATAGAAGCAAAGAAGTGATACAGCCCCCATTAACCCACGACAACCTCCCCCATATACAAGATGAATATTCCTCGCAAAGCAAGTGATCGACCAAGAGTGCTAGCTGCGTTTACAAACTCTAATCCCTTCCCATAACTCGACCCACAAAAAACACAGACATTTTTGAGGTTACGAATAAGGCCCCATTCTATACTCTTCCTCCCTTTGAGTGTTTCTCGAGTTGAAGGAAAATGGAGAAAATGGAGTGTTTAAGTAGGAAAAAGAATGGAAAGGGAATAATTGCACCTATGAGGGTAGGTTGGTTGTTGTCGAAAAGGTTGAAATTAAGAAACACAGTAATCTTTTCTCTTTTTTTTTTTTTTTTTTTTTTTTTTTTTTTTTTTTTTTTTTTTTTTTTTTTTTTTTTTTTTTTTGTTTGACTTCAAGAAAACCATCAAGGTAAAGAAGTCTAGAAACCCCCGAAGGACCCCCGCTCAAAGGATCGTCTCGTACAAAAATTAAAATACAACAAAATGATACAAAGATAAAAGAAATAGAAAATGATGACATACCCGTATGTACAAAGTGTCCATGGCGTATCTTTATATCACAAGGCACATGAGTGCAAAGAGACATCACGCCCTCTCTTTTTTTTTTTTTTTTTTGAATTTGTTAGAAAAACTTGATGAAAGATGAGTGTATACTTACTTAAGATTGGGATGGAGGTAGTTCGCTTTTTTCGGCTTTGTGCCAAAGCATTGTTGACCAAGATTCGACCCATTCAAGACCAAATAAGAACATGTGGCTCCCAAAAGGGACAAGTGGCCATAATACGCCCGGCCGCTCACATGTGGGATACAATCTACCTTCTTTGTTTTTCAATTAAGAAGGCTGGATCAGATGCATGCATTTCCCCATTCACTGTGTGTGTTACCAAAGCCAACCCTAAGACGTATACATAAATTTTTTTTTTTTTTTTTTTTTTTTTTTTTTTTTTTTTTTTTTTTTTTTTTTTTTTTTTTTTTTTGAGAGAGATGAGAAGAAGAAGAAGAAGAAGAAGAAGAAGAGATGATGATATGTACAGATTGTTGTGATTGTGGCTCACATCTTCCTCTCGGTTTTACGTCCGTAAACGCTTAAACGCCTTCTATGAGCTCTGGGATAGCTTCCCATCCAATTTTCTTATAAACCGGCAAACAGTGGTCTTTTAGAGTCGATTCCCAAGATCGTAGCGTTTTTCTTCATCCTTGAAGAGATTCCACAATTTAAGAATTTCACGATGCACCAATCCACAAGAATGCGTCTCAAGAGTCGATAAGATATCATCTAATGACTCCTTACTCACCCATTCTTAATGAAGAAAATTTTATCTTCTCTATTTGCGAAACCATCCCCAAAGTATGACATCGCTTGTTACGCTCCATCGTCCACATTTGTAACAGACTTGTAACCTTTTTGCTCTTCTCCTTTTAGAATATGAACTTCTTCCAAGACCGGCATATATGAGTCAAATGAAATTGAGGACTCACCGCTAATCGAACCTTTGCTTCAATTATCCAAACAGACATCTTCTCGGCATACCTTTGTGCATTAACAGCCTCAATCTTTCACATCGAACTTTGTAGATTTTTCTCAGAGCATTTTGAGGAAAAGAAGGAAAATGTTTTCTCGTGTTTGAAAGAATGACATCCATTTTGAAGGAGAAGAAGGATTCAGCTTATTTTGGGAAACCGAAAAATAAACCGACTTCGAGAGTCACTGAGTACCGTATCCGCCACTTAACCAAGAACACAAAGAACTCAAGAACTTGATTTTCCAGAATGGTTGAGTCTTTGTCCATTAACTTTACGCGCATTACCATTCCTAGGATCCTCAATATTTACGCCCCAGAGGATACACGTGTTTGACAAAGAAAAGAACCGCGCCACCTAGATCTCAATTTTTCAAGGAGTAGGTGCAGATGATAATCTCAAAGCAGTAACCTTTTTGACCAATTTCCGCAACTTTTGCAAAAGGTGTAATGACCTTGAATAAAGTAGGCCAATAAAATCCATACCGCAAGATTTTCGCAGCTTGTTGTCGCCGAAGAAAAGTGACCTTCACATGCTTCCGAGTGACAAAATTTAATGGCACTACCTACCTTATTGTCGGCACACAAATGCTGTTTTTTTTTTTTTTTTTTAGAGATTCAAATGCTTACAACCAACAAACAGATAAAAACATAATCTAAGGAACTAATGAAAACACAAAATAAAAAGGGATAAAGAGAGCAAAACTGGGTTGTTGCTCCCAATGAGCGCTTAGTTTATTGTCCTCACCGACATGATGATACTTTCAATGCTCCTCATATTGTGGAAGGACGAGGGTCATCACTTCCATCTCTCGCACCGTCGAAGTTCATGATATGGTTTGAGACGATGACCATTGACCTTAAATGCTTTGCCGTAATTTTCACTCCCGATCTCAACCGCACCAAAAGGAAAACATTAGTTACCACAAACGGCCCAATCCACTTAGAACGCAGCTTACCCGGAAATAATTTGAGTCTTGATTGGAATAGCAGGACTTTTTGTCCTCTCGTGAAATTTCTTTCTCGGAAATCAATTGGTCGTGGAATGCCTTAGCTTTAGTCTTATAAATCGTGGCATTCTCAAAGGCCTCATTTCTTAGTTCTTCTAATTCCCGTAATCGGAACTTCCTTTGCTTTCCAAAGACCTTCCAATTCCATATTAACTTGTTTAATGGCCCAAGAAGATCGATGTTGCAACTCAACGGCAAATGACATGTGGCTTTCCATACACCAACCGAAATGGTGACATGCCGATGGGAGTCTTATAGGCAGTCCTATAAGCCCATAAAGCATCTTCAAGTCGAGTGCTCCAATCCTTTCTCGAGGGATTCACCTGCCTTTTCAAGGATTGACTTAATCTCCTATTGGACACTTCGCTTGCCCATTTGTCCGTGGATGGTAAGGAGTGGAAATTTTGTGCATTACTCCATATCTCTTCAATAGAGCATCAAAGGTTTTGTTGCGTAAACGGGTCCCTTGGTCACCGATGATAGCCCTTGGGGTCCCGAACCCGGGAGAAAATATGTGACTTAACAAAATCTCGCAATGCTTTAGAATCATCGATCGAGTGGCTTTTGCTTCCACCCATTTAGACAGACACATAATCACCGATAAAAGAATGTATGTGAAACCAAATGAAGGAGGGAATGGTCCCATGAAATCAATACCCCACACATCAAAGAGTTCCACAAAAATGATCGGAGTCCGAGGCATTTGATTACGAGGACCAATATTACCCGTTTCTCTCGACAATGGCCACAAGACTTACGTAAGTTGTAAGCGTCTTTGAAAATTGAAGGCCAATAGAAACCACCGTCAAGCACTTTATTGGTCTGTCCTTTTATCGCCAAAGTGTCCTCCACATGCATAGGTGTGGCAAAAGGAGAGGATGGAGTGTGTCTCGTAATCAGAATGCACCTCCTAATGACTTGATCCGCACAATGCTTCCATAAGTACGGTCATCCCGTATATAGTATTTACAAATACTCCTTAATTTATCTCTTTGGGCCTTGTTCAAACCCTCCTGAAAGTCCTTAGTAACCAGTGTAGTTAACAATGTCAAGATACCAAGGGATTATGGTGTTGACAACCATCAAATATTCATCCCGAAAAGTCTCCATGATAGGCATTTCTTCCTCTTCGCTACCAATCTACTCAAGTGATCGGCCACCAAGTTTTCGCTCCCTTTCTTGTCTTTAATCTCCAAGTCAAATTCCCGGAGCAATAAAATCCATCTGAGCAATCTAGGCTTTGCTTCTTTCTTTGTTAGAAGATACTTCAAGGCCGCATGATCGAAAACACAATCACTTTAGAACCAATTAGATATGATCTAAATTTTTCTAAAGCAAATACAAATGCCTAGAAGTTCCTTTTCTCGTGGTTGAGTAATTAAGTTGAGCATCATTTAGAGTCCTTGATGCATAGTAAATGGCATAAGGAACTCTATCAACTCGTTGTCCCAAGACAGCTCCTACCGCAAAGTCACCTGCATCACACATTAGTTCAAAAGGTAACTCCAAACTTGGGTGGCCCGATGATAGGCGCAACAGCTTAACAACTTTCGAGTTTATTGAAAGCTTCCATACATTTCTCATCAAAGTTAAAATTAACATCTTTTGAAGAAGTCTCGCAAAAGGGCAATGAGACTTTAGAAAAGTCTTTAATGAATCTCCAGAGAAACCTCGCATGACCAATAAAAGAACGAATCTCCCGCACACAAGTGGGTGGTGGCAAAGAATGCATGAGTTCTACCTTAGCTTTATCTACTTCAATTCCCCTAGCAGTAAATTACATGACCTAACACAATACCTTCATTCACCATGAAATGACATTTTTCCCAATTCAAGCACTGTGTTAGTGTCAATGCATCTTTTAAGCACCAAAGTTAAATGTTCCAAACAATTTTCAAAATCATTTCCAAAGACACTAAAGTCATCCATAAAAACCTCAATGATGTTTTCAATGTAATCGAAAATATACTCATCATGCATCTTTGGAAAGTTCCCGGTGCATTGCAGAGTCCAAAAGGCATTCGCCTATATGCAAAGGTACCAAATGGACAAGTGAATGTAGTCTTGTCTTGGTCTCCGGAGCTATGGCAACTGATTGTAACCCGAAAACCATCCGTAAAACAATAATAAGAATGACCACTAATCTTTCTAACATTTGATCAATGAAAGGTAAAGGAAAGTGGTCTTTTCTCGTGGCGGCATTCAACTTCCCGTAATCAATACAAACACGCCACCCCGTCTCGTAACCTAGTGGGAATAAGCTCATTTTCAGCATTTCTTACCACAAGAATTCCGCATTTCTTTGGTACTACCCGGACCGGGCTTACCCACTTGTCGTCGAAACGGGGTAGATCACCCCCACACTTAGGAGCTTCAAGATCTCCTTTTTCACAACCTCCATCACGGGAGGATTCAATCTCCGCCGAGGGTCTCTCACAGTTTAGTATCCTCCTCCATTAATATCCCGTGCATACAAACGGAGGGACTAATACCCTTGATATCGCCTATTGACCAACCAATGGCTGTCTTATGTTCCCGCAAAACAGCCTACCGCTTTTTCTTCTTGCTCTCTGGGTGAGTGACTTTGCAATTATTACCGGAAGGGTGTCCTTCTCCCCAAGAAGATGTATTTAAGATGATCGTGTAGTGCTTTGGGCCCAATTCAGTGTGCCTCGCACAATGTAAGGTTGAGGTATATCGCAGTAATGTGTAAATCAACAAAAGTTACCTCATGCTCTCTTCTCGGGAGTGGAAGAGAGCTCTTGTAAGGCAAAGAACAATTTCATCAATGTCTTCACTCCATGGCTCTTCTTCACTCTTCTTCTTTTCCTCCCGTACATCTAAGCTATGAGTTAGAATTGTATCAAGAGCATCAAAATGGTCAAGATCAAAAGTCGCAGTAAATTAAAGAATCAAAAGGATCAAAAGAATCAATTAAACAAGCAGAGTGCACATCACTGGGTATCTCATAGCTTCAAAAATATTGAATCTAATTAATTCCCCATCAAATTCCATTGTTAGAATTCCCGAGTGCACATCAATTTTTGTCCGTGCAGCCTTCAAAAATGGTCTTCCAGCAAGATAGGAGCAGATTTGGGAGACTCATCCTCTTCCATGTCCAAAACATAGAAGTCTCCATTTAAACACTAATTCATTCACCGCACTCAAAACATCTTCAACCACACCCTTAGGGTATGCATTAGATCTATATCCCAATTGAATAACAACACCAAGAGGTTCCAAAGGACCCAAGTATAAAGATGCATAAATAGAATATGGCATGACATTTATAGATGCACCTAAATCAAGCATTGCCCTTTCAAACCTTGTGTTACCTATAGTGCATGGAATGGTGAATGTGCTGTGGTCCTTACATTTGGTGGGAGTTTCTTTTTAATTACAAATTGAAACATTTTCTCCCACTTGACCTTTTCATTTCCTTTTAACTTCCTCTTGTTAGTGCATAATTCTTTCGTAAATTTTGCATATCTAGGTACCGCTAATGGCATCTAACAAAGGGATATTAACCTCTACCTTCCTAAAAGTCTCAAGTATTTCTTTTTCTCGCTTCTTCTTTCTTGGTTTTAACCAACCTACTAGGAAAAGGAGCTTTAGTGACATATTTAGGAAGGGTTCGTAAATACTTACCTTAGGGTTTTGGAAGTTTGCCCCTTATCATTTGCTTCTTTGGGTGGTTCATCCTTCTCTTGAATGATTGGTGGAAGAGAGGTAGGCTCATCCATCGTCTTTCCGCTTCTCAATGTGACAAAGACTAGCATTTTCCCTGATTCACTCGGGCCGTGAGGGTAGTTTCCGAAGCTTGGCTTTGAAACTTGTTGAATTCTCGTGGACAACTCGTCCTATCCGATTCTCGCAAGTTATTGATTGCCCTCTTGTTTCTTGTTTGAAACTTTGTATAGTTGCATTTGTTTCTTGTTGGAACCGCAAATTATTAGTGGCCATTTGTTTTACTAGCTCCTCTAATGAAGGCTCGATTGCTTAGAGCTTGAACTTGTCGCCGTCTCTCGAGGGAAAGGTACTTGCCTTTGTTGGAATCCCGGAGGTCCATAAGTCGGAGGTTGATTTTGAGGTTGCTTTGCATAGCTGAAATTTGGATGATCCCTCCAACCCGGATTATATGTGTTTGAGTAGGGTTGTAATTTTTTGAAAGTCCAAAGATATCCCCCATCGCTCTTACCTCCTCATTTGTGTCTTCTTGAGAGAGTGGGACACATATCGTTGGGATGTCCAGATGAACAACAGATCCCACAAGCATGAACTCGGTGCTTTACCCGAATCCATTAACCGCCGAACCATAGCAAGCCAATCGAGTCATTTGTCGTCAGATACCGGTTGTCTCTACTTCTTTCACCGCTTCTTACTCCAAAGTTGTCATTTCTAGAGTAGAATTGTTGAGTATTGGCACCATTCTCGAGATCAAGTTTCTAGCTTCGAGGAGTTTTATCAATCAATGCTCCTCCGCTAGCAAAGATCAATCATGTTGCGATCCATCACTTGTAAGCCTTCATAGAAATACCGAATTAAAAGTCGCTCACTTATTTGATGATGAGGGCACTGAAACACATAGCTTCTTAAATCTCTCCCAAGAGTCATGGAGTGATTCCCCATGCCTTTGTTGAATACCACAGATTTCTTTTTCGATTGTTGCAGCTTTTGAGGGTGGAAGTATCTCCGTCTAGGAAAGTTCTGGGCCATGTCCCCGCCATGATTGGATGGATCCGGTGGCAAGTAGTAAAGCCACTCCTTAGCCGAGTCTTTCAATGAGAATGGAAAAGCTCTCAACTTGACTTGCTCTACATGAATTCCTCGCAGTTTCATGCTAGAACATACCACATGGATTTCCTTCAAGTGCTTGTTGGGGTCCTCTCCGGTAATCCATTGAAAGATGGCAAGAGATGGATTAAACCGATTTCAATTCAAATGCCTCTTCATTTTCAAGAATGTCTATGCAAAGAGGTCGTTGATCTAGATCCTGGAGCACCCAATGCCCTTAAAGTGTTTTCTCGCCATTGTCACTTCTTCGATATTTCAGATGGCTCAAATGTCTCCGAACTTGATAGATCAATGTAACGGGCAACTTCAATGTCACAGTGTGAGTTGGAAGTTAGCCTGATGGAAGGGAAATTGAGGATGTGAAGTGAGTTGATCAATATAGTTCCTCAAATTTAGCAATCCTTCGTCTACTCCTTCAAAGGACATCAACACCTACAAAACACTCGTAAAGAAAGATTAAAAAAATAAAATAAAATAAAATAAAATAAAAACAGAATAAAAATAGGAAATAAATTAATAGTGTAATTGAAAAATTGGTTCTCAAGAACGCGCGCCAAAATTTCGATGCGTATGGATGTAGTGATTAAAATTAAGATAAAAATCAGCTTGTCGTGCCCAATTAAAATAAAAACCTTACAACTAGTTGTAGTTAGTAAGGGTCGATCCACAGAGAACCAATTCAATTAACACTATTAAACAATTCCCAATTTAGACTCGATTAACAATAAACAAGAAAAGGGGGTTTTGGAGTTTTGATGAACAATGAACAAACTTCAAAGATAACAATAAACAAACCGAAATCAACAATATAAGAAAATTGGTTAAGAGATTGAATCCACCACTAGATTTATATGATAATGTAAATCCACATATCCTTTTTATTCCAACATGCTCAATTATGTTTTTATGCAATTGTGAGATTAAATCTCTGCTTTCCTTACGTGTTGGCCAATTTAGCAACCGCTCAAATCAACTCCTAATCACTGATTAGTCATAAAGCAACCGCTTCTTACAACTATCCAACAATTGCATTAAGATTTAGAAAACCAATTACACTAAGGTCTAATCACACACCGGATTAAATTACTTAGAACATATATTTCTCTAGATCTAATACCGCAATCACAAGCATAATAAACCCAGATCTACCACTTTTATAACTGCAAATAGCACAAAGATAATTATACCCACATGAACATCATACATCCCACTAGATCTACTACCGCAACCGCGCATAATAAACCTAGATCTACTACTTTGAAAGTAGGAACAAGTACAAAACCTTCATACCAACAATAGATTCGTAAATATATGAATAAAAACATAACCGTGTTGAAATAATCAAATATGCAAAGTTTACAACATTAATACTAGCTGTTTCATCACCCCTTAACCAAGGGAGGTTTAGTTACACATAGCTAGAAAGAAATCACAAGAAAAACTATGAAGAAACAAGAAGAAACTATGAAGAAACAAGAAACTAAGAGAGAAAATGAAGGAGAGTTACATCTTGTTCATGATAAATGGTGCCTTTTATAGAAGTCTAAGGTAACAAAATGACAAAGGGAAGTGGGTGGATGAGTGGGTGAGTGAGTGGAGTGTTTGAGTGGATGGATTAGTGGGTTGGTTTAGTGGATTGGTTTAGTGGATGAGTGAGTGGAATGGTTGAGTGGTTGAATTAGTGAAAAATGCCAAAGGACTTTTGGTGAGTGGGAAATTATGGACATGAATGGGTGAGTGGATGGATGAGTGGATGGATTAGTGGATGAGTGGGTGGAGTGGTTAAGTGGTTGGATTAGTGTATGAGTGGATGAATGGGTGAGTTAGTGGATGAGTGGATGAGTGGATGAGTGGATGAGTGGATGGATGAGTGGATGGATGAGTGAGGGTGGTTGAGGACGAAAATTTCGTGTCTGACTTGGAAGCCAAAAACGACCCACTATACTTCAGAACCACGAAAAGTGTTCTTCATGAAAGTTGTAGATCCTTGTCTTGGCTATAAAATGGATAGCTGGTTCGTCCAATTTGGCTTCCTTAAGCCCAAGATATGTCCCAAATACCGTAGGTTGCTCAAACCCAACTTCAGCACCTCTGTTCCGACTTGCAAGCTCAAAATGACCTACTAGACTTCTTTTTCTGAAAATGTGTTCTTCATGAAAGTTGTTTATTTGGATCTTGACTATCCACTGTCCAAATTTCAGCCCATCTCCATTATTACATCTTGAGATATGATTTTATGAGTGCACACTGTTCGGATTCTACTGACAGAACCCGTATTCTGACTTCCATGTAAACTTAGGTCCCTTAGACATCTGAATCGGACTTCGAGCTCTTCATCAAAGTTGTAGAGCTTCCTCTTAGCTTTCCTACAAGATAAAATTCATGATTGTCAGATATCAGGAACTCAAGTTATGACCAAAATACAGAAACAGTGTAAAATCTCAATAATGCTGAAAATATTCAATTAGGACCAATTTGAGCTCAAACTCACAAAATCATGTCAAACTCAATCAATTAAGAATATGGAGAGTGTAAATGACTAAATATAAGGGTTTCTTAATGAATAAAATATGTGTTTATCAAATTCCCCCACACTTAGCTTTTTGCACTCCTGGGCAAAACTCAAGACCAAAATTTTACAATCAAGAAGAACAACCAAAGGTTCAAGGGATCAAAACATTCATGAGTTAACAATTCTCCACATCTCAAACCATCAAGCAAGGTATCTTCAACATGAATCGAGAATGATAGATCTTCACAAGATTCCCTCTCAATCTCTCAAGTGTTAAAGGGGTAGGTATTTCACTCAATTCAACCCATGAAAATTGCACTACCATAAGCTTGCTTATCTTCTACTTCTCCACTACTCAAAACACATGCACACACAAATCATGAGGACTTTATTCAAGGTTGTAGTGAGGTCAAGGTAACAGGAGAGGATAAAATGGATATGAGAAGATAAATACCAAAGAGAATAAAAACAAATGAGAGCTGAGTTCAAATAACAAGCATAAAAGTTCATCCCAACTCTAGTGTATATCCCTTTACATATTCATTTCCCAATCCTTTTTTTTTTTTTTAAACACTTGGTTTTTTTTTCTCTTTTTTTTTTTTTTTTTTTTATATATATGAACATAACTATATACATACATTTTTTTTTCTTTTTGGGCACTCTTTTCTTTTTCAACAACCATTTTGTACACACACCCCCACACTTGTTCAAAAACTCATCCATTAACAAGCTAATGTTTTTATTCCCTAAGGTAAAGTAAGAACACGATTTCTCATTTAAGGCACATAATGAGCTAGAAACAAGGAATGGTCAAATAAGCTCAAAGGGGTTAAGCAAAGGAAAATATACAAGGTTGGCAAGAATCGAGAATTTTCAAGAAGTCAAAAGAGTGCTTGATATCATATTGAAAACAAGGTTGGCTATTTGGTTAAACTAGCTAATTAAGAAAGAGGGCCTCAATCATGTTCATGCATGCAAGTGAAATGTAGCCTTAAAAAGAATCAAAGCAAGTTCTAGAGTGGTCATTAACATGAGTGAAAATCACACAAGAAAGAAGAGAATGGCATAAATGTTGAATCCATCCATTAGGCTCAAAATCTCACAAGGTATGCATCCATCAAACTCAATTCATCAATTTAATCATCCATCACCAAGCATATCAGTTCAAGAAGGGAGAAAAGTTATTCAATCATGCAATGACCCCCTTTTTTTTTTTTTTTTTTCTTTTTTTTTTTGAATTTTTTTTTTTTACAAAAAGAACATGCTGAAATCTCTCCCCACGCTTAATATAACATTGCCTTCAATGTGAAAGAGAGATATAGAAAAGAGCAACACAACCTGATAAGAAGTGAATCAACGCCAAGCAGAAAAGAAACACACTGTCAGTACCGCATCAGACCCTGAAAAGAAATCAAACAATAAAACTTTAGTACTAATTAGTTACTACCTAAAAAAACTCCTTACTCTGCCACCAATTAAGATGCGTCTCAAGAGTAAAATTACTCCTTACTCGCCATCACTAATTGATTTAATAAGTACATGACAATCATATCATACTTTCCAAACAACACAAAAAAATTTTTTTTTTTTTTTTTTTTTTTTTTTTTTTTTTTTTTTTTTTTTTTTTTTTTTGGGTCAACTATCCTCCCCCCAACTAAATCACAACATTGTCCTCAATGTTAAAATATAGATGAGTAAAGGATGTAAGATATTACCCGTTGGAGAAAGTCGACACAAATTTAAACAGTAAACAAGGTACAATAAAATCAAACCCATTAAAGATGAAGTCGCAGATCCGCTTTTGTTTCTTGTTACTTCCTTCGCTGCTTCCTCGTTGACCAATCTATCTGAGCTAATACCGGATCAGGTACATACTCAAAAGCTTCTAATTTATCAATGAGCTCATCAATAGTGGAGGCAGAGATAAGAAGTTGTCTTGCTGAAGGAGTGATAAATTTTCATTCCACAGCTTTGTCAAGAAAAGATAACAAAAGATCAAAGAAATTATTAACATTCAACAAACCAATGGGTCTATGGTGGATGTTTAGTTCGGCCCAAGAGACAATTTGAAAAATTTCTTCTAAAGTACCAAAACCACCTGGTAAGATAATAAATGCATCAGAATTGTCAACCATTGTTGTCATTCTTCCATGCATAGATGTTACCTGAATTTCTTCTCCAACTGTCTTTCCAGTGATGTTATTTTCAGCCAAAGGTTTAGGAATAACACCTAAAACCCGATTGCCTCCTATAGAAGCAAAGCAAGTGATACAGCCCCCATTAACCCACGACAACCTCCCCCATATACAAGATGAATATTCCTCGCAGCAAGTGATCGACCAAGAGTGCTAGCTGCGTTTACAAACTCTAATCCCTTCCCATAACTCGACCCACACAAAAAACACAGACATTTTTGAGGTTACGAATAAGGCCCCATTCTATACTCTTCCTCCCTTTGAGTGTTTTCGAGTTGAAGGAAAATGGAGAAAATGGAGTGTTTAAGTAGGAAAAAGAATGGAAAGGGGAATAATTGCACCTATGAGGGTAGGTTGGTTGTTGTCGAAAAGGTTGAAATTAAGAAACACAGTAATCTTTTCTCTTTTTTTTTTTTTTTTTTTTTTTTTTTTTTTTTTTTTTTTTTTTTTTTTTTTTTTTTATTTTTTTTTTGTTTGACTTCAAGAAAACCATCAAGGTAAAGAAGTCTAGAAACCCCCGAAGGACCCCGCTCAAAGGATCGTCTCAGTACAAAAATTAAAATACAACAAAATGATACAAAGATAAAAGAAATAGAAAATGATGACATACCCGTATGTACAAAGTGTCCATGGCGTATCTTTATATCACAGGCACATGAGTGCAGAGACATCACGTCCTCTTTTTTTTTTTTTTTTTTTTTGAATTGTTAGAAAAACTTGATGAAAGATGAGTGTATACTTACTTAAGATTGGGATGGAGGTAGTCTGCTTTTTCGGCTTTGTGCCAAAGCATTGTTGACCAAGATTCGACCCATTCAAGACCAACAAGCAACATAAGGCTCCTAAAAGGGACAAGTGGCCATAATACGCCCGGCCGCCTCACATGTGGGATACAATCTACCTTCTTTGTTTTTCAATTAAGAAGGCTGGATCAGATGCATGCATTTCCCCATTCACGGTTTGTGTTACCAAAGCCAACCCTAAGACGTATACATAAATTTTTTTTTTTTTTTTGTTTTTTTTTTTTTTTTTTTTTTTTTTTTTTTTTTTTTTTTTTTTGAGAGATGACATGAAGAAGAAGAAGAAGAAGAAGAAGAAGAAGAAGATGATGATATGTACAGATTGTTGTGATTGTGGCTCACATCTTCCTCTCGGTTTTACGTCCGTAAACGGCTTAAACGCCTTCTATGAGTCGGGATAGGCTTCCCATCCAATTTTCTTATAAACCGGCAAACATGTGGTCTTTTAGAGTCGATTCCCAAGATCGTAGCGTTTTTCTTCATCCTTGAAGAGATTCCACAATTTAAGAATTTCACGATGCACCAATCCACAAGAATGCGTCTCAAGAGTCGATAAGATATCATCTAATGACTCCTTACTCACCCATTCTTAATGAAGAAAATTTTATCTTCTCTATTTGCGGAAACCATCCCCAAAGTACGACATCGCTTGTTACAGCTCCATCGTCCACATTTGTGACAAACTTGTAACCTTTTTGCTCTTCTCCTTTTAGAATATGAACTTCTTCCAAGACCGGCATATATGAGTCAAATGAAATTGAGGGACTCACCGCTAATCGAACCTTTGCTTCAATTATCCAACAGACATCTTCTCGGCATACCTTTGTGCATTAACATTCTCAATCTTTCACATCGAACTTTGTAGATTTTTCTCGAGCATTTTGAGGAAAAGAAGGAAAATGTTTTCTCGTGTTTGAAAGAATGACATCCATTTTGAAGAAGAAGAAGGATTCAGCTTATTTTGGGAAACCGAAAAATAAACCGACTTGAGAGTCACGAGTACCGTATCCGCCACTTAACCTAAGCAACACAAAGAACTCAAGAACTTGATTTTCCAGAATGGTTGAGTCTTTGTCCATTAACTTTACGCGCATTACCATTCCTAGGATCCTCAATATTTACGGCCCCAGAGGATACACGTGTTTGACAAAGAAAAGAACCGCGCCACCTAGATCTCAATTTTTCAAGGAGTAGGTGCAGATGATAATCTCAAAGCAGAACCTTTTTGACCAGTTTCCGTAACTTTTGCAAAAGGTGTAACAGACTTTGAATAAAGTAGGCCAATAAAATCCATACTGCAAGATTTTTGCAGTTGTTGTCGCTGAAGAAAAGTGACCTTCACATGCTTCCGAGTGACAAAATTTAATGGCACTACCTACCTTATTGTCAGGGCACACAAATGCTTTTTTTTTTTTTTTTTTTTAGAGATTCAAATGCTTACAACCAACAAACAGATAAAAACATAATCTAAGAAACTAATGAAAACACAAAATAAAAAGGGATAAAGAGAGCAAATCTGGTTGGGTTGCCTCCCAATGAGCGCTTAGTTTATTGTCCTCACCGACATGATGATACTTTCATGCTCCTCATATGTGGAAGGACGAGGGTCATCACTTCCATCTCTCGCACCGTCAGAAGTTCATGATATGGTTTGAGACGATGACCATTGACCTTAAATGCTTTGCCGTAATTTTCACTCCCGATCTCAACCGCACCAAAAGGAAAAACATTAGTTACCACAAACGGCCCAATCCACTTAGAACGCAGCTTACCCGGAAATAATTTGAGTCTTGATTGGAATAGCAGGACTTTTTGTCCTCTCGTGAAATTTCTTTCTCGGAAATCAATTGGTCGTGGAATGCCTTAGCTTTAGTCTTATAAATCGGGCATTCTCAAAGGCCTCATTTCTTAGTTCTTCCAATTCCTCGTAATCGGAACTTCCTTTGCTTTCCAAAGACCTTCCAATTCCATATTAACTTGTTTAATGGCCCAAGAAGATCGATGTTGCAACTCAACGGCAAATGATGTGGCTTTCCATACACCAACCGAAATGGTGACATGCCGATGGGAGTCTTATAGGCAGTCCTATAAGCCCATAAAGCATCTTCAAGTCGAGTGCTCCAATCCTTTCTTCGAGGGATTCACTGTCTTTTCAAGGATTGACTTAATCTCCTGGTTGGACACTTCGCTTGCCCATTTGTCTCGTGGATGGTAAGGAGTGGAAATTTGTGCATTACTCCATATCTCTTCAATAGAGCATCAAAGGTTTTGTTGCGTAAATGGGTCCCTTGGTCACCGATGATAGCCCTTGGGGTCCCGAACCTGGAGAAAATATGTGACTTAACAAAATCGCAACAGCTTTAGAATCATCGATCGAGTGGCTTTTGCTTCCACCCATTTAGACACATAATCAACAGATAAAAGAATGTATGTGAAACCAAATGAAGGAGGGAATGGTCCCATGAAATCAATACCCCACACATCAAAGAGTTCCACAAAAATGATCGGAGTCTGAGGCATTTGATTACGAGGACCAATATTACCTCGTTCTCTGATACACGGCCACAAGACTTACATAAGTTGTAAGCGTCTTTGAAAATTGAAGGCCAATAGAAACCACTGTCAAGCACTTTATTGGCTGTCCTTTTACTGCCAAAGTGTCCTCCACATGCATAGGTGTGGCAAAAGGAGAGGATGGAGTGTGTCTCGTAATCGGAATGCACCTCCTAATGACTTGATCTCGCACAATGCTTCCATAAGTACGGTCATCCCGTATATAGTATTTACAAATACTCCTTAATTTATCTCTTTGGGCCTTGTTCAAACCTCCCGGAAAGTCCTTAGTAACCAGGTAGTTAACAATGTCAAGATACCAAGGGATTATGGTGTTGACAACCATCAAATATTCATCCGGAAAAGTCTCCATGATAGGCATTTCTTCCTCTTCAGCTTACCAATCTACTCAAGTGATCGGCCACCAAGTTTTCGCTCCCTTTCTTGTCTTTAATCTCCAAGTCAAATTCCCGGAGCAATAAAATCCATCTGAGCAATCTAGGCTTTGCTTCTTTCTTTGTTAGAAGATACTTCAAGGCCGCATGATCTGAAAACACAATCACTTTAGAACCAATTAGATATGATCTAAATTTTTCTAAAGCAAATACAACACTAGAAGTTCCTTTTCTCGTGGTTGAGTAATTAAGTTGAGCATCATTTAGAGTCCTTGATGCATAGTAAATGGCATAAGGAACTCTATCAACTCGTTGTCCCAAGACAGCTCTCCTACTGCAAAGTCACCGGCATCACACATTAGTTCAAAAGGTAACTCCCAGTTGGGTGGCCCGATGATAGGTGCAACAGCTTAACAACTTCTTGAGTTTATTGAAAGCTTCCATACATTTCTCATCAAAGTTAAAATTAACATCTTTTGAAGAAGTCGCAAAGGGGCAATGAGACTTTAGAAAAGTCTTTAATGAATCTCCGGTAGAAACCTCGCATGACCAATAAAAGAACGAATCTCCCGCACACTAGTGGGTGGTGGCAAAGAATGCATGAGTTCTACCTTAGCTTTATCTACTTCAATTCCCCTAGCAGTAAATTACATGACCTAACACAATACCTTCATTCACCATGAAATGACATTTTTCCCAATTCAAGCACTGTGTTAGTGTCAATGCATCTTTTAAGCACCAAAGTTAAATGTTCCAAACAATTTTCAAAATCATTTCCAAAGACACTAAAGTCATCCATAAAAACCTCAATGATGTTTTCAATGTAATCGAAAATATACTCATCATGCATCTTTGGAAAGTTCCCGGTGCATTGCAGAGTCCAAAAGGCATTCGCCTATATGCAAAGGTACCAAATGGACAAGTGAATGTAGTCTTGTCTTGGTCTTCTCGGAGCTATGGCAATCTGATTGTAACCCGAAAAACCATCCGTAAAACAATAATAAGAATGACCACTAATCTTTCTAACATTTGATCAATGAAAGGTAAAGGAAAGTGGTCTTTTCTCGTGGCGGCATTCAACTTCCCGTAATCAATACAAACACGCCACCCCGTCTCGTAACCTAGTGGGAATAAGCTCATTTTCAGCATTTCTTACCACAAGAATTCCGCATTTCTTTGGTACTACCCGGACCGGGCTTACCCACTTGTCGTCGAAATGGGGTAGATCACCCCCACACTTAGGAGCTTCAAGATCTCCTTTTTCACAACCTCCATCATGGGAGGATTCAATCTCCGCCGAGGGTCTCTCACAGTTTAGTATCCTCCTCCATTAATATCCCGTGCATACAAACGGAGGGACTAATACCCTTGATATCGCCTATTGACCAACCAATGGTCGTCTTATGTTCCCGCAAAACAGCCTACCGCTTTTTCTTCTTGCTCTGGGTGAGTGACTTTGCAATTATTACTGGAAGGGTGTCCTTCTCCCCAAGAAGATGTATTTAAGATGATCGTGTAGTGCTTTTTGGGCCCAATTCAGTGTGCCTCGCACAAATGTAAGGTTGAGGTATATCAGTAACGGTAAATCAACAAAAGTTACCTCATGCTCTTCTGGAGTGGAAGAGAGCTCTTGTAAGGCAACAACAATTTCATCAATGTCTTCACTCCATGGCTCTTCTTCACTCTTCTTCTTTTCCTCCTGTACATCTAAGCTATGAGTTAGAATTGTATCAAGAGCATCAAAATGGTCAAGATCAAAAGTGCAGTAAATTAAAGAATCAAAAGGATCAAAAGAATCAATTAAACAAGCAGAGTGCACATCACTTGGGTATCTCATAGCTTCAAAAATATTGAATCTAATTAATTCCCCATCAAATTCCATTGTTAGAATTCCTGAGTGCACATCAATTTTTGTCCGTGCAGTCTTCAAAAATGGTCTTCCTAGCAAGATAGGAGCAGATTTGGGAGACTCATCCTCTTCCATGTCCAAAACATAGAAGTCTCCATTTAAACACTAATTCATTCACCGCACCAAAACATCTTCAACCACACCCTTAGGGTATGCATTAGATCTATCACCAATTGAATAACAACACCAAGAGGTTCCAAAGGACCCAAGTATAAAGATGCATAAATAGAATATGGCATGACATTTATAGATGCACCTAAATCAAGCATTGCCCTTTCAAACCTTGTGTTACCTATAGTGCATGGAATGGTGAATGTGCTGTGGTCCTTACATTTGGTTGGGAGTTTCTTTTTAATTACAAATGAAACATTTTCTCCCACTTGACCTTTTCATTTCCTTTTAACTTCCTCTGTTAGTGCATAATTCTTTCAGAAATTTTGCATATCTAGGTACCGCTTAATGGCATCTAACAAAGGGATATTAACCTCTACCTTCCTAAAAGTCTCAAGTATTTCTTTTTCGCTTCTTCTTTCTTGGTTTTAACCAACCTACTAGGAAAAGGAGCTTTAGTGACATATTTAGGAAGGGGTTCGTAAATACTTACCTTAGGGGTTTTGGAAGTTTGCCCCTTATCATTTGCTTCTTTGGGTGGTTCATCCTTCTCTTGAATGATTGGTGGAAGAGAGGTAGGCTCATCCATCGTCTTTCCGCTTCTCAATGTGACAAAGACTAGCATTTTCCCTGATTCACTTCTGGCCGTGAGGGTAGTTTCCCGAAGCTTGGCTTTGAAACTTGTTGAATTCTCGTGGACAATCTGTCCTATCCGATTCTCGCAAGTTATTGATTGCAAATCCTTGTTTCTTGTTTGAAACTTTGTATAGTTGCATTTGTTTCTTGTTGGAATTGCAAATTATTAGTGGCCATTTGTTTTACTAGCTCCTCTAATGAAGGCTCGATTGCTTAGAAGCTTGAACTTGCCGCCGTCTCTCGAGGGAAAGGTACTTGCCTTTGTTGGAATCCCGGAGGTCCATAAGTCGGAGGTTGATTTTGAGGTTGCTTTGCATAGCTGAAATTTGGATGATCCCTCCAACCCGGATTATATGTGTTTGAGTAGGGGTTGTAATTTTTTGAAAGTCCAAAGATATCCCCCCATCGCTCTTACCTCCTCATTTGTGTCTTCTTGGAGAGTGGGACACATATCGTTGGGATGTCCAGATGAACAACAGATCCCACAAGCATGAACCGGTGCTTTACCCGAATCCATTAACCGCCGAACCATAGCAATCAATCGAGTCATTTGTCAGTATATCGGTTGTCTCTACTTCTTTCACCGCTCTTACTCCAAAGTGTCATTTCTAGAGTAGAATTGTTGAGTATTGGCACCATTCTTGAGATCAAGTTTCTAGCTTCTTGAGGAGTTTTATCAATCAATGCTCCTCCGCTAGCAAAGATCAATCATGTTGCGATCCATCACTTGTAAGCCTTCATAGAAATACCGAATTAAAAGTCGCTCACTTATTTGATGATGAGGGCAAATGAAACATAGCTTCTTAAATCTCTCCCAAGAGTCATGGAGTGATTCCCCATGCCTTTGTTGAATACCATGATTTCTTTTCGATTGTTGCAGCTTTTGAGGCGTGGAAGTATCCGTCTAGGAAAGTTTGGGCCATGTCCCGCCATGATTGGATGGATCCGGTGGCAAGTAGTAAAGCCACTCCTTAGCCGAGTCTTTCAATGAGAATGGAAAAGCTCTCAACTTGACTTGCTCTACATGAATTCCTGCAGGTTTCATGCTAGAACATACCACATGGATTTCCTTCAAGTGCTTGTTGGGGTCCTCTCCGGTAATCCATTGAAAGATGGCAAGAGATGGATTAAACCGGATTTCAATTCAAATGCCTCTTCATTTTCAAGAATGTCTATGCAAAGAGGTCGTTGATCTAGATCTGGAGCACCCAATGCCCTTAAAGTGTTTTCGCCATTGTCACTTCTTCAGATATTTCAGATGGCTCAAATGTCTCTCGAACTTGATAGATCAATGTAACGGGCAACTTCAATGTCACAGTGTGAGTTGGAAGTTAGCCTGATGGAAGGGAAATTGAGGATGTGAAGTGAGTTGATCAATATAGTTCCTCAAATTTAGCAATCCTTCGTCTACTCCTTCAAAGGACATCAACACCTACAAAACACTCAGAAAGAAAGATTAAAAAAAATAAAATAAAATAAAATAAAATAAAAACAGAATAAAAATAGGAAATAAATTAATAGTGTAATTGAAAAAATTGGTTCCCAAGAACGGCGCCAAAAATTCGATGCGTATGCGGATGTAGTGATTAAAATTAAGATAAAAATCAGTTGTCAGGCCCACCAGAAAATAAAAAAAAACCTTACAACTAGTTGTAGTTAGTAAGGGTCGATCCACAGAGAACCAATTCAATTAACACTATTAAACAATTCCCAATTTAGACTCGATTAACAATAAACAAGAAAAGGGGTTTTGGAGTTTTGATGAACAATGAACAACTTCAAAGATAACAATAAACAAACCGAAATCAACAATATAAGAAAATTGGTTAAGAGATTGAATCCACCACTAGATTTATATGATAATGTAAATCCACATATCCTTTTATTCCAACATGCTCAATTATGTTTTTATGCAATTGTGAGATTAAATCTCTGTTTTCCTTACGTGTTGGCCAATTTAGCAACCGCTCAAATCAACTCCTAATCACCGATTAGTCATAAAGCAACCGCTCTTACAACTATCCAACAATTGCATTAAGATTTAGAAAATCAATTACACTAAGGTCTAATCACACACCGGATTAAATTACTTAGAACATATATTTCTCTAGATCTAATACCGCAATCACAAGCATAATAAACCCAGATCTACCACTTTTATAACTGCAAATAGCACAAAGATAATTATACCCACATGAACATCATACATCCCACTAGATCTACTACCGCAATCACGCGCATAATAAACCTAGATCTACTACTTTGAAAGTAGGAACAAGTACAAAAACCTTCATACCAACAATAGATTCAGAAATATATGAATAAAAACATAACGTGTTGAAATAATCAAATATGCAAAGTTTACAACATTAATACTAGCGGTTTCATCACCCCCTTAACCAAGGGAGGTTTAGTTACACATAGCTAGAAAGAAATCACAAGAAAAACTATGAAGAAACAAGAAGAAACTATGAAGAAACAAGAAACTAAGAGAGAAAATGAAGGAGAGTTACATCTTGTTCATGATAAATGGTGCCTTTTATAGAAGTCTAAGGTAACAAAATGACAAAGGGAAGTGGGTGGATGAGTGGGTGAGTGAGTGGAGTGTTTGAGTGGATGGATTAGTGGGTTGGTTTAGTGGATTGGTTTAGTGGATGAGTGAGTGGAATGGTTGAGTGGTTGAATTAGTGAAAAATGCCAAAGGACTTTTGGTGAGTGGGAAATTATGGACATGAATGGGTGAGTGGATGGATTAGTGGATGAGTGGGTGGAGTGGTTAAGTGGTTGGATTAGTGTATGAGTGGATGAATGGGTGAGTTAGTGGATGAGTGGATGAGTGAATGAGTGGATTGAGTGGAGTGGATGGATGAGTGGATTGTTGAGGACGAAAATTTCGTGTCTGACTTGGAAGCCAAAAACGACCCACTATACTTCAGAACCACGAAAAGTGTTCTTCATGAAAGTTGTAGATCCTTGTCTTGGCTATAAAATGGATAGCTGGTTCGTCCAATTTGGCTTCCTTAAGCCCAAGATATGTCCCAAATACCATAGGTTGCTCAAACCCAACTTCAGCACCTCTGTTCCGACTTGCAAGCTCAAAATGACCTACTAGACTTCTTTTTCTGAAAATGTGTTCTTCATGAAAGTTGTTTATTTGGATCTTGACTATCCACTGTCCAAATTTCAGCCCATCTCCATTATTACATCTTGAGATATGATTTTATGAGTGCACACTGTTCGGATTCTACTGACAGAACCCGTATTCTGACTTCCATGTAAACTTAGGTCCCTTAGACATATGAATCGGACTTCGAGCTCTTCATCAAAGTTGTAGAGCTTCCTCTTAGCTTTCCTACAAGATAAAATTCATGATTGTCAGATATCAGGAACTCAAGTTATGACCAAAATACAGAAACAGTGTAAAATCTCAATAATGCTGAAAATATTCAATTAGGACCAATTTGAGCTCAAACTCACAAAATCATGTCAAACTCAATCAATTAAGAATATGGAGAGTGTAAATGACTAAATATAAGGGTTTCTTAATGAATAAAATATGTGTTTATCAGTAACTTAATTAACCTAGGAGAATCAAGAAAGTTTCTAATTGATTTGATCAAAGAAAATGCATTTAGAAATCAAATGGTAAAAAACTTAGTATTTTGGGCCAACATGCCTAAAGGATTAAATTGACTATTGTTAACTATTTTCTAAAATGATTTAAGGAACTTAGACAATATAATACATTTGATATGACTTACAAGGTGAAAGACATTTTGGAAATCAAATGCAAAAGTTTTATGAAATTTGGCCAACATGCCACTATAAGTAACTATGATTTCTAAAACTTGATTCTAAACCTTTTTCAATTAAAAAGAAACAATATAAGTTAAGAAGAAATTTTCTATAATGATTTTTGAAGGAACCAATTGATTAGAAGTAAGTCTAAAGGGTTAAAAATTCATAATTTTATCATTAGGAAGGAAATACAGTAATGTTAAGAAATTTTCTAACATATAGCTCACTTTTGGTTTTGAAGCATGTTAGAGATTTCAAAAGGAATTAAATGAAATGGTTAAAAAATTAGGTAAATGGAAATTTTATGGATAAATTAGGAAACCATTATTATGATATTCTAAACAAAATACTGTCAATTTTTAGTAAAAATGAACCAATAAGATAGCAAAAATATCTAAAAGACAGTATGCGGTATGAAAAATTATTCTACGTAGTTTAAATGTACTAAGTACTATTTCTGTTTGTTTAAACAGTAATTTTAAAGGCATTCGAATAAGAAAATGATTTAAAAATCCTACGCGATTGAGAAAACGTATTAAAAATGCTACGCGATTTTAAAAACAGAAAAATATCTTTACCCGATTTTTAAACGTTTGTAAAAAACGACGAGATTTCAAAAACGCGATAAAATTTTTACGCGATTGACCGTTACTATATTTATTTTTCGTTGTCGGGAAAATGTGAACCCGTACAGGCTTTTGAGGTTATTTCGCTGTCGGGAAAAAGTGAACCCGTACAGGCTTTCTGCCATTGAGGGCATATTTTTATCTTGAGGGCATTTTTGTAATTTCATATATTTGGAATTATGTTTTGTCTTTATACCAATTTTTGGTGTTTTGGTTGACGAGACGAATCACATCGTGTTGTCGATGCGATAAACGTAGTGTGGTTCATTGTTCTAATGAACTTGGAGACTTTAGTGTACGGGATCCCACACGTGGACAGTTAGTAGCTCCGTGTGCCGTGGTAAACCGATAGCACACTAATGTACTCGACATTCACTATATTTAATCGAGGTTTGTAAAGTCTAGTAGTACATTGCCTATAGTGCCACAACGGGAGACCGTGAACTATACTACGCCTGGATGGTGGATTCAGTCAAGGCCGTAGGCTATTGGACGCAACGTGTGACCGCGTAATAGTTGGTTGGGCAGTCGTGGTACTAATAGATTTTGCAAGTCATTCTCTCTGATATCTGTTTGGGTTTAGCTCCATGGAGTAGGGTTGTGTTTTGGTGTATTTGATTATATCTTGGATAATATTCCATTTTCTCTATTTATCTTTATTTGGTAATATCTTGAATGTTTTTACATTTTCTCTATTTATATTTATCTGATAATTCTTATGTTAGTTGTCCCTTTCTTATCTTATTTTATCTGTGAGATTGATTTATCTATGTGGTTTTCTTTATTTGTGTTATATCTGTGATGTTCTGAAACACTAGGATATCTAATATGTACTCTATTCCATTATTATTACTGTTATAGCTTTTTCGTATTGTATGAACTGTATAGTTGTTATTTGTCGTCTTCTTATTGGCCATGTTGTGATGATTTTATGTTGTCTTACCTCTTTATTGTATGTGTCTATTGTCTATTTATTTTATGCGGTAAAGAGTTTGAAGAGGAAGAAGAGGAACAGCCTCTTGAGATCGTGTACCCTGAGGAAGAGGAAGGTCAGCAAGCCGACGATCAGTTTTACGATCAAGAACCATCCGATCATCCATATCCTCTGGATTGATTGTGTGGGATGGCTACGCCAGGATTTTTGGGATTCATAGAGCTGGTATTTCATGGAGGGGATCTGGCTTGGCATTTACGAGGAGATCGTGCTTCTGTTACATATGCTGGACGTATGACCGTGATTCTACGTCATCAGTTTGATGGAGATCCGATTATGACGACGACGTTATTTCTGCACTTAGAGTTACCCTTATCCATTAGGCGTTATTGGGGTGCTGAAAACCCTGAGCCTAGTGAGATAAGCATCGTATCGACTGCGCGATCCCGTTATCGCCGTGTGTCGAGACATCCGGGATATCTATCTCCCGATGATCATTTTCAGGCTGAGAGTGATCCATCAGAGGATTAGATAACCATGATGTTTTTTTTTTTGGGCGCGTCAGCGTATGTCTGTATATATTAACTCTTTTATTGCTTTCTTTACTATTTTTGTTTAAATAGTTGTAGTCTTAGTTGTAAATTATTTGTACAGTTTATAACTTAATCATATGTATATTATTAGTGATGATGTTTTTTTTATTTCATATTTTCCGCATTATCTTTTTATTACACATTTCTGTCTATCAGGAATTATTTTACAACCCGTAATAATATTTAACAAATGTTTCACAACTTGGGTAGATTTTATTTCTATTTATTTTATTTTCTTTTATGTGTGACATCCTCCAAAGGGGTGTTACAGGTTACAGTTAACCAAATTAGTATTTATTGTCCATTGGAAAATAAGGCGTACCCGAATTTTATCTTTCAGCTAAAATCTTGAAAAACAAAAACTTCATAAACTGTGTCCAACTTCGAGTTTAGTAAGATCCTCCGACCTCATTTCACAATCCAAAATTTTTCGGTCTTAGAAAAATATTATTTTTTTACCCCGCTTAATGTATACGTAAATCGAGAAATATATTAAAATAATCAAAATCACCGAAATAATTCACAAAAATCACAAATATTAGAAAATGAATATAAATCACGAAACAAGCAATTTCCAAGATGTTACAACTCTCCCCTTCTAAAAAAAAATTTCATCCTCAAAATTTGTTGCACCTTAAAATAGATATGGATATTGTTCCTTCATCTTGTCATCTAGCTCCCACGTTGCTTATTGTACAAGCTCGGGTCCAATCGCAATTCTTTCACTGTCTTGGTGCCAACATAAAAGTGTTTTACATCGATGTCTATGTAATACCTTATATTTAACTCCTTCTAATTAACCAGATATTTCTGACTTTAATAATCACTGTAGACGCTGAATGTTGCTCCATGTAAAAAATGTTTCCAGATCTTCAATGCAAACACACAACCGCTAATTCCAAGTTCGTGTAGGGTAGTTCTTCTCATGTACTCTCAATTGCCTTGAAGCATACGCCACAACCTTCTTATTCTACACAAGCACACCTCCTAAACCTTGATGTGAAACATCACAAAACACCGCAAAGGGTTCATTGGGATCAGGTAGAATTAAAATTGGCGAAGTAATCAAACATCTCCTCAACCCTTGAAAACTTCCCTCACATGCGTCGATCCATAGAAAACTTGATTTTTTTCTTGTAAGCTGGGTGAGAGGTCCTGCTATCTTGGAGAATCCCTCGATGACCCTTCGATAACAACTAGCTAATCCCACAAGTTACGAATCTCCGTTACGATCTTCGGCGTTTCCCATTGAAGAACTACTTCAACCTTCGATGAATCCACAGCAATTCCTTCCTTTGAAATCTCATGACCCAAAAGTTTAACCTCCTCCAACCAAAATTTGCACTTTGATAACTTGGCATCTAAATTCTTCTCCTTCC
This sequence comes from Ormosia emarginata, assembly GCA_029884605.1. Classification (NCBI taxonomy): domain Eukaryota; kingdom Viridiplantae; phylum Streptophyta; class Magnoliopsida; order Fabales; family Fabaceae; genus Ormosia; species Ormosia emarginata. Next base: position 58,215 of record JAQQTP010000023.1, read on the forward strand.
AAATCTGGAGAAATATACCGAGATGTTCAGTATGTTCCTCCCGATTTTCAAGAATAGATCAGAATATCATTAATAAAGACAACGACAAATCTGTCTAGATAAGGACGAAAGATCTTATTCATGTAATCCATGAATATGGAAGGAGCATTTGTCACTCCAAACAGTATCACGAGATACTCATAATGCTCATAGCGCGTTTGAAAAGCCGTTTTGGGAACATCCTCCACTTCCCACGAATCGGAGGATAGACAGAGTGTAAATCCATCTTGGAGAAAATAGTGACTCCCTTTTTGCTGATCCATTGAATCATCTATCTTCTTCCGAGGATACTCATTCTTGATTTTAATTTTGTTCAACTGACGATAGTTCACATATCGTCGAGAAGTTCCGTCCCTCTCCTTAACTAACAGCATTGGTGCTCATCATGAGAAACTCATTGATTGCAAGATTATTATTCACATTCTCCTTACTTTTGATTTCCAAAGAAGATAATATCATATATCATTGGGCTCCTTCCCTCAATAAAGCTTCAACTTAGTTAGCCATTTAAAATTTGGAAACCTCAGTTTCAAGAAACACTAAGGTTTTCATTAGAACGAGCTAGCAGGATATGACTAGAAAATAACCAATCTATTCCTAAAATCACATTTATTCGAGAATGAGGTAAACGATTCAAATCAACAGAAAAGATTTGGTTTTAAACAGAAATAGGATAGTTTGAGCAACTGGATGGTAACAATAAGTTTAGTAATAGAAGCAGAAAATGAACAAGTCAAAAGGTAATGAAAACACCGATAACCCTAATCAATCCACACAGTCATAAGCCATAAAGGAGTAGGTCGCCCCCAGAATTATACAGCATAGTCAAGGGATCACATGCAAAAACTTTCGCTCTACCCAGGGTATAAACTTTCCCTTCAGCTTGAGGCCTTGAAGCACGTGCATCACTAACAGAAGACTTCCTCTTTGGTGGAGCACAGTCTCTAGAAATGTGTTCAGCCTTTCCGCACTTGAAACAGATTAAATTCTTCATCTTACACTCCTTCATTGAGTGGTTTTTTCCATACTTCTTACATCTTGGTAAAAATGCCACAGTTTGGCTGGATCTACTGCCACTAGCACTACCTTCATATAGTTGTTGTTGTTGTTGCTTCTCCGATGGTCATGAATACGATTTTCGCTAGAACCGCTTAACTTTATGATTTCTCCTTCTTCGGAACCAATATGGTCCAACGTCATGGGGTCCCATGTGCTAAGATTGATTCAACTCTAACAAGATCTGAGCCTTGACTATCAATTCATGTTGCTGAGTGGCCCTCTGATTCTGCTGTACTGTTATGTCAGCCATTCTTTGCATTGCTTCTGCAGTCGCAGCCATCCCATCATTATCGCATCCTGCATTCACACTCGTATGCCTACCGCGAACCATTGTTTTCCTTGAAGACAAACGAATCAAAACATAATAAAAACCAATTGCAATCCCTTTCAAACAACATTGGCTCCTTTCAAAAACTAAACACAAGGAATTACGCAACACAAACCAAACAAACTTAACCACAATCCTGAAAGACTCAAGCTTGGGCTCTAGAGATATCACAACAAAAGGTGTAGATGCAACAAATTCTAAAAAAGTTCACTTATACTAGCTGGACTACTAAAAGAACTCATATTCTCCTAATATGCCTAGGTGAAGTCATAATTTCCTGTCCACACAGAACATTACATACTGAGTAGGTCAGTCCTTAATATCATGTAACAGTATAACAGTAATTAGTAACATTCAACCTATGACAAGCTATGCATTCCTTTCCCAACATCTCAACCAAGAGACAAAGAAGTGCACAACACAAAGAGAAACTTCTAATATGTCTAAGCACAGTCAATCCATACGCCGGCTCAACAGGATAAACTGCTCTGATACCACCTTAGTGTAACACCCCTTGATTTAATAACCAAAGCACAATCTTCATTGTACCATAGTCACTAAATTTAGGCGTGCTACAACTCAACAACAAGTTTCAAAATTTAATCATTGTGCATATATAGAAAATATGAGCCACGAATGAAGTATATTTAGTACATAGCTTTTAAAATACAACCACCAAAGGAAATGCATTCCATATATACATATATATCCTTAACATAAAGTACTAGTAACACAAAACACAATACTTATATATCCAAAAAACAGAAGACGTGTACAACTACCATATAAAAACTTGCCCCGGCCCAAGTCCAAACATCTAAAGGGTAATATCTCCCACTTGGCATTCCTCTGGAACCAGAACGGGCAAATTCCCCGGTCGAGGCATGTCGCGATAGACGGAAGTCCTAACAGTCAACTTTATAGAATCCTCCCTAGGGGTGTAATGCCAATCACCCCACAGGTCTCTAATGGGAATAGAAAACTTCACATACACAAAAGCATTGAAGGTGAAAGTAGTAACCCCAAGATAGGCACTACTCCTAAGCAGAGTCACCTCCCTTCTATACACGAAACGCTCGGTGTCACGGTTGACACGCTAGGCATCGATGCCTCCATGAAGTTGTACCCGCACGTAACCAAAGAAATCTCGTCCAGACGCCATCACAGTAATCAGAAGTCAATCCACTAAAATCCAGATGATTCTACCTCGCCTTCCTTTATAGTCTTCATCAATATAATTGTAACCCAGAACAATACAACAAAGAGGTGAGATCCCCTACATCGCATACCAAAATGGCAGCGAAGAAAAATGATACGAATGACAAAGTCATTCCATACATACAGATATTACAGATATATTCAAGTTATCAATTTCATAAATATCATCAGAAAGCATATCCCATAATAATATAAACATTAACCGCACTATAAAAGTAGATATCCACCATAGATATATAATGATTATACCACCACAATATGTATGTTGACCATGCCACGACAATATGTGTACTGACCATGTGTATGCATACTGAACTAGTTCCTACTCTATGGAGCTAATACTCAAATTCAGAAATGAACATTCTAGAAGATCTGCCACCCTCAATGGCAGTCTACGCCAGACCGCAAAAAGAAGTAGTGCTTGTCGGTTCCTCGTCAATGCGTTGCAATGGTTCTTCATGGCCATAGGTATATAGTATGATAACCAGGTCACTAGACAAATCACCTTGCCCTGACGCACCCTGAGATCCTTCCCTTGGATCATACTACTCAATTCTCATTCACTCCTAGGCAACAAAAGTCATACAGACACTGACTGTATGATGTTCGATGCATGATAACTCAATGCATAACTCAAGCCACCATTGTACTATTCCCAATGATATCAAAATAACTGCCCATACAATTGTCTGATACCATTAGTATCAATGATATTACATAACCGCCCATACAATTACATAATAACACTTATCCACCCAAGTCCGGCACATCGGCATAACAACAAAACAGTGTATAATGTTCAATGTATGATAATGTTCAATGCACAATAATTCAATGCATAATCTAAGGCACCACGAGCCATAAATCATATTTTAACAAAACTGGGTCCAATACATCGGCCCGATAGCAAATCACTAGCTTCATAATCGCATAAACATCATTAATATTCTCCCCAAAATTCACATTATATTAATTTACTGAAAACTTTCTCTATCACCTTTACTAAAATCCTCTTAAATAGAATACTCTAAGTTCTAAATCACGTTCAAAAACTTATTTTCCATCATCATACTCAAAATCACTCTTATCTAATAATAATAAAAACTTTGTTCCATTCCTATCAAGTAATATGTTTTAAGTCTCAAATCACCTTTAAAACTCCTTTTAAACAAAATACTTTAAGTTTCAACCCTTTATCCTAAATTAGTCTCCATGATCGAAAATCACTTCCTTTTTAAATTATAAAACCTTATTCATTTCTTTTTCTACTTTGTAAGTCCTTAATCAAATTTCTAGTTGCCTAATCTTATAAATTCATAATTAACCAAATATTTTTAACTTGGATTACCCAAAATGGGCATAGAGACTGTGAGCCTTGATGGTCATTGGGACTAAAATTTCTTTCCTTTCTTAAATGATTCATAGCATTAATTCAATTATAAAAATTCTACCACAATAATTTCATGCATATTATCACAACCACATATAGACAATAAGCAAGCATGACAATTCATGCATATTATCAACATAATATAACCACATAAAGCTAAATGAACACAAATCAAGTTAAAGTCACATGATCACACATAGTAAATAAGCATATAATCAACAAGTAAGCACAAACCATAACCACACAATCAAGTGAAGGAATCCTCACATGGATTCTTCATTTACAAACACAAGATTTCCATTTTCTCACCACCATGTTTGGTCGATGAGGTTCTTACCTTTTGGTGATGCTTCCCAAGCTTCTTGCTTGTCCTCTTGAATCAATCTTTCACCACCAAAAGGTCCATGAATACAAAAACAAATACAATTATATTAACATCTAAGGCTTGAATAAGGAGACCATGGATCAAAATATGGCCTAGAGTGTGAAGATAAAACAATTAGTGAAGATTCTAGGAACTCTACCTTAAAATCCTAAAACTTGAGTTTTGAAGAAAACCTTGAAGATGGATGATTTGGATCTTGGTCTCAACACAAAAGTGTCTGAGAATGGTGTAAGAATGCAAGATGTAGGGTTAACTTGAATTATTGAAGCTTGGATGGTGGATTTTCTTGTCTTGGTCGTGAGCTCCTCTAAGAGAAAAGGTGAGAGGATTTTGTATTCTTGGCTTTAAGAAAATGAGGATGACGATGAACAAATAATAACTAAACCTTGAACCCTCCAAGGTGATGCTTTGGCCGTGGGGTTTGGGAGAGAAAGGTGAAAACTTTTTGGTGTTTTGATAACAATGATAGAAAGATGAAGATGAGAGTTTTTGGAGATGGTTCAACAAGAAAAGTCTTCAAGTGAAGTGTAGTTTCAAGCAATGTGATAGCTTGAAATTAAGGTGAGCGAAAATGAGAAAAAGAAAAGTGAGAGAAAATTGTGTAGATTTTTGGAGAGATGAAATGAAATGAACTTGGATGGAAAAATGACAAAGTGGGTATCCACTTTTATCCTCCAAAATCGTAGCCACCCAAGGAGAGAGAAGGGAGAAGCTTCTCAAACAAGCTTGGTAGAAAGCTTCTTCATTAAGTTTTGATGAAGCTTTTTCAAGAAGACAAGTTTTACCTTTTTGAAAAGTCAACAATGATGTCATCAAAGTGATGTAACATAAAGTGAACCTTCTAAAAAAGATGACTAGCATTTTACTTAAAGTTATTATCCAATAGACAAATGTTACAATTAACAAAACCAGTATTTATTGTCCGTTGGATAATAAGATGTACTCGAATTTTATCTGTCAACTAAAATCTCGAAAAACAAAACTTCGTAAACTATGTCCGGCTTCAAGTTTAGTAAGATCTCCTGACCTCGTTTCACAATCCAAAATTTTTTGATCTCAGAAAAATATTATTTTTTTAGCCTCACTTAACGTACACGTAAATCGAGAAAATGAATATAAATCACGAAACAAGCAATTTCCAGGGTGTTACAACTCTCCCATTCTAAATAGAAATTTTGTCCGTAAAATTTGTTACACCTTAAAATAGATATAGATATTGTTCATTCATCTTGTCCTCTAGCTCCCATATTGCGCCTCCAATTACATCATCCTAAATCGCCTTTACTAACACAATTTCTTTTCCTCCCAAGTTGTTTACATCCTTTCCTGAGTCATCTTAACTTTATTCGTTACTTATTGTACAAGCTTGGGTCCAATCGCAATTCTTTCACTGTCTTGGTACCAACACAAAGGTGTTTTACATTGTTGTCTATGTAATGCCTTATATTTAGCTCCTTCTAATTAACCAGATATTTCTGACTCTAATAATCATTGTAGATGTTGAATGTTGCTCCATGTTAGACCATTTGTGTACCGCAAGTACACGGGTCGTTCAAGTAATATAGATACAAAGTAAAAGTTCGTTCCCACGAGGATGATTGGCTTCCAATACTAAGTATCAAGCAATAGCTTATCTAAATTCTATTCAAGGGTATATAAAATAGGGAAAAATGTAATAAAACTAATCTATAGATAGAAAAGTGATAAATGAAAGTAAGATAATGGTTTAGAGATTTAGGGAATCCTTCTTCACCTCATACTTCAATTAATGATATACAATCCTTATAAGCAATATGAACGCATTAGTTAAGTTAGCTTGAGAATCTGATTTAGTTAAAAGCTTATGTCTAGGTCAGTTAACCATGGCTTCCTTCACCTAGCTCACTATGTTTCCATGAGAACCAGAGTGAAATCCACTAATGAACAATCTATTCTCAAACACACGTTATGCATGACTAAGAGGTATATTTCTATCCCATTAGCGAATCAACTTATCCAAGTCAATTGAACTCATCAAATATGCATCAACCATACATATGATCTCAAACCCAAATTCTTATGTCTGGGTTCATCAGATTTTAACAAATCACTTAAAAGTTGATCAAACAATCAAGAGCATTAAGAATCATATGATTGAACATAACCAAACATCAATATATACTCAAAGTAATACATAATCTTTAATATTCATAGAAAGATCCAAAGTAGTCCCTAAATACAGCTCAGTTAATCATTGAATACGAAAATATACAATAAAATTAGTGCTCAGAGGATAAGGAAAGAAAAGAAAACTAAGGGAGAAGGAAGAAAGCTCATAGATATGATCTTCTATGCTTGAATCATCCTCCATAAGGAAGAAGACCTCCAATCTTAGCTCCCTAAGCCTCCAATCTGCCTAGAATTGAAGTTCTAATAGCAGCCTCTCTAAAACCTAAAAAACTCCCCCTATAAAATCTGTTAAAATTGTATTTATAGGCCCAAAAAACAGAGTCACGCCGTGATTTTTAACAAGCCTGCGGCGCGCGTTTACATTTAGGTCACAGACACTACACCATTACATATCTGCACCGCGGCATGCAAATTTTGTAGCTCTCTGTCTGGATGCAGGGGATTCACCACGCCGCGACATTGATATGTCTGCGCCGCAGCGTCATCTGCCAGAATGCTTCTTTAGTTTTCTCTTCCAATTTTAGCTCAAATGTTCCATATATCTATTTGTTTGGAGCCCTTCCTGCAATAGAGATATCACCAACTCATTAATAATTGTAAATCCACTTAATCAATAACAAAATAAGCACAATTTACTCAATATCATATCAGAAAGGTATCAGAATTGAATATAACAAATATAAGCACAAAACCTTCCAAATATGCATATAATGAAGACTTAAGCAATCAATAAAAGCACAAATATGGGGCATAAATAACTGCATTTTATGGAGTTATCACACCCCCAAACTTAGACTTTTGCTTGTCTTCGAGCAAAACAAAGTATGACTAAGTAAACTTACTTTAACAATTTATACTTCACATACATTTAGCAATTTTCAATTTCAATTTTCATTTAAACATAACCAGTGCAAAATGATTGCATCGGTCCTCAATGAATGCTAAAATCTCACAATCAACTCCACATATACCAAATCCTAAATATGCTAATAATCTAACATCCTTTCATGAAGATCACATTTTTCCACAAACATGCAAGATAAACTTCTCCTATTCAAATTATACACATTTGGATAAGTTTATAAGCATACATGCATATGAATCATATAATCCACAAAATTGATCTTAAACTCTCTCTTCACTAATGTAAATCACACATAACTGAAAATCAAAAAGGTCTTTAATAGCTTGTAATGTCAGGCCATGGTAATGGGCGTATGAAAAGAAGGGAAATGATATACAACAAACATTGAGAAACATAAACATGTTATTTCAAGACTTGAGTCATCGAGTGATACTATTGAGGTATTCAACAGCAAAGGATCACAACTTGCCAGAACCATGCAATGCTTTTCATTTTTAACTTTTCTTCTTTCTTTGTTTGCTTTGCTTTTCTCTCTTCTCAATTTTTTTCTTTTTACTTTTATAAAGCAATTTCTTTTTCTTTTGATTGCATTTGGTTCCTTCAGGCTCATTTTTTATTAAACATACATACCCCTACTCACTGGACTCACTTCAAGAAATAACATATCATGTACCCAACAAACATTGATGGTATGAAGAAAATACAATGCTTTTACATGCATTAGAACGGTTAACAGGTTAACGAACACAATGGGTGATAAAAACAAATAAGGTTAAACAATCAACAGGCTTCAAAATGGGACCTAGAGATATCATCATATCAAGGTAAGCTTGAAAAGGCTCAATCGATCCAAACAATGCCCTAATCATTTCCTCAGTTATGCACAATCTAGGATTTCGCCTCAATAGAGTTTAAAAACAACTTCTAGGATAATCGAAACTCTACATGTACATCCATAAACTTTCTCTAGACATCCATTCTTGTCATACTCAAAGTTACACTTGTATCTAAGTGGGATGTAATCATACATAAAAAGTGACTAAATTGTTTTTCATGCTTCTGATCACATATAGTTTGCTAAAAGTAATCAAATCGCAACCATTTATGTCATTGGACAATAAATTCCACACTAGCATTAGTTCAATCATGGATTAAAAATTGAAAACTTTTCTTCAGAAACCCATCAGTAATAGTCAACTTCATCATATGATCATGATAACATGGTGACTATCATTACTGTATACTATAAATATCAAAACATGTTATACAAATTCAACTTTATAATAACAAAACATGTAATGATACTCCCCCAAACCGAAGTGAAACATTGTCAATGGTTTCTAGGGTACCTAAGCCTATTACAATAATAAAAATCTGAGAGCTAAGTATTAAAAACAATAATATTAACAAAAGAATGTAATATGAACAACAAAAATTGAATATGAACAAAATATGTACAAAACAGGGTATAATGTTGCGGCGCACAACATCCACGTTGTGACATCCCGGCAATGGCGCCAAAAACTTGTTAGACCATTTGTGTACCGCAAGTGCACGAGTTGTTCAAGTAATACAGATACAAAGTAAAAGTTCATTCCCACAAGAATGATTGGCTTCCAGTACTAAGTATAAACTAATAGCTTATCTAAATTCTATTCAAGTATATATAAAATAAGGAAAAATGCAATAAAACTAATCTATAGATAGAAAAGTGATAAATGAAAGTAAGATAATGGTTTAGAGATTTAGGGAATCCTTCTTCACTTCATACTCCAATTAATGATATGCAATCCTTATAAGCAACATGAATGCATTAGTTAAGTTAGCTTGAGAATCTGATTTAGTTAAAAGCCTATGTCTAGGTCAATTAACCCTAGCTTCCTTCACCTAGCTCACTATGCTTCCATGAGAACCAGAGTGAAAACCACTAATAAACAATTTGTTCTCAAACACACGCTATGCATGGCTAAGAGATATATTTATATCCCATTAGTGAATCAACTTATCCAAGCTAATTGAACTCATCGAACATGTATCAACCATACATATGATCTCAAACCCAAATTCCTATGTCTAGGTTCATCAGATTTCAACAAATCACTTAAAAGTTGATCAAACAATCAAGAGCATTAAAAATCATTTGATTGAACATTTATTCTGTGAGTAATAAAATTTTATAGCTTTAGCTAGGTACTAGTCATGTGATTGCCATGTGCCACTAGATAGCAAAAGTCAAATTTGGTGGCTAGTCATAAAAATTAACCAATGGTAATAAGTCAACAAAAATGACTTGTTTAAATTAGTTACTAAGCTAGATGAATTAGTAAGCTAACCTAAGCTTAAATGGTCACAAATTAAAACAATTATTGGATAGTAATTTGCATGGACTTCCACGGCAATGAAAGAGTTCTAGGACATTCAAAAAGTTAGTGAGTCATCAAATGTTGACCAAAGCCTGACTTGATGACATGTGTTTGATTTTGCACCTTGATTGACCATGCAAATAATTTCTCACATGCTAGCACTAGCACTCCACGGCAATGAGCTTTAGGATAGACTATCTATCACAATTATATCACCTTTGTTTCCTAAGTTATTCTCTTCATTCTCTTCATTTCTACACTTAGCCAAAACTTTATTTCTCTCCTCTAAAGCACCATTCAGCCATCACCTAGAGACCAACCTTCCAAGCTTCTAAAATTTTATCCAAGCTTATTTCCTGCACCTAAACATCATTCTAAGACACTTCTATGTTGAAGACTTAAGCAAAATCCTTCATCTACTACCTTTTCTACAAGTTAGTGTTCTTGAGATTTCAAGGTAAAAGTTCTTCTTCTTTGTTTCTAAGTTGGTTTTTGAGTTTCTAAACCATGATTGTTTCATGGTTTCTCTTCTTCAAGCTTTGTTTGTGACTTTGGTTGGTTTAAGTTTGTTAGGGTTTTCCTTTGGAGCCAGACGATATCCATAGAAGATCAAGCAAGAAGGAGTTTTGTCTTCCTTAAGGTAAGAGGGAGATTACCCTCATCAACCATGTGTTGGTGGTGAGGAGATGACTTTGTTTGTGGTGAAAAATCCATGAGGATTTATTCACTTGTATGGTTTAAGCTTGCTTTATTTATGGTTGGTTTATTTTTAAGCTTTGATTATATGCTTGTTTAAGTAGATTATATGCTTATATGCTTGCTTATATGCTTATGGTAGCATGATGAATATTGTGTAAAGTAGAATATGAGTTGTATGATGAGAAAAATTGTATGAAGGTTCCAAAGAACCTAGGGGAGGCTCACGGTTTTGACTACTACAAAGGGAACAAGATGATTCAAATTAATTCCTAAGTTATAGATTAATGATCTTAAGGATAAAAATTGGATTAAAGGTTTTGGTAAAGGATTTTGATGATGGAAAATGGTTTTGTAAAGGATTTTAGTAATGAAAAATGATTAATATGAATAGAAACCTTAAACCTAAAACACACCAAAGTGTGTTATTTTCAACCCTAAATTATTTTACCTAGTGTGGATTTTGATAATTAATTATAAGAATTGGAATTAAGGAATTTTTAGTAGGAAAAGGAAAAATGGATTTAAGGGTAGGAATTAAATTAGTATGTAAGCTATATTATTTAAGTAAATCAAAGAAATCAAATTTTTGGAAAGAACCATAGAAAATATTATGTAAATAATTTTTAGAAAGAAAATATTTTCAGGAAGGCCAATATATATATATATATATATATATATATATATATATATATATATATATATATATATATATATATATATATATAAGGATTTTATAAAATAAATTTAGAAAGTTGAGAAAAATATTTTACGTAAGTGAAAAATGCTAGAAAACCATTACGCGATTTAGAAATTACTATTTTTAAGCTATGTGATTGATTTTTACATTATGCAATTGAGAAAATGATTTTAAATTATTATGCGATTGAGAAAACGTTTAAAAACCTCTACGCGATTTAAAAACGTTTGAAAATATTTACGTGATTTAGGAAACGTTTGAAATTATTTATGTGATTTAGAAAACGTTTAAAAATATTTATGTAATTTAAAAATGTTAGAAATTAATTACGCATTTGCGAAAATGTTGAAAAATATTACGTAATTTGAAAACGTAAGAAAAACGTCACGCTGTTTCAAAAATGCGATAAAATGTTTACGTAATTGGAAATTGCAGCAGTTGGCTGTCGGGCTGTCGTGGTGGGGCCTATTATGTTGAAAAGTGATACTGTCAAGAAATGACACGTATTTGTGAAATACAGTCAAATAATGGTTGTATGTATTTTTGAATTATACATCATGCATGAAAAAGCATGTCAAGTAAGGCAATTGGCCTAGAAGATGAAAATTACACCTTTGTGCGGGTGAGAATTACGTAGTTATGATCTTCAATGATCTTGGAGACGTCGGGGTATGGAATGTCATATGTGGCCAGTTGGTAGCACCATTGCGTCGTGGTATCCTTTGCAAACACACCGACGGTCTTGACGGAGTTACTACTCTTTTCGTGATATGGTTGAGAGTGTCTTGTATTAGCTATGTTGCACACCATGATATGATAAACGGCACTTGATTTGAGGCTAACAATATACAGACATGTACTCCCTATCATTCTCTCCGAAATTGTGTTTAGCTCCATGGAGTAGGAATTGGGTCGTTGTACACATGCATAACGGGTCAGCATATTGGTGTGATAATTATGCCTATTTTATTTGTTTTCTATGATATGATATGAAATGACTGTATGAGATATTTTGTATCTGTGTCTTTTACTGTCATTTTCTATACTGCCTCATTGGTATTAATGAAAAGTGATCTCACCTCTTTATTATATTGTATTTGTATATTGTATGTATTTGATGAAGACGGAGGAGGCGACGAGGCTGATAAGTCTTTTTACTATCAGTAGATGGTTTTCTGTATTTGCTTAGTATGGCGGTGAGGTGTCAAGTTTTAGGGTTTGTTACAGTACAATTCCACGGCGGAATTGATACTTGGCGAGTTAACTTAGATAGGGAAAGGTTTGTGTATACTGGGGATCTGACTCTGAACTTAAGTAGTACTAGGGATGGTACTCCTGTCATGACACAACACGTGTCTGTACGTTTAGAGTTTTATATGCCTCTACGTGAACTTTAAAGTAGGAATAATAATATACTTATACTCCACACGAGGAATCCATGATGTCAACTGCCAAGACACCAACGAGGCGTGTGCTGTATCCGCCAGGTTTCTTTGATGACAACACTGAGGAGGAGGAAGAGGAGGAGGATCCCAATGAGAGCCTGAACCTTTAGTTTGATGGAGTTTTAGTTTAGTAGTTTTATTTTGGTGTGTATTGTATATATAACTTTTGGGGGTGTAATTATGTAAATTATTTGTGAACAAGGTCTGTAATATGTAATATAAGGTGTGTTAGTTTTAATTACGTCTTATGTTTAAAGTTTTTATTTATTATCTGTTATTCCACAAAAGAAATTTTAAAATCAGTGTTTTTACAAGAATAATTCTTTTACAACTTGGGTAAGTTATATTAGGATTAGTCTTAAATGTGATATCTTACAGTGGGTGTTGCAATTTTAACGTGGAAAAATCCCTTAATGTGAGAAGTAAAAATCACGTGACTTAGTCCAGAAAAATCTCCACTATAAAAATCAATGAGTACAGCAAAGTGTCTCTCAACAAATAAGGATATCACAACGACCCTTACTCACTACTAACAAAGTAGAAATCAACAAAGTAACAAAGTTCAAAATCCACAAACGGGTACAAACAACCCAATAAGTAGAGATGGAAAAATAAGAATTTGACCATACAAGTAGAAGCTCGCAGTGCAAGGAACAATATACTAAAAAATTATTCAGATCAGACCACAAATGATCAACTAATCTGAACACGCAAGATTAGTACACAAAACTTTTTTTCTCTCCTCCCTCTGACGATGCGGCACTGTTTCATGAAAAACAACAAACCCCTTTTTATATAGATGATGTTGACTTTGGCTTATTTAAAAAACCCTACCTTTTTTTTAAAAAAATATTATGGCATGGACCCACTTAGTTAAACCATCCAACAAACTTCCCCTCCAACTCAAGTGAAGACAAATTCCAAACCGACAACCAAATGACAATCTTCAAACTTTCCCCTCAATAGAGTCTTTGTCAACATGTCTGAATCATTATCATTAGTATGAATCTTCTTAAGTTCCAACAACTTTGAGTCCAAAACATCATATATCCAATGATACTTCACATCAATATGCTTAGATCTACCATGGAACATAGGATTCTTGTCGAGATGGATAGCACTCTAACTATCACAAAACAAAACATACCTCTGCTTAATAAAACCAAGTTCATGCACAAAATTCTTTATCCAAAGCAACTCCTTACAAGCCTTGGTAATAGTAATGAACTTAGTCTTAGTAGTAGACAATGCAACACACTTTTGTAACCTGGATTGCTAAGCCACAGTTCCCCCTACAATGGTAATCAAATAGTTAGAAGTAGACTTTCTAGAGTCAACATCCCCTGCCAAGTATGAATCTGTATAACCACAAAGAATAGGTTTCCCAATTCCAAAAGAGAGCTTCAAACTAGAAGTACCCCAGAGATATCTCAATATCCACTTCATAGCTTTCCAATACTCTCTACCAAGATTGGAAAGAAAATGACTAACCATACTAACTGCATGAGATATATCAGGCCTTGTGCAAACCATTGCATACATCAAAGTTCCTACTGCAGATGCATAAAGAACATATTGTATGTCTTGTTTCTCTTCATCACTAAAAGGAGCTTGTCTAGTGCTAAGCCTAAAATGTAAAGCAAGAGGTGTACTTACAACTTTAGCTTTATCTAAGTGAAATCATTGAAGCACTTTCTTAATATACTTCTCCTGAGATAACCACAACTTCTTGGCCACTCTATCACGAGTGATCTGCATGCTAAGAATATGTCTTGCTAGTCCCAAGTCTTTCATTGCAAAAGACTTACTAAGCTCATTTTTCAACCTATCAATTCAAGAAGAATTATAACTAACAATCAACATATCTTCAACATAGAGCAATAAAATGATGAATTCATTATCATAAAATTTCTACACAAACACACAATGATCATAAGTAGTCTTCTTGAATCCCTACTGATTCATAATAGACTCAAACTTCTTATACCATTGCCTCGGAGCTTGTTTCAAGCCATACCAACTTTTCTTCAACCTGCAGACATAATTTCTTTTACCCTTCACTACAAAACCCTCAGGTTGTTCCATGTAAATCTCCTCCTCCAAATTACCATGAAGGAAAGCAGTTTTCACATCCATCTGCTTAACATCTAAATCAAGACTGGTTGCCAAACCAAGAACAACACGGATGGAAGGCATTTTAACAACCGGTGAGAAGATCTCCTTAAAATCAATCCCCTTTTTTCTAATAGTAGCATTTGATAACTAATCTAGCTTTGTATCTCGGAGTGGAGGTATTCTTATCATTCTTCAACCTATAAACTCACCGATTTTGCAAAGCTTTCATGTCCTTAGGCAACTTGACCAGCTCAAAAGAATGGTTGTCAAGCAAATATCTCATCTCATCATTCATTACTGCAACCCATTTTGCCTTCTGCTCACTCTCCATTACCTCTTTGTAGCACTCAGGTTCTCCCCTATCAGTGAGGAGCACATATTCATCAGATGAGTAATAGGTAGAGGGAATAAGATGTCTGGAAGACCTTCTTAGTGAAACAATAAGTTCATCAACAACTTCATGAGCAGGAGCATCTACCTCATCAGCAACATTATCAACAATATCCTCAACCTAATCACCCTGAATATGATTATTCACATCATTATGATTTCCAAAGTCAGCTACATCAGGCATATGAGACTCAGGAATTGGATCAATATAAACCAAACCATCAGTACTCGGAGACTCTGACTTCTTTACCTTATCAATATCTTCAATGGTATGATCCTCCATGAAAATAACATCACGACTTCTAACAAGCTTCTTCTCAACTGAATCATACAACTTATAGCCAAACTCATCATGACCATAGCCAATGAAAATGCACTGCCTAGTCTTGACATCTAACTTGGATCTCTCATCTTTAGGCACATGTACAAATGTTCTATACCCAAAGACATGTAAGTGGTCATAGAAAACATCTTTTCCATACCACATCATGTCAAGAACATCAACCTGCAAAGCAATAGTAGGAGAAAAACTAATAACATGCGTAGCAATATACAAAGCCTCACCCCAAAAAGATCTAGGTAACTTTTCTTCAGAAAGAAAACATCTAACTCTATCCATCAATGTCCTGTTCATCCTTTTTGCCAGACCATTAAGTTGAGGAGTCTTAGGAGGCGTCTATTACCCTGCTGTCTGCAGTACTCATCAAATGGTCCACAATATTCACTATCATTATCAGTGTGAACACATTTCAGTTTCTTCCCTATTTCTCTCTCAACAGAAGACTGAAACTGCTTAAAGACACCAAGAACCTGGTCCTTAGTCTTCAAGGCATAAACTCAAAGTTTTCTTGAATGATCATCAATGAAAGTCACAAAGTAAAGAGCACCAACAAATGTTCTAGTCCTCATAGGACCACAAAGATCCAAATGCACCAACTCAAGCACCTCTAATTTCCTAGAAAGAGGATGACACTTGAAAGAGACTTTATTCTGCTTCTCATCCAAACAATAAGCACACTTTTTCAAACTTGCACCCTTCAAACCTAAAAGTAGATTCTTTTTTGCCAAAGTATCAAGTCATTTCTCACTAATATGGCTAAGTCTCTTGTTCCATAACTATGACTGGTTATCACACTTAACTATATTAGCAGCATCAATAGAAACTGAAGTCTTGGTCCAATACAAACCTGAACACTTCTTTCCATGTGCCACAACTAAAGAACCCTTAGAGAGTTTCCACTGTCCAACACCAAAGGTACTAAAATAGCCATCATCATCAAAAACACTAGCAGAAATCAGATGCAAATGGATGTCTGGTACATGTCTGACATTCTTCAAAATTAACTTTGTCTCATTACTAGTTTCCAAACAAACATTGCTAATACTAATCACCTTTGACATACCATCATTACCCATATTCAAAACCTCATAATCACCAGGAGTACTTATGTGAAGAAATCCTTCCTAGATGTCACATGAAAATTTGCACCACTGTCAATAACCCAGTTATTCTCATCACAAGCAACATTAATCAAATTTTCATCACAAATAATCACAATATCTCCTCTAGTAGTGATGGCAACACAATCACCATTGTCATTATCTTTCTTTTGTTGCTTACCCTTGTTACCTTTGTTCTCCTTTCTCCATCGATAGCAGAACCTTTGGACATCCCCCTTTTTACCACAATAGTCACACTCAAGGTTTTTGTATTTAGACCTTGATTTGCTTCTACTCTTGGTTTTTCCTCTATTGCCTTGTCCTTGATCCCTCTCAATGCTTCTCCCCCTGTTTTCAGTAACCAAAACCTCTTATTATGAAGAGGACACCTGTTGAGTTCGCCATTTGACTTCTTCATTCAAAACAGTAGTCTTTACATAATTCATAGTCACAACAACTCCAAGAACAAAACTAGTCAAAGTGACTCTGAGATTTTCCCAAGAATCAGGTAAAGTATTATTAAGCAACCAAAATCCCAAAATTTCATCTTCAAATTTCACACCTATGCCGGATAACTGGTCAAAGCATCCCTGAAAATCACTCAAGTGATCAGAGATAGAACTACCATCCTTGTAACTCAACTTCATAGCCTGCTTAAATAAAAACAATTTATTATTCCCAGATTTATAGGCATACAAGGTCTCAAGCTTTTCCCACAAAGTTTTGGCATGTGAATCATTAGCAATATGATTCAAAACATTATCATTTACCAATTGCCGAATAAAGTCACAAACCATCTCATGCTCAAAAGCCCAATCTTCATCAGATTTAGCCTCAGGTTTTTCACTAGCAAACCCCGGTAAATGTAATTTTTTTACAAATAATAAATCTTTCATCTTTCTTTCCTACTTGTGGTAATTTGTGTCATTCAAACTAATCATACTACTGTAATTAGGCTCTATCATTCAGTCAAGTAAATAAACAAATAAATTGCTCTGATACCAGTTGTTGGGAAAGAAAATGAGTGTGTACACAATGGAAGTAATAACACACAAATAGACAATAAAACCTTTCCCACTTCAAAGAACCTGTGAGAAGCAAAATATACAGCCAACCAAAAATATCTACCAAAAGATATATCTAAGAATGCACAAAAATAAATAGGTAAAGAGTGGAAAACTCCCTTAATGTGAGAAGTAAAAACTATGGGACCTAGTCCAGAAAAATCTCCACTATAAAAATCAATTAGTACAACAAAGTATCTCTCAACAAATAAAAATATCACAACGACCCCTAATCACTACTAACAAAGTCAACAAAGCAACAAATATCAAAACTCACAAAAGGGATACAAATAGTCTAACAAGTAGAAATATAAAAATAAGAATATGATCATACAAGTAGAAACTCACAATACAATAAACAACATACTAAAAAATCATCCAAATTGAATCACAAATAATCAACCAATCTGACGATGCAAGATAAGCACACAACTTTTTTTCTCTCTTCCCTCTGGCGACGTGGCACTGTTTCATGAAAAACAGCAAACCCCTTTTTATATAGATGATGCTGAACTTTGGCTTATTTAAAAAACCCTACCTTTTTTTTTAAAAAAAAAATTATTATGGCATGAGCCCACTTAGTTGGACCCATCCAACACTGTGAGGGACCCTTCAGGCGTTTGAAGCAAGGGTTGTGGTGGTAGTTCATCATCAAGGGGAGCAAAAAGTAAGCGGTCGATTCGATGTGGCTTTTGCACGGATAAAGGCCACAGTAGGAAGTGTTGTCCATATGCTTTTGCACATGGTGAAGACCATTGTGATGCAAATTCTAATACTGACTACAGAATATATGAAATGGTTAGTTAGCTGCCAACACTATGCATAATGGTGGTTTAAAGTTTAATATTAAATTGTTTACGCATGATTTGAATGTGCAAGATGAGTTCGATATGACTTCTCAATCTTGTGTCAATCTCGGACAAGCTTAAAAAGTAGTTTAATGGATTTTATCCTGAATATTATGCTTTATACTTAGCCTTAGCCCCTTAAGGTTTCTACTTTGCATAATAAACAGTCCACTCCAATGGTGTTATTACTCAAAATATGCACTAGACCCCACTTTTGAGACCACACAAGTGTTTTGTTGTGTCCTATTACCTTAAGACATAGTCATTTATGTGTAATGTTTGGAAGAAGAAATAATTTTGAAACATTGCGGATGAGGGGTTATTCATGCTTGCTAATCAATGCTAAGTACTACGAGTACTACAATTTTGTTTGTTACAGATGGATTTTATTCCGAATATTATGCTTTATACTTAGCCTTAGCCCCTTAAGGTGTCTACTTTGCATGATAAACAGTCCACTCCAATGGTGTTATTACTCAAAATATGCACTAGACCCCACTTTTGAGACCACACAAGTGTTTTGTTGTGTCCTATTACCTTAAGACGTAGTCATTTATGTGTAATGTTTGGAAGAAGAAAAAAATTTGAATACATCGCGGATGAGGGGTTATTCATGCATTGCTAATCTTCGAATTGGCAGCCAATGAAGATCCCCAACAATGGAAGCCTTTAGAAGTCATACTATGACTAAAGAAATTGCAGTAGAAAAATGATTGTATAACAATTTAATAATTTTGCGTGAAATTTCAGATAATTGTTTATTTAATTTGGCTAGTTTCCATTATGTTATCTGTTATTAATTAGGTTAATTTAATTCAATTTGATTTGTCAATGGAAGTGAAAAGTTGGGCGTTATAATTTGATTTCTTTTACCTTTGCTGTATGGAGTTTTGAAAGTTTATAATAGTTGGCCCTGAGGGTTAAGGATTCCACCAAAGAAAATTTGAAAGCTCACTTTGCAGCAAATAAATAAATAAAAGCTTATTGTTGAGCTTGGTAGTTGGATTTGGGAGGAAGAATGTTGAGTTTATTGATTGATAGATTGTAGTGAGATGATTAATGTCATAGCTGTAATATAACTTAGCCAAGGTTCCCCCCTAAATGAAAGACTTATTAGGATTCTTAGAAGATGCTAATTTAGGAAGAGAAAAGTGTTTGATTTCACTGTTTATCTAATTTTGTTCAAACCTTTATATTTTCTCCATGAGCTTTATCTCTCAAACATTTCTGATGAAAGTGTTATTGTGTTTCTAATTGTGATTGGCCAAATAAGGGACTATCTAATTTGCAGTAACAACAGCCAAGTTGTATCGTACGTACTTGGTCGGGTTGCGTATCAACCGAGGCTATAGACACTCTATGAAGAACCTAATTATAAATATAATGTATTGTTAGAAATTTGATTCTGATAGTTTCTCGTACTGTTTTAAGGGATTAGTTATGTCTCTAGACTTGACTTTGTTTACTAAACTTCATAGTATCTATTCGTTAAACCAGATTAGAGCAAGTTTGAAAATTAACCTGCATTCAAGTAGGAGAAAAGATGTGAAAGAGGTTTGCAATTGGGATGTCAGTTAAAAGCTTATTTATGAGCGTTGTATGCAGTTCGGTCTGGCATGTTTCTCTTTAGTTTTGTAACACATGGTTTCTAGATCTAAGTTAGAAATGTCCTAGAAAATTGGTTCACATTTCAGAGTTCCATACTTTTTTTTGGGTACAATTTGAAGTGCCAATGTGAAATGTGGTTTGTAATGTTCACGATTCCTTTTTCTTTTATGCGTATCAATTTATTTTTAATGCTTGTCCTTTTAGATTATTATGCAAAATTTCAATCCATTGTTTGTTTAGTGGTAGTGTTAATTTATTGTTATGTCTGAAATATATGGCTGGTAAAATATAAATGTGTAAATCATCACTCGCATTTGTGTTTAGCATACATGGTGGAATCTACAACTACAATGTCTGTTTGAAATGTACAGTTCTATTACAGTGCTACCTGTAACATCCTCTTTAATTTAATAATTTTAATCAAGATTATAGAAGCTTAGTAATTCAGACATGAGTTATCTGTTAAATCAAGTAATTTTTTAAATCAATTTAAACGTAATTTTATAACATTGAATATAAAAAAAATAATTAAAATATCTGCATAAACAATTAATATGATGAAAACAAACATAGAAAACTTATTTTCTAATTATAAATGATTGATAAAAATTATAAAAAAATTTGGAGAATCATCCACAGTCTGATATTTTTAAGGATCTTGATAAGGAATAAGTGAATAGTAAAATAAACAATTAATTAACTCAGAAAATTATGAAAATATTTAGAGATGACAAGTAAGATATAGATAATATTTTGATATAAAATGTCAATTAAAATAAGTATTAGTAAGTAAATTTATTTAATTTTTAAATTTAATTTAACTCGAGAACGAATAATAAAACTTCATTAATAAATAACAATATACAAAAAATTATGAAAAAATAAATCTAATAACTATGTTGAATTCTGAAATTTTCTATAACACTTATAATAAGTTAAAAACTCAATTTTAAAATATTAAAATATTTTTACAGATCCAAAAGTTCTAACGTCGTAATATTTATCCTACTTTCACCAATTGGATCCGTTAGAAATTCTCTCAAATTCTCTAGAATCCTCATCAATTTTCTCAACTATTACGGCTAAAAACAGCCCAAATTTGGGCAGAAAAACAGAGAAACAAAACAGCCCCACACGGTCACCATTTCATCACTTCATCTTCCATTTTCATCTTTCCATTTCCAATCAAATCTAACCTTGCTTTTCTTGCTTCTTTCTCCATCACTCTCACGGCTGGAACAGCAGCAAAACCACCAAGGAATAGGCAACAAAACAAAGAAAAACAAGAAGGAAAAAGGAACCAAGAGGAAGGAGAAAACAAAGACAAAAAGGAGAAGAACAAAGTAGCAAGTTAGAAGAGTTAAGGTAAGGGTTTCTTGCCTTTGATTCACTCTTTCTTTTCCACTGTTTTTATGATGGAAATCTGATTCTTATTACCATTGAATGACCATGGCTGAACCATGAAGGAAAGGCATGAGATTTCATTGTCTTTGGTGGTTTAAACTCTTGTTTGAATCAAGTTCTTTTCTTTGATGAATTATTGAATGAAAGACTTGAGAAAATGGTTGGATTTGGGCTGAATACATAGGAGCGGAATGCTGCCCTATTTTGACCAGAAATTTGATGCTTTGTTGCTTGAATTTGTGACTTGAATTGTGGTAGGAACTAGGGCAGAATTATGACTTGAATGGTGGCTAAGAACTAGGGGGGAATGCTGCTCAGTTTTATCCATGAATTTTGTTGTTTTTAGTGAGTGAATTTGTGACTTAAAAGGTTGAATTGATCTTGGTAACATGTTGCCCATTTATGGTTGAATTTTTAATGCATTTGTGCTAGAATTTGAGACTTGGATGATGATTAAAAGCTAAGATAAAGTGCTACCCAGTTTTAATCAAATTTGTAGTGTTTATATACATGATATCTTGGCTTGAAATGTGATTTTAAAACATGGTAGAGGTCTGCCCTGTTTTGACCTAAGTGTTGATGTTTTTGTATATGAAAATGTTGCTTGAATAATGGAGAATAGGTCACGACAGAGGCTGTTTTGTAGTGACCAAAATTTGTGTGCATAAGTGCAATATATTAATGTTATATATTGATTAGAAATGCCAATAAAGTATTGAAGTCATTACTTAAAGATTTGGTGTGTAAATGTTAATAATAAAGTTTACTAGTTAAGAGCTTTTGAAATAAAGTGGATGATACAAAATTGTGCATTAGATATGCAATAGACATTATATAGCTCTTGAATTATCAAATTTGAGCTTGTATATGAATTTGTAATACTTCTTGAATGCAAAGTTGAGTTAAGCATTCTGAAGTTATCTTGCTCCCTTAACTCTTTAAGGTTGATCAGTAATGGTAATTGTATTGTATTTGAACATCGGTGTTCATAGGATTTGTATTTGCATTGTTTATGAGAATGTTATTCCCTATTTGATGAGTAGTCCTTAAACTTTGAATATATTTGGCTTGAGTGGATTTTGGAGTTTATCCTATTTGAGGGAAGGGTATCCGATATCCCATTAGAATTATGGAGATGCACCTCTGTGAAGAAGGGAATCCTATATTTTTAAAATTCCTTACTAGTTTTCCTTACAGGCCTAGTTGTCCCTCAAGTATGCATATAAGGATACTCAGGAGTAGTTCTGTGTGACATACATAGCAGTGTCATGAATAGTTTGGAGTGCACTAACTTAAAAGCAGACTATTACCTAACGTGTGGTAGTGAGATCTACCTTGAGTATATAGAACCCAAGTTATGTGAGGTGACCTTTACTGATTTGATGTGGGAATTAGCACATGAATAATGAGCACTGTAATGAATTTTTTACATTTAATATCATGTTATGACATTATTGTGTTATGAGAGCCAATGTATGAATTTAAGATTATGGTTCTTGTTTGATAACTATTTTCTAACAATTTTATGTATGAAATGTGTGTTGTTTGGTAATGAATATTTTGGAAACCGTTATTAAATGGTATTCTATTTCTGGAAGAGAAAGGACCCAAGTTGGTATTTTCGCAACCTTTCTAAGATATAATGTATTTAAGTTTTAAATTGTGTTTTTTCTCGAAACAGTTAGAAATATTATGATGACACTACTTTCGTATTACTGAGAATTCTTAAAATTCTCACATCTTTTTCATTTGTATTTCTGTAATATTTTTAGGTACGCGTATTTCAGCCAGCAGTCAAAGGAAAAAGACCTAGGATATGTTTTGATATTATCATGTAATTATGATGTATATTTAGTATACTGTAACAAAGTATGTAATTATCGAGTACTGTAATATAAACTGTATATTATTCTTATTATGGTATGTATAATATGTTAACCTTCAAAGACTCATATTTGCATAAAATTATATATGTTTTTTTATAAGTTATTTAATTAGTTTACTTGACAAACTTAATTTTAATTACTAATGCGTAATTTCGAATACATACATGGTAATGAAATTAAGGATGTTACACTATCCACTAAACCACTCCCCATTGCGAAATTAGTCTGATGTGGTGGTTTTGAAGAAAACAATTGATTTGTGGTTAGAGTTTGTGAAGAAGTTAAAATTAGTCATAATTATCATAATTTTCTATTTTTATAAAATTATCAAACTATAAAAAAATGCTCATGTTTTTATGCAGAGTTCAACTGTGTTTGATATTTTTATAAAAGTAATTAGATGATAGGAGGTTACAGTAATTTGGATTTTTCGTTAGATTATTGTTATGACAAATGTGTTTGCAACTTGACGAATCATGAGCATGACAATAAAGGTGATTGTTACCCCATGTAAGGTGTTCAACGGCCTCATTCTACATATGCTGAAAAATGGCTTAAGTAAATTTAAAATATGAATTGGCCCAAATGTAAAAAGGGCATTAATTGTTTGCATGTAGCTGGAGGTTTTAAACTTCATCTCCAATTCAATAAAAAGAATGTGCGACAGGTATTATTTTAGTATAATATTAGCTTTAAAGCCTTAATTGTAAGATCGTTTAATAACCAAACTGTGAACAATGTGACACAGCTGATGTGAGACCAAAAGGTATTGAATATTGTCATATTCACTGATTAATTACATGGCTTGATATGTCATTAAGTTTTTCAAAACACAAGTTTGCTATGAATAGCAATTCAAGGTTCTATTGCATCATTAACTAACACCTCTAAGAAAAATTTGTTGAACCTTTGTTTATGACCATTTCATTAGTACAACAACGATGTTTCAACAAATTCTAAAAGACTTGGGCGTGACTCAATAAACAATTACGACCCATCACACAACGCACTAAACCACCCTAAATGAGTTTTTCTTTGGTCTGATAATAAACCACACTAAAGGGCCCAAAAAAACAACTATCAGCCATCTAAGTTAACAACCCACCATCCAACATGGCCCAATGATCATTTAAGGAGCGTGGGGAACAAGCTGTTTGCTCTTGATTCTACTATTTTCTTTAGAGCATGTAAATCCGTCCCCAACATACGTTAAAAGTCCAAAACGTATGTTGCATTTGAAAAGTAATATGTTTGGGTAAATACATGAAAAACTGTTGATTGAAATTATTGTACGGGGAACAGCTTTTTGATACAAGATAAAATTTGGATATTATTAAAAAAAGTTGTTGATATTA
This sequence comes from Ormosia emarginata, assembly GCA_029884605.1. Classification (NCBI taxonomy): domain Eukaryota; kingdom Viridiplantae; phylum Streptophyta; class Magnoliopsida; order Fabales; family Fabaceae; genus Ormosia; species Ormosia emarginata. Next base: position 82,982 of record JAQQTP010000023.1, read on the forward strand.
TTCTCAATAATAATATATAAATATTATTTTATCTTTAATTAAATAATTTTTTTAATTAATTAAATAATTTTTTTAATTATTTTATACTTATTTTAATACTTTAAAACATAAGAATAATTTTTTTTATATTATCTAAATAAAATAAATTAATTTAAAATTAATTTTCAACTAATATATTCAAACATAATCGATTATTGAAATAATCAAACTTTCACAACTTAATTATTGAAATAATTAAACTTTGATAACTATCTCAAACACACAATAAATGTGTGTTAAGGTCATGCAGTCTTGACTCACCACGTCCTCCTTAAGCTATAAGAACACAAATATTTTACACATTACTACCAGATCTTCATTTTGAACAATAAAACCAGTAGTGCACCAAAGTAAGGTGATGTGATTTACCACTCCAATCAGATTGATTGGAAAGTATCTTCCATTTAGAGCCAATTCAAGACCCACACAGCTAAGTTAAAACTATATTAGTAAACCGAAACAATGTTAGTAAAATAATCTTTTGTATAAAGAAGCAAAAATTAAAATTTCAAAGTCACATAAAATATCAATATGGACTGTCCTCTAATAAAGGATGTGGGGTCTATGTTCATTCAGTTAAATAAAAATAATAATACTCAAGTAGGTTTGACATAATAGTAACATGTTAGATACGTATCTAGAGTAAATGCTGCGAGGATTCTCATGATAATATAAAGTCTTAAGTTTGAATCTTACATGTAAAAAAAAAAAAATCCCTTAAGGAAGGATCATTTTCTCATATATTGCTTGCATGAGAGTGGTAACACACTTTGCCACCATTTATAACCATAATAATAATAATAATAATAATAATAATAATAATAATAATAATAATAATAATGATGGTTGCTGTGAGGAAACTACTATTAATCCACCATAAAGTTTCTCGTTCCAGAATAATAATCACTTTGCAACAAACAATTAGTGTCATCCACCAAAAAATATTATTGATACTCCTTATTGCTTCATGAAAAAAAAAATAGTGTTTGAAACATATAAAATTAAAAAACCCAAATGGTAATGCTTAAGGCCAACTATTATATAATTAACTGAAGTTATTGAATTATTAATTTCATGATTAGTTTTATGATTCATAGTTAATATATTTAATATTATATAGTATAATCTTATTTAAATTTATAAATTTAAGATTATATTATAATTATAATTTATATTTATATAATTATTCTTGGCCATCATGATGGTTAGTAAGGAAACAATCAATAGAAACAAATAAAGCCATTCTTTTGGTCTAAAGATGTGGGCACCATCTTCCGGATACAATATATATCTAGAGGCTAAAAGCATATTAGGGAACATAATAAACATCATGTTGTTTAAGTTTACACATATAGATTTACATAACGTAGCTGCACCCAATAAAAACGGGGACGGAGGATAAAAGAATATAACCTTCACTTTAACCCAAGATTTTAAATCTTAATCTTTTCTCTTTCAAATTAATGGAACACAATTTCTTAAAGCCAAAATGTTAAATCTTAATCTTTTCTCTTTCAAATTAATGAAACAAGATTTCTTAAAGCCAAAATGTTTGATTCTTTCTTAACTTGCCTCATCAACAACATCAAAAAAAGTTATTACACAATGTTATTAACATCATACTGGCCGAATGTTTTAAACAATAAATGTTTTTTTAATATGTTCAATAAATCACTAAGACTGGGGTTTTAAATTGTCGAAGCTAACCAATTCTTAAGTAGCAAAATTAAAACCTCAAACTCCATGAATATGGTTGAACAACTCAAAATGGATCAAAGATCCAAAGTGAAGAATAAAAGTATATATAGCCCGTATATGTTGCCTAAATAAGATTGTTAGCCACACTCAATAAACCAATTACTCAACCTCTGTGAGAGATCCCCAAAAAAGAAGAAACAAGTAGCATTTCTAATGTAAAGCACACAGATTTTGTAAAAAGCTAGAAAAGAAAGTTAATATATTTAATATTCTTATTAAGAAATTTTATGCTTCATAGTTAATATACTTAATATTAGATAGTATAATCTTAATAAAATTTATAAATTTAAAATTATATTATAATTTAAATTTATATTTATATAATTATTTTCAACTTTTATTTTTCTCCATCAGTAATTATATAAAATGAGTTTTCTCACTATAATTGTGAGTTAATATTCATATGGGCCGATTATCTTACCCGATTGGTTTCACCCAAGCTATTTATACGTCATACTAAATATTGATATCGTTATCAAGATTACGGTGACTTGATATAGAAGCTCGTCATTGTATAGAGCAAGAAAAAGCATTAACCTATTTTGACAATTAGGCATTCCCGCAGCCTGCTCTTTTTCCCAATTAGATAACTACGTTGGAATGTGGCCCATCTCATTTGCAAAATAGTCAGAACTGAGCATTTTTTTCCAGCACCTTACACTACAAACCATAATTGATGCACATATCAATATTTACAAATATGTCTACATATATAATTTATACAACTTTTGCATGTGTTCGAATACGGTAATGGGCATACCAAAGTGGCCATGGCTGCTTACCTTTATACTCTTCAAAGATAACAACCATCAAATACCAGTGGGCACCATCTTCCTTGATTGGAACATAAATATGTAGAATTGGGAATGAATTTAATTTTCCGAAAATGTGAAAAAACCCAACGCATGGTTGTTCACAAATAACTCACATATTCTATATCTGCTGTGGGATGCAACCATTTTTTGGCATATGTATTAAATATTTCATCTGTTCTATGCTTTTCTAATCAAGCACCCCCACCTGGAAAAACATTAAGGAAAAGTGATCATAACAATTGTATTTTATATAATTTATGGTTCGTGAAACTCCATCAAAGCACTTAGATTATAAACTGCAAATGATGGAGGCAAGGTCCTTGTGGTAATCATCTCGTGCTGTTGCAACCAAGTCGTCTTCAAAGCCATAAGAGTCATTATCTGCTACGTGACAGAGTGTTGATGTTTAGTGTTTAGTTGCATAATGAATTCCAATTCATTTATGATAATGTGTGATAGTGTCTGATAAACTTTGTCTTCAATAAAATTTCCCGGGCATACGCATTGGAAATCATGTATTATAGCTATCAAATCTCCTATCCTCAAAACCACATCGCTGCGTAATTTAATCAAACCATAGACTGACACTATGATTCAATGACTTTAATTATGTGAATTTTGTTTGTTATATGATAGCAATATTTTTAACAGTATAAAAATATTGTACCTTTGATCCATGTAAAGCCCATGTATATATGCATTCACGTGCATCTCTGTCCCAGTCAAGTCCATCTCATGGGTAAGCTGAAATTTGCACTTCACACCCTAAGAATCTAGACATGCATTTATAGGTTTAGCGTCTAACTCAAACAAAAAAGTCAATATATCAGGTATAGATAAGAAATTACATTACTACTGTAAAATTCTATTTAGTTATTCATTCCACAAAAGGCCCAAAATTTTTTGGGTTTAGGGTGTTGACTATCATATCTTGATAAGTCTAAAACATAAAAAAAAAAAAAAAATAGTTTGTGTGCCTGTTCAGTTTGCAATTAGTTACATCTTCAGTCTACAATCGGACACCAAGTCAAAATGATATTAGTTGGATTTTATCCACTCGTGCATTTAGCTTGCATATATGCAAATATGCATCTTACCCTTGACAGTACATGGCCATTAGGTTTGTCTAGTTATCTAGACCCCTTCTTCCCAGATGAATTTCCTTTTGAACCTTTCACTGTGGGTGTTGCACTGTGTGGAACTGCATTGGAAGTGCGTGAACCTTCTCATTTTGCCATCCTTTTAGGCCTTGGTTTAGTGGCAGGCGTGCAAAATAGTTTCTTGATAAAACCGTTGCTCCTTGTTCCCTCTTCATCATCGAGGTCATGGTTTTCCTGTTACAAATATTTAGTGGCATCATATCATCCATGTATGAGATACACATGTAATTTGGAAGTAACTTATTTGACATAAATAATTATATATACATATATAATTACATCTTTATAAGAATCAAACGCAAGAGAGGGTGGTATGAGCCAATGTTGTGACATGTAATGTGATTTGTCGATTCTTATAAAGAAGTAATTATATACATCGGATAAAGATGTAATTACTTATGTCTACCAATATCGTGCTATGTCTGGAAGTAACTTATCAGATCTAATGAATAAATATAGTATGACACATGATTTACTCCACATAAATAATATGTACAAACTTTACAAAGTTATTCTGAAGTAGATTTAGAGGGATATTTGATGTAGGTATGTTACGATAGTTGAAGGTGGACTCCTCCGTAGCACAACAGTGGCAGTAGTGGTGCAAGGGGGAGGGTACCTGAAGTAAGTAAGTTGTGATGGTTTTTTCCTTGTGCAGCTGCAATAGAGCGTGTTGAACCAGGGGGTGGGTACCTGCAAAAGGACTCCAACGCTCAAGTCAGACAATGCACAAGTAGGGTTTATGCAGTGGGAAAGTAAATACCTGATTAGAGTGACTTAGCCTAGTATTTATAGAGCATGTGTAGAATCATAATACAATATGTGTTGAATGCAGGTATTTAGGATTAGTATCCTGATAGAGATTATCATCCTATTATTGTTGTGAGATATGAAAGCTATTTAGCAGTCTGAGACAATTATGAATCCTATAATATTGTATGATGATAATTGACAGTTGTGGATATTTAAGGATATATCCTTTGCACAAATCTAACAGTCTTGATACTATGGCCCAATGTTATTTGATGTGTCTGGCTCTGGGGTCCAGACTATCATCAAGGCTAAGCTGTGAAATAGGACGGAATCTGGCAATACGCGTGTCAGGTTGATCTGCTAGATGGGATCCTGAATTACGGTCCAGAATAGTTGCCCCCAGCTTGGTGCTTAAGTGGAATCATTAAGTGTCAAGATACTAAATTTGAGGAGAACACACGGCGCGCAGTAGATATAAAAATCCAAAAAGGCCGAGGTTTGTTATTGAGGAGTACCTCTTAGGTCGGCATGTGTTGCAATCCCATCATTCGAGGTGTGTCCGTTGTTGCCCCTTATGCATGGTTACATAGGGTTTTTGTCTTTTCGCAATTTATAACAGTCTGAGCTGTCTTAGAAAACTGCTGCTTTGACTTTATTGAGAATTAAGGATCCTTTAAGCGAGGATACCAGCTTCATGTTGTTTTCCAACTGCCTGCTACTCTCATAACTAATAGGAAAGATAGAGCATTAAATGCGAATTTCTGTGATTGGTTCTCCTTCCTATGGGCCAATCAGAGCACTTCATTCCCTTTATAAATAGGGAATGTTTGTGTTTGATGTTGGCATTCCTTTTACTTTGCACTTTTATCTAAGAATGATCCTTTTTCAGAGGATGGTTTCTCTTTTTTTCTCTATGTGCACATGGAGAACTTTGCCCTCTGTGAAAATCATCTTTTTGTTCTTTTTTAAGTCTTTAAAGGCATTTGCCTTACTTTTTGCTAGTTCCTTTGGTGGGGACCTTTCTTTCTTGGCGTAATGGACGACAGACACCTTTCTCTCCCGGCGTACATAAGAGTGTTTGATCTACGCTCTGTCTCTGGGGAGATCTGTGATACCTGTCGCATTGGACGAAGACATTCAGGGGAGCAGAGCTCTTGTACTTCCTTTTTCCTGAGCGATTTGGAGGCACCAGGCCAGCCCCTAAGTGCATTCGGATAAGCAGGAGGGACTATTGAGGCAGTTCTCCGTGATTTGAAGCAACTTGGGGTGATGTCGGATTTTATTATCATTATGGAAGAGGCAAGGAAGAAGAATTCGAAAGGTAACGACCTTGGATCATAGCAATAGTGTTCCGTTCTGGATTTCCAAAGTTCTTCAAAGCCTGGTCAACAAGGAAGAGATTGGTGCTAGTTCCGGAGGAACTGTGGATGTGACATGATCCAGGATGCCAGTAACGGTAATGTTGGTTCCCTTCCTCGGGTTCTCCAGTGGTTGATTTTTTCTGAATGCTCTTAATTTCAATATTTTCCTTCACTTTTAATGTATGACGATGTATGGAATGAGAATAATGCAATAAAAATTCTTTGCTTTTGAATTTTGCTTTCTATCTTCTTCTTTCCTTTTACCGCTTTCCACCATTTAACTTTTACCGGGGTGAGTCCAACACTCACTTAAGTAGTAATAATAGGTTGTCGCTAGCTTGGTACTTGGTTGATACCGATGAAGTGGCAAGCTTGGATACTTGCCCCAGGGGTCCTTGTACCTTTTGGGAACTTTTCTGGGATAGTCGATGTTCTGATTAACTTTTCTTCGTCAAATTATAGATGAACACATCAAATGTAATCGGGGTTCGTAGTTACGGAATCGTGGTCCATGGAAAAAATGGTTGGCTCATGTGACGTTTGGTTTTGCGCATGTTCGTCACTTCAACTATTGTGACAATTGGAGAGGCCACACAACACACTCCTAATGGATGGACATGCTTAGTACTTTGCGTGCCATGATGAGGGTTTATTTCAAAATCGAAGTGGTGTTGACAGAAATGTCCTTTAATCGTCCCATCCTTATAAATAAGGACCTAAGTCGTGTTAAATACATTTTACTATTTCCAAACACTGAGGGAAATTTCGATGAGCTTTTACAACCAAAAAGGGCGCAATTTCAAGTGGTTTGCTATGGTTATCAGTGGCTCTCGCTTGAATCTTCAAATCCTCTTTTCCTTTCGAATTTCAAAGGTATATCTCTCTCTATCCCTTGTCATTTATTTTTTGGTTTTCTTTCTGCCCCAATTTTTGGATTATCTTCTCTTCGGAACACCTATTCTGTTGCGTCATAAGCGGTAAAAAGAGTCCTACTAAGGTTTAAATCCCAGTGGGCTTCGAGGCCGTAATCCTAGGGTTTAGGGATGGATGTAGATTCCTCTAGGGTCTGCCCCTTCTTCATCTAAATTAGTAAGAACTTTTGATTCTGACCTTAGTTTATCAACCTCGATGGGTGTTTTCCAGGTGTCCAATGGCGAGGAAAAGAATAGCGAGGCAAAGAAGGGCAGCTGTGGAGGAGCCTTTCATTCTCGCCCCTATGAGACCCACATATGCTTGGGTAACTGACGATGCTTGGAAACATACATCTATTTATTCTTCTAAGGCGACAATCAAAGAGCTTTTGGAGTACTTGGTGTTGACCGAGAGGGGTTCCAGGGACCGAGAATTTCAAGTTTTGTGTCTGGAGCGAGACGACAAAGTGTGTATATATGCAATGGGAAGAAGGTCAAGACTTTATGTTTTTATATGAAGGTCTCTTTCTTGACTTCGGTCTTTAGTTTCCGTTCATTGACTTTCAGATAGAGGTTCTCCAGATTCTTCGTGCTGCCCTGACTCAAACTCATCTTAATGGCTGGGGAAACATCCTAGCCTTTAAGAGATTTTGTCGGGTAGTTGGACTTTCGTACCCGAAACGATCCTTTTTTATTTTTTTACACGATGGAGTCTTCGCGAAGTGATATGATCCAAGTTGGATACATATTATTTTTACGGATCGTCCTTGAGTTGATTTAGTGTTTTAAAGAATTAAATGATAAAGGGTGAATAGTAATATGAACAGTGCCGTGAACAGTAAAAAATAGAAAAGATGAAAAAAGACAAGGAATGGAAGGAAGAAGACGCCATACTCTTCTCAAGCAAAAATTCGCCACAAAAATAAGGAAACCTTTGATAAGAACCAAAATGGTTCTTCCAAGAACCCTAAGAGAACTAAGCTCTCAAAACTCACAAAGGAGCATAATAATATTCTCAAATTCAAAAGTGTCAAATGCGGTAAACACAAGCCTATTTATAGGCATTAGGTATGCTACTAGGTCTAGCTAAAGGAGGCAGTAAGCTAGCGTATTTTTAATCCTAACCCTAGCGCAAATGTGGCCCAAGCCCAATTAGAAGGCAGTACCTATCCATAGCTTTGCTATACACAAATTAAGCCCAAACAATAGGCTCTTATTACAAAATTTTCCACACAAAAAAGGAACCAAAATTGAGAAAATTAAAAAGTTCAAATACATAATTAAATAAAATTGACTAAGAAGAATTTATGCCCCCACATTGGACCCTTCATCAACTTGGATCATTTGGACCATCTTGAGTGCTCCCTCTTCTGGAATGGGCTTGAGTGAGAGAAAGTGGTTGACTTCTTTGTCCAAATCCTCCTTAGCCTTCTTAGCTCTTGACCTTGTCATTGGGCCTCTAAGTCTTCGCAGTGCATCTTTGGGCATTGGGCTTATTGTGCTGCCACTTGAGCTTCCTTGGTCTCCATCATGCCCTCCCCCTTCGAAAGAATTTGTCCTCGAATTTGATTCTTCATCACCTACATCAAAAGGACTTAAGTCAGCCACATTAAATGTTGCACTAACCCCATACTCACCTGGTAGGTCAACTTTGTAGGCATTGTCATTGATTCTTTCTAAGATTTGGAAGAGTCCATCTCCTCTAGGTAAGAGCTTAAGTTTTCTTTGCAAAGAAAACCTTTCTTTTCGCATGTACACCCACCACATCCAATCTCTTGGTTCAAAAACAACTTGCCTCATTTCCTTGTTTGCTTGCCTAGCATATTGCTCCATCTTCCTTTTAATTTGAGTCTTGACTTGTTCATGGAGCTTCCTCACATATTCAGCTTTTGTCTGTCCATCCCTATGAATTAAAGAAGATACATTAGGTAGAGGCAGTAAATCAAGGGGGGTGAGGCAATTAAAACCATATACAATCCCAAAAGAAGAAAAGCTAATAGTAGCATGCATAACCCTATTATAAGTAAATTTAACAAGAGGTAAGCATTCTTCCTAAGTTTTGATATTCCTCTTGATGATTAATCGCAGCAAGGTTGATAGGGTCCTATTCACCACCTCAGTTTGCTCATCGGTTTGTGGGTGGCAAGTGGTAGAGAAGAGTAGCTTAGTCCCAAGCTTGTTCCAAAGGGTCTTCCAAAAATGGCTTAAGCACTTTGAATCCCTATCTGAGACTATGCTTTTGGGCATTCTATGAAGCCTCACCACTTCTTTGAAGAACAAGTCCGCCACATGAATGACGTCATCCACCTTATGGCAAGGAATGAAGTGGACCATCTTGGAGAATCTGTCCACTACCACAAAAATAGAGTCTCTTCCTTTCTTTGAGCGGGGTAAACCTAGCATAAAGTCCATAGACAAGTCAGTCCAAGGGGAATCAAGAATAGGTAGGGGATATAGAGTCCATGAGGCATTAGCTTTAATTTGGCTCTTTTACAAATAATGCACCTATCACATAGTTTATGCACATCATGCTTCATGTTAGGCCAATAAAAATGCTCATGCAACACATCTAAAGTCTTTTGGATCCCAAAGTGACCTATTAATCCCTCCTCATGAGCTTCCCTAAGCAATAATTCACACTAAGAGCTCTTAGGCACACACAAACATTTTTCTTTGAATAAATACACATTTTGCTTAAAGAACTTCCTATGCGCCCCTTTTTCACATGTAGTATACATCTTGGAGAAATCATCATCATGCACATACAACTCATTTATGTGTTCAAAACCAAGCATTTTTGTTTCAAGAGAGCTAATAAGGTATACTTCCTAGAAAGTGCATTAGCCACTATGTTTACCTTTCCTTGCTTGTCTTTGATCACATAGAAAAATTGTTCAAGGTATTCCACCCACTTGGCATGCCTCTTATTAAGCTTACCTTGCCCTTTTAAATATTTTAGTGACTTATGATCACTGTGAATTACAAACTCTTTTGGAAAAAGATAGTGCTGCCAAGTGTGCAAAGCCCTTATAAGTGCATACAATTCTTTATCATAGGTGGAGTAATTTAAAACAGCTCCATGCAATTTCTCATTAAAGTATGCAATGGGGTGACCCTCTTGTAATAAAATAGTCACAATCCCAACATTTGATGCATCACACTCAAGTTCAAAAGACTTAGAAAAATTAGGCAATGCAAGTATGGGTGCATGAGTGAGCCTATCTTTGAGTGTGTTGAAACTTGTCTCTTGATCTTCCCCCTACCTAAAACTCATATTTTTCTTAACAACTTCATTTAAAGGGGCGACTATGATGCTGAAATCTTTTACAAATCTTCTATAAAAGCTAGCTAACCCATGAAAGCTTCTTACCTCACTCACAGACTTAGGGGTAGGTCACTTCCTAATGGCCTTTATCTTTTCTTCATCTACTTGCACTCCCTTAGCACTTACAACAAAGCCTAGGAACACTACATGGTCGGTGCAAAAGATACACTTCTCTACATTAGCATACAACTTTTCTTTTCTAAGCATACTCATCACAGTCCTAAGGTGTTCTAGGTGCTCTTCTAAGGTTATGTTATAGATTAGGATGTCATCAAAGTACACTACTACAAACTTGCCTAAAAACTCTCTCAACACATGATTCATCAACCTCATAAAGGTGCTAGGTGCATTTGTAAGCCCAAAAGGTATCACCAACCACTCATACAATCCATGCTTAGTCTTAAAGGTTGTTTTCTACTCACCCCCTTCCCTTATCCTAATTTGATGGTACCCACTTTTTAAATCCACTTTAAAAAAGTAACATGCACCAATTCATCAAGCAAATCATCTAACCTAGGGATGGGATGCCTATATTTTACAGTTATATTATTTACAGTCGTACAATCAGTACATATTCTCCAAGTGCCATCCTTTTTTAGGATAAGTATGACAGGCACGGCACAAAGACTTAAACTTTTCCTCACTCATCCTTTTTGCATCAAATCCTCCACTTGTTTCTGAATTTCCTTAGTTTCCTCAGGATTTGTCCTATAGGCGGGGGCCTATTGGGCAAAGAGGCTCCCGGGATGAAGTCTATTTGATGTTCAATTACTACAAAAAAAAAAGGCATTTAGCCACGGTTTTAACCGTGGCAAAAATACTAAAAACCGTAGCTAATAAAGTTTAGCCACGGTTATCGCAACTGTGGTTAAATAAGGCGTGGCAAATAAATTAGCCACGGTTTTAGAGACCGTGACAACATTTTGTTACCCACGGTATAATCGTGGTTAACTAAGTTATAATCATAGCTAAATTTATTAAGAATATATTCTATAAAATACTTAGCTACACTTAAACCGTGGCTAATTTAAGGATCAGCCACACTTAAACCGTAACTAAGTGATGGATTAGCCACACTTAAATCGTGGCTAATTTATGGATAGCCACAATTAAACTGTGGCTAATTTAAGGATAGCCATACTTAAAACGTAACTAAGTGATGGATTAGCCACACTTAAACCGTGGTTAATAAAACGAAACTGATTTTGCCACGGTTAAACCATAGCTAAATATTTTTATTTTTATTTTTAAAAAGACTACTTACTTCCCAATCATATCACAAATGGATACCTGTTTAATCATATAATACAAAATCTCAATCAAGTAGAGCATTCAAATCACTGGTTAATAATGAGGATTGGACAAAAGTTTTGAATATTTGTCAAAACTAAACCATATCCTTCATGTTCACAACTTCACTAACCAATCCTACTCAAAATGCATATCCTAATTAGCATCATCACTATTTTAAACCATACACTTTATGTTCACAACTTCACTTAACTACAAATCCTACTCAAAAAGTAGACTATTATCATCACTACATTTAATTACATAAACTTAAGAACTTGAAACATTGTTGAAAGGTAAGTCAGAACCAAATCTATCTTGCAAGAAATTTAAGATGTTACTCAATTGTTTAATTTCCAGCTGATGTGGAAATTGTGAATTATTATTGTTTAATTGTTACTTTTTCTTTCACACTTTGGTAAGAACCAGCTGTGTACTGTTTTATGCTAACTTCTGCTCTCAAATTTTCTATTTTTACTTTTAGGAAGAAATAAAACAGACTTATCAGAGAGCTATCAAAGTAGCAACTGATTTTGGTTATAAAAAAAAAAGTCTTGAGTAAGTGCTTTATCCAGAAATGTAACACTGTTATCTACCTCTTCTATACTTTCCAGAATTAATGCCCTGCTAGACTAGTACGCTTCCTAATTGATTAGCTCTCCCCCTTTCAATTGGCTTTCCTTCCATAGAACAAATATATGACCTCCCTCTACGAGCAGTCCCTGAATTTCTAAGCATCAAATATTATACTAATTTAGAATAATCACTATGATCATGAGTCGTGATAATAATACTTATACTAACAATAACAATGAAAAACTAGTATAATTAAATATTAAATAGTTGATGATGAAAGTACACGTAACCATAAGTCAATGATAACTTTGAATAAATGACCAAAGTAGTATAAAGTTATTATGTGGAATAAAAAACTGATGAGTTGAAGTATGTAATAGACGTAGCAGAGAGAGAGAAATTACTACTCCTTATTCGAATAGTACATAACTATTCGAATAATAGATGAATAAAAAATAAATATGTTACTTCATATTCGAATAGCATTTAGGAAGAGTATTCGTTCTTTTGCCTATTGTAAGGCTTTATTCGAATAAACATTAGTTTATTCAAATAAAGTCATTTGAAGATATTGCTTTCTTTGAGTTTATTCGAATAAAATTTATTTTATTCGAATAACACAATAAAAATTATCATATTGTAGAAAGTAAATTGTTACTCTACATTGATATAAAATCGAATTATATAAATAGGTGAAAAATATTAGATTAGGAGGTATGAGTAATAAAAATAAAGAGTAAATAATGATGTTTTTGATACTTCTTACCTATTGTTACAGATTTTGGCTTTTGGGTAATGAGATTGGAAATGGTGAAATCGAAGATGGTAGAAAAATAGAACTTCAAGCTTTGAATATTGGCTGAAGGTGTTATGACGAAATTGGATGGGAGACTGGGCTATTTATAGAGTTGTTTTATGTAGGAAAGTGAGATAAAATCTCCTTTTACAACCATTGCTCTTTTATTTCATTGTCAAGAAATAACAACTTAACAGCTAGAAGATACTCATAATAATTAGCCAAATATACACATACATACATCACACACATACGCACACAGGATATGAAGAGCTCTTATAACAGGATTATCGCAAAATATTTTCCTTGGATGGCTTTGATATATTTGAAATCACAATAAGTTTTTGCAAACTCGTATTTAGTCTTCCCTAGCAAACCAGGCCTGTAAAATAGAAGCATTGTCCAGAAAACTGAATTCACGGGCTTAGTAGAAGGAAATTTCAAATATAGAAGATGTTCAACACGAATATACTTGCCATAACATATTTATCTGATGAAAAATGTCATACGGTCTATGAGCACCTAGGAAGAAATGCACTGTAAGATATAAGAACACACTAAGAAGTTAAGATAACTAAAAAGGAAAAAAATTCACATTCTGTATTTCACATTCTGCAGATAGACCACTAATGCAATACACATAGTTGCTGTGATATCCCCACCTGTGTGTTTGTTTATTATATTAGGGGCTGGTAGGAGCAATTCTTTACTAAAGTTATATTTGCTTTGTAGAGAAAATCTAGAAGTATATATGTTCCCTACCTAAACAGTTAAAGAGGCCTTGTGTTCAGCCTCTAATAGAGTAAACTTTAAAGGTTAAAATCTAAGGGAGTACTTTTGAGTTGGAAACCTATTAATGCAGGTTTTACAAAAACTGATAAGAGGTGGGCACTCTAATACCTACCTCATCGAATAGAACTATCCAGTATGTGTTCAAAAATTCAATTTTACATTATTCAACGATGTCCTATATATTTAAGTATTATTTGTAGTCTCTAGCCATTTATTACTGGACTTAGGAGGAAAGCAAGAAATATCGTGAACTTGTTATTTATTAGAATCGCAATTGGTGGATAAAACCAACAATTGGTAGAATAAAAATTACAAAAAGCACCAGAAATCGTTGAACTGAAAGAACAAGAATCAAAAGGTGTTTAAGTAAACATAATCACAAAGATTTATATATCGTGAATGCGGAAATAAAAGTTGGATTCTAGTTTGCACACAGGTGTGATGGAGTCGTACCTGAAGGGGGTGACGGAGAATGTGTGGCACTTGATTTGCGCGCAAGTGACTCGATTTGAGCCCAGGTGGCCGATCTGGTTTGGGTTTCGGGAGAGGACGTGTTGGCTCGTGCGTGGCGTAGCTGCTGAGGGTGGTCTCAGGTGGGGGATTCTGGCAATGGTGCGATGGCTCCGAGAGAGAGGTAGCAGGGAGAGAGAGACGTCGTAGGGTGAGAGAGAAAGATGAGAAATGGTAAAGTAACGAGGGAGAGTGAGGAAGATGAGAAATGGAAAAAACGAGGGAGATAAAAAATGGGTTAGGCGCGAGTGCTTGAAGGCTTTGGCGCTATGTTAATTGTTTAGCCACGGTTGTTGAAACCATAGCAAAATAACCGTGGCTAAACACTGTTTTTTTTGTAGTGAATCCCCCTCAAGGGTGGTAGTCAGGGAGGGACACTCTTTGGAAAGACATGTTCAAAGTCCTGTAAAATAGATTCAACTTCACTAGGTAGAGGTTAGAGTTATAATTTAAGTACAAGTCCTTGTATACACAAATGTATATCTCTTGCTTTGCAAAGCAAGCCCTCTTAATCTCACTCTCCCTAACAATTAAACATTCATTTTTTTTTCTTATTTACAAGTTCTTGGTTCCTATTCTTTGCTTCTCCCTTTCATTTTACTTTTACGTCTTTCTTCTCTTGCTCCCTTCTTAGCTTCAAGGCCACTTGGTCTTCACAAACCTGCTTGGGAGTAAAGGGTACAAGGGTTCCGTTTAAGGTATTGTCGCGACCGTAATCGCGGCGGGAGTAGCGAACAAAATAAATAAAGTTAGGAGTCGCCACCAATTTTATTTAATTTAGGAAAAATTGGAAAACCCTTTTAGAAATTGGTCTTTGGAACCAGATTGGATTCGGGAGTCGGTTATGCATAGGGAAGGGTGGAGACTTAACCCCACAGCACCCCTAATACATCCGTCCTAAAACGGTTACCCTAAATTAGTTATGCAAAAACTTAATAATCTTACAATACATTTGTTTTACCCTTTTTAAAAAAAAAATAAAAAAACAAAGAATTTGAGAAAATATAAAATTTGGCTTGACAGAATAAAGATTCTGCTCCTACGTATCCTCAGGTGCAATGAGGAACTCAAAGTCACGTAGTTCTTTAGAAAATAAGTGTGGGTTGGTTGATTTTATTTAAAGAAAAAATTTAATTTTTTTTATTTTATAAAAATTTGAATTAACAGGTCGTCGCGACTCTATTAATCAAATTAAAGTTCGAATGAGTGAAGTTTGCGTCACGCTAGACGTCACCCACAGATTAGTTGCTTTTATTTAAAGAAAAGATTTATTTTTTTTATTTTTATAAAAATTTGAATTAACAGGTCGTCGCGACTCTGTTAATCAAATTAAAGTTTGAATGAGTGAAGTTTGCGTCACGCTATACGTCACTCACGGATTGTTAAATTTATTATTATTAGGTGATGAATGATAATGAAATTTTTAGCCTTTATTAAATAATAATTTATTTAAAATAATTTGAATCATTAGGTTATCACAACTCGAATGATCCAAAATAGTTACAAGATTAACAAGCTGTCACAACTCGGTTAATCTTGTTTTTTTTTAAAAAAAATTATTTTACTTTTATTATATTTTGTTTGTTATCCTCTTTTTATCTTTCTTAGTTTTTAGATTTTTTCAATTTTAGCCCATTTAGGCCTATTAAAAAAAACTACCAGAATTCTAAAACAAATAAAAGAAAGAAAAAAAAACTAAAAAAACTACCAGAATTCTTAAAACAAATAAAAGAAAGAGAAAAAGAAAAAAAAAAACAAAGAAAACAAAAACTTACGAAAAACAAAAAAATGAAACAAAAGGGGGGAATCTTCTTCTCCTTCTTCGTTGTAACAGAGGGGACTCAAAGTGGTGAATGGAGGTGAGGGACGGCTGGTGCGGGGTGCGGCTGGTTTGGGTTCAGTTTGGGTGATTTTCGGTTGATGCTATTTGGGTAATGGTGATATTAGAGGTTGGCAGGGAGTAATGGTTATGAGGTAGAAGATGGAGGGGTAGAGTATTGGGTGTTTGTGGTGAATATTTGGTTGATGGGGAACAACAAGTATGGTGTTTGGTTATGGAAGAGGTGAAGAAGGTGATGGAGAGCTTGCTGTCAAAAGCTACGTGATTAAAGAAAATTGACTTGTGTTAAGGCTGCCAAGTGAGTTGAAAGCTGAAGGTGTTTTGTGAGTTGAAAACTGAAGGTCTTTTGTGTGTGGGGGTTATGGGTTAATATAGGAAGGGTTTAGGGTGAAGAGTTTGAGTTTGAGTGTGATTACGATTGGTTTAAGATGATAAGTCAGGATCTGTTTAGGATGAGTGTTGGTGTTAGTCTAGGATAGCTGATGGATTTGATGAGGATAAGTTTGTTTATGGTGAGTTTGAGTTGGTTTAGGATATGGGCTGTGGGTTAGATAATGGGTCATAAGTTGGATATTGGGTCAATGGGTAGGTTAATGAATTATGGACAAATGGGCTAATGAACCAATGGGTTGAACTTTTTTTATTTTTTATTTTTACAAAAATACCCGGACAAAATTGGATGTTCACAGTTGCCCCTCTTTACTTGTTTCTTACTAGATAAAAGGAATAACCATAGCTTTTCATTTTATCATAGTGAGGAACGAGTAAAGAAATGAACTCAAATTTTGTACGGGAGAAACAAAGAAACAACGTGAGAACAAGGAGCGATGCGCTCAAAGGTAAAATGACAGAAATCTAAATGACAAAAGCCGATGCGCTCAAAAATAAATGACAGGAATTTAAAATGCATAAAACTGATACACCCAAAAGGGATTTCAAATGCAAAGAGCCAATAATTAACAGAAATTTAAAAAGTATGGAGCTGATGCTCTCAAGATGCAAGGAGTTGGGTTGCTCCAAACAATTTAAAAAGTAAGGAGCCAATGCACTCAAAAGAATTTAAAAACATGGAGTCGATGCTCTTAATGATGCATGGAGCCGATGCGCTCAAAATGCAGTTAGCCGATGCGCTAAATGATGCATGAAGCCGATGCGCTCAATGATGCATGGAGCCGGTGCGCTCAAAATGCAAGGAGCCGGTGCGCTCAATGATGAATGGAGCCGGTGCGCTCAATGATGCATGGAGCCGATGCGCTCAAAATGCAGTTAGCCGATGCGCTAAATGATGCATGAAGCCGATGCGCTCAATGATGCATGGAGCCGGTGCGCTCAAAATGCAAGGAGCTGGTGCGCTCAATGATGAATGGAGCCGGTGCGCTCAATGATGCATGGAGCCGGTGCGCTCAATGATGAATGGAGCCGGTGCGCTCAAAATGCATGAAACAATTTGTGCCAGTAAGTCATAGACTTAAGATCTTTTCCTTCTTAATCTTTTTTTTCTTTCCATTTTTCTTTTCTCTCCTTTCTTTTTCCCCTTTTTTTCTTTTTTTTTCTTAAGAGAAATAAACCAATGACAATTCTGGAAAGCTTTGACCAATCAAACCCTTGTTCACGTGCTTTTGCCTGTTGGACCTGATGGTCTTGATCCTACTTACCCATCTTTTCTTTCCTCCTCCTTTTTTTTCATCTTATTTTCCTGTTTTCTGCTACTCTCTTTTTAGGAATTGAGATGACAATCTCTTGTTCTGAACCCCTGCTTGGAGCCACCAGTTTTTGCAATAAAATTTTTGTCCAGTATTCGTTCCTTGATCATTGATTTTCTGCAGCGGCCTGATGACTAAGTCGTTGTCTTTGTTACTACTCCCCTCAACATATATTCTCAGAAGTTTTGCCCCAGTATGACTAATTGAATGCGAACCAAGTTGCTCTTGTGTAGTCAATTGATCGCAACTAAAATTGCCTCAGTTTAAGCAATTCCAATTTATTTGCCTTGACTCTTGCTTAAACTGCCTTTACGAGTTTTCAACATAATGAGCTTCGAAACTTCTAAGTTCTTTTCGATCTGAAAAGTTCATCGGGGGATTGCCACCAAATAGTCAAATCATAACTTTTGTTCACTTTTCTTGAAACATTACGTAACAGACATACATGAGTACGACATAAAAAGAACTTACTGGGTAAACAACTTCTAGATTGGTCTTAGAAGTTTGACTATACAAAAAGACACGAATGATGATATGAGATCCAAAGAGGTGTTGACTCGATACGAATAGGTTTGACCTTCATGAGACCAATCTTTAGTTGTCTACTGGACATTATGGCCAAGGATTTTCTTCTGTTGAACATCTACATCAAGCCAAATTGAACCAAAGAGAAATTTACCCCTGTCTAAGACTGAATTGTATAGGACCAAGACCTATCCTAGCGACTAAAAGATTTGCCTAAGACAAATTGAATCAAGGAAAAATTGTCCCAGTTTAGAGCTGAGTCGAACAGGGTACAAACTTGTCATAGTGTAGGTCTCTTTCTTTTTTTCTTTTCATTCTCATTCATTTTTTTAGGAACAATGAACTAAATACTTGGATGGGCGTAACATTTGTCTCAAAATTAAAGTTAACGAAAATAACAACAACCCTTCATTGATCAGAATGGACTTTTTGAGGCTTGTAACGTGGCCAAGGCTAGAGGTTATGAAAGGAAAGATATAAGGCTCAAACAAGTGTTTAAGGGTGGAATGGGAATAAGGATCATTAAACTTCATCGATTGCTTTTCCACTTTCAAACACTTTTATCTTACTATTTTCCTTTTCTTTCCAATTTCATTTCATTTTCTTTCATCCTCTTTTCCCTTCTCTTTTTTTTTACCTTTTTTTTTCATCATTTTTTATTTTTACTTCTTGTCCTTTTCACCTTTTCTTCCTTTTCCATTATGCTTCAGAACATTCATCGTCGCAATTAACCTTTGCTTCATGCTATCCCCTAGTATAGAAACGATCCTTATCCAAGGTTTATTGAAAAAAAATCAAGCTCAAAAGGGGTAACAAGGGATAAAAATGATGAAATTTTGTAAAAGATAGAGAAAAATGGCCAGTCTTCAATTTCAAATCATGATTGTTTATTTTCAAAACTTTAATTTTGAGACAAAACGATTGTGCAAACCAAGTGCTTACTTCTTTGCTCTTTTTTCTTGTTCTTTTTTTTTTTGCTTTGCAAAGACACTTACACACGCAGACCCGACTGAGAATTACCAACGAAGACGCTTTAAAGAAATGAAGGAAAATAATTATCAAGAAAGACAAAGTGATGAAAGGAAACAATGTACCCATGCAAATTCATTACATTAATGTTTCAAGAAGGTTTACATGAGTCCAACATCACTAATTATCACTTCAAGAGTTGTTAACAATACTAGTTCCAACCATTTCTTCAATGTCGAGCTTCCCATAAGCAATTAGTTTTCTTACTACAGTCTTAAAGGATTCACAATCTTCAATTGAGTGCCCTGCGACATCCATGTGGTATTTGCAAGTTAAACTTGGATTATACCCCGTTGGGAATGGTGGTTCTAAGGGACGTACAGGAGTTCCCGAAATGATATGAGCATCAAACAACCTTTGGAAAAGATCTGCATTCGAAATGGACAATCTTGGGAAAGGAGGTAGCTTCTGAGGGCGAAAGCGGCCTTGATTTTGGAAGTTTGGCCGAAGTTGTGGTTGATTTGGGTAATTTTGCGGGGGTGGAGGTGGATATCGAGTATAGGTTGGGCGAGTTAGTGCATATGGTTGGGGTATGGGGATGTTGTTGATTTGGAATTGTGGAGTTGGGGTAATGTTTGTAGTTGGTATAATTTGGTGTGGGGGTAGTAAGGAGGTGTAGGTGTATGGTATGGCAAATGAAGGTTAGGGTTATATGGTGGTCGATGACTTAGGTATTGTGGGGAATATCGAGGCCGAAGGTCCGTTGATACCGGACGTAATTCACATTAGGCTCGATCTTTTTGGTCGGGATCCTTTCTTAGCAAAGTGATATCCTCTCGTAGTGCTCATTGGCAACTTCCCACTTTGGATAAAATCTCAATTCTTTCCCAAAAGCGACGATCAAATCAGCGAAATCTTTATAAGTTGCTCCGGCCATTGCTCCGATAAAAGGATTTCCCAGGGTTCCCAAGAAATATGAGCACATCTCAGACAGTGTTAATGAGGGTTGAACTTGAGTCGCTAAGGCTCTCCACCTTTGTGCATACTGCTTAAAAGATTCATCATTTCTTTTTTGCATTGAGTTTAACTGTTCTTGAGTTACGACTATTTCCAGGTTGAACTGATACTGTCCCATAAACAGGTTTGCCTAGTCATCCCAAGAAGAGATATTGGAGAGGTCTTGTTGGATATACCATTCCAAAGCAGGTCCAGTCAAGCTTTCATGGAAAAAGCTGACAAGGAACTTCCAGTCCTTCGACCAAATTGACATTTTGGTAATATATGATTTTAGGTGAAAAAATGGGTTGGTGCTCCCATCATATTTGTCAAATTCTGGAACCTTAAAGTCCTTTGGGATGATAATGTTAGAAGTAGGGCACAACTCTTCTATTCCAAGAGGACCATAGGTGCTAGGACCCTTCATTATTTTGATTTGCTCCTCCATCTTTTCCATACATTCTTCATCCCTCTTATCATTTTGAACGGCCGTAGGACCAGTACTAGTATGAAATCCCGTTGATGTCGGGATTGACATATGCGTGAATTCAGCATTACCATGGACTTCATTTTGAGTATCCTCTGACGAATGATGCCCTTCTCTAATAGGAATCATTAGTGATGTAGTATTTGATGTTCCTCCCACAAAAGGCATCTCAGTGGTAGCCCCAGGGTTTGCCCTCATGGAAGTAATATTTGGTGGGTGCAGGTGTGCCCCAATCATTCCTATACCTCTGACTGTTCCCATCAAGGTGAGGGTCTCCCTCATGGCTAACAACATTTCCTCCATTCTTCTCTGAGACTTTGCCATCTCATTTATCCTTCCTTTCACTTCATCTACTTCCATACTCAGATTCCTTCCTTCGTTCTTAGCTACCATCGCTGCAAGCTTTGTTCGAGACCTTGTGTTGTGAACTCGGATTTGATTGGTGTCTTCTTTCCTTAGTAGCGCAATGGTGCTGAGCACGGTAACACCAAACAAAAATAATGAGATGAAATGAAATGAATGAGATTCATGAGATATATGAAATGGATGAAATAGAAACATTTGTTCTTTTTTTTTAAAAAAATGCAATGAATGTCATGAAAATGCATGATTTTTTTTATTTAATGAAAATGCATGATTTTTTTTTA
This sequence comes from Ormosia emarginata, assembly GCA_029884605.1. Lineage (NCBI taxonomy): Eukaryota > Viridiplantae > Streptophyta > Magnoliopsida > Fabales > Fabaceae > Ormosia > Ormosia emarginata. The sequence continues at coordinate 104,235 of JAQQTP010000023.1, forward strand.
TTTTGTTTAAATGCTAGGAATGCCATGAAAATGTATAATTTTTATTTATTTAATTTTTTTAGAATGCTAAGAATGCCATGAAAATGCATGATTTTTTTTTATTTTTTTATTTTGTTTAAATGCTAGGAATGTCATGAAAATGCATGATTTTTTTTTCAAATATGCCATGAAAATGCATGATTTTTTTTATTTAATAATTTTTTTTAGAATGCTAGGAATGCCATGAAAATGCATGATTTTTTTTTATTAAATTTTTTTTAGAATGCTAAGAATGCCATGAAAATGCATGATTTTTTTATTTTTTTATTTTTTTAAAATGCTAGGAATGCCATGAAAATGCATGATTTTTATTTTATTTTTCAAATATGCCATGAAAATATATGATGCTATTTTTTTTAAAAAAAAGATGGCTATATAAAGAAGAAGTTCGCTCCCTTCGTGTCCTAAGATATTGCCTTAAAGGGAGGAATTCTATCATAAAGATCTATGGGTCTTTCTGATTCGTGATAACTCTCATTTGGTGGCTTTTCTATTCTGAAGGTCTCTAGAGCCAAGTCCCATTTCAAAATGTTGACCACAAAATAGTGGGTAAACCACTAGGTGTGGGACATTTATGAAAAAGGCGCACTCTAGATGAGGTTTTCGCAATAGCCAAACAGGATGTACATCCAAAATGGTTACCACTACACAACCTCTACTTAACTTAAGCTTCACTCAGACCCGGGTATAAGGCCCCACTCGAATGTGTGATAGATGTGTAGGTGTGGTGGGTGTAGGGAGCATACAAACATTCATTATCCTAAAGACTACCCGCATCCTGCAAAACAAAAATAAAAACAAACAAAAATTCCAAGAGAAATTCTCTATCCTAAAGTTTTAATGACAATAATAATTAAAATAAATAAAAAGAAAAGAAAGGTAAAACAAAATATACAAAAATTACAAAATTTTACACAACAAAATTATGTGGGCTTGACTCTCAAGTATCCCCAGTGGAGTCGCCATCTGTCGCGACCGTAATCGCGGCGGGAGTAGCGAACAAAATAAATAAAGTTAGGAGTCGCCACCAATTTTATTTAATTTAGGAAAAATTGGAAAACCCTTTTAGAAATTGGTCTTTGGAACCAGATTGGATTCGGGAGTCGGTTATGCATAGGGAAGGGTGGAGACTTAACCCCACAGCACCCCTAATACATCCGTCCTAAAACGGTTACCCTAAATTAGTTATGCAAAAACTTAATAATCTTACAATACATTTGTTTTACCCTTTTTTAAAAAAAAAAATAAAAAAACAAAGAATTTGAGAAAATATAAAATTTGGCTTGACAAAATAAAGATTCTGCTCCTACGTATCCTCAGGTGCAATGAGGAACTCAAAGTCACGTAGTTCTTTAGAAAATAAGTGTGGGTTGGTTGATTTTATTTAAAGAAAAAATTTAATTTTTTTTATTTTATAAAAATTTGAATTAACAGGTCGTCGCGACTCTATTAATCAAATTAAAGTTCGAATGAGTGAAGTTTGCGTCACGCTAGACGTCACCCACAGATTAGTTGCTTTTATTTAAAGAAAAGATTTTTTTTTTTATTTTTATAAAAATTTGAATTAACAGTCGTCGCGACTGTTAATCAAATTAAAGTTTGAATGAGTGAAGTTTGCGTCACGCTATACGTCACTCACGGATTGTTAAATTTATTATTATTAGGTGATGAATGATAATGAAATTTTTAGCCTTTATTAAATAATAATTTATTTAAAATAATTTGAATCATTAGGTTATCACAACTCGAATGATCCAAAATAGTTACAAGATTAACAAGCTGTCACAACTCGGTTAATCTTGTTTTTTTTTTAAAAAAATTATTTTACTTTTATTATATTTTGTTTGTTATCCTCTTTTTATCTTTCTTAGTTTTTAGATTTTTTCAATTTTAGCCCATTTAGGCCTATTAAAAAAAACTACCAGAATTCTAAAACAAATAAAAGAAAGAAAAAAAAACTAAAAAAACTACCAGAATTCTTAAAACAAATAAAAGAAAGAGAAAAAGAAAAAAAAACAAAGAAAACAAAAACTTACGAAAAACAAAAATGAAACAAAAGGGGGGAATCTTCTTCTCCTTCTTCGTTGTAACAGAGGGGACTCAAAGTGGTGAATGGAGGTGAGGGACGGCTGGTGCGGGGTGCGGCTGGTTTGGGTTCAGTTTGGGTGATTTTCGGTTGATGCTATTTGGGTAATGGTGATATTAGAGGTTGGCAGGGAGTAATGGTTATGAGGTAGAAGATGGAGGGGTAGAGTATTGGGTGTTTGTGGTGAATATTTGGTTGATGGGGAACAACAAGTATGGTGTTTGGTTATGGAAGAGGCTGAAGAAGGTGATGGAGAGCTTGCTGTCAAAAGCTACGTGATTAAAGAAAATTGACTTGTGTTAAGGCTGCCAAGTGAGTTGAAAGCTGAAGGTGTTTTGTGAGTTGAAAACTGAAGGTCTTTTGTGTGTGGGGGTTATGGGTTAATATAGGAAGGGTTTAGGGTGAAGAGTTTGAGTTTGAGTGTGATTACGATTGGTTTAAGATGATAAGTCAGGATCTGTTTAGGATGAGTGTTGGTGTTAGTCTAGGATAGCTGATGGATTTGATGAGGATAAGTTTGTTTATGGTGAGTTTGAGTTGGTTTAGGATATGGGCTGTGGGTTAGATAATGGGTCATAAGTTGGATATTGGGTCAATGGGTAGGTTAATGAATTATGGACAAATGGGCTAATGAACCAATGGGTTGAACTTTTTTTATTTTTTATTTTTACAAAAATACCCGGACAAAATTGGATGTTCACAGGTATTATGAACAAAGGAGTACTTGTTAGTGAAACCATCATGAATAGCATACTTATCAAATTGTCAAGGCCTTCCAAGCAAAATATGGCCGACCTCCATGGGAACAACATCACACAAAACATCATCATTATACTTACCAATTGATAAACTTACTAACACTTGTTGATTCACTATCAACTCACCATTCTCACTTAGCCATTGAAGCTTGTATGGTCGGGGGTGAGGAGTAGTTTTAAGGTCAACTTTTTTTACCAAGCAAGTGCTTGCCACATTAGTGCAACTTCCCCCATCAATGATTAATGAGCACACTTTGCCTTGGATGACATATCTTGCGTGGAAGATATTTTCCCTTTGGTCTTGGTCCCATTCCACAACTTAGCTACCCAAGAGTCTCCTTATCATTAGTAAGTCGACATCATGAGCATAGGTCTCACATTCTTCTTTTCCTTCACTTGAAGGAGGGGAATTTAGACATGAACCACTAGAGAGGTGTCCCTTTCTTATCACTATTGCCCTTTTGTTTGGGCATTAAGAGGCTATGTGTCCACTCCCCAAGCATTTGAAGCACTTGATGTTCCTATTTTTAAAAGAAGAAGAGGAAGAAACATTAGTGGAAGGAAAAACATTAGAGTTTTTAGAAGTCATACCTCCCTTGGGTTATGTAGAGGAGTCCTTTGGTTCCTTGTCCTTCCAAGTGGGATGTTTGAGGTTAGAAGAAGGCTTCTTCCATGCACCCTTTCTTTTGAGTTGTTATTCCACCTTTATAGCTTAGTGGACTAACTCATCAAGCTCTTCATAATTGTGCAACTCCACAATGTCTCCTATTTCACGATTTAAACCATGAAGGGAACGTGACATGATAACCTCCCTATCTTTAATGACATTGACCCTTATCATGGCCACCTCCATCTCCTTGTAGTACTTATCCAAACTCCTACTTCTTTGGGTAAGTCTTTGGAATTTATTGTGTAATTCCCTATGGTACCATGAAGGGACAAATCTCCTCCTCATCAAACTTTTCATCTATTCCCAAGTATCTATGGGGTACTACCTATTCCTTTCCCTCTATTTTTGTACTTGGCCCCACCAAATTAGGGCATAGTCAGAAAATTCTAGGGCAGCCACCTTCACCTTCCTTTCTTCATTGTAGTAGTGATAGGAAAAGATTTGTTCTACCTTAGTTTCTTAGTCTAAGTAGGCTTCGAGGTCATTATATCTTTGGAAAGAAAGTACTTGGGTCTTTACTCCTCCTGGGTCTCTTCCTCTTTCATCACTCTTATGCCTCCTATTATAACTCCTTTCACTCCTCTCATGCCTCCTTCTCCTATCATGGTTCCTCCTAGTCCTCCTCTTCTTACCCGAATCATAGGTATCTTCATCCTCATGCGAGACTTCATGTTGAGAGTCTCTCCTCCTTTCATTATTGAGCCTTGTGTTTATTTCTACCCTAAACTTTTCAAGTTCTTTAGCTAAGGCTTGCATAAGGTTTGCAGTCCTAGGGGATGTAGGTGTACTTCCTCCACTCATCTTTGCACAAGTAATAAGAATAATTCAAGATTGAAAGGCCCTTACCACTTTTCTCATGTGTATACACTCTTGATTGATTCCGCTCGTGTTTCATACAATTAGACTTTTGTTTAATGAAAACGATCTTGCCTTTTACCACTCAAGTTCTCTTTGCAAGTTCTTAAATGAACCCTCTCACGTTTCAATTACCAAAAGTTCTTACAAAGGTAGTGGTCCTCACAAGAGTAAGCACTCAGAAGTTGAAGAAAGGATGAAACTCTAGACAAAACTCAAAGGAATTTAAATGACAAGCAAGAAAAGCTAATTAAAAAGAAAGGTAAAACTCAAAAGAAATAAGAAGAAAAAGAAATGCGCAAGGAATGTAGAATAACACCGCTTAATGAAATTCACAAGGTATTCAAACTTAATCTTGCTTCAGTGCAAGGGTAATCTCCATTTTTTTTGGAATAGAGCTTTTTTTCTCCTTTTTTTATACTATTTTTCACGCCCTTGTTCTCTTTTTGCACTTAAAAAAAAATTGGTTCTTGCAATTTTAGTTCCAAATGTTATGCCCAATTATGTATTTAGGAGCTTCCTTTCAAATTAAGATGCTATAAAACATGTAACAACAATGGATATAGAGTTGATAAGATCAAAGCTGTAAATATCGCGCAGAAATTAAAGAACAGAAACTAAAAGCAAAAAATAAAAAGGACTGGAATTTAAATGGCAAAAAGTAAAGAACATAAAGTGAAGAATGTTGCCAATTCTTAGGAATGACGAAGATCAATGATGATCAAGGTTCTGTATAATTATGACATTCAAGCAATGATGCTTGATGTTTGGAAAGCAATAAGAACAAGTACAAAAAATTACAAGAACTCCATCAACTCTAGGATCCAGGCTCTAGATACCACATGATATGATCCAATTTGGATGCATATTATTTTTACGGATCGTCCTTGAGTTGATTTCGTGTTTTAAAGAATTAAACGATGAAGGGTGAATAGTAATATGAACAGTGCCATAAACAGTAAAAAATAGAAAAGATGAAAAAAAGATAAGGAATGGAAGGAAGAAGACGCCACACTCTTGGAGAGTGATAAGTTAAGTGAAGATTCGTCACAAAGGTAAGGAAACCTTTGATAAGAACCAAGATGGTTCTTCCAAGAACCCCAAAAGAACTAAGCTCTCAAAACTCACAAAGAAGTACAATAATATTGTTAAATTCAAAAGTGTCAAATGCAGTAAACACAAGCCTATTTATAGGCATTAGGTATGCGGCTAGGTCTATCTAAAGGAGGCAGCAAGCTAGCGCATTTTTAATTCTAACCCTAGTGCAAATGTGGCCCAGGCCTAATTAGAAGGCAACACCTATCCCTAACTCTGCTATGCTCAAATTAAGTTCAGACAATAGGCCTTTATTACAAAATTATCCCAAAAAAAGAAAATAAGAACCAAAACTGAGAAAATTTAAAAGTTTAAATACATAATTAAATAAAATTGACTAAGAAGAATTCATGCCCCCACATTGGACCCTTCATCAACTTAGATCATTTGGACGATCTTGAGTGCTCCCTCTTTTGGAATGGGCTTGAGTGAGAGAAAGTGGTTGACTTCTTTATCCAAATCCTCCTTAGCCTTCTTAGCTCTTGACTTTGTCATTAGGCCTCCAAGTTCTCGCAGTGATCTTTGGGCATTGGGCCCGTTGGGCTGCCACTTGAGCTTCCTTGGTCTCCATCACGAAGGGAATGCATTATGGCAGTCTTGTATGTCGGTCAAGTCGAGATCTAGGCCGAAGGTCTTTGAAGTTTTCTTGGATAGCTACAAAGACTTTAAGCATAAATTTTTCAAGCTAACTGCGGTGCAAAACACTCATCTATTCTACCTGAAGGCGAGTGGGGAACTAGTGTTCCGCTTATATTAGTTTCAATAGGCGTGGGACGTCCCTATTGAATTTATTGACAGGAATAGGAAGCATCTTGACTCGAGACATATTGAGTGTGTTGATTTTATAATCAAATGGAGGACAAAAGTTAGCCAAATCAAATGCAAGGATATTTTAAACATTGCTCAAGACAATTGCCTCTGAGTCATTCTTTGTAGGGGATTTATCTGCTATACGGTGTTTATCCCTTTTCTCTTATCCTTCTTTTTTGCATATTTTCTGACCCCTTTCCTTTTCTTGCTGCCTTGCGGATAACATGGCTACTAACAAGGGTGTTGTATCTTCCATTGAAGCACTCTAGGCCTTGAAAGCGAAGAAAGATAGAGCTAGGACTTCTTGTCCCCAAACAGTTGTTGCTCCTCCCCTCATTATTCGGGAACCAGACTCAGACCATTCTACCCAAGCCCTTCAAGGGAAGAAAAGGAAAACCGCAGAAAGTAACCAGGCAGAAGAAACCAAGAGAGGGAAGATGATTGTCGTGGAGGGAGATGCCAGACAAAGGGTCAATCCTTTGCCTCTGATTACTGGGGATAGGTTTCTTGAGGAATTTGTAGATAACATTCTTTTGAATGATGATGTTATGAAATTCATCACCCAGAGACCGATACTTAAGGTTTTTTCCATGTTCCAAACTCCCTCTAGACTACTGCTGAGGCCCAACTCATTGAAAAGACTGTGGTTGGCTTCAAAAGAAAGACAGAGGACCAACTGAAGGCAATGGAGGCCAAAGGAAACTGATAGCTCGATTTGGCCCTCAAGGGCAAAGATGAGGCAGAGGTCAAAGCTATTAGATTGGAAAAAGAGCTTGCTGATCTCCAAGTTTTACTCTCTAGTGAAAAAGCCCGTTCTGAAACAGTCAACACCGCTAATATCACCCTCCGAGCTAAGGTGATAGAACTGGAGGAGGAGAATGCTGCATTGTTAACCATCAACACCAATATTGGTGTTGATCAATTTCGGAATGCGATTGCCCAAGTTCAATATTTCAACCTCGAGGTAGAACTAGCCTTACAAGATTTGAGTCTTGACCAAATATTTCGTGATGGATGCCTAGTTATGGTTAGGTCAGTTAACCAACTAGCTATCGAGGTCCGAACAAACAAGGCTCCCACTAGCGTGCTAGATTTGACTAAAAGGGATTCAGGTGAAGAGCAATGGAGCATGGATGAAGATAAAGCTGAAGAGCAACTTGTCTCATTTCTTCAACTTTTGCCCTTTTTGTTGCCCCCTGCATGGAGCTTTTAAATATCACAAATACAATTTCCCTAGTGGGCGGGATACTTTGAATTTATGTATTCTGCTAGTTTCCTTTTCCATGGTCTTTACTAGATCCAACCCCCATTGTGTTGCTTTTCACAACCGTTTTATAGACTTAGGAGTATTTCCAATCACTGGGAGGCCACAGTATGGGGTCCAACACAAATTACAATTGAGCGCTCAGAGTTCTCCTTAAGACTTAGGCATAATCTAAGCTTAGAACCTTAGCTTGGGGTCTGATGTCCAAAACGTGTTGGCATTTGGGAACCCACTTGCCTTAGGTTACCATTAAAAACCTTGTTCGGGGTCGGATACCAAATGCTTTGGTATAGGACCTCTTGTGACTTTGGTATAATAAGAACCTTGTCTAGGGTCCATTACCAATCACTTTGGTCGGATACCAAATGCTTTGGTATTTAGGATCCCTTATGACTTAGTTTAATGTAAAAACCTTATCTAGAGTCCATTACTAATGACTTTGGTGTTTAGGATTCCTCGTGACTTTGGTATAATTTTAAGTGGTCCTTAGCTTGGGTCTTTTAATATTTACGATTTAGTGCGTTAATTTTTACAAGACTTGTGATTTTTCTACTACATAACAAGTTTAACATAAGACAACTCACGACAAGTACCATAATGGCGTGACATGGACATTTTCAAAGCTATTCGTAGTCTTAAAGGTCCTTCTTGTCCTTGTAAATGTAAGCAAATGTATCAAAATCATTTCATTTTATTGAGTTGGTATAGGACTACAATCCATACAAAGTGTTCCTATAATGATTGAGGCAGATCAAACAAGAAGTAAACTAAGAGACTAGGCCTTATATGACACTTAGCTATAGTACTTTCTAAGTTTGTCTGCGTTCCACAAGTTCTTCACTAAGTTGCCTGTTAATGTCTCCAAGGTGTAGGCTCCTTTCCTAGTGCTAACCATAATACGGTATGGTCCTTCCCAATTAAGGGCTAACTTCCTTTAGGAGGCATTCTTTCCTCTAAAATCAGTTCTGCGAAGAATTAGGTCGCCTGGCCGAAATTTACTTGGAATGACCTTCAAGTTATACCAAGTTGTCATCCTCTGCTTGATGGCAGCATCGCGTATGTGGGTAACACGTCTTCTTTCTTCCAGAAGATCTAAGTCTTCCCTGATCAAAACGGGGTTACTGTCAGGTGAGAAATGTTGAAGATGCTAGCTAGGTTTTCCTATCTCCACCGGGATCATAGCCTCATATGTATGAGTAAGCTTGAAGGGATTTTCACTTACCGTAGAATGGGGCATAGACCAGTAGGCCCATAGGACGTGGTCTAATTGTTTAGCCCAGTTTCCTTTGGCTTCGTCCAACATTCTCTTTAGTCCGCAGACGATAACTCGGATGACAGCTTCAGCTTGTCCATTTGTCCAGGGGTTCTCCATAGCGTTGCAATGATGTTTAATTTTTAAACCAGCAAGCAGCTCTTCAAACCCCTTATCTTTGAATTGTGTCCCATTATCCGTCACAATGGATTCCATGATTCTAAACCTAGTAATGGTGTGATGCCAATTGAACTTTTGGATTCGGACATAGGTGATAGTGACCAAGGGTTCTGCCTCAATCCATTTAGTGAAGTAGTCTACAGCTACCACTAAGAATTTCAATTGTCCAGGTGATTGAGCGAATGGACCCAAGATATCCCTACCCCACTGGTAGAATGGCCAGGGTACAGACGTCGTGGATAGTTCCTCGGGTGGAGCATGATAATGGTCAGAGTGTCTTTGGCATTTGTCGCATATTTGGACATGTGCAAGAGAGTCTGTTTCCATTGTTGGCCAGTAGTATCCAGCCTTGAGCGCCTTTAAAGCTAAAACTTTGCCTCCCAAGTGGTGTCCCAACTCCCTTTATGAACTTCAGCCAATACATATTCAGCTTCTTTTGGCGTGAGGCATTTAAGGAAAGGAGAAGAAAATCCACACCGGTATAACTGTCCATCGTAGATGGTGTATCGGACCGCAGTTTTCACTAATTTGGAGGCTTCCTTCGGGTCCTCAGGACGGGCACCAGACTGTAAGTATTTCATTATTGGTGTGATCCAAGTGCGATTTTGTTCTTCCAACTGGAACACAAATGTGTCTATGATGGAGGGTTGCAAGAGGGTTTCTTGCATCACTGAACGATTGTTACTCGGGCTTTTGGTGCTAGCCAATTTGGATAAGAGGTCGGCCCTTGAATTATGTTCTCGGGGTATGTGCTTCACCTTCACTGTTGGAAGCTTTTGAGGAGTCCTTGTACCCTTGCTATATATTTCAGAAGGAGAGGCTCTTTGGCCTGATAGTCACCTTGAATCTGGGAGATCACGAGCTGGGAGTCACTAAAAAGTGTAATCTTTGTTGCCCCTAAGTCTCTAGCCATTACCAGTCTGGCGATGCATGCTTCTTACTCTGCCTGATTGTTTGAAGTAAGGAATTCAAACCTTAAGGAGTTCTCAATGGTTACTCCTTCAAAATTTTCTAGAATTACCTTAGCACCACTTCCCTTGGGGTTCAAGGATCCGTCTACGAATATAGTCCAGGATATTCCCTCGAGATCTCTAGGGTCCGAAGTAAGCTCAGTAAGAAAATATGAAAGCGCATGTGCCTTGATTGCTAACCTGGGCTTGTATACAATTCCAAACTCGAAAAGTTCAATGGACCAAGTGATCATCCTTCCTGCTAGATTTGATTTATATAGTGTCTGTCGGATTGGCTGGTCTATCCTTATCACCATCAGATGACATTAGAAGTACTGTCTGAGTCTTCTTGCCGTGATGATGAGGGCAAATACAACCTTTTCTATTTTTTGATAATGGAGCTTAGGACCTTACAGCACCTTGCTTACAAAATAAACTGGCTTCTGACCTTCAACCGTTTCTTGGATCAACACTGAACTTATAGCCTCCTCATGAACAGAGAGGTACACGTACAATGTTTCACTTGGTTCCAGCCTTGTCAGGATTGGGGACAAAACATGAGGTTTTTCAAAGATATGAAGACGTCCTCACATTCCTTAGTCCACTCAAAACCTGTCCCCTTTTTTAATAACTTGAAGAGGGGGAGGGATTTGTGAGTAGCTTTAGTGAGAAACCGTGTGAGAGCCGCGATTCGTCTTATCAGTTGTTATACTTCTTTAACACTCTGGGGGCTAAGCATGTTGAGCACCACTTTGCATTTATCTGGATTTGTATAGATTCTGTGGTAAGTCAACATGAAGCCCAAGAACTTGCCAGCATGGACCCCGAAAGCACATTTTTCTACATTAAGCCTTATATTATGCATTCTCAATTGCACGAACACTTCTTCGAGGTCTGAGATGTGTGATCCAGATAGTGGGGTTTTTACTATCATATCATCAATGTAGACTTCGAGCATTCTCTTCATCTGATCCTAAAAAACCATGTTCATCATTTTCTGGTAAGTGGCATTTTTCAAATCGAAAAGCATTACCCTGTAGTAGTAGCTTGCTCTCTTAGTGAAAGATAGAAGAAGTGTACACAGAGTAAGCATTCATGAAAGACAGAAGCTAGAAGCCTGAGGAGATTTTGACTAGTTTGTCAACGTTAGGGAGAGGGTATGGATTTTTAGGGCAAGCCTTGCTCAGGTCAGTGTAGTCCACGCACGTCCTCCACTTTTCGTTTAACTTTTTACTAGGACTGCATTCGAGAGCCATATAGTATATGAGATTTATCTGATAAAGTCGGCACTGAGTAACTCCTTGACTTGTTCTTCGATAATCTGTTGTCTCTCAGGGTCGACTTTTCTTTTCTTCTGGGAAACCAACTTTGCATCCTATTTACTAGATAAACGATGACAGATAAAAATGGGGTCAAGCCCAGACATATTAGAGGATGTCCAGGCAAAGAGGTCCTTGTTTTTCTATAGAAGCTCTATAAGTTAGCACCTCTCTTGTTCTTCCAAATTTGCACCAATCTAGGTGACTTGATCCGACTTGTCACCCAACTGGAGTAGGAGAAACTCTTTTTCTGGCTGGGGTTTGGTGCCCCGGATTTCCTCACGCACGTCTAACTCTGTCTAAGGATGTTGACTTGATCCTAGACTGGGCTAGATGTGTATGTTTTTGTTTTCTTGAGGGTCTTACAGATTTTTAGACTTTTATTATAACATTTGCGTGCTGCAATCTGATCACCTTTGACAAAGACCACCTCATTATTCTCATTGAGGAATTTCATGGCATGGTGAGTGGTAGATACTACAACGGTAATGTCATTCAGTGTAGGACGATGCAATATAATATTTTAAGTTAACAGGAAATCCATAACCAGGAATCTAACTTTAACGGTCTTGTAGATGTTGTCATTACCCAGGGTTAAAAAAGTTTCAAAGTAACCTACTAGGGTAACCTTTTTCCCAGAGAAACAAGTAAGTTCACCATCATAAGGTGTTAACACAAACAGAGGGAACTCCAATCTTTCAAAGGTGTCCATGAACATAATATTCATCAAGCTTCCTTGATCAACGAAGATACACCAGACTTCGGCGTTAGATATTATTCCAGAAATAACTAGCGGGTAGTCGTGATCCCGGATAATATCGTCCTAGTCCTTGTCTGACAAGGAAATAGGCGGTCATTCCTTATCTTCAACACGAAGTTTACATGTAGAGCTGGAGACACTTAAGACCATAGTCCAGAGTGCTTTCTTCTGAGAGTTGTTAGATAATCCCCGCCTGCAAATCCTCCAGAGATGGTACTAACAAGTTGGTTTTTCCTATTGCCTCTGCCTTGAGTATCCTAGTTCCGATCCTACCAGTTTTTTGTATCACAGCGGGGTGGGGTTCAGCATTTTCTGGCGAGGCTGAGTTCTTCTCCTGTGACGTGGAGTCGGACTTCACCTCGGACTGCGGCTACATCTGTGATCCCTCCGTCTTCCAAGGCTTTAATTGTTTCGGAAGCCGCTAATGTATTTTTACAACCGTCCCTCCTTGATCAGGGACTCAATAGCATCCCAGAGTTAGTAGCAATCTTTTGTTTCATGACCATAGTTTTTATGCCATTTATAGTGTTTCGAATGGTCCTTATGAAACTGTTTCTTTATAGAGGGCGGCCTCTTAATATCTTGAAACTCAATTTGAAGCACCTCCTTCAAAATCGTCTCTCGTGGGATGTTCAAAAGAATGTAGTCAGAACATTTGGGCCGATATCGTTCGCTCTTAGAGGAGCCACGAGGCTGATTGGAGTTCTGGTTATTTTTCTTGTGAATAAGTTCACCTTTTTCTATACTCTTTTTAGCCTTAGTGATCTTCTCCAGTTCGATATACTTGTCAGCGCGCGAGTACAGTTCCTCTAAAGTCACTAGCTTCATTTTTGCCAAAGACCAAAAGAAGTCTGAATTAGTCTGGAGGTCATTCTAGGCATAATGAAAGGCTATCATGTCATCCAACGCAAGCATTACTAAATCTCGTAATGTATTCGCACAGGGACTCGTCACTCCCTTAGCAAATTCCAGAAAGAGAATTAATCGACTTTGGACGCTCCTTGGCAATGGTGTAATGTAGCAGGAAGTGTTGTCTGATATCTTCCCATCCTGTAATGGATTTTGCTCATAAGGTAACGAACTAACAGATAGCGTCTTTTTTAAAAAAGAGGAGGAAGGCACGACATAATAATTCTGGGGAATTCCTATGGAGCTGCATGGACTGAGTGTAGGCGTCCAAGTGTTCCTGAGGGTCCGTCATCCCTTCATAAGCTTCCAAGTTGGAAGAAGGTTTAAAGTTTCTTGGGACTCTGTATGCCATTAATTCATCTAAGAATTATTACTGTTGACGGTCGGGGACTAGGTTATTATTTCCAGTAACCTTGACACCATCACATTGGGCTCTTTACCTGTTGTGGGCCATATTCTGCCTTCCGTTGTCATTCTCCGCCTGCATAAATCTTTCGAGATCCTCTAACTGATGACGTTGTTCGTCCAACTTACGTCGTTGGTCATTGATTAACGTTGTTTGTTAGTGCAATAATTCTCGAAGGTCATTCCTTATTATTTCAGACTAGACATTGTCCTCACAGTGGGACTCGTGATCCGCATCGTTGTTCGAGAGTCCTAGGCGAGCATGCACAAAAACCCTGGGTCCTTGATCAGTATTGTTAGCTTCTCCGTTAGGGAATATGAGTCTGTCTTGAACGGAGACTCTTTGCAAGGGGTGATTGCTCTTGGTAGAAACCAAAGTCTTGTGCCCCTCGTTAAGAGTCTCGACGAGAACTGCCTGACTCCTAGCAGCGAAGGTTTTTGCATGTGCTGGTAGCACAGAGACTGGTGGGGGATTGGGCTACGTTGTCGGGCCCTGTCCTCAAGCAAGGCAGTGGACGCAACACCTCCTTTTCTTGGATGTTGTCTTGTTCTCACCATAGTTCAATAGGAATAGAAGTTTATCTTCCCCATAGTCGACGCCAATGTTCTAAAGTGGATTCAGAGGGATACCTAAGGTAGGTATGTTACAGTGGTTGAAGGTAGACTCATCTGTAGTACAATAACGGTAGTGGTGGTATGAGGGGAGTGGGTACCTAAAGTAGGTACATTGCAGTGGTTTCCTCCTTGTGTGGCTACAACAAAGAATGTTGAACCAGGGGGGTGGGTACCTGCAAAATGACTCCAACTCTCAAGTCAGGTAGTACACAAGTAGAGTTTATGTAGTGGGGTAATAGATACCTTATTAGGGTGACTTAGTCTGGTATTTATAGAGTGTGTGTAGAATCGTAATACAATATATGTTGAATGCTAGTATTTGGGATTAGTATCTTGAAAAAGATTATCATCCCATTATTGTTGGGATAAATCCCTATAAGTCAGGAACTTAGATATAGAAGCTATTTAGCAGTCGAAGACAATTATGAATCCTATAATATCGTATGATGATAATTGGCAGTTGCAAATATTTAGGGATATATCCTCTGTACAAATCTAACAATCTTGATACTATAGCCCAATGCAATTCGACGCGCCTAGCTCCGGGGTCTGGACTATCATCAAGGCAAAGCTGTGAAATAAGGTGGAGTCCAGCTGTACGCGTGTCGGATTGATCCGCTAGATGGGATCCCGGATCACGGTTTAGAACAAAAGTAATTCCTAGTGTTTTAATAATGAGTAGTTGTTAGTAACTTTGTCATTAAATCAAAAGAGTGCGTAATTAATAACTATGAGAAAAGCATTTCTATTAATTAATATACATACCATATATGCTGACATAGCACGGTATTAGCTCATATCACCCTATCTTGCGTTTGATTCTTTTATGTTTGGAACTTTATTTTTCCCCTTCTCTAAGCCTTGTGGACCATTAAGGGTTTGACAATTCCTTGTCAATAATGATGGTGTCATCATCTTCATCTAATAGATTTACCATCAAGTTGTGTTTCCTTCAAGCCCATTACTCTGTTGGCAGCTTTTAGGTGGTTGGACAAATGAATTCTTGTTTGTGAAATGGTGACCTTCAGCATTGAGTATGCCCTTGGAGTAGTTATTGTAAACATGAATGTTATGTATATAATTTGGAATTGGATTATAACTCATTACCGTATCCTTGGTTACAAAGGATCACCTCCATCAAAGTAATTGAGCCCTTCATTCCCTCTGAGATTTACTCCAGTTGGTCCACTTTGGTTTGAACCATTTGGTAAAAGGGAAAAAAAAATCAGCACAACAGTTTATACAAATTACGTTTCTACATTTTATGTTGTCATTTTCATGCTATATATATAGTTAAAGGGTTTATATATGTAGGAGCCCAGACCAGGAAATTTGTCATCATAAATGGAGTCTAAAGGGCTGTGCAAAAAAATTAGTATGCTTATTTGCATGAATGTGAAGTGGTTGAATTTCATATACAAATTATTGTGTGTGTGTGTGTGTTTTTTTTTTTTTATGTTAATAGGTTTGCCTCCATGATGCAAGAGAAGGCATACCTCCACCTTTTGAACAAGTTTGTCCATGCATGAAGGTGGTCCCATGTCAACTCCCACTGCCTTAGGTTGTACAAAAGTTCAACAGTCCCATGTTAACCATTTAGCAAACAAACCATGACAATACCTCAAACATAAATGAACTTGAGAATATCATACCTGTTGTCCTTCAAGCTCAGTCACAGGTGCACTGCATTGAGGCAATGGTTTAGCAATGACATTAATAATGCTCAAACTAATAGTATAAAAACCATTTATTACCCATCAGATAGTATGAAGCTGTTAGGAGATTGTTGTTTGGCATAGAAGCTAACCTGTTCTTGACCTTCTCACTTTCTTCAGTAATTTCCCCATCGGCTTCCACCAACTCCATTGAATGCATTAGCATATTTCCTTCCACATTATGAAAGGTATCAACGACAGGATAGTGAAGAGAAACAACTAACGAGAAAAAAGAAAGAATTCTCAGATTGAGATCAATGATTCATCTTATGATTTATTACACTTCACACATTATTACATTCTGATATATATCAACTTCTAACCATAACAAAATAACTATCATAACAAACTCTTAACTACTTAATGAGTTGTCAATAACTAACAACTATCACTAACTGTATTAACTAACTAACATTCTCATTTACATCCCCCCTCAAACTCAGTAGTTGAAGTGGTTCAACTCTGAGTTTGGCTATAAATGTTGTGAACAAAGAACTCAAAATAGCTTTGGTCAGTATTCAGTCACTTGTTCATGTGTTGGAATATGACTAACTTGTAGCTTGTTAGAAAGTACTTGGTCTCGAACAAAATACAGGTCAAGCTCAAAATGTTTTGTACGAGAATATAAGATGGGATTGACAACCAACATCACAGCACCTTAGTTATCACAAAACATTTTTGGAGGATAAGGCAGTGGCACTTTGAGCTTATACAACAAAGATTGCATCCAAATGAGCTCAGCAACTAAGGTAGCAAGACTTCTATTGTAACACCTTTGTGGGGATGTCACATTTATGATGCAATAAGATAAAATAAATAAAATATTACCCAAGTTATAAAACATTTGATACATAATTAATATGAGTTGTAAAATTTTTCCTTTTATACAGGATATCACTAAATAAAATAACACGAAACATAAAATAAAGCAAACTGTTATCACACACATAATATACATATGATTTTGTCTTAAGTTGTACAAATAATTTATAACTACAAAATATTTAGACAAAGCAGTAAAGCGTTAGTATAATACAAAACATAGATATGCCTAAGTGCACATCAAAGTTTTCTAACCCTCCGAAGGATCACTCTCAGATGAAATCTCTGGTGATAGAATTCCAGGATGTCTCACAGTCCCACGGACAGGAGTCTGTGTTGTTGACACTATACTGATCTCACTAGGGGTACGGAAAAGTCCTCCCCAGTGACGCCTCAGATCCAAAGGCATCTCCAGATGTAGGTACAAAGTCGTAGTAAAGATAGGCTCAACATCAAACCTCCACGTAGGGACACAGTCAGACGTCCTAAATAGATCACCGATCCTCGATCCTCTCGTAGTCGTCAAGCCTCTAAACCTCTGTGAAACTCAAGTCTCACGAAACCAAGAAATCCTGGCAATGCCATACTAACCAGTCAGTCTAAAGGATATGGATGATTGGTAGGCTCGCACTCGTCGAACTGATCACCCGTCTGCTGTTGCTCCTCCTCCTCAGGATACACACAATCTAGAGGTTGTTCCTCTTCCTCAAACTCTTTACAACATAAATAATAATACAAACACAATACATATAGAGAGGTGAGACAATCTTACATCAATACCAGCATGGCAAATAAGAAAATGATAATACAACAGATATCACAGTTTAATACAATAAAGCATACCATTATATCATAAATAATAATACAATTTAATATAAGAATTTCATACCACTGTATCATAAATAACAACACAGTTTAACATATCACATAATATTACGAATAATAATGTTATGATGCATGACACAAATGCAAATGCAATGTGACTCGTTCCTACTCCATGGAGCTAGACACAAACATCAAAGAGAATGACCTGTAAAGATCTATTAGTACTTCAGGCTGCCCAACCAAACTATTCCACTGTCTAACATCGTGTCTATAGCCCACAGTCCAACGTCGTGTAGTAGTACATAGTCCAAAATACATCGTGCACTACAGGCATTGTACTAAACAGTCTTTACAAGATCTTGAATAAGTATAGTACGTGTCGAGATCATTAGTGTGTTGCCAGTTACCACAACCCAGAAGAGCGACCAACTGTCCACATGTGGAATACTCTGCACACTAATGCCTCCAAGTCCACACAAGATGAACCACACTACGCTTATCACACCAACAACACAGTGTAATTCGTCTCATCAATCAATCACCAATAGCAACCAAATTGACACAACTCAATGCATGAATAAGAACAATAATTACTAAATTACCCTTAGTCTCAAAATATTATCATATTTACAAAAATGCCCTCAACCTCAAAATTCCAATATATAGTACGTCACCACTTGACAGGACTATATCTCAACATGTCTGGGTCCACCACTTTGGCCTGACAGCAAAACTCACTGTTCCAATTAATCGCGTAGAAATTTTATCACGTTTTCACAATTGCGTCGCTTTTACAAATGTTTTTAAATCCCGTAAATATATTTTGCTGTTTTTAAAATCGCGTAGTGTTTTTAAATCGTTTTCTCAATCGCGTAAGATTTTTAAATCGTTTTCTTAACCGAAAAGCTTTAAAATCTCTATTTTAAAACTGCGTAAGCTATTTCTAATACTTTTAAACTACGTAGAATATTTTTCTTACGTTATAAATATATTATAAAATGTTCTCTTTTATTTGTCTGTTTCTAATAAATTTTGACAGCATTTTATCTATAAAATCTATTAAAAAGGTGTCTTCTACGTTTTTCCTTTAAAAATTCTTTTGTTTAGTTTATTACCACAAAATACATTTTGAAAATTGTCATTATGCTTTAAAACTCAAAGATAAGTATTTTTCAAAAGTTTTGTTCATTTCTCTCTTATACTATATTTCTAAAAATTAGTTTACTTCTTTAAATCTTGAAAATCCATTGCAAATGTATTCTTTTTAGATTAAACATCTAATCTACACTTAGAAAATAAATTTTGGATTGATTACACATTTAAAAGGCATGTTGCCCGAATTTAGCAAAACCTTGGCATTTGATTTTTGGATCAATTTCCATCTTCAAAAATCATTTTAGAATTCATTAATTTACCTAATTCCATTTACTCCTTCCTTTAGAAAATGGTTGAGAACATTTTGGTTCTCTTTTCTTTGTTGAAGCCGAAAGCTCCATGGGTATGTTCTTTGGAACACTCATGCAAACTTTACACGTTATTCATATCGTAATTAATAATCATGCATATATCAACACATGCAATATATTTTAAAGCTTATAGACATGCATACAAACAATATCAAACACAAGTAGGAAAGCATTTAAACAATCAAAACAAGTGAATCCTTATGGATTCTTCACATACATACAATCCATTTTCTCATCACCACACTTGGTTGATGAGATTAAATCTCCCTCTTACCTCAAAGGAAGATAAAACCTTCTACTCTTCTTCCTATGGATTTCGTGTGGTCCTCCAAAGAAACCTAACATGTTCAAACAAATTTTTAAAGGTTATAACTATAGGAGAAAAGCATAAACCATAGATCAATCATGACTTAGAACCTTAGAAATGAAGTTAGAAATGAAAAACAAGAATCTTCACCTTGTAGGAAAAATATCCAAAGCAATTTTCCAAGCTTAAGATGAAGGATTTTGGAAAAACTCTCAACTAGAGATGTTCTTAGAATGGTGTTTAGGTTTGAGAAAGTGGGTTAAATGAAATTTTAGATGGTTGGATGGTGGTGTAGGGTGTTTGGCCGAATGGCTCAAGGAAGAAAGGCTATGGAGTTTTCTCTTGGTTTCTTGCTTTAGGTAAAATGATGAAGATGAATAATGATCAAATGACACTCCTCCCTCCTATGCATGGCCGTAGGACTCACTAAGGAGGTGGCCTCCTTTGTTGACTCCTCCTATCACCTAATGGCCCTAGATTTGTTCAATGGATGGCATACAAAGCTTTGCCTCCAAGCTTGTTTCTTATTGGTGCATGAAAACCTAGTCACTAAGTGACTAAGCTATTCTTGAATATTCTTGAAGCCTCCTTGCTCAAGCTTGGCCGAATAGCCCTAATGGAGAGCAAACCAAGTTTGTGCTCCATTTGGTCTCTTAGTTACATTTAAGTGCATTTGATTAATTTGTTTAGTTACTTGCCTAACTATCTAGTTACTTAGGTTAACTAAGTTAGTCTTGATATTTTGAGATCATTATCTAACTAGAACTTAACTAGATAGCTAACTAGGTTACTTTATTTAGTTACTACATAAGCCTTCTATGTTAACTTAGTTAGGTTTTAAGCTAACTTGGTTAAGCTTTCTAGTCTTAATCTAACAAGTCTAATCATTTTTGTGGACTTGATTCCTTTTGGTCTAGAAATTTTCAAGCCTACATTGTTGACTTGTTTCTATTGGCTTAGAATTTAGTCTAGCCAAAAACATTGACTGCTTCCTTAAACGCGGGTCCCACAGACTTTTCTAGGTCCATAGTTATTTTGTAGCAGATTTCCACTGTTTTTGAGACAATAGGTACTGTTAGATAAAATAATATTATAATAATATAAAATTATTTTATTGCACAGTTAAATCCTAAAAATTAAAAGATTAACAATCATATCACTCAGAATTGAGTTTAGTAAGATCCTCCAGCTCCGAATAATTAAAATAAGATTTCTATGGCCCGAAATTATCATTTTCCTGACTCAGAGTAAATCACACAAAACACTCAAATATGAACACGAAACAGTCAAATAAATTTTGTAGCATACAAAAAACATAAAACAGTACAATCAGGATAAAACTGTTATTTATCCAAAAGTTGAGGTGTTACACTGCTTATGTGCTACTGTGTGACACAACATGTTGCTTTCTACTGGACCAAAACACTAAATTCTTACCAAAATAGACACAACAGCCACTTGTAGATTTCCTATCATCTATGTCAGAACCCCAGTCAGAGTCATTGAACCCATAGAGAGCTAAATAAGTGGATTGTTGAAGATGTAAACCATGAAATGCAGTTCCATGAAGATATCTCAATATTTTTTTTACTGTTTTCCATTGAGAATCCATTGGAGATTGCATGAACTAACAAATTTTGTTCACAAGAAATGATATTTATGGCCTAGTGACTGTAACATATTATAGACTACCCACAATTGACCTATATAGACTAGGATTAGAAAATAGATTACCCTTTTGAGCAGAGAGCTTTAGGTGAGATGTCATTGCAGTGGGATAAGATTTGCAATGAAGCATATTAGCTTTTTCTAGAAGATCATGACTATATTTAGCTTGAGATAAATATGCTCCTCCAGTGGTAGTTTTTTGTACTTCAATCCCAAGGAAATAATGCATTTCTCCCATATCAAAGGTAAAATTTAATGTGCTGATTAGAGATAAAATATCAGAGGTAGAGGAAGTAGTTACCAAAATGTCATCTATATAAACCAAAATGATAATGGTAGATGTAGGAGAGAATCTGGTGAACAATAAAGCATCTGACTTTGTTGCAGTGAAGCCAAGATGACATAAAGCAGTGGATAGCTTGTGGAACCAAGCTCTAGGTGCCTACTTGAGGTCATAGAGGGCCTTATGGAGTCTGCAGACCAGTTGAGAGCTACCAACTGTAAAACCTTATGGCTGTAACATATAAACCTCCTTTAATAGATCCCCATTCAAAAAGGCATTGTTAATGTTAAGTTAGTGAATAAGTCAATTCATGCTCAAAGCCAAAGTAAGCATCATTCTAATAGTAGCAGGCTTAACTATTGGACTAAAAGTCTCAGTATAATCAAAGATAGACCTTTGATTGAAGCATTTGGCAACTAGTCTTGCCTTATATTTATCTATGAAGCCATCTGACTTGTATTTAACTGTAATGAGAAAAGAAGAATGAAAAATCGTACCCAATATAAGTGCAAGTTATGTATTTATATATGTAAGATGGGCTAGCAGTACAACCTAGTACGAATAGTACACAACAGTACAAATTAAAACACGTGCATAATATCTACTCTTAACACTCCCCCTCAAGTTGGATCATAGATGTTAATTATGCCTAACTTGTTACCAAGATAATAGACCCGATTCTCGTTAAGAGCCTTTGTGAGGATGCCTGCTATCTATTCACCTATCCTGATATGCCCTATAGATATGAGTCCCTGTTGGATCTTCTCTCGAATTAAATGGCAGTCGACTTCTATGTGCTTTGTTCGTTCATGAAAAACTGGGTTCGAAGCAATATGAAAGGCATCCTGGTTGTCACACCATAATCTCATAGGTAGAGAAACCTTGAACCTAATCTCATCAAGTAAATGATAGACCCATAGTAATTCACAAGAGGTTTGAGCCATTGCTCGATATTCGAACTCAGCACTTGACCTTGCTACTACATTTTGTTTCTTACTTTTTCAAGATATTAGATTTCATCCAAGGAACACACAAAACTTAGAAGTTGATCTCTGATCTATAGGACACCAAACCCAGTCTGCATCGGAATAACCTTCTAACCTGCAATGTCCATTATCTTTATAAAGAATACCATGACTTGGGACTCCTTTCAAATATCTTAGGATATGTAATATTGCATCCCAATGAGATTGTCAAGGATATTATATGAATTGACTGACTACACTTACTGGGAAAGAGATATCTAGATGTGTTACAATAAGGTAGTTAAGTTTGCCCACCGATTTCCTATCCCTCTCGGGATCTGATAGTAGTTCTCCATCATCAACATTGAGTTTTACATTTGGAACCATTAGAGTATCACAAGGCTTAGTTCCTAACATGCCAACATCAGATAGTAAGTCAACAACATATTTTTGTTGTGAAAGGAAAATGCCCTTTCTGCTTTTACTTACCTCAATTCCCAGGAAATATTTAAAGGACTAAGATCCTTTGTCTAAAATTGTGTTTGAAGGAAGCTCTTGAGTTCTAAAATGCTAGAGAAGTCAGTGCCTATTATCACTATATCATCAACATACACAACCATGAGGATGCATCCTCCCCCGGACTTTTTGTAGAAGACCGAGTGATCATAGGTACTATTTTTTAGGCCAAATTTCACAATAACTTCACTCAATCTCCCAAACCAAGCTCAGGGGAATTGTTTCAACCCATACAAAGAGCGTCTTAGTAGACAAAGTCACCCAAACTCCCCTTGAGCAACAAAGTCAGGTGATTGCTCCATATAGACTTCATCTTGTAAATCACTATGGAGAAAGGTGTTCGTAACATCAAGCTAATGCAAGGGCCAATGATGAGAGGTAGCCAACAAGATGAATATACGAACAGAGGCCAATTTGGCCATAAGAGAGAAGGTCTCAAAGTAAACAAAACATAAGTTTGAGCATAACCCTTGGCCACCAATCGAGCCTTTAAACGAGTAATAGTACCATCCGGATTGCCTTTAACAGTGAACATCCACTTGCACCCAATGGCATGCTTACCAGAAGGAAGGGGAACGAGATTCCACATTTGGTTATATTCCAAAGCGAGCATTCCTTCCACCATGGCATTGTGCCACCCATCATGAGACAGAGCCTCAGTAATGGTTTTGAGAACTATGACAGCATTAAGAGAGGCAACAAATGATTGGGAGGAAAGGGAAAGATGCTCATAATGAATAAAGGATGCAATAGGATGTTTAGTGACACAAGAATGTTTACCTTTACGAAGGGCAATAGGAAGATCTAGAGTTGAATCCTGAGATAAAGAGGTGGGTGGAGGTGGTGTGTCTGCTGAAGAGTAATGCATATCCATGGGTGCAGTACTAGCAGAGGGAGCACAAGTCTAGTGAACGTACACATGTCGAATAGGCGGCCGAAGGGGAAGACTAGGTAGAACAAGAACACCAAAGGAAGGAGTTGACGCAGAATCATGAGACTGAAGTTCTTGATAAGCGAGAATTTCTTCATCTTCCTTAATAACCAGAAGGGTAGACTAAACAAAGAACAGAGTAGACACAAAGAAGGTTACATTAGATGACACAAGATACCGTCCCAAGTTAGGAGAGAAGCATTTGTACCCTTTCTGATGGCGAGGATAACCCAAAAAGATACACTTAAGTGAGTGATTATTTAACTTCAAAAGTTGAGGCCGAACATCCTGCATAAAACATTGACAACTAAAAATGCAAAAAGGTAGGGGAAACAGGGATTGGGAAGAACAAAGGATAGAATAAGGAACTTTGCCCTGCAAGATAGAATATGGCATCCGATTAATTATAAAACAGGAAGTAAAAACAACATCAGTCCAAAAAGCTTTAGGAACAGACATATGAAGCAACAAGCATCGAGCGACTTCCAAAAGATGCCTATTTTTTCGTTCAGTAACCCCATTCTGCTGAGGACTAACAACACAGGAGGATTGGTGGACCATCCCATATTGAAATATATAAGAAGTGAACTTATGAGAGAAATATTCTTTAGTATTATCACTTCTGAAGACTCGCACCAGGGTGCTAAATTGGGTTTTAATTTTAGAGCAGAAAGCTATAAATATAGAGAATAATTCAGAATGAGATTTCATAAAATATAACCAAGTCATTCTTGAAAAATCATCCACAAAAGTCACAAAATATCAAAAACCAGACTTAGAAGTAATAGGACACGAACCCTAAACATCATAATGAACTAGCTCAAATAGGGACGCAGCTCGCTTATTGACTTATGAGGGGTAAAGACTCTTTTGGTGTTTAGCCAACTAACATGACTGACATTCTACAGTAGATAAATGATTCAAACTAGTATACAACTTTTTTAAATACTGTAAAGAGGGATAGCCTAAACGATAATGAAGTTGGAGAGGAGCAACCACGCTCAAACAAGCAACGGGCACTAGTTCTTGATCTGGACAACACTCAAGGATGTACAGGCCATTCTGCTTTCAACCTCTACCAATCACCATTTTCGTTCCAAGTTCTTGAAAGACACAATAATTAGGGAAGAAGTGAACAATACAATTAAGTGACCAAGTAATCTGAATAACAGAAAGTAAATTAAACAGGAATTGATTCAAACATAAGACTCGAAAAAGAGGGAGGGTAGAAGTGGGAGACGTAGTACCACTCCCAATAACAGATGCAGCTGAACCATCGGCTAAAGTAACAGTAGGAAGATGAGGGGAGGGGGTAAAGGATGTAAAAGTACTTGTCTAGCCAGTCATGTGGTCAGAAGCCCCTAAATCAATGACCTAGTTGCGAGAAAGTGATGATAAACATATAGTATGATTACTTGTATGAGCAACGGAGGCAATAGAAGAAGATGGTGGAATGGACCGAGAGGCTTGAAACTGAGTGTACCGAGCAAACTCATTTGTAGTCATCATAACAGGCCTGATTGATGGGTTGCTGGGAGGAATGCCTTCATCAGTAGCAATATGAGCAAAACATGACTGATTAGACTGATTCTTCTGCTGAAATTTCTAACAGTTCTGCTTAATGTGACCTGGTTCTTTACAATAGAGACAAATAAGTGGCTCCCCAAGATCTCGTCCTCCACCTCCACTACCCTATCGATCTCCAGTATCATGGCCACCACCTCGTCCACCACGAGTACCACGGGAGCTATCCTTTCGAGAACTACAACTCACCAAAGTAGAGGCCTCGCTCGAAGCTAAAGGATGGGACTTAGAAAGCTCACGAGCAACCCGGAGGAGGCGAGAGTATACCTTTCTTAGGGTAAAACTACTAGAAACAGTCAAAATATGAGATTGGGCCGCACCAAATTCACCACGCAACCTTGACAAAAAACACATCACTACCAATTACTCATGTTGAGCCTGCATCTCCTGCATATTTGAAGTGATAGGTGATGGGATATAATTATATAGTTTCAAACCCAAGTGTAGGTTGTCTTAAGTAATAAATTCTCGGGAGTCCGAGGTCGATCCACAGGGAATTGATGAAGGAAAACTAATTAATTGAGGTAAAGAAAAGATGTGTCACAAAATTAAAGATGATATGAGTTGTTCACAAAGGAAAAGGATTTGCTTGGGTTAGGAGATCCATTCTTGGTAATAAATTAAAGATAAGATTATTTCGTTTTATAACTCAATTGAAATCATGCATAATGAAGATTCCAATCGGAAGATTTAACATTCAAAGTTCAATTATGTAATCATATAATGGTTCCAATAACTATCTACCAATACTTGTAAATCGTCAAAAGCATCCACTGTGCCAATCCTATTGTCTACAATGGATCAAGATATTCATTATACAAGAAAAGTTTCTAAATTAATTGGAAACAACATACAACTCATATAAGATCACATAAAAATATATCATTTAAAGCACAAGAAAGAAATTAATCTAACCTTAACTTATTACCAAGAGCTTCACCTTTTCACCCAAGCAAGATGAAAATTTAGTTACTCATAGACAAGAAGAAAGAAAAGAAAAGAAGAGAAAGATGAACATAACTTCACTTAAGAACAAGAGAAAATTACAACAAAGGAAGCAATCAACATACAAATATTAAAGTAAAATCTAGACTAACACTAAGCTAACACCCTCAAATGATCAGCCATTGCCTCTTTTTATAGAATTAGAAGAGTACAAATAGCCAAAAGAGATGATGGATGATGATAACAAAATGATAAAAGAGATAAATGGTGGGTGGATTCTTGTCTCCGAAATGTTTCCCTTCTGAACTCATGGCATGCGTCATTTTTGAGTCAAGTGGTCTTCATGAAAGTTCTAGCACATTGTCTCAGCTTTCCAGAGGCACCAAGTTTATCCAAATCCAATAACCACAGCCCAAGATATGGCCCAATTACTGCTCATGGGTCAGGCCCAACGTCAGCACCTCTGTTCTGACTTCTAAGCCCAATATCACCTTCAAGGAATCCGAACTAGCTTTTGTGTTCTTCATGAAAGTTGTAGATATGGGTCTTAACCTTCCACTGTCAAAATTTCAGAATTATTGAACTCCAATAGCCCAAGATATAGCCTAATGAGTGCATAAAGGTCAAGCTGTCAAGTTCAAAACACTAAATTTTGCTTCAACTCCAATTTGAGTTATCCAAACATGTGTTTCTGGTCTTGAGGCCTTCATGAAAGTTGTAGAAATTTATCTTAGCTTAAAAACAAGACCAAAATCACATCCATCGGATATTTGTAACTCAAATTATAGCCAGTTTACTGAAAAGCCAAGTAAGAAGGTTATACAATGAATGAAATATATTGCTATTAATGTGGTTCTTGCTATCAAGTGAATAGTTATTAGAGAATTATCTTAACTTTCCAACAAGACCAGAATCACATTAATCAGATAATTACAACTCAAGTTGTGGCCACTTTACTTTAGAATGCAATCACCCAAATTAATGATAATTCAAGCAATAATTTCTTCAATGATCCAATTAAGCTTAATTTCATAAAATGTGACAAAATCAACTTAATTAAGCCAAATTAAACCTTAAGAAGCCTAGTTAGAGGATTATAAAATGCATATAATACATTGTTATCAAATTCCCCCACATTAAACTTTTGCACTCCCGAGCAAAACACATAAGAACAAAAAACTAAAAAACAAAAAAAATGACACAGACTCAAAAGCTAAAAATTCTAAAAGATTTAATGAAGCAAGAAGAGCAACCAGCCATTCAAGGGAACAAAGCAATTTTTTTTTTGTGGTAATATTTCTTCACATCTCAAACCAACAGGCAAGGAAACTTCAGTTAAAAAGAACGAATCAAGAATGATAGATCCTCTCAAGATTCACTCTTAATCTTTCAAGCATTAAAAAGGTAAGTATTTCACTCAATTCAACCCATGAAAAATTACTACCATAAGCTTGCTTATCTTCTACTTCTCCACTACTCAGAACACATGCACACAAAAATCAAGAGGACTTTATTCAAGGTTGTAACGGGGTCAAGGTAAAGAAGGAGGGATAATATGGACATAAGAAGATAAATACCAAAGAGAATAAAAGAGCATTATGGTATAGTTAGAGTGGAAAAGATATTTGAGAACATTCATCAATAAGGACAATGACCAATATTTGACTAATGTTTTGTTGAGGATTAATCCCAAATTGATGAGTTGAATTCATTGTTAGGCATAAACCTTCTCCTTCTCTTCCTGTTGTTTCCAAGCATCCATCTTTATTCTAGATATGGATATGTTACATAGTGTATCGATGGTCACATTTCTTTCTTTCTTTTCTTTTCTTTTTTTTTTTTCTTTTTTTTTTTACTTTTTTGCTTTTTTTTTTTTACACACACACACCCCCACACTTGTTTAAGAACAAAGTCAAGTGCTCTCTTATTCCCTAAGGTCGGTAAAAATATGTTCTTTTTTTTTTTTTTTTTTTTTTTTTTTTTTTTTAAAGGTACGTAATAAGCTAAAAACAAGAACTAGTCAAATAAGCTCAAATGGGTTACACAAGGAAAAATATACAAGGATGGCTATTTGGTCAAAGTAGCTATTTTAAAATGCCTCAATCATATTTATGTATGCATGTGAAAATGTAACCTCAAAAAGAATCAAAGCAAGTTCTAGAGTAACATTTTCACGGTGAAAATCACACAAGAAAGAAGAGAATGGTACAAATGTTCAATCCATTCATCAATAGGCTCAAAATCTCACAAGGCATATTTCTATCATTCTCAATCCATCAATTCAACATTCATATCCAAGCATGTGATTTATAAGAAAGAAGAAAATTTATGCTATGACCCAAGATATGCTTTTTGCTACTTCTAAAATGGTTTTTTTTTCTCAACTATGATGCGTCTCAAAAGTAAAATTACCTTAAGGGCAAAATTTACTCCTTACTCTGCCATCCTTAATTGGTTTTGTTATAGGTTTCTGACAGTCATCTCACTAAACATACTTTCTTCAACTAAAATGCGTCTCAGGAGTAAAATTACTCCTTACTCTGCCAATATTCATTGGTTTAGCAAGTTCATGAAAATCATATCATACTTCCCTACTTTTTTTTAACTATCCTTATCCTTCCCCCCAACTAGATTACAACATTGTCCGCAATGTTAAAATATAGATGAGTAAAGGATAGAAGATATTACCCTATTGGAGAAATCGACACAAATTTAAACCGAGAAACAAATGACGATAAATAAAATCAAACCCATTAAAGATGAAGTGTCGATCGGCTTTTTTTTCTCGTCGCTTCCCCTCATCGCTTCTACGATGACCAATTTA
Organism: Ormosia emarginata; assembly: GCA_029884605.1. NCBI lineage: Eukaryota > Viridiplantae > Streptophyta > Magnoliopsida > Fabales > Fabaceae > Ormosia > Ormosia emarginata. The sequence continues at coordinate 133,053 of JAQQTP010000023.1, forward strand.
TCGAGCTAGGACCTTATCAGTTCATACTCGAAAGCTTCTAATTTATCAATGAGCTCATCAATAGTGGAGGCAGAGATAAGAAGTTTTCTTGCCGAAGGAGTGATAAATTTATGTTCCACAACTTTATCAAAAAAAATAATAAAAGATCAAAGAAATTATTAATATTTAACAAACCAATGGGTTTATGGTGGATGTTCGGTTGGGCCCAAGAGACAATTTGAAAAATTTCTTCCAAAGTACCAAAACCACTGGTAAGGCAATGAATGCATCGAGTTGTCAAGCATTGTTTTCATTCTCGCCATGCATAGATGATACCCGAATTTCTTCTCCAACCTGTCTTGCCGGTGATGTTATTTTGAGCTAAAGGTGTAGGAATGACACCTAAAACCCGACCGCCTCCTAGAAATGCGAGAGAGTGATACAGCCCCCATTAACCCACGACAACCACCCCCATATACAACATGAATATTCCTTGCAAAGCAAGTGTTCGACCAAGAACGGTAGCTGCGTTTGCAAACTCTAAACCCTTCCCATAACTTGACCCACAAAAAAACACAGACATTTTTAATGTTACGAATATGAGGTCCCATAATTTCACCTTCCCCTGAATGATTATGAGTTGGAGGAAAGTGAAGAGAATGAAGTGTTTAAATAGGGAAAAGAAGGGAAAAAATAATCATAGCACCTATATGGGTAGGTTGGCTGTTGTCAGAAAAGTTTGAAAATAAAAAATAAATTTTTTTTTTCTTTTTCTTTTTCTTTTTTTTTTCACTATTTGATTTTTTTTTTATTTTTTTTTAACTTCAAGAAAATCATCAGGGTAAAGAAGTCTAGAAACCCCCGAAGGACCCCGCTCAAAGGATCGTCTGTCCAAAAATCAAAATACAACAAAATCATACAAAGATAAAAGAAATATAATAATAAACGAAGACATACCGTATGTACAGTTTTCATGGCGTATCTTTATACCGCGTGTCATGAATGCAAAAGTAGTGGCATGTATTTGAGTTGCGTGTCACCAAGTGCAACATATGAATTCCACAAGGATTGCCGAACCGACAACAAGAACCTTTGAATCCTTTTCGTCACCGCTACTTTACGGAAGAACGACCTCTATCTTCCCGCAAACCTAATTAAAGGCCTCGTATTCTAAGAAGATGGTACCGACCGCAGCCGGTCGAACTCGCCATAGAGACCTACTAATTAAAGTAAGTATACGGCTCGAGATAACGGTTTCCGTTCATCGTAAAGACGGACGCTTCTTTCTCGTCCATCAGCGCTACAGAGCCTTGGTTCCAAGAACGGGAATGTAGCACACGGCTCTCTACAGAGCATGGCACACGAACTTTATTTACATACTGGCGTGTGAAGGTCTCCTCCTGAGTCTATGACAGGACAGGCATCCGCCCGGGGCTCCTAATCTAATTAAAGACCAAGTACAACCGTAGTTTCGCCCTCTATTTTTTTTTTTTTAAGTTGTGAGAAACCTGATGAAAGATGGGTGTATACTCACTTGAGATTGGGATGGAGGTAGTCTGCTTCTTTCGGCTTTGTGCCAAAGCATTGTTGACCAATTAGACCCATTCAAGACCGGCGCAACATAGGGCTCCCAAAAAAAGGGACAAGTGGCCATAATACGACCGGCCGCCTCACATGGGATACAATCTACCTTCTTTGTTTTTCAATTAAGAATTTGGATCGGGATGCATGCATTTCCCCATTCACGTTGTGTGTTACCAAAGCCAAACCCAAGATGTATACATACTTTTTTTTCTTTTTTTTTTTTTTTTTTTTTTTTTTTTTTTTTTTTTTTTTATTATTTTTTTTTCTTTCTTCTTTTTTTGATTTTTTTTCTTTTTTTTTTTAAACATGAAGAAGAAGAAGAAGAAGAAGAAGAAGAAGAAGAAGAAGAAGAAGAAGAAGAAGAAGAAGAAGAAGAAGAAGAAGAAGAAGAAAATATGTACATGTTGTTGTGGATGTGGCTCACATCTCGCCTCGGTTTCACGTCCAGAAACGGCTTAAACGCCTTCTATGAGTCGAGGATAAGCTTCCCATCCAATTTTCTTATAAATTGGCAAACAGGTCTTTTAGAGTCGATTCCCAAGACTATATTGCTTTTGTTCATCCTTGAAGAGATTCCACAAATTAAGAAGTTCACGATGCACCAAACCACAAGAATGCGTATCAAGAGTCAATAAGATATCATCTAATGACTCTTTACTCAGTCCATTCTTAATGAAGAAAATTTTATCTTCTCTGTTTTTGGAAACCATCCCCAAAGAACGACATCGCTTGTTACAATTCCATCGTCCACATATGTGACAGACTTGTAATCTTTTTGCTCTTCTCCTTTTAGAATATGAACTTCTACCAAGACCTGGCATGTATGAGTCAAATGAGATTGAAGACTCACCAGTAATCGGACCTTTTCTTCGATTATCCAACCTACATCTTCTCGGTATACCTTTGTGCATTAACAATCTCAATCTTTCACATCTAGCCTTGTAAATTTTTGTTAGAACATTTTGAGGAAGAGAAGGAAAATGTTTTCTCAGGTTTGAGAGAATGATATCCATTTTGAAGAAGAAGAAGAAGAAGAAGAAGAAGAAGAAGAAGAAGAAGAAGAAGAAGAAGAAATCAGTTATTTTGGGAAACTGAAAGAGAGCAAACCGACTTGAGAGTCACGGAGTACCGTCATCCGCCATTTTTACCGGGAGCTAAAGAGCTACACAACAAAATAAAGCTACAAAATTAGAGTAAATTTTTCACATAACAAGGATCAGAAAAGGAAATGAATTCTACCTCAGCAGCTTGATTTTCTAGAAATGGTTTAAGTCTTTGTCCATTGACCTTAGACACATTACCATTCCTAGGATTCTCAATGTCTATGGCCCCATAAGGATATACATGTTTGGCAATAAAAGGACCAGTCCACCTAGATCTCAATTTTCCAGGGAATAGGTGAAGACGAGAATTATAAAGCAGAACTTTTTGACCAATTTCAAAAGATTTCCTCAAAATAGATTTGTCATGAAAAGCTTTTGTTCTTTCTTTATAAATTTTTGAGTTTTCATATGCATCATTTCTCAATTCCTCAAGTTCATTTATTTGCAATTTACGTAACTTGCAAGCATCATCAAGATTTAAATTGAAAGCTTTAATGGCCCAGAATGCTTTATGCTCCAGTTCTACAGGCAAATGACAAGGTTTTCCATAGACTAACCGATAGGGTGACGTACCTAAAGATGTTTTAAAAGCAGTACGGTAAGCCCAAAGTGCATCGTTTAGTCTTAAAGACCAATCTTTACGATTTGGATTAACTGTTTTTTCTAAAATTTGTTTAATTTCCCTATTTGCTAATTCTACTTGTCCACTTGTCTGAGGGTGATAAGGGGTAGCAACTTTATGGGTAATACCATATTTCTTCATTAAAGATTCAAATGGTTTATTACAAAAATGTGTTCCCCATCACCGATGATAGCTCGAGGGATTCCAAATCGACTTAAGACATTTTCTTTTAAAAATTTGAGAACAGCTTTTATGATCATTTTGTCGACATGGAATTGCCTCAATCCATTTTGAGACATAATCAATCGCAACAGAATATACAAATATCCAAATGAGGATGGAAATTGACCCATGAAATCAATTCCCCAACAATCAAAAATTTCAATGACAAGGATAGGGTTCGAGGCATCATATTTCTTTTAGAAATGGACCCTAATTTTTGACAATTTTCGCAACTTTTGCAAAAGGTATTTGTCTTTAAATAAAGTGGGCCAATAAAATCCACACCGCAAGATTTTCGCAGCACTGTTTTCTTTGAAGAAAAATGACCTCCACATGCTTCGAGTGACTAAATTTTATGACACTACCTACCTCATTGTCGGGTACACATCTCCGAAAGATTTGATCGGGAGAATATTTGAACAAATATGGGTCATCCCAATAAAAATTTTTCACCTCGGTCAAAAACTTTTTTCTCGTCTTGATATGACCATTGAGGCGGTATCTTTCTTGTTACGAGAAAATTGACTATATGCGCAAACCAAGGCATAGAATTGACATAAAATAAAAACTCATCGGGAAAAGAATCATTGATAGGTGTGCTATCAAAAGATGAGCTCTGTTGTAAGTCGGACAAATGATCTGCGACAACATTTTCAGCTCCTTTCTTATCTTTTATTGTGATGTTGAATTCTTGAAGCAACAAGATCCACCGTATCAACCTAGGTTTGGCATCCCGCTTAGACATTAAATATCTAACAAGAAGATGATCAGTGAAAACAACAATAGAAGAACCAATTAAATGAGCTCGAAATTTGTCCAATGCAAAAATTACAGCAAGTAGTTCTTTTTCAGTAGTGGTGTAATTCATTTGTGCACTATTTAAAGTTCTACTTGCGTAACAAATCACATGAGGCTTACCTTCCTTTCTTTGGCCTAAAACAGCGCCAACAGCAAAATCACTTGCATCACACATTAATTCAAAAGGCAAAGACCAGTCAGGGGATTGCATGATAGGAGCCGATGTTAGAAGACTAATTAATTTTTCAAAAGATTTTTGGCATTCTTGAGTCCAATCAAATAGTGCATCTTTTGTCAGAAGATTGCATAATGGTCTAGATATGACACTAAAGTCCTTAATGAATCTTCGATAAAATCCCGCATGTCCTAAAAAGGAACGAACTTCTCTCGATTTTTGGGGAAGGCAAATGAGCAATTAATTCAACTTTGGCCTTATCAACTTCAATTCCTTCAGAAGATATCACATGACCTAACACGATTCTGAAGTAACCATATAATGACATTTTTCCCGTTTAAAACAAATCCTTTTTCTTCACATCTTTTAAGAACTTTATCCAAATTATCAAGACAATTTTCAAAAGAATTTCCAAAACCGTCAGATCATCCATGAAAACCTCTAAATAATGCTCAATCATATCACTAAAAATACTTAGCATGCATCTTTGAAAAGTTACCGAGCATTACAAAGACCGAAAGGCATTCGTCTATATGCAAAAGTGCCAAAGGGGCACGTAAAAGTAGTCTTTTCTTGATCCTCTAATGCAATTGGTATTTGATTATACCCCGAATAACCATCAAGAAAACAATAGTATGGATGTCCCGCTACTCTTTCTAGAATTTGATCAAGAAATGGTAAGGGAAATGATCTTTCCTAGTGGCTGCATTCAATTTTCTAAAATCAATACACATACGCCAACTAGATGAAACTCGCGTAGGTATTAACTCACCTTTTTCATTTTCAACCACTGTTATTCCAGATTTCTTAGGCACAACTTGTGTAGGGCTTACCCACTGGCTATCGGAAATAGGGTAAATAATTCCAACATCAAGTAATTTAAGAACTTCAGCCCTAACTACCTCTTTCATATGTGGATTTAATCTTCTTTGAGGTTGTTGTGATGTTTTAGCATTATCCTCTAAATGTATTCTATGTGTACAAATTAATGGATTAATGCCTTTTATATCTGTTAATGTCCATCCAATTGCACTTTTATGCCTTTTAAGTACTTCTATCAACATACCTTCTTGTTCTTCAATAAGGATTGATGAAATTACTACCTTTGGAAAGCTTTGGTCTTCTCCCCCAAAATGTGTACTTCAACCCGAGGAAGGTAATGGATTTAGTTCCAGTGTGGGTACTTCTTCATGAATATTATCATTCATGGGTTGTAACTCTTCAAATCTTGGCTTCCATCCTTTGTATTCCATTGCTTGTGTACAATCAAGCAAAGAGCATATTTCAGAAATATCACCATCTACTTGCATATCTGAATCAAATGAATTAATTAAACAAACTTCTAATGGGTCAGAAGAACTCCCTTTTAGAAGATGATCATCTACAATGGTCTCAATCCCGTCAGCTTCCTCATTTTCATCATTGACTTCATGTGGTTGCTTGCATAAGTTGAAAACATTAAGTTCAAGTGTCATGTTTCCAAATGTTAACTTCATCAATCCATTTCTACAATTTATCAAAGCATTGGATGTTGCTAAAAATGGACGAGCTAAAATAATAGGAATTGACTTGGAACAATTAATCATAGGTTCAGTTTCCAAGACAATAAAATCCACAGGATAAATGAATTTATCAACTTGTACCAACACATCTTCCACTATTCCTTTTGGAATTTTAATTGATCTATCAGCAAGTAGAAGAGTTACAGAAGTTGGTTTTAACTCTCTTAGATTGAGTTGTTGATAAACTGAATATGGAAGCAAATTAACACTAGCACCAAGATCAAGTAAAGCTTGTTCAATTATATGTTCTCCAATAATGCATGAAACCGTAGGACAACCAGGGTCTTTATGTTTCAAAACATTATTGCTTTGAATAATGGAACTTACCTGCTCGGTCAAAAAGGCTTTCTTTTTCATATTTAATTTTCTTTTAACAGTGCATAAGTCTTTAAAAATTTGGCATAAGAAGGAAAGTGTTTGATAGTATCTAACAACGGAATATTGACCTTCACTTGTTTAAGAATTTCAAAAATTTCAGTTTGGTGGTCCAATTTCTTTGGTTTGCTTAATGCTTGAGGAAATGGAAGTGGAGGAGATGAGAGTTTGGTTTCATTTTGGCCAGATGACATATCAACCTCTTCCTTATCTTGGGGAATTGATTCACCATCTTTCTCACAAGGTTCAGAAATTTCTTTTTCAACAACTTTCCCACTCCTAAGAGTTATCACAGAATTGACTTGATTTATTTGTTGGTTTTCTGAACTACCATCATTTAGACTATGTTGACCTTTGGGATTCGGTTGAGGTTGAGAAGGAAATTTTCCTTTCTCGTGAATGGTGAGTGCAGAAGTAAGTTTGGAAAGAGTGTCTTTTATGTCAATCATGGTTTGAGTGTTTTGTTTATTGATGGCCTCTTGCTTTTCTATGAATGCACTCAATGTTCCTTCAAGGTTTTTCCTATATGGTGGGACATAAGGTGCATATCCTTGAGAATTTTGAGAATCTTGTTGCTCCTGAGGAGGCGGTGGTTGCATAAATTGTGCTTGATTATTATTCCTCCAACCTGAAGTTCGGGTGATTTCTCCATCCTGGATTGTAAGAATTTGAAAAAGAAGAGGTGAATGGCTTTTTAAAATTGTTCATTGCATTTACTTGCTCATGCACAACTTCTTTAAAAACAGGAATATTAGGACATTCATTTGTCGAGTGTCCTAATTCATCACAAATGCTACAAATTTCTTCATTTTGAACAGATTTGACTTCTTTTACTTTGCCTAATTCCATGGATTCAATCTTTCTAGCCAAACTAGCATACTTTGCATTTAGATCTTCTTCTTGACTAAGATGGTATTTTCCTTTTCCTGCATTTGCAAGGTTATATCTAATTGAATTTTCGTAAAGATTAGTACCATGCCAAGATTGAGAATTTTCAGCCAAATGATTTAAATAATCTAAAGCTTCTTCGGGTTCTTTATCAAGAAACTCGCCATTACACATCGTTTCCACAAATTGTTTAGTTTCAGGTGTTAAACCTTCATAAAAGAAGCTTATAGTCCGCCATTTTTCAAAACCATGATGTGAGCAAGAATTTAACAAATCTTTAAAACGTTCCCAACTTTGAAAATACGCTTCATTTTAAATTTTGGGAAAAATTTTGGATTTGTCTTTTCAAAGCATTGGTTTTATGTGTTGGAAAAAATTTCTTTAAAAACTCACTTTGCATTTCTTGCCATGTGCCAATTGATCTTGGTTTCAAAGCGTTAAGCCAAGTTTTTGCTTTATCTTTCAAAGAAAAAGGAAACAATTTAAGCTTGACAATCTCTTCACTGCAATTTTGATCATTGAAAGCAATACAGACTTCCTCAAATTCTTTTAGATGTAAATATGGGCTTTCATTTTCTAAACCATGAAAATTAGGAAGTAAAGAAATCATACCCGCTTAAATCTAAAATTATTAGCAGTAAGTGGAAAGATAAAACATGATGGACTAGAATTTCGAGGTGGTTGCAAATATGCACGCATAGTTCGCAATGGTTGATTTCTTTGTTCATCATGTATACTTTCATTTTCAGCTCGTTGTATTTGATTATCATGTTCAATATGTGCACCTTCAAATTCAGCCATTGTGTTAATTGTGTGTGTTTGTGATTCAAATAAATCAATATATAAGTTACTTGGATTAATTTTAACCAAACGAATTTAATTTGAATCACGATACCGTTAAGCATAAATAAGTGACATAAAATAAAAATAATATACAAGTAGGCGGTATACACCTACCGTTAAATATTAAGTAGGATGTGGTATAAACCAGCCACCCAAAAATAAAAATAAAAAATAAAAATGCATAAAATAAAGTGCAAAAAATAAAATAAAAAAAATAAAAATACAAAAATAAAAATGCAGAAAATAAAGTACAGAAAATAAAGTGCAAAAAGTAAATTTAAATATGAAAACCGGAGAGTGGCAAAGCCCCACAGAGCCGGCGAAAGAGAAGAGAAGAAGAAATATTATTTCATTAAGTTAGAGGGCAGAAAATAAAATGACAGAATTTAAAAGTTAGATTGCAGAAAATAAATGATTAATTTAAAAGTTAGATTGCGAGAAAATAAATGATTAATTTAAAAGTTAGATTGTCGAGAAGCAGTAAAAGCGTAAATAATAATAATAATAATAATAATAATAATAATAATAATAATAATAATAATAATAATAATAATAATAATAATAATAATAATAAAGAAAATGTAAATAAAAAAAAAAAAAAAAAAATGAAAATAAAATAAAAAAATAAAAAAAAACGTAAATAAATGACAAAAATATAAAAGTTAGTTAATAAGTTAGTAAGTAGTAAGTTAATTAGTAAGTTAGTTAGTAAATTAGAAATTGAAAAGTGTAGAGGAAGAATATACCTGTTGGTGAAGTTTTCTTACAGAGAAGGAACCTTAATATATTAGAACTTCAAATCAAGTTCCCCGGCAACGGCGCCAAAAACTTGATGGGATATAATTATATAGTTTCAAACCCAAGTGTAGGTTGTCTTAAGTAATAAATTCTCGGGAGTCCGAGGTCGATCCACAGGGAATTGATGAAGGAAAACTAATTAATTGAGGTAAAGAAAAGATGTGTCACAAAATTAAAGATGATATGAGTTGTTCACAAAGGAAAAGGATTTGCTTGGGTTAGGAGATCCACTCTTGGTAATAAATTAAAGATAAGATTATATCGTTTTATAACTCAATTGAAATCATGCATAATGAAGATTCCAATCGGAAGATTTAACATTCAAAGTTCAATTATGTAATCATATAATGGTTCCAATAACTATCTACCAATACTTGTAAATCGTCAAAAGCATCCTTTGTGCCAATCCTATTGTCTACAATGGATCAAGATATTCATTATACAAGAAAAGTTTCTAAATTAATTGGAAACAACATACAACTCATATAAAGATCACATAAAAATATATCATTTAAAGCACAAGAAAGAAATTAATCTAACCTTAACTTATTACCAAGAGCTTCACCTTTTCACCCAAGCAAGATGAAAATTTAGTTACTCATAGACAAGAAGAAAGAAAGAGAGAAGAAGAGAAAGATGAACATAACTTCACTTAAGAACAAGAGAAAATTACAACAAAGGAAGCAATCAACATACAAATATTAAAGTAAAATCTAGACTAACACTAAGCTAACACCCTCAAATGATAAGCCATTGCCTCTTTTTATAGAATTAGAAGAGTACAAATAGCCAAAAGAGATGATGGATGATGATAACAAAATGATAAAAGAGATAAATGGTGGGTGGATTCTTGTCTCCGAAATGTTTCCCTTCTGAACTCATGGCATGCGTCATTTTTGAGTCAAGTGGTCTTCATAAAAGTTCTAGCACATTGTCTCAGCTTTCCAGAGACACCAAGTTTATCCAAATCCAATAACCACAGCCCAAGATATGGCCCAATTACTGCTCATGGGTCAGGCCCAACGTCAGCACCTCTGTTCTGACTTCTAAGCCCAATATCACCTTCAAGGAATCCGAACTAGCTTTTGTGTTCTTCATGAAAGTTGTAGATATGGGTCTTAACCTTCCACTGTCAAAATTTCAGAATTATTGAACTCCAATAGCCCAAGATATAGCCTAATGAGTGCATAAAGGTCAAGCTGTCAAGTTCAAAACACTAGATTTTGCTTCAACTCCAATTTGAGTTATCCAAACATGTGTTTCTGGTCTTGAGGCCTTCATGAAAGTTGTAGAAATTTATCTTAGCTTAAAAACAAGACCAAAATCACATCCATCGGATATTTGTAACTCAAATTATAGCCAGTTTACTGAAAAGCCAAGTAAGAAGGTTATACAATGAATGAAATATATTGCTATTAATGTGGTTCTTGCTATCAAGTGAATAGTTATTAGAGAATTATCTTAACTTTCCAACAAGACCAGAATCACATTAATCAGATAATTACAACTCAAGTTGTGGCCACTTTACTTTAGAATGCAATCACCCAAATTAATGATAATTCAAGCAATAATTTCTTCAATGATCCAATTAAGCTTAATTTCATAAAATGTGACAAAATCAACTTAATTAAGCCAAATTAAACCTTAAGAAGCCCAGTTAGAGGATTATAAAATGCATAAAATACATTGTTATCAATAGGTAACAATGTGTTTAATTCCTCAAATAGGCATTTGAAGCCTGTATAATAGTCACTAAGAGATTCATCCTTCTGATTGGCGCGATATAGATCTTGTGTCTTCGTATATAAGAGGGATAAATCATCAACACCTGAGAACAAAGAGTAAAAATGCTGCCATAATTCCTTGACAGTGGTGCAATGGGTGGTAATATCATTAACCCGAGGATCCATGGTACTCTGAATTAATAAATACAATTACATATATTCTCAAATTCACAAATCCTTAGTTGTTTCATCCTGCGGACTATCTTAGGTGAGATGGCCTTCCTTCTTGTGACCTTTCAAGTACATTAGAACTGCCTTCTTCCACTGAGAATAGTTAGCACCATCACCATCCAGCTTTTGGTCAATAATTTTGGTGTTGGAGAGAATCACCCCAGCCAGAACTTTAGTAGAGGTGGTGTTAGAAGCTCCATTCTTGCTGCCCATACCCACAATCTCAGAGTTTTCGTCACCCATAGCCACAAACACAACAAATCAGCCTAGAATGAGGGAAAGGATCGCCAACAACACGCCAAACGGGCTCAGAATACCACAAACAATGCAGATCGCTTTAACCTAGAACAGAATAGCCCAAAAATAACAAAAAAACCAGCACAAAAATACCAAAATCACCTCACAGGAGACGTCGTTGGACCTCTGCACAGGAACGAACTCTACGCCAACCATCCACGAGGTCTAGGTGTTCCCCACACTCCAGACCCGCGAGTTTCTCACAAACAAAGCACCCAAACTACACTCCTCCTGCGTCGCCGATGCCACCCATCTCGCCAGCCCTCCTTCGGCGCCAGACGGCCTCACACTGGCACTCCCTACCAGGTAGAACTCAAAGCTAAGTGGTAGCCACTAATGGCTACCCTAGATCTAAAAACGCTTCGTTTTTTTTTTTTGTGGAAAATTGAGAGAGAAAAAAAAAATTTTGAGCCTAGCTCTTGATACCATGTAATGAGAAAAGAAGAATGGAAAATCATACCCAATCTAGGTGGAGGTTATGTATTTATATATATAAGATGGGCTAGCAGTAAATGACCTAGCAGTACAACCTAATACAAATAGTACACAATAGTATAAGTTAAAACACGTGCATAATATCTACTCTTAACATTAACTCAAAATACCCATTTACTTCCAAAGGCAACTCTATCAGGGGGAAGTTCAACTAGAGACCAAGTTTTATTTCTGATGAAAACATTATATTCATTAGTCATAGCCTTCTTCTAGTGTGGTTGAGCAAAAGCTTGAGCCACAAAAGTTGGCTCCAAAATAGGAAAGAACACTTTTGGTTTATGGACACCAGCCTTGGCTCTAGTCAGCATTAGGTGTATATTCTGAGTAACAAGTGCAATAGGACAGATCTGTGCTGCAGCATGAGGTACTGTGGAGGCACTACTATGCTCAGTACTAGAATTCTAGTCAGAAAAATGATTAGGCACAGAATGATCATTTAATGCAGTATTAACACAGTGTTGTCAACATACAGTTGAGGCATTCCTAGACACTAAAGGAATAGAATGAGGTACTGTGGAGGCACTACTATGCTCAGTACTAGAATTCTAGTAAAAAAATGATTAGGCACATAATGATCATTTAATGCAGTATTAACACAGCGTTGTCTATATACAGTTGAGGCATTCATAGACACTAAAGGAATAGAAGGAACATAAATAGTGGGTGAGGAAATCAAAGAAGATTATGACAAAAATGGACTAGATTATAATTTAAAGGGAAAAATAAATTCATCAAAGATGACATGTGATGTAAAATAGAATTTGCCCGAAGGGGATAGGCATTTGAACCCTTTATGGGAAGGAACAAAGCCTAAGAACACACACTGAACAGACCTGAAATCAATTTTATTTTTATTATAAGGTCTGCTGAATGGGTAGCATGCACAACCAAATACTTTGAAGTTGTGATATGAAGGTTGTTTGTTGAATAGAACTTCAAAGGGAGAAACATTGTGAAGTACTAGAGTTGGTAAGGAATTGATGATAGAAACAACATGAAGAAAAACATCCTGCCAGAATTTGAGAGGAAGAGAGGAGGCTGCAAGCAATGTCAACCCTATTTCAGTGACATGTCTGTGCTTCCTCTCTACACTCCTATTTTGTTGACGCACATAAGGATAGGTCAATCGATGAGAAATACCATTGGACTCTAAATATTTGGAAAAAAAAACCAAGAATTCTTTTGCATTGTCAGTTTGAAATGCTTTGAGTTTAGTTCCTAATTGTAACTCAATCATTTGTTTCAATTGAAGAAAAACATAAAATGTCTGAGACTTAGTGTATTACAAAAAGATCCAAGAATACTTAGAATAAGTATCAACAAACAAAATATAGTTCTAGCACCATTCATTGCATTCATAGGGGCTACATCCCAAATATCAGTGTACACAAGTTGTAAAAAAGTAGAATATACTGAATCTAAATCATAAAATAACTGTTGATGAGATTTTCCCGTACAGTAAGCCTCACAGTCATTAGACAATTAAGAATTACAAAAAGAAATAGGAAAATTACATGACTTCAATACTCTAGTCACAACTTGATTAAGGGCATAACCAAGCCTTGAATGCCAGAATTACAAATCAACTGAAGAAGATGTTGAAGCAACATTTGATAGAACAGAAGAAGACTTTATGAGATTGAATTGAGGAAAGACATATAGTCTATTTCTAATGGTGCCTTGGAGAAGGATCTCCTTGATATCCTGGGATTTGGCAAAACACTGGTTAGAATGAAACTTAAAAAATACATGATTATCTTTCGCAAATTGAGCAACACTTAGTAGATTTTTGGTGATTTTTGGGACATGCAAAAGATTATTCATGATAAAAGAATTATTAACAGAATTGGAAGGAAATTTAAAGTGCCCAACATGTGATATTGATAGACCTATACCATTGCCTACAAACACTTTTTCTGAACCATCATACTCCTTCTTGTGTTGTAGGTTAGAAGGATTTGGTGTTAGGTGGTGTATGGCACCAGAGTCAGGATACCATGCTGGATCATATAGTGTTGAAGGAGTAGCTAACATAGCATTCATAAGAGAATTGACACTACCACTAGAAAAATTTTGATCAGAACCTTAAACAGCCATCATGGCATTTATGTTGGGATTACCATTCTGATTCGATTGAGAACCAGAACCTATGAAAGGCTGATTAAATATGTACCAACAGTCTGTTGCAATGTGACCAACTTTCTTGCAAAGCTGGCATTGAGGTCTCTCACCAGAGAAGATTCTGCCACCAAACCTACCAAAATAGCCTCTAAAATTCTATTGCCCTCTGCCATTGAAGAATCTTCTTCCTTGATTCATACTAAAATCACAACCTTGACCAACACCAAATTTCTTCCTCTGATTGAAACCACCTCTAAAATTGAAATTACCACCATAGCCATTACTATTTTGATTCTTCCTAATCTGTGACTAAGCTAAATTCTCTTGAATTGCATTCAGTTCAATTTTCCTAAACCTCTCAATCCTTTCTTCTTAAGCCATAAGGAGTGCTTTAAGTTCTCTAACATTGCAAGGTTCACTTCTTGAAGTAATTTTAGTAACAAAACCTCCTGTTCTGGACCGTGGTTTGGGACCCCGTCCTGAAGGATCGACCCGGCACATGAACCACCGGACTCCGCCGACAACGCCCCCACGACGGCCTTGTGACCTCAAACCCCATCGTCAGACTGTAGCAGTTATTTCCCCATTCTCAGTAATGGGGACCACGACTGCCTGCGAGCAAGGATTGGCCATTAAAGGAAAAACAGCCCCAACAGATCAGAGACTAGCCTCCATGATCGTGGAACAGTCCCGACAAAGTCAGAGACGGACCTCAACGATCATGGGCTGAAATCCCTGCCATGGCACGATCCTAACGTACCTTTATCCTACGTGGAGTGCAAGAGGATTCAAATCACGCTTACAATATATACCAGGCTAAGTTAACCAAAAGGCGGTATCAAGTTTTTACTACTATTCCATTAGCTTGAACTTACTGGTGCACTGCCTGACTTGAGCGTTGGAGTCCCATTGTAGGTACCCACCCCCTGGACTCCATGCTCTTGACCGCAGCTACTTAAGGAGGAAACCACCACGTACGTGCCTATTTTAGGTACCTTCTGAATCCATTTCAGAACATTGGCGCCGTCTGTGGGAACTCCGATAAACTTCCATTCCCACATCAACCATGGTGAGCACGAGACACAACCAGAAAAAGGGGAGCGCTGCGCATGCCGCCCATGGCCAAATACGGGACCCAGCGACGCAGCGCAACCTTCCTTTAATCACACCACCAGAAACCTCCGCCGCCAGAAGCAGGCCAATCATGGTGAAAAATCTTAACGAGGGGCACGAGACTTCAATTTCCGCTGAAAGCCCTGATCCATCTCGAAGGGTCTCAATCCGGAACAGGCTCGTCTTCCCCCACGGTGGGACCAACAACATAAACTACGGAGTAAACCACGGAGCAAACAATGGAGCTAGGATCCCTGTTCACGCTCGTTTGGGAGCCTCCCACGACAATGTGGACCACACGTCTCATTACGAAGACAATGTCCAATCCGAGGTTACGAGAAATGGCCTTCGGGAGTTGTTGCGTCAACAGACAGCTCTCATCAAGGACCAACGACATCAGCTAGAGGAACAGCGCCGCCGTTTAGAGAACCTTGAAAGGTCGACAAAGGAGGAGAACGACAACGGAGGGCGGGATGCAGCCCGCAATGGGTATGCAGACCAAGGCGCTAACGCCGGGATTATTGGAAACAATACCCCGGCCCCCAGCCCCCTACAACAATTCTCGGGCGCTCTAATGTCATACAGGGTCCCGAGGAGTTTCAAACCTCCGAGCAACCTGGAGGCTTACGACGGAACAACGGATCCCCAAGAGCACTTGGACGCCTATACGCAATCCATGCAACTCTATGGATACACCCCGGAGCTTTTGTGCCGGGCCTTCCCCCTATTCCTGAAGAAAGACGCCCTCCGATGGTTCGTCGCCTTGCAGACAAGGATCCCAGGATGGGAAGACCTGACACAAAGGTTCTTGCAGCATTACACCACGGCAATGGAGCACCCGAAGTCGATCGACTCCCTCTCCGGGATCCGCCAGGGAAATTCTGAACCCTTGCGCGAATATGTCAGAAGGTTTAACCAAGCCTGTGTAGGCATAGAGAACCTAGACGACAGGATAGCCCTCCACTACGCCAAGAACGAGCTCCAGACTAACTTAAGCTTTTTTGCGTCTCTAGCAAAAAAGAAACCGAAAAGCCTAGAAGAGTTCCACCGACGGGCGGACAAATACGTTGAGCTTGAGGAAGTCACCAGGGCTAAAGAGAGTCTGGAGAAAGGTGAAGCACACCAAAAGAAGAACCAAAGCTCCAATCAACCCCATGACTCCTCAAAAGGTGAGCGATACCAGCCCAAGTATTCTGAGTACACTCCTTTGAACACCCTTCGAGAGACAATCTTGAAGGAGGTCCTTCAAACCGAGTTCCAGAATATCAAGAGACCACCACCCATAAAGAAACAGTTCCAAAGGGATCAGTCAAAATACTACAGGTGGCACAATAGCTACGGCCACGAAACAGAAGATTGCAACCAACTCCGGGACGTTATCGAGTCCCTGATCAAAGAAGGACGACTGTAAAAATACATCAACGGCTTTCGCGAAAGTGGAAACCGTGGAAGACGCAGAGACCGGAGGCAAAGCCGCAGCCCCCGGCGAAGTCCGAACCAGTGCCCAAGGAGAAGCAAAAGCCCTGTAAGAAGATCCCGGACCCCTCCGCGCCGCAACAATGAGAACAGGCAAAACCGGGAACGGGATACTCAAGGTGAGGGCCACAGGAAGAACAGACTCGTAAGCACTATCTCCAGGGGATTCGCAGGGGGCGGTCTGTCAAGTAACTCAAGGAAAAAGGCACTCCGGACTGCGGTCCTGAGCGTGTCCGGATCCTCTTCCCGAAAGCCCCATGCAGAGAACAAAGACGCGTCGCCCATCTCCTTCTCCGATAAGGACTACGGCGATATTATCCGAGATCACGACGACCCCCTAGTCATATCCGGGATAATCTCCAACGTCGAAATCTGTCGTATCTTTGTAGATCAGGGGAGCTCAGTGGACATCATGTTCATGGACGCCTTCGAAAGGTTGGAGTTCCCTCTGTCCGCGCTTACTCCATATGAGGGCGAGTTAACTGGATTCTCCGGAGAAAAGGTAACCCCAGTGGGTTACTTTGAGACTTTCCTTACCTTGGGCAACGACGACACCTATAGAATGGTGAAGGTGAGGTTTCTAGTCGTAGATTGTCCCTCGGCCTATAACATTATCCTGGGCCGCCCAACGCTAAACGGCATTGCCGCTGTGGTCTCTACCGCCCACCAGGCCATGAAGTTCCTCAACAGGAACAATGAAGTGGTCACGGTCAAGGGCGACCAGATTACAGCCCGCAAATGCTACAATGAGAGCTTGAAGATCGGCAAGACCTCCAGGAAAACCAAGACACGGACATCCAGCACCACCTATGACCAAGTCAACATCCTGATGACGGAGTTGGATGTCCGTGAAGAGATCCGGGGTACAAGACCCCATCCCGAAGGAGAACTAATCCTACTCCAGCTGGGCGACAAACCTGATCAAGTCACCATGATAGGAGCAAACCTCGGAGAACAAGAAAAGACCCAGTTGACACAGCTCCTACAGAAAAACAAGGATCTTTTCGCTTGGACTTCCGCTGACATGCCCGGAATCGACCCCGCTTTCATCTGCCATCGTTTATCTATTAAACGAGATGCAAAGCCGGTCACCCAGAAGAAGAGAAAAGTTGGCCCCGAGAGACAACAAGCCATCGAGGAGTAAGTTAAGGAGTTACTGAACGCTGGATTCATAAGAGAAGTCTCGTACACCACTTGGCTCTCGAACGTAGTCTTGGTTAAAAAGGCAAATGGGAAATGGAGGATGTGCGTGGACTACACCGACCTAAACAAGGCGTGTCCCAAAGATCTATACCCCCTCCCAAACGTTGACAAGTTGGTCGACAGCTCCTCCGGCTTCCGGACACTATCCTTCATGGACGCTTACTCGGGATACAATTAAATTCCAATGTACCCCGGAGATCAAGACAAAACGGCCTTCATCACCGAAAGGGCGAGCTACTGCTACAAGGTAATGCCATTCGGGCTAAAGAACGCCGGGGCCACATACCAGAGGATGATGAATAGAGTCTTCGAAGAACATATGGGAAAAATGCTAGAGGTCTATATCGATGATATGATAGTTAAAACTCCGTCGTCCGGCTCACACACCTCAGACCTGGAAGAAGTATTCGCGCAGCTGAGAAGGCACGACATGAGGCTCAATCTAGGAAAGTATGCGTTCGGGGTCCAAGCAGGGAAATTCTTGGGGTTCATGCTGACCCACCGCGACATAGAGGCAAACCCCGACAAATGCAAGGCGGTGCTCGATATGCATAGCCCCCGGAACATCAAAGAGGTACAACAGCTGAATGGCCGGATTGCAGCTCTCACAAGATTCCTGGCCAAGGCCGCTCACAAATCCCTCCCCCTCTTCAAGTTATTGAAAAAATGGACCGGATTCGAGTGGACGCAGGAATGTGAAGACACTTTCGCGTCCCTAAAGAACCTTGTCGCGACCGAGATCGCGGCGGGAAATATAGCAAACTCGCGTGATTTTTAAAATGATGAAAAATGGAAATGGAGTCGCCACCAATTTTATTTAAATTTAGGAAAAATTGGAAAACCTTTTTTAAAAAAGAAATGGTCTTTGAAACCAGATTGGATTCGGGAGTCGGTTATGGTTAGGGAAGGGTGGAAACTTAATCCCACAGCACCCTTAACACACCCGTCTTAAGACGGTACCTTAAATCAATTGTGCAAAAACTTGATAATCTCAAATTTATTTATTTTACCCTTTTTTAAAAGACTTTGCAACTATTTTATTTTTTATTTTTTTATTTTTTTTAAAGGAGAAAAGAAGAACCAAATTGTGAAAATTTAATTTTGACTTGACAGAATTGAAATTCTGCTCCTACGTACCCTCAGGTGCAATGAGGAACTCAAAGTTACGTAGTTCTGTAAAAAATGAATGTGGGTTGATTGATTTTAATTAAGAAAAAGATTTTTTTGGAAAGAAAATTTTATTGTTTGAAACAAAAATAATTCTTGCACAGGGTTCAAATCGGCACTAGGCTACTCAATAAACCCTTATGATCCAAACGACATTGAAGACAGCATTCGCTATTCAATTACCATCGTTGATCATTACAAATGATTAATTTATTATCTTTATTTTCATTTTTTTAAAAAAAAATTATTTTTTATTTTTTTACTTTTCATTTGTCACAAAACACAATATAAAATACAATATAAATAAAATAAACACTCTCAAACAGGAATAAATCCCTAAAGAAAAAAAAAAATAAAATAAAAAATAAACTCAAAACTCAAGCTTTCATTATTATTATAAATTAACCAAAAAAAAAAATTTATATATATATATATTAAAAGTTAACGAAAAGGGGTGGGGGAGAAACCCCACGTAAAAGTGGGGGCTATATTTCCAAAACCATGCATTTCACGTTATTAACGCAAATAACAAAGGAATAAAGAAGGAAGTCTGCATGGGAACAAAATCACGAAAGAAAAGAGAAAGAAGAAAAAAAAAAAAGAAAACGAGAAGAAACGGAGAAAGCAAGGAACACGGGCTCGGCGGAGAGGGAGTTTGGTGGCGAAGTCTTTGAAGGGAACCGCTGCTGCTTGGGTGGTTCTCTTTGGGTAGACGGTGTGGTGCGCAGCTTGTAGGTGAGTTAATGGTACGAAAAAAAAAAATGGAAGTGGTATGGTGCTCTTTGGGTGGAGTTCTTTGTTACGAAAAAATGGAAGTGGTATGGTGTTTGTTATGAAGGTGAATGGTGGTGTGACGGGTTTTACGTAGAGGATGGGTTTGGTGTTGATGGAGGTTGAAGAATGGAGTGGCATTGCGAGGCTCGTTGGTTGGAAGGTGATGGGCTGGAAGGTGGGTTGGTTGCTACGGTGAAGGTAGATGAGGATGGTGAGAGGAGAATGAAGGTTGGACGCTTGGATGAGTCTGGAGATTGCCTGGTGTGAGGATGGAGAGGAAATGAAGGTGATGATGGAAAATGATGAAGGAAGTTTGGACGGAGGTGTAGAGTTTCACGTATGCTTGAGGTGGTGGCTGCTTTGCTGCTTCTGAGGGGCTGTTTTGCTGGAAGTGAAGCTACGGGTGATGGTTGTTGGAGGAAGATGGCAGGGAGGTTGTTGTTGAAGGTTACTGGAGGAAGGGGTTGTGAGCTTGAAGGAAGATGGAGGTTGTTATGGTGGTTGCGGGTGGTGAAGTGAAGGATGGAGGAAGAAGATGGTGATGAATGGTGGAGGTTGGTTTGGTGGGTGCAGGCTGTACGGGTTGATGAGGTTGGGTTATGTGTGGAGATGCTTGTGATAGAATGGTGGGGAAGGTGAGGGTGAAGATGGGTGTATGAGTGAAGAAAAATGGAAGTCCCCCCGTGCGTATCCTTCTGTTTCTTTTTTTTTTGCTTCACTTTCACTCAAAATGGGCAACCAAAAGCATGAAAGAAGAATCAAGAATTCTGATGGTTACGTGGGAATGGTGCTACGGGATGATGAAGATGGTTATGGAAGGAAAAAATGGAATGGTGGGTATGGGATGAAGAAATGGAAGTCCCTCCCTGCTCTGTGCCTGCGTGAGTGAATATATAAGAAAGAAAAAGTGCCATGTGTGTAGTTTGGTGAGTGAGTGCGAGTGGTTATCTAATTTAGTGAGTGAGTGCAGAGTGGGTGAGTGCGATTGAGTGCCATTTGTGGTGCAATTTGGAGTGTAGTGTAAGTGCAAAATGAGAGTGCCAAAAAAAGAAAATGATTAGTGCGAGTGAAGCTGTGAGTGAGTGCAGAGTGTGAGTGGAAATTGAGTGCAATTGAGTGCAAATGTGCGGTGAGTGGAGTGAGTGCAATTAGTGAGTTATGAGTGTAAAGTGATTAAAAAAAAAAAAAAAAAAAAGAGAGAGTGCGTGTGTCTTTGTGCCTTTTTTTTATATATATTATACCTTTTTGTTATTTTTTATTTTATATTTTATATTTTCTTATTTTTTTATTTTTATTTTTATTTTTTATTTTTTTTATATTATTATTATTATTTTTAAGACTAAGATGAGCTTAATCTGTTTAGAATAAAAAAAGGCTAAGTAAAATGGGCTAAAAGGTGGGCCATAGTTAATTTTTTTTTCTTTTTGATTTTTAATTAATTTTCCTCTCTTTTTATATTTATTATTTTTTAGTCCGGTCAAAATTGAGTGTTCACAAACCTCCTAGCATCTCCTCCAATCCTCACGAGGCCACATGTACCTCTCTGTCAACAATGAAGTTGTCAGTTCAGCACTTACCAGAGAAACATCCGAAGGTCAAAAGCCAGTTTATTTCGTGAGTAAGGTACTGTAAGGCCCCGAACTCAAATACCAAAAGATTGAGAAGGTCGCCTTTGCACTTATCATCACAGCCAGAAGATTAAGGCAGTATTTCCAATGCCACCTCGTGGTAGTAAGGACTGATCAACCAATCCGACAAATACTGCACACACCGGACTTAGCAGGAAGGATGATCATCTGGTCCATCGAGCTTTCTAAGTTCGGGATAACCTATGAGCCCAAAGTAGCAATCAAAGCACAAGCTCTCTCAGATTTCTTGGCAGAACTCACCTCAGACTCCGAGTGCACAGAAGAAATACCCTGGACCATATTCGTGGATGGGTCTTTGAACCCAAAAGGATGTGGTGCTGGGGTAATCTTGGAAAACTCCGAGGGGGTGACTATCAAGAACTCACTAAGGTTTGAGTTCCCAACCTCGAACAATCAAGTAGAGTATGAGGCATGCATCGCAGGACTGGCGATAGCCAGAGACTTGGGGGCCACAAAGATTAAACTTTGCAGCGACTCCCAGCTCGTGACCTCCCAGATCCTAGGCGAATACCAGGCTAAAGAGCCTCTCCTATAGAAGTACCTGGCAAAAGTGCAAGAGCTCCTTCCAAGCTTCCAGTTAGTCAAAGTAGAACACATACCCCGGGAACAAAACTCCCAGGCTGATCTCTTATCCAAGTTGGCAAGCACCAAAAGTCCAGGTAACAACCGATCAGTGATCCAGGCAACCCTCTCCCACCCCACAGTTTCCGACATAGCTGTCTTCCAGGTTGATGAGCAAGAACGTACCTGGATCACTCCACTGATGGAATACTTGCAGTCCGGTAGCCTCCCAGAGGATCCTAAGGAGGCGGCCAAATTGAAGAAAGTCGCGGTCAGATACACCATCTTCGGTGGGCAGTTATACCAGCGCGGATTCTCTTCACCCCTCCTGAAGTGCCTAACGCCTAAAGAAGCCGGGTATGTCCTGACCAAAGTTCATGAAGGAAGTTGTGGGCACCATTTAGGAGGCAAGGCCCTAGCATTGAAGATACTCCGAGCAGGCTACTACTGGCCCACGATGGAGGCAGACTCCCTTGCACATGTTCAAATGTGCGATAAGTGTCAACGGCACTCTGACCACTACCACGCCCCACCGGAGGAATTGTCCACGACATCCATCCCCTGACCTTTCTACCAGTGAGGCATGGATATCTTGGGACCTTTTCCTCAAGCGCCCGGGCAACTGAAGTTTTTGGTTGTCGTTGTAGATTATTTACCAAGTGGATAGAAGCAGAGCCCCTGGCCAACATCACCTCGGCTCGGATTCAGAAATTCATTTGGCGCCACCTCATTACCAGATTTGGAGTCCCAGAATCTATCGTTACGAACAACGGGACGCAATTCAAAGACAAGGGTTTGGAAGAACTACTTCGCGGATTGAAAATTAAACATCACTGCAGCGCCGTGGAAAACCCTCGAACAAATGGGCAAGCTGAAGCAGCCAATCGGGTTATCGTTAAGGGGTTAAAGAAAAGGCTGGACGAAGCCAAAGGGAACTGGATCGAGCAGTTAGACCACGTCCTTTGGGCCTACCGAACCACTCCCCATTCCACAACCGGTGAGACCCCGTTCAAATTAACCTACGGGTGCGAAGCAATGATCCCGGTGGAGATAGGGGAACTGAGCTGGCGTCTCCAACACTTTTCACCAAACACCAACCTCGGGTTAATAAGAGAATACTTGGACCTGTTGGAAGAAAGAAGGTGCATCGCGCACATACGCGATGCTGCAACCAAGCAAAGAACGACAGCCCGGTACAGCCTGAAGGTCATCCCTAGAAGGTTCCAGCCAGGCGATCTAGTACTGCGCAGGGCCGACATCGGCGGAAGGAGTGCCTCCCAAGGGAAATTAGTCCCTAACTGGGAAGGACCCTACCGTGTCGTAGTCAGTACCGGGAAGGGGGCTTATACCTTGGAAACGTTAACAGGCAAGCCAATGAAGAATTTTTGGAATGCGGACAAACTTAGAAAGTACTACAGCTAAGTGCCTTTCAAGGCCTAGTCTCCTAGTCTACTTCATGTTTGATCTGCCCCAATTATTGTACACTTTTTCAATCTTTAAATTTAAGCGAACATCTCAATCATCAAGGACTCAGTTACCATGGTACCAACCGTAGTGTCTTGTGCTAGGTAGGGAGTGCAGTAGAGAAATCCCAAACGAGGGAAAACTCTCGCACCAGTCCACCCGCACAAAAGAACCCGACAAGGACCAGTCCGAAACCACAAGTCGCGCGGCCTCCTAAAATACCTAAAACAACCGGTAATGGACCCCGGACAAGGTTTCTTTCCTTAGGCACGGACTCCAAATCCCAGATAGCTATTGCCTTCGAATTCCAAGCCAAGGTCAAGGTTCCTTACCTTAGGCACGAATTCCTAAGGTCAATCAACTTCGGATATCGGATCCTATGCCAAGGCTTCTGAACATTCTCATCACGCAAAATCCTAAGGGAAATCTTAAAGCGCTCGGCAAAAATGGGCGTTGGACCCAGACCACAGGTCTCGTCAAAATTCCGCAATACGCGAAAAGGGCATTGGACCCCAAAAATAGATATCGAAAAAATAACAAAGTCATTACAAAATTTTGGAAAGACGGAACAATGTTTGCCCAAACATAGAAAAAGAACCCCACGCAGGGGGCAAAACTAAAGCATGTGAATCACTCTGCTGAAGGCCCTGAACCACCAACCTCGGCAGAAGAATCCCCCGTACTCGGATCCGCAGTAGCAAGGCGAGGAACGACGAGCTGGCCATTCTAGACTACTTCCCGGAGTCCAGAGAATCAAGAACCTGGTCAACCTCAGGATTGAAGAGCTGAACTTGCTTGATTGCATTCCAGAATTGCTGCTCTTTGATGTCGGTACAAACAGTAAGGAGAGTCCCAACATCGCCCTTCAGTGCGGTAACTTGCCCTCCGAGACACCCGTTCTCAGCACGAAGGCCCTCATTCTCAGCTCTTAGCTCGGCCATGCCCCTTCTGGCGTCCGCCAAGCTGGCCTCCTTCTACTTCACTACATCTCTCAGGATGGCTACTTCGTTCCCCAGCTCTCGGTTCAGGGCCTCAACATCCTCCTTGGACTTGGCAGCCTCCTCTTTGGCCCGTACAACCTCCTCTTTCTCCAAAAGAGCCTGGGTTTTACCCCGCTCTGCAGCAGCAACCCTCTGCTCGTAGTCCTCAATTGCATACTCCAAATGCCGAGCCTCCATGGCAAGACGAAACCCAAGAACTTGGAAACTACAGGGAGCATCCGGGACACTACGCTGGGCCAGCTTCGCCTCTACTTCCTCATCTAGGAGGAAGCCATCAACGAACTCACAAGGGTCAGGATTCTCGAGGTACAGGTTGATTGCCCCCCCACTACTTGGGTCGGCGCCTTCTTTGACCAAGGACCTCTTACTCCGGTCACTCGGCTCTCCCTCGCCAGCCGCCTTCCTCTTTCGCCTCGTAAGAGGGGGGAATCCTCCACCTGGATCGGCTTCTCCTCCGTGGTAGGCACCTCGGCTCGACGGGGCGATGGGACTGAAACCGCCTCCGCGACAGGATCTGAAGGCCCCGATTCATTCCTGGCCCTTAGAGCTTCCAGAATAGCCAGAGCGTTCCCCTCCTCAGACATCTCGGCCAAGCTCTCTGAAAAGCAAACACAAACAATCAAGTCTATATAAGGGGGAAAAAGAAAAGAAAATAAAGCATGAACAAAGGCCTATGCTACCTAGCACAGCCCAAAGTTCTACATCATCTACGGTATCCAGCACATCTTTAGGCCGGATCTTATCGACCTCGGTAACCCACGTTTCGAAGAAATTGACACATTCGAGCTCCTCGTCATCCAAGTGACAAACCTCCCTCTCAAACGACTGAGTGGGGATGCTCCATGCCGCCGGATTCTAGTACAGGCTGAATGTTGGCTCCCTGCCACTCCCCAACCAGAAGGGTTGAGTGCCGCCGGCCGCCATTAACTTGAAGAACTTTTCTTTGAAGTCCTTATAGCTCTCTAGGTAGGGGAGAAACACCGTCCTACCTTGCCGAGGACGCACGAACAACCAAGACTGTTGACGAGCACGAACACCGTGGATGGAATACCTGGTGTGGAAATAGAAAAATGCCCTGTCGGAGCATCGCAACCCCAGCAACCGGCATATCTTTTCAAAAGCCAGGATGTTCGCCCAACCATTGGGGTGAATCTAACTGGGTGCAACGTTAAGAGTCCGGAGTACGGCAATATAGAAATCACTGAAAGGGAGCCGAAGCCCGAACCACGTGAAGAAGTCCTCGTAGAGGAACATGAAGTGCTCCCCCGCCTCACGGGTCAAACACATGCGCTCTCTTCCCGGGGATAAGATTAGGAACTCACCATCCCAGAGCCCTCCCATGGTAAGCTCCAAGTAATCTTTCAATTTGTCCAACTCAGACCCGATCTCGTAGCATGAAATCCTATCAAAAGCATCATCCGCAACCCAGGGGTAAGACAATCTCGGCCCCCGGCGAACACGAATCAACTCTTCCTCGGCTTCCTGACCCCCCGGCTCATGAGCTTCAGGATCCGGGTTGGGCTCTTCAATTCTCAGCACCCTTCTCCTAGCCATTCGAATTCCTGGAAGTCACACAGAGGCTCAGGGTCAGAACCAGTCCAAGTTCCGAGATCCAAACGTTCTGGCCTCCGTACCCGCCAAGGCAAAAAGCCTCAGAAGGACACCTCCGCTGCACATGGTGCGACAGAGGAGGTGCTCCAAGAAGGGCAAACGCCATTGACGGAAGGGGAAAACACACTTCCCCCTCCCTTTCTCGAAACAGTAAAAACCAAATAAACTAGAAGCAGAAGCAAAAGAAAAGATCAGTTCTGTGAGTACCTTGAAGAAAGCAAGAGGTCAGTCTTGTGAAGTCCAGCAAGATCATCTCGCACCGCCGCAATGACCGTCAGAAATCACCTCAAAACCTCAAAGTTTCTGATAAAAGTCGAACAAAACAAAGCCAAAAAGCTGACACCCTATTTATAGGGGTTACGGTTAGAGGGTAATTCTATCCAAACACCTCACATTTGAAAAGGCACCCATTATAGCGCGCGGAGCACGATGCACGTCTTCTCAACCCGAGCGCGCCACGTGGCCCACGTTACCGTAATGGCAGCTCACGTTACGGTTATCCAGCAAGTTAAAGGACACGCAACCGCAGGGTCAAAGAGCTCGGGAAACCTGCTCGGACCCCGGAACTATGTTACCCCGGTAATAGTCCCCCCAAGGTACAGAGACCCCAGAATCAAGTATCTAAATTTGGCACTTCACCGGCCTCGGCCAAGTACCAAGCTGGGGGCAACTTAACATATCGCGTGGTCAGGATGAGCGTTGGACTCACCCCGATATAATATAAATACCACAGTCTAAATAAAGGGAAGCAGAGGACACATAACTCAAAGGAAAAGGAGTAATTTTATTAAATTTCTCATTCCATACATCATCTTACAACGAAAATAGGGAAAAGAAAGTATAGAGACATGGAATATATAAGGAAAGAAACCCCGAAGGTGCGAACCGCCATTAATATTATTGGCATCCCGGGCCATGTCGCATCCACGTTTCCTCCTAGAACTAGCACCGGTCTTTTCCTCCTGAAGCAGTATCTTGAAAAAGTGGATTGGCTTCGAAACCCAGAGCGGAACACTGCTTCCGAACCTCGGTACCCACCGCTTTTCTTCACTTCCTTCCTCGCCAGCCAGGAAGAGGCCAGGGTGCACCCTCCTTGATAGATGAGGCACAGCTCTCTCATGAGATGATCATTCCGTCGGAAACCTTGATCACCTCAAGCAGCTTTAAAGCCGAGGAGCAGCCTCAATAGTTCTTCTTGCTCATCCAACTGCCCCTAGAAGCAGCTGGAAAGGAGAACAAATTTGGGCCCTACCCCTTCGGTTGCTTCCATCTAAAGCGGCAAATATCTCAAGCCTCCCCAGCAACGAGAAATACCAAAGAAGCAATCACCGTACGCCGGGAAAGTGAGACATCTGCCGCTAATACGCTGAGAAAGTGAGACATCTACTCAAGAAGTCTCCCACATAAAATCACCAAG
Organism: Ormosia emarginata; assembly: GCA_029884605.1. NCBI lineage: Eukaryota > Viridiplantae > Streptophyta > Magnoliopsida > Fabales > Fabaceae > Ormosia > Ormosia emarginata. The sequence goes on from JAQQTP010000023.1 coordinate 160,306, forward strand.
TCTTAGAAATTTGGGAAAGAACAAGAAGAAAACTCTTGAAAGAGGCAAAACTCTCCAGAAGCGCGCAGGGAGGGAAAGGACCATTTCTCTGAGATAAGTCACTTCCAGCATGAACATTGTAAAGAGGAATACCATGATCGAACGCAAAAACCCTCTATTTATAGAGAGAACGGAACGCTCAAATTAATTCCTTGCACTGAAGAACCTGTCAAACCATAAATCCGCATTCAATGCCCCTTCTTTCCCATTGGTTGCAAGAGCAGCGGACAGTTGTAAACTACACAAAGCTGACGCTCCCCATTAAAGACTCGCTCATTCTCAAGGAGGTCAAAGCGATGTTTCCCAAGGGATCCAACAATTCAAGATCAATGAAGAACGCTGCGGCAAGTCAAAAGACCCCGACAACTACGTCCAGGGGGCAGCTGAAGGAAAGCCACGAGACCGAAGAGTGGCGATGTAGGTAAGGACCTACCTCGGCCTCCGAACCATATCCCAATCGCCGAGTTGTCTCATATTCGATCACGGGCCCTGGCCAACGTGAAAGATCGCGAAGCCTGGCCTCAAAGCCAGGATACCGCCCACTTCGAGCACGATGGTACCTTGACACTTGGATCTTGTCCAAGCGCCAAGCTGGGGGTAACTATTCTGGATCGTGGTTTGGGACCCCGTCCTGAAGGATCAACCCAGCACATGAACCACCGGACTCCGCCGACAACGCCCCCACGACGGCCTTGTGACCTCGAACCCCGTCGTCAGACCGTAGCGGTCATTTCCCCATTCTCAGTAATGGGGACCACGACTGCCTGCGAGCAAGGATTGGTCATTAAAGGAAAAACAGCCCCAACAGATCAGAGACTAGCCTCCACGATCATAGGACAGTCCCGACAAAGTCAGAGACAGACCTCAACGATCATGGGCTGAAATCCCTACCATGGCACGATCCTAACGTACCTCTATCCTACGTGGAGTGCAAGAGGATTCAAATCACGCTCACAATATATACCAGGCTAAGTTAACCAAAAGGGGGTATCAAGTCTTTACTACTATTCCATTAGCTTGAACTTACTGGTGCACTGCCTGACTTGAGCGTTGGAGTCCCATTGCAGGTACCCACCCCCCTGGACTCCATGCTCTTGACCGCAGCTGCATAAGGAGGAAACCACCACGTACGTGCCTATTTCAGGTACCTTCTGAATCCATTTCAGAACACCTCCATATTCTTCTGTCAATTTATCAAGAATTGTTTCCATATATTCAAATTCATCAATTATAGATCTTATTGATCCTAATGTGTCAACTACCTTCTTAATTGCAAGTAAGTAAGAGCTTATAGAAGAGCCTTTCTGTTGGTGTATGCCCTAGTGGCCAATACATTTTGTTTGTATTTACATACATTATATTATGTTATTTTATATGAGGCATTTCATTTATTGTGTTCTTTTTGGTAGACATAATAAAGTCCTTAGAATAGTAAGTTTGATACCATAGGACATCAAGTGGATGACTTGATCGTGAGATCCTATTGGATAAAATACTATTCTTAAATGTCCCTAGTCAAGTATTATTGTTAATTAGGACAACAATAATATATTGAGGCTAGTATGTGCGTAAACTGATGACCACATCTCACGGGTCATGGATATGAGATATCAAGTCTACACATGGATACATATTAGAGTAATGATGTATTGGACAGACCCGCCATGAGAACGCTACGTGGATCATTACGTGAGTGTCATAAGCGATTCTCATAGTGATAATGGTGTATGTGGTCCTTTGACCTGAAATCACTACGATTCCTACATGAGGAGTTGTGTGTTTTAATGCCATCAAACGTCATCTGTAACAAGATGATTATAACGTTGGTTATTAGACATGTCGCAATACATGTGGAGGAATGTGAGTGACCTAGATGGGATTTGTCCCTCCTACATAACAGGAGCGATATCTTCGGGCTCCCTGATTGAGTGAGACTACGAAATGCATGGCCATGCTCAAATGAGTCAATATGAGATATTGATCTTATTTGCTATTACTATGTCTACTCGAGAATCAGGAAACTGAAGATTGAACTAAACAAGGGTGACACATTCCATGCCTTGTGTTCAATCTGGATATCTGGACAAAGGGACTAAACTACACGAAAACATTGGTCACAGATAGGTTATGTCAAATCACTGACATTCTCATTACTTGGGTAGCAGTGATGTGTTGCTAGATACCGCTCACTGTTTGTAATATTAAAATGAGATTTTAATATTACTACCAACGTCATGAGAACTCTGCAGGTCGCACACTTAGAACAGACTAAATTGGAGTAATCGAATCCAAGTTGGACTCGGATTCAAGCTGTGGGCCTAACTCATGACAGATGGGTTTAGGGTTGCACCACTTACCTTGCTACACGCTCACACTCACTTAAGGCAGCCTTTGTTATAAATAATACTGCTAAGGGGGGCTGCTACTAGGTTACATCACAACCCTAGCCGCACCTACAGAAAGTGAGTGAGAGATAGTAAGGTCTTCTTCTCCTCTCTTCGCAGCTAGCACTACGAAAACAGAGGCGTGACTCTTTTTGCAAGTTTGTTCGTGTGGATACCGCAGAAACATCGTCGCTATTACGGTGTTGGTGATTCACCTCGCTTGTGTCTATCACGCTTCAAGAGGTAAAAAAAAAATTAAAAACTCGGATTATGGATTTTTCGCATGGATCCTGTGAGGGAATTCTGTTATTCCGCTGCGAGACTTTTGATCCGCAAATTCCTAACACTTTCTTTGTATTTTGTAACTAGTTTTTGAGTTGTCTAACCTTTGCTCTAATCTGAGATGCAAAGAAAGTTTCTAACTTTTTCCAGACTTGGAAAGAATATTCACAACCAATCATTCTTGTTGTGAAGTAGCTTCTCATCGAAGAAAGTAACAAGGATAACAACAACTGACCATGTTGCTCCTAATTGAGGTAAGCTTCATTGATTTGATTCCTAGCAGCATCTTCATGTGAATTGAATTTTTTTGGAATTGACTATCTTGTAATATACAAAGAAAGTTTGTGCCCTTTAATCATCGTCAATGCTTGCTACTTCCACGCCAAGAAATTGTCACTATTAGAAAATTCAGATTTAGAGACGAAAAAATTCTATCTCTAAATATTTAGATATGAAAATTGATCTGTCTCTAAAAGTGGCGTCTCTAATTGTTAGACAGAAAAATTAATTGTCTCTAAATTAGAGACGAATTTTTCCATCTTTAAATTAGTCTCTAAATCTGTCTCTAATATTTTAAAAAATATTAAAATAAATTAGGCATCTAGTTGGGATTTGTCATAACTAGACGCCTTCATTTTATAAAAAAAAATCTATTTTCTTATGCATATAATTATCCAAAATTAAAATTTACCAAAAATCCCAATAAATCATCAATCATTATATTTATCTAACAAGTAACTATAAAAGATATCAAAATAGTTAAAAGTATATGAAGTAGTTACAATATCTTATGCATATAATTAGTTGCTATTACATTTTGCAAGTAAACTTCTCTCTAACATATATAATTACAATTAATGCAACTCGAAGTTAAATAAAATAATAAAAAATAATAAAATAAAGCAATGCAACTTCCATTTCTAGTTTACTTTTGGCAACTTGGAGAGCACCAGTTTCCTTAGCAACCTGCATAAAATTAAGATTAAAATAATTTTCATTTGTGAACAATCAACATTATCTTATGCTGGAAAACTAAAAAAGATACAAAAATTACACCACCCTATGTATCAATTAAGAGTTTACTATAAGGTATGCCAAATGATAAGAACAAATATAAACTACACCACAACATCTAAAAACTAAAAGAGTGAGGACTTGTGCAAAGGTTGAGTTGTTTAAGGAAATGTAAGTGTGCTCTAATTATTATGTGGTGGCTCACACAGAAGAATATATGGAGTATGTGACTGTGAGGACACCTATGACAAACCAGAATATGGTTCGGATTTGCATAACTAAACCAGCAATCCATCCCATTTATTTGCATAACACAAACCAGAACACCTATGACAATACCCCAAGTAAATTGTGTAGTTCAAATTAAAAAAACAAACAGAAAATTAACTTAAGCATGCACATCAATTACAACATTTAAGATCACCTAAGCATGTGGAACAACCAAGGTTGCATAAATTCAACGGGGGAGGAAAAAAAGGATAGAACTACTAAAGCATATGACAAATAAAGACTCCATCAAAAAAACTAGAACAGAACCAATGCAGCATAAAAAAACTAGGACTTCATAGAGAAAGAACGGAAGCAATAAAATGAAGATCCATAACCAATATGTGTCCCCTTTCACCCCACAACATTGGTTAAATTATCATCAAACTCAAGCCATGATTTAACTTAACAACACAACCTTAAATATAATAAAATGCAGTCCTCACAATTGATTTGAAAAACAAATGAATTTAAATACGCTAACCTATATTCCAGACACCTATATCAATTACATTCAAGGCAGCTAGAAACAAGTCATGATATGGCATATCACATATTAGTAAGCACAAATTACTACTAGGAACAAATTTGGTACCCATGCAAGTAAACTTTACTTGACCAAATAGAATGCAGAAATAGATTAAAATCAAGCAAACTATAATGCCATGAACCTTACAATTATAACAGACCAAATGAACAAAGAATCATTAAACTAAGCATTGAACGGTGAACACTAACTCGTAGCATAATGACCCCCCAAGAAAAGCAAAACACTCCCTAAACCAAATCAGGAACCTTAAAACAATAATTTAGCATTTAACCTTGAAGTAATCTCAACACTCAAAGAGGCAACAAAGCCCAATCCTATCCATTAGTTTTCATTTACAGCTGAGACAAAATCATCTAATCAAGTTATTTATCATTTTCCAGCATATACAAATCGTGCATGTGTTTAAGGCTAGTTAAATAGCAAATTGACATTTAATCAAACAATAAACATGCACCCAAATCAACATTATTTGGCCAAGCAATACAATCATCACACCAAGCACCTCTTGAAATTATCATATGAAACACTACAAAGCGGTTGCAACTAAAAGCGGCACTTAACAAGTTAAATTTTCAATCAAGGAAGCTAGAACACTAAATTACCCTACAACTTTAGTACATCTGCAAGGGTTAAATTCCTTGACACACTTTCTCACTAAGGACTCTCACTTCTTGAACTTTTTCCTCCTTAATATGAGAATTTGCAAAATGTGAAAATAAATCAACTAATCACCATAAAGTGAAAGAAAATAGACCATAAAGTTATAACTCTAAAACCTGCTCTTATGGTGCAATGCAATTCCATATAGAAAATCAAGCCAAGCATATACACCACTCATGTCCATTGAAACCATATAAGCATATAGAAAACTCATAATTGCACAGATTCACTAGTAAGAATTATCAAACACCACAAAAGAATAAAATAGAATCAAACACTGAAAATTAACTCAGACTTGCACATGTTCAATAGAAACATAATCAAACTCCACAAAAAGATGCAAAACAGGGCCCAACCACTGAAGCTCTGCAACCATCTACATTTCTTTTCTTTTGTTAACACTTTTGAGTTTAGCTAGGGCCAAATAACCCTTGCTAAATTGTCATCAAAATCAGACTAGCCTAAGTTCACAATTCACATTTCAAAAGAGGACGTTCACACAATTGATTTTTTAAAAAAACAGTAAGTAAATTCAGTCACATTACATTTATCTAGCTAATAGGACCACAATACATTCAAAATATTCAAGAACAAACCACCACATGGCAATCAAGCATTAATGGCTGCAATCCATCATTTTTACACATGTTTGAGACTCATGAAACCAAGAGAGGATAAACCTTATAACCTTCAACATTTCAGTTTTTCTAAGCCTCTTGAAAATCTGATTTTAAATAACTAACCCATTTCCCTAAAATAAAAGCACGCCAAAAAAACATTTTAAGTCATAATGAGACACTATAAACCAGTAAAATTTTTCATATCATCTATCAGCAGAGATTATTTTATCTAAACACTTCACAACATATTATTCCATCTTAGAACATTTGTATATCACAAATATATCTTTTTATTCAACAAAGTACACACTCCTATCATAGCCTATCAGCACTGAGTCTAAGAAAAAATAACATCCATCATTATCTCTATTTCACTCCATTCAGTTAAGTATTTTCTCAATAGATTATAGACACACACACCTATTTGTAGTTCACAAGCCTCAAATTCAAGAATATCAGTGGTTTTTACAAACTAACACAAAGCCATGATTTTAGTTCCAATTGCAGCCACTACATCACCAACAAGAAATAAAAGTTTACTTGAATTTGCTTACGAAAATAGAGGTCCAGCTCTGCACAAAGAGGTCTATTATCCGCTTTCCCACAAACTTGAATTCTTCGGGTGGAGGTATGACTACGATTTCTCTACCCTTTTTTCCCCAAAAATCTAATTTTTGCCCATTTCTCTGTTCTACTAATCTCCAATCTTCAAACCCCTCTACCCTTTTTCTCTAATTTTCAGAATCTATTTCCTTCTTTTTTAAACCATTATGCCCCTTTCTTCTGTCAAGCTTTTATTATTTTCTTTGTGCATAATCTTATTTTCTTTTCTCTGTCTATAACTCATTTTCTTCTCTTTGTTCCCTCTTCCTTAGAACCGAAAGGAACGAAAAAAACCCACCCCCTTTCTCTGCCTTTTGTAACATCCCTAAAATTAGTAATTTTAAGATAAATAATCGTTTTACAATACTTGAGAATTTTGGGAATTTTCCTGAATTTTTCTGAGAACGCAGAATATTTTAATATTATTTCTCGTTTTGCGTGCACATTGGGCATAGTAGGGAAAACGACTGTCACGCTCCGAAAGTTAGAAAATTTTATGACGAATAGTCATTTTATAATATTTGTGATTTTTGAGAATTTTCTAGAATTTTTTTCAGAAACATTAAATATTTTAATATATTTCTTGTTTTGCATGTGCATTGAGCAGAGCCGGGAAAATGAAATATTTTTTTCGAGAACCTTGATCTGTGGAAACGTCGACGGGGGATCTTACTAAACCCGAGGCTGGATACAGTTTACAAGATTTCACGTTTTTTAAGAAATTTAACATATGAAATAATAAAATGCTGTGTAAATTTCATCTGTCAGATAAATTAATACTGACTTCTGTCGATTGTAACTATTATCCATTGGATAATAGCATGTAATAAAAATCTTATCACCTTATCCAAATGCAATCTACTTTATGTCTAATCAATCTCACTTTAATTCAAATTTTGAATCCTAATTATGAAGCTTCTTCAATAAGCTTTGGCCAAATGACCAAATTACCCACTCTAATTGCATAGAAAAGCCAAAACACTCCCTCTCACTCTCTCTTGTGGCTACGGTTGGCAGCCCATTTTGGGGGCCTAAGGGACTCAAAATTCTACTACTCACTTAACCTAAACACTCCAAAATATCTCATTACTTACCTATTCACTTCTCTCTCTAAAACTTCATCTTCTTCATTTCTTCTCCTCCTTCTCTCTACCACCACCATAGCTACGAAAATGGCAGCCCACTCTTGACCACTAATCTTCATCTTTTTGCTTCATCAAGACCATTTCCATACTTCCCTCCATCTTCTCTACACTTTCTCTTTAGAAAGTTTCTTCAAAAATCCAACCTTTCTTCCTCCTCCTCTCCAATCCGAAAATTCCAGCCACCACCTCCATTGTTTCTCTTCACTTTTCTCTTCATAAACACCATTTCTAGACTCCTCTCAACCTCCTCTACAACTTCTATTTTAAGGGTTTTCTTCAAAAACCAACTTCTCCTCCATTGTCATCCAAGGTAAAGCTTCAAGTTTTAAGGTGACGTTTTGACCTTTCTTCTCCTCTCTTCTCATTTTCGTGCTCCATGGCTTCTTTAATGGCCATGGATCCATTCTTTTTCATGTCTAATGGTTGATTTTGATGGTTGAAAATCCTAGGGTTTTTGGAGCCTTGAATCCGAAATTACAAGAGGCTTAAAGAAGATCATTTTCGTGATTCCTACTTAGGTAAGAGGGAGATAATCCTCTTCAACCTATTATGGTAGTGAGGGAACCCTTGTATGTTCATGTGTTTTGTGATTTTTGCTTGTTTATGTGTTCTTGAATTTGACTAATGCTTGATTTGTATTCTTGAGTAGATTGGATGTGTTGAAATTGCTTGATCATGTTAGGGTTGTTAAATGAAAAATTTGGAGTTTCCTACCCTAACATGATGGCCACGGTTTTGAGAGAATTTGGGTTAGAAAATTGGTTATTGTACATAATAAATTGAAGCTATGAAATTAAAGATTTCATGTTAATGTTGGAACCTTGAAATGGAAAATTTTAAGGGTTTATTACCCACTTTAAGGCCATGGTTTTAACCTTAAAAATTTGTGAATTGGATTAATCTTGATGAATCAAAATTTAAGTGAACTAATAATAGGAAAACCAATGCATAAAAATGGAAATAACCATTGGACATGAAGACTCAATGATGGCCACGGTTTTGGCCCAAAATTATAGGGAATTGAAATGATTTGATGAATCAAAATTTAAGTGAATTGAAATGATTTGATGAATCAAAATTTAAGTGAATTGATTTCAAGAAACTAATACATAAAATAGGAAGAAATTGGATCGACGGTTTTGACCCATGATAATGAGAGTTTGGATTGAGTTAGTAAGTAATAAAACTTGTGTAATTGACCACTAAAGGATTTATAATCATAATGGAGTTGATTATGAAAAACTTAAGGTTTAAATGATGCCTCGGTGCATCTTTGGAGATTAAGAATTTAGAGACATGCATAATCCATAATGTGGATATGGTGATAATTGATAAACTATGGATACCTAGATGATTTGGGAAATTTTAGATCCCTTAGGAATTCATAAAATGGAAAGAATAAAGGACAAGACTTTATTTTGTGGATTAGAATGACTTTGAACATAAAGGAAGAACAAGAGAGTTTGTGAGACTTGGAAAATCCTTAGAGAAATTGTATATGAGTAACAATCGATTAAATTAAGGAACTTGATCAATTTAAAAGAATGAATCTTGAATAAGGACTTCAAGAGAAATCTCTCTAGAAAATGAATTCATAAGAGATGACAATTTAAGTGAAACTTTATAATGATCTCATAAGACTTATTAATATTTGAATTGGCCTAATTGTGGCATATTATAGAAAATTGTGTATCGTGAAATATTTGTGAACATGATTGTGCATGGAGTCAACATACATTAGACATTTGCTCAGTCAATGACTGTTAAACGGTTGGATGAGCCTAGGATCATGCATTGAGTCAGCGTGTATTTTATAAATTGCTCAGTCTATGACTATTAAAAGGCTGGATGAGCCTATCATTATGCATTGAATTAGTATACATTAAACAAATTATTCAGTCGATGACTGTTAAAAGGCTGTATGGGCCTATGAATGTGAATCGAATAATGTGGTCGATGATGGATCTATGGGGGGCGTAAGGCAAGGTATATACCGATTGCACATATTACGGGCCCGACAAATCATTATTCTTGATGCAGTGAATTAATGAGAATTGAATGGTGAGGTCTGTGATGGATCTGCAGAAGGGCATAAGGCGCGGTGTATGTCGATTGCACACATTACGAGCCTAACAAATCACTATTCTTTTTATGGCAAATGAACGAGATTTGAATAGTGCGATCCCGTGGGAAGGATATAGGGGGCATCGGGGTGTGGTGATTCATTTTTACATATATACCCCTGTGATTTCTGGCCATGAAGAACCTTTGCAACACTTTGTGGGTGCCCCGATGAACACTATTCTCTTCGCAGTCCCGTAGACTGTCATTGAGGGGGGCAGATCTAACGGAACGTTCATCTTTGAAATGAAATGAAATGGAAAATCTTGGTACCAAGTGCACATGCATTGTGAGTCGGCATTGTGAGTTGGCATTGAGAGTCGACATTGTGAGTCTGCATATCATATGTCACTCTTTTATATGATGATTATACTATTGTGTTATTAATGTCATGATTGTCTGAAACGTTTTTCATTGTTCATTATCTGAGAATTCTGAGGCTGTTTCCTTTTACCGTATGTGATTACCGTTGCTTAATTGTTATTGTTGATTCTTATTGCTATGTGTTGTTGTCCTGTTCTTACTGTTCATTTCATTGCTGCTGTTGATGAATATATGTGTTGTGATGCTATGTGGGTGCTCTGCGCCATTTTGTTTCTTTATTGCCATAATTGGTAATGTAAATAGGATGTCTCACCTCTTTCTTATATCATTGTACTTCTGTTATATATATATGTTTGATAAAAGATCGCGAGGAAGACGATGAGGGGCCACACCTTTGCTGATTGGATTGAGACGAATCATTATTCTCGATCTGGCATTTGTATGAGATTTCTTTGGCTACATGCAATTACAACTTCGTGGGAGCATTGATGCCTGTCTTGTTGACCGGGACACCGAGTGTCACGTACATATGGGGTTGCGGCTTTATCTGCTAGTAGTGCCTATCCCAAGGATTACTACTTTTCCTCTTTTGTATTTTATCAACCAAATCATCCCCTCAGGCAGTGAATCATGGAAAACTAAATTAAAACTACCACATTCTACTATTTAAACACATTTAATCACACCAAACTTCAACAAAAATACATTTAACACTAAATTTATAAAAAAAAATGAAATAAAGACATGAAAAATATAAATAAAGGAAAGGTGTTACCTGGTTTTCAAGAGAATGAAGGTAGAAGTGAGAAAAATGCAAAACGTGGGGAAAAATTTAAGAGAAAAAACAGAGAAATGATTTTACGTAATGAGGGAAATGGAGGGTCATACGCACGGGTACGGTGCTTAGCCCCAACTAAAGCATTGGTACGTAGGGCGTCGCGGCGTGGTACGTAGGGAGCCACGGTGCACGTAAATTCCCTTATAAAATTATTTAAAAAATAAATATAAATAATATTATTTTTATTTTTTTTTTTTTTTTTTAAACAAATGCCACGGCGTTTAATCCCATAGGACGTGAGAGGTTATCTACTTTTCTAATTTTTTGGCTCTTTTCCAAATGATCAAATAACATATTTTTAAACAAACTACAAAAAACACATATTAAGCACTAAGGACATAAAAACACAGATTATGAACATTTGGGTTCCCTCCCAAAAAGGGTTCCCGCTGTATTTTACTTGACTCTGTGAGTATTATAATTTGTGTTACCTTAGTGATTTGTATTAAGGATGACTATAATATATATAAGGAATATGTTTTATTTCTGTGGTTGTGCATAAAATAATTAGGTACTAATTATATTTCATTCGGGGCTCCTATTTTCTATTTATGTATAATGGAAATAATAATTTTTTTTTTAAATATTGCATTTGAAAATGTGACACGCCTGGATTATGTAACTATGGTGCAATGACGATCGTGCTGCGATTGCTATATCAAGGGGTGTTACACCTTTGCTCCCTTTTGTGTTTTTTCACTAAATCTCCCTACTAATCCACTGCTCGACCACTCTTGGTTGCGTGAGAAGGGAGATTGATGGGTGGGTTTGGTCATTGATCTTGGAGGGTTGGCGTATCGCAGGAACGGTGATGAACAGGAAGATGGCGTACGACAAGGAAAAGAGTTGGTGGTACGGGAAAGAGATGAGGTTAGTTGGAGAATGGTGTTTGCAGAGAGAAATGGATTTGGATGTACGGTGGTCAGAGATGGAGACGAGAGAACGAGTTGAGAAATGGAGCTGAGATATGGAGATGAGAGAACGAAGGTTTAGAGGGAGAGAGAATGGGTTCTGAGTTGAAATTAGGGATTTAGGTAGAAAATTTAGAGACGAAAACAATATTTCTTCTTTATCTTTAAAAAAAAAATTATAATTAAATATATATATATATATATATATATATATATATATATAAAATTTAGAGACGGAACACATCCGTTTCTAATATATTATGACTTTCTTAAAATATTTATTTGACTAAATAGAAATAGAATTAGAGACAAAAAATTTAGAGATAGATAAATTTTGTCTCTAACTTTTGTCTCTAAACATATTTGACTTTTTAAAACATTCACTACAAAAAAAGTAGAGTTTAGCCATGGTTAAAACCGTGGCCAATGTTCAAAAAACCCGTGGCTAACTTAATTTCACCACGATTACTCAAACCGTGGCTAATCAAGGCGTCACCCCCACTCTAGCCACGGTTTTTTAAACTGTGGTAACATTACGTTAGCTACGGTTATTATCCTCATTAGCCACGCTTTAACCGAAGGTAATTATCATAGAATGAACAACAAAAGTCTAAATTTTAGCCACGGTTCAACTGTGGCTAAAAATTAGACTTTTCAAATATTCTAAAAATTAGACTTTTCGAATATTTTTTTCCATTTACTTTGCAACGTTTTAACTGTGGCTAATTTAATAGTTTCAGTTTATGTTTTAGCCACGGTGTTGGGGAATAATAAGGAGGGAAATGGAAAAAGAAAAAGGAGGGAGTAATATTGGCGGGCTGCTTTGCCACGATGGCCCAATTTCGTAGCAAATGTGGGTAATATTAGTTTGGTTTGCTACGGTTATTATAACCGTGGCTAACAAATCGTGGCTAAATCCCAAGTTTCTGGTAGTGATCATATTAACCGAATAGAGATAGAATTAAAGACAAAAAAATTTGAGATGGATAAATTTTGTCTCTAAACTTCATCTTTAAGTATATTTGACTTTAAATTGATGAAACAGAGACGGAATTAGAGACGAAAAATTCTAAGACGGATCATTTTCGTCTCTAAATTTTAAATTTTATTTTCCCTCTCTAATTTATCAAATTCATTTCTGTTTTTGTCTATATTAGAGATGAAAATTTTTTTGTCTCTAAATTTCGTCTCTAAATCAGAAATTTCTAGTAGTGTGTCTTCACCAAGCTTAATCGAAATAGGATTTGAGAATGTATACAACACAAACTGGTTTGTGGTGTTTGCTGTTGGGGTAGAAGAATCTTGTTCGGATACCATGGATGAACACTGTGCTATGATACCATGAAAGGTATCAGGGCCAGGATGGTGAAGAGAAAGAATAAACGAGAAAAAAGAAAGAATTTTGAAATTGAGATCAATGATTCATCTTATGATTCATTACACTTCACACAATATTACATTTTGATATATATATCAGCTTCTAACCATAACAGAATAACTATCATAATAGACTCTTAACTACTTGATGAATTGTCAATAACTAACAACTACCATTAACTGTTCTGAAGTAAATTCAGAGGAGTACCTGAGATAGGCACGTTACGGTGGATTCCTCCGCAGCACAGCAGCGACAACGGTGGTGCAAGGGGATGGGTACCTGCAAAAGGCACTCCGACGCTCAAGTTAGACTGTGCACAATAGGGATAGTCTGTATATCAGAGGAGATGCATACCTTTGATGCTTGGCATGGTATTTATAGGAGCGTGCGCAGAATCCTAAGGGGATTCCTCTTAGATGCAGGTAAATCAGGATTGATATCTTGATGATAATCACCTTTCCAGTGTTGTAAGATATGTCCCTGTAAATCCGAGATTAATATAAGGAAAGTATCTAGCCATCAAAGATATCTATAAATCCTATAATATCATAAGCTGACGACTAACAATTGCGCATATTTAGGGTTTTATCCTTTGCGTGGATCAATCAGCCACGATGTCATGTAGTAACACCGCTCAGGTGTCTTGATCCGTGGTCCGAAGCATATCGTGAGTCTTCCTCCACGACAGCTAGGAGGAGTTCGGTAGTGCGCACGCCGGGTTGATCCCATGGGTCGGGATCCCGGATCTCGGTCCAGAACAGTTGCCCCCAGCTTGGCTCTTGGATGAGACAGACCAGAGCCAAGTTTAGAATGGATCAACCACTACATGGCTGACGTAGCAATTTAACAGATAGGTGTTAGACCCCAGGTTATTACCGACGTCCTTGTTTTACTTAATTATAAGCAAAAATTATTGCTCTCCAGTACGAGTGCTGGAGACATATTCATCGTGAATCCCGAATGTGATCTCTGGTGACTTCAGCTTGCGATTCTCTGGGAAACTGATACTTGGACTTCATTGGGAAATAACGATTCTTTTAAAGAAAACGTCAGTTTCATAAGGATTTTCTCAACTGCTCCCTATCTTTGTGACCAACCAGAGGTCTAAGCATTTATTTTGGCTAACTTCATAGGATCAGGTCACCTTTTACGCGACCAATCAGAATCCTTTATGCACGCTATAAGTACAGAACACTTCTTCATGAGCTTGCATTCTCTTCTTCTTCACTATCGCGTAGAGATGATTTTTCCCAAGGGGATGAGTGTAGTTCTTTTTTCTTTCTCCTTTTTTGTGAAGAGAGCTTCATCATCTATAAAAATCATATTTTTATTTTTCCCAAAGTCCTTGAAGAGATTTAATCTTCTCCGAGGGTTTTTTCTTTCCGACAGAGGCCTTTTTATCTTGGCGTAAAACTGGGTTGCTATGCATTTAGGGAGGCGGAAGCCTTTCTATCCCGGCGTACACGGGGGTGTCTGATCCTATGTGTTGTTAGGATGGAATCATACTTCCGTCCTCCATTGCATGGGGACCCGATGGAGCACACTGTTCCTCTCTCCAACTTCTCGGCGGGTTACTTGAAAGCATCTGGCCGGTCTTTCTCGTAGTAACGGCTGGAAATGCAAGGATGCCTAATCAAAGGAGTGAGAACCCCCTTGGAGCAACTTGGGGTGGTCTGCTTTCTTTGACTTGCTTTCAAGGAAGTAACGGGGATCCGCTTCTGCCGCTATTCGTTGAGAAGGTGGGAGAAGGATGAGTGAGCGGAGGATTTCTACTCCAGAGTGGCTTCAGTCCGTTCTGGGGTGGAAAACGCGCTGTAGCTGCTCCATGACTTGAGGCGACTCGGAATGGCTGACACTGACGGAGGATTCTTCAGCTAGAGAGGTCGTACCCCTTCCATCGAGCGAAAGAAGATCTCGACCTTTAATTGCCTCGCGGAGAGGTTGTGCAAAGAGCATTGACGTTCTCTCCGGGGTCATGATCCTGGTTTGCCAATGTTCTGCAAAGCCAATCCACTTTTTTAGGAGACCGAGGTTTGGAGATGTGGACGGGTACGAGCCAGGTGGCTGGAGATATTTGCCCCTTTTCCCGGGATTTCCTTATACATTCTATGTCTCAATATTTTTCTTTTCCTCTTATTCAGTTGTATGACGATGTATGGAATGAGAATGATTCAATAGACTTTTTCCTTTTCTGAATTTGTTCTGTATTTTCATTTCATTTTTCCACCGAAGTAACTCTGCCGGGATGAGTCCAACGCTTATCCCGGTAAAAACCAAGTAAAGACATTGCCGGGGTTGGTCCAATGCCAACCCGGAGTAATGGCCATAAACACACCTCGGAATTAGCACGTCGTGTGCAACGTCAATAGCAAATTGGGCCTGGAATCCGTGGTACCAACCCGGGTTCTCATCCAACATTTGTACGATGTTTTAGATTACTGCGTAACCGTCCTTTCAACTGCTATTACAGCTGTGTGGGCCACGTGTTGCGATTTCATTGGAGGGACGTGCCTAGAGCTCCACGAGCCATGATGAGCACCTTTTGAATTTGCATTGGAGGGGACAGGAATGCCCCCTAACCGTTCAACCCTTAATAGCCTTTTATAAACGAGAGTCAGAGGTTTGTCTTCCTTACTCTATCATTTTTAGTCTCCTTCACCGTGCGTTGAAAGCTTTGGCTTCTTTTTGGGTGCTTTCCACTCGCAGCTTCTCCATTGTTCTAGCGCAGCTTCGCCACTCTCTGCTTTTACACAGTAAGTTGCTTTCTTTCAGTCTTTTTGTCATTTGCGCTTTTCAAAAAGTAGCTACGCGTTTCTGGTTTTGCTTGTCTTCAAATAGGGCTTAGTAATTTAGGTAGATACAGTCGCCTCCCTGAAATACCAACTTCGTCGCGCCATGCGCGGTGGAGGAGTTCCCCTGAATGCTTTATTTCCGGTGGGACAGGAGGTCGGTAGGGGAGGTTAGGGTTACCTCGCTCTCCCTGTGTCTGAATCTAAGAAACTATTGATTCTGACAGTTTCTTACCGACTTTTTTGGATGTTCTCAGGGTTTCCATGGCCAAAGGAAAAACTAGGGTTCAGCCCCCATCTCACGACGTCCGTGATCCGGTGGAAGACGAGCTGGTTCGAGTGCGGCGGGGCCCCGGATTGGTATGTACGTGGGTAGTGGACGACGTGTGGGATCGTCAATCCAGGTTTTCAAGGGAAGACGTACTCCGAGAGTCCCTCTTCGCCTTGGAGTTAACCGTGAACAAGGCTCGAGATGACGAGTTTGAAGTTGTCTGTCCGAACTGGAACGAGAGGGTATGTTCCTGCCGAGAAGAGGGTTCGCATTTCATGTTCCTGTACGAGCCGCTTTTCCTTAAGCTAGGGCTGAGGATGCCGTTCTCTGACTTTCAAATGGACATACTCCGCACTCTCCAAGTGGCCCCTTCACAGATCCATCCTAACGGTTGGGGCTACATCATATCATTCGAGAGGTTTTGTCGGTTGATGGGCCTCAAGTGCTCGGCGAATACCTTTTTTTATTTTTATACAAGAATAAACACCCAGGGGACGGTAAGGCAAACGAGCTGGCTTGTCATCCGATCCCGGCTCGGTCGTAAGTCCTTTGATGTTTTCGAAGAAAGCTTCAAAGGGTTTAAGACTGCGTTTTTCAAGATAAAAGCCAAGGAGGGATGTCATCCCTTTTTTCTCAAGCCGGACGGGGAGCCAAAATTTCCTCTTTATTGGACGCGGAGGAGCTGGGACGTGCCTCTCGACATGATTGAAAAAGAAGAGGGAGATCTCGACCCCGAAGAAATTAGGACCGCAAAATTCATAACCCGATACGCTGAGAAGCATGGGAACATCAACATTAGAGATGTCCTTTGTGTCCCTGCTGATGATCTTCTTTACTCTTTGCTAGGTAGGAATTAGGGCATTTATACCTCTAGTGTGTCCCTAAGAGTTTGCTTTGTCTTCATATATCAATGTTTCGAGATGTACTGACTGTATTTGTTTCTGCTTCTTTTCAGTTAGCAACATGACATCTGGATCTTCCATGGTTACACTGCGGTCTTCAAGAAATCGGAGGAAAGGGATGAAGACCGCGGCTTCTTCCTCCACAGCCATTCCGGACTCATCCGACCGGGGCGTTGCCATTGGAGAGCAAGATGAGCCGGGATCCCCTACCCCACTTCTCAGAGGGAGAAAAAGGCAAGTTGTCGAAGAGCCTTCTGAGCGTGGTGGACGATCGTCAAAGGGCGGCGAGAAGGAAATAACGGACTTCTTGCCCATCATCACGGGGAACTCTGAGCCCGAGCCCTTCATAGATGGGTGACTTTTGAGTGGCGAGGTGAGGCAACATATTGCCGAACAGGGTCTGGGCCAAACCTTAGCCGCGCTCCAGAGGCAAGCTCTCTGGGCCGCAGCCGAGATCCGTGTCATCGAGGTCACCATCGAGAACGCTGATCGTCGGGCGTCGGCAGAGCTGAGGGCCTTGAAGAAAGAAAAGGAGGAGATTGACCAGAAGTTAGCCGCGTCCCTAAAAGCCAGTGAGGATAATAGGATGAGAGCCCTCGAACTGGAAAAGAAAGTCACTGAGCTGGAAAAGGCGTTGGCGGACTCTGAGGCTGCCAGGAAGGTCGAGAAGCTTGAAGCCGACAGAAGCATTGGCGCTCTGAGGGCCGAGGTGGCGGAGCTTGAGAAGGAGGTGGAGGAGCTGGACGGAGTGGCTGGAAACGTTGGGGAGGAGCAGTTCCAAAATGCTGTGAAGCAAATCCAGCACTTCAATCTCGGGGTCGACCTTATCTTGGAGGGTGTGACCTCAGAGAAAATGTTTCATAATGGCCAGCTTGTAGTTGTCGAGGAATTAGCCGCGAAAACTCCTGGTGGCAACCCGGAGGTTATTCAGATCCCGGAAGAGGGAGAGGCCAGCGTTTGAGCTTCTTTTTTTTTTTGCCCCCTGCGTGGGGTTTTGCTGTTTGTATGGACAATTGCCCCGTGTTTGGGGTTTTATAACTAATTACTTTGTTTAGTCATTCATTTTCGTTTTTCATGATCTGACCTGGGTCCAACGCCCTTTTCGTAGTTGTTATGCCGGACTTAGAAAATTGTGCTGTGAAAACCATGGTCCGAGATCCTTCACTCATGTCATTAATTGAGTGGCATTCCCTTGGACTTAGGTAAGAAAAGGCCTTGGTCTTTTAATCTAATGCTTATAATAATGAAACGTCAAGAAATTTTAGACTTAGGCGAAATAAAACCTTGATCTGTATTCCAGTGCTTGCTACGGGAAGCGTTTGGAATTGCAGACATAGGTAAGAGTAGCGTCTGGTTAGGGCATTTTACGCGAAGACCCTTTTGCCCAAGGCGCCAGCATTGCTTTCAACCTTGCCCGGGGTAAGTATCCTAATAACCGTACAGATTTTAGGATCCCTTCTTAGCTTAGGTATAAGAAAGGAGTGTGTACATATGATTCGTACTGTCTCCTATCGACTTTTTAGAGCAACGCGTTGGATCAAAACTGGTTTCCTGAATAATAACTTTATTGCTGAACCTGGGAGAGCAAAAGTCCGTACATAACGTACTTATTTAAAACAAGAACGGATCAAAGATAATTCTACTGAAGGGCTAAGCCGCTATGGGCATTTAGCTATAGTATTTCCTTAGTTTGTCCGTATTCCAGTAATTCTTGACCGGGGTCCCAGATAACGTTTCCAATGTGTGGGCTCCCTTACCCGTACTGGTGACGACACGATAGGAGCCTTCCCAGTTAGGGGCCAGTTTTCCTTGGGAGACATTTTTTCCTCATATGTCGGCTCTTCTGAGGACTAGATCGCCGGGCTGGAATTTTCTCGGGACTACTTTCTTGTTGTACCTGGCCGCTGTCTTCTGCTTGAGGGCGGTATCCCGTATGTGGGCTACGTTTCTTCTTTCTTCGAGCAAGTCCAGGTCCTCTCTGATTAGGCCGGGGTTGTTGTCGGATGAGAATTGTTGGTAGCGCCAGCTAGGCTCCCCTATCTCCACCGGGATCATGGCTTCGCAACCATAAGTCAGCTTGAAAGGAGTCTCTCCCGTCGTGGAATGGGGGGTGGTCCGGTATGCCCAGAGAACATGGTCAAGTTGCTCGACCCAGTTCCCTTTGGCTTTGTCTAACCTCTTTTTCAAACCTCGCATGATGATTCTATTGGCGGCCTCGGCTTGTCCGTTCGTCCTGGGGTTCTCGACGGAGCTGCAGTGGTGCTTTATTTTCAGACCGGCTAGTAGCTCCTCAAAAGCTTTGTTTTTGAACTGGGTTCCGTTGTTTGTGACTACAGATTCCGGTATGCCGAACCTGGTGATGATATGGCGCCAAGTAAACTTCTGAATTCGAGCCGAGGTAATGGTGATCAGGGGTTCGGCCTCGATCCATTTAGTAAAATAGTCTACTGCTACCTCCAAGTATTTAAACTGCCTTGGGGCCTAGGGGAACGGACCTAAGATGTCTATACCCCACCGGTCAAAGGCCCACGGAACCGACATCGTGGACAGCTCTTCAGAAGATGCTTGAAAATGATCTACATGACGCTGACACTTGTCGCAAGTTTGAACATGTGCATGAGAGTCAGCTTCCATTGTCGGCCAATAGAATCCTGCCCTTAATACTTTTTGGGCTAGGGCTTTGGCTCCTAAGTGGTGACTGCAGCTCCCTTCATGAACTTCAGCTAAGGCGTATTCTGCTTCTTTGGGGGTTAAGCACTTTAGAAGAGGGGAAGAGAAACCACGCCGGTATAGTCGACCGTTGTAAATGGTGTATCTGACCGACGTCTTTACTAATCTGGAAGCCTCCTTCGGGTCCGTTGGCAGCTTTCCATGCTACAGATAGCCCAATATAGGAGTGATCCAGATGGCTGATGATCCTCTACTTGGGATATGCTATGATCCGTGATGGAGGGTTGGGAAAGAGTTTCTTGGATTACAGACCGGTTGTTGCCAGGGCCTTTTGTGCTGGCCAGTTTAGATAAGAGGTCAGCTCTGGAGTTCTGTTCCCTTGGGATGTGCTCTATCCTGACTTCTTCAAAATCTTTTAAAAGTTCTTGGACCTTGTTCAAGTATTTCTGTAGGAGGGGCTCTTTAGCTTGATAGTCACCTCGGATTTGAGAGGTTACTAGCTGGGAGTCACTGCAGAGTGTGATCCGCGTTGCCTCCAAATCCTTTGCCATTAGCAACCCGGCAATGCAGGCCTCGTACTCGGCCTGATTGTTTGAAGTTGGGAATTCAAACTTCAGGGAGTGCTCCAAAGTCAAACCCTCTGAATTTTTTACTATCACCCAGGCCCCACTTCCTTTGGGGTTCGACGATCCGTCGACAAAAATGGTCCAGAAAGCTTTCTTTGGGTCGCCATTGTCTGTTGTGAGTTCTGCCAGGAAGTCGGACAACGCTTGGGCTTTTATTGCAAGTCGTGGTTCGTATGTAATCCCAAATTCTGAGAATTCGATCGATCACGCAATCATTCGCCCGGCCAGATCTGGTTTGTGTAGTACGTATCGGATAGGTTGGTCGGTTCTTACCACCACAGGGTGGCATTGGAAGTATTGCCGAAGTCTTTTTGCGGTGA
This sequence comes from Ormosia emarginata, assembly GCA_029884605.1. Classification (NCBI taxonomy): domain Eukaryota; kingdom Viridiplantae; phylum Streptophyta; class Magnoliopsida; order Fabales; family Fabaceae; genus Ormosia; species Ormosia emarginata. The sequence goes on from JAQQTP010000023.1 coordinate 181,020, forward strand.
TGATGAGCGCGAAGGCGACTTTCTCAACCTTTTGGTATCAGAGCTCAGGTCCCTGGAGGACCTTACTCACGAAGTAGACAGGCTTCTGTCCCTCGTCGGTTTCTCTGATCAAAACTGAGCTTATGGCTTCGTCGTGGACGAATAGGTACAAGTAAAGTGTTTCCCCGATGTCCGGCCTTATCAAGATAGGGGGAGGACAAAAGGTTTTTCAACGATGTGAAGGCGTCCTCGCACTCTTGAGTCCATTCAAAACTTCTTCCCTTCTTGAGCAATTTGAAGAGGGGGAGAGACTTGTGAGCGGCTTTGGCTAAGAACCTTGTGAGGGCAGCTATGCGCCCCGTGAGCTGTTGTACTTCTTTGACATTCCGGGGGCTCCTCATGTTGAGGACGGCCTGACATTTATCCGGATTGGCTTCAATTCCTCTATGCATGAGCATGAACCCCAAAAATTTACCGGCCTAAACCCCGAAAGCGCATTTCTCAGGGTTTAGCCTCATATTGTATTTTCGAATTTGTGCAAATACTTCTTCAAGATCCGCCGTGTGAGATCCGGCGTGTGGGGTCTTGACTATCATGTCGTCTATATAAACTTCTAGCATTTTTCCCACTTGATTTTCAAAAACCTTGTTCATCATCCTCTGGTAGGTGGCGCCTGTATTCTTCAGGCCAAAAGGCATGACCTTGTAGCAGTAGCTCGCCCTATCGGTAATGAAGGCGGTTTTATCTTCATCCCCAGCGTACATGGGAATCTGGTTGTATCCGGAATACTCATCCATGAATGAGAGCCACCTGAACCCGGAGGATCCGTCCACTAATTTATCCACATTGGGGAGTAGATATGGGTCCTTGGGACAAGCTTTTTTCAGGTCGGTATAGTCTACGCACATCCTCCATTTTCCGTTGGACTTTTTTACCAGGACCACATTGGAAAGCCATGTGGTATAGGAAATTTCTCTGATGAAGTTGCCATTTAGTAGTTCTTTAACTTGGTCTTCGACGACTTGCTGCCTCTCGGGTCCGATCTTCCTCTTTTTTTGCGCAATCGGTTTGGAGCCTTCTTTAATCGACAGCAGGTGGCAAATAAAGCTGGGATCGAGTCCGGGCATGTCGGAGGAAGTCCAAGCGAAAAGGTCTTTGTTTTTCAATAAGAGTTCTGAGAGCTGTTGTTTTTCTCCTTCACCCAGACGGGCTCCGATTTTAGTTACCTGTCCAGGATTGTTCCCGAGTTGAAGGGATTCCAGTTCGCCTTCGGGTTGTGGTCGGGTATCCCGGATTTCTTCTCTGACGTCCAGCTCGGTCATCAGAATGTTAACCTGGTCGATAGCCGGGGTAGACACAGAGCGGCTTGACGTCCAGGGTACTTTACAAATCTTCAAACTCTCGTTATAGCATTTTCTGGCTGCAACCTGGTCGCCTTTAATAGTGACGACGTCATTGTTCTTATTGAGGAACTTCATCACAAGGTGAGTGGTGGATATTACTGCCCCGAGAGCATTGAGAGACGGACGGCCCAGGATAATGTTATAGGCCGAGGGGCAGTCCACGACCAGGAATTTTACCTTCACGGTCCTGAAGAGTGTAGATGATCCAAGAGTTAAATGGGTTTCGTAATATCCTACCGGAGTGATCTTCTCACCGGTGAAACCCGTTAATTCTCCAACATGGGGAGTCAAGTCGGATTGCAGAAGTTCCAATTTTTGGTGAAGGTCTAGGAACATAATGTCGGCTGAATTCCCTTAATCGACGAAAATTCGGCGGACTTCGGCATTGGAAATTACTCCGAAGATGACGAGTGGGTCGTCGTGATCCGGGATTATTCCGTCGTAGTCTTCGTCTAAGAAGGTGATGAGAGACGTTTTCCTCTTTTCCGCTTGTGTTCTTGATCCTGAGTGGGCCACGCTAAAAACTACCATTCTAAGGGCTTTCTTTCGAGCTCCATTGGAGGATCCTCCTCCGACAAAATCACCGGCAATGGTATGGATCGTCCTGTTGGGCTCGGCGCGGTGATCATCATTACCAGCGGGGGAGTGTTTCTATTCCGGCCCTGTCGGTCGCTGTTATTACGTTGAGGCGGAGTCCGGGATCTTCTCATCGGGCTTCTTGTCCTTCTTCTGCGCGGAGGGAATGGACTCCGACGTTTGCTGTCTGTGTGTCTGTTATTCCCTTCGTTGTTTTGCACGCGGAGGATATACTGCTGCAGGCCCGGCCTTGATTAGAAATTCAATGGCATCACGCAGCTGATAGCAATCCTCTGTATCGTGGTCATAGGCTTTGTGCCATGTGCAATGTTTGGAGTGATCCTTCTGCCTCTGCCTCTTGATAGGAGGCGGTCTCGGGATGTTCTGAAACTCCGTGTTCATCACTTCCCTCAAGATCGTTTCTCGGGGTGTGTTCAAAGGAGTATAGTCTGCATAGTTTCTCCGGGGTGGGCTACCCTTTGGGGGTCGTGACCTTGAGGAATTTTGGTTGAGCTTTTGATGAGAAAGTTCACTTTTGTCCCACCTCCTGATGAGAAGGTTCACTTTTGTCCCACCTCCTGTGGTCTTCTGTTGCCTCTTCCAGGTAGACGTACTTCTCGGAACGTTTTTGGAAGTCGGTCAGATTGTCTGGCTTCTTTTTTGCCAGGGACTTAAAGAAGTCGGAGCCTATCCGGAGACTGCTTCTGGCGTAATGCAAGGCTATCCTATCTTCAAAGTTTTCTACGTTGGTGCAGGCAGCCATAAAACGTCTGACATAGTCCCGGAGGCTTTCATCCTTTCCCTGGCGGATCTTGGCCAAGGATTCGATGGATTTAGGCTGTTCCTTGCTCGTGGTGTACTGCAGCAGGAAACGCTGCTTGAGGTCGGACCAATCCACGATGGTTCCCCGTGGTTGGCTGGTGAACCATTTGAGGGCCCCCTTTTTGAGGGAGAGAGGGAAGGCTCGGCACAACAGTTCCATGGATCCGCCATAGAAGCATAGGGACTGCTCGTAGGCATTGATGTGTTCCTGGGGGTCCGTGGTCCCGTCGTAAATTTCAAGGTTTGGAGGAAACTTGAAATTTCTCGGAACCCGGAATTCTATGAGCTGGTCGGAGAAAGGCTGTTCCACGGTTCCTTGGTTCCGATTGTTGTCCCCAGTATGAGGAATTCCCTCATCATCATGGGCCCTTGTCCTATTATTTTCCACGTCGGTCCGTTTGTCAGGTCGGCGTGGCTCTGGTTGACCTTCATGCATGGCGCGCTGTATGTCTTCCAGTCTTCTAAACTGGTCATTGAGCAGATCTATATGTTGTTGCAACATATCCTGGAATTGGCGTTAAGAAGCCCGAGATTGGTGCGTGTGTTCAGAACGTGATGCACGATCGTCGAACTCGTTGCTCGAGTTTCCCAAGCGTTGGTGTACAGGAATTCTGCGTTCATGAAGGTTCTGGCTGCCCTTCTGGGCTGGGAACTCAAGTCTATCCCTGACAGAAATCCTGCGTGATGGGTTAGGAGACTCCTCAGAAAAGGAGGTGGAGTGCCCATCACGTCGGCTTCCTGGTCGGGGCGCCTGATTTCTCACAGCAGAGGTTTGAGCCACAAGTGGAGGCAATGGCGGTGGTGGACATTGCATGTCGAGATCTTGTCTCTGGTTGACAGAGGCTTGAGCAACGTCTCTTCTGTAGTTTTGCCTCGTATTCACCATGATTGGGTGGGATTAGAATTTTACGGTTTTTCCACAGACGGCGCCAATGTTCTGAAGTAAATTTAGAGGAGTACCTGAGATAGGCACGTTACGGTGGATTCCTCCGCAGCACAGCAGCGACAACGGTGGTGCGAGGGGGTGGGTACCTGCAAAAGGCACTCCGACGCTCAAGTTAGACCGTGCACAATAGGGACAGTCTGTATATCAGAGGAGATGCATACATTTGATGCTTGGCATAGTATTTATAGGAGCGTACGCAGAATCCTAAGGGGATTCCTCTTAGATGCAGGTAAATCAGGATTGATATCTTGATGATAATCACCTTTCCAGTATTGCAAGATATGTCCCTGTAAATTCGGGATTAATATAAGGAAAGTATCTAGCCATCAAAGATATCTATAAATCCTATAATATCGTAAGCTGACGATTGACAATTGCGCATATTTAGGGTTTTATCCTTTGCGTGGATCAATCAGCCACGATGTCATGTAGTAACACCACTCAGGTGTCTTGATCCGTGGTCCGAAGCATGTCGTGAGTTTTCTTCCACGACAGCTAGGAGGAGTCCGGTAGTGCGCACGCCGGATTGATCCCATGAGTCGGGATCCCGAATCTCGGTCCAGAACACTAACTGTATTAACTAACTAACACTGTCAATTACACATAGCATAATGGGTTTGGCTGCTTCCTCCAAATACAAGTCCAATGTTATCTTCCGTGATGTGTTAGTGTTATATAAAAGATAGTGTACATTGTTAGATTAGTTAGGTGATTTGCATTTATTTTTCCCCGCGAGGCAGATAGGGATTTGGGAGCTTTTACTAGCCTTTTAGAGTCTGCACAGGGTTCCTCTTCTTATGATAGTGTTAATGCAGCTAGGTAAACCCTTTTATCCAGCCTGTACTTCTTGCCCGTTTTATGAAATTTATCGTGAAAAGTTGGATCCAACACCTGAACCAATATATATACCAGGTCCTTTGAAATTTGACGCACAGCAAAAAGAACTAACAAGCCCATTTAAGGTAATATTTTCAACCTTACTTTTTTTACATTTAATATACACAAACTTGGGAATTTCGTACTATAATGTTAATAAGTGTAGAACAATTACTAAGCCCGTGTATGTGCTATGTGTATGGATTCTTGTATTTGATTTACGGTGGGGTCTCACATGCAACAAGCAATTTTGGGGGTATTATTTTAAATAATAAAGATATTTACACATTAATTTCATTACATCATTTGTATATCACTTCTTTTTTGGATAATAAAACAAAACAAAAAAATACACATCTCGATACACATTGTCTATCTTTTTTTTTATTCAAAACAAGAAAGATGTACAAATAACATCACTTTATTTTAAATTCAAGTTAAAATATCATGCATATTCTAACTTTAAATTAATAAAATAAATAAATAATTTTTATTTTGTGATACCACGTAGTATCTCTACATATTCGACTTATTTGAATCGTCCATAAAACTAATTAACGTTTAATCATAAAAATACGAGAGTTATGCAATTTCTTCTAAATTTTGAACCTGCATCCTCGCCTCAAGCGGTTGAGGTTGGTTACCACCTTGACCCACTATATGTGGGTAAATAAAATAATTATTATAATTACATTCATACTTACAGTATAATTTAAAAAAATAATGAAAAAGAGTATAATTATATTCTTTTAAGGTTTTTGCACAATAGTTAATAATATTATTAAATAACCTCAAATATAAAAAATATAGTATAATATGATTAAATAACCCTTGTGATCATTTCATTAATATATATGTAGTCACTGGATATAATTATGAATTTTGTGTAGTTATTGAGTTTAATTAAAACAATAAAGAATAGAGGTAAAGTAAAGTTGAAAAAAATTAATTAATACTTTATTAGTATTCTCAAATATCATATAATTTGAAACAAAATAAATTGTAAAATAATATATATAAAGGGACAAAATGAGTACTAATAGAATGGTAAATGACAACAACCTATCAATTGACATAGGTCATTTATAATAAAAGATAAATTTTTTTTAAAATAAATTTATATATTAAGTGAGTAAATAAAAATATATTATTTTTAAATTATTAGTAGGTTAAAATTTCTTGACACTTTATATTAAATAAATAATAAATATATTATTACTTAATTACTTTACCCACAAACTTATTTTAGAATAATTTTTTCATATAACAAAATTTACTCTTCCGCAATGTCGCAGATTCTTTTTTAACTACTTTTCTGTTAATGACACCTCAACTACTGCTTCTTACCACCAAGACAAACCATTGCACCCCGATACGACACACAATTAATTCTCACATAAGACAACTTTTTAACACATCTCCCAATTCTTTTTTCAAGCAAATGTTTGCAATTTTGTACATTACCCACAATGTTGCACTCTTCCCGTGACAATCTAAACGGTAATAAATGGTTTAGTCATGTCAAAGATTATTATCACTGATAATTTTGCAGTTTATTTTACAATACCCTTTTTTTAGTTTTCTTTATCATCACTGACAATTTGCTATAAAAGAGTACAAGCTGAACGCGATAAAGCAGGCTTCACATCCATAGAGTCGCATTCATCTATTTGGGACGAACTATTTCACTCTCCTGGTGGCTCCACCTATTCATCAAGCACTTTGGATGTCAAACTTGAGAATGGTAATATTTTCGTGTACTTTATTATTTAAAAGATTAGATCGTCTTCTATTAATAAAAAATAAGAGAAGATTTTATTAATTAAAAATATGTGTTTTAACACATATTGTATGTGATATGTATAATAAAAAATTAAAAAAAATTATATATATCACATGTAATATATATAAAAATATGTATTTTTAATCAATAAGATCATCTCTTATTTTTTATTAAAGGAAAAGATTCCTACCCTTATTTAAACATCCTCATTCATGTGCAATTATTTTAATTATGTAGCAAAATATTATGTTAAAGACGAGGCCATACAATTTCTGAATGCATCTAAGTATCCGTTATTCTTGCCGTCATAGATAACAAGTCTGTTGACAATGCACTAGTAAGCCCTTCAATTTGTTATGTTTGTTTGAAATGGTAAATTAAATATTAGTCATTTAATCCACTATTACTTCATACTTGTCCAGCCATTGCCAGATGCATTTTTTTATCATGTTTCTTCTAATGATAAACTCAAATGGAACATTAGCGATGGTCTTGTTAGTGGGGAAATAGAGTGGATTATGGATCAACATGAGACACCGGCTACAAAGACATATGCTTCTCAACTGGGTGGCCAGATCTAGCACGGCCGGGTCCTGATGCTAATACCTAGAGATGTGGTCGTTGTTAAGCTTTCAAGTGTTTGTGAGAGGGAGATTAAGGCCAAGGTTTTCACTTTGTTGTTTATTATTATTAACTGTCTGTATGACCAGTATCTATGTATCGTATGCCTATTAATGAGAAGGACCGTATTGCATGAACCATGGTCATGACTTAATTCAATGTGCACATCAATTGTAGACTTACGACAATTTAACCTCATTCTAAATAAAACTAAATTGTTGCAGACTAAACACTTATAACTATGGACCATAATCATAATAAATAAATAATATCTAGTTTTAGTTCTCTACATTATATTAAGTGTGTGTTTGGGATAGTTATGAAAACTTGATCATTTTAATAATCGATTATTTTATAAATTTTTTTTGTTATAATCAATTATAATAGAATCAGTTTTATGTTTGAATATGTTAGTTAAAAAATAATTTTAAGATAATCTATTTCGTTTAGATGGTATAAAAAATTACTTTTATGCATTAAATTATCAAAATATGTATAAAATAATTAAAAAAATTATTTGATTGATGACAAAATAATATTTACATCTCGAAGTATAAATAATAATTTATAATCTAGGATCATAAGGTTTAATATTTAGCTTACGAAAAAAAACTTTTATAATGCATTGAATTTCGTGTTAAAGTTGAAGCTGATTTTGCAAAACATGTTATAACACTGTTGAAACAGATTTTTTTTTAAAAGCTATTTCAACAGTGAAATAAGTTGAAACAAACATGCTCTAATAGCATGTTTGGCAATGATTAAATTCGTTGCCAACAACTTTTTTTTTTTGAAAAAAAGCTGTTATAACAATGTTCAATCATGTTTGGCAAAATCAGCTTCAACTTTTATACGAAATTCAATGCATTATAAAAAAAATTTATAATGCTGAAATTTCAGTTTATGATTCTAGATTATAGATTATTCCTTACACTTTGAGATGTAAATACTATTTTGTCATCAATCAAATAACTTTTTTAATCATTTTATATCTATTTTGGTGATTTAATGCATAAAAGCGAATTTTTTTATACAATAAGTGCGTATTTGGAATAACTATGAAAACTTGATTATTTTAATAATTGATTATTGTATAAAAGCTTTTTGTTATAATCAATTATAATATAATCAATTTTATGTTTAGATATGTTAGCTGAAAATCGATTTTAAGTTAATCGATTTCATTTGGATAGTATAAAAAAAATCATTTTTATGTATTACATTATCAAAATAAGTATTGCATGATTAAAAAAAGTTATTTGATTGAGGACAAAATGATATTTATATCTTAAAGTGTAAGGAATAATCTAAAATTTAGAATCAGAAGCTGAAATTTTAACATTGTGAAAAAAAAACTTTTACAATATATTAATTTTGTATAAAAGTTGAAGTTAATTTTGTCAAATATGTGAGAATACTATTATAACGACTTTTTCTTCAAAAAAAATTGTTTGGTTGGGAAATAATCCCAACCAAACATGCTCTAAATAATATGATCAATTATTTTTGTCTAGTTTTACATAATTTGAAACTTAGTTCTTTTGTATTCAATTTTTATGTGGTTAGATATTTGTCTAAGAAAATTAGTTTGCAGTGATTTTATCATTATTATGGAAGATAAAGCAAGGCAAATGACATGCTTAGACGTTTAAAAGCTGAGCTTGGCACATTTTTAAGAAAGAGTATGTTTGGTTGGGATTATTTTCCAACAAAACAGTTTTTTTTTTTTAAAGAAAAGTTATTGTAATAGTATTTTCACATGTTTAACAAAATTAATTTTAATTTTTACACAAAATTTAATGTATTATAAATTTTTTTTTCATAATGCTGAAATTTCAGTTTAATGATTTTAGGTTATAAATTATTCCTTACACTTTGAGATATAAATATAATTTTATCCTTAATCAAATAATTTTTTAATTATTTTACATCTATTTTAATAATTTAATATACAAAAATAATTTTTTTATATTATCCAAATAAAATACATTAATTTAAAATTATTTTTTAACTAATATATTTAAACATAAAATTAATTCTATTATAATCAATTATAATAAAAAAATTATATAATAATTAATTATTAAAGTAATTAAATTTTTATAAGTATCACAAACACACCTTAAATCTACAGCTATGAAAATTTTTATAGGTAGGTTCTATTATGAAAATTGCTTCTCATACATTATTTTATATTTAATATTACTTACATTTATATACCTAATAGAAACAAAATACAAATATTTAAAAATAAATAAAATTAAGTATAACTAAATAACTAAATAATATATATATATATATATATATATATATATATATATATATATATATATATATATATATATATATATATATATATATATATATATATATATATCATGTTTCACGAGGACGATGTGTTAATCATTTTTGAAATAACCACTATGTTATTTGACTAGATTTATACTTTAATTTTTTTTCAACTCACTTATAAACTTATTTTATATCCCATAAAAAAATTACAATCATATACAATTTAATTTAATATCTCTCTCATATAAATATATAATATAAATATGATATACAAATTTTGGATGTACAAACGTTTTCCCTTAAATAAACGATTGGGTCTTGTCAAATTAAAGAGAAAGATAAGTTACTAGATGTGGAACGAAGGACCCACATCTGCAAAGTGATGAAGATTGGCATATTGCATATAACTTGGAGCTTGAAGATAAAAATTTTATGGTTTGCACAGAACAAAAGAAATGTAGGCAATTGATGAGAAATAAGTGAGCGAGAGAAAAGAAGGGAGAAATAAATGGTTGTGATGACATGTACTAATTACTTAATTATCAGAAATGACTAGAGTTAATCTTTAATTATTCAGTCTCACATACATGTTCAAGATAAAAAAAAAATTATTTAAAAGTCAAATGACTAATTAAAAAAGTCGTATAGCTTTTTGTTTTAATTTTCACCATACTACAATGATATAATGGTTATAATTTGTTTTTCTCATTTCACGATATGTCACTCTTCTCATTTGATATACTTGATACAAACCAAAAAGAAGTAAGATAAATGAAACAGCGAACAAGTGTTAAAGAAGAGTAGGATCAACATCAATTAAAAAAATACAAACATCAATTAACACACCGTATCATATAATTGCATATTTCACTATAGTATAATTGAACAACAAAATTTATCTTGCACCCATTCAAGTATAGTTTCAACTTTCTCATCAACCATAATTCATAATCTGTTACTTAAGCGTCAAATTTCATACAGTAATAACTTATAAGGGTATCTACCTCAAAACTGTCTACACCATCGGGAGGTAACAACAGGCAAGACAAAATATAAACTTTATAGCCATGAAATTCACATGATTGTATCCAAAATCTTATCATTGTCTTCCCAACAGGCAAATCTAGGTGGAAAGTCAATTTCACCAAGGTGATTTGAAAGTTATGCCTTAATGCAACAAAAACTCAAATACCAATAAATGATCTCATATTCAAGTAGGGTGGCAAACATTCTTTATCTTTGAATTATCAAAATACAAAAGCAGAGGATTCAAATTGGTATGCTAGGGTGCCGAGGATTGAAGAGTCAGCTAACCCTTCCATTAGGTATATTATCTCTATGTAGGGAATTTGAATTCAGGATAGGGATACCCCTTAACAAATTTGGCTCAATTTAGAATACTCATTGTTGAAAGGAACAAGGTTGTTTTAATTATAATTAATCTTTTCCACCACATAAATATGCTATAACAAATTCTTGTAATACCAGCCAGCAAGTTCATACAAGAATGAGGGACCCTTCAGAAAGCAAATGCAAACAACTTTTAGGCTACAAATATCAAAACTGTTCAGAACTATAAATTCCAATATCCATTGTAATTTGCTGGGGCTTTTATGTCTAAAGTGTCTCTTTAAATAAATTGAGAGGAAGGATTTCCTAAAATGGGACAAACATTATCGCACAAGAAATTTCTGAATAATGGAAAATATAAATCATCAAGTGCCACGTTATCCTACAAGGGAGGTTCCCATCAACTTCGAAATAAGGTCCCTTCTGGTACTCATGGTACAATTACAAAAAGAGGCTGCATGGAGCACAAGTATTTCAGTTAGAGAAATGACACAAAGTATGGAGAGAGAGAGAGAGAGAGAGTACCGTGTCTACACTGACTGGTTTCCCATCCTCCGCTAGTATCTCAGCTATTGTTCCTGATTGATCAGCCTGGGAAGCAATGAAAGAGAACCATGTAATTAGAGATTTGTTTTATTGGCTAAATAGCAACTAGAGAGTTAATGCAGCTGAATGAGATGGAAATAAAAAACAGAAACAGTGTGCACTGTGCATACAGCTTTCATAAGTCTGTGTTATAGTGTTTGCTATACCTATACTGAAAACCTTCTATATGGATTTATGTATATTACTATATGGGACAATAATCTAAAATAATAATGAGACATATGTCCAGAATAAAGGGGAAAGCAAAACAATATAGTTATATTAGTAAAAAGGGAAAGATAAGCACAATAATATACAAAAGCTAGCATAAAAAAGGACAATACACATACTTCAATTTCATTCATCAGTTTCATAGCCTCAATAATGCAAATAACCTGCCCTTTCTGTACTTTATCTCCCACCTGAAACAGCAACAAAAGAATGAGGCTATCCATTATTTTATTCAGTAAATACCCAGTAGTATGATTTGCAAATTGACACCTCAAAAGTAGTGCACTATTTAAATTAGATATGCTTATACATTTATACTGATACATACCTTAACAAATGGTGGTTCGCCAGGTGCTGGACTCCGATAAAAGGTTCCTGCCATTGGACATTTTAGCGGTGGATGAGATGATGTGCTTGCTTTTCCAGGCGAAGGTAAGGCAGGTGCCGCTTTTGAAGGTGGAGGGCTTGCAGAAGCAGAAGCAGCAGTTGGTGGTGGTGTTGGTGGCAGAGAATGATGTGTAGGATAGGGCATCGGTTGTGACGCTACAATTGTAGCTGGTGGAGGCTGCAAAGCTTCCTTTTTTCTTATCATGAGCTCACAGTCTGCTTGCTTAAGTTGCAGCTCCACAATATCTCTAGAATCCACAAGTCTGCCCATGGAAATAATATTAAATAAATATATATAAATGTAGCATACCCTAATGTTGATATATAAGGGGGGGAAAAAAAACATGCGAGTGTATACAGACTGTAGCCGCTTAGTCTTACTTTACAAGGTCTGAAACTTGATTCATAAATGCAGAAATTGAAGATGCATCTGCAGAAGAGCTTGGACCAGAGGGTTTCCCATTATGGTCATCTTTCTCTTTTGATGAAGCAACTTCAGGTACATTGACCAGTTTAGGTGCAGAATTTGAAGAATTTTCAACAGTAGCAGCCTACAAAATGTACAAGCAGGGTAACTTATGGTTAATATTAATTCAATCTTATGAAGCACTAATCCGCACAGAGCAGACACTGATGACAATTTTCATTCAAAGTAAAACTCAATGTGAACTGACCTCATTAGGCTGTGCTTGAAACTTCCAGACAGAAAATTGCTTCCAGTTAAGGCTCTGCAGGACACAACAATAACAACGGAAAATTTAAATAATCAGGAAGAAAAATATAGCTGCAAAGCCTCTGACACAGGTTTAGTTTTAGTATTCTGTCAATCAGAATTACCACTCACAAACTGAAATTGTTTTAATGGACAATTATGAATTTCTCCAGTTTTATGCACATTAGAAACTAATGGAGTGTAGTGACCTACATGCTTGTCAATTTCACCTGTGGTAACAGATCCATCAAATACAACGAAAATAATTCACTTCTTACGGTTATAGCATGCTAAAAAACTGTGTAGTCCCCATGTAAGGAAATTGAATAAATGGAACAATTATTATGAGCATTATTTAACCATAAAAATTACTAGGAATTCTAAACCATAGAGGTGCATATTAGAAATGTAAACCCAAATACCCAGCTTCATGATAAAAATGTTTTCTAATTACTGCAAATGTTGTCTTAACTCTTAATAAAAATATTGATCACCTATAGCAGAATTACATCATTACATATTGCTCTAATTCTCTATGTCTATAGTTTCATATGTGAGAGAAGGCCTTCTATGCTCAGCACTAAATTTTAATGTTAAAGAAAAATTACTAGATTCAATATACTTATTCCTTCATGAACATTCAGAAACGCAGGGAAAAGAATCCGGTAAAATATGTTAAAGGTAACACTTCTTTCTTTATTACTGAAAAAAAAGTTCAACTGATCGAAACACTTAGCTGTAGATGTTTTGAATAAACCAAGTTATATGAACTTGTAATTTCTCCACTCTCCAAGAAGAACTGTAATAGTCGCGGATGAAGTACTATGTTTGATGTTTCTATAGATCAAAATATGCGTCAACTGTAAAATGTGAGATGCTGAAAACAGCTTCAAAATAAATAGGACTTTAAGGAACAAAAGGAAAATTTCCTTTTGTTTCCTTTTTTTTCCACCAAAAATAGAGGACACTCATAACAGAAAAGACAGTGGGGATTTGCTTATTACTAATTTAAGCTGAAACTAATAGAATAGTTAAAGTCAGAGCAAAAACAACTGATAAGCTAAAACAAGAAACATGTTAACGACACGGCACCCAAATTTCCAGAATTCGGCCAACAAACTTGAATTCCATTTCTCCCGCTCCACTATCCTCTCAGGAAAAGAAAGGGAAAAACCAAAAAAAGGCAAAATTGAGCATTCTGGAGCGACCCCTTTTAGCTTCTTTATCATTCAATTAATATCTCAAACATAATTCATGTAAGCACACATACAAAATAATCAATCAATAAAGTGACATCATCACTATCCAAAATCTTAACAAATCAACATGGTATTCTTAATTCAAATTTCAAAACCAGATTCACATTTGATGCAATCACACACCTGAATCCCAGACAATGCCGGATCACGAACGAAAGATCCAAATGACTGGGATTTCTTCAAGCCCAACCCGCTCTGAAACGAGACCATCTGCTTGTTCCGTTGCGGCGTCTGTGAGTTCAATCCCAAATGAGCAAAAGAAAGGCACTTGGGGCAAGGGACCGTGAAAGAAGCCATTTGGAACGAACCCCACAAATCAAAAACCGAATTTTCCTCCTTGTGAGCTCAAGTCTGCAAAAAATGTTGGAAATGGCGAAGTGGGTCGATGAAAATATAAGGATTTTTTGAGGCAATGAGATCCAAGAGGGTGTTCGGGAATGGTGTGAGAAGGTAAAAGGGAACACTAAACTGCAATGGAATGGATGATGGAGACTACGAAGGAGGAACACTGGTTTTACACTATGGCTTCGATGATAACAATGAGAACATCAACGTCACAGTTTCAACCAACTTGGAACAATAAATCTAAATCATGGGTCACTGCTTTTGTATTTGTTGTCTCATAAGATAACAGAGTCATAGGTTTAGGTTTCCCGTTTCCCTCCAACTCCACCACATTGGGATTGGGTCATTGGGGTGTTGGTTTTCGATATCAACGGTGATGAGAGCTCCTGGTTGTGGAAATCCGACGGCTGTTGCTTGTGGTATTAGGGGGTGTCTGGTTCAGCTTAGTATTAGGGGGTGTTTGGACCAACAACTTTTTTTAAAAAAAAAAACTATTGTAACAGTGTTCAATTATATTTGGTAAAATCAATTTTAATTTTTATATGAAATTCAATGCGTTTTAACAAATTTTTTTTATAATGTTGAAATTTCAGCTTATGATTTTAGATTATAAATTATTCTTTACATTTTGAGATGTAAATACTATTTTGTTCTCAATCAAATAATTTTTTAATCAATCAAATAATTTTTTTAATCATTTTATACCTATTTTAGTAATTTAATGCATAAAAATAATTTTTTTATATCATCTAAACAAAATAAATTAGCTTAAAATTATTTTTCAGCTAATATATCCAAACATAATCGATTATTGAAATAATCAAGTTTTTATAGCTTGATTATTGAAATAATCGATTATTGAAATAATTAAGTTTTCACAGCTATCCCAAACACGCACTTATTGTGGAGTGAGCAGATTTGGTAGGTCTCTTGCCTTTTGGTGTCTTTTTGTTTTGTTTTTTTTTGTATAAATAAAAATAAAAATAAAAACATATTAGCTTTTATTTAAATCATTTAAAAGATTTTTATTTACTGAGAATGTGTCTTGGTCATAAAAGGATTTTTATTTTAGTTTCTGAAAAATAAAAATAAAAAGATAATTATATACCACTTTTAGGTCATTTTAGGGGTGTATGCATTGTATATATATTTTTTAAGGGTATGTGATTTAATGAGAAAAAGTGATAAAAAAGTATGTATGATGAATAGTATTGAAAGAAATATAAAAAGTGATATGAAAGAAAAATAGATAAAAAAAATTAGAATTGAAGTAGGAAATAACATAAGAGGCAAGGATTTTTAAATTGTATTTTAGGAGCTTAATACAATTTCTATCTCATAACATAGTTTTTAAATTTATCTTTAATTCATACAAAAATGTAACTCAAGGTAAGTGGTAAAATTATTATTTTTTATTTAATTAAATAATATAAAAACACTACTTAAAAGATCATCAATAACATTGATTAAATTCAAGTCTATAACTCTATATGCATATATATTTTGATTATAAACAATTATTAATTATATTTATTATATTCGTCATTAATGAATGCAACAAATTTAAGTCAATTTTACTATATAATAATAATAATTATTATTATTATTATTATTATTATTATTTTTGAATTTAATAGATAGTAGAAAAGATAGTTAAACAATTTTTATATATATATATATATATATATATAAATATACATATAATATATTAGGGAAATGTGAGATTTTTTCAATGATTATTTAATCTTTTTAAAAAATTTAAATGAAAGTTCATGAGAAATGTCAGTGTTCTGTATTAATATTAATAAATGCGGAAAGATAAGTAGAAGTATAATTTGAATTTAACTCAAATGATAATTAAGATTATCAGGTGGCTTTCATAGTATAAACTTTATTTGGCCTAATGCTTTGTTTTGTGGATGAATTTAATCCTAATAAGCTCATCTGATTCAATCCTGATAGGAATTGATATTAGACTCGGTATAAGAGATTAAAAAAATTAAAAAAAAAAACTAATAAACTCACTTTTACACACTATGACAATTGTCACTACCCCCGGCCCTAACATTACCACTGCCTCTGTAGTTATCACTCTAAGTACAATGTCACAACTCTATCGCATTATTATATTTATCATCGTTAACATCAATAAATTATTACATATTTTTAGAGTGTCATGAAAAATTATATTTATATCACTTAAATTTTAATTTTTTAATATTAATTAATAATAGAACATATCATTAACTTATATATTTTTTATTTTTAAAAAATAAAAAAATAAAGTTGGGATAATAACCACTGTCATGCCACCATTATTATCGCTGCTTTCATATGTTTTCCACATATCAAGATCCTCTATACTTTTTTCTTTTTAAACTACAACGGATCCTAACCGTTGAAAATAGTTTCTTTTATGATAAATTGTTGAAGGTAAAAATATTTTCTCCATTGGGGTTATGAAGAAACCACAAAAACCTCTATCCTACCTTGGAGGCATTCTAGATGAGTGCTCCTTACTTGCACCGGCGCTCAGATCCTGCAATTTCTCTAATACCAAATCCAAAAGGGAAGGAAATAAGCCAACCCATGCCCTTGCAAAGTTAGCATGTGCAACTGGTGATTTTATTTGGCTTGAATAAGTCCCCCAAGATATATGTAATGTAGCCTTTTTGGACTCTTTGGCTTTGCCAATATCTTTTGAATAAATGAATCATAATTTGAGTGTCAAAATAAAAAAGAAAAAATGTACAATGAAATAAAATACACAATATAAAATAAATAAAATGCCAAA
The DNA here is from genome assembly GCA_029884605.1 of Ormosia emarginata. Taxonomy (NCBI): domain Eukaryota; kingdom Viridiplantae; phylum Streptophyta; class Magnoliopsida; order Fabales; family Fabaceae; genus Ormosia; species Ormosia emarginata. Next base: position 197,981 of record JAQQTP010000023.1, read on the forward strand.
AACCCCGTGAATCACAAGAGAATAGACTAGTATGATATAATTCATGAGTACAAACTGAGGAAAGGAGTTGACAAAATAGTGTTAGAAATTTTAAAAAAAAATTGAGAAGGCAGAGTTGGTAAACTGTGCTGAAAAATATATATTGACAAAAGTCTCAGAATTGGAGTTTTTAAAAAAACAAATCAGGATAAATAAAATAATTGTACAAATTTAACTTTCATTAAAAAAATGCATTTTATTTTGGGAGAAAAGATGGGAGGTTTGGTCCAAATTTATGGACACATATGGAAGCCCAATCACAATGCCAAAAATGCCAAACTTGGTCAAGCAGAAAGGGTATAGAAATTATATGGAAGCCCAATCACAATGTCAAACTTGGTCAATAAGAAAGGACATAGAAATGGAAGAAAATCCCTAATTAAGCCTATTTTGATTTATATATAAACTTCGAACAAAAGGAAGAGTCTTTCTATTCCCTCTTGCGTTGTTACTTTCTGATTCTACCATAGCAATTGCGAGGACCGTGAAGGTTTCTCCTCAAGAGTTCGCAAGGCTTACTCTTCTTGTTCATAATTAGGTTCTAAGAGTTACTTGAAAAGCTAAATAATGGTGAACTCTTCTGTAGCGCAGCTGTAACAATGTGAGGAGTGATGAGGTGGATACTACCAAAAGACACTCTAACACTCAAACTAGTAGCTACTCAAGGAGGATAGTGTACAATAGAATTAATGCATACATTTGTCATCTCCTTTGGTCTTAATATAAAGAAGTATGAGCGTGTAAAAAGCGTAGGAAGTCTGAGCGATTCTATGTGTATCGTGCGATGTCCCCTTGTAGTGCGGGAAAATATTATTCCGTTTGGTCTGTCCCCTCTATCCGAGTAGAGTGATATCTCCTCTTTTTTGTCGAAAAGGAGACATGCTTAGTGGATGAGCGATTCCCTGCACATTGCATGTTTGAGGACTAGCCTAGTGGGTCGAGCTGCTCCAGTTTCATGGGCCTATACTCGGTCCAGAGCAGTTGCCACCAGCTTGGCTCTTAGATGAAACAGCTAAGTTTCAAGGTACATGTTCAGCTGAAGCACACGACATGCGATAGACAAAGGGATTAAAGTCATAGTGTTCTATGCTAAATCTCGTAATGTTCTCTCAAAGAGTTGAGGTCCGTGATGTACCATAGTAAGAATCTAGGGTATGTGAGTAAAGTCTAGATCTGGGTTGGATCGTTCTGCTTACATCATCATTTCGTGGTCTAGGGTGTTCAGTTGGTTGCCCCATGCTGTAGGGGGTCTGTTGTAGTTCTCTCTCAAGCCAAGATCTAGGGTGTTGCTTGTAACACCCTGAAAAATTGTTTGTTTTATGATAAATAGTCATTTTATAATATTTGTTTGTTTCATGATAAATAGTCATTTTATAATATTTGTTTGTTTCATAATATTCATCGTTTTGCGTGTGCGATGAGCGGAACCGGAAAAATAAAATATTTTTCCCGAGGCTAGTAAACCTTGAACCGTGGAAACATCTACGGGAGATCTTACTAAACCCGATGCTAGGCACAGTTTACGAAATTTATATTTTTCAAGATTTTTATCTGATAAATAAAAATTGATGTACAATTTATTATCTTTTGGACAATAAATAAATACTGATTTCTGATAACTATAACAATTATCCATTGGATAATAATTTGTAGTGAAAATCCTTATCATCTTATCTAAAAATCTACTTTATGTCACATCATTTGACTTTTAAGAAAAAACAACCAAGCTTCTCATGGAAGCTTCATTCCATCATGCTTCTCAAGGAAGCTTCATTTTTTTTTTCTATTCCCTCTCTCTTCTCTCCATGTGTGCCGCGGTTTTGGGGGGAATTTTGGGGAGCCAAAAATTTTCATTCTTTTGAAAACAAAGTCTCACTTTCTATCCATAAAATTTTCTATCACTTTCTCTTCAACCTTTTCTCTTCTCTCATTTTCTTTCTCCTTCACATCTCTCTCTTCCTCTCCTCCTCCCTACCCTACGGCCACCACACCTTTCACCACCTCCACACTTACAAAAAATCCAAGCCACCATGTTTTCCTTAAGCTACATCACATTCTAAGCTTCTTTCTTGTTGGAATCTATCCAAGAACCTCACACCTTTATCATCTTTTTCAAGCCTCAAAGTTTGAAGCTTTAAGGTAATGTTCTTGATTCTTTTCTTTCTCTTCTTCTTTTTTGTTTCCATGGTCACCACCATGGTCATTGATCTTTTCTTCCTCAAGCCTTGGTGTTGATTTGATGAGTTGTGATTCTCAGGATTTTTGGAGGAGCTTGGCCGAAATTTCAAGGAGCAATCAAGAAGGTTTCTTTTCTTGTTTTCTCTTAGGTAAGAGGGTGTAACATCCTGGAAAAACATATTAGACTTTTATATGTGTACAAAGGTAGCATATAATTTGTTTGATATGTCAGTCAAGTTTTGTGACAAACAGAGTTAGTTTAGGCACTTTGCTGCAACACAGAGTGTGGAAAATGACCTAAAATAACTTAGAAAATAGCATAAACTACTATTTGAAGGGAAACAAGTTTAGATAATTTGTTTCTAGGTCACAAATAAGCTAAGTAAGGTGTGGTTAAAATTTCAGAGTAATCGGAGTTAATTTGGTATTTTTAGGCATACTAGTTGTGTATTTTAATACCGAATTTATCCTCAGTAGATATGGAAAAATAAAGAAAAAGTACAACATGATTTTTAATGAATCTTAGGATTTATTTTGAGTTTGTTGGAGGTTAGAAACTTAAATTTGAAAAAATCTAAGTGTCCATAGCAGATAGGAAATATTAGTGATTGGCTTATAAGAAGCCAAAGTGGGTTTTACTTCTTCATTCCACGGTTGAGCAGAAAACAGAGGAGAAAGAAAAAAGGAAAGAGAGAAAAGAAGGAAAACCAAAGGAAGGAAGAAGAAGGAAATCAAAGGGGAAAGATCAAAGACAAGGATCAAGGCTTCAAGATCTTCATCTAGAAAGAGGTAGGAGATTTCTATTCATCTATTCCTTTGATTCATCTTGAATGGACATAGGTTTTGTGAATGGAAATAGGGGTTGAGTAGTCAAACCCATGTTTTTGGCTTGGTTCTTGATTTCAAAGACTAAGTTAATATGTTTTTAGTTTAATGAGAATAAGATAGATGGATTTATCCATAGATTGGAGCTAGTTGGTTCTTGAGTTTGAACCTAGGTCATGAACAACCAAGAGGGTGATTTTTGGTGTTTGATCCAAATTAAGAGAATTAGTAGGTTGTAACGGTGTTACAACACGTTTAAAGGATGTTGGTGAAGCTAGAAATCACCTAGGAACCAATTTTTGATGATTGGAAGTTAAAAAAAGTTGAATAGGATAGTGCATGGTTTCTGCTGAATTCTGCAGAAATGGAGTTCTGTATGTCACGTCATGGCGTGGACTGAGGCATGGCCTAAGGCGTGAGCATGCCGCGGCGTGGATAGTTGCATGCCGCGGCGTGGGGCAGTTTTCTGCCCAGAAGTTGCACCCGAGAGTTGGGTGCCGCGGCGTGAGACCCTGAAACTCCAAAATGTTGTTTTTGAATATTTTGAGATCCCTAGTGGATGGAATCCTTTGGTTATGCCTAGTAGAATATGTTGAGACACTAGAGAGGGTATTTCTCAGATAGAAAAACCTAGAGGCATACAAGGAAAGATAAAAGTAAAGTTGTGCATCCATTAGACATGGATTGCTAGAGATCAAGAATTTAGCTTCTTAAGCAACTTAAGGTTGCATAGATGTCACAAGATAGGTGATAAGGGATTTAAGGTGCCGAGATGGCAATAGTAGAGTGTCATAGTGCCTAAGTGGCAAGAGTTAAGGGCCAAGGTGTCGAGTTGGCAAAAGTTAAATGCCAAAGACCCTAGCTGGCAAGGGTGAATGCCATAGTGCATGAAGAGCTCTCAAAGAGTGAAAGAGAATTAGTAATGCAAGGATAGCAGTGTACTAAGTCTAGTTGGCATTGGTTCAATGTCGTAGTGCATGAAATGCTCCCACAGAGAAGAGGTGGAGTTAGTAATGTAAGATGGACTTAGTATGAGATCATGTGGTGGTTATGTTAGAGTTAGGACATAACTTCGCATTTACACCCACATCACACTTCACATATGCTTGCTATCCCTAGAGAACAGGTAGTGGAGGCATCCACTCAGTGGTGTAGGAGGTCATGTGTTGTGATAACAGACTTCGTTCCTAAACAGTAGGCTATAAGGGGTCATATGTTGTCATGGCAGAATTCCTCTGCGCCTAGGGTGTAGGAGGTCAGATGTTGTGGTGACAGACTTCGTTCCTAAAAATAGGCTATAAGGGGTCACACGTTACCATGGCAGAATTCCTCTGCGCCTAGGGGGAATAGCTGAGTATTCATGACATTGCACCAACACTATCATACACTTTTCTTTGAGCATAAACATACATCATTCTATCATTGCATTATTTAATATTTTGTTAGTTGTGAATATATTTGTGTAATTATTGTGTATGTGTTACTCTGTGTTATTGGTGACAGCTGTATGGGCGGTTGTCTGGCCGATGATTTCAAATAATTGTATGGGCGGTTGTTTAATATCATCGTGGTTTCGGTTATCAGAACAGAATTATAGTTCGCTTAAGAACATTACATAAAGAGAGAGTTGTAATTGTTTCTTATGCAGGAAGTATTAGTTCAGTTGGGTTTATTCATTTTGAATGTTTAAACTGCTAGTTTTGGTATACTTATACTGAGAAATGTGATTTCTCACCTCGTTTGTTGTCATATAAATCCAGGTGAAGGTTCATCCAAAGGCAAGAAGAAGAAGTATGAAGACAAAGATAGTTTTTATACTTTCTAGTTTAAAGCTTGTATTTATTTACTTGCTTTTAGTTTGTACAAGAAGTTATGTATACAATGAGCCTTTAGTGGCAATGTTATATGTATAACTTTTAGTTTTCCACAAGGCTCTTCATTATTATTTGTTTAAAAGATATGGATTAGTATTATGTTAAGTTAGAAGTAGCATAACTAATGCTGCTATCTAGGTATATTCTGATATAGTAGGTTACAGGTATTAGAGTATTACATTATGGTATCACAGCAGTTTCTCCTATTGAGCCGGGGTATGGACTGACTAGGCTTAGACACGTTTAGTGTTTTTTCGCTAAGTGTGAGGCATTTCTTGTCTCATATGTTTAATGTGATGCTTGAATTGCATGTTTTGCTTTGAGTTGGTGGTTATTAGCTACTGTTGCACAGTTACATGATATTGAGACTGCAGCTCAATATTAATTATGTCGGTGTGTGCAGGAAGCTATGGCACCAAAGAAGCGAACCAGAGCAGCAAGGAACACAACTCCTGAAGATCCCAACATGGCCGATGCGGTGGTGGCTATGACCAATGTGATGACAAGGATGTTAGAGAGGTTGGAAGCCAATCAACCTGTACAACCTGTGCATTAAGAACCAGTCGGAAGGAATCAGAACTTCCAGGACTTGGCAGCATTCAGACAGATGAACCCTCCACCTTTTAATGGTGAGTTTGACCCAGTGAAAGCAGAAGGGTGGCTAAATGAGATAGAAAGGATTTTTCAGGTGATGGTCAGCACTGATGAACAGAAAGCATGTCCCTTTTATATTTTTTTTCTTTTCATTTCAAAACTAAACAAAAAAGAAGCTCCTAGAATATGAGAGAAGAAAGCATGCAAAAAGAGGTGTCCATGGAAACTCAAAACACATCAGAAGAAGCAAAAAGACCTGGAAGGGGAAGAACCGTGAAGTAGAGGTGACGCGGTTGGCGGGGAGCTCGGATCTGGGCGGCGCTTCGGATGGTGTCGGCTGTTGCAGATGGCTCGGTGTTGTGTGGTGCGGGTGGAGCAGCGGTTCGAAGAACGGGATCTAGTTTCCGGCATGACAATGCTTGGCTGGAATCAGGTCGTTGACTAGTGCGACTTCAGAACGACGGCTTTGTGTTGAACTGGGATGGTGGTCGGTGCGGCTGGATTGGATCTTGTCAACATGGTGCAGGTCGTTGCAGGTCGCCGGTACAACGTGGTTCACCTGGAAGTGGCGCGGTGATGGCAGAACGGTGCTGAGGGGGTAGGTAGAAGTGCACAGGCCAGTGATCGAGGTCGGCACAGTCTGGTCGAACAGCGGATTCGGTGATGGGCGGCCTGGGGCGGTTTGATGGGTTCGGGGTTCTGTGGAGCTTCACGGTTGGGGAGCGGTGGTGGGTGGCAGAGGTGGTCTCCCGATTTGGATGGTAGTGGTGATGTGGGGGTGTGACGGAGGATGGTTGATGGTGGTTTTGCGTGGAAGGTGATGATGATGGTAGGTTAGATGCTTGGTGTTGGTGAAGATGGTGAGGTTAGAGCTTGGTGTTGGTGAAGATGAATGAGGGTCTGAGTTCTAGAAAGGTGAGGGGAAAAATGATGAAGGTGGAGAAGATGATGAATAGTAAATAAAAGGTTGGAGAAGATGATGAATAGTGAAGTTATGGAGTAGTGGTGGTCCCTGTTGTGCTGGTAACATATTCCTCCGAAATCCAATTTTTAGCTCTCTGTGTTGCCCCTTTTTTTATCCCCCTCTCTGTGTTGCCCTTAGGAAAGGAATTGGGGAGAAAATCCGTGTGGTCGCTACTTCCCATTGTCCTCTGCAAATAAGTCTCTATTTCCTCTTGTAAACAGATCTTTCTGCCACCCCTCCCCAAAAATCAGCCTTGGCAGATAGAGTGGTTGATGGCAGCTAGCTCAGTTACCATTTCCATGTATAGTCTTTAGACTTGTGACCTTCTCCTGCTTCACATCTTTGCCAGCTTACCATTTTTGGGCTCCTTGAGCGTTGAGATTTATAGCTGCAAAGATAACGTGAATGCTGCAACATATTTTTCATTCATTTTTTTTAAACGAACATCAGCATATATATTTAAATAAATTTTTTTCTTGTTACAAATAAAATTAAACAAAGCAAATAATCTAAAAGAGGCAAAGGCATGACCAGAGAATATGCACAATTATTTATTTTTCATTTTTTGGGCCCGGGCAAAATTGGGTGTTCACAGTTGCCTCTCTTTGCTTGTTTCTTACTAGATAATAAGAATAACTGTAGTTTTGATATTATCATTATAAGAAATGAGTAAAGATATGAACTTCAATTTTGTTCAGCAATACAGAAGATGATAAATGCAAAACAAAGTAAGAATAAAATAAAAATGTAAAGAGCCGACACGTTCAAAGAAATGATAGGAATTTAAAATGCAAAGAGCTGATGCGCTTTAAGAATTAGCATAAACTTAACATGCAAGGAGCCGATGTGCTCAAAAGAATTAACAGCAAATTAAAAAGGATGGAGCTGATGCGGTCAAAGAATTGATAGAAATTAAAATGTATGGAGCCGATGCGCTCAACAGAAAATAAAATGCATGGAGCTGATGCGCTAAACAGAAAATTAAAATGTATGGAGCCGATGCGCTCAACATAAAATAAAATGCATGGAGCCGATGCGTTCAACAGGAAATAAAAATGCATGGAGTCGATGCGCTCAATAGAAAATTAAATGCATGGAGCTGATGCGCTCAACATAAATATGGAATTTAAAAACTTTTTCTTTTCTCTCTTTTTATCTTCCCCTTTTTGTTCTTTTATTTTTTCATTTATTTATTCAAAGTCATCTTAACCAACAACGATCCTGGAAAGCTTTGACCAATCAAACCCCTTGTCCACGTACTTTTCTTCATCAGACCCTTTTGTTGGCTAGGAATTCCCTAGATTTTCTCATTTCTCTCTTCATTTTTTTTCACTTATTTTTTTTGATTTTTTTCTGACCACCTTGTTCTCCTTGGCCACATATTGCAACCTATATCTTGAGGTATTGAGATCCTTTAATCTAAATTAATCATTGAAGGATTGCTGCAAAATTGTCAGATCAAATTGTTGACCATAAGTTTATTTTATTTGAGACATAAATTAATGAGTAAACATGCATTCATGAATAGATAGAAATTTGTTGAATGAACAAACTTCCTTTTATTATTTTGGTGATGTAATCATACATGAACTTTTGACAAGACACATACTTGAAAGACAAAAGAAAAGTTGCAAGAAAAATAAAATTTACCCCAGTATTGGTTCCTTGTTCCTCATTCAATTGATTCACTACAAATGCTTGACAACTCAATCGTTGTCTCTGTTGATACCTCTTTCAACATGAGTCCTCTTTAATTCCTCAAAAATTTTACCTCGGTATAGCCAAATTAATGCCAACGACTTGCCCCCCTGTGTAACTGATTGGATGCACATAAAAAATTATCCCAGTTTGGTGAATCCCTCGAAGGGTTTCAGGCCCACTTTCTTTGAGATTTTGCCTATTCATTTGTCATAACATTTGCTTAGACCGCCTTTTCAGGTTTCAGCTTAACAGACTTTTTCTTTTTTCGTTTTTTTTTCAATTGCTCTAACTTTTGCTTAGGTCGCCTTTTTGGGTTTTCAACCTAATGAGCTTTTTTTTATTATTTATTTATTTATTTTAGGTATAGAATCTCTTGACAACATCAGTATTCACGGGCCTTGGTAATTCTTCTCTATTCATATTTTGTAAAATTAACGCTCCTCCTGAAAATGCCTGCTTGACTATGTACGGGCCTTCATAATTCGGAGCCCATTTTCCTCTAGCATCCTCTTGATTAGGGAGAATCGTTTTCAAAACCAAATCCCCTGAACAAAATTCCCTGGAACGAACTTTCTTATTGAAGGCTCTGGCCATTCTGCTTTGATACAATTGCCCATGACAAATAGCTGTCAATCTTCTCTCTTCTATCATATTCAATTGCTCATACCGAGTCTTTACCCATTCAGATTCCTCTAACTCTGCTTCCATCAAAACCCTTAGAGAAGGGATTTTGAATTTCTATTGGAGAGACAACCTCCATCCCATACACCAAAGAGAGAATTTCTATTGGAGAGACAACCTCCATCCCATACACCAAAGAGAAAGGCGTTGCCCCAGTGCTTGATCATATATTGGTACGATATGCATGCAGAGCATAGGGTAACATTTCATGCCAGTCTTTGTAGTTCACTACCATCTTAGCAACAATTTTCTTGACATTCTTATTCGCTGCCTCAACTGCACCGTTCATCTGAGGCCTGTAGGGAGCTGAATTATGATGCTTAATTTTGAAATTTTCACAAAACTTTTTAATTTCAGCACTATTGAGATTGGTACCATTATCTATGATTATCCTTTCTGGAATTCTATATATGCAGACAATATCCCTTTTGAGGAATCTCAAAAACATTTTTTGAGTAATGTTGGTATAAGAGGAAGCTTCTACCCACTTGGTAAAATACTCAATTGCTACCAAGATGAAACGATGACCATTAGAAGCTTTGGGATTAATGGGTCCGATGACATCTATTCCCCACATCGAGAAAGGTCATGGAGATACCAAATTATGCAAAGGGAAAGGAGGTGTATTGACTCGATCTGCATACATCTGGCATTTTTGGCACTTTCGTACATAATCTATGTAGTCTGTTTCCATAGTGGACTAATAATAACCACTTCTTAGAATTTTTCGGGCCATCATATGACCATTGGCATGAGTTCCACAGATTCCTTCATGAACCTCAATCATGATTATATGAGCTTCAAGAGCCTCCACATACCTAAGTAAAGTACCATTATGACTCCTTTTGTACCAAACCTCTCTGTTTAAGAAAAAGGTCATCGCCAACCGGCGGATAGTCTTCTTATTCACCTCACTTGTCCCCGTTGGGTATTCTTTATACTGAATATACTGCTTGATATCATGATACCAAGGTTTACCATCGGGCTCGCCTTCCACATTAGCACAATATGTAGGTCCACTGTGTGTCTTTACTTGGATGGGTTGGACATTATTATGAATATCCAACTTGGTCATAACAGCCAGGGTGGCCAAGGTGTAACGCCCCTTTTTGGGAGGGAACGTCACATTGTCAAATAAAGGAAAATGCGAAAAAGTAAAGTTTTAACATTAAAAGACCCGGTTCATTCGTTTAAGTTTAACTTGTTCAATTCTTAAATACGCGAGCAAAATAGCAAGAAATATTTTATTTTATTTTTGTTTTGATAATCATTTTAACCATGCGAAATATAAATGACGGTGAAGGATAAATTAGTAGGCAAAACTCACATCTGAATAACATGCATATATATATATATATATATATATATATATATATATATATATATATATATATATATATATATATATATATATATATATATAGAATGTGCTGACATCATCTACACTTAGATACAAGCCTGAATTATCCAAAAAGCAAAACTATACCTGCCCCAAAGGATTATACAAATATGCCCCAGAGATACCAAAATATACAGCCCACAAAAATATACATCAGGCCCCAAAATAAAACACTGGTAGCAATCAGTAGCTACCAGTAAACTCAGTCTCTCAGATAAGGAAGGACCGTATCTGGGTCCCCAGGAGGATCCTCCTCTACAGAGGATACCTCCATGGGGACCACAGAACCACGGGCAGGAGCCCGAGCAGTAGAATCGAAAGAGTCCTCCCAAGGGGTGTAGTAACGGTCACCCCACATCTCTCTAATGGGCAAGTAGAACTCCAGTCGCAGGTTGATGTGGCAGGTGAGGACAGGTGCCTCATGACGTCTCCAGGCTAGGGCGATCGACACATCTTCCAAGTAGACACAGCGATCGGAACTCAAGTTGATATGCCAACACTCCGGCCCTCCGAGGAAGGTCAGGCGCACATCACCAAGAAATCCGCGCATACGTGCCGCCATCCTCTCAGTAGAAGCTAGTCTCGTTCGGGACAGAAGTCGGGAAACTCAGGATCTTCCGCCTCCTTACCGTCGTCTTCGATCAATACAGTATACACACATATAGCAAGTAACAGAGATACAAGAAAGAGGTAAGACATCCTACCATCATTACCAATTATAGCAGCTAGAAACAGCACGGCGCCATGTGCCCAAATAGCAATTCAGAATATCATATTTAACTAATAAGCAGTAATTCCAACAGTAAGCAAATAAACAGTTCCAGGCAGATAGTCATCACAGTAATAACCAAATCAGTCATAGGTATGGGAAAATAAATATTAACAATGACAATGTATATCATGACTCACATGCATGCTTTCCCAAATTCCTACTCCATGGAGCTAGACTCAAACAGTCGAAGAGAAAGATCAGAAGACATGTCTGTAACTCGACTACCGAGGCCAGTGCTATCAATAATTTTTCTCGTGCACAATCATGGCATTGTACAGACATTCTACACTAGATAACGATATAGGACAGTGTTAAGTCCGGATCGTCGGTGCGTTTGCATCGATTTGCCCTACAGGCAGAGGAGCTACCAACTGCCCCTTATGAAGGACCCGCACCCTGACGCCCCCAAGGTCATCACAAGACCCACAATAGCCTACTCGCATCCGCACTAAGGTGTGTGCAATCTACTAGGCAACTTGGCCTTACAACAGTCCACAAGGACATTCACAATGCATATGATACTATGCATGGACATGTATGATTCACAATTTCATACCATTACATAACATGCCACAATAGGCCAATATAAGCATCAACATATATTCCTTATCACACACATACCACAATTTCCATGTCATGGATCCAAGAATTCCATTTTCAAAATCATTTCTTCTCTATCGGTATGAATACATATTCCTATCATATTTAAGTAAAGTAAAATCCTTGAATCCAGGGTTTTTAGGTTATGTTTGAGTTACAAAGGACAAAGAACCATAATCTCAATCATTTCCAGCTCAAAAATCTCATTTTTGGGTCTTGGTAATCGATTACATCACCCTGGTAATCGATTACCAGCGAAACAGAATCCCTGTAATCGATTACAATCCCATTGTAATCGATTACACGATTTCCAGAACTACGATTCGTAACTTCAAGGACCTGGTAATCGATTACACAGCCGTGGTAATCGATTACCAATCGGACAGAACCTCCGTAATCGATTACCCACAAGTTGTAATCGATTACGTGATTCCCAGAAGCATCATTTCGTGACATCAGAGGCTTGGTAATCGATTACACCATTCTTGTAATCGATTACAAGCTAAAGGAGAATCTCAGTAATCGATTACACACAAGATGTAATCGATTACCAGATTTCCAGAGTCACGATTTCGTACTCTTAAGAGCTTGGTAATCGATTACAAGACCCGTGTAATCGATTACCATGCGTAAACTTACAGAAAACAGAGTTCTCCAGGTCCTTTCAACTCAAACCAAACCAATCATTATCATATTTAATCAACAAGTTACTCAAATGTAGCTTCAAATCATGCACGAGGCATGAATCAATCATACAAACCCAACAAAATGCACTATTATGAAGAACAACATAAAAATGAGAGAACTTTACACATGGATTCAGAAATCAATAACAACACACATACAAGGTTCCTAGATGCTAAGAGAGGTTGAGGAGGAGTGTCTTCCTCTTACCCAAGTGAAGAAAACAAAAGAAGAACACCAAGAACCTCCTTTGAATTTTCGAATTTGAGCTCCAAGAATCCTAAAAATGGTGACTTTGTTAGAATAGCATAATGGCTTGGAAAATAAGCCATGGATGGCCAACATGAAGACCACGACCACGAAAATGGAGGAGAAAGAAGAGAAGTCTTGAATCTTACCCAAAAGCTCAAAGCTTGGAGCTTGAAGAAAATGGTGAAAATGGTGAAATCTCAAGATGCTCCAAACAAGATGGATGTCTAGGAGAGGAAGAGGGTTAAGAGAGTGTGGTTGGAAAAAAAATTTGTGATGAATGAGGGGGAAGAGGGCTGCTGGTGCCGTGGGATTTCTGGAGAGAGGGAGGAGAAAATATCATGAGGAAGAAGAAGAAGAAGTAGAAGAAAGAAGAAGAAGAAGTAGAAGAAAGAAGAAGTAAAGGAAATGCTTTAGGAAATGAAACCAATTTCCCCTCCCAAAATGTTGTCCAACCGTGCATGAAGGAGAGAGAGGAGGGAATGGGCTGCTTTGCATGGGGAAGGAGGAAGAGGAAATTTCCAAGAAGCTTCCTCCAAGCTTCCATGAGAAGCTTCGCACGTTTCTCGATAAAGTGAAAGTAAAGTTATTTCCTAATCGGGCACACTAACACAAATGAATATTTACACTGTCAGTATTATTTTTCCTCCAGTGTAGAAGAGTTACTGATGATGAAAATAATATTTCATTATTCATCGGATGATTTTACAATACCGCGATTTCATTCATCGGGTAAAACCTCGTAAAACGTAAATTTCGTAAATTGTGCCCAACCTCGGGTTTAGTAAGATCCCCCATCGACAAGTCCACAATTTAGAGTTTACCAGCCACAGGGAAGACATCGCATCTTCCCGGGTCTGCACAACGCACACGCAAAACGAAGAATATATTAAAATATTTGACATTTTCAGAAAATTCCAAAAAAATTAACATAATTCATAAATATTAGAAAATGACTATTGGTGGTGAAATAATTAATTTTCGGAGCGTTACACTGACCTCAGCAATTCTCAGCTCAGTGTACACGCAAAACGAAATATATGTTAAAATATTCGTCGTTTTCTGAAAAATTCTAGAAAAATTCCTAAAAATCAAGAATAATATAAAATTATCATTTATACTTAAGCAGACATTTTTCGGGATGTTACAACACTCCCCTATTAAAAGGAATTTCGTCCTCAAAATTTACATACCTCAAAATAGTTCCGGATGTTGCTCCCTCATCTTGTCTTCCGGTTCCCAAGTTGCATCACCAGTCGTCTCGTTCCAAATCACCTTTACCAATGAGATCTCCTTGCCTCTAAGTTGTTTTGTCCGTCGGTCCTCGATTCTCGCAGGAGGCGCCTCATAGGTCAAGTTCTCTTTTAACTGTACTGTGTCCGGTGCTATGACATGACTTAGATCAGGAAAATACTTACGAAGTTGTGACACATGGAAGACATTGTGTATGTTGGAAAGAAAAGGGGGTAAGGCTATCTGGTAGGCTACTGGACCTATCCGGCGAAGGATTTGGTAAGGTCCAAGAAATTTTAGAGTGAGTTTTCTAGATTTCAAGGCCCGGCTGACCCCAGTCATGGGTGTGACTTTCAGGAATACATGCTCACCTTCCTCAAATTCAAGAGGCTTTGTTCTCCTATCTGCATAACTCTTTTGCCGGCTCTGAGCAGTTCTCATCTTTTCTTGAATCATCTTGACCTTCTCAGTTGTCTGCTGAATGATATCTGGTTCAATCGTAAGACGCTCTCCGTCTTGGTACCAACACAATGGTGTTCGACACCGTCGTCCATGCAGAGCTTCATAGGGTGCCATCCTTATACTCGAATGATAACTGTTGTTATAGGTGAACTCTATCAGTGGTAGAACTTCATCCCAACATCCAGTTTGTTCCATAGTGCAAGCTCTAAGCAAATCTTCTAAAGATTGGATCGTCCTTTCAGATTGACCATCGGTTTGTGGGTGGTACGCTGAACTCAGACATAACTTCGTTCCCAATGATGCTTGTAAACTCTGCCAAAATTTTGAAGTAAATCTCGGATCCCTATCCGAAACTATACTAGTAGGCACACCATGTAGCCTAACGATCTCACCAATATACAACTGTGTCAACTTCTCCAAACTGTACCTCATGTTGATTGGGAGAAAATAGGTTGACTTCGTGAGTCGATCCACTATTACCCATATCGAGTCATGTCCTTTCTTTGTCCTTGGCAAACCCACAACAAAATCCATTGCAATGTTGTCCTATTTCCATTCAGGAATAGACAATGGTTGTAGCAATCCCGCTGGTCTTTGATGTTCCACTTTAACTTTTTGACAGACTAAACAAGTCGACACACATCTAGTGACGTCGCTCTTCATTCCATGCCACCAGAACAATTTCTTCAGATCTTGATACATCTTAGTTATGCCTGGGTGCATACTCAGCTTGCTGGTGTGAGCATGTTCCACAATATATCGCCTAAGCTCTTGGTCACGGGGAATACAAACTCTACCTCGGAATCTCAGAATTTCATCCGTTCCTTCTTCAAATTCTGCCTCTTTGCCTTGCCTTATCAATTCTCTCGCTTCTTGCAAGAATTCATCGGCTTTCTGCTTCTCCCGTATGTCATCCATTAGTTCACTTGAGATGGTGACCATATTCATACAAATCCTTCCGGGTTCCAACTTAACAAACGACTATACATCCCTAAACTGTTCTATGAGGTCTCTTTCCTTGATCATCAAGGCAGAAGCACTGATAGTCTTTCTGCTCAAGGCATCAACCACGACGTTCGCCTTGCCAGGGTGGTACAACAACTGGAAATCATAGTCCTTTAGGAATTCTAGCCATCTTCGCTGCCTCATATTCAACTCTTTCTGATCATACAAATATTTCAAGCTCTTGTGGTCACTGAAGATGTTGAATGTTGCTCCATAGAGAAAATGCCTCCATATCTTTAGAGCAAAGACACGGCTGCAAGTTCCAAATCATGTGTAGGGTAGTTCTTTTCATGTACTCGCAACTGTCGCGAAGCATAAGCTATAACTCTTCTATGTTGCATAAGGACACTTCCCAATCCTTGATACGAAGCATCATAGTACACCTCGAATGGCTCATTCGGATCAGGTAGCACTAACACCGGTGAGGTAGTTAGCTGTTTCTTCAACTCTTGAAAACTTTGCTCGCAGCTATCAGTCCATTCAAAAGCTTGGTTCTTCCTTGTCAACTGGGTGAGCGGTCCAGCAATCTTGGAAAATCCTTCAATGAACCTTCTGTAATATCCAGCTAAACCCACAAAGCTACGAACTTCTGTCACTGACTTTGGTTGCTCCCACTGTAATACTGCTTCTACTTTCGATGGGTCCACTGCAATCCCTTCCTTCGAGATCACATGGCCTAAAAAACTTCACCTCATCAAGCCAAAACTCATATTTCAATAGCTTGGCATACAGTTCTTTCTTCTTCAAAATCTGGAGAACTATGCTGAGGTGTTCAGCATGATCCTCCTGATTCTGGGAATATATCAGGATATCGTCAATGAAGACGACAACAAACTTGTCCAAGTAAGGACGAAAGATCCTGTTCATGTAGTCCATGAAGATAGCAGGTGCATTCGTAACACCAAACGGCATTACAAGGTACTCATAATGACCGTATCGGGTACGAAAAGCGGTCTTGGGCACATCCTCCGTTTTCACTCTTATCTGGTGGTACCCAGATCTCAAATCAATCTTTGAAAACACTGCTGCTCCCTTCAGTTGGTCCATCAAATCATCAATTCTTGGGAGTGGATACTTGTTCTTGATCGTCAGCTTGTTCAATTGCCTATAGTCCACACACAATATTGAGGTACCGTCCTTTTTTCGAACTAACAGTACTGGTGCTCCCCACGGTGACACACTCGGTCTAACAAACTGTTTCTCCAAAAGCTCCTCTAGCTGTTTCTTGAGCTCGGCCAATTCCGTTGGCGACATACGATAAGGTGCTATAGACATGGGACCAGCTCCCGGTACCAGATCAATGGCAAACTCGATCTCACGTGTCGGTGGTAAACCAGGTGCTTCTTCTGGAAAAATTTCAGAGAACTCTCTTACCACCGGAATAGTGTCCAGGTCAGCCTCGCTCTCGATTTTCAAAGAAGATAGTAGCATGTACCCCTAAGCTCCTTCTTCCAAGAAAGCTCGTGCTTGGTTGGCCGTCAAGTACCTAGAATTCTCATCCACAGGGAAAACTATGGTTTTTCTGGAACAATCTAATAGAACATGGTTGGGAGATAACTAGTCCATCCCTAGGATTATATCTAACTGTGACAAAGGTAGACAGATTAGATCAACAGAAAAGACTCGACCTTCAACAACTAAGGGACACTTCAAACAAACTTTGGTAGTAACTACCGGTTTATCAGTGGGGGTTGAAACAGTCAATTCAAAAGGTAGTTCGGACACAGGTAAGCCAAGTCGTAGCACACAGTCATAGGATATGAAAGAATGGGTTGCCCCAGAGTCATACAGTACTTTTAAAAGATTACCTTCTATGGTGCCTTCTCCTTGAATCAAGTCTTCAGATTCGGAGGCTTCAACTCCGCTCATAGTGTAAACTCGACCTCCGGCTTGCGATTTCTTAGCTCGAGTCGCGTTGACTGAAGGTTCAGCCTTTGCTTGATTGCAGTCTCTGGACATGTGGCCCGGTTTGCCACATCTAAAGCAGATGATTCCCTTGATCATGCAATCCCTCATGAGATGATCTTTTCCACACTTTAGGCATCTGGACGGGTAGGTCACATTCTGCCCAGTTCGGTTCCCAGAGGAACCTCTACCAGAACTTCCACCGGTTTGCTGCTTGTTGGTGTATGCTCTAGTGGCCAATACATTTTGTTTGTATTTACATACATTATATTATGTTATTTTATATGAGGCATTTCATTTATTGTGTTCTTTTTGGTAGACATAATAAAGTCCTTAGAATAGTAAGTTTGATACCATAGGACATCAAGTGGATGACTTGATCGTGAGATCCTATTGGATAAAATACTATTTTTAAATGTCCCTAGTCAAGTATTATTGTTAATTAGGACAACAATAATACATTGAGGCTAGTATGTGCGTAGACTGATGACCACATCTCACGGGTCATGGATATGAGATATTAAGTCTACACATGGATACATATTAGAGTAATGATGTATTGGACAGACCCGCCATGAGAACGCTACGTGGATCATTACGTGAGTGTCATAAGCGATTCTCATAGTGATAATGGTGTATGTGGTCCTTTGACCTGAAATCACTACGATTCCTACATGAGGAGTTGTGTGTTTTAATGCCATCAAACGTCATCTGCAACAAGATGATTATAACGTTGGTTATTAGACATGCCGCAATACATGTGGAGGAATGTGAGTGACCTAGATGGGATTTGTCCCTCCTACATAACAGGAGCGATATCTTCGGGCCCCCTGATTGAGTGAGACTACGAAATGCATGGCCATGCTCAAATGAGTCAATATGAGATATTAATCTTATTTGCTATTACTATGTCTACTCGGGAATCAGGAAACTGAAGATTGAACTAAACAAGGGTGACACATTCCATGCCTTGTGTTCAATCTGGATATCTGGACAAAGGGACTAAACTACACGAAACATTGGTCACGATAGGTTATGTCAAATCACCGACATTCTCATTACTTGGGTAGCGGTGATGTGTTGCTAGATACCGCTCACATTGTTTGTAATATTAAAATGAGATTTTAATATTACTACCAACGTCATGAGAACCTGCAGGTCGCACACTTAGAACAGACTAAATTGGAGTAATCAGAATCCAAGTTGGACTCGGATTCAACTGTGGGCCTAACTCATGACAGATGGGTTTAGGGTTGCACCACTTACCTTGCTACTGCTCACACTTACTTAAGGCAGCCTTTGTTATAAATAATACTGCTAAGGAGGGCTGCTACTAGGTTACATCACAACCCTAGCCGCACCTACAGAAAGTGAGTGAGAGATAGTAAGGTCTTCTTCTCCTCTCTTCGCAGCTAGCACTACGAAAACAGAGGCGTGACTCCTTTTGCAAGTTTGTTCATGTGGATACCGCAGAAACATCGTCGCTATTACGGTGTTGGTGATTCACCTCACTTGTGTCTATCACGCTTCAAGAGGTAAAAAAAAAATTAAAAACTCGGATTATGGATTTTTCGCATGGATCCTGTGAGGGAATTCTGTTATTCCGCTGCGAGACTTTTGATCCGCAAATTCCCAACACTGCTGACTTCCCGCTGGTCGGGAATAAGGCTTCTTTTGGAAGCGATTTGAACCACTGCCTCCACCTCTTTGGGACCGTACAGGCCCAAAGCTCCTATTTCTCGAGTCTCTAGCCTGTTCCAAAGCTTCAACTTCACAGCAAGTGTCTAACAATTCTGAGAATACTTTCATCTTCAGGGTGATCATAGCTTTCTTCACCTCATACCTCAATCCCTCGGTGAACTTCTAACACTTCCAGGCTTCATCGGTCTGTTGCTGGTAGTGTGTTGAGAACTTCTCCAGGTTCTCAAATTTAGCTGCATACTCACTGACAGTCATGTTCCCTTGTCTCAAGTTGAGGAACTCCAGCTCTTTCGCATGTCTCGCATTAGCAGGAAAATATTTGTCCAAGAACTTGTTCTTGAACACATCCCATGTGATGTCAGTTCCTTCGGCTTCCAATGCTCTCTGAGCTCCGTTCCACTAATCTTCGGCGTTGCCCACAAGCATAAAGGTAGCATAATTCACCTTGTCTTCGGCATAGTTCATGCCTCAGAAGACTTTCTCTAGCTCTTTGATCCATAGACTAGCCTTGTCAGGGTCAAATTCTCCCTTAAACTGAGGAGGGTTGTGACGACGAAACTCCGCCAAGTTCTGGGCATCGGCAGTCGTCTCGAGCTGTTGAGCAGCTCTCTCTTGTTGTTGAGCCGCACGCTTATTTTGCTGCGCGATGACTTCTACCATCCGCTGCATTGCCTCAATAGCAGCTGTAATTTCTCCACTTCTCGCCATCTTACACTTTCTCAAATCAGGTTAGCTGAAAACCACAAGGTAAGTTAGAGGAATTCATTTCAAAACACAAACCACAGAGATTTCACACAGCACAAACAAGACAGACTCACACACAAGACCCAAAGAAGACATAAATCGGGGCTCTGATACCAACTTAATGTAACGCCCCTTTTTGGGAGGGAACGTCACATTGTCAAATAAAGAAAAATGCAAAAAAGTAAAGTTTTAACATTAAAAGACCCGGTTCATTCGTTTAAGTTTAACTTGTTCAATTCTTAAATACGCGAGTAAAATAGCAGAATTTTTTTTTTTGTTTTGATAATCATTTTAACTATGCGGAATATAAATGACGGTGAAGGATAAAATAGTAGGCAAAACTCACATCTGAATAACATGCATATAAATATATATATATATAAATATATATATATATATATATATATATATATATATATATATATATATATAGAATGTGGCCGACATCATTTACACTTAGATACAAGCCTGAATTATCCAAAAAGCAAAACTATACCTGCCCCAAAGGATTATACAAATATGCCCCAGAGATACCAAAATATACAGCCCACAAAAATATATATCAAGCCCCAAAATAAAACACTGGTAGCCATCAGTAGCTACCAGTAAACTCAGTCTCTCAGATGAGGAGGGACCGTATCCGGGTCCTCAGCAGGATCCTCCTCTTCAGAGGATACCTCCATGGGGACCACAGAACCATGGGCAGGAGCCCGAGCAGTATAATCGAAAGAGTCCTCCCAAGGGGTGTAGTAACGGTCACCTCACATCTCTCTGATGGGCAAGTAGAACTCCAGTCGCAGGCTGATGTGGCAGGTGAGGATAGGTGCCTCATGACATCTCCAGGCTAGGGCGATCGACACATCTCCCAAGTAGACACAGCGATCGGAACTCAAGTTGATATGCCAACACTCCGGCCCTCCGAGGAAGGTCAGGCACACATCACCAAGAAATTCGCGCATACGTGCCGCCATCGTCTCAGTAGAAGCTAGTCTTATTTGGGCCAGAAGCCAGGAAACTCGAGATCTTCCGCCTCCTTACCGTCGTCTTCGATCAATACAGTATACACACATATAGCAAGTAACAGAGATACAAGAAAGAGGTAAGACATCCTACCATCATTACCAATTATAGCAGCTAGAAACAGCACGGCGCCACGCGCCCAAATAGCAATTCAGAATATCATATTCAACTAATAAGCAGTAATTCCAACAGTAAGCAAATAAACAGTTCCAGGCAGATAGTCATCACAGTAATAACCAAATCAGTCATATGTATGGAAAAATAAATATTAACAATGACAATGTATATCATGACTCACATGCATGCTTTCCCAAATTCCTACTTCATAGAGCTAGACTCAAACAGTCGGAGAGAAAGATCAGGAGACATGTCTGTAACTCGGCTGCCGAGGCCAGTGCTATCAATAAATTTTCTCGTGCACAATCATGGCGTTGTACAGACATTCTACACTAGATTACGATATAGGACAGTGTCAAGTTCGGATCGTCGGTGCGTTTGCATTGGTTTGCCCCACAGGCAGAGGAGCTACCAACTGCCCCTTGTGAAGGACCCACACCCCGACGCCCCCAAGGTCATCACAAGACCGACATTAGTCTACTCGCACCCGCACTAAGGTGTGTTCAATCTCCTAGGCAACTTGGCCTTACAACAGTCCACAATGACATTCACAATGCATATGACACTATGCATGGACATGTATGATTCACAATTTCATACCATTACATAACATGCCACAATAGGCCAATATAAGCATCAACATATATTCCTTATCACACAGATACCACAATTTCCATGTCATGGATCCAAGAATTCCATTTTCAAAATCATTTCTTCTCTGTCGGTATGAATACATATTCTTATCATATTTAAGTAAGGTAAAATCCTTGAATCCAGGGTTTTTAGGTTATGTTTGAGTTACAAAGGACAAAGAACCATAATCTCAATCATTTCCAGCTCAAAAATCTCATTTTTGGGTCTTGGTAATCGATTACATCACCCTGGTAATCGATTACCAACGAAACAGAATCCCTGTAATCGATTACAATCCCATTGTAATCAATTACACGATTTCCAGATCTACGGTTCGTAACTTCAAGGACCTGGTAATCGATTACATGTACCGTGGTAATCGATTACCAATCGACAGAACCTCCGTAATCGATTACCCACAAGTTGTAATCGATTACGTGATTCCCAGAAGCATCATTTCGTGACATCAGAGGCTTGGTAATCGATTACACCATTCTTGTAATCGATTACAAGCTAGACAGAATCTCTGTAATCGATTACACACAAGATGTAATCGATTACCAGATTTCAAGAGTCACGATTTCGTACCCTTAAGAGCTTGGTAATCGATTACAAGACCCATGTAATCGATTACCACACGTAAACTTGTAGAAAACAGAGTTCTCCTGGTCCTTTTAACTCAAACCAAACCAATCATTATCATATTTAATCAACAAGTTACTCAAATGTACCTTCAAATCATGCAAGAGGCATTAATCAATCATACAAACCCAATAAAATGCACTATCATGAAGAACAACATAAAAATGAGAGAACTTTACACATGGATTCAGAAATCAATAACAACACACATACAAGGTTCCTAGATGCTAAGAGAGGTTGAGGAGGAGTGTCTTCCTCTTACCCAAGTGAAGAAAACAAAAGAAGAACACTAAGAACCTCCTTTGAATTTTCGGATTTGAGCTCCAAGAATCCTAAAAATGGTGACTTTGTTAGAATAGCATAATGGCTTGGAAAATAAGCCATGGATGGCCAACATGAAGACCATGACCACGAAAATAGAGGAGAAAGAAGAGAAGTCTTGAATCTTACCCAAAAGCTCAAAGCTTGGAGCTTGAAGAAAATGGTGAAAATGGTGGAATCTCAATATGCTCCAAACAAGATGGATGTCTAGGAGAGGAAGAGGGTTAAGAGAGTGTGGTTGGAAGAAAATTTTGTGATGAATGAGGGGGAAGAGGGCTGCTGGTGCCGTGGGATTTCTGGGGAGAGTGAAGAGAAAATATCACGAGGAAGAAGAAGAAGAAGTAGAAGAAAGAAGAAGTAAAGGAAATGCTTTAGGAAATAAAACCAATTTCCCCTCCCAAAATGTTGTCCAACCGTGCATGAAGGAGAGAGAGGAGGGAATGGGCTGCTTTGCATGGGGAAGGAGGAAGAGGAAATTTCCAAGAAGCTTCCTCCAAGCTTCCATGAGAAGCTTCGCACGTTTCTCGATAAAGTGAAAGTAAAGTTATTTCCAAATCGGGCACATTAACATAGATGAATATTTACACTGTCAGTATTATTTTTCCTCCAGTGTAGAAGAGTTACTGATGATGAAAATAATATTTCATTATTCATCAGATAATTTTACAATACCGCGATTTCATTCATCGGGTAAAACCTCGTAAAATGTAAACTTCGTAAATTGTGCTCGGCCTCGGGTTTAGTAAGAACCCCCGTCGACAAGTCCACGATTTAGAGTTTACCAGCCATAGGGAAGACATCGCATCTTCCCGGGTCTGCACAGCGCACACGCAAAACGAGAAATATATTAAAATATTCGACGTTTCCAGAAAATTTCAAAAAATTCACATAATTCATAAATATTAGAAAATGATTATTGGTGGTGAAATAATTAATTTCTGGAGCGTTACACTGACCTCAGCAATTCTCAGCTCAGTGTGCACGCAAAACGAGGTATATATTAAAATATTCGTCGTTTTCTGAAAAATTCTAGAAAAATTCCTAAAAATCAAGAATAATATAAAATGATCATTTATACTTAAATAGACATTTTTCGGGATGTTACATATGGCATCTGCAAACTGATTTTTATCTTGAGTCAAATGGGAGAAGATCACCTCCTCAAACTTATCAACCAACTGGATATACCTTTGATAAGGTACCAACTTTGGATCTTTGGTTTGCTATTCACTGTTTACCTGATAAATGATGAGTGCTGAGTCTCTAAATACCTTTAACTACTTGATTCCCAACTCAATTGCAACTTGTAAACCATTAGCACAGGCCTCATACTCCTCAACATTATTGGTGCACTCAAAATCTAGCTTGATAGCGACTGGGTATTGTTTTCCAATTGATGAAACAACCACGGCTCTTATGCCACTACCATGCATGTTAATCGCTCCATCAAAATACATCTTTCAAACAAATTCTAACCGCTCCATCAAAATACATCTTTCAAACAAATTCTTTTTCTTCTTCTTCTTCTTCTTCTTCTTCTTCTTCTTCTTCTTCTTCTTCCGCCATCAGTATCTCTCCATTAGGGAACTCAAATGTCACTAGTTGTCCACCCTCAAGAGGATTTTCAGCTAAATGATCAGCAATCACACTTCCTTTGATCGATTTCTGAGTCATGTACTTGATATCGAATTCTGATAGCATCACTTGCCACTTTGAAACCCTTAATGAAGCATGAGGACTTTCAAATATGTACTTTAGAGGGTCTATTTGGGAGATCAACCACATGGTGTAATAGAGCATGTACTGTCGTAGCCACTTTGAGGTCCATACCAGCGCACAATAAGTCTTCTCAATAGCCATGTAACGAGCTTCACAGTCATTAAACTTCTTACTCAGATAGTAAACTGCTTGCTCCTTCTTTCCTGATTCATCATGTTGTCCTAACATTGCCCCCATCGAGGTTAGCAATATAGTTAGGTACAAAATTAAAGGGTGACCCGGTGTAGGGGGTACCAAAACAGGAGGATTCATTAAATAAGCCTTTATCTTGTCAAAAGCTTTCTGACATTCTTCATCCTATTTCCCTGGTTGATGCTTCTTCAACAACTTGAATATAGGCTTGCAGGTGCTAGTTAAGTTAGCAATGAATGTAGCAATGCAATTGAGTCTCCCGAGAAAACTTCACACTTCACGCTCCGTCTTAGGGACAGACATCTCTTGTATTACTTTCGCTTTATCTGGATCCACCTTTATTCCTTCTTTGCTAACAATGAATCCAAGTAATTTCCCAGTAGATGCTCCAAAAACACATTTAGCAGGATTCAACCTCAGCTTGTACTTTTTGAGTCTTTCAAACAACTTACGCAAAATCGCCACATGACTTTCTCCTTCTTTAGACTTGGCTACTATATCATCCACGTACATTTCAATCTCCTTGTGCATCATGTCATGAAACAGTGCCACCATGGCACGTTGGTAAGTAGCCCCAGCATTCCTTAACCCAAACGGCATCACCGTGTAACAAAACGTTCCCCACGGAGTAATGAAAGTGGTCTTTTCTTTGTCATTGACATTCATGGGGATTTGATTGTACCATGAGTATCCATCCATGAATGAGAACCTGTGATTCTTAACAGTGTTATCAACTAGAACATCAATGTGAGGGAGTAGGAAATCATCCTTCGGGCTGGCCTTATTCAGATCTCTATAGTCCACACACATTTTGACTTTTCCATCCTTCTTAGGCACTGGCACAATATTGGCTACCCACTCTGGGTGTCTTGACACTTCCACAAATCCTGCTTCCAACTGCTTAGTCACATCTTCCTTGATCTTCAGGGACATATCAGGATGCATCCTCCTTAACTTCTACTTCTTTGCCTCAATATTCGGGTATATTGGGATTTTATGAGATGCTATCTCTAGGTCTAACCCAGGCTTATCCCGATAAGACCAAGCAAAAACATCCATATACTCTTTGAACATCATGATCATCTCTTCAAACTCCGAGTTTTCCACTACTTTCAATTCCTTTTTCTCTTCCTCGGTCCCCATGTTGACCACCTGTGCTTCCTCGTCATTCAAGACAAATCCCTTCTCTGAGTATTCCAGTAATTTTATAAAATTTTCAACAACTTCTTTCTCTTCTCCAGATCCAGGGTCTTCTTCATCAAACATCACAAGAGAATCAATTGATGAGTTTCTAAGGTCCCTTTCATGAGGCAAACTTTCTACGAAACCCAGATCCCTGGAAAGTAATTTTGTGTGGAGTTGGAAAAGCAAAATAGAGTAAGAACGACAAAGGAAGAAAAAGATATGGTACAGAAATGTAAAAAGAAAATTGATAAATGCAAATAGACAGGTCACAAAGTGCAACGAAAAAGAATGCTGAATATTCATGCAAATTCATTTAATTAATGTCTCAAGTAACATAAACATAAGTTCAAAATAACTTAAACATCTGCTTAACACAATATGACTAGATAATTACTTTGAAACAATCACATCAACAATTGGTTCAGATTGCCAGTTCTTCAGCGACTCTGCATAAGCAAGAAGACGGATTGCCTCATGCTTTTCTGGGCCCTCTTCATGTAATGCATTGATAGTGAGGCGGTATTAGGGGTGAATGACCTCGTCAGGCATGATTACCTTGGCCAGTGCTGGGAATGTTTCCCTCAGGTGGGGAATATGCTTCATCTTGCCCTTGTCACCCTTTTCTTCCAAGAGTCATGCTCCTCATATGCTCCTCCAGAGATGCTTCGTACCCTATCCCGAACTTGTCTGACTTTTCTGGGAATGACACTGGCGACCGAGTACCTTGCAGCTTTGAGCCCAAACCCTTTCCTTCCTGGTATCCACTACTAGCCATGATCCGGGCCACCACTTGATTTACACTTGGCATGAGAAATTCATCTTTGCCAAGTCCAGTTTCAACTATTTCGAAACTGTGCTACAGATTCTCTTCTTCTTTTTCTGCACTCTCCATGTATGGTGATGACCGACCCATTCTCAATATATTTAACACTTTGATGCAGGGTGGAAGGAACAACACTAGTGGTATGGATCCATGGTCTCCCCAGTAGCATGGTGTAACTAGGCTCAATATCCATCACTTGGAACAACACTTAAAAATTACTTGGTCCAATCTCTAGTGGCAATATCATCTCTCCCATAATGCCTCTTCTATTTCCATCAAAGGCTCGCACCACCATTTCTCAAGGCGATAATTCATCCTCACTTATTGATAATGAGGTTAGAGTCGACTTGGGAATGATATTCAACGCAGACCCCCTGTCAATCAAAACCTTACAACTATGTACCCTTTGCATTTGAGGGTTATATGCAAGGCCCGTGGGTTATTCTCAGATTGAGAAATGATCTCTTCATCAGTGAATGTGATCATGTTAACGCATTTCACGGGGTCCACCATGTTAACGACACTTTCGGGGGGTAACATCGGGTTTCACATAGGCTTCATTCAAAATTTTCAATAACGCCTTCCAATGCATCTCAGATGTCAAGATGAGTGACAAAAGGGATATCCTGGCTGGAGTCTTTTTTAGCTGTTCCTTCATATCATATTCGTTCTGCTTCATTATCTTCAAGAACTCTTCTTCATCTTCATTCTCTCTCTCCTCTTCTTTTGACATTTCCTCCCTACTCCCTTCTTTAATAATTTTTCCCTTTTCTAACTCTCCTTGGCCATAGCATCGCCCACTCCTTGTAATTCCCCCTACCCTGACTATATTAGTCACCAACTCCTCATCCTTGTGTACTTCAGCAATTCGGGCCATCGAAGCCTCTTCCCCGACTCCTTTTGTCTTTACCTTAGTTTCATAATTCCATGGCACTGAATGAGTGTTATTATAAACAAACGGCACTGACTTCTTGATTGTTACCACTACTTTCTCCGATGTCAAGACTTAGTTAAGAGGTGGCACCTTAAGTACAAAGCGTTCGACCACATTGACCTCTTCGGAGGAGGCTAACCCTTGTCTTGCATGTATTACTCCCAAAGTGAGCAATCCTTGGACTTGAACCTTGAAATCCCAACATTCCTCAATATCATGTCTCATTCCTCTATAATGATAAGCACATTTGACTCTTTATCATATTTTTCCTTTTCTTTCATCATGGCGGCTGGTGCAGTGATACTGTAGCCACCTTTCTTCAAACCTTCGAATATCCTTACCATTGGTGTACGCAAGCTCATGACCTTTCTTATGGATGATCCTTTCACCTCTAAAGTATTCACCACATTCCTTCCACCATGATTAGGAATTGGGTTATTAACGATACTGGGTCCGCCTTCTTCTTGGATATCAAGCTTCCCATAGGCAATTAACTTTCTTACTGCGGTCTTAAAAGACTTGCAATCTTCAATTGAATGCCCTGGGATACTTGCAATTATCCATGTGATACTTGCAAGTTGAGTTCGGGTTATACCATGATAGAAATGGTGGTTCTAAGGGGCGCACAGGAATTCCCAAAATAAGGTGAGCATCAAACAATCTTTGGAATAGGTTTGCATTTGGAATGGACAACCTTGGAAAAAAGGGGAGGTTTTTGGGATGAAAGCGGCTTTGATTTTAGAGGTTCAGCCGAGGTTATGGGTGGTTTGGGTAATTAGGTGTAGGTGGGTATCGGGTATAGGTTGGGCGAGTTAGTGTATATGGTTGCGGCGTGGGAACATTGTTAATTTGGAATTGTGGGGTTGGGGTGATGTTTGTGGCTGGTATAATTTGGTGGGGTGGACAATAAGGCAGTAGAGGTGTTTGGTATGAAAAATGAGGGTTGGGGTTGCATGGTGGCTCATGACTTAGGCTATATCGAGGTCTGAAATTCTGTTGGCGTTGGACATAGTTCACCTTAACTTCTTTTTTCTTCGGCTGAAATCCCCTCTTGAAGGTAGTATTCTCTGTGCTACTTATCGGTAACTTCCCAGCTTTGGCCAAACTTTTAATTCTTTCTCCAGTATTTATTAAATCTGTAAAATCCTTATAGGCTGCCCTAGCCATCGTCCCAATAAAAGGATTTTCTAAGGTCCCCAAAAAATATGAACACATCTCAGACAAAGTTAATGGGGGCTAGACTGGAGCCGCCAAGGCTCTCCACCTCTGTGCAGATTGCTTGAAAGGTTCCTCATTACCTTTTTGCATCGAACTCAACTGTTCCCGAGTTGGGGCTGTGTCTAGATTGAATTTGTACTGGTCCATAAATAGTTTAGCCAATTCCGTCTAATGCGAGATCCTTGAGCGATCTAACTGAAGATACCACTCTAGGGCGGGACCTGTAAGACTCTCATGGAAGAAACTGATGAGGAACTTATCATCCTTGGATCAAACAACCATATTAGTCTCATAACTGATCAAATGGAAACGAGGGTTGCCACTCCTGTCATACTTCATAAAATCGGGAATCTTGAAGTCTTTGGAGATTACTACATCCATGGTAGGACACAACTCCTCTATCCTCAAGGGTCCATAAGCATTGGGGCCCTTTATCGCCTTGATCTGTTCCTCCATTTTCTCCATCCAATCTTCTTTCATCTTATCCTTCTCAGTTATGACGTGGCTATTCCCAGAATAAGGCATTGTCACTTGCCCGGAACAAACACATGAGGTGGTTCCCAAGTAGGGCCTGCGTAACTAGGGATTTCATTATGAGCGCTTTCCAAAGCGTGATACCCTTCCCCAACAGGCATGACTATTGATGTTGTTTGAGGTGGCTGCTCATGGATTCCTGCAGCGATGCTTGAGGTTACGACTGAGAAGATTGGAGCAGTTACTGATGGCACATTTGCATACATTTCAACCCCATTTGCATTTCTATTTCCATTAATTAAGTAGAGAGACTCCCTTATATCTTGCAATATCGCTTCCAACCTCGCTTGGTTCTCTGACACCTCATTTATCCTCTCTGTCATTTCATTGACCTCCCTACTCATGTTTCTTCCTATCTCGGAATTATCAGCAGTCATTCTGGTCTGAGATCTGGTATTGTGAACTGAGGTTAGATTGGTCTCTTCTTTCCTAGGTCGCGCAATGATTCTTAAACCAAATTGATTTATTAAAGCAAAAGCACATTAAATAAAGAAAAAGGAAATAAAAAGAAATTAGCACTATTGTGAGGATGCTTGGCAATTGTGGAAAGATTTGCATGGTCATTCAATAGTAAGGCAGGATCCCAAATTTAGCATTACCGGGTTCACTAATGGTGCCATCTTCAAACAATGCAATCATTTTTTCACCAAATGCCAATATTCCCGTATTTTCGCTAAAGGACACATTGTCTCAGGGCGAAAGCACGGTTGATAACTTATTCAAGGGGGAATTCAC
This sequence comes from Ormosia emarginata, assembly GCA_029884605.1. Lineage (NCBI taxonomy): Eukaryota > Viridiplantae > Streptophyta > Magnoliopsida > Fabales > Fabaceae > Ormosia > Ormosia emarginata. The sequence goes on from JAQQTP010000023.1 coordinate 227,664, forward strand.
CCCTCAATGAATAGTATCTGAATGAAAAATATTAACATCATCATTCAAAGCAAAACACTGCAACTGGTCATTCATTTCATTCTAAAATTAATCAATACAAGGTCTCAGTCTCCTCAAAGTGTACCATAAACTACATTATATCAACAATTTTGTTTGTTTCTTCCTAAGACCTTTAGTAAGACCTTGACAATACTTCATAAATTCGGCTATCTTCTGTGGTAGTCGTAGCAATGGATTCATGCGAATCTGAAGGTCTGCTTTATCAAAACGATTAACTAGTTGCGTAGTGTGATACTGCAAGCTATTAGACATGTCCTCATATTTCTTCATCCAATATTCCTTTTGAGCCCTTTCATTTTGAGTTGCCTATTGCCATGTGCCTTCACTTTCTTCTTTTTGCAGTCATTGCCTTTGGGTTCGAGTCTCCATTGCTCCTTTTCTTGCTCTAGCTCTTGAGTTTTCAGCTCCAAACGTCTCGCTCTCTTGTTTGCTTCCTTGAGTGAATTATAATATTATATAGCCAAAACTTGTCTTTGATCGGAGCGTCGTTTCATTTCAACAAGAGCTTCTTGTAAAGATTGTATCCTTTGGTCTTGTGCTCTAGTATTTGCTTTAAACTCTTCTTTTTTTTTGCAAAATCTTCTCTATTAATTCTTCTTGAGCACTTACCTTCACTCGTAGCTCTTGGACTTCCGATGTGGTTTTATTTGATTCTACCTCTCTTCCTTTTCTTGCCCTTTTTACCTGGCTCAGAGCTTCAGCAGCATCAACTTATGCATCCTTTAAGGCTTCAATCTTGTCGGCTAACTTCTGGCATCGACTTGTGTGAATGATGACTTTTAACTCAACGGCTTCCTTCCCCTATTCCAAAAACTGCATCTGCGCTTTCATCCTCTCTATCTGGGTGGTCATTTGAGATATAATCTGGGAGTGATTTTCATTGCTTGACACCGCCTGAGGGGTACTATTTTGTGCTTTCCTTGTTGCTCTCCATTGCAGGTACTCAGGAGTAGGAATTACCACACGTTTTCCCTGTTCTTTCGCCCCTGCCCTATGAATATTTTTCCTAGCATCCCTGACTTTATTTTCCTGCTTGGTGGTGCTTCCATCCTTCCCATATAAAAAGCTGAATCCTCTAAGTTGTGCTTCATCGGGCACATGCTGAGTCCATTGGAGCTGTCTAAGCACAAGGATCGATGAAAATGATACGCAACCTCTCACGCCTATTAAAGGAACATTAGAAAAGTCGCCACAACTGAGCACTATCTCTTCCCCATGTTACCATGAGCAAACCCATTTGAAAGAGTCTGATCCCATCTTCATGAACTCATCTTTCCATTCATGGGCTTTCTGCTGCTTCACTAGCATGCAACCAAAATTCCTTAACGGATCAGGTAAGAGGCCCAGGCGATTGTGTACATCCATGTGCATCATGATCCAAACATACAACATATGTGTGTAACATCGGATCATCCCCTCTCTTTTTTTGTGGCAAATCTCCATGGTCAAGAAAGTATCAGCAAGAATAGCAGGGATTGTATTTACCCTATAATTCTCAAACTTGAAGAAAGCATCCATTGCTGCTTGGTCCACTACATCTGAGGTGAATGGGAATAACACCAATCCAAAGATGGTTAGCGCCAATGTTTTGTTACAGAGATCCCACCTTCCTTGTTGTGCTATTAGCTCAAGATGTGTTTCCAGGTAACTCTTCTTCAATCCTTGTGTTCCTCCTCTCTTTTCCATGCCTAACTTATTTGTCTGAACCCCTATGAGTTTTGCTATTTTTCTTTCTGACACATAATGCCCTTCATAGAGATAAACATTAGGGTACTTACTCATTGAGAGTCTCAACATGATGACATACTCTTCTATGGTTGGTGCAATATCCAAGTCGGGCAGCTCAAAACATTTTAAAGAACAGTTCCAAAACTGGGCAAGGCCACTCAAGACAGGTTCTTCAACAGGGATGCAAACAAATCTAGGATCTGTCCATAACTGCTTGAAAACTCTGATCGAGCCTTAGGGGTCATGTGTTGAGTATTGTCCTTCACACGCCTCAGATCACTGCCATTTACTGTAATCTTCATATTCCTCTTGAGATCAACTGCATTGCTGGTGTTTTTCCTTTGACATATCTCTTCCATTCCTTGCTATTGAATGAGCACTAACCTTTCCACTTTACCAACTAAATTCACCCTACAAAAAGAGTAAAAGAAGAATGTAAGCAAACCAGCAAAATGAAGAATACATCCTAAGGGTACCCCTCATCGAGGTAACTCTAAAATGTATCCTAACATCCTACATGGAGAAATCCTTATAGGGTCGTAAACCCAAAGGATTATGCATGATTTGTTGATGCATGCCCTCTTTATTTTTTTTATTATGTTTTTTTTAGAATACAAGAAAATGACATGAAAATGTAAGATGCTGTATTTATTTTTGGGATTGTTATGCAAATGCAAGGTAATGCATGTCCTTTTTTATTTTCTCTTTTGTTTGAAAAATGTTATGAATGTCATGCAAATGATATGAAAATGCAAGATGAAACATCCTCTTTTTTATGATTTTTTTTCTTTTTTTTTAAAATGAATGATATAAGAAATGAACAGATAAAGAAGAAGTATGCTCCCTTTGTGCCCTAATCAGGTGAAACTTAAAGGTTAGATTTCCTTAAAGTCACGATTCTAATTTTGACAGCCACTATATTCCATCTATCAGTGTAAGGTTTTTAGGACAGATCTAGACCTCTAAAAGTCATGGTCCCCAGATTGTCCCTATCTCGAAAGATAGAGACCCAATTCATGAATTAATCACAAGTAGAGATAAACCCTCTCAATATGGCTAATCCATGATATTGGTAACAATCTGAGTGGGGTCTCAACCAATGTCAAGTGAGCATGAAGCCCCTCAATAACAAATGTCGAGATTCCTCATATTCCTCGAGTTCGCACAGACTCGAGTATATAGTCCAAAAAGTGTGTGAAGTAAGTGATAGTGACGTGTGTGAGGGAGCATACAAACTTGTACCAAAAATTTTAAAAAACTAAAATTTACCTCCTAACCTGCAAAACATATATAAAACAGCCAGCCAACAATCATTTACCCTAGGGTTTTAACAATTCAACGCGAAATATATATACAAGTCAAGATATACACAAGATAATGCTATCAAATATTTACACTAAAGTACTAAACAAAAACTATTTATAAACAAATAAGAAAACAAAGACAAAAGGAGGTATAATAAATAAAGATTATTAATAATTTGCACAACTAACAACAACAAGCTTGACTCTCCAAGTCTCCCCAGTGGAGTCGCCATCTGTCGCGACCGGGATCGCGGCAAAATAGCAACTCGCGAGATTTTAAAAATAAAAATATGGAGTCGCCACCAATTTTATTTAAATTAGGAAAAATTGGAAAACTTTTCTTAGAAAAATAGTCTTTGAAAACCAGATCGGATTCGAGAGTCGGTTATGGATAGGGAAGGGTGGAAACTTAATCCTACTGTACCGCTATCACATCCGTCCTGAGACGGTACCTTAAGTCAGTTGTGCAAAAACTTGATCATCTCGAATTTATTTATTATACTCCTTTTAAAAAAACATTGTAACTATTTTTATTTTTATATTTTTTTAGGAAAAAGAATGAAAAGAAAATCTAATTATGAAAATTTAATTTTTGGCTTGACAGAATGAAAACTCTGCTCCTACGTACCCTCTGGTGCAATGAGGAACTTAAAGTCACGTAGTTCTTTATAAAATAAGTGTGAGTTGATTGATTCTAATTAGGAAACATATTTTTTTTTTGCACAGGGTTCAAGTTAGCACCAAGCTACTCAATAAATCCTTATGATCCAAACGCCATTGAAGCTAGCATCCGCTATTCAATCAACATCATTGGTCATTGCATTGATTAAAAGATTTTTTTATGTTTTCATTTTTTTATTTTTTTTTCATAAAAAAAGTACAAAAACAAAAATAAGATTTCTATAAGTCAGGTAAACAGAAAAACAAGACTAAACATAATCATCACAAACCAAATATCTCAAAGCAATTTTTTTAACAGTTTTCAGATTTTTATTTTTATTTTTAGCTTCTCATTAATCACAATGCATAACATAAAATATATTATCAAATAAAATAAATGCTAATAAACAAGAATAAAACTAAAAAGAACGACTAAACTCAAAACACATACTTTTATTTTCATTTATGATTATTATTAGCTTTTTTAACTTCCACTAAACTAATTAAATTTTATTTTTTTTTATTACCCTGATTTTATTTTCAAAAGGTAAAAAAGAAAAAGAAAGGTAGGGGGAAGCCAGCCGACGTAAAAATGGGCTGCTGCTGCAAATTAAAAAGAAGCATGTCCCTTTTATATTTTTTTTCTTTTCATTTCAAAACTAAACAAAAAAGAAGCTCCTACAATATGAGAGAGGAAAGCATGAAAAAAGAGGTGTCCATGGAAACCCAAAACACATCAGAAGAAGCAAAAAGAGCTGGAAGGGGAAGAATCGTGAAGTAGAGGCGATGCTGTTGGCGGGGAGTTCGGATTTGGGCGGCGCTTCAGACAGTGCCGGCTGTTGCGGACAGCTCAGCGTCATGCGGCGCAGGTGGAGCAACGGTCCGAAGAATGGGATCTAGTTTCCGGCGTGATAGTGCTTGGCCGGAATCAGGTCGTCAACTAATGCGGCTTCAGAACGGCAGCTTCGTGTTGAACCGGGACAGTGGTCGGTGCGGCTGGATCGGATCTCGTCGACACGGTACGGGTCATTGTGGCTTGCCGGTACGGTGTGGTTCGCCTGGACGTGGTGCCGTGATGGCGGAAAGGCACTGCGGGGCAGGTAGAAATGCGCGGGCCAGCGATCGGGGTCGGCACAGTCTGGTCGAACAGCAGATCCGGTGATGGGCGACCTGGTGCGGTCTGATGGGTTTGGGGTTCTGTGGAGCTTCACGGTAGGGGAGCAGCGGTGGGTGGCAGAGGTGGTCTCCCGATTTGGATGGTGGTGGTGACGTGGGGGTGTGACGGAGGATGGTTGATGAAGGTTTTGGGTGGAAGATGATGATGATGGTAGGTTGGATGCTTGGTGTTGGTGAAGATGAATGAGGGTCTGAGTTCTAGAAATGTGAGGGGAAAAAAATAAAGGTGGAGAAGATGATGAATAGTAAATAAGAGGTTGGAGAAGATGATGAATAGTAAAGTTGTAGAGTGGTGGTGGTCACTGTTGTGTTGGTAACAAATTCCTCTGAAATCTAATTTTTAGCTCTCTATGTTGCCCCCTTTTTTTTATCCCCTCTCTATGTTGCCCTTAGGAAAGGAATTAGAGAGAAAATTCGTGTGGTCGCTGCTTTCCATTGTCCTCTGCAAATTAGTCTTCGTTTCCTCTTGTAAGCAGATCTTTCTGCCACCCCTTCCCCATAAATCAGCCTTGGCGAATAGAGTGGCTGATGGCAGGTAGCTCAGTTACCATTTCCGTGTATAGTCTTTAGACTTATGACCTTCTCCTGTTTCACATCTTTGCCAGCTTACCATTTTTGGGCTCCTTGAGCCTTGAGATTTACAGCTGCAAAGATAACGTGAATGCTGCAACACATTTTTCATTCATTTTTTTTAAACGAAAATCAGCATATATATTTAAATAATTTTTTTCTTTTTTTTTTCATATGACAAATAAAATTAAACAAAGCAAATTATCTAAAAGAGGCAAAGGCATGACCAAAGAATATGCACAATTATTTATTTTTCATTTTTTGGGCCCGGGCAAAATTGGGTGTTCACACATTGTGAAAGTCTAGTGGATTTTGTTGTAAGGTTGTATGCCTAGGAGATTGAATCACACCTTAGTGCGGGTGTGAATAGACTAAGTGTAGGTCATATCGTTGACCTTGGGGGCGTCGGAGTGCGGGTGTCTCACAAATGGATAGTTAGTAGCTCCTCTGGGCCATGGGATAGACCGATGCAAGTAAACTGACGATCTAGACCGAGACACGGTCCTATATCGCGATCCTATGAGAATGCCGCTGTATAATGCCTTGTTGAGCAAATGATTGATTTTTTTTTTGGAAATCACTCGATTTTAGGCTGATGAGATACTGGCATATCTCCTTGATCATTCTGTCTGATGTTTTTGTTTAGCTCCATGGAGTAGGATTTCTAGTACCGAATGTTGGATTTTTGTACCATGTGCATGTGCATAGTGAGTCAACATATTATTTGGCATTTATTCGTATGATGATGGAACTGTTGTTTATTGATTTATAACTGCAAGGATTTGTTAATTTGTTTATTATACGAATCTTGATGCTAATTATTATTCCTGCTATGCTATGTGGGCGTCCTGCGCCGTTCTGTTTCTTTACTGCCATAATTAGTATTGAGTGTAGGATGTCTCACCTCTTTTTTATATTTCTGCTATTATGTATATTTGTGTGTTTCTTTGAAGACGTTGGTAAAGAAGGGGAAGTGCACGAATTCCCTAACTTTTGGCCTGACTTTGATTAGTACATGTTTGGAACATGACGTCTCGTCCACGTGGATTTTTGGGGTATGTTCGGCTGACATTTCAAGGAGGTCCGGACTGCTGGGACATCAACCTGAGCACGGATCGCTGTATCTATGATAACTCCACAAATTGTAGTTATTTGGGCCCCATATTTGTGCTCTATTGTCTGCTTAGTCCTTGTTTTGATGCATGAATGGAAGAGTTTAGCTATATATTCGTATAATTTGATTTCAATGTCTTCAATCATGATTTTTGGATATATTGAGTACATTTGCACTGATTATTGAATTGGAAATTTCTTTATGGCAAGTAAGGTTCTAACCAAGTGAATCATTTTAGATTTGGACCAGCATTGCAAGAGAAAACATTGTGCAAGGATCAGCTTGTCACGCCGCGGCGTGGGGCATTTGAATGTCGCGACGTGAGCCTCCCCTGCATCCAAAGTCAGAGAGCACGCATGTAACGCGCTGCGGCATAGATAGTTGAATGCCGTGGCGTGACCCTATTTTCTGAGCCCTATAAATACTGCTGTATCGATTTTTATAGGGAGTGAGGTTTTATTTTAGAAAGTTGCAGCTAGGTTTAGCATTTTCAGACCAGTAGGAAGCAGAAATGACCAAGTTTTGGAGTCTCTCTTCACCTTGGTGGAGGATTGGAGCTTGGAGGATCACTCCTCTTAGCTTTGTTCTTCTCTTCTCTTCTCCTTTCTCTTTTCCATATCCATGACTCTGAGTATTAGTGTTTTATTTTCGTTTGTCATGGCTGGCTAAGCTGTTTATAGGGTTTACTTTGGATCCTCCTATGGATATTGATTAATCTTGTAATCCTTTGAGTTATATACATGATTTGGTATTTGTTCAATCATATAGTGTTTAATGCTTTGATTGTTTGATCAGCTTTCAACTGATTTGTTCAAATCTAATGAACCTAGACATAGGAATTTGGATTTGAGATCATATGTATGATTGATGCATGTTCTATTTCATTCAATTGGCTTGGATGCAATGATTCGTTAATAGGATAGAAATATACCTATTGACCATGCATAGCAATTAATTGGGAATAAATCGTTCATTAGTAGAGCTTACACTAGTCCTCATAGAAATATAGTGGATTAGATAAGTAATACCAGGGTTGATTAACCTAGACATAGGCTTTCGGCTAAAGCAGTTTCCCAAGCTAACCTAACCATTGTATGTATATTGCTCGTAAGGATTACTTGTTAACAATTGATATAGGAGGTGAAAAAGGATACCCTATTTTCTAAATCATTCTCTAAACTCAATCTGATAGTTCTTAAGTTCTTCTTAGTAGTTTAATACGAACCTTTCCAATTTATAATTCCTTGAATAGAAATACTTAAGTTATTGGTTTATAATTAGTACTGAATTTGACGTTTATCCTCGTGGGAATGATATCCGACTCTTAGCTATACTATAGGTGCGACCCGTGCACTTGCGGTAAGCAAAAGGGCGAACAATCTACCACGGAGACGTGACAGTGTCTCTAGCATGGAGTCGTCATGATATGCCTATTTTTACTACTAATGCATATTTGTATTTAGAGTTTTACTGGCCCATTCGTGATATGTGGGGTGAACGTTACTACTCCTTATAAGAGGATTCATTCTTATCCTCTGTATGAGCCCCTGCTCGTAACTCGGTTGCTCAGATGAGGATTTCCTCTGATGAGGAAGACCCCTAGGAGGATCCAGCCACGGTTCCTTTTCATTAGTTTTAGGGGCTGATGTTATTGATAGCCATTGATGGCTATCAGTAAATCTTTTTGGGGAGCCTAATATTTTGTCTTTTTGGTGGATTGTATATATGTAATCATTTTGGGGCATGTAAAGCTTCTGCTTTTTGTATATCTGTTGATGTAATTAAACCACTATGGTATATATATATATATATATATATATATATATATATGGTATATATATATATATATATATATATATATATATATATATATATATATATATATATATGATGTATGGTTTTCTTCTTATATTAATTTCTACTATAATTATGTTTCAACTTTTTCTTACAATATAAAAAAAAAAAAATTCGCCAAATTATTTTACGTTTACAAATGAACAGGCTTATCTATATCTAAATGAACCGGGTCTTAGTCTATGTTTCGATTTTTCGCATTGTGATCTTGGTGTGACACTCCCTCCTCAAAAATGGGTTACACTAGTTTGGTATCAGAGCCCCAGTTTAAGTTTTCTTTTGAGTCTTTGTGGTTAGGTCTGTTTTGTTTGTGCTGTGTGATTCTCTGTGTTTGGTATTCCAAAAGGATACATCTAATTCTTCCTAGTGTTTTGTTCAGTTTACTCTGAAAAAGCATAATAGCATGCAGTGGAGGTATTGTTGCAGCTATTGAAGCCATGCAACGAATGGCAAATGTTATCGCTCAACAAACTGAAAGAGCTGCTCAACAGTAGGAAAAAGCTACACAAAAGTTAGAAGCATCAGCTGACGCTCAAAATCTGTCGGAGTTTCGTTGCAATAACCTTCCTCAGTTTAAGGGGGAATTTGATCCAGAGAAGGCTAGTCTGGATTAATGAGTTGGAGAAAATTTTTAGAGGCATGAACTGTACTAATGATAAGAAGATAACCTATGCTGCTTTTATGCTGGTCGGAGACGCAGAAGATTGGTGGAATGGAGCACAAAGACTGCTACAAGCTGAAGGTCGAGTAATCACTTGAGAGGCATTCAAGGATAGATTCTTGGAGAAGTATTTCCCAGCAAGTGCAAGACATGCCAAACAGATGCAGTTCCTTAGTTTGAGGCAAGGGAGCATGACTATCAGCGAGTATACTGCGAGATTCGAGAGCTTGTCCAAATTTTCAATGTATTTCCAACACTAGCCGAACGAGGTGTGGAAATGTCAGAAATTTGAGGAAGGATTGAGGCATGATGTGAAGAAGGCGGTCATAACTCTGAGGATGAACCAGTTTTCAGAGCTGTTAGATATGTGTCACCGAGTGGAAGATCTGGATCAAGCACGAGACACGAGAAATCATAACTTTGGACCTACTAAATTCCAAAGAGGAGGTGGCAACAATGCAAACCACTTTCAGAAGAAACCATATTCCCGACCATTGGGAAGTCAACAATAGTCACTTGGGGGAGGTACCAGTAGAGGCCCTGGTGGAAATCGAACTGGTCTGAATGTGGCATTTTCGCCAAAATGTATGAAGTGCAAGAAGGATCACCTAACGAGGGATTGCACCATCAAAGGAATCATTTGTTTTCGGTGTAGGAAGCCTGGGCATATCTCTCGTGACTGTAACCAAGCTAAGGCAGAGCCTTCAGTCAACAGTGCAAGAGCTACAAAACTGCAGGCAGGAGGCTGAGTCTACACCATGAGTGGAGCGGAAGCCTCCGAATCTGAAGATTTGATACAAGGAGAGGATACCATAGGAGGTAATCTTTTAACTGTGCCGTATGACTCTGGGGCAACCCACTCTTTCATTTCTTATGATTGTGTGTGACGACTTGGTTTACCTATGTCTTCCTTACCTTTTGACTTAACTGTTTCTACCCCTACTGCAAAACTCGTTGTTACCACCAAAGTTTGTTTAAATTGTCCTTTAATTGTTGAAGGTCGAATTTTTTCTATTGATTTGATCTGTTTACCTTTTTCTTAACTAGATGTAATTTTAGGAATGGATTGGTTGTCTTCTAACCATATCCTGTTAGACTGTTCTAGTAAGACCAGAGTTTTCCCTATGGATGAAGTTTCTAGATTTTTGACAGCTAACCAAGTTCAAGCTTTCTTGAAAGAAGGAGCTCAGGGATACATGTTATTGTCTTCCTTAAAAGTCAAGAGCGAGGCAGATGTGACTGCAATTCCAGTGGTTAACCAGTTTCCTAAAGTCTTTCCTGATGATGTACCTAGTCTACCGCTGGAGCGGGAGACAGAGTTCACCAATGACCTTATGCCTAGATCTAGTCTTGTTTCTATAGCACCCTACAGGATGTCACCATCAGAGTTAGTTGAGCTCAAGAAATAGTTAAAAGAACTCTTGGAAAAGTAGTTTGTTAGACCCAGTGTATCGCCATGGGGAGTACCAGTATTACTAGTCAGAAAGAAGGATGGAACATCGCGATTGTGTGTGGACTATCACTAGCTGAATAAGGTCACAATCAAGAATAAGTATCCACTTCCGAGGATAGATGACTTGATGGATCAACAGAAAGGAGCACCAGTGTTCTCAAAGATCGATCTATGATTGGGCTTCCATTAGATTTAGGTAAAGATGGAAGATATTCCCAAAACGACTTTTTGTACTCGTTACGGTCATTACGAATATCTTGTGATGTCATTTGGTGTGACAAATACACCTACCATATTCATGGATTGCATGAATAGAATCTTTCGTCCTTACTTGGATAGATTTGTTGTTGTCTTCATCGTCGACATTCTGATCTACTCTCAAAATTAGGAGGATCATGTTGAACACCTTAGTATAGTTCTCCAAATTCTAAAAGAGAAGAAGTCGTACGCCAAATTGTCAAAGTGTGAATTCTGGCTAGAATAGGTCAAGTTTCTAGGCCATGTAATCTCGAAGGAAGGGATTGCAGTAGATCCGTTAAAAGTGGAGGCGATTCTACAATGGGAAAGGAAGAAAACAGTGATAAAAATTCAGAGCTTTGTGGGATTAGCTGGATATTACTGGAGATTCATTGAAGGATTCTCTAAGATACTAGGGTCTCTCACTCAGCTCACAAGAAAGAATCAAGTCTTTGAGTGAACTAATGTTTGCGAAGAAAGTTTCCAAGAATTGAAGAAACGATTATCTACTTCACCAGTGTTAGTTCTACCTGACCCAAGTGAACCTTTCGAAGTGTATTACGATGCTTCATACCAAAGATTAGGATGTGTGCTTATGCAAAATAGAAAAGTGGTGGCTTACACTTCGAGACAGTTGCGAGTGCATGAGAAGAATTACCTAACAAATGACTTAGAATTAGCAGCTGTGGTATTTGCTTTGAAGATATTGAGGCACTTTCTTTATGGGGTGACATTCAACGTCTTTAGCGACCGCAAGAGCTTGAAGTACTTGTATGACCAAAATGAGTTGAATATGAGATAATGAAGGTGGTTAGAATTTCTGAAAGATTATTATTTTTAACTTCAATATCACCCTGGAAATGCAAACATCATGGTAGACGCCTTAAGTAGGAAGATGCTCTGTATCTCAGCTATTATGGTCAAGGAAAAGGATTTAATAGAGCAATTCAGGGATGTATGGTCCTTTATGGAATTAGCACCAGGAAAGATTTGTATGGACATGGTCACTATTTCAAGTGAGTTAATGGAAGACATTCGAGAGAAGCAGAAAATTGACAACTTTTTGCAAGAAGAAAGGGAGCTAATGAAGCAATCCAGTATGACAACGTTAGAGGAAGGAACTGATGGAATCCTAAGATTCAGAGGTAGAGTTTGTGTACCCAAACATCAAGAGCTTAGGAAGTATCTTCTCGAACACGCTCACACAAGCAAGTTGAGTATGCATCCGCGAATAACTAAGATATACCAAGATCTAAAACGGTCGTTTTGGTGGCATGGAATGAAGAATGATATTACTAGATATATGTCGTCTTGTCTGGTTTGTCAGAAAGCAAAGGTTGAACACCAGAGACCATCAGGAATGTTGCAACCCCTAGCTATCCTCGAATGGAAGTGAGATAGTATCGCGATGGACTTTGTGGTTGGATTGCTAAAGACCAGAAAGGGTTATGAATCAATATAGGTAATCGTTGATTGACTTACGAAGTCAGCACATTTCTTACCAATCAATATAAGGTACAACATAGAGAAGTTGACTCAGCTGTATATTGGTGAAATCGTTAGGCTACATGGTGTGCCTACCAGCATTATTTCTGATAAAAAACCAAGGTTCACATCAAAGTTTCAGTAAAGTTTGCAAGAAGCGTTAGGGACTAAACTTTGGTTGAGTTCTGCTTATCATCCTCAAACTGATGGTCAATCAGAAAGGATGATTCAATCATTGGAGGATTTGCTCAGAGCTTGCATTTTGGAATAGATTGGAAGTTAGGATGAAGTTTTACCATTGGTAGAGTTCACCTACAACAACAGTTTTCATTCGAGCATAGAGATGACACCCTATGAGGCTCTCTATGGATGACGATGCAGAACACATTTATGTTGGTACCAAGATGGCGAGCGACTTACTATTGGACCTAATCTTATACAGTAAATGACTGAGAAAGTCAAGATGATTCAGGAAAAGGTAAGGATGACTTAGAGTCGACAGAACAGTTATGCTGACAAAAGAAGAAAGCCTCTTGAGTTTGAGGAAGGCGAGCATGTGTCTTTGAAAGTCACGCCTACGATTGGGGTTGGCCGAGTTCTGAAATCTAGAAAACTTACTCCTAAATTCTTTGGACCTTACCAAATTCTTTGCCGGATAGGTCCAGTAGCTTACCAAATAGCCTTACCATCTTTTCTTTCTAACCTTCACAATGTTTTCCATGTGTCACAATTACGAAAATATATTCCTGACCCGAGCTATGTCATAGCACCAGACATTGTACAATTGAAAAAGAACTTAACCTATGAAACACTTCCTGTAAGGATTGAAAATAGGAGAGTAAAGCAACTCAGAGGGAAGGAGATCCCGTTGGTAAAAGTAATCTGGAATAACACAACCAGAGATGCAACGTGGGAGTTAGAAGACAAGATGAATGAGTAACATCCACAACTATTCTAAGGTATGAAAATTTCGAAGACAAAATTTCTGTTTAGAAGGGGAGAGTTGTACACCTCAAAAAATTATTTGTTTTATGATAAATAGTCATTTTATAATATTTGTGATTTTTGTGAATTTTTGTGGGTTTTTCCAGAAGCATTGAATATTTCAATATATTTCTCATTTTGCGAACACACCGTGCGGAGCCAGGAAAATAAAATATTTTTATCGAGGCTGGTAAACCTTGAACTATGGAAACGTCGACGAGAAATCTTACTAAACCCAAGGCCAAACACAGTTTACGAGATTTATTTTTTTGAGATTTTTATCTGATAAATAAAAATCGTTGTACAATTTATTATCTGTTGGATAATAAATACTGATTTCTGTTAACTGTAACAATTGTCCATTGAATAATAACTTGTAGTGAAAATCCTTATCACTTTATCTAAAATCTACTTTATGTCACATCATTTGATTTTTGAGAAAAAGCAACCAAGCTTCCCATGGAAGCTTCATTCCATCAAGCTTCTCAAGGAAGCTTCATTTTTTTTTCTATTCCCTCTCTCTTCTCTCCATGTGTGTCGTGGCTTTGGGGGGATTTTGGGGAGCCAAAAATTTTCATTCTTTTGAAAATAAAGTCTCACTTTCTATCCATAAAATTTTCTATCACTTTCTCTCTCAACCTTTTCTCTTCTCACATTTTCTTTCTACTTCACATTTTCTCTCTTCCTCTCCTCATCCCTACCCTACATCCACCACACCTTTCACCACCTCCACACTTACAAAAAATCCAAGCCACCATGTTTTCCTTAAGCTACGTCACATTCTAAGCTTCTTTCTTGTTGGAATCTATCCAAGAACCTCACACCTTTATCATCTTTTTCAAGCCTCAAAGTTTGAAGCTTTAAGGTAATGTTCTTGATTCTTTACTTTCTTTTCTTCTTTTTCGTTTCCATGGTCACCACCATGGCCATTGATCTTTTCTTCCTCAAGCCTTGGTGTTGATTTTATGAGTTGTGATTCTCAGGGTTTTTGGAGGAGCTTGGCTGAAATTCCAAGGAGTAACCAAGAAAGTTTCTTTTCTTATTTTCTCTTAGGTAAGAGGGAGATAATCCACTTCAACCTATCTTGATGGTGAGGAAACATTTGTTTGGTGTTGTTGATGAGGAATCCATGTGGGATTGCTCTCTTTGTTGTGTTGTTTTTCATGATTTTGTATTTATTTTGACTTGTATGAGTTATGGATTGTCATTGTATGTCTTGATGGCTATTGATTGTATATTGGATTGCATTGGATTGATGAATGGAGATCTTAGGGTTCTTTGCCGCTATGGGTTCACAGCTAAGAGGCCATGTTTTTTGTTGTTCAAGATTTAATTTTGTGAAAATTAGAACTTAGGTGATTAAGTGGTAAAGAATTAATTATTACAATGGAAAACTTTGGGTTCTTACTCTTTAGGAGGCTCACGGCCTCTAAGGGCTCTTAAGGGTTCAAGATTTAATTTTTGTGTAACCTTGAAACTTAAGTAATTAAGTATTAAGTAACTAACAATGTGATGGAAAAATTGGTTAGCTCTTGTCTTTGGAAGGATCACGGCCTCTAGGGCTTTATTAGTTAAAATTTATGTATCAAGCTAAGACTTAAGTAATTAGGTAATTTAATAAGTTATTATGGATTCATAAGATGGAAAAATGAAGGAAAGAAATTTACTTGACAACTTAGGGTGATTTTAGACTTAAGAAAAGAACAAGAGTGTTTGTGAGGCTTGGAGAACCTTAGAATAATTTTTCTAAGTAAGAATGATTTAATTTAAGTAGAGAACTTAGCTAATCAAGAGAATTCCTCTAGAGAAGGATTTTATAAGAAATGTTAAGTTAAAGTGAAATTTCCATAATGAACCTTAAAAAGTGTATTGTCACTTTTGAGAACTTGATAATATGCTATTGTGAGCCCATGAGTGGAACCAATAAATTGTTGATGTTTATCTTGGCCAAATTGTGTCATATTATGAGAAAGTATATTATTGTCAAATATACATGGACATGTATTGAGTCATTATGCATTGTGAAAGTCTAGTGGACTCTGTTGTAAGGTTGTATGCCTAGGAGATTGAATCACACCTTAGTGCGGGTGCGAATAGACTAAGTGTAGGTCATATTGTTGACCTTGGAGGTGTTGGGGTGCATGTATCTCACAAATGGACAGTTGGTAGCTCCTCTGGGCTGTGGGATAGACTGATGCAAGCACACCGATGATCCGGACCGAGACACTGTCCTATATCGCGATCCTATGAGAATGCCGAGGTATAAAGCCTTGTTACTCAAATGATTGATTTTTCTGGAAATCACTTGATTTTAGGCTAACAAGATACTGGCATGTCTCCTTGATCATTCTCTTTGATGTTTTTGTCTAGCTCCATGGAGTAGGATTTCTAGTATCGAATGTTGGATTTTGGTACCATGTGCATGTGCATAGTGAGTCAACATATTATTTGGCATGTATTCGTATAATGATGGAACTGTTATTTATTGATGGATAACTGCATGGATTTATTAGTTTGTTTATTATGCGAATCTTGATGATGATTATTATTCCTGCTATGCTATGTGGGCGTCATGCGTCGTTCTGTTTCATTACTGCTATAATTAGTACTAAATGTGGAATATCTCACCTCTTTTCTGTACTTATGCTATTCTGTATATTTGTGTGTTTCTCCGAAGACGTTGGTGAAGAAGGAGAAGTGGACGAATTCCCCGACATTTGACCTGACTTTGATTAGTACCTGTTTGGAACATGACATCCCGTCCACGTGGATTTTTGGGGTATGTTCGGCTGAAATTTCATGGAGGTCCAGACTGCTGGCATATCAACCTGAGCACAGATCATTGTATCTACCACGGAGACGTGACAGTATCTCTGGCATGGGGTCATCATGATCTGCCTGTTTTTACTGCTAATGCACATTTGTATTTAGAGTTTTACTTGCCCATTCGTGATATGTGGGGTGAACGTTACTACTCCCCATACGAGGATTCATTCTTATCCTCTGTACGAGCCCCAGCTCGTAACTCGGTTGCTCCGATGAGGATTTCCTCTAACGAGGAAGACCCCGAGAAGGATCCAGCTATAGTTCCTTTTCGTTAGTTTTAGGGGCTGATGCTGTTGATAGCCACTGATGACTATTTGTAAATCTTTTTGGGGGGCCTGATGGTTTGTCTTTTTGGTTGGCTGTATATGTGTAATCATTTTGGGGCATGTAAAGCTTCTACTTTTTGTATATCTGTTGATATAACTAAACCAGTATGGTATAGGTATATATATATATATATATATATATATATATATATATATATATATATATATATATATATATATATATATATATATATGAGGGGGATCGGCTTACACCAGTGTAAGTCTTTTTTTATTTACATTCATTTTCAACCGTTAGATTCACTTTCATCTAATGGTTGAGATGATTTCATTAAAAGTAACCATTAGATGAAAGTGGATCTAACGGTTGAAAATAAGTGTAAGTCAAAAAAAACTTACACTGGTATAAGTTGATCCTTCCTCTCTCTCTCTCTCTATATATATATATATGATGTATGGTTTACTTCTTATATTAATTTATGTTATAATTATGTTTTAACTTTTTCTTATAGCATAGAGAAAAAAAGAATTCACCAAATTATTATACGTTTACAAATGAATATACTTATCTATATCTAAATGAATCGGGTCTTAGTTTATGTTTCGTTTTTCCGCATTATGGTCTTGGTGTGACGCTCCCTCCTCAAAAAGGGGTGTTATACTGCTTCACCATGAAATTTTGCTGAAGTTCTGGTATTCGGTTTACGTGTCCTTTCATAGTGCCATGTGTCACTTTAATTTTGAACATTCTGAACTTTTTCCTTTCGATTGCCTTAGCTCAAAAACGATGTGACATGTGATTGAGGAGTATTGGGTGTCGTTGTTTGGGATTCGTAATGTTATGATAAGCAGCTTTTGAGTTTCGAAAAGTGGATGTCATAATGGGTTGTTTTGAACGAAATGCCTTATCTGTATTGAAATGACATACCCCTCCCTTGATGGTAGTGGTTGGGTGGTGACTTTCCACGCTTATAAATAAGGGGAGAGGGGTTTTCTCCATTCTTTACCCCAAATTTGCTTTACAGATTTTCACACTCGAATTTCTCTTTCTCTGGTGACTATTTTGGCGATTGTTGGTGTTTCAAGGCTTTTTCAGCGCTCCTTCACTGTTTAGAGCCTTTTTCTTTAGAACCTAAGGTGCTCATCATCTTTGTCCTTTCTATTTTTGCCCTTTTATTTGAAGCCTTAATGTGAGGCACTTAGTGGGAAGAAATGTTGGGTAGTGAGGAGTTGGTGTAGGATAATGGCCTGACAATGGGGATTCTGAGTTTTTAATAGCGTTATGAGGTTTGAGTGATTCTTTGGGGTCTAACTCGCGTGTATCCTTTGCAAGTATGACTCAAAAACGGAGGGCTACACTTGCAGAGTGGGGAAGGACTGTTCCCACAGAGGAGAAAATGCACATATGCCATTGGGTGGACCATGAAGTTTTGGGTACTCCCTTTGATGTGAGGACTGCTAAAGATACCCAAGAAAAGCAACAATATCTGCAACTGACTGTGGATGGGCTTAAAGACCGAGGTTCGTAATCTGACACTTATCGGAGGAAGAGAAGGCGTGCTCAACCTGCACGAAGAGTGAGCACTTCATGTATATGTAAGAAGCCCTCTTTACCCAGATTGGGGTGAGGTTTCCATTTACTGACTTTGAGATGGGCATTGTTAATTACCTGCAGGTGGCGCCTACCCAACTTCATTCAAATGCATGGGAGTTTGTTCGAGCATTCGAGTTAGTTTGTCAGGTCTCTGGGTGGATGTACTCGGTCAAGCCTTTATTTTTCTTTTTCTCTCAGTTGACCACCTCTGGGAGTAACCAAACCAATTGGTGGGTTACGCTACGTGTGCAGAGTGGACGTATGGTCTTCAAGCCCTATCAAGAATCCTTCAAAAAATTTAAAAATGACTTCTTTAGAGTATAAAGGGCTTTGGGTAAGACACCTATTTTCGTCACCCCAGAAGGTGAGTCACACCTTCATTTATACTAGACCGACACCAATTAGGATTGGAGCAACAAAGAGTTAGAAACTCTGAGCTCTAACATCCCTCATTTTGAGGCTTTGGACTTGAATTTTTTTATTGATTTGACCAAATGATGGGGCCCATCTCTTGTAAGGATATCTTGGATAAGCCTGTCATTTCTGTAAAGGCTGTGTTAGGTACCTCATCTTGTGCATTTCTTTTTTATACTTGCCTTCTTGCATGGACTCATCTAAGTGTAGTAACATTCTTCTTTTTGTTTATAGAAAGCATGGCTCCAAACTCCAAGCTTCAGCGGTTGGCTGAGATGTTGGTGGCAAAAGGTGGTAAGGCATCGGGGTCTCGGCCCCAAGTAGTTGCTCAGGGGGTGGGTGTTGTTGTTCCTACTCCTCTAAGCAATGCAACTTCTTTTCTAGTGGTTATGGTGGTCTCTCCTCCTATCGCATCCGTTGGGGTACAAGACATTGAAAATGTATCTCCTGTTTCGCTATTGCGACCCTGGAAAAGGCAAGCTAAAGGTAACAACGATGACAGAGGGAAGAGGTCGACCATCGATGTCATTCTATAGCATCCTAAAGTATTTGAGGCTCCTATCAGCTCAGAGTTTGAGGGTGCTCCACTTAGGCCTCCACTGGTATCGATGTGGCATCATGCAGCTAATCCTTCTAACTTTATTGATGACTCGTTATACAACCAGGCAGAGGTCAAGGCATTAGTCTAGCTCGACATGCCAAAGTTCTTCCATAGGGCACAGTTGGGGGTTTGCAACTTGTCTCTTTTCTTCAGCTTATGGAAGAAAATTGAGGTTCTTCTCAAGATGTTTCCAATTTAGAGAGGGAGCTTAACAGCCTCCGAAGTGACAAGTAGAAGATCGAACTGGATCTGGGTGAGAAAGACAGGCTACTTGACCTATTTGTCATGGAGGCAACCTAGAAGGATGGGCAGCTCAAGTTGCTATGGGCCGAGGTTGACCACCTGACTGTAGAGGCTTCTGTTATCCCCTTTCTCCATGCTCGAAGGTTGCCGAGGTCGATAAGCTTCGGGCACAACTCGGTCAAGCAAAAACTTAGGAGGATGAATTGAAGAAGAACTTGGCCCAATCTAAGTCTGCCTTTGCCAATGCCTGAGTTTAGTATAAGCTTCTAAAGAGGGAGTTTGATTGAACTATAGGTGATTGGTCGAAGTTTCTGGAAGAGACATTTGAAAATGCCCTCGGCCAACTTCACCTCTTTAATCCTAGACTTAATAAGGAGGGAATCAGCGTGCTAAAGGAAGTCTGAGATGGCCATATTATGGACATGGTCACTTTAGAGGCTGCCCCTAGTAATCAAGCGGATCACGAGGCGGAAAGTTGTAAAGGGACAAAGATGGTGCTAAATGCTAGCCAAAATATAGGCGAGGTGATCGTGGCCGAGGTGATGCAAATTGAGGTAGCAGTGGAGATCCTGGAAAATCAGAGCACCACTTTTTGATACTTCTTTTTATTTTGTTGCCCTTAGTATGCAGTTTTACTCTTGTATTTGGACAAGTCCCAACCTTGGGCACCCTTTAATTGAGTAGTTGATAATTTTTGTATGTTGCTTTCTTTCTGTTACTGAGGTGAGTCCAACGCTTTATCCTGGCGCTGCCTTCATATTTGTTGTATTTCAGTCTTTGTTTGACTGAGATAGGTTAGACACTCAATCTTAGTGTTGGCTTTATACTTAAACAATTTTGCTTGCGTAGCTCATCGAGGTGGGTCCAATACTCGATCTCAGTTGTGAGGTTTTAGATATGATTTTTTTGGCAGTTTTTGTTATGTGGTTTTTAACAGTCTGTGCTTGCTCGGGAACCGTTACTTTGGATTTATTAAGAGTTAAGATTACTTTAATGGCCACAATAGTTTTTAGCTTTGTTCCCCAACTGTTTGCAATCCTTGCAGCCAATCACAGGGGAGGAACAATTAATCATGGTTTCGATTGTGTAGCTAGTTCACCTACTTTATAGACCAATCAGGATGCATTACTTCCTCTATAAATAGGGAAAAAATATTAGTGAGGTTGTCACTTGTTCCCTTTGTCTTCCTGGTATAACTGAGCATGGGTCTTCCTTAGAGAATGGTCATTTTCTTTCTTCTTGTAAGTATATGGAGCGTTATGCCCCCTTTTGAGGCTATCTTCTGATTTTTTCTCAAATTCTAGAAGGTGTTTCCTTTTTGGATGCATGTTCTAGAGGCCTTTCTTTCCTGACATAGTGGCTTGGTGAGGACCAAGTAACTACCTTGCGCAGCTTGGTCTAACCACCTCTCAACAACAGAAGCCTTTTTCTTTCAAGCATGTGTAGCGGTGAGGTATGGTTTCGCTTTTGCGGGAAATACTTGGGGCTTCTATCTGTAGTTCTTGTGAGGTGTGGATAGGTTCCACTGCCCTATTCCTTTGCTCCCCTGATCATTGCCTTGTCGTGGGCATGTTGTGGTGGTTAAGAAGTGTAGGGCTACGAGATCTATCTTCACTCTGATCAAGGGAAAGGTGGTTGCTCTCATCTTGAGCAACAACTGCGGTGGCCCATGTATGTCGATGCTTGGTCATCATCTTTTCATCAAGCTACCTTCTTGGTTGTTCTCAAAAGGGCAATCTTTGCATGAGGTTGATTTGCTAGTTCTTCTTGAAAGAGAATAACTTCCTCCTTGTAAAGTAGACTAAAATAGGTGATGTTTGGAATAAGAATAAAACTTGTTTTTCCAAACATTGTGCCCCTTGTTATATTGTTCAGTTGAACTGTCACTATCTTGTGTAGTTGTTTTAGTAGTTTTGAGATTGGTCCAATGCAACGTCTTGATGTATGCATGTATAACGAATGCTTGCTTCACCAGACCGAGGTGAGTGCAAAAATCAACCTTAGAGGTAAGGTTCACTTGATTGAACGAACATTCACTTCACTATTCGAGGAGAATATGAAACTCGACCTTACTGGTAGGGTTCGTTTGATTGGACAAACTTTCACTTCACCATTCGAGGTGAATACGAAACTCAACCTCAGTGGCAGGGTTTATTTGATTGGACACGGTAACCCTGTGGTGTGAAGTCCACTGTTCCTAGATACAGTCAATTATCCTTAACCACTACAAACCAAATTAGTTGGTGGTTACGATGTGGCTCAAATGGGCACGATTTAAAACCCTTGATCGCGCTACTTGACCTCGGAGGGTGCTCAAGTGGCTCTCCCCAATTTGGTCATCTTACGTAGATGTCAAAATTGTTGATCCTTTTCAGACCTTGTATTCCTTGGTCCTCGCCAAGGCAAGGTGACCTTAGAGGATATGGCGTGTTGGGGTACTCGTGGACTTGAGGTCACGACCAAAGTACCAGTTTCAAATGAGAGGATAGTTGGAAAGAGTTGATTCATTGATATCCAAAGATGTTTACATCGTTGAAGTTATAATTACAAGATATTATACGATCGTCCAAGTTACTTTAGTGTAGTGGCGACCATCCTCCTAGTTGTCACGTCGAGGTTACACCATGTCTTAATTTAGGGCATTAACCCGAGGTGATCGCGGGCTAGGATTCTCATTTCTGGTTGGGGAATGTTTTCTTTAGAAAGGGGTAGAGGGACTCAGAGGGTTGTAGCTTCATTTCCTATAGTGGCCCTCTCTCCGGTCGTTGTTATAGTTTCGGTGCATGTATCAGTCTAGATGTCTATCCTGGATAAGGGACTTGATGACATCATGTAGGTTGGTACAATCTTCTGTGTTGTGACCATGGTTGTCGTGATAAGCGCAGAACTTGGATTTGTCCTTTGGCTTCTTTATAGGGGGAGGTCTTTGCGTATCTCGGAATTCAGTGTTCATGACCTCCTAGTAGATCTGAGCTCAGGGCATTTTGAGGGGGTTGTAACTCTTAAACTTCCCCTTGAGATGCAGTCTCTAATTTTGACCCTGTTGATTGAATTGTTCTCTAGGTTTGGGTTTGACATCTTCTTTTTCGAGGTGCTACCAGGCCCGAAGAACATCCTCGGCAATGATGTATTTGTTGGCTCTGGCACGAAACTCGTCTATGGTCTTAGGCTCATTTTTTGCCAATGAAAAATGAGAAGTATCCTAGACGAAGTCCTTCTTTAATATAAAAACAAACTAAGTCTTTCAACCCAGTCTCTATTGTTTACAATCTCCTTGTTAAACTGGGATATAAAGTCTCGTAAGGATTCCTCATTTCCTTGCTTGATTTGGGTGAAATAGGATATGGATATAGGCTGTACTTTGCTGGTGGTGAAGTGCAGCAAAAATCTTCAGATATGCCTTCCCAATTTGTGATAGACCTTGGGGCTAAAGTGGTGAACCATCTCAGGGTAATTTTCTTTAGTGATAGGGGGAAAGCTCAACACATGAGAGAGTCATACAATGAACAAGAGTGTGGAAGTGTAAGCATCCAGTTGTTCCTGAGGGAGGGTCCGAGGTCTCATCATAAGGTTTGATATTGGTGGGATATTTGAATAGCTTAGGGATCTCGTATGTCATCAGTTCATCAGAGAATTATTGGTTTTGAGAGAATAAGCTTCTAGCTCTAAGTTCCTGCTCTCTTACCTGGGTTTGCCTAACGTTGTGATCGGGATCCATGACCCTTGAATTCTCTAGAAGGCAGTCATCTGCATGGAGTCTTTTATCGTCTCCACGATCCCTTTTAAGAGATTGGTTTTTGCCATCCTGGTCCCAATTGGTTATTCGTACCAGGTTTCAAAGTCTTTCATTTTGGCACTAGATTCACTCATCCTGCAGTCTGACCAGGAAGAGTAGTTCTGGCCTGGATAGCTCCTAGTGGTCACTTTCAACAGGGCGGGATTGAGCTTTGTTGTCCATATAGTCACCAAGACAGTGCAACATTGATATTCGTTGCCTAGCATCTTCAAATGGTGTCCTTTGTGGACCAAGGCATTGTCACGAAGAAACTCTCTAAGGGGAGGGGGGATATTCTCTCCAGTGAAAGAAGTCTCGTGCCTATCCTACCTGGGTTCCGGTCAGGGTACGACTAGTCCATGAGCAGCAGGGAATGATGTTAGACGACGATTTGTCGTGGGGGAAGCGCGCACTGTAAAAGCTCAGTTCTGGTTTGTTGGAGTTTGTCTCCTTCTTGTGTTCACCATTATAGCTATGATAGGTGGAGTATTAAGAGTGGAGTTGAGAATAGAAATTTATCTCTTCCCTTAGACGACGCTAATGTTCAGAACTGGGTTCTAAGAGCTACTTGAGAAGGTAAACAATGATGGATTTCCCCGTAGCACAGTTGTTACAGTGTGATGAGTGAGGGGTGGGAACCTACAAAAGGCACTTCGACGCTTAAGCCAGTGACTGATCTAGGAGGATAGCGTACAATAGAATTAATGTGTACCTCCATTCTCTCGTTTGACCTTACTATAGAGACGTATGAGTGTGTAAAAAACGTTGGGAGTCTAAGTGATTCTGTATGTATCACGCGTTGTCCCTTATAGTGTGGGAAAATGTTATTCCTCATAGTCTGTCCCTTTTATCCAAGTGGAGTAGTGCCTCCTCTTTTTTGTCAAGTAGGGCACATGCTTAGTGGACGAGCGGCTCCCCGCACATTGCATATCTGAGGACCAACCTGGCAAGTCAAGTTGCTTCAGTTTCATGGGCTTATACCTAGTCTAGAACACCTCTCATCTTAAGTGTTCTGGCAAGGTGACACTCTTCCTTCTTATTATTAAAAAAAATGGAACATGTTCATAGGACATGATGCAACTTAAAAGGGTCATTTACTTTTCTAATTTTATTTGTTATTCTGTATGAAAGTAATCCTATTCCATCTTTTTAGGTTCCTCATTTTTTTAATTTTCTAATTGTAGTTTAGAATGATTACTGCTAATGCCACTTTCTCAATCTTATAAGACTCCATTTCATTTGTGTTTTTGTCAATTTTGTTGGTTAGATTTATTATATGTTTGGGTTATTGATTTTTAAGAACAAAATTGTATATGTATTCTTCTATTATTGGTGAGGACTTGGGATAATTAGTTTCATTTACCTAAAATAAAATACTACCTGACATTGTGTATTGCGAATTTTTTATCCCCATGGCTCTAATTGTTGTTAGCTTAGAATTAAGAACGTTTAATTTCACTTTTTGTATAAATGACGTGCTCAAATTAGCATAAACTTATTAATTAGGATAAGAAGATCTAAACTCTTGCTTTGGAGGCAATATTTACTCATATGACTCCTCATCTTAACTTGCGATATGCAGTGGGTGGGTCAATATGAGTTCTTCTATGGAGAGTGTTTTGAAGTAGATTTAGAGGGATACCTAAGGTAGGTACATTATAGGAGCTTCCTCCTTGCACACCTGCAGCAAAGCAAATTGGATCAGGGGGTGGGTACCTACAAACGAATTCCAATGCTCAAGTCAAGCAATACACAAGTAGAGTTTATGTAGTAAGATAGTAGATACTTGATTAGGGAGACTTAGCCTGGTATTTATAGAGCATGACTGGAATCGTAATGTGATCAATATTAAGTGTAGGTATTTAGGATTTGTATATTGTTAGGGATCGTTTTCCTTTAATTGTTGGAGGTGGCTATAGGTCCTATAATCTCATAAGATCTTGATTGGCAGTAACAGATACATCAGGGTATATCAACTGCATAGATCTAATGATCTTGTTATTATGGCCCAATGTCATAGTGCATTAGCTTTTAGTTCTGGGGTCTTGACCACGTATCACTAAGGCTTAGCCGAGGTATTCATGGCAGAGGCCGGTGGTATACATGCTGAGTTCGATCCCATTAGACAGGATCCTGGATCAAAGTCCAGAACAGTTGCCTCCAGCTTGACGCTTAGATGGAACAACTAAGTGTCAAGGTACATAACGGGATCGCAGGGCACTCGATGAACAAAGGAGCCTTAGCATTGATGCCAGGTCTCATGATGTTTTATGTGAAAAACCAAGGTTCGTTGTCAAATGTTAAGAGTATCTTTGGGGTTGGCATATGAGTTCGGAATCCATCGTGGATTACTACTTGCATTACCATTTCGCCATCTGAGGTTTGTCTTTTGTTGCCCTCGTGCATGACTTACAGGGTCTTTGTCCTTTCTTGCAGTCTTACTCTGCAATTCGTAACAGTCTGAGCCTCTTTGGGAAACTGTTTCTTTGATTTTATTAGGAATTAAAGATCCTTTAAGAGAGAATATCAATTTCATGTTGTTTCCCAACTTTCCGCTGCCGTTGTAACTAATCAGAAAGAGGGAGCATTAAATGCAGGTTTTGTTGTGCGATTAGCTCATCTTTCCAAAGACCAATCAAAATGCTTCATTCCCTCTATAAATATAGGGAATGTTTATGTGGAGGCCCATTCCTTTCGTTGTATTCCTTTTGCTTTGTGAAAAACCTTGAGAATTATCCTCTTTCAGAGAATGGTTTCCCTTTCCTTTCCTATGCAAGCATAGAGGGTTTTGCCCTTTGCGAAGGTTATCTTTCTGTTCTTTTAAAATCTCTCAAGGTGTTCGCTTCGCTTTTTGTTAGTCCCTTCGATGGGGGCTTTTCTTTCTCGGCGTAATGGATGGTAGGAGCCTTTCTCTCTCAGCGTATGTAAGTGTTTGATCTATCCACTCTTGTCGGGAGGATCTGTGATTCCTGCTGTGTTGGACAGAGACACTCGAAGATGCTCCGCTCTTGCCCCTCCTCCTTCTTCAGTGATTTGGAGGCATTAGTTCGATCTTTTGGTAGGTCCTCTAAGTGCAGTTGGATAAGCATAAGGGCCTATTAGAGTAGCTCTCTGTGTTTTGAAGCAACTTAGGGTGATTGTGAAGTCTGTTGAAGTTCCAGTGGAACAATCTTTTGATGAAAGGTTGTGTTCTGTCCATCAAGAAAAGGCAGATGTCGGTCCGTATTATCACTATAAAGGAGGAAGTGAAGAAGAATTTGGATGGTGGTGACCATGGGGATCGTTGTCATTAACGAGTGTTCCGTTCTGGTTGCCTTTGCTAAGTTCTCCAACAGGCCTTCCATTCAACATGGAAGAAATTGGTGTTGGTTTTAGAGGAACCGTGGAGGTAGAATGAAGTGGGACTCCGTGACAATGATGTTGATTTCCTTCCCCGAGTTCTCTAGTGGTCACTCTTTTCTGAACATTTTTTATATATTTTCCTTTATCTTTTTGTTTAAGCTAATGATGTGTGGAATGAGAACATTCAATAAAAATTCTTCTTTTTTTGAATTCTGTCTTGTATCTTCTCTTTTCTCTTTCTCTTGTCCGCTATCCGTGCTGAGTCCAACACTCAGCTTGTAAAGATGTACTTGACCTTGTTATATTGCCCCCAACTTGGCACTTAGTTAGTACAACGAAGTGGCAAGCTTGAATTCCTGCCCTCGGGGCCCATGTACCGTGTAGGGTTAAGAATTTTAACTTGGTTACTGATCACTATTTGATCTTTCTGGAATAGTCATGGTCCGGATGGACCTTCCTCTATCTTACTTTAGATGAGCACATCGGATGTAGCTGGGGTCTGTAGAAAAAATCTGTGGTTTGTGGAAAATTTTCGGACTCTATTTGTTGAGGTTGGGTGCCTCTTAGTGTGTTGCACAACCGTCCCTTCAACTGTTGTGATAGCTACGAGGGCCACATGGCACGCTTCGGTTGGGTAGTCGTGCTTAGTGCTTTGCATGCCATGATGAGCAATTTTTTGAAAACTAAACGATTTTGACAAAAAGG
This sequence comes from Ormosia emarginata, assembly GCA_029884605.1. Lineage (NCBI taxonomy): Eukaryota > Viridiplantae > Streptophyta > Magnoliopsida > Fabales > Fabaceae > Ormosia > Ormosia emarginata. The sequence goes on from JAQQTP010000023.1 coordinate 254,734, forward strand.
TCTTCTAACTGTCTTATCATTATAAATATAGGTTGAGGGTGCATCATCCTCACTTTACTATTTCTGAGCATTTTTCTGTTAACTTAAGGGTTCCCTAGAGACTTCATGCATCACAGAGGTGTGATTATGAGGCGGTTTTCAGCCATTTTTTTCCTTCTTCATCTAATCTTACTTCTTACACAAGATTTGTCTCCTTTTGCCTTTATTTCTGCCTTTCTTTCATTTGTTTCTATCATTTTTATGTCATAGAGTGGTCGTGCGCTCTTTTTTTGAATGCACTTCTTCTCTCCATCTTTTAATAAAAGGAGTTTAGATGCCATAATTTTTAAGTCTCTTCAATGATGTTGCCCCTTTGGACCACCTTATCTGTCGTGCCAAGCACAGTGGAGGTGTCATTCTGTAGCTTAGACTTTGGAAGGCATGGAGGCTAGTATGTGGGCGTGAACTATTTTTTTCTGTTTGCCCTATGCCGTATCTGAATCTCTAAGTTAATTGATTCTAACAGTTGCTCATCGGCCTCTTTAGGTGTTCCCAGGAACTTGATGGCTAGAGGAAGAAGAACAGGTAGACCCCAAGTACTAGTTCTCGAAGTCCGGGATACAATTGACGAAGACCTCATTCGGATTCGACGTGGTCTGGGGTTAGTGTACCCATGGGTTGTGGTGATACCTATGATCGCATATCCGATTTCCAGCCTGGACAAGAGCTCGACAAGCTTAAAGGCTACTTGATGCTAACTAAGAAAGGTAGTATGGATTATGAGTTCGAGATCCTATCACAAGAGAACGAAAGGGTGTGCTCCTCTCGACAAGTCGAAGCGCACTTCATGTTCAAGTACGAGGATTTTTTCACTTTGTTTAGACTCCAACTTCCTTTCAATGATTTCCAAATTGTCGCCCTCTGCACTCTTCACGCTGCCCTATCCCAAATTCATCCCAATGGTTGGATGAACATTCTCGCCTTCAAGAGAATTTGCCGATTAATCAAGTTATGGTGCTTGGAGGATGTGTTCTTCTATTTCCATACTCGATGGAGTCTAGTGGGTGGTAATGCTTATCAACAGACCTGGCTTTCAGTTCGGTTGAGGCAAGGTCGGAAAGTTTTTCATCATTTCCAAGAAACTTACAAGGACTTTCAAGAAAAATTCTTCAAGTTAATGGCGGCCCCCGATACTCGTCCTTTCTGGTTAGATAATGACAAGGAGCTGAAGTTTAGTATGTATTGGACTCAGAGGGCGTGGAACGTCCCTCTTAAACTGATTGAGAAAGAGAAACACCACCTAGATGATGATGAAGTTGAGTGTGTCGAGTTCTTTGAAATGTGGGTCTAGCAAATTGGTTTGATTTCTTCCAAGGACGTGCTGGATACCCTTGATGATACAACTCTAAGGGCTATTCTAGGTAGTGTATTCTGTAGTCCGCATTTAATTATATGCTCTGTATGTTAATTTATTATATGTTTTTCTTATTTTTTGACTTTTTGCTTGTTTTGTAGAAAGTTTGGCTTCAATGGCATCTGGAAATGCTCTGGCAATCCTTGAAGCCCTGAATGCCAAAAATACAACTAGTCATTCTAATGCCCTCACAGTCGCTACTCCAACTTCTCCGCCCCCACCAATTGAGGTTCCTGTGATGAAAGGGAACCTGTTCAATTGGTGGGTTCCCCCCAACGGCTGTTTGAGAGGCGAAAGAGGAGGGTTGTAGAGGGTGGCAGGGTGGATGATCGGGGTAAGAGGGTGGCCATAGAGTCTGGGCAGACTGGACTGATCAGGTTGTACTCGGACAACTCAGATCCTAGGATTTTTATAGACTGCAACATCCTCAACGACCGAGTAGTGGGCCATATCGCTCAATATGACACAAAGGAGATTGTGTCCTTTTTCCAAACATACGCTTTCCATTTTGCTGTCGAGTTTCATTTTCAGGAAAGGTGTTATGATGATTACAACAAGCAGATGTTCGAGAAAGTGTCGACGATTGAGCGGGGAGAGAACATGGCCCTGAAGGCCAAAGAAGAAGCTTTGAAAGCCAAAGGTGACACTAAAGCCAAAACCCAGGAGGTGGAGAAAAAGGTGGCAGCCTTGAAGGATACTTTGAAGTAAGGGGAGGCTAGCAAGATGGAAGTTCAAAGGGAGATCACTGCACTCCGGGCTGATAACGAGAACCTCCGTGCTCAGAAACAAGAACTTTAAGCTGGGATGGTATCTCTGCAAGGTGATGTCCAACAACTTATCATGGTTTGCTTGGATATTAACAAAGAGCAATTTCGAAATGCTGTTGATTAAGTCCAACTCCTTAACCCTGAGGTGGCCTTGACATTGGATGAGTTGGATCCTAAGAGGGTGATTTGGGATAGTCGCCTTGTGCTTCCCAATGCTGCTCCTGAGGGTCAAAGTGTTGTTGAAGCTCCGCTTACCACCACTTAGGATCCGGATGTTACCAAAGGCTCGACAAGTGCTTCTTAGGCCTTGTTTTTGCCCCCTATGTGGGGTGTTTTACTTTTGTTGAGACAATTGCTCTAGTTGCTGGAGTGTTTAATTTATTTCCTTTACTTCTATTACTTTTTTTCCAGGGTCTGTTACTGGGTCCAATGCCCATTGTGTTGCTTTTTACAACCATTTTATGGACTTAGGAATATTTCCAATCGAGGGAAACCAGGGTCCATGAGCCAATGCCTATTACGTTTAGGCAATCAAGATTCCTCTTAGGACTTAGGCATAATTTTAAAATTAAAACCTTAGCTCAGGGTCCAACATCCAAAGTGTGTTGGCAATTGGGATCTTACTTGCTTTAGGTAATCAATAAAAACCTTGTTTGGAGTTCTACACCAATTGCTTTGGTGTTTTGGATCCCATGTGACTTAGGTATAAAGTAAAAATCTTGTCTGGGGTCCATTACCAATTGTTTTGGTATTTAGGATCTCACGTGACTTAGGTATAATTTTAAATGGTCCTTGGCCAGGGTATTTTAATGTTTATGGTTTACTGCGTGAATTTTGCAAGACTTAAGATTTTTCTACTGCACAACCTGTTTAACATATGATAACTCACGATAGGTACCATAATAGCATGACACAGATGTCATTATCCATGCAGCCAATAATCACATAATGGTTGCAGCCAAATGTCGAGGTTTTAGGTGTAGACCCTACAACTCGCAACCAACCCGTAAATAGGGGTTTGGTGGGTTATCCTCTTAACCTGGAAGCATTTTTGTAGCCTTGAGAATCCTTCGAGATTTTTTGAAAGCAAGTAGATGCGTAAAAATTGCTTTATTTAATTTATTTGGTAAAGAACTAAGGTCCATACAAAGTGCTCCTATAATGTATGGGGTAGATCAAACATGAAGTAAACTAAGAGACTAGGCCTTAGAAGGCACTTAGCTATAGTACTTTCTAAGTTTATCTGCATTTCAAAAGTTCTTGACCAGCTTACTTGTTAGTGTCTCCAAGGTGTAGGCTCCTCTGCTAGTGTTGACCACGATATGGTAGGGGCCTTCCCAATTAGGAGATAATTTTCCCTAGGAGGCATTCTTGCCTTCGATGTCAGCTCTACGGAGAACCAAGTCTCCTAGTTGGAATTTTTAGAGAACAACCTTTAGGTTGTACTGTGTTATCGTCCCGTGCTTGATGGTGGCATCGCGTATATGAGCAACGTGCCCTCTTTCTTCTAGAAGATCTAGGTCTTCCCTAATCAATCAAGGGTTGTCGGGTGAGAAATGTTGGAGACGCCAGCTAGGTTCCCCAATCTCCACTCAGATCATGGCCTTACATTCATAAGTGGGTTTAAAAGGAGTTTTACCTGTTATAGAGTGGGGTGTAGTCTTGTAGGCCTAAAGGACATGATCTAGTTGTTTAGCCTAATTTCCTTTAGCCTTGTCCAACCTTCTCTTTAGTCCACAGATGATAACTCGGTTGGCATCTTTAGCTTGTCCATTCGTTCAACGGTTTTCAATAGCACTATAGTGATTCTTGATTTTCAAATCAGCAAGCAGCTCTTTGAATGCCTTGTCTTTGAATTGTGTCCCGTTATCCGTCACAATAGATTCGGAGACTCCAAATCTAGTAATGATGTGGCACTAAGTGAACTTTTGGATTCGGGCAGAGGTGATAGTGACTAAGGGCTCTACCTCAATCCACTTTGTGAAGTAGTCCACAACTACCACTATGAATTTTAGTTTTCTAATTGCTTGAGGGAATAGACCCAAAATATCCATCCTCCACCTGTAGAATGGCCAAGGTAAGGACGTTGTGGATAATTCCTCAGGTGAAACATGATAATGGTTCGAGTGTCATTGGCATTTGTCACATACTTGGACATGTTCAAGAGAGTCGGCTTCCATTGTTGGCCAGTAATATCTGGCCCTAAGCGCTTTTAAAGCTAAAACTTTGCCTCTCATGTGGTATCCATAGCTCCCTTCATAAACTTCAATCAACACATATTCTGCTTCTTTTTGAGTGAGGCACTTAAGGAGAGGCGAAAAGAATCCACGCTGATATAGCTACCCATCATAGATGGTGTAACGGATCGCAGTTTTGAATAACTTGGAGGCTTCCTTCGGGTTTTTAGGACAAACACTAGACTGTAAGTATTCCATTATTAGTGTGATCCAAGTATGCTCTTGTTCTTCTATCAGGAAAATAGAAGTGTCCATGATGGAAAGTTGTGAGAGGGTCTCTTGGATTATTGAACGGTTGTTACCCAAGATCTTGGTGCTGGCCAACTTGGACAAGAGGTCGGCTCTTGAGTTCTATTCCCAGGGTATGTGCTTCACTTTCACTGCTTGGAAGCTTTTGAGGAGCTCTTGTACCCTTGCTAGGTACTTCTGAAGGAGAGGCTCCTTATTCTGATAATCACCTTGGATCTGGGAGGTCACAAGTTGGGAGTCATTACAAAGTGTAATTTTTATTGCTCTTAATTCTCTATACATTATCAGTCTGGTAATGCATGCTTCATACTCTGCCTGATTATTTGAAGTGGGGAATTCAAACCTCAGGAAGTTTTCAATGGTTACTCTTTAAAATTTTCCAGGATTAATCCAATGCCACTTCCTTTGTGTTTCGAGGAGTCGTTAATGAACACAATCCATGATATTCCCTCGGGGTCATCAGAATCCGAGGTAAGCTCAACAAGGAAGTCTGAGAATTCCTGTTCCTTGATTGCTAACCTGGCCTCGTATGCAATTCCGAACTTGGAGCTCAATGGATAAGACAATCATTCTACCTGTTAGGTCTAATTTATGTAGTATCTAGCTAATAGGCTGATCTGTCTTTACCACCATCGGATGACATTGAAATTACTGTCTAAGTCTTCTAGCCGTGATGATAAGGGCGAATACAACCTTCTCTATTTTCTGATAACAGAGCTTAGGACCTTGCAGCACCTTACTTACAAAATAAACTAGCTTCTGACCTTCAATTGTTTCCTGGATAGGCATTGAACTCACGACCTCCTCATGAACAGAGAGGTACACGTACAATGTTTCACTTGCTTATGACCTTGTCAGAATGAGGGGAGAAGACAGGAGGTTTTTCAAAGACGTAAAGATATCCTCACACTCCTGAGTCCACTTAAAACTTATCCTTTTTTTTAATAACTTGAAGAGAGGAAGGGATTTGTAAGTAGTTTTAGCGAGAAACTGTGTGAGGGCCGCGATCTATCCTGTCAGTTATTGTACTTCTTTGATGCTCTGAGGGCTACGCATGTTGAGTACTGCCTGGCATTTGTCCTGGTTTGCCTAGATTTCGCAGTTAGTCAACATGAAGTGTAAGAATTTACTGGCCTGGAGCTCAAATGTGCATTTCTCAGGATTAAGCCTCATGTTGTGCTTTCTCAATTGGGTGATCACTTCTTCGAGGTCCAAGGTATGTGATCCGGATGGTGGGGTTTTGACTATTATATCATCGATATAGACTTCGAGCATTCTCCACACCTGATATTCAAAAACCCTGTTCATCATTTTGTGGTAGTTGGCTCCTTCATTTTTCGAACCAAAGGACATTATCCTGTAGCAGTAGCTTGCTCTTTTAATGATGAAAGCGGTTTTGTCTTCATCTCCAGGATACATTAGGATCTGATTGTATTCGGTGTAAACGTCCATGAAAGATAGTAGCTGAAAGCCAGAGGAGCTATCGACCAGTTTGTCAACATTAGGCAGGGGGTATGGATCTTTAGGGCAAGTCTTGTTTAGGTTTGTATAGTCCACACATATTTTCCACTTCCCATTTGACTTCTTCACCAGGACCACATTGGAGAACCATGTGGTGTATAAAATTTCTCTGATGAAGTCGGCACTAAGTAGCTCATTAACTTGCTCTTCAATGATCTGTTGTCTTTTAGGACTAACTTTTATTTTATTCTAGGAGACCAGTCTTGCATCCTGTTTAACAGATAAACGATGACAGATGAAAGCGGGGTCAAGCCCAGGTATGTCAAAGGACATCCAGACAAAGAGGTCCTTGTTTTTCTACAGGAGCTCTATAATTTGGCGTCTCTCTTGTTCTTCTAGATTTGCACCAATCTTGGTGGCTTAGTCAGGATTGTCACCCAGTTGGAGTAAAAGAAACTCTTCTTCTGGCTAGGGCCTGGTACCCCGAATCTCTTCACATACGTCTAGCTTAGTCATAAGGATATTGATTTGATCCTAACCCAGACTAGATGTGTGTGTTTTGGTTTTCTTGGGGGTTCTGCAGATTTTGAGACTTTCATTGTAGCATTTGCGTGCTATAATCTAATTGCCCTTAACTGTGACCACCTCATTATTCTTATTAAAGAATTCTATGGCTTGGTGAGTAGTAGATACTACAGCAGCAATGTCATTCAATGTAAGGCGACCCAAAATAATATTGTATACTGATGGACAATCCACAACTAGAAATATGACTATAACAGTTTCGTAGATATTGTTGTTGCCCAGGGTTAAGAAGGTTTCAAAGAAACCTATCGGGGTAACCTTTTCTTCAGAGAACCTAGTGAGCTCGCCATCATAAGAGGTCAACGCAGACAGAGGGAACTCCAATCTCTCAAAGGCGTCTATGAACATGATGTCCATTGAGCTTCCCTGATCAACGAAGATACGTGGGATCTCAGTGTTAGATATTATTCCGGAGATAACCAGAGGGTCATCGTGATCCCGGATAATATGATCGTAGTCCTTGTCTGAAAAGGAGACAGGTGATTCTTCCCTGTCTTTAACGCAGGATTTTCGAGTGGAGCTTGAAATACTTAACACCATTGTCTGAAGTGCTTTCTTCTTAGAATTGTTGGATGATCCACCACCTACGAATCCTCCAGAGATAGTGCTAATGAGCTGGTCTTTTCTGTTGCCTCCATTTTGAGCATCATGGTTCCAATCCTGCCAATTTTTAGTATCACGGTGAGGTGGAGTCAAGGATTTTCTTTTGGGGTTATGGTTTCTTTTCCTCTATCGTGGAGTCATACTTTGCCTTGGACTACGACTACATCTCCACTCCTTCCGTTTTCCTTGATTCTCATTGTTTTGGATACTGATGATATACTTTTGCAGTCGTCCCTCCTTGACTAGGGATTCTATGACATTACGGAGCTTAGAGCAATCTTTTGTTTCATAACCATAACATTTATGCCATTTATAGTGCTTCGAGTGATCCTTGTGGGATTGTTTCTTCATAGGGGCAAACTTTTAATACCCTGGAACTCGGTCTAAAGCACCTCCCTCAGAATTGTCTCTCGTGGGGTGTTCAAAGGAGTATAATCATAATATTTAGGCTGGTAAGGATTACTCTTAGAGGAGCTTCAAGGCTGGTTAGAGCTCTGGTTATTTTTCTGGTGAGTGGGCTCACTTTTTTTCCAGATTCTCTTTAGCCTTAGCAACTTCCTTTAGTTCAATATATTTATAGGAGCGCGAGTAAAGTTCACTCAAAGTCTTTGGCTTCCTTTTTGCCAAAGACCGAAAGAAGTCCGAGTTGGTCTGGAGGCCGCTCCGGGCATAGTAAAGAGCAATTCTGTCATTTGGGTTTTCTACACAAACACAAGCATTACTGAATCTCTTAATGTATTCATAAAGGGGCTCGTCGCTCCCTTGGTGAACCCCGGAAAAATAATCAATCAACTTGGGCTACTCTTTGGCAGCGGTGTAGTGTAGCAAGAAGCGTTGTTTGAGGTCCTCCTATCCGGTGACAGATTTTGCTCGTAAGGTGGTGAACCAACGGAGGGTGCCCTTCTTTAAAAAGATGGGGAAGGCGTGGCACAGCAACTCTAGGGATCCCCCATGGAACTACATAAAACAAGTATAAGCGTTTAAGTGTTCATGAGGGTCCGTTGTCCCGTCATAGGGCTCCATGTTTGAAGGAAACTTAAAGTTTCTTAGGACTCTATACGCCATTAATTCGTCTGAGAAGGGCTGTGGTTAACTACCGGGGGCTGGGATATTATTTCCAATGACCTCGGCAGCATCATGTCGGGTCCTTCTTCGATAGTCATTCGTGTTCCACCTTCTGCCATTGTTTTGATCATGTATAGACTTTTCAAGATTTTTCAGCCAATGGTATTATTTATCCAACTGACATCGTTGGTCATCGATCAGTGTCTCTATTGGCGCACCAACTCTTGAAGGCGATTTCTTGTCATCTCAAACTGAATAGTGTCCTCGTGATGGGATGCATGATCTGCATCATTATTCGGGGTCCCTAGGCCATGCACGAGAATCATGGGCCTTGAACAACATTGTTAGCTCCTCCGCCAGGGAACACGAGTCTATCTTGAATAGGAACCCTTTGCGAGGGGTGAGAGTTCTCGGCAGAAAGTGAAGTCTCATGCCCCTCATTAAGAGTTTCGACAATAACTTCCTGGTTCCTAGTGGCAGAAGTTTTAGCATCTGCTGGTGGTGCGACAGGTTGAGGATCGTGTTGCATTATTGGGCCTTGTTCTTGGCCAGGGGCAGAGGGCGCAGCGCCTCTTTTTCTGAGATGTTGTCTTGTGCTCACGATGGATGAATGAGAATAGAAGTTTATCAGTTTTCCACAGACGACGTCAATGTTCTGAAGTGGATTCAGAGGGATACTTGAGATAAGTACGTTATGGTGGTTTCCTCCTTGCGCAACTGTAGTAGAGCGAATTGGACCAGGGGGTGAGTACCTGCAAAGGGACTCCAATGCTCAAGTCAGACAATACACAAGTAAGGTTTATAAAGTAAGATAACAGATACCTGATTAGGGTGACTTTGTCTGATATTTATGGAGCATGACTAGAATTGTAATGTGACCAGTATTAAGTGCAGGTATTTAGGATTCGTATCTTGTTAGGTGTAACATCCTCCCTAACCTAATAGCTTTAATTAGTATTATAGAAGCTTAGTAATACTAGTAAAAATTATCTATCAATTCAAATAATTTTCTGAACCAGTTTGAGTATAATTTGGTAACACTAAATACAAGTGAATAATTAAAGTATCTACTAAATCAAATGATATGATGAAAATAAATATGAAAAATTTATTTCCTACTTAAGGACCATTGATAAGAATAGTAGAAAATTTTTGAGATGCAATAGAGCAAGTTTAGTATTTTTAAAGATACCGAAGAGAAATTAAGGGAACAGTTATGGAACAACTAAATAATTCAAAAAAATTATGAAATTTCATGGAGATGACAAGTAAGACATGAAGAATAATTTGGTATAAAATACCAACTACAATAAGTATTAGTAAGCTTATTACTTAATCACTCGATTTAATTCAATTCGGGATTGAGTAATGAAGCTTAATTGATAACTAGCATTATATGGAAAGTTATAGAAAAATGGATTCAAGGACTAAGATGAGTTCTAAAATTTTTCATAACATTTAAGGTAACTTGAAAACTTAACTTGAGAAGACTAAAGTGTACATAACAGATACAAAAGTTATAACATGAAAAAGTTAATTCATTTTTTCTCCTCACTCCACCGCTAATCATCTTTCTAGTCTCTTCTTGATATTTCTTCATCTTTCTTTCCAAATTTCATCCATGAAATTGAACCAAAAACAGGGGATACAGCTACTCCCTCTTCTTCACGTTAGCATCCTTTTATCTTCCAATTTACACCTTTCCATTTTCATCTAAATTGAAGCTAGTTATTTCTCATTTTTTTCTCATTCTACAAGGCACATTCAACGTGAGAAAAAAAAGAGAAAAGAAGGAAATGAAAAGGAAGGAAAAGTGAATAAAATTTGAAGACCAAGGCTTAAGGAGCTTGGAAGAAAGGTAGGGGCAGTTTATCTCTATTAAATTCTTCATCTTTCTTGGTGTTTGAATTAAAAATTCTAGTGGTATTATGTGGGAAAGTTAAGGCCACATCATGTTAGAGAAGTAATTCTTGTTAAATTATGTTATTGTTTCTAAATTTTAGTTGATGAAATTGATACAAGTTTGATATTAATTTCCTTGTAAGGTTAGAAAAATTGTATGTTTTGGTTTGAAGTGGAGAAACCATATGAGTGTATGTTCCAATTGTCTACACAATTTCCATAGAGAAGACCAAGTTTTCCATGCATTCATACTTTGTTTTCTATGGAATGGAATAAGTCATGGCCATGAGTGAATTGAACCATCTTTATTGACTTATCAAATCAAGTTTGTAGCTTTTGAATATGGAAACATAACCATGAGACTTGTTCTTGGTATCTTATGCTTGAGTTTTCTTGCTACATGACTTGGTATAATGGATTTCGCAGTCATTTAGGGCTAAATAAAAGGATTAGGGTTAGTTTATGTTTTCATATTCCTCTTTGATTTTAAGAATGGTGTGAAATATTTTAGTATATAAATAATGGAAGAATTGAAGTCTTGATTATGTATTATTGAATTTTGTTAAAGAAATATGACATTCATTATATTTTTAGTCTAAGATAACATGATTAACAAGGAACTCTTGTTAATTTTGTGTTTCAATTACTTAACTCTAGTTAGTGAGACTATCATGTTGGCATTAAGGTGTCATAGTTGTGCCTTCTTGCCCTTGATAATTTATGTTTACTAATGGAGATTTAAGTTATCAAAGATTCCTTGGGAAAAACACTAAATGAATATATATAAGTATAACTCATGATGAGTCAAATTAGTTATGTTGGCCAAATTGTTGTTCATGCGATATGGTATCCTCAAAGTTGTATTCAATGCTTGCATGCTTAAAATTTTAACTATATGAGAGTTTCTTAGAATAAATTGTATTGTTCTTTCATGAATTGATTTAGTTAATTGTTTAGTGGAGTAACTAATGAATTGTGTATTGAAATGGTATTTGATACTTGATATATATTAAAGAATATATTGCTCCTTGATTAGTCAAATTGAGCTTGAATTTGAATTAGTATTGCTCCTTTGAATGCAAAGTCGAGCTATTGATATAAATATGAGAATTTGCTCACTTGATTATTTAAGGTTGAGCTAGAATGTGTCTTGAAATTAAGAGATATTGATTATCCTTGTACCTGAAGGATATATAATGTATTGAATACCCATGTACCTGATGGATAACATATTGAATATCCATGTACCTGATGGATAACATATTGAACATCCATGTACTCAATGGATATTATATTGATTATCCTTGTACCTAAAGGATATATTGTTGAATATCTATATACCTGATTGATAATGTATTGAATATCCATAACTAATGGATAACGTATTGAGCATCCATGTACGTGATGGATATTATATTAGTTATCCTTGTAACTGAAGGATATATTGTTGAATATCCATGTACCTGATGGATAATGCATTGAATATTCATGTACCTGATGGATAACGTATTGAACATCCATGTACTTGATGGATATTATATTGATTATCTTTATACCTAAAGGATATATTGTTGAATATCCATGTACCTGATGGATAATGTATTGAATATCCATGTACCTGTGGATAATGTATTGAACATCCATGTACCTAATGGATATTATATTGATTATCTCGAAGGATATATTATTGAATATCCATGTACCTGATGGATAACGTATTGAACATCAATGTACCTGATGGATACTGTACTGGTTATTAGACATGACACTTGTATCTGTAGTCGAATATAAATTTAATACTGTATGAGAGATTATGAGTATACTTCTCATATCTGGATAAGATAATAAGAGAATGTTATTCAATTAATTATCCTTATAATTGAAGGATATAATTTAAACTTCGTACGTGGAAGTAATCTAAAATCCTTGTATATGAAGGATATATTTGAAAAGTATTTTTGAATACAAGAGAGTCGAGTAAATATTTTGGGATAATAAATAAGCAAGAATTTGAATGAGTATGGATTGTTTAATTTAATTTTATGTTATGTTATGATTTGAATATGTATTTGAATCCTTGAATGAATTTGGTATTATGATATTGTAATTGAAGTTAGTGTCTGAAAATTATCTGCTAGTATAGTATATAATACTAATAACGGATATTTTCAAAAATTAATAACTAGAATTCTGTTTCAGGAAGATGAAGGATCAGATTTGGCAGTTTTCCAACTTCCTATCTATAGATATATATAATTATAATATGTATTTAACTTAAATTTTAAAAGTATGTATTTTCTCCAAAACAACTGGAAATAGTATGATGACACATTTTTTTTAACCTACTGAGAATTCTTTGAATTCTTACCCCCGCGTATTTTGTATTTCTGTATTATTTCTTGGTGCATAGAAGACTTTAGCAAGTAGAAGAGGAGATTAGAACCATGAAGAAAGATTTTAGTAGTAGAGATTAGAAGGGTATTGTGAAGAAGGTTGTATAAGTTTTGCCAAGGAGGTATATGTTGGTGTATTTGTATAATGTTCTTTTCAATATATGTATAATGTAATACCTACAACATGTTCATATTTTCATGTATATATATTATAACTATTTTTTTTCAAATTTATTTTTGGTATCAAAGTGACATACCTAATCCTAGTCTCTAATGTGTGATCCTGGACATGATATTAGTACTAGTATTCGAATGTTACATTAAGGATTGCCTTCATCTAAATATTGGAGAGGATCCCTATAATATAGGAACGTAGATATCGTAATCAATAGTTGGAGGCAGTTATGGATTCTATAATCTTGTAAGATTTTGATTGGCAGTTATAGATACTTTAGGGTATATTCACTGAGCAGATCTAATGTTCTTGTTATTATGGCTCAATGTCGTAGTCTATTAGTTTTTAGTTCTGAGGTCTTGATCACGTGTCACTAAGGCTTAGCCGAGATATTCATGACAGAGGCTAATAGTACGCGTGTCGAGTTCAATCCCACTAAACGAGATCTCAGATCACAGTCCAAAACAGAGAAAAAAGTATAGAATTTTATGTATTGTGTGGACCAATGGACCACTTAAATTTGAGTAGCTGAAACATTTGGATGTGTAATGGCTGATGACTTCGATCTTCCTCTTCAGAATGATCCATGCTGGTGCTTCTATGAATGTCAATTAATTTCCTCTTAATGTAGTCGTTGAAATAAAATTTTCGTCTGTAAAATCCTTCACTATGTGCTAAATTGCGAATGTTTTTATAGTTCTAACTGAAGATTTCTCTTCCAACTATAATTTCTATTTTGTTCTTGAACTTGACCAGATGGAGCTTCCTCAATGGATATATATTGTAAAAACTCCAAGATTTAAAGAGTTGGCTCTTTATGATCTTGACTCACTGTCACAAGTGTGATTGTTGCGGCAAGGTAACTCAATTTTTTTTTTAAAAAAAATTATTTTAAAAGAGTCGCTATTAATTTTATTTAATTAAAAAAATTAAAAAAATCATTAAAATTTTTAAAACGAGTTTATGAAAATTAAATTAAATTTGGGAGTCAATTATATACATGTTAAATTAATTGGTGAACCTTATTACACCTTGATACATTTATTCAAAGGCAATTATTTTAAAATTAATTGTGTAAATTAAATAACTTAAACATGTTAAATTTATCCCATAAAATAAACAGATTAGCATCAATAATCACAATATTTATAATATCAAAAAAATAAATCATAATATTTACAAGCAAATTAAGAATGAAACATGAGTTAAAAATTTCCAAACCAAGAAAACATAACAAATAAGAATCAAAGAATAAATTATGAAAATTTAATTTTGGCTTGTGCTAAAAAGAATTTTTGCTTTTATGCATCCTCTTGTATAATGATGAATTCAAAGTCATATCGTTCTTTATAAAATAATTATGGGTTTGTCAATTTTAATCAATTAAAGAAAATTTAAAATGTTCAAATAAATTGTTAATAAAGAGTTAATTTAAATAAAAACAAAACACCAACTGATATAACAGCCAAGACAACAAACTTGATAAAACAATAAAGTAACAATGATAAACTAAACTCTTTTCAAACCATCTCATAAATTTATCAATCTTGTTATTTGTCTAATCAAAATATGTTTAACTTTATTTAACTTATTCACAAAATTATTTTGTATGTCACAAGAATGTTACAGTAGCATACAACATAATTTGACATCTCTCTCACGTTAACATATATTGTAAATACGATATGCATATTTTAATGTACATAAAACATTTCTCATAAATTTACTTTAATTTTTTTTTTTTATATATATATATATATATATACACACACACACAGAGTTATAAGGCGAAGATCACGGAAAAACGGAGGGGGAGAAAGAGAGCAGGATGAAGAGAAGTAGGAGGCAGACGGATTGCTTACATGATATGAAATGCAAAAAAATAAATAGATTTAAATCATTAAAGTGAAAATCGGAAGTGCGTCAAGGACGGCGAGATCCGACGAAGGGATGAGAAGTGAAGAGTAAGTTACATAAGTAGAAAGATAGAAACTTTATTGAATAAAGAAAAATTTACAAGTTCGGGAGATGGGAAGAGGGAGGAGAACTCGCTCTCTCAAATCGCTCTGTAAGACTAGAGAAACTTAGAGAAGTCTAAAATTTCGAATGCTTTACAATTCTGAAGACAGAAAGATAAATAGACAAAATTTTACTATTATAAATAGTAAAATGAAAATGCCATTAGAGTGAACAGTAGCAAACAATGTTCTCCGCTTCCGCTACAGTGAACAGTGTATAGCGACCCTGCAACAGTAACAAGCCGCATGGACGACTATTCATCATCGCTGAGATTGACGCTCTGACTATCAAGATCCTTGCCATAACAATCGTCTTCATTTTGATTGAAAGAGCTAGAAACACCTTCAGACTCTTCAGATTCCTCTTCAATATGATGAAGAATGATCCGGAGATTTTTCTAAAATTCTTCTTTGGAGGAAGAAGCCACCAGGGCAGCAGTTGCTTGAGCCTTCTTGTTAAGGAAGACACTGGTCTCTGGGTCCGCAGCTTTCAAGAGCTTTGGGTTTTGATCAAACCATGCCTTGATGGACTCAGGAGTGGCATGAGAAGCATCAAATTTTTGCCACCACTTTACATAAACTTGCCTGTGCAAAGTCGGTAGATGTTTGGTGTGATAATGGCTTTTCTTATACTTGAACTGCGAAGAAAAGATCCAAGATATGGAAAGTTTAGAGAAAAAATGCAGATCAACCGGCCAAGGGTCATTGGTGAGGTCAATCCTTGTCATAAAATATTTGAGTCCTTCCAGAATGGGTTCGGGAAGAATTGCTTGGATAGGGCCGAAGTAAGACCACCATTTCTGAAACCAATGAGGGAAGTCATACTGGACATCATGTTTGAAGTAAAACATCCAAGAATGTTTTCCGTTGGCATTTTTAAACCAAAAGGTTCTAATCTAAGCTTCCATATAATCCCAGAAGTTGAAATCAATTAGGTAAGGTTTAGAAAATGCTCTTGGTTTATAAAAATTATTTCCCCATTCAGATGGAGAGATAAATTTTAGGGAAAATCCTTTGAGAGACAAGATTAGGGTTAACATAAAAAATGTCAGGTTCCATTTGAATAACAAACCAAGAAATATCTTTTTTGACATACTCATTTTGGGAATGGACATGTTGAGAAACAGATTGGGATTGGACAATATTTCTACTGGGAGAACTAATGACAATCTCCTTGTTTTTCTGTTTTTGTATTTAAGTTTCAAGATCCTCTTGGGAGGCGATGTCAGCCCAAGATTCTCTAGGTAATTTAGTAAGGCCTTGCTGTTGGAAACCTGGAGAGTTTGGATTGAATGTGGACAAGTATAATCGTCACTGGTTTGTTTGGCTATTTGTTTCTGGGTTGATGACCCAGTCTGGGTAGTTTGATTCTGAGTAGAAGACTCAGTTGGAGTCGAAGACCCCGAGGTAGAAGATTTTTTAGTTAGTCCAGAAAGAACTAACTTACCTTTGTTACCCCTTCCACGAGAAGGGAAAGATGAGGATGATGAGCCTCCTCGAGGCATGCTGCTACTTTCCCTGAAGATATTCACGAGTAAGGTAGTCAGGTAAAGTGTTTGAGGTTCCTTTGATATACTCAATATCAAAATCAAAGACAGAAAGGATGGCTTGCCATCTTGCAAAAATTTGTTTGGAAGCTAAATTTTTAACATCTTTTAACAAAATATCTTTAGCAGATTTACAATCCACACGGATTAAAAACTTTTGATTTAAAAGATCGGATTGAAATTTTGTAATGCACAAAACAATTGCCAAATTTTTTTTTTCAGAGTTGAATAATTCTGCTGGGTAGAATTTCAATGTTTTGATGCATATGCAATGACATGCTCTTTGTCTGCGACATGCTGTTTAAGAATGCCACAATAACCAATGTCTGAGGCATCAGTCTCAACAATTTTGAAAGCTTCAGGATTGGGAAGGTAAAGACATGGGAGAGACTTCACCTGGGATTTGATCTGTTTGACAGTACCTGTATTGATGTCTGACCACGGAGGTGGATTAGTTTTCAGACGATCATGCAGAGGTTTAATGAGATTACTTAGCTGAGGGAAGAAATCAGCAACATAATTTAAGCAACCAAGAAATCTCTGAAGTTGATTTTTGTCAATAATTTGATTAGGGAATTTGTCAGCAAATTCAATGACTCGATTGATAAGATTCATAGTTCTTTGATAAATATTATGGCCAAGAAACCGAATTTGAGTTTGAAACAGATTAATCTTTGATTTAGAAATAGCTAAACCATTTTTCTTAATTACATTAATAAAAACATTAATGTGTTTAAAGTGTTGATCAATTAATTGCGAATATACAAGGACATCGTCAATGTATACGATCGTAAAGTTTGAATAGGAATTAAAGATTTCATTCATGATCCTCTGAAACTCCGAAGGAGCGTTCTTCAGACCAAAGGGCATTGCATTCCATTCGTACTGCTCGAAAGGAACAGTGAAAGCCGTCTTGTAGCGATCACTCTCCTTAAGCTGAATTTGCCAAAATCCTGACTTCATGTCAAATTTGGAAAAGATTTTAGCAGAGTGAAGACGTTTAAGAAGATCTTTTTTATTAGGAATAGGATACCTAATCCATTGAAGGGCTTGATTAAGCGGCTTGTAATTTATAATAAGACGCGGAGCACCTCTTTCGATCTCAGCAGCTTTGTTGACATAGAAGGCAGAGCAACACCAAGGAGATTTACTTTTTCGGATAAGTCCTTTAGATAGAAGATCCTTAATTTCTTTTTGATAGAAATCAAGCAATTCATGGCTCATCTGGATAGGATGAGCTTTGGTAGGGATCTGTCGATCGTTGAAGTCTTTTTCATATGGAAGATCAACCATATGCTTTTTTCATTCCCAAAACGCGTTAGGAAGGTCAGAACATATTGAACTTTGAATTTGAAGATGAAGAGATTGAATGCGTTTCTGAACCTGGGGTTGAGAAAGCTAGGATTCAATGTTCTTATAAGAAATTTCTTCCTTAAGATATTTAATTTGTTTTTGTTTATTGTTAATTAGATTAACAATTGGATTGAGACTTTTAAGGATCGATTTTCTGAGAAAAGGAAAACAAATAATTTTACCGAGATGCTGGGTAATAATACCTTCGTCAGTGATTTGCAAAGGGAAAAGAGACATAATAAAAGGCATACCTAAGATCACTTCACCTTTGAGGTTTTTGACAAGCAGAAAAGAGGTTTCAACCTGGAAACCCTAATTTTCGATTATTGCAGATGAAAGCTTGTATTGTATTTTTAGTTTGGATCCACTAGCGGTACTGAGTCGCTCAGTAGTTTTCTTAAAATATTTTGTCAGAACCATACCAGTATTAAAAACTGCAACAGTGTTTAGAACAAAATCATCGATTTTGATGTTAATGTTGATGAAGAATTTTTGAATGCTGAGTTAGTTAATAATGTCACAGAATGCAACATCATCACGTTGTGGATTAGATTTGATCACAATTGAAGATTCAGGAATTTTCTCAGATTTCTTAGAATCTGAATCAGATTGCATATCACTTAACTAGGAGATGATAAGCGAATGAAGTTTTTGTTCTTCTTTAAGATTTTTAACTTCAATTTTAAGTTGATTAATTTCAAACTGAAGATCTTAAAGAGTAACGAGTTTCTTAGAAGAAGTTTTTTCAATCTTCTTGATTGTTTTTTTAAGATCATATTTATTTCTTATAATCGGATTTTTCATGGTCTTAGAAGAGGATTCTTCAATTATAGATTTAAATTTTTGTAAGAAGATACTTCGTTCTTCAAAGTTTTCGATAGAGTTAAGAACTTCAAACAGAAGATCTTGTTCTTTGGTTAGAACATTAACCATTGGAGAGTCCGAATCTCCACCAGACGATGAGATATCATCATCTTGAATTTGGTTTTTTCTTTTTCAGAATCTTCTTCAGATGATTCGGTAAGAAGATTATTAAGTTGATCTTCAACAGCTTGGTCAAGATTTAAGGCTTTTATCTTTTTCTTAAGCCGACAATATTTGCTAATGTGACTAGGTTTGCCACAATTATAGCAAATTACAGGTTTTTTCAGGACATTAACATTGTCAATAGGCGATTTTGACTTAAACTCTTGCTTAAGTCTTCTGGGTTTGGTTGAAGCTTTATGCTTAAAATACTTAGATTTATGATTCTGAGGATGAATCTGTTTTGGTTTAGTTTTCTTTTTCCTAGCGCAAGGAAGACCAAATTGTTCGCAGAAGTTTCCAAGCTCCCGCTTGGTTTGAGCCTTTTCTATGGCAAGTTGAGATTGGATTTTATTGTCTTGACATATTTTTAAGGCTACTTTCTGGACAAAAGCAATAAGTTGACCATAGTTCAGCTGCTCATAAGGGATTTCACCATTAAGAGACTGACCATGGATTTTATCTCTAACTTTATCACCTAGAGACTTTAGGAGACCTGCAAGGAATTTCTCTTTTCAGAAAGGTTGTTCACAATTTTCTCGAGTATAAACCCTAGTAAGGAAGGTATCACGATACCACCTAATGTCAGCTAAGGTTTTGCACTTAAGATTGGATAAAAGTTCAGCAGATCGATCACGCCAGATAGTAGTATCACCAATGAAATGTTGAACAATGGCAAAGATTAAAGCGTTAACGGCATCAAGGATGGGTTTACCATCACTAAGGATAGGATAGCCATCAGGGTCAAGCTTAACGGCATTCTGAATGTCGTTTCATTGAGTATCAGTGAGATAATGATCCCACCAACCTTTGAGTTAACCAGCGAAGCCAGCAATAAGAACTTCACAGATTACAAGATCACTGCAGTCGTAGGAAGTTTGATACGCTGTAGAGACCATCGTCATTTCTTGAAGAGTATTAAGGATCTAATACTCAGTTTTACCATATATATCCTAGACATAGATGTTGTTAGCACTGAAAGATTTAAACGTTGGATCATGTTCTTCAAGCAACAGATCAGGAGGAGTTGCTCGCTGATAATAGAGTTTAGAAGGATTTTTCCAGTTAAGAACTTTGCTGATAACTGGGTTGACTTTGATGACAGAACTTTGTTCAGATTGGCAATCTGGCTTAGACTGGGAATCAGATTGTTTGATTGTGTTAATATTCTTTGAAACTCTAGAGGTTTCAGATTGAGGTGTATCAGGGATGACTGCATCAACAGGCGGAATTCGGTTAAGTTTAGAGACAATTTCACTGACTAAATCAGTGTTAGGATTGGAATTAGGGTTACCTAAATTCTTGTTCTTTAAGAGCTTGATATTTTCTTTAACCTGTTTAGAAACTGAAGGTTTATCTTCTGGTAGTTTTTCTTTATTCTTAGGTTCTTTGTTTAAGATTTTTTTCACCTAAGACTTGAAGATATTTGTTTGTATAATTATTTTATTCTATAAGACTTTTAATATCTTGGGATCCTATGGGTTCATCGTCAGCTCTAGAGTTGAAAGGAGAAGCGACGACAGGCTTGTTGTTTTTATCTTTCTTATCAAGAAAATAAGAACTTTGAGGAGGAAGAACAGATTTAACAAAGGTTTCATCCTTACGATGCCAGACTGTTAAGACGTTAACAGACAGATCCTCCATCAGACCGATGCTCCAAGGATAAGGAATTTCATTCCTAGTTAAGTAGGCATGAAACCAGTTAAAGAAAGGAACATTGGTTTTAACGTTTTCCATATATGAATACCATTTATTTTGGATTTCAATTTTCTTTTCAGCCTTATAATTTTCAAAAAACCATTCCCGTTGAGGTGTCCATACCTCGGAAAAGAAGTCTTTTTTAAGGGTTGGTTTATCAATTATGAATGGTGTATTAATCATGGACATCATTCATATCTGAGAAAGTTGGAGAAAGAATAGATCTCTGGTCTTGGTTATTTTCCTGATGGTAGATAGGCTTGGGAAGGGCCGACGATGTGTCTAAACCTTGCAAATTGATCGTAGAAGAAGATCCTACAGTTGAGAAAGATTTTCTAGACACAGCAGATCTAAAATTATTAGATCTAGTTGGATTTGACCTAAAAGATCTAGATGAACTAAAAAAGTTTCTTCGGTCAAACATAAGTTTGACTTTTCCAGATTGGTGTTGGACAATCTCTTGAATCTCAGAAGATTCTCTGGGCAAAGCTGGAGTAGCTTCATCCATAGTCCATTTTTTAGGGAGAGTAACATCCTCCCATCGAATCATTTCTGGGATAACAACATTGGCCTTAGATGTGTCAGTTAAAAATAAGGTTGTAACCCTATTTTTTTTAGATTTTAAAGCATTAGACATAGAAGAATTCATTACTTTATATTGAATTATAGATTAAAGACAAAGGGACAGATCCGGGCTTCATGTCTAAGCCATAGACTTTCATGTTTAAGAAGAGACAGTCTAAGATATTTTTGTCTAAGAGACTAACCGTTCGATTAGGATAACAGTTGAAGTAGATCGGACCATGACCTAAGCTTGTTTCAACGGTTCCAAGCAAAGAATCGTGGAATTGGTTGTGATGAACATTTCTGAGATAGAGAAGAACAGATGCGTTTAATCCTTCGCGGATCAAAGGTTTGACAGTAACCTGCATACAAGCAACATGCAGAAAGTTGTATTTTGATTTATGTTTTTTAATTGATTCTTCAGACAAGAAGTGGCTTTCTTCGTCATCGGATTCAATTATGATTGTTTTCTCTACAGTCCTAATAATATAATAAGAACTCCTAAAGAATCTACCTTCAGGTTTGTAGAGTTCGTTTGTGGAAATTTTAGGGATTTCCCAGTTGTCAAAATCTTGATTTATGTCTTCAAAAAGAATTTATTCATTAAAGATGTCTTTTTTAGTTTGTTTCATTTGTTCTTCAGAAAGAGAATAAGATGATGGTTGAGATGATTTGATAGATAATTTAGAAAGAGCAAAAGACAAAGATCATAACATAGTTACAAAAGAGAGAAAAGCAAAGCAGATATAAGAACAAATATAAGAACAGAAATATAAATGCAGAAAATAAAAGATCAAAAGCAACAGATGTATAGACCCCCGATATCATTGCCATCATATAGATCCATAGAAACGGAAATGAGAAAATTTAAGTTAAATTTATCTTCTGAACTAGATCTTAAGATTACCAGATTATTTTATACTTTGATTTAGACTTGAGATGATTATTAATTATTAAATCATATTTTAACCTTATAAGTCCTTAATTATGTCCAGATCTACAGCCACCGCAAACATTTACCAGATCTTGGCCCAAGGTCACCACCGCACCTAAACTCTCACTACTTATGGAAGCATCGACGAATTAGACTTACTGCCCTACACCACTGGGTCTTACTGTTACAGCCCCACAATATAGATCCAACACGGGTATTATGTACCGTCCAGTCCAAGATAGGGTAACATAAACTGCATATTTACTAGATCCAGCAATAATTTCCAATTTTAATAGGTTATAACATGATTCAACAAAGAAATAAGCAGATCAGATAAATATCAAAGCATTATAATATAACAACATTAATATCAAGTTCAATAAGATAAAAGCAACTTAAACTCCGTTCATTTACTTTCCTACTTCCCCATCAGGCTCTGATACTAGAGTTATAGGGTGAAGATCACATGAAAACGGAGGGGGAGAAAGGGAGCATGATGAAGAGAAGTAGGAGGCAGATGGACTGCTTACATGATATGAAATGCAGAAAAGTAAATAGATTTAAATCATTAGAGTCAAAACCGGAAGTAAAGCAATGAGTTGACCATAGCTCAGCTGCTCATAAGGGATTTCACCATTAAGAGACTGACCACGGATTTTATCTCTAACTTTATCACCATCGACATCATCGATTTTGATGTTGATGTTGATGAAGAATTTTTGAATTCTGAGTTGGTTAATAATGTCACAGAATGCAACATCATTACGTTGTGGATTAGAATTAATCATGATTGAAGATTTAGGAATTTTCTCAGATTTCTAAGAATCTGAATTAGATTACATATCACCTAACTGGGAGATGATAAGCGAATAAAGTTTTTGTTCTTCTTTAAGATTTTTAACTTCAATTTTAAGTTGATTAATTTCAAACTGAAGATCTTGAAGAGTAACGAGTTTCATAGAAGAAGTTTTTTCAATCTTCTTGATTGTTTCTTTAAGATCATATTTATTTCTTATAATCATATTTTTCATGGTCTTAGAAGAGGATTCTTCAATTATAGATTTAAATTTTTGTAAGAAGATACTTCGTTCTTCAAAGTTTTCGACAGAGTTAAGAACTTCAAACAGAAGATCTTGTTCTTTGGTTAGAACATTAACCATTGGAGAGTCTGAATCTACACCAGACGATGAGATATCATCATTTTGAATTTGGTTTAAATCTTCAGAAAATTCTTTTTCAGATGATTCTATAAGAAGATTATTAAGTTGATCTTCAACGGCTTAGTCAAGATTTAAGGCTTTTATCTTTTTCTTAAGTCGACAATATTTGCTAATGTGACCAGGTTTGCCACAATTATGGCAAATTACAGGTTTTTTCGGGACATTAACATTGTCAATAGATGGTTTTGGCTGAAACTCTTGCTTAAGTCTTCTGGGTTTGGTTGAAGCTTTATGCTTAAAATACTTAGATTTGTGATTCTGAAGATGAATCTGTTTTGGTTTAGTTTTCTTTTTCCTAGCCCAAGGAAGACCAAATTGTTCGCAGAAGTTTCCAAGCTCTCGCTTAGTTTAAGCCTTTTCTTTGGCAAGTTGAGATTGGATTTTATCGTCTTGGCATATTTTTAGGGCTACTTTCTGGACGAAAGCAATGAGTTGACCATAGCTCAGTTGCTCATAAGGGATTTCACCATTAAGAGACTGACCTCTAATTTTATCTCTAACTTTATCACCTAGAGATTTAGGAAGACCTGTAAGGAATTTCTCCTTCCAGAAAGGTTATTGACAATCTTCTCGAGTATAAACCCTAGCAAGGAAGGTATCATGATACCACCTAAAGTCAGCCAAGGTTTTGCACTTAAGATTGGATAATAGTTCAGCAGATCGATCACGCCAGGTAGCTGTATCACCAATGAAATGTTGAACAATGGCGAAGATTAAAGCGTTAACGGCATCAAGGATGGGTTTACCATCACTAAGGATAGGATAGCCATCAGGGTCAAGTTTAACGGCATTCTGAATGTCGTTTCGTTGAGTATCAGTGAGATAATGATCCCACCAACCTTTGAGTTGACCAGTGAAGCCAGCAATAAGAACTTCACAGATTATAAGATCGCTGCAGTCATAGGAAGTTTGATACGCTGTAGAGACCATCGTCATTTCTTGAAAAGTATTAAGGATCTGATACTCAGTTTTACCATCTATATCCCAGACATAGACGTTATTAGCACTGAAAGATTTAAACGTTGGATCACGTTCTTCAAGCAATAGATCAGGAGGAGTTGCTCACTGATAATAGAGTTTAGAAGGATTTTTCCAGTTAAGAACTTTACTGATAACTGGGTTGACTTTGATGACAGAACTTTGTTCAGATTAGCAATCTGGCTCAGACTGGGAATCAGATTGTTTGATTATGTTAATATTCTTTAAAACTCTAGAGGTTTCAGATTGAGGTGTTTTCGGGATGACTGCATCAACAAAGGAATACGGTTAAGTATAACTCGATAAAGTTATATATATATATATATATATATATATATATATATATATATATATATATATATATATATATATTGTACCAAACCTAATTATAGAACCTCTAAAAATAACATAGTAAATCTTTCTACCCATCCTAACTAAAAGGCAGTAAAGCAACAAAGAAAGAAAGTTAACCTAAAAAAAAAAAATAGAAAGACTAATAGAAGACAAAAGAAAAGGAGAGACAATGGGTAGGTGTCGTGTGAGGCTAGGCGGCGGAGCAGAGTTGTTGAACAACAGCGACCTCAGGCGGTGAAGGCTAGTGGCTTTTGGTCTGAGTTGCGGGTTTAACAGCTAGCTAAACGAGACAGAGATGAAGGCAAAGATGTGGTTATGCACGGCGGCTCCAAGACACGGCGATGGTGAATGGGTTCGATTTTAGGTGGGGCAATGTTGGACGGCAGTGGCGAAGTAACCATGATGAAGGCGTAGTGGTCCACGGTGGCTGAGGATGGTCGCGGGTTCAGTGGTCTCAGCCTCACGATGGAGTGCTGCTGTCTCAGGCGAGGGGTAAGGTAATGGTGGATTTGTCATTCAAGGTGTTGGGCCTAGGTATGGTTCGCAATGGGGAGTGTGGTGGAGTCGCTGGTCATCGACGACTAGTTGGAAGTATATGGATAGTGTAGCTTGGCCGACGGCTTAGGCGGTTTGAGGCGGTGCAGAGCTCTGGTGGGTACTGAATTGGGAAGTGTTAAAAAGAAGAGTGCGTATAGTAAGGAATGGTTTTGTCTGGTTCACTCAATGAACCTTACCCAGCAAGTCATAGAAGAAGTGCAAAGTGTTATATTTTCAAAAGAATAAAGTCCCACATTGGTTGGAAGTAAGTCTTTGGAAGAGTTTATATATCAACTTGTGTTTTAGACTTTGTAAGAAATAAATAAGATAGTGGGCTCATGGGCACAAAAATGGGCTAAAAGCTCATGGCTAGTGTAAATTATCGATTTGCCCCCTGTGCGTGATATCATGAGACCCGGATCTTTTTGTCAAATATTTAATTAATTTTTTAGCTTACCAAAAAAATGAGTTTTTGAATAGGTTAAAACTGATTTGGTCTTATTTGCGTATTTGACTTGGTCTTCTCAACGGGAAAATTAGTTCATAATGGGTAGATTTGTTTCTCAACGGGAAAATTAGTTTTCAATAGACAAATCCGTTTTCCAACGTTATTATACCAAATGGACATATTTTTTCTGTTTTCTGCTAACGGCTCTTTCTGCCTTCTATAAATTCTATTCACTTCCTATTGTTTTATACACATTGTTTCCTTCGCCTTCTCTCCTCTGCTTCTCTTCTCTCTTCGTCTCCTCTTTTGGGTTACTTGTTGTTCTAAATCTTTTGTAGTTCTTGGATCCTTGTCAACCAGGAAGAGTCTGCTGTACCCTGGGGAATTTTCATCTATACCAAAATAATCCTTGAGTGCAGTGCTAAGCACGCTATAGACTTCACGATTTTGCTAACTCTTTTCATTGCAGGTTACGGTTGACAACAATCTCAAGGATTATAGAACCACAATGCGCCACTCTCTCAGCCAACAACGGGTTTGACAATACTACCACGCAAAACTCGCCTCTAATTGTTGCCACAGCCACCTACACCAATCCTTTCCTAAATGTCTCCAAAATCAAGTTGTTCGGAGGCCAGAAGTTCAAAAGGTGGCAAGAGCGTGTCTACTCTGTTCTTAACATGCACGACATCACTAATGCTCTTACAGGTCAAATGCCAGACTCAGCTGAGCAGAAAAAACTAGACGATTGGACTTATGCCAACAAGGTTTGTAGGCATACCATTCTTAGTACATTATCTAACGAATTATTCAATGTCTACTATTCATACAAGGAAACCAATAAAATTTGGGAGTCTATGCTTCTCAAATTCACTACTGAGGATGCTGGCAAACAAAAATTCGTCATTGGAAACTATTACCGATGGGAGATGATGGATGAAAATGATATCAAGACTCAGATCAACCAATACCACAAACTGTTAGAAGAGTTGAAGGCTTAAAACATCATATTACCTCATGAGTTCGTTGCAGAATTGCTTATTGAAAAAATACCACAATCTTGAAAGGACTACAAATAGCAACTCAAACACAAAAACAAACAACTATCCCTTACTGATCTGATCACCCACATCATCATAGAGGACACGAACAGGAAAGAGATCAAAGTTACAAGGGCAAAAGCATTGGCTTCAAGGGCAAACATGGTACAAGTCAATAAGAAAAGGTACAAACATAAACCCAACAAAAGGTCTGATTACAATAAACCTAACTACGTGCCAAGAGTAAATAATCCCACTTTCAAAAATAGTAGAGGAAATTGTTATGTTTGTGGCAAGCCATGTCATCGAGCAACTCAATGCTGACATAGGAAGAGAAATGGCAATCCTTCTAAGGTAAATTTAGTCGAACAAGATGATATAATTACTGCGGTCATTTCTCAAGCCTTATTGATGGCCAGTGTGAATGAGTGGGTGGTAGACTCTGGGGCTACCAGACATATTTGTACAAACAAAAATATGTTTACCTCATACAATTCTGTGGGGGATGGAGAAGAACATGTTTATCTTGGTAATTCCTGAACTACTAAAGTTCTTGGGAAAGGAAAAGTTCTTTTGAAACTCACATTTGGCAAGACCTTAGCTCTCAACGAAGTGCTTCATGCACCTAGCATAAGGGCGAATTTAATTTTTGTAGCCTTGCTAGGAAAGGTTTAGGTTAAGGTATCTTTTGAGTCTGACAAAATAGTGATGACAAAAAATAATGTCCTTGTAGGAAATGGTTATTGTAATCAAGGACTATTTGTACTCAATGTTGCTAAAATTAATAAAAATGCATCTTCTTCTGTGTATTTGATTGACTCTATGGATATATGGCATGCTAGATTAGGACATCTTAGTGCTTCTTATATTAACCAAAATGCAATATCTTGGATTAATTTCTAGTCTTAGTGATACATACTTAAATAAATGTGAAATATATGCAGAATAAAAATTACTAAAAAATCATCTTTGTCCGTAGAAAGAAAAACTGAAATTCTTGAAGTAATTCATTTTGATTTAGGAGACTTAAAACAAACTATGACTAGAGGTGATAAAAAATATTATGTAACTTTTATTGATGATTTTTCTAGGTACACTAAGGTATATTCACTTAGAAATAAAGATGAGGCATTTGATATGTTTCTAGTATATAAAGCAGAAGTAGAGAATCAATTAAATAAAAGAATTAAAGGAGTTAGATCATATAGAGGTGGTGAATACACTTTATTTAATGACTTTTGTGAAAAAGAATGAATAATTCATGAAATTACACCCCTTACTCACCTCAATCCAATGGTGTAGTTGAAAAGAAAAATAGGACTTTAAAAGAAATGATGAATGCCCTTTTAATTAGTTCTAATGCACCTGATAACCTTTGGGGTGAAGCCATATTAACTGTATGTTACTTACAAAATATGATTCCCTATAAGAAAACAGGTAAAACACCATATGAGTTATAGAAGAGTTATAAGCCTAACTTGCAATATTTAAAAGTGTGGGGATGTTTAGCTAAAGTGATGTTACTTGAACCTAAAAAGAGAAAAATAAGTTCTAAGACTTCAGATTGTATGTTTATTGGGTATGTTGATCATAGTGCTACATATAGATTTTTAGTTTTAAAAAGTGATGTGCTTGATTACAAGTCTATAATTGAGACAAAAAATACTGAATTTTTTGAACTTGTTTTACCCTTAAAATTAGAAAATATTTCTAAAGCTCCAGCACAAAATTTATCTACTGATTTATATGAGGATTTGAGAAGAAGTAAAAGGCAAAGAAAAGAAACTTCTTTTGAAAATGATTTTTACACATATCTTGTTGATGATGACCCTTTAACTATTTTTGAAGCTTTATCCTTACATGTTGCACCTTTTTGGAAAGAAGCCACTAATTCTGAAATTGATTCAATTACAAAATGTAATACTTGGGTTTTAGTAGATTTAGCTCCTGGACCAAAACCAATTGGTTGCAAATGGATTTTTAAAAGGAAATATAACCCCGATGGATCAATTGAAAAATATAAAGCTAGATTAGTAGTAAAAGGTTTTACTTAAAAACAAAATATTGACTTTTTTTATACCTTTGCTTATGTAACTAGAATTTCTTCTATTCGAGTTTTGATTGCTTTAGCCTCTGTATATAATTTGGTTATTCACCAAATGGATGTTAAAACAACTTTTTTAAACGGTGTTTTAGAAGAAGAAATTTACATGGTACAACTTGAGGGGTATGTAGTTCCTGGACAAGAAAATAAAGTTTGTAAGCTTCTCAAATCTTTATATGGTCTAAAACAAGCACCTAAACAGTGGCATGAAAAGTTTGATCAAACTTTGATTTGTGATGGTTTTTCTTCTGATGAAGTTAATAAATGTGTATATACAAAATTAGTAAATAATGAATGTGTGATTATTTATCTATATGTGGATGACATGCTGATTTTTTGTACTAGCGATGACATAGTGCATCAAACAAAATATTTTCTTGTATCTAAATTTGACATGAAAGACATGAGTAAAGCTAGTGTAATTCTGGGTGTTAAAGTCATAAGGAAGTATGATAGTATAATGCTATCACAAGAACATTATCTTGAGAAACTTCTAAAGAAGTTTGGATATTTTGATGTTAAACCCGTAAGTACCCTTTATGATGCTAACTCTTAGTTAAAGAAAAACATAGGTGATCCTGTTACCTAGTTTCAGTATGCACAGATTATTGGAAGTCTGTTGCATTTGATGAATTTAACTCGACCTGACATAGCATATGTCGTATGCAGATTGAGTAGATATACACATAATCCTAACAATGATCATAGGGCTGCTTTGGCTAGACTAATGAAATATTTGAGAGGTACCATGGACTATAGTATTGTTTATAGTGGATTTCCCGTTGTATTAGAAGGATACAGTGATGCTAACTGAATTTTAGATTCAGATGAGATTAAATCCACTAGTGGCTATGTGTTCACCTTTGGTGGTGGTGCGGTGACTTAGAGATCAGCAAAACAAATAATAATTACAAAATTCACCATGGAGTCAGAGTTTATTACTCTGGGAAAGACTGGTAATGAGGCCGAGTGGTTGAGAAATCTCTTAGAAAATATTCCATTAGGAATAAAACCAACCTTTTATATGTCTGTGCATTGTGACAACAAGGTGGCAATATCTATTGCAAATAATAAAACCTTTAATGGTAAGAACAGACACATTAAGTTGAGACATGAAGTGATAAAGTAGCTGCTGAAAGATGAAATTATATCCATTGATTATGTGAAGTCAGAAGTGAACTTGGCCGATCCTCTAACTAAACCTTTAGGAAGGAACTTAATATATACCACATCGAGGGAAATGGGACTTAAGCCAATTTGAAACTAACAGTGATGGTAACCCAACTTTTATGAGTGAAGATCCCATGAAAAAGTTCATATGGGTAATAACAAGTCACTTGTTAGTACTGCTAGCACTTTGTTTGTCCCTTCTTATGGTATGAGAAGCATGAGAAGTGCTAAACTGCATTTATTGTGAGGATAAGTAGAATGCTTTTAATGAATTTCATATCCTTTACAGATGGTGTATAAAATGCAGTTTACACTTGATGAAATCACCTATATAAGTGTGGAGTGGGGCAGCTCCTATGAGATAATGTCATAGTCTCTAGAGTACTCATGAACAACTAGGCATGCACATGGTCAAAAAGTGCAAAACGACGTTAACAGCAAGAGATATGTGAGGGTGTAAGTGTGATCAAATAGGATTCTAATTTACACGAAAAATGTTTTAGTTCATAAAAGTTTAAACTTCACTAATTACATTGTAAGTTAAAGTCCTATTTATCTAGGTCTGGTTCATAGTCCAGAAGACACTAGATTCAAAACGTTTGCACTGATGATGTAACTCAGATTCTATTTTTTAATTATTGATTTTATTTTAATATTCTTTTGAAATATGTGGGGGATTATTTTGAAAAGTGTTATATTTTCAAAAGAATAAAGTCCCACATTGGTTGGAAGTAAGTCTTTGGAAGAGTTTATATATTAACTTGTGTATTGGGATTTGTAAGAAACAAATAAGGTAGTGGGCTCGCGTGCAAAAAAATGGGCTGAAAGCTCATGGCTAGTGCAAATCATCGATTTGCCCCCTGCGCATAATATCATGAGGCCCGGATCTTTTTGTCAAATATGTAAGTATTTTTTGAGCTTACCAAAAAAATGAGTTTTTGAAGAGGTCAAAACTAATTTGGTTTTATTTGCGTATTTGACTTAGTCTTCTCAACGGAAAAATTAGTTTTCAACAAATAAATTCGTTTTCCAATGTTATTATACCAACAGACATATTTTTTATGTTTTCTGCTAATGGCTCTTTCTGCCTTCTATAAATTCTATTCACTTATTGTTGTTTTATACACACTGTTTCCTTCGCTTTCTCTCCTCTGCTTCTCTTTTCTCTTCGTCTCCTCTTCTAGGTTACTTGTCATTCTAAATCTCTTGTAGTTCTTGGATCCCTTTCAAACAGGAATAATCTACTCTACCCTGTGGGATTTTCATCTATGCCGAAATAATCCTTGAGGGCAGTACTAAGTACGCTACAGACTTCACGATTTTGCTAACTCTTTTTGTTGCAGGTTACAGTTGACAACAATGGAATGACCTTTTTCTGGATTTTGGGTGTAATGCCCCTTTTTGGAGAGGGAACGTCACACCATAACCACGAAATGGAAAACAAACATATATAAACTAAGACCCAGTTTATTATAATATAAATAAGCCTATTTATTTGTAAGCATGAGTAATTTGGCAAATTCTTTTTTTTTTTGGTAAGAAAAAGGATAAAACATAATTACAGTAGAAATTAACATAAGAAGTAAACCATACATTCATACATCATACGTATATATACTTATATCATACTTATTTAGATACATCATCAGATATCAAAAGAAGCAGAAGCTTTACATGCCCCAAAAAGATTACACATAAACAGCCTACCAAAAAGACAAAACATCAGCCCCCCAAGAAGATTTACAGATAGCCATCAGCCCCTAAAAATAACGAGAAGGAATCGTGGCTAGATCCTCCTCAGGGTCTTCCTCGTCATAGGAAATCCTCATCGAAGCAACCGAATTATGAGCAGGGGCTCGTGCAGAGGATAAGAACGAATTCTTTTATGAGGTATAGTAACGGTCACCCCACATATCATGAACGAGTAAGTAAAACTCTAAACACAAGTGTGCATTAAAAGTAAAGACAGGAAGATCATAACGACCCCATGCCAGAGACACAGTCACGTCTCCATGGTAGATGCAGGGATCCGTACTCAAGTTGATGTGCCAACAACCCGGACTTCTATGAAAAGTCAATCTCACATAACCCAAAAAGCTACGCGGACGGGATGCCATGTCCAAATAGGTAACTAATCAAAGTCAGGCCAGAAGCCTAGGAATTCGTGTACTTCCCCTTCTTCACCGACATCTTCAGAGAAACACATAAATAAACATAATAACAGAAATATAAAAAAGAAGTGAGACATCCTACATTCAATACCAATTATAGCAGTAAAGAAACAGAATGACGCAAGACGCCCACATAGCATAGCAGGAATAATAATCAGCATCACCATTCAAATAGTAAATAACTTAACAAATCCAGACAGTTATAACATCAATAAAACACCAGTTCTATCATCATACAAATAGGTGCTAAATAATATGTTGACTTTCTATGCACATGCATATGGTACCAAAAATCTTACTCCATGGAGCTAGACACAAACATTAGAGAGAATGATCAAGGAGATATGCTAGTATCTCGTCAGCCTAGAATTAAGTGCTTTCCAGAAAATTAAAAATTTACGCAACAAGGCTTATACACGGCATTCTTCACTAGATCGCGATATAGGATAGTGTCTCAATCTGGATCGTCAGTGCTTTTGCATTGGTCTATCCCATGGCCCAGAGAAGCTACCAACTGTCCATTCATGAGACACCCGCACCCTGACGTCCCCAAGGTCAACAATATGACCTACACTAATCTATTCGCACCCGCACTAAGGTGTGATTCAACTCCTAGGGGTAGAACATTATTTCAGCAATGCATGATAACTAAATACATGTTCACGTATATTTAACAATGATATACTTTCTCATAACATGCCATAATTTGGCCAAGTTAAGCATCAACAGATTCTTGGTCCCACTCATGGACCTATAACAATGCATTATCAAATTCTTAATTGTGACAATACACTTTTAAGGCTTATTATGAGATTTCACTTTAATTTAACATTTCTTATGAAATCTTTTTCTAGAGGAATTCTCTTGATTAGCTAAGTTCTTTACTTAAATTTAATCATACTCTCTTAGAAAAATTATTTCCAAGTCTCACAAACACTCTTGTTCTTTTCTTAAGTCTAAAATCACCCTAAGTCGTCAAGTAAATTCCTTTCCTTCATTTTTCCATCTTATGAATCCATAATAACTTTTAAAATTACCTAATCACCTAAGTCTTAACTTGATGCATGAATTTTAGCCAATATGGCCCTTGAGGCCATGACCTTCCAAGGACAAGAGTTCAACTAATTTTTTCATCACATTGTTAGTTACTTAATATTTAATTACTTAAGTTTCAAGGTTATACAAAAATTAAATCTTGAACCCATAAAAGGCCCTAGAGGCTGTGAGCCTCCCACGGGGTGATAACCCAAACCCAAAATCTTCCATACATCAATCCAAGCAATCTCATATAAAATCCATAGCCATCAAGATACACAATAAAATCAATAGATCTATACAAGTCAAAATAAATACAAAATCATGAAGAACAACACAACAAAGAGAGCAATCTCATATGAATTCCTCATCAACAACACCAAAAACGTTCCCTCACCACTAAGATAGGTTGAAGATGATCACCTTCCTCTTACCTATAGAAAACAACAAAAGAAAGCAAGCTCCTTTGTTCTTGAATTTCGTTCTCCACCACTTCAAAGCCCTAAAATATTCAAACTCACAAAAACTACAATCAAAGCTTGAAAAAGGAACCATTGATCATCTAAGAGATCAAGAATCACGAAAATGAGAAGGAAAAGGGAAAAAACTTTGAATTTTACCTTAAAGTCACAAACTTTAGAGCTTGAATGGAAGAAAACGAAAATGGTGGATTCAAGAGGTAGTCACAAAAGAGAAAGTGTTCTAGGTGATAAGAAGATGTAGGAAATGAGGTTGGTTAAATGAAAAAGCTTGGATGACCAACAATGGTGGTCTTGGCCGTGGACGAGAGGAGAAAATTGAGAGGAAAAGTTGAGTTTTTGAAGATGGTCTTCCAACAAGAATGAAAAGCTTCAAAGGAATGGCTAGTTTAAGCAAAGTCTTTGCTTGAAATCAAGCATACTATGGAGGGGAAAAGGTGAGGGCTGCCGTGGGGGGAGAGGAAGAGAGGAAGAAGAGAAAGGCTTGAAGGAAAAATGAGAGGAGAGAAAGTGATGTAAAGTGTTTTGGGATTTTTGAAAATGAAACAAATAAGTAGCATTAGGGATTTAGTCACATTTCCCCCATTGCCATGGCCACATATGAGAGAGAGGAGGGAAAAATAGCTTCTAGAACTTGGTAAAATTGGCTTCCTTGAGAAGCTTTGTGAATTTTTTGCAAAAGTCAACATAATGTGACCTAAAATTGACACTTTTGAAAATGTGATAAGCATTTTAATACAAGTTATTATCCAATGAACAAATGTTATAGTTAAATAGAAATCAGTATTTATTGTCCAATGGATAATAAAATGTACAACGATTTTTATTTATCAGATATAAAATCTCAAAAAATAAAAACCTCGTAAATTGTGTCCAACTTCAGGTTTAGTAAGATCTCCCGTCGACGTTTCCACAGTTCAAGATTTTTCAGTCTCGGAGAAAATATTTTATTTTCTCGACTCTGCTCAGCGCATATACAAAACGAGAAATATATTAAAATATTCAATATTTCTGATAAAATCTACAAAAATTCACAAAATTTACAAATATTATAAAATAATTATTTATTATGAAATATATAATTTTCAGAGTATTACATTGGGTGTTGTGTGGTTTTGCTGCTTGTAAAGCCTTTTACTTTGGCAGAGAATAGAGATATGCATGTTTGTATTGGTGTTGAAGGATGTAAGGAATTGATGTGGTTTTTTTTGGATTTCTTTCTTTCTTTTTTTATCATGGATCAAAGCAAGAGCATTGTTTCTGGAATGCTAAAAAACAAAATGGAGCCAGCAAAATCCCTTCCCCCAAACTCTATCAAGTGTGTTGTTGTGAAGTAGTAAATGTGGAGGTGATTTGATAAAAAAAATGGTATGTGACGTGAAAGTAGGGATGTCAAAATGGAACAAGCCCGATGGGCCGGCCTTGCTAGCCCGAACCTTACATGGCCCGAATGGGTCGGGCCAGCCCACTCTTTTAACACTACATAAGGCTAAATGGGCAGGGCTGGGCTGGTAAAATACCAGCCCAAAATTTATGTGGCCCGAATAGGCCAGCCCAAAAATGGCCCGAGCCCGAATGGGTTGGGCCGGCTCGTTTTGACACCTCTACGTGAAAGTGGAGAGGATCTGATGGGGGCGTGTAATAGTAGGTATGTGCAGGTGATTTGGCAAAGTGAAAAAGTGTGAGATGGAGGAAAAAAGATAAAATTCAAAAGCTGACAAGATTTTTTTTTATAAGATAATATAAAAGAAAAAAATATTCTTACACTTTTTTTTAGAAGTATAGATATTGTATATATTTTTTTAAAAGTGTATGATTAAATGAGAGAAAGTGATAAAAAAATATGATAAACAATATTAAATGAGGTATAAAAAGATATCTATATATTATTTACGATAAAAATATTGGGATTGAAAAAAAAAACTAAGAATTCAAATAAGGAAAGAAACTTGAGGCTGAAATGTGAAAAGTTTAAGAGTAGTTTGAATGAACTAACAAAACTGAGTAGGCTTCACAAAACAAGTTGAAGATAAAAAGAATTTTTTTTATTTAAAATTTTAAAAGATTTAATAATTTTTATTTTATAATCCTATCAAAATTGAGTGCTTAATATGATGCAAGAGCTGGTGAGTTTACTCTTGACTATTTGCAAGTTGTCCATGTGCTAGCATGAGTGCATTCACACTTCATTCATTACGTTGGAAATTGTGCTTTTATATTTTATTGTTGAGAACTGCTATTTAGTACATAATATTTTTAGCAGAAATCATCTACAAACTCAACTAACTAATCACGATAGAAGAGAAAATCAACATAAAAATAATAATAAACAAAACATAATTGTATTGTTGTTATTTTTATTAATTCGTAAGTCATTCAACAAAATTATATTTGTGGAATTTAGCATTTTTCTTTACTGTTTGATTAATTTTGTTTAATCTTGGTTACAACCTCCATGGCAAGAAAGATCTATTTGAGAGGTGGTCTTGGTGTTGGAGCATTTAGGAGGATCTGTGGAAGCAAGAGGAATGGAAGTCGCTGATCTGTTAATAATTTCAGCTCTTAAATGTTCTTTGTTTGATCTAATTGGATTCCATATGTGCTTAATTATTATCATTTAGCTAAGTTTCTGATTTGGAATTGTCTTTGGGATGTTTATTGTGAAACTATGCTTAAATGTGGTTATAAACACTCATAAACGTATTGTGATTTTCAGGAGATCTATGAGTGATGGAGCCCATTGGTGTTGAACTATTGAGAAGAGAGTTAAGAGACTTGAGGGAATCAATATCAACCCCTAGAAGCAAAGGAAGAAGGACATTCATGAAGAATCAAGGCTGGATTTGAAGAAAGTGATTAACACGGCCCG
This sequence comes from Ormosia emarginata, assembly GCA_029884605.1. NCBI lineage: Eukaryota > Viridiplantae > Streptophyta > Magnoliopsida > Fabales > Fabaceae > Ormosia > Ormosia emarginata. The sequence continues at coordinate 291,106 of JAQQTP010000023.1, forward strand.
TGTCAAATGACACGGGGTAGGCCATGTATTATTCTGACTTTGAAGACTGGAAGATTTTGGACAACACGGCACGTGTCAAATGACACGGGTCAGGCCGTGTACTCCTCTGACTTCACGAGAAAGAATTAATTTTAAGCCTTGACCGAGAACACGGCCCGTGTCAAATGACACGGGGTGGGCCGTGTTCTTCTCTGACTTTGGAATAGCTGGAGATCTGACATCAGAATCAGACAAGGGTTGGGTCGTGTCACATGACACGGCCCGTGTCATCGGCTCAGAAGTTTAATTTCGTATTTTAATGCTAAATTAGGTTCCCAAACCTATAAATAGGGTTGCTTAGAGCCCTTAAACCCTATCTGGACAGAGAGAGCCATCAAGGAAACTGAGAGAAACACAAAGACCAAGAAGGAGAAGGATTCGATTGAGGATTGGAGACTCGGATTCGAGCGATCAAAGATCAATCACTCTCAAGCCTTGGAAACTAGTTTGATCTTTAGTTTTTCTTTTCTTCTATTGTTCTGAACAATGTTTTTCTTCTGTTATTCTTGTGATTTTGATTTTGCCATGAGTGGCTAAACTCCTTGATTGGTTAAGGGAAGATGAAACTCTAGTTTTGATTATGTGAATCTTGCATACTTCTTTATATCAATACAATTATGTTTTTATTCATATGTTTTTATTCTTAAATCAATATAAAGGTTTTTATATTCTTGCCAAATTTCGAAAGTGGTAAAACTAGGATTGCTATGCGCGGTTATGGTGGTAAAACTAGTGAAACATATGATCTAAGTAATTTAATCTCGGTGTGTGATTAGATCTTAGTGTGATTGGTTTTCTAATTCTTAATGCAATCATTAGGTAGGTGTAAGAGTGGTTGCTTTACAAATAACTAATGGTTAGGATTTGATTTGAGCGGTTGCTGAATTAAGCGAAACTTAAGGAAAACATGGGATTTATCTCACAATCACATAAGAACATAATTGATTATGTTGGTATAAACAGTATGTAAGTTAGCATAATCATATAAATCTAGTGGTGGATTCCATCTCTTAACCAATACCTTTAACTTGATAATTCAATTTGTGTTGCTGTTTTGGTTTAAGTTTATTAGCATTTTAGTTTCAATTAACAAAACCCCCTTTTTACTTTTATTATTTATTTTTCATCAGAGATTAATTTAGGAATTAGATTAGTAGTGTTAATTGAATTGGTTCTCTGTGGATTGACCCTTGCTTACTACAACTGGTTGCAAGGTTTTGTATTTTTGGTGGAACTTGGCAACTAATCTTGATATTTAATTTTAATCACATTCCACACCACACCAAATTTTTTGCGCCATTGCCGGGGAGCTAATTTTCCAATTGCGCTATTAATTTGTTTCCTATTTTTCTCTCTATTTTTGTTTTAATTTTAATAGTTCCAGTTATTTTTTTCAACTATCTTGCAGGTGTTCATGTCTGGTGAAGAGGTAAACGAGCAACTGAGAAACTTAAGGCGTTACTTTGAACAAACCAGCTCGCAATTCACACCTGCTGACGTTGAAGCTGCCCGTCACATAGACCTTTCCAGTTCTGCGGCATCTGAGATATCTGAGCCACCTGAAGAAGTAGTGATGGCAGAAAATACATTAAGGATGTTGGGTGCTCTGGACTTAGACCAACAACCTTTGTGCATAGAAATTCCTGAGAATGAGGAGGCATTTGAGTTAAAATCTGGTCTAATCCATCTTTTTTCATCTTTCAATGGACTAGCCGGAGAAGATCCTAACAAGCATCTGAAGGAAATCCATGTTATGTGTTCTAGCATGAAGCCTGCAGGAATTTCAGTGGAGAAGGTCAAGTTGAGAGCTTTTTCGTTTTCCCTGAAGGATTCTGCAAAGGAGTGGCTATACTACTTGTCACCCGGATCAATTCAGACATGGCAGGACATGGCTCGGGCTTTCCTAGACAGATATTTCCCTGCATCAAAGGCCGCAACCATCAGAAAAGAAATTTGCGGCATCCAACAAAGACATGGGGAATCACTTCATGAGTACTGGGAGAGATTCAAGAGATTGTGTGCTAGCTGCCCTCAGCATCAAATCAGTGAACAACTTCTGATACAGTACTTCTATGAAGGTTTGCTAGTGATGGACCGCAACATGATTGATGCTGCCAGTGGAGGAGCCTTGGTTGATAAGACTCCTCGAGAAGCTAGAAACTTGATATCTAGAATGGCTGCAAACACCCAACAATTCTTCACTCGGAATGATACAGGGGTGAGAGCAGTTAAAGAGGCTGACACTACTAGTTTGCAGCATCAAATGACCCAGTTGACTGCCATGGTTCAGAAGCTGATGGACAATGGGAAAGCACCAGTACAGGCATGTGGGATTTGTTGCTCTTCAGGACATCCCACTGATATGTGTCCTACTTTGCAAGAGGACACAAATGAAGAGGCCAAGGCAATGGGGGGATTTCCTACTCTATCCAAGAATTACAACCCCTACTCCAACACATATAATCCGGGGTGGAGAGATCATCCCAACTTTAGCTATGCGAAGCACTCCCAAGCTCAAGCCTATGGACCTCCAGGGTTTCAACAAAGGCAAGCACCTTTTCCTCTAAGGCAACCACAAGTTCAGGCTCCTAGGCAACTTGAGCCTTCGTTGGAAGATCTAGTGAGGCAAATGGCCACCAGCAATATTCAGTTTCAGCAAGAAACAAGGGCCACTATCAGTACTTTGCAGAACCAAGTGGGATAGTTGGCTACTGAGATCAACAAGGTGCAGAGTCAGATTTCAGGGAAACTTCCCTCATAGCCAGAGGTGAACCCAAGAGAAAATGCTAGTGCTGTCACCTTGCAAAGTGGGAAGACACTTGACAGACCCGCATCTTCCTAAGTCACTAAAGACAAAGCTCAAAATCCTAAGGAAGTAGATGAGGAGGGGATCAATTCTAAGACCCCTAAGGTAAGTGTTTCTGACCCACTTTCTAAATATGTCACTAAGGCCCCTTTTCCGAGTAGGTTGGTTAAAAATAAGAAAGAAGAAGCGGATAAAGAGATCTTAGAGACTTTTAGGAAAGTTGAAGTTAACATTCCTCTGTTAGATGCCATAAAGCAAGTGCCTAGATATGCTAAATTCTTAAAAGAGTTATGCACTAACAAAAGGAAGTTGAAAGGTAATGAACGGGTCCAAGTGGGAGCAAATGTTTCAGCTGTTTTTAATAAGAAACTCCCAACTAAATGTAAATATCCTGGCACATTCACTATACCATGCACTATTGGTAATGCCAGGTTTGAGAGGGCCATGCTAGATTTAGGTGCATCCATTAATGTCATGTCATTTTCTATTTATGCATCTTTACATCTAGGACCTTTAGAACCTACTGGAGTTATCATTCAACGGGCAGACAGGTCTAACGCATACCCTAAGGGGGTTGTTGAGGATGTTTTGGTGCAGGTCAATGAACTGGTGTTTCTGGCAGATTTCTATATGCTGGACATGGAGGAGGACAAATCTCCCAACTCTGCCCCCATTCTGTTGGGGAGGCCTTTCCTCAAGACTGCCCGAACTAAAATTGATGTGCATTCGGGAACATTGACTATGGAATTTGATGGAGAGTTGATTAGATTCAACATCTTCGAGGCCATGAGATACCTGAGTGATGTGCACTCTGCTTATGTTATTTATTCTTTTGATGTTTTTCAATCTTTAATTTCTACTGTTCTTGAGTCTGATCAATTTGATGCCATTGATACAGTTATAACTCACAGTATAGATTTTTAGGATTCAAAAGAAATGGTGGCAGCCTTGCATACACTCTTTTCCACCTCAGAAGGGCATGAGATATCGTATGTTGAATTACCTTTTACCATTAATGTACCTAAACCTTCTGTTGTGCAGGCACTAGAGCTGGAATTGAAAGAATTGCCCTCCCATTTGAAATATATTTTTCTGGGTGAGAAGGAGACACTTCTGGTAATAATTGCTAAATCCCTCACCAAAGAGTAAGAGGAGAGCTTGATTTCTGTGTTGAAAGAACACAAGATAGCCATCGGGTGGACTATTGCGGATATCAAAGGTATTAGTCCCTCCATTTGCATGCATCGAATCTTAATGGAGGAGGGGTCTAAGCCAGTACGAGAACCACAAAGGAGATTGAATCCCCCGATGATGGAAGTTGTGAAGAAGGAGATACTGAGGCTCCTAAGTGTGGGGGTCATCTACCCCATTTCTGACAACAAGTGGGCAAGCCCGGTCCAGGTAGTACCAAAGAAATCTGGCATTACTGTGGTACGAAATGCTGAGAATGAGCTTATTCCCACTAGATTACAAATAGGGTGGCGTGTTTGTATAGACTATAGAAAATTGAATGCTGCCACCAGAAAAGACCACTTCCCTTTACCCTTTATTGATCAAATGTTAGAGAGGTTAGCTGGTCATTCTCATTATTGTTTCTTAGATGGATTTTCAGGTTATAACCAGATTGCTATCGCTCCGGAAGATCAGGACAAGACCACTTTCACTTGTCCTTTTGGCACCTTTGCTTATAGGCGAATGCCTTTTGGACTTTGCAATGCGCCAGGGACTTTTCAGAGATGTATGGTGAGTCTTTTTTCTGATTACATAGAGAACATCATTGAGGTCTTCATGGATGACTTTAGTGTATTTGGGAATGGCTTTGAGAAATGCTTGGAACATTTGACTTTGGTTTTAAAGAGATGCATTGACACTAACCTTGTTTTAAATTGGGAAAAATGCCATTTCATAGTAGAAGAAGGTATTGTGTTAGGTCATGTAATCTCTGCTAGGGGCATTAAAGTTGATAAAGCTAAGGTAGAACTTGTGCATTCATTACCCCCGCCCACTAGTGTGCGGGACATTCGTTCTTTTCTTAGTCATGCAGGTTTCTATCGGCGCTTCATCAAAGACTTCTCCAAGATATCAGCACCTCTTTGCACATGTAACACCCTTGTGGGGATGTCACATATATAAATAAAATAAAAGAAAGATAAATAAAATCTACCCAAGTTGTAAAACATTTGTAACATAATATTGCGGGTTGTAAAATTCTTCTTGTTAAACAGAATAGTATTGAATAAAATAATGCGGAAACACAAAATAAACAAACCAACATCACACATAGTATACATATGGTTTTAGTTATAAGTTATACAAATAATTTACAACTATCCATATTTAAACTAAAACAGTAAAAGTCAAAACATACAAACGCAGACGCGCCCAAGTACACATCATAAATATCTAACCCTCTGAAGGATCACTCTCAGATGAAACTTCAGGTGATAAATATCCAAGATGCCTCGACCCTCTACGGACACGGGTCCGTGCAGTCGACACGCTACTAATCTCATTAGGTGCATCAAACATACCACCCCAATGACGCCTAAGAGATAGCGACAACTCCACATGTAGGTACAGCAAGGTAGAAAAGATTGGCACTCCATCAAACTCCGTACGTATGGTCACAGTCAGACGCCCTACGTATGTCACCGAGTCTCTATCCTCTCGCAGACGCCAGGCTTCAGAGCCTCCGTGAAACTCCAGTTGCACGAATTTAAAGAATCCTGGTAGCGTCATATCCACACAATCAATCCAATGGGTACGGATGATCGGATGGTTCTTGATCGTAGAACTGATCTTCGGCTTGCTGCTCCTCCTCCTCTTCGGGATACTCACACTCAAGAGGTTGTTCCTCTTCCTCAAACTCTTTATCACATAATTTAAAATATACAGATAACACATACACGAAAGAGGTAAGATAATCTATATCACCACAAACATGGTAAAATAAGAAAACGACAATACAATAGACATAACAGTTTATACAATATAGCATACTATAATAACATAAATCATAATATTAAATAATACAAAAACTCAATACAACAACATACAATGGTACATATGAATAAAATGGTACAGATAAATAAAATGATACAAATAGATAAAATAGAGCAAATAAATAACATTAAAATGTATAAAACATAAATATATGAAATGTGACTCAAACCTACTCCATGGAGCTAAAAATACAGACATCAGAGAGAACGACCCGCAAAATCTATTAGTACCGTCGACCGCCCAATAACTATTCTGATGTCTCACGTTGCGTCTATAGCCCACTGTAAAAAAAAGATGTAGTGGTGTAGCACACTGTCATACGTCGTGTCACTACAGGCTTGCACTAATAGACTTCACAAGATCTTGATTAAGTATAGTGCGCGTCGAGTCCATTAGTGTGTTACCAGTTACCACGACCCAGAGGAGCGACCAACTGTCCACAAATGGAATAATCTGCACACTAATGTCTCCAAGTTCATTCAAGTTGAACCACACTACGCTTATCACACCGACAACACGATGTTATTCATCTCGTCAATCAATCCACCAATTATCAACCAAATTGGCACAACGCAATGCATGATAAAAAAAAAATTATGAATATGCCCTCACTGGCAAAAATTATGAATATGCCCTCACTGGCAAATCACATATATATACAGTATGTCCCACCTGACAGTACTTTTCCACAATCTGTCCGGGTCCACCACTTTGGTCCGACAGTAAAAACTTGCTGTTTTCGTCAATCACGTAGAAATTTTATCGCGTTTTCAAAATCTTGTCGCTTTTCCAAACGTTTTTAAATTGAATAAATATATTTTACTATTTTTAAAATCGCGTACTGTTTTTCAAACGTTTTCTCAATCGCGTAAGATTTTTAAATCATTTTCTTTTCCGAATTCCTTAAAAATTACTGTTTCAATAAACAGAAATAATATTTAATACGTTTAAACTACGTAGAATATTTTTCATACCGTATAAATTATATTTGCTATCTTTTCTATCTTATTTGTCTGTTTTTAGCAAAAATTTGATAGTATTTTGCTTAGAAAATGTATAACAATGATTTTCTAAGTTTTCCGTAAAAAATTCCTTTTATTTATATTATAACCATTTAATTACACTTTTGAAAACTACTAACGTGCTTCAAAATATAATATGAGCTCTACGTTAGAAATTTTACAAAAGCTCTTTGTTGTATTTACTTTTAACCACTAAAATCATTAGTTTTAACTTCTTAAACTTAATCTAATCAATTTATTTCTTCAAAACTCATTGTAGAAAAATTCCTTTTAACATATATTGCTTCTTTTTTATTGAAAATGGTTTGGAAATGATTTTAGAAATCATAAATCCTTGGCTTTGGCATGTTGGCCGAAACACTTAAAATTACCATTAGATCTCTACATTCATTTTTCTTGCTCTAAACAATTTTGCATTTTGTTAATTTTCCTAGGTTAATTAAATCACACTCTTAGAAAATTGATGAGAACATTTTAGTTCTCCTTTTTTATTGAGGTCGTGAGCCTTAGTGGTGTGTTCTTTGGAACACTCATGCAATCCTTGACATGTTGTTCACATCTTACTATTTACACATGCATTTCTAACACATACAATATTTTTAAAGCTTGTAGACATGCATATTAATACAAATCACAAATAGGAAAGCTATTAACAAGCACACAAATGAATCCTTATGGATTCTATAATCACAAACAATTTCCATCTTCTTACCACCACCTAAGAATGATAAGATTTAAGTCTTCTTCTTACCTTAAATGAAGACAAATACTCTTTCACTCCTTTCTAGGGTTTCAGTTTTCACCCTCCAAGACACCTATCAAGCTTAAACAAAAATTCTACAAGTTATAATCATGAAAGAAAGCTTAAACCATGGATCAATCATGGCTTAGAACTTTGAAAAAGAATTTAAAAATGAAAAACAAAGATTTTCACCTTCAAGGTAGAATCTTCAAAATAGTTTTTCAAGCTCAAGATGAAAGATTTTGCAAGAACTCTCAACTAGAGATGTTCTTAGAATTGTGTTTAGGTTTAGAAAAGTTGTTAGAAATTTTGGGTGGTTGGATGGTGAAGAATGGTGTTTGGCCGAATGGTGCTTCAAGAAATCACCAATGGAGTTTGGTATTTTTGGAAGAGAGAGAAGAGAGAAAGTGTTAGGAAATTAAGTGATTTTTGGCTCTCCAAAGGCACTTGGCCGTAGACATCAAGGGAAAGGGAGGTGTCCATTAGGTTGGCTCCATCCAAGCCTTAGGATTGATGAATGGTGAGGATTAAAACTTGGTCACCAAGCTTTGCTCTCATTGGTTAATCTAAGCCTAGTCACTAAGCCTTGTCATTAAGCCTTGTCACTAATTAAGCCTTGTCACATGCTTAGTCACATCCTCTTGAATGTTCCACCACTAATGATGTTTAACTAAGCTACTAATCCTATTAAGTTTTTACTAAACGTGGGTCCCGCAAAACATTTCTGGGTCTATTACCGCTTATTTGTACTGACTAATAAAATAATATTATAATATTATAAAATTATTTTATTTTATAGAAATCCTAAAAATTAAAATATTACTCAGTATCATTCAATTGGGTTTAGTAAGATCCCCACTACGAATAATTAAAATAAGATTTAAATTGGTCCGAAAAATATTATTTTCCGTCTCTGGAGTGACAGAAGTATTATAAAGCAGTAATTCATACAGAAAAACAACAAACAGTACAAAAAGGACACAACAGTTATTTATCCTAAAGTTGAAAAACATCAAACAGTACATTCGGGACTCAACGGTAATACCCCAAAAGTTTAGGGTGTTACAGCACACTTCTCCAAAAAGATGTACTATTCCAATTTAATGAGAAGTGTATAGAGGCTTTCACCACACTTAAGGAGTTGATGACTGAGGCACCTATCATTAGGCCACCAAATTGGGAGCTTCCATTCGAGTTAATGTGTGATGCAAGTGACTTTGCAGTAGGGACTATCCTAGGACAGCGAGTTGATAGGGTTTCTTATGCTATTTACTATGCATCAAGGACCCTAAATGATGCTCAACTAAATTATTCCACAACTGAGAAAGAACTTCTTGTTGTTGTTTTTGCTTTAGAGAAATTTAGATCATATTTAATTGGTTCTAAAGTAATTATTTTTTCTGACCATGCAGCATTGAAGTACCTACTGGCAAAGAAGGAGGCGAAGCCCAGATTGCTCCGATGGATTCTGTTGCTCCAAGAGTTTGACTTGGAAATTAAAGACTAAAAGGGGAGCGAAAACTTGGTGGCAGACCATTTGAGCAGATTGATGACTGAAAAGGAGGACATACCTATTCAAGAGAGCTTTCCGGATGAGCATTTAATGACTATCACAACCACTATTCCGTGGTATGCTGATATTGCCAATTACTTGGCCACCAAGGACTTTTCGGCAGGCCTGAACAAGGCACAGCGAGATAAGCTGAGGAGTGATTGCAAGTACTACATTTGGGATGACCCTTACCTTTGGAAGCATTGCGTGGATCAAGTGATTCGGCGATGTATCCCAGATTCAAAGACACACTCCGTTCTCTCTTTTTGCCATACCTATGCCTGCGGAGGACATTTTGGCATGAAGAGGACAACCAACAAAGTACTTGACAGTGGTTTCTACTGGCCTACCATCTTTAAGGATGCTTATAATTTCTGTAAGTCATGTGACCACTGTCAAAGAACAGGTAATATTGGTCCACGAAATCAAATGCCTCAAACTTCAATAATCTTTGTGGAAATCTTTGATGTTTGGGGCATTGACTTCATGGGACCATTCCTCCTTCTTTTGGTTTCTCCTATATTCTTTTAGCTGTAGATTATGTTTCAAAATGGGTGGAAGCTAAAGCCACTAAATCTGATGATTCTAAGACTGTTGTGGATTTTGTGAAGTCCTTTATTTTTTCCAGGTTTGGCACTCCCAGAGCCATCATTAGTGACCAAGGGACATATTTTTGCAACATAATCTTTGAAGCCCTTTGAAGAAATATGGTGTACGGACCTCTACTCCTTACCATCCTCAGACGAATGGCCAGACTGAGGTATCCAATCGGGAGATCAAGTCTATCCTTGAAAAAACTGTGAATCCCATGCGCAAGGATTGGAGTACTAGACTTGCTGATGCCTTGTGGGCTTATCGGACTGCATACAAGACCCCTATAGGCATGTCCCCATTCCGATTGGTTTATGGGAAGCCCTGTCACTTACCAATGGAGCTGGAACATCGATCTTACTGGGCTATCAAGCAAGTTAACTTGAACTTGGAAGGTGCTGGCAAGCAAAAAAAACTTACAAGGCCAAAACCAAAGCATTTCATGATCACTTGATCTCTAGGAAAAGTTTCCACCAAGGCCAAAAAGTGTTACTGTACCAATCCAGACTCAAATTATTTCCAGGTAAGTTACGTTCTAAATGGATTGGCCCATTTGTAGTAACTACTGTTTTTCCTTCTGGTGCAGTGGAGATCATGAACGAGGCTTCTGGAAAGGCATTCAAGGTTAATGGGCACCGTCTCAAGCCTTACCATGAACTTCCGGAGAATGCAGAAGTTGAAGACATGCCTCTTCTCCATCCATCTTATGAAGAATACTGAGGAGCATCACAATGTCTGGCTGAGGACAATAAACCAAGCGCTTATTGGGAGGCAACCCAATCAGATTTGCTTTCTTTTCCCTTTCTATTTTGTGTTGTTTAGTTTCTTAGTTTAGGCCATTTTCATGTGTTTCTTGCTTGATGATACCTGTCTCCTTGCCGGTATTTGTGTTTTGACTTGCTCAGTTTTAGTTTGATCGCTTGAGTTCATGGTTTGTTTAGTGCATGCAGTCCTGAAGAATAGTTTAGAGTGTTTTTTTTTGTAAGTCAGCAGATTACACGGGATGGGCCGTGTCACATGACACGGCCAGTGTCCTCATGGCAGCACCTTAATTCCTGCAGAAAAATACACGGGTTGGGCCGTGTCATGTTTTCGAGGATAGCACGTTTAGTAATGATTCCAGAGAGGTACACGGGTATGGCCGTGTCATATAACATGGCCCGTGTTGTCATATCCAACAAAACCCATGTTTTCCAGAGAGGTACACGGGTCTGGCCGTGTCACATGACACGCCCGTGTTATCTTGCGCAGCTAATCACTAAGACGGAGGAGTACATGGGGTGGGCCGTGTCATATGACATGGCCCGTGTACTCGTGGCAGCGCCCCACTTAAACCCTGATTTAGGGTTTTCTGCCCTAATTTCCCCAATTTTCCTTTTTTTTCTTCTTCTCTGCGCTGACCACCACCCTCTTCCCCTCCAATATCCTCTTACCCACCACCATTCACCACCATTCCCCGCCATTATCACCTCCCCATCTCCTCACACGCAGCCCCTCTCCATCTTCTCCATCATTTTTCCTCTCTTTTCTACATTCCATATCCCACCTTCAACCCACCACTAAAATCTCTCATTGTTCTACCCCTTTTCCACTAATTTCTCCACCCAGTTGCTTCTCCCTGCTTTCCCTTCCCTCGTTCACGGTCTCATATTTTTTTTTCTTTGTCTTCATTTCTTCTGCTTCCTTCAGTGATGGGTCCTAAAAAGCGTGTCAAGACCATTGTTGCTTCCTGTTCGCTCCATCCCCATCGTACTAGCTCTAGGCGTGCTCGGTCTCCATCACCCCCGCTTGAGCCCTCACCCCCTCAGGTGCCAGTCAACCCTATCGACAGAAAGGTAGTGGTTCCCACTCGTTTTTTAGACGTAGATACCCTTAGGGCTATAGGGTTATATGATGAGGTGTTTGCTCTATTGGGTAGAATTGGTTAGGGTGATTTTGCACTGTTACAGAAGCCTACTTTTGCTGCATTAACTAGGGAGTTTATTTCTAGTTTTAATCGTAAGCTTTATCCTCTGTCTGATAAGAACACGTGGCCTGGTGAAATCACCTTTAGGTTGCTAGGTAATTCTCATTCTGTTGATATTCATATGTTTAGAGCTGTTTTTGGTTTTCCTCAGGGGCACAATATGTTACCCCATGATTTTAATGTTGATCGTGTGTGGTCTGCCCTCACTGTGCCTGGGTCTGATGACTATGATCCTAAGATGTCTAAAGCTTCTCAGCTTAGGTCTCCTGCCCATCGCTATATTCAGAAATGGTTAGCTAATACCCTTTGTGGTAAGGGGAAAGTCAAGGGACAATTAGTCGTTCTGAGTTATTTTTCTTGCACTGCATGCTTGAGGGAGTACCTGTTAATGAAGGGTATTGGCTCTGTAATCAGTTTTACCATGTAGGGACCACTCTAGCTAGCCGCATTGTGATAGGGGGTATGTGACTGCCATTGCTGATCACTTTGATTATTTGGATTTGTTGGAGGAGGCATCGGTTCAGGGTCCCAATGCTATTGATGGGGCCATTTTGGTGTCTATGAAGCTCTGCACTCGTCTGAATGGTGCTCTCGTCTTGCTTGGCGCTGATGGAGCTGCCTTGCCTAGGACTGATCCAGCCCCTGAGCCACATGAGGATATTGCTGTCTCCCCTCCCCCCGAGTTTGCTAGTGATGCGGGCCCTTCCACTCATTCTTATGATGCTATTTTGGCCCGTATTGACTGCTTGGAGCTGGACCATGTTGCCCGCTTCCAGCGCTTAGAGTATCGCTTTCAAGCTCTGGAGGTTGCGCGCGATTAGAGGATGGATGCCATTGATGGCAAACTTGATCTTTTGCTTCAGCGTTTTTCATATCCCCCTCCCCCATCTTGATGTATTTTCATTTTCTTTTGAGGTTGTGTCCTTCATTTTGCTGGCTTCATGGACATTGTTTTGGTTACTATTGATTACTCTTTTGTATTTGACTGAGTTTCATGATGCTGGAATCAATTTCTTCGCATATTCTTTGTTTATTTGGATTCCTTTTATCTGTTGTATATGCTTTGACATTGAGGACACTGTCTATTTTAGGTGTGGGGGAGTTTGGGGTTTGATCTTAATTGCATATCTGGTGCATGTCTTTCTAATTGGTTTTGAGAGTATGTTGAGCAATGAGCAAGTGATTGATTTTTATTGACAGGTTTTTAAGCCTAAAGGAGTTAACTTTCTTGCTTCTACATTTGCACAGAGAGGTTTTGAAAATTGAAAGGGTTTTGAGAATATGATAAAATTGGACCTAGTGAGTTTTTGGGCCTTGATGTGAATGACTAATTTTAAGTCATTTTTGTTCTTTGTTGTGCAATTCCACTTGTGATTATATGTTTTTCAGAACTTGATTTGACTCTCTTTTAAATTGCAAATGATCACTGCACATTTTTGAGATGATAAAGGCATTTCTTTCTTTCAGCCACTGGCCAAATAGCTACCCTTGTATTTTGATCCATTGGTTCACCCCTTTGAGCTTGAATGATATCCTTTCTTTTTATTATAGCCCAATACAAGCCTAATAGTGAAAAACCATTGCTACCCTACTTTAAGGAGTAGAAGAGCTTAATAATTATGTTGGGAATTGTGTTTGAATAAATGTGGGGGTGATTACACTGTTTTGCCTTGATTTTTTTTTAAAAAAAAGGGCTCTCAAAAGAGAAAAGGAAGAAATGTGATTAAAAAAAAAAGATTGACAAGTTGGTTGATGAATAGAGAAAGTCAAGTAAAAGATGAAAATGGAATGAAAAGTGCTGGGGTAACTGTGCAAAAGTGTTTGATTTTTTTTTTTATATTCCCCTTTGCTCTTCTATTTCCGATGGTCTAACTTTGTTTATCCTCGATATATCTCACCTTGACCTTGCCCCCATTACAACCTGATTAAAGACCTTTTGATCTTTGTGTGCATGTGATTTATGTGGTGGAGAAGTAGAGGCTTGTCAAGCCTATGATAGGGCATGTTTTTATGAGTTGGTTGAGAGTAAATACAAGCCCAAAATACTTGAGTGAAAGAGAGTACATCAGTGAGGATTTATCATGTTGACTTAACCCTGATATTGGATTGACTTGGCTTGCTGATTTGGATTGTTGAGAGAGGAAATTCCTGAATGCTTAGATTCCTTGAAAGGACTGATGTGTGTAGATCTTTGCTCATTGTTCAGTACTTTTATTACTTTTTGGGAAGCATGTGCTTGATTTTATGTTTTGCCCAGGAGTGCAAAAGGTTAAGTGTGGGGGTATTTGATCTGTTAATAATTTCAGCTCTTAAATGTTCTTTGTTTGATCTAATTGGATTCCATATGTGCTTAATTATTGTCATTTAGCTAAGTTTCTGATTTGGAATTGTCTTTGGGATGTTTATTGTGAAACTATGCTTAAATGTGGTTATAAACACTCATAAACGTATTGTGATTTTTAGGAGATCTATGAGTGATGGAGCCCATTGGTGTTGAACTATTGAGAAGAGAGTTAAGAGACTTAAGGGAATCAGTATCAACCCCTAGAAGCAAAGGAAGAAGGGCATTCATGAAGAATCAAGGCTGGATTTGAAGAAAGTGATTAACACGGCCCGTGTCAAATGACACAGGGTAGGCCGTGTATTATTCTGACTTTGAAGACTGGAAGATTTTGGACAACACGGCCCGTGTCAAATGACACGGGTCAGGCCGTGTATTCCTCTGACTTCACGAGGAAGAATTAATTTCAAGCCTTGACCGAGAACACGGCCCGTGTCAAATGACACGGGGTGGGCCGTGTTCTTCTCTGACTTTGGAATAGCTGGAGATCTGACATCAGAATCAGACACGGGTTGGGCCGTGTCACATGACACGGCCCGTGTCATCGGCTCAGAAGTTTAATTTCGTGTTTTAATGCTAAATTAGGTTCCCAAACCTATAAATAGGGTTGCTTAGAGCCCTTAAACCCTATCTGGACAGAGAGAGAGCCGTCAAGGAAACTGAGAGAAACACAAAGACCAAGAAGGAGAAGGATTCGATTGAGGATTGGAGACTCGGATTCGAGCGATCAAAGATCAATCACTCTCAAGCCTTGGAAACTAGTTTGATCTTTAGTTTTTCTTTTCTTCTATTGTTCTGAACAATGTTTTTCTTCTGTTATTCTTATGATTTTGATTTTGCCATGTGTGGCTAAACTCCTTGATTGGTTAAGGGAAGATGAAACTCTAGTTTTGATTATGTGAATCTTGCATACATCTTTATATCAATACAATTATGTTTTTATTCATATGTTTTTATTCTTAAATCAATATAAAGGTTTTTATATGCTTGCCAAATTTCGAAAGTGGTAAAACTAGGAATGCTATGCGCGGTTGTGGTGGTAAAACTAGTGAAACATATGATCTAAGTAATTTAATCCCGGTGTGTGATTAGATCTTAGTGTGATTGGTTTTCTAATTCTTAATGCAATCATTAGGTAGGTGTAAGAGCGGTTGCTTTACAAATAACTAATGATTAGGATTTGATTTGAGTGATTGCTGAATTAAGCGAAACTTAAGGAAAACATGGGATTTATCTCACAATCACATAAGAACATAATTAATTATGTTGGTATAAAGAGTATGTAAGTTAGCATAATCATATAAATCTAGTGGTGGATTCCATCTCTTAACTAATACCTTTAACTTGATAATTCAATTTGTGTTGCTGTTTTGGTTTAAGTATATTAGCATTTTAGTTTCAATTAACAAAACCCCCTTTTTACTTTTATTATTTATTTTTCATCAGAGATTAATTTAGGAATTAGATTAGTAGTGTTAATTGAATTGATTCTCTGTGAATCGACCCTTGCTTACTATAACTGATTGCAAGGTTTTTGTATTTTTGGTAGAACTTGGCAACTAATCTTGATATTTAATTTTAATCACATTCCACACCACACCAGTCGCCCCCCACATTTCTACTAGAGCAAAGGTGCTATTGCCAAACACATTCTGCAACAGTTGCAAAACATGAACATTATTGAGGTTGATCCAAAAGGGTAAGTCGTGTTTCAGTCTTAAATTCTAAAAATGGTAATTAAAACATGATAGTATAAGATAATAAGATAAGGTTTGATAGTATAAACAAACTGATAAGCTCTTATACTATCAAGTATTTGGTGCATTTAGTATAAATAACTTGATAGTATATATAATTATTTACTATGATTATATTATCCTTAATATTTTTTACCATTACTTTTTGTTTCTCAAACTACCAATGAAATAATAATAATAATAATTACGAATTTAATAATAATAATAATTAATAATAATAATTACAAATTTAATAATAATAATAATAATTATGAATTTAATTATAATAATAATAATTATTTAATTTAAAAATAATAATAATTATTATGAATTTAATAATAATAAAAATAATAATAATTACGAATTTAATAAAAATAATAATAATTATGAATTTAATAATAATAATTACTTAATTTAATAATATTAAAAGTGTAGGGTAGTGGTGGGAGGAAAATTTTGTCAAGTTATATCATTGAGTCATAAGGAGGATAGTGTTATCTTATTAGAGTGAGATAAGAAGTTTTGACCGAATTGATTATCCTATGTCAAAGTGGACATACCAAACATCCGATAAAGTCGATAAGTATTAACTTATACTTTTAGATCCTCCTTATACAACGCACCAAACATAAATTTTAGAAAGTAATGTTATATCCTCTTACTCAATCATCTTAATATTCATTCTAATATTAAATAAAAAAATATTAAATTAAAAAATAAATACATCTAATGTCTTAAAAATATAAAAAATATTCAATATTTTTTTCATTTAATAATTAAAAAATTAATAAAAAAATTGAATAAGAAGATAAATTATTTTTCATAATTTTATATTCTCTCTCTCTCTTCCCCCCTTAACACACAACACACACTAACAGTAACATAAACAACCATAGGACTGAACATTTAAAACAACACTTAGGTCATACTTATATTTCCTTGATTCCTCCTTCAAATGCAGCCTTTGCTTTGAGAATGAAGATTCGAAACGCCTAGAAATCATTTTCATCGAGTTGGTTCTTTCAAAATTTGTTTACCATTGTAACTCACTATGCTTAGCATTTAACTTCTTTATGGTAACGTCTTCGATGCTCACAAATTGTGAGAAGAGTATCGATACTCACAAAATCCATTGCATTCCATGCCGTTGATATATTAATAAAGAGTTCAATGGGTGGGATTGACGACCTGGAACCGGGTGAGTAGGTAAAAAAGAAGTTGAAATTGAAACTTCGTCCTTGGATGAAAAAAAGTATTTGCAAGTTGAGGCCATAAAAAACGGTGCGTATTGATCAGAAACCATAATCGAAAAGGAAATTTGCGTGGGTGGAGCATTTCTCGGGCAGCCTTTGCTGTACAATAAAGCAACCCCTTTTTTCCTTGGGTTTGTGATGTTGCTGTTGAACATGGGATTCCTTCTGCTCTGCTTTGGATTCAATCTAGTGCTGTCTTTACCATGTTTTTAAATTGCGTTGCCGTGTAGTTGCAGTTACATTACATTTATCATAATTGCATAAAAATACGATTGATGTAATCACAATTATAATTGCAACACAATTGCAAAGACTACAAAAATTACAATATTACAATTATAATTACAATTAGAGATTGTAATTTAAAACCATGGTCTTTGCTGTTTATTATCATTACTTCTACAAATTGGTACCTTTCCCTTCAGATGCTGAGCCTTATATTGATATTCAATTGCCTTCTATACTCCTTAAATACAATGAAATTCCAGACTTTCTGCATCCTTCTAGTCCATATCCATTCCTGGCGACATTCATCTTGGAACAATTTAAGAACTTGTCCAAACCATTCTGTGTATTGGTGGACACCTTTAAGAAGCTGGAGCATGATTTCATGTAGCTCGAGCATGACTTCATGTTGAATTTTCAGAATGTACGATGTTGCCACAGTCGTGTTGTTATGGGTATTCAATTCTCTATTTTCTTTCACGTGCTCAATACAAGTCTAGTCAAATTGATACAATTCTCTATTTTTAATCGGAGTCTATTGAAATAAGTAAAATGGTAGGGCCATAAAAGTAAGGTCTCGACTTATAAATGCAACTACAGTGATTTTACCGGAAATAACAAGTCAAGCAAATGTGAGTATCGGTCCTCCCCCAATTAATATGAGTATGGTAGATAACTCCCTTCTCTATGCCCGTTGTATTGCAGAGGTAGGAGAATAACTTCTAGTGGTCGAAGAGATCTTGACCAAAGCTGTTGGGCGAATTGTGGTTGCTCGTTCATATTGACATGTTAATGAGAACAGATGCTGGATTATAATGTCCTCTAGGATTTATTTTGGCTGAGATAACATCATGACAAGATTTTATGTATTGAATAGGGCAGTTTGCGTGGCGTTTTACAAAGTGTAATTTTTCATTTGTGTGTATCCTTTATTTCATTTTGGTGTTTTGGCTTGTCAGGTTTTTAAAACACTAAGACTTTGTTTGGATTAGTGAGTAAGGGATGAAATAGAATATGATTCTATTATTTGATTTTTAAAATATAGATGAAATGAAATGATATTAGGTGGAATAGATTCTATTTCATACCACTCCACACTTCATTTTTTGTTCCCTCCTAAATTGGGAGTATGAGATGGAATGCATTTGTTTTTTATTAATATAAATATGAAATAACCTTTTTATTCTTAAACCTAAAACAAACTGGGTAGAGCTAGTACCCACTGTCTTCAATTGTGCTCTGCCTTGTCCGCAGCTGGTGGTGTGTTGCCGTGGATGATCTTGGAACATCTAAAACGAACATCTTCTTGGTGGTATCCATATATATTGCTTTGTCTGGAATTTAGGTTCAATGGCTTGAGCAAACATGGTAATTAGTGCAAGTGTTTGATGGCAATTTTTTCTCAATCTCCCTGAGGCCTTGTGTGCTTCCATTACTAGTGGTAAGGGACTTTTTGTCGCTTGGAAGAGTTCCATCCTAGTCTCGAGTCCCATTTCCTCTTCATCTGTAATGTTATTTAATAATGCCATCAAGCCATTTTTTAAAAAAATTCAACAAGCAATTTTATTGCTTTCACGTGTGTATAAAATATTTGATGCTCAAATGACTTACGTATTTCATTAGTCAAGCTATAAATATATATGAAGGGCAAATTATGGTGATTGGTGATGCTTTTGAGTGCAGCACCTAAAAACGAATGGCTTATAATCCACTTTTTTAAAGAAAAAAAATCTCAATTTAATTAATACTTAATTTTTTAAGAGAAAAAATATATTATGTAATGATATGATTACGTGAAAATAATTTTTTTTTTAGATAAAAATAATTAAAGTTTAGTGTATTTGAGGTAAGTGTAATGTGGAAACAAAAAACTTATAATTCATACTATTTCATTCATTTCCACTAATATTTTTAACTAATGGAGTGTATATTTTACTCTATTCAATTCATAAATATCTAAATAATAATATAAAATTTTTATTCTATTCTATTTCATCTTATTTCATTCCATTTCATCGCATCTCACTCTATTTCATTCCACTCACCATTAGTATTCAAACAAAACCTTAGTGAAGCTTGCCTTATTGCAACAAGGAAATTTTCATTTTCTATTCTTAATCTCAACCTCCCTTTTTCGCCGTGCTTTAGAAATTGGTTCAATAAGACTGATTGTACTGGTCATGGCATTGATTAGATCAATGTTTTAAAAACTAGACTAGATTAGTCAATTTAACAAGTGAGAGCAATTTTATTTAAATTAAAAAAATTTGAAAAACCATTTTTTTAAAAAATAATCTTTGAAACCTTAAATTTAGGAGTCGATTATCTACAAAAAATAGTGAAAACTAATTTCCACATCATACTTGATATACTCATCCTAAGATATTTACTTTAATTAATTGTGTAATTCATTGATAACCTTAAAAAAATTGTTTTACCCCACTTTTTTCTTTTCTTATTCTTTTTTTTTTTTAAAACACTTATCACTAAAAGCAAAAAATACATATTAAGATAAAATACAACAACACTCTAAAATTAACACCAAATTATCTACTAAGTACATTAAACATACACATAAAACTAAACTTATTCTAAACAAGCCAAACAAAAGAAATCAGGATATTTCTTTTCAATTTTTTTATTTTTGATTGCTTATCTATTAATTCTTAAAACATCTTCTCTTTTTATTTTTTATAACTTTATTTAATTAACACACTTTTTATTATCAAAACAAGAAACATGCATTAGAATAACAAAAAAATGTTCTAAAATATAAAATCATGCAATTGAACAAAGCAACATAATTTAACAAGCACGCTAAACTTAAGTAACCCAAACAACTCAAAGTCTTCTTTCTTTCTTTTTCTCTTTTTTTTTTCTTTATTTTATTTTATTTTTTTATATTTTTTTTCTGTCATTTTATCATTTTCAGATTTTTTTTAAATAACACTTCAAAGCAAAATTGAACACATTTAATTCGACAATGAGTAAACAGGCTTGCGTCGAAGTGGCCGTCACGGCCGGAGCTTGGCTTGCTAGGGTGGGGTTGACGGCGGCGCTGGGAAAACCTTGAGCATCCAAGGTGAAGTGCGGTTGTTCCAGGGTTTTTCAGGCATCCAGATGGTGGGTTCACGGTGACAACCTTGAGCAGCGGTGGCTAAGGGTTGGGTGGCGATTTTCTGAGTTGAGGATGGAGCGATGATGCGTTGATGGTGAAGGAGAGCTGGTTCGTTTTTCTGTTGGCGGAGAACAGCGACGAGGCTCGACGGCGGAGGTTGAAGACGATGGCGGAAATGGTTTACATGCTGGTTTGGTGGTGATGTGACGTTTGGGTATGTTACAAGGGTTGGGATTGAAGGTGGCTGTTGATGGGTTGCGGCTGGTGCAATAGGGTCGTTACTGGAGCACTGATTCTGGGTTAGTTTGTTGCTGACGGGTGCTTGGCTGCGACGAGGTGGCTACAGGGTGAAGACGACAGTGCACAGGGGAGGTGGCCGGTGATGGTGACTGGAGTGGCTGGGCGGAGCAGAGGATCACGTGGGTTGCCGACCTCACTAGGTGTTTGGCGACGGCGTGGACGAGGTGGCCGTGCGGGTTGATAGTGGAGTGGAGGCTGCTGCTGTCTCAGGCGTGAGGAAGGTGATGAAACGAGTTTTCTGGTGGCTGGGATTTTTGGTGAAGGTGTTTGAGTTCGCCGGTGGTGGAGTTGGTTCGAGCTTGGTGGCAGCGGTGTTGAAGGGACGAAGTGGCTCGGTTGCTGCTGCTTGGGAGTACATGGCTCGGGGTGGTCTTGGTGAAGGGATGGTAGAGGTTGTGGTGTTGTAGGTTCACGGTTGATGATGGTTTTTCAAGTGAAGTGAGGATGTGGTTGATGCTGGGACGATGTGGTTGCAGAGGTTCAATGGTTGGAAGGAAGCTGAAGCTGTTATAGGTGGCTGGGTTCAGGTGGTGGCTGCTGAGGTGTTGTGTTTTGGCGTGAGTGCAGGTTGGGTTCGTGTGAAGGTCACTCTTTTTGAATGGTGGAAGAGGGTGTTTCCGAGTTGGCTCATAGAGTTGGTGGCTGCGGGTTGTTCATGGTAGGTGAGGGGCTCTTGGTGATTGTTTGGGTTAATTAAAAATAATAATAATTTGAAATTAATATAATTTTGGTAATTATGAGATTTTTGATGAGATAGTTATTGTGAGTTATGAAAGTTATGAGAGTTATTATATGAGTAATGAAGAATTATGGTGTATTATATGTCATTATGAAGAATTATTTCATTGGAGTTATTTAGTTATAAGATGATTTATTTAATGTATTAAAAAAAATTACTACTATTAATTAGGAGAATTATAGAATGTATAAATTTTTTTTTTATTTTTATAAATATTTTATGTAATTTGAAGTTTATTGAATAAGAAATAAAAAAAATATTACAAAATATTTTTTTTTTTATTTTTTCACACTAACAAAATGATATCAAAACTGAGAAAACCCTAACCTATATCTTTGGTGGTAGCAGCTGAAAGATATCATAGATCTGATCCTTGAAACCCCGAGAAAGTATCTCATCTGCCTCATCCAACACAAACATTTTAATATAATCAGGGTGCAAAGATTGTCTCCGCAGTATGTCAAATACACCACCAAGGGTACCAACAATAACGTGGACCCCGCTTGAGAGAATGCGTTGATCTTCGCGAACACGGGTCCCATCCACACAAACATGAACCTTGACACCAAGATAGTCACCAAGTGCTCGCATAACCTTCTCAATTTGTTGTGCAAGTTCACGAGTGGGAGCAAGAACCAGTGTCTGGCATTCAAGTTATAAGTTGTAATCAAGCTGTTGCAAAACTCTAGAGCAAAATGTAGTAGTTTTTCTTGTTCCACATTGCGCTTGTTGAATTACATCAAGTCCCTTGCAGAAAGGAACAATTCCTCTTTGTTGAATTGCAGAGGGCTTCTCAAAACCATATGCATAAGTACCCCTCAGAAGGTTAAAGAGGTTGAAAAGCTAACCTTATTATTAGCACTTAAAGATGATGAAAAGAATGACAAAAACAAAAACTCATGATATCTTAGACAATGGTGCAAGCAATCATATGTGTAGTTATAAATAAAAATTTGTGGAGCTTGACAAAAAGGTAAAAGGTAATGTTTCATTTTGGAGACACTTCAAAAGTCCAAATTCAATGCAAAGGTACTATTTTAATTTATCTTAAAAATGGTGGTCACAAGTTAGTTACTAACATTTACTATGTACCACTTAAAAGATAATATTTTGAGTTTGGGACAACTTGTTAATAAGAGATATGAAATTTATATGAAATATCATCATCTTTGACTTAAAGATCATAATGCTAACTTGACTGCTAAGGTGTCTATGACAAAAGATAGAATGTTCATGTTGAATCTCAATACAATTGAAGCAAAGTATTTGAAGGTCAATGTTGAAGATGAAGCATGGTGTTGGCATATGCGATTTGGTCATTTGAATTTTGAAGAACTCAAAGCCTTGGGGAAAAAAAGAAGATGGTGAAAGAGATGTCCTCAATTAATCATCCCAATTAATTATGTGAAGCATGTCTCCTTAACAAACATGCAAGAGAAAGCTTTTTAAAAGAGGCAACTACAAGAGCAACCAAGTCATTGCAACTTGTTCACACCAATGTGTGTGGCCCAATCAATCATTCACCATTTAGTAAAAATAAATATTTTTTGCTTTTTATTGATGATTATAGTAGGAAGACTTGGGTCTATTTTATAAAGCAAAAATCTAAAGTATTTGTAGCCTTTTAAAATTTCAAAGCTCTTGTAGAAAAATAGAGTAATTGTGTAATCAAATCTCTAAGATCCGATAGAGGAAGTGAATTTACATCTAAAGAATTTAATGACACTATAAGAAATCAGTAAATTAGCGAGGGAAATTTCCCTCGCTAATCCCTCGCAAAATTTAAAACAACTGGCGACTGTAAATTTGCGAGGGAAATTCCGTCGCTATTCCGTCGCTATATAAAGAATATACGCACCAAGTTTAAATTTATTACAATCAAAATCCCTCGTTATTCCCTCGCTATTCCCTCGCTAATCCCTCGCTAATCTCTTGTTGAGTTCCTTCGCTGAATTCTGTCGCTATTCTCTCGCTAATCCCTCGCTAATTTCCCTCGTTATTTCCTCACTAATCCCTCGCTGATTTTCCTCGCTATTCCCTCGCAGATCCCTCGCAAGTTACGTTATATAATTTCCTCGCTATTCCATCGCTAATCCCTCGCAAATTAATTTTTTTTTACCAATTTAAATGTAAAAAAGACTTAGTTTTTAATATCCAATATACCTGTAAATCTTTTCAATCAAGATTATCCAGCAAATAATAAAAAGCAAAAATACAAATCCAAAATAAATCTACTAATGATTCAAAGTTATTATATAAGTTTAAAATTTCATACAATGTTATACAAAACAAGAATAAACAAAACATGTAATCAATCTAAGTTTGCTTCGTCTTCATCTTCATAATCATCATCCTCTTGACCCTCCCCAGTTGCTTCACCTTGCAATGGTGCTTGTGGAGCAACATTTGCTGATTGGATCGTAGATAGGAAGGGCGCAAACATAAGGACTAGTTGAGTCTAGACAAAGGAAGTCATTGTCGTTGCCACTGCTATACTTACGGCTGTATTTACAGTTGTATTTACAGCTGTATTTACGGCTTCAGTTATATCCTGTGTCAAAAGTGTAGAGCGAGAAGGACCGGCAAACTCCTAGGATGAAGCATGCATGGTGTTATTGTTAATACCAATGTGTAAGTTGTTACCTATGTCATGCACTCGTCCCTTCTTGTTGGTACCCGTCGCATCTAACCATACCTGCGGGTCAACCATAGGATGAATGGAAGAGTTTTCTCCATATTTTTTTGACATCGCAGCGTCGTATGACTCCTAAAATAACAAAACAAGAAAAATATTAGCAAAAAAATCAATAACTTAACAAATATAAATGACTTAGATTATAAAGACACCTACAATGAAGTTCCTTGAGCGCTCAAAGACATAGCTTCCATCTTTCTTCTTATGAACTTTGGCATAGAGATCTCTGTAAGAAACTTGATGCTTTAACTCTGTCTCCCGTAATCACATATAGAAGAATATATGATAAACACATATCAAAAGTAATTAGACAAATCCTCTAAAATTTCAATGTCTTTATGTCATACTCAATATAGCAAATAACTCAAGTAATTAAAAAAAATAAATGTGAGAGAGTCTTGTGCATTTGAGTTAAGGAAAAATGAGATTTTCATCAACTAGAGAGTGCTCAGTAATTAATATCAACACAGAATTTCTAAACCACTATTTACTTCAGCCGAGAAACATGCAACCATTTCAATTACACAATCCATTCAATAGATACATATATAGGTATACACATAATCAATACATTAGTAAAGAGCTTCCACGATACATGAAATTTCACTAATCGAGGACTATATCCATTTTACCCACGCTATTCTATTTCATGTCAGGATGATCTCCCTTATTCAACCATGGCATGATCCTTTCATATAGTGCATGCTTTGTCATGAGACATAATCAAACTAAGGGGCAGCACTATGAATCAGTCTCAATTTCAAAATTTACCTATCACAAGCATCCTCCAATAGGGGGTTTTATACGTAAAATGTGGTCTATGACTTAGAGTTTGGCTATATCTCCTTTAGGGAGTTTAAGAAGAAATATGAGACATCTAAAACCCACAAATAGTGACGAAACACACACATGCAATCCCTTATTTCTTAGATAATAGATAAATGAAATAATTCTTTTTGATATTCTAATAAGTTTATATTCACAACTCAAAACTTTAAATGATTTTTATATTACCATCTTTTGCTTATGTTGACCAAAGGAAATAGACCCTCCTATATGCTTCAAGGCATCAGGCATAGCTGCCCTGTTCCTTCGGGCAGCTTCAGACTTCCGCATCCATTTTTTGGTCAGCCAAATGTCCACTAGCCCATCCCACACTTCTGTCCTAAGTCCTCTGGGTCCATGGCCCTTAACATCAGCCAAGTTATTTGACTTTGCCTTCTCAAAGGCCTTCTCCCGCGCTTTGTCCAGATAGTATGAATAACGATCCATGCAAGTCCGTTCCCAGACAGTTCTAGCCATGTCGCGATCAGAATCGGATGCGAACCGATGCTTATCCTACACAAATGTTATGTAAGTATATTTATTTTTTAATGAACATATAATATATAATTCTAGAAACACAATTACTTATCATAAAATCCTTAAATAGTATTTCCTTCATTTCAGGAGGATAATCTCTCCACGTACTAGTCGGAATAGGCATCCTTGTCATGACATTATACATAATGTCTCGGGTCACTCTTGATGGAAAAAACCTTCTCCTGTAAGTACAAAAAGTTAATATTAGTAATATAAAAGTAAATAAATGTAATAAAAGATGATAATCACTATTACTTACGGTTCAAGGACAGGTGCCAAATATATAAGTTCCCTACTATCAGATTCTATATGAGATTCTCCACTTGAAGGCACCACATTCGAGGTGCTAGTTAGTGGGTCAACAGGGGGTGGCATAGAAAGGGGTGGTTCAATAGGGGTGGGACAGAAGCTGATGTGCCTCCAGTGGTCAATGGGATAGACGTTGGTAGGCCTGCACTGGTCAATGGGCTAGTAGCTAAAGTTGCACCTAACATAATTATAGATAAACAAAAATTAATATTATATATATTACATTTATATAAACCAAGAGTTAACAATAATTAAAAAGATTATCCTACAGGTATACTTGGGGAGTGTTGAGAAGGTTGTAGTGGTGGAGAAATATGTTAAGATGGAGAAGGCTGGGGTGAAACATTACGGCCTCTCCCACGACCGTGTCCATTGCCTCTACCTCTAGTTACCATGCTGAATATCTACATAAGGAAACATAATGAAACATGACGAGTTAAGAAACTATATGTCAATAAAAACCTCAAAATATAATAATGAACAAGATTCAATTATAACCACTTGAGTTTGAAGCAAAAGATTCCTTATCTTCATCTGAGAATTCATTAATTTCATTATCTTCATTGTCATCAATGAACTCATCATCAACCAGAACGTCCATTGGATTATGTATATAATGTATGTTCACTTCTTCCATCTGGGCATGTGCATCAAACAAGGAAATTGCTTCATCATCTATGACAATATTGTGTGTTCCAAGGGATTTATCATGTTGGTAATAATCAGTAGCAGCTAGCTCATTCAATTCATCACCTTCATCGTTCAATGTCTCAGCCACGAAGAGTTTTGCTCTGACCTTGCAAGTTGTCCACCATTCACCATTAGCTTTATTCCCGCTTTGTGGGTATCTTGTATAGTACACTTGTTGTACTTGTTCAGCTAAGACGAATGGCTCATTTGAGTGAAGTCTTGATTTATGCTTGATGTCAACCAACCTATATCTCTCATCAACATTGACTCTATTAATCGGGTCAAACCAATGACATTGTAAAAGAAATACTCTATTCTGATTTCCTACATATGACAATTCCAATATCTATTCAACAATGCCATAATAGTCGAAGTCATTCTCACCATATATACTACCTCTAACACACACGCCACTATTCATGGTAGCTTTATTTTGTCCGTACTCCTTAGTATGAAATCTATACCCATTAACTATTAAGCCACAGTAAGAAGTCACAGACTTGATTGGACTATAACTTATCTCTCGTATCATTTGATCCTCAACTTGACCTATATTAACCTGTATCATTACATAAACGGTAGATAGTTGTAACATTTAGCATAATGAACATTGAATTTAACATGATAGATGTAATTATGGATAAAAAAAGGACTCACTAGATGTTTTAACTACCTACTGAAGTCCTTATCTTGAGCTTCCAATATTTGATCATCAGTGATATTGGGATATTTTTCCCTTAATGAATCCTCGAATTGTCTAATCAACACAATAATTAATATCTAGCATAACATAGTTAAAAATTAACAAATTCATTAGTTAGGGAGTAGACTTACTGGACATAAGGTTCTACTTCTCCACAATTTACAAGCACATATGTCTCAGCAATATGAAGTTCCACATTCATCAAGAATCTATTCCTACCTCTCCCGATAGGACGACATGGATGTTTAAAAATGGAAAACCGTTCATCAATTGTATTTTCTCCACCATCGTCATTCCCAGGAACTTGAGTACGTTTGGTCTGTAGGTGGGGATCAAAATACATGGAAGCAAAATTAGAAATTTCTTCTAAAATATATGCTTCACAGATAGATCCTTCAACTCTCGTCTTATTTCGAACCTTCCTTTTTAAGTACAACATACACCTCTCAAAGGGGTACATCCACCTGTGATGAACTGGTCCTCCAACCTTAGCTTCGTAGGGGAGATGCACAACTAGATGTTCCATCAAGTCAAAGAATGTTGGAGGAAAAATCTTCTCTAACTTGCAAACTGTTTCAATAATTCTAAGCTTTGCATTCTCCATAACGGAAGCACGAATTTCAGTTGCACAAACTTCTTTAAAGAACAAGCTGAGTTCTGTTAATGGTCCCCATATAGGTTTAGGCAAGATATCATGAAATGCCAAAGGAATTAACCTTTGCATAAAAACATGACAATCGTGACTTTTCATTCCATATATCTTCCCGCCGTCTACATTGATCCAACGTGCGATATTCGATGCATACCCATCAGGAAATTTCAACTATTTTATCCATTCACACACCATCTTCCTTTGATTAGCATCTAAGACATATGTCGCCTTTGGTTTTTTACACTTGCCATTCTCAACTATCAGCTCCAAGGTGGGACGTTTACAAATTATCTTCAAATCTTCTCTTGCGTTTACGTTGTCTTTTGTCTTGCCCTTTATGTCCATGACAGTGTTGAAGATATTGTCAAACACGTTCTTCTCGACATGCATAATATCTATATTATGTCGTATTAGATTAGTGGACTAATAAGACAATTCTCAGAATATGCTCTTCTTCACCCAATTATGGTATATACCAAAACCATCTTATTTTTGTTTACCTGATTTCAAGCCGAAAATGACTTCCTTAAGTTAATTCACTCTATTCAAGATATCTATCCCACTCAAACGTTGCGGTGGATTAGATTTTTCTATTGTTGACCTCTTAAAAGAGTTTCAATCAAGGCGAAATGGATGATCAAAAGGTAGAAATTGGCGATGGCAATCAAACCAGCAGCATTTCCTACCGTGCTTCAATACAAATGACTTACTGTGATTCATACAAAGCAGACAAGAAAGTCTTCCATGAGTGCTCCAACCAGACGGTATTCTATAGGCTGGAAAGTCACTTATTGTCTACAACAAAGCCGCTTTCATATTGAAATTTTGCTTCTTCTAAGCATCATAAGTGTGCACTCCATCATCCTATAATTTATTTAGATCGTCAATTAGGGGTCTAAGATAGACATCTAAACTTTTACCTGGTGACTTTGGTCCAGGAATCATAAGAGAGAGGAATATATATTCCCTTCTCATGCACATACTTGGGGGTAGATTGTACGGTGTGACAAAAATAGGCCAACATGAATATGGTGTGGCTGAACCGCTGAATGGATTAAAACCGTCTATACAAAGGCCAAGCCTAACATTTCGAGCTTCTAGCACAAATGTTGAATGGGTAATGTCAAATCGTTTCCAAGCCTCAGCATCAGCTGGATGCGTGATCACTGATTCATCTTGACGCACTCCATCCGTATGCCAACTCATATATTGTGCAGTATTTTTGGACATAAACAGATGTTGGAGTCTAGGAATAATGGGAAAATATCGTAACACTGAGTGCGGCACATCCTTCTCATTCGATGAACGTCCTGCCTTCAGTTTGAATCGTGGGTGTCCACATACTAAGCAAATTGAGTACAAACTCTTGTCACTGTATTCTTTGTAATACAACATGCACTGATTAGGACACGCATCTATCTTCTCATATCCTAATCCTAACTCATGAACCATTCTCTTAGATTTGTAAAAGTTTTCGGGTAACCTTCAGGCTCTAGAAGCATGCTCTTAATTATGATAACCATTCTATCATAACAACTCTCACTCATGTTAAACTATGACTTCAAGTTCAAAAGTTGAGTTATAACAAACAATTTCATGTGCTTATGACAACCATCCCATAAAGGTTCGTCAGCCTCTCTTAACAAGTCATAAAACTTCAAAGCTGACGAATTTGAATCATCTTCTAGATCTTGAGCTTCTGGATTTAATCTATCTCCCGCGGCATCCATAACCATATCCACGTATGGATTCCTAGGCTCTACTTCATCATCATGGACAATGGATGTTGAGTCGTTATTCCCCCATCTGTCCTCACCATGAATGGTCCAATTTACATAACCATCCACAAATCCGTACTTATACATATGTTCTTCTACCCAAAAAAACTCCCTCCAAACACGATTCTTACATCTAGCACATGGACAAAGGTTGCAATTTAATGCATCAGTAATTGTCGGGTCTCCTTGAGCAATCTTAATGAAATCATCAACTTTATCCTTGAATTCTTCACTTACATAGCCAGTAGGATCATTTCTTCGTAACATCTAACTTAGATCGGGTATCATGATTGCTGAAATTTATCTTAGCACATTAATACAATCCTTTTCAAAATCGTCACCTCTCTTTTAAAATGGTATGACCCTATCCCATTCGAAAAGACACTTTTTCAATACTTGGTTCATAGAATTCACAAAAATCACACATCCTATACTTGACAAAATTTTGGCAGCATTTCCCTTTGGTCTCCAAGTGCACAACTTGAACATGGTGACATCTACCACAATCAAGTATGCACCCAGAGAACAAAAAGAAATGTAACATAACAAAATTTTATCAAGTATAAAATATGAGATTTGAGGAATAACCATTAACCAAGTAAAGAAAAAGTCCCTTCCCAAACTATCCTACTTGGACAATTCAAGTTTCAATACAACGAGCAGTACCTTTAAAAAGTACACATGCTCATTAATATTGAATCTCAAACAGAAAACTAAGGCTCTGCTCAAATTGTTAAAAAAAAAACAAAGCATTAATTTCAACCATGCAACATGTAGATATGTAAGTGACATTTAATCCTAAAGACACAATGAATGACGGTATACGTGTGTTTTTATAATTAACTTATGAAGCAGTGCAATGAATGACGATGAAACTAACCTTGGCTCAAGAAGAAGAATATATAATAAACACATGTCAAAAGTAATTATACAAACCCTCTAAAATACCAATGTCTTTATGTCATACTCAAGATAGGCAAATAATTCAAGTAATTACAAAAAATAAGAGATTATTCTCTATGAATATATAGCTAAACACTACACAAAAGATTAATTACTGTTATATTTGCAATTTCCTTAATGTGTTCTCTCCTAGTCCTAGTCCTGATAGTTGTATTGCTAGCGTTAAGAGAGTCTTGTCCATTTAAGGAAAAATAAGATTTTCATGAACTAGAGAGTCTTGTCCATGGGCGTTACTGTTCCATTAGTTTTTGCTGTTGTACCATCCTTTTGTTGATCTTTTTGCTAATTGCATTGCAATACCTCATTGTGAGTGTTATTCATTCATTTTAGATGTGTTCCTAGCTGCCTACCACTGTTTCATACCCTGCTAGCACTATTTCTCTAGTTTCTGATTTTTTTCTGGTGAAGGGGAGAAAAAGTACAATCTGGCCAACTCTGATTGAGTTGAAACTTGGTCTCCAAGAGTAAAACATCATTTGGAGCAAAGGGCCTAATTTTCATCATTTTTAGCCAATTTTCATCATTTGGTAAGGTTTTTGGGTAGTTTTGTAATTTCTGGAAAAAGGGCCTAATCTCAGATTGAGCTAAAATTTGTTCCTTTGAAGGAAAATGACATTTTAAGCAAGGCTTCACTGTGGAAGGGCATTCATTTTTAAGCTAAATTCTATCGTTTAGACTACTTTTTCAATTTTTGAAATATTTTCTTTCCATGGTAATTTTCTAAAAAATCTTAGTTTTCATTCTGTGGTGGTCCTATATTTTTTAAAAATCATTTGATAGGTCAATTAGATTTATTTTGGTGCATTTTTGGTGTTAGTTAGTCAATTTTCTTTGTTTTGTGTTTTTGAGTTTTCAATGTTGCATGATGAGGTCTAACCCTGGTATATTGCATCATTTTGATCCTGAGATAGATAGGACTTTTCATTCTCTACATAGGTTTAATATGTAGGAAATGATGGCAGCAGAGATTTAGAGATGTATGAGAAATCTAGCATCGGAGACAGTGAGAAGGACATTGATAAAAAAGAAAAGTTGAGGGGAAAGAAACTAAAATAACTGTTAAAGTTTTGCACGTGAGAAACTTCGAGTCGTCACTAGTGATGCCCTAACCATAGCCTATGCTATGCAGTGTTTTGAACATTCACAGAAGTCAGTAGAATTCTGTGATGGCAATGCAATGCACTTCAAAACCATGGAGGAAATGTCCAAACTTAGACAACAGCTACTTAAACTGGCCTTTTATCAGGCTACTAAAGGTGGTTTTGAAGAAGAGTACTCATGGATTCATGGAACTCTAGAGGATTTAGAATATGCTTAGCGAGTTTCTCTGGTTGAGGCTTATCTTCAAGCAATATGTGCTGGCTGGGAAGATAGGGTTGCCAAACGTATTACAGCTTCTTCTACTAAAGGTTTTGTGTTGTTAGGCATCAATCATGCATGGTTGAAGAAAGTGTTTTCCTTCATTGTTGGTCATCAATCTCCAGTGTAGCCCGAGTTTTTGGTTTACAAAGAACTATTAGAGACAAAGAAGGGATAACAAGTGCCAAGAGAGCATACATGCATGGAGTAACAAGTGTGGAGCCAGCTTGGCTTGTTGAGCATGCCAAGTCTTCATGCATCTTCTCTCCACCCCTGATGGATCCTAGACTTTCTATCATCCCAACCTTTGGGTGTTTCTGTTAGGAGCTTCCAAAGTATTCATTTCACATTAGCAATGATGATCATCAGATGCAAGTGTTTGCCTATGCTTTGCTTGAAGGTCAGGTGTGTCCATGTTTAAAGTCTGTTAGGAAATACATGTCAGCCCCTCCTGAAAGTATCTTGAAGGGAGAAGCATTTGGTCAAAAAAGGGTGGGAAATCTTTTTAGCAAGTTGAAGAGCAAGCTGATTGATAACTATGCTATGTTAAGAATGGTGTGGAAGGACAATCCAAGGGAATTATTTTTAGAAGTTTTGGATTGGTTTCAGTAGAGTTTTCACAAGCACTTTGAAGAGTTATGGTTACAAATGCTTAATGAAGTAGTGCTGGAGACACAAGAACGCCCTCTGCATAAAATTTTTAAAAAGAAGTTGAAAGGAAAATTTAAATCGCCGCAATGATAGCTCAAAAGTAAAGGTAAAATTGCATATCTGATGACTCTACCCCATTTGGTCATTTGCGTAATTTAAGTTACTAACATATTTCCAGTAATGACAAGAATTTTCTGTCAAATCTTTTCCATGTGGTTTTTGTTTGCTAAGTAGTGTTAGAAGAGAAAACAAAATTTCATAGACAAATTTACAAAGAATATGATTTAAAATTTGGGGAAGACCAACATATGTTTGGCTGTTGTGAATATGTGTTGGATTAGCAAGGAAGATTGTGTTGTGGGTTCAATATGGTGCCTAGATTGCATCTTATCCTAACTAGCATGTCATTTTTTTCTTGTCTTAAATATTATGTTGCATTTTGCAAGAAAGGAACAAATTTCAATTTTAGCCACAACCAGCGGCAACAAAAATGTTGTTGTGGGCATCTCCATCACCACATCTCCATCTCCATCAGGTTTCGAAGGAATCAACAGTAACTTAAAATACATAAAATAGTCACAATACAAGGTCAGAAAACTAGTCACCATAGTATGCATATCTTGAACATATAATAGGAAGATAGGTGCCATTATCAGAGGGAGGTCAATGCCTGAGAAGATAACATCCTTATTGCCAAAAACACTCATTTAGAACCATTAATAAGGTCCAAAAATCGGATCAAATGTTTAAGTCCACTTTCTATACAGAAAAAATAATACTTCTACTTGAACACTAGCGCAGACTTCTAAAGGGATAAAAATTTCAACTATTTAGCAGATCTATGCATTAAACTTAAAAAGAACTATTTACACAATGTAAACTTGAGAAGTTGGGCGAAAAAGGACAATCTTATATGACTCCATGCCTAGTCTCCACAGATATAGGTAAACAAGAGTAGATCTTTGGGGTTGAAAAAATAGGGCAAAGGTTACAAGTTACAGATTACAGATTACAGAGACAAAAAGAAGAAAAGGGAGAGCAGAGCATACCTGATTGCGCGTGGTGCGTCGCAGATCTAGACCTACGATAGAGAGAACACTGGGTTTTGGTCAAGAAGGAGGCAGCAGCGAGAGTGAGAGTGAGAGCGCAAGTGAGAGGGGGGGTTCTGCTGCAGTGAGAGTGAGAGGGAGATGAAAGTGAGGGTAAGTATGAGTGAGAGGGAGGAAAAGCACGAGAGAGAGTGAGAGGGAATCTGAAAGTGAGGGATTTGCAGGTGGAATATGTTAAAATATTTTAATTAATTTATTTATTAGGTTTTGCGAGGGATTTGTGACAGAAATATCCATCGCTAAAATTTTATTAGTTTAGCGAGGGGAACTTTTCCTCACAATTCTCTCACTATTTTTAGCGAGGGAAAAAATCCCTCGCAATTCCCTCGCTAAAATTAGCGAGGAAAATTATCCCTCGCAATTCCCTCTCTAATTTTTGCAAAGGAAATTATCTCTCGTAATCCCTTCGCTATTTTTTGCAAGGAACATTTCCCTCGCTAATTCCCTAGCTATTAGCTCGCTATTTTTCCCTCAAACTTATTTTGAAATTTAGCGAAGACTCAAATTTCCCTCGCTAATCCCTCGCTAATTAGCGAGGGATGCGAGGGAAATTTTCCCTCATAAAATTCTGTCGCTAAATCGTGAATTTCTTGTAGTGTGAATTTTGTGAAACAAATGGAATTCACCACCCTCTAACAGTTCCTAGATCACCACAACAAAATGGTGTAACGAAGAGAAAAAAATAAAATTGTTCTTAATACGGCTAGATGTATGTTGAAAGCCAAAAATATGTCTAAGGAATTTTGGGCCGAAGCTATTTCTTATGCATTTTATTTGCTCAACTGCTCTCCAACAAAAAATATGAATGATCAAATACCACAAGAAGCATCGAGTGGGACCAAACCTAGTGTCAATCATTTGCGGGTTTTCGAAAGTGTTGCTTATGTTCATGTACTCGACCTAGGGAGATTCAAGTTATATTATCGAAGTGTGAAACATGTTTTTATTGGCTACAATCCAAATTCCAAAGGGTACAAGTTGTACAACCCAAGCAATGGAAAGATAATTGTGAGTCGAGATGTGAAATTTGATGAAAAATCCACTTGGAGATGGGAAGAACAAGAAGAATGAAGTTATGATTTCTTTCCGTGCTTTGAAGATGAAGAGCAAGAGACCATGACACCTACCCAAGAAGAGACTCCACCACCATCTCCCATTCATGAAACATCATCATTTTTCGAAAAAAAGTTTTCGTGAAAGGTCAAGAAAAATGAGAAGTATTGAAGAATTATATGATTTAACTGAGTCTTTTGATTTGTTTTGCCTTTTTGTTGACAATGAACCTTTAGACTTTGATGAAACTTTTAAAGACAAAAGGTGGAGACAAGCCACGCAAGAGGAAATTGAAGTCATTGAAAAGAATAACACTTGAGAGTTATCATCTCTTCCCAAGGGTCATGAGGCAATTATAGTCAAATGAGTATTCAAGATAAAGAAGCATGCCAAAAGAGATGTAGAGAGATATAAAGCAAGACTCGTTGCAAAAGGTGCACTAGTTGTTTACATGGAGACAATTTGTTTGATCATTGCTTTGGCGGCTCAAATGAGGTGAAGGATTTATCAACTTGATGTAAAGTCCGCTCTCCTTAATGGCTATTTAGAGGATGAGGTATATGTTGAGCAACTAATTGACTTTGTGGTAGAAGGGCATGAAGATAAAGTCTTGAGATTGTAGAAGGCATTATAAGGGTTGAAGCACGTGCCAAGAGCATGGAATAGTCGTATCAATAAGTATTTTCAAGATAATGACTTTGTTCGATGTGTTTATGAATATGCTCTTTATGTTAAAGCATATGACAATAGAGATATTTTGGTTGTTTGTCTTTATGTTGATGATCTTGTTTTCATCAGAACTAATCTTACTTTGTTTGAAGGATTCAAAAAAGCTTTGGCACATGAATTTGAGATGACCAATATTGGGCTCATGTCATACTATTTAAGCCTAGAGGTGAAGCAAATAGAGAATGAAATCATAAAAGGTACAATTGATTTGGACTATTTTATTCATTTTCTAATGATTTCAAGCTTGTGGGATATTGTGATAGTGATTTTGCGAGAGATGTTGATGATATAAATAGCACTACCAATTTTGTATATTTTATGGGAGATTGTGTTATTTCATGGAGTTTTAATAAACAATCCATTGTCACACTTTCAATGTGTGAGTCCGAGTATGTGGCAGCACTTCTTGCACTTGTCATTCTATATGACTTAGAAGGTTGTTGAGAGAAATTTTTTCCACAAGAGGAAGTAACAAAGATTTGTATTGATAACAAGTTTGCATTATCTCTTGCTAAAAATCTGGCGTACCATGATCGAAGCAAGCACATAGACACAATGTTCCATTTTATTAGAGAGTATGTTGACAATAAAGTGATTGAGCCTAAATATATGAAGACACAAGATCAAATTGCTGATATTTTTACTAAGTCTCTCAAGTTTGAAGAATTTTGAAAATTACAAGCAAGGCTTGGAATGAAGAAAAAGACTTCAAATTAAGGAGGAGTGTTGATTAAAATTAATAATTTGAAGTTAATAGAATTTTGGTAGCTATGAGACCTTTGATGTGATAGCTATTGTGAGTTATAAAAGTTATTAAAGTTATTCCATGAGTAATGAAGAATTATGATGTGTTATATGTCATTAGGGAGAATTATTTCATTGAAGTTATGTAGTTATAAGATAATTTATTTCATGAGTTAAATGAAAAATACTATTGTTAATTAGTGAGAATTATAGAATGTGTAAGGTTTCTTTTACTTTTATAAGTATCCTATGTACTTTGGAGTTTGTTGAATAAGAAACAAAAAAATATTGCAAAGTGTCTCTTCTATTATTCTTTCACACTAATAGAGACTCGGGGTGGTAGGGTGCAAAAGGCAGATGATGTGATGATGATTGATTGTTGATGATGAAGTGGTTTTGGGAGTTGAAAATGGTGAAAGTGGTTTGCGGGGAGCTTGTTTGGATTGTAGAGGTAGAAACTGGGTGTAGTGTTCTTAGGTGTTTGGGATAGGTCTTTGTTTTCTTTTTAGCGGTGCAGGTGATGGATTTTATTTTTTTATTTTTTGCTTTTAGGGAGGAAGAAATGATAGTCCATGCTACTAATTGCTCTGCTCTGTCCTCTATTTTTTAAAGACTGCATCACTTCAACTTAGAGTCGTTTTCCTTCAAGCCGAAGAAGCTTCAGCGTGAAGACCTTCATTTCATTTTTTTTCTAGGTTAATGGTATTAGGTTGTGGGTTTTGCATATTGGGTTGAGTTTGTGCCAAAAGGAAGCAAGTTTGCACATTGGGTTATGGGTTTGGAGATTGGGTTAGGTCCAAAAGGAAGTTGACTTTGAACAAAATGAGTCATTGGTGTCTATGAGACCAAAATTAAAAAAATCTCTTTCTCTTTTCTTTTCATTTTTTTCTCTTTTCTCTCTCTCTCTCTCTCTCTTTTTTAAGGACATATTCATTACCTTAATTTAATTAATTTTTTTGTTGATCCAGAGAAAATTGGGTGTTCATAATTCTTTATTATATTATTCGATTTAACCATTGTTTGGTCACTAATTTAATCGATTAAATTAATCGAACCATGACTTAGAGATTTTTCCAGTTTGATTTTCAATTCGATTTTTAAAATTTGATTGCTTAGAATCAGTAAAAATCAATGAAACAAGCAAAAATCGGCCAATCGAATGGTTTGATAAAATTGGATGTAACTTCATCGGTGGTGGCGTCATTAGTATGCTGGTGCATAAAAGCCATCCGTAGACACCAACGACAGTGAGGTGGGTGGTGGCCTTGTTGAACTAGAGCTATAGCATCATCGAAGTCGGAGAAGCGACAACGACCAAGGAAGCAGTAGTTCCAACTTTCGTCCAATGCAGAGTCATTAGACGCAAAAGCTAGGAGACCAAGGATTTGTTTGAGGAAGAAACCAAAGGCAAGAGGGGTTTGGGCTATTTTATATATATCACTCATTTTTCCTGTTTAACGATTCAACCAATTTTTGAAACATTACTTGAATATATGAAGTAGACAACTAATTGTCATGCGACATTTGACTTTTTGTGTAACTTGTACTAGCAATTATCCTAACTTATTCCCATCGTGAAGTGATATAACAAACAATCTAAGTCCCAAAACCAAGCTGATAATCACATATTTTATGCATTAATAAACTTTCATTTTTAGACATTTACACTCTTCATGTACTTAATTGATTGAGCTTGGTTATGTTTTGTAAGTTTGGACTCAAATTGAACTTAATTAATTTTTTTAGCATTATTTGGGTCTTACACTATTTTTGTATTTCAGCCATATTTTGAGTTCTAGATGTGTAATAATTATGTATCTTACCTTTTAAGAAAGATAAGAGATAGCTCTACAACTTTCATGAAGAGCTCCAGGTAAAATTCGGACATCTAGTGAAGCTAAATGGGCTTAGAAGTCAGAACACGGGTTTTGTGATTAGAACCTGAATAATGTATAGTAATCAGAGCATAACTCGGGCTGTAGGAATTATCTTGGGCTAAAATTTGGACATTTGAAAGTTAAGACCCATATCTACAACTTTCATGAAGAAATAAGAGCTCATTCGGATAGCTTAGAGGTGATATTGGGTCTGGAAGTTAAAACAGAGTTGCTGAACTGAGCCTGAACACTATTCAGCAATTGGGCCATATCTTGGGCTGTAGGATGAATTTTTGGATGATTTTGATGCCATTGGAAAGCTGAGACAAAATGCTACAACTTTCATGAAGACCATGTTACTTCATTCTGATGGCATCCATGAGTTTAGCAATGAATGATTTCGGAGACAAAGAATCTCAATAATCCAACCACTCATCCAATCATCCAACCACTCAACCACTCATCTAACCACTCCACCCACTCATCCACCTACTCTTAATCAGTGCCTTTGTCATTTTGTATCCCTAATCCTCTATAAAAGGCACCATTGGCTGATCATTTGGTGCACTTGGTGTTAGGCTTAGTTTTTATAAGTTATGGTTATGCTTGTTTCTTGTTTTACTTTGTTGTAATTTTCTCTTGTTCTAAAGTGAAGCTATGTTCATCTTTCTCTTCTTCTCTCTTTCTTTCTTCTTATC
Organism: Ormosia emarginata; assembly: GCA_029884605.1. Lineage (NCBI taxonomy): Eukaryota > Viridiplantae > Streptophyta > Magnoliopsida > Fabales > Fabaceae > Ormosia > Ormosia emarginata. Next base: position 329,911 of record JAQQTP010000023.1, read on the forward strand.
TATGAGTAACTAAATCTTCATCTTGCTTGGGTGAAAGAGTGAAGCTCTTGGTAATGAAATAAGGTTAGATTATTCTATTTCTTGTGCTTAAAAGATATATTATTAAATGGACATTATATGTGTTGTATTTTGTTTCCAATTAATTTAGAAACCTTCTTTGTATAATGGAGATCTTGATTTATTGTAGACAATAGGATTGGCACAGTGAATGCTTGAACTTATTTACAAATGTTGGTAGATAATTAAAGGAATCATAATATGATTGCATATATAATTGAACTTTGAATGTTATATTTTCCTATTAGAACCTCTGTTATGTGTGGATTTCAATTGAGTTATAAAGAGAAATAATCTTGTCTTTAATTTATTACTAAGAGTGGATCGTCTAACCCAAGCAAGTTCTTAAATTCATTTGTGAACATCTTCTATTACTTTTGGTGTTGTGACAAATTCTTTCCTACCTTAATTATTTTTTCTTCATCAATTCCCTGTGGATCAACCTCGGACTCCCGAGAAATTTACTACTTGAGACAACCTGCACTTAGATTTGCATCCTTAAATCCCGCAATCAAGTTTTTGGCGCTGTTGCTGGGGACTTGATTTGAAGTTTTAATTTATTGAGGTTTTTTTTCTTTAATAAAATCTATTCTCTCTTCTCCCTTACCGGAACAAAAGATCGGCTTGCCGATCCTTCGCTTTCTTTACTAACTCTCTAACTTTCTAACTATCTAACTTACTAACCTACTAACTTGCTAACATACTAACTTTCTAACTTTTATATTTCTGTCATTTATTTTCTGCATACTAACTTTTATTTTATGTCATTTATTTTCTGCTTACTAACTTTTTAATTTATGTTACTCTAACTTTTAATTTCTCGCTCTTTAACTTTTTAATTTCTGTTATTTATTATTGCTTTCTAACATAACAAAATAATCTTTCTTCTTCTCTTCTCTTTCATTGGGCTCGCTCTCTCTCAGGTTTCATATTTTAAATTTATTTTTTGTAATTTATTTTCCGCAACTTACTTTTCGCACTTTATTTTCTCGTATTTTATTTTTAACTTTTTATTTGTTAATAGTTATTGGGTGGTTAGTTTATATCACATCCTTGTTAATATTTAATGGCGGATTATACCGCTAACTTGTACATTATTTTTATTTATTTATTTTAAGTTATTTATGTATTTATGCTTAATTGGTATCGTGATTTAAATTTTGGTCATTTAGTTAAAATTAATCTTAGTACTTTATATATTGATTTGTTTGAATTACAATCACACACAATTGACACCATGGCTGACAATGAAAGTATACATGATGAACATGAAAATCAACCGTTGCGAACTATGCGTGAATATTTGCAACCACCTCGAAATTCTAGTCCATCATGTTTTATCTTTCTACCCAATGCCAACAATTTTAGATTTAAGCTAGGTATGATTTCTTTACTTCCTAATTTTCATGGTTTAGAATCTGAAAGTCCATATTTACATCTGAAAGAATTTGAAGAAGTATGTATTGCTTTCAATGACCAAAATTGCACTGAAGAGATTGTTAAGCTTAAATTGTTTCCTTTTTCTTTAAAAGATAAAGCAAAATCTTGGCTTAACACTTTGAAACCAAGATCAATTGGCACATGGCAAGAAATGCAAGGTGAGTTCTTAAAGAAATTTTTTCCAACACATAAAACCAATGCTATGAAAAGACAAATCCAAAATTTTTCTAAAATTCAAATAAAGCATATTTTCAATGTTGGGAACGATTTAAAGATTTGTTAAATTCTTGCCCACATCATGGTTTTGAAAAATGGCGCACTATAAGCTTCTTTTATGAAGGTTTAATACCTGAAACTAAACAATTTGTGGAAACAATATGCAATGGTGAGTTTCTTGATAAAGAACCTGATCAAGCTTTAGACTATTTGAACTAGTTGGCAGAAAATTCTCAATCTTAGTATAGTACTAACACTTCTGAAAATTCAATTAGATCTAATCTTGCAAGTGCTAATAAAGGAAAATATCACCTTAGTCAAGAGGAAGATCTAAATGCTAGATTTGCCAGTTTGGCTAGAAAGATTGAAACCATGGAATTAAGAAAAGCAAAAGAAATCAAATCTGTGCAAAATGAAGAAATTTATGACATTTGTGATGACTTAGGACACTCAACACACGAATGTCCTAACATTCCTGTTTTTAAAGAAGTTGTACATGAGCAACTAAATGCAATGAATACTTTTAAAAAGTCATTTACTTTTTCTTTTTCAGATACATACAATTCAGGATGGAGAAATCACTCGAACTTCAGCTGGAGGAATAATAATCAGTCACAATTCGTGCAACCACCACCTTCTCAGGCACAACAAGACTCTCAAAATTCTCAAGGATATGCACCTTATGTCCCACCATATAGGAAAAACCTTGAAGAAACAATGCATGCATTCATAGAAAAGCAAGAGATCATTAATAAACAAAACAATCAAACCATGAATGACATAAAAGACACTCTTGCTAAACTTTCTTCTGCACTCACCATTCATGAGAAAGGAAAATTTTCTTCTCAACCTCAATCAAATCCCAAGGGTCAGTACAGTCTAAATAAGGGGAGTTCAGAAAACTAACAAATGGACTAAGTCAAGTCAGTGATAACTCTTAGGAGTGGAAAGTTTGTTGAAAAACAAATCCCCGAATCTTGTGAGAAAGAAGATGAACCAATTCCCCAAGAAAATGAAGAAGTTGACCAAAAGGTGACCAAATTCTCGCCTTCACCCCTATTTCCTCAAGCATTGAATAATCCAAAGAAATTGGACCACCACATTGAAATTTTTGAAATTTTGAAACAAGTGAAGATCAATATTCCTCTGTTAGATGCTATCAAACAAATTCCTTCTTGTGTCAAATATTTGAAGGACTTGTGCACTATTAAAAGGAAATTAAATGTGAAAAAGAAAGCATTTTTGGCTGAACAGGTAAGCTCCATTCTTCAAAATAATAATACATTGAAATTTAAAGACCCTGGTTGTCCTACAGTTTCATGCATTATTGGAGAACATAAAATTGAAAAAGCTTTACTTGATCTTGGTGCTAGTGTCAATTTGCTTCTATATTCAGTTTATCAACAACTCAACTTGGGTGAGTTAAAACTAACTTCTGTAACTCTTCTACTTGCCAATAGATCAATTAAAATTCTAAGAGGAATAGTGGAAGATGTGTTAGTTCAAGTTGATAAATTCATATATCCTGTGAATTTTATTGTCTTGGATACTGAACCTATAGTTGATAGTTATAAGTCAATTTCTATTATTTTAGGCCGTCCATTTTTAGCAACATTAAATGCTTTGATAAATTGCATAAATGGAGTGGTGAAGCTAACATTTGGAAACATGACACTGGAGCTCAATATTTTTAACATGTGCAAGCAACCACAAGAAGTCCTTGATGAAAAGGAGGAAGTTGAAGGAACTAAAGTTATTACCTGCTGGGTTAAAGTACATATTTTTGGGAGAAGAACAAAGCTTTCCAAAAGTAATTTCCTCATCTCTTATTGAAGAACAAGAAGGAAAGATGCCACCTCAATAGATGCACCAAGATAAAACGAAATTTTTGACAGAGGTGAAAATTTTTTATTAGGATGACCCATGCTTGTTCAAATATTATCTTGACCAAATCTTTCGGAAATATGTGCCCGACAGTGAGGTAGGTAGTGTCATTAAATTTTGTCACTCAGAAGCATGTGGAGGTCACTTTTCTTCAAAGAAAACAACTACGAAAATCTTCCAGTGTGGATTTTATTGGCCCATTTTATTTAAGGACTGTTATACTTTTTTCAAAAGTTGTGAAAATTGTCAAAAAAATGGGCTCAATTTCAAAAAGAACATGATGCCTCTGAATCCTGCAATCATGATGAAGAAAAACACTACAGTCTTGGGAATCTGACTCTAAAAGACCCTGTTTGCCAATTTATAAGAAAATTGGATGGGAAGCTTATCCTCAACTCATAGAAGACGTTTAAGCCGTTACTGGACATTAAACCAGAGGCAGATGTGAGTCATATCCATAACAATTTGTACATATCATCCTCTTCTTCTTCATGTCATCTTTCAAAAAAAAAATTAAAAAACAAAGAAAAAAAATTAAAAAAAAAAAAAAAAAGAAGAAAAAAATGTTTGAACAAGGGTGATCCGGAAAGAGTACCATGGCTTTAATTAGTTATGGAGCCCCAGCCTTTGGCTGACCCGTCATTGACTTGGGTGGACCTTTACACGCTGGTCCTTAAAAAAGTTCATGTACCATGCTCTGTAGAGAGCTGCACTCCATAACCCAATGTTTACCATCTACGCACTGTGGAGTTGATGGACAAGCAGAAACGTCCCACTCTGGTTATTAGTGAGAAGTAACCCGCGGCTGCCAAAGTGTATGAGGCATCTGAGCTTGATCCTCTCTTTTATTAGAAGGGGCTCTCAGCGCCCTGGGATGGGACGTTTTGGATCTTGGACATTACGGGTTTCAGATTTTAGCATCTTTGTTGATGTTACGAGCCCAAGTATGAGCTCTCCAGGTTCCAGACCTAGGATGGAAACCCACGATGGTTTCTTCTTTCTCTTTTCTTCGAATAAACGGACGTGAGTGTCTACTGCACTGGTGACACGCAATATAAAGATATGCCACTACTGTACCCATGACTCGCAGTATAAAGATACGCCATGAAAACTATACATAAAGGTATGTCATCATTTGCTATTATATTTCTTTTATCTTTCTATGATTTTGTTGTATTTTAGTTTTGGACAAACGATCCTTTGAGCAGGGTCCTTCAGGGGTTTCTAGACTTCTTTACCCTGATGGTTTTCTTGAAGTCAACAAAAAAAAATTCCTTTACCTTTGATCTCTGATCTTGATCCAGCAATAGCTTAGATAGATTGGTCAGCAAGAAGCAGTGAGGGAAGCAGGATGAAAAGAAAGCCAGACTTGACACTTCGTTTATAGCTTTCCTTTACCTTTGATTTTATTTATCGTACTTTGATTCTGTTTAAATTGGTACCAGATTTCTCCAACAGGTAATATCTTTTATCCTTTAGTCATCTATATTTTAACATTGAGGACAATGTTGTGATCTAGTTGGGGGAGAAGGATAGTTGACCAAAAAAAAATTTTTTTTTTGGGAAGTGTGATATGATTGTCATGGACTTACTAAACTAATGAATGATGGCAGAGTAAGGAGTAATTTCACTCCTGAGACGCATTTAAATTGGGAAGTATGTTTAATGATATGACTGTTAGAAACCTATCCGTAGTAAAACCAATTAAGGATGGTAGAGTAAGGAGTAAATTTTGGAAACAATTTATTACTATTGAGACGCATCTTAGTTGGGGTAGCAACTATTTAGTGTTTATTTGTGGAAGTAACAAAGTTTTGCTGTTTGATTTCCTTTGAAAGATTCAAGTGAATGCACTCTCACATCCTTTGAAGCAATTGAAATTCAGGGCTCATAGCATGGTTGAATAAAATATCTTCTTTCTTAAATTTCACAAGCTTGGATATAAATGTTGATATGGTGGATTGAGAATGATAGAAATATGCCTTGTGAGATTTGAGCCTATTGATGAATGAGTTGAATATCTGTACCATTCTCTTCTTTCTTGTGTGATTTTTACTCATGAAATTGTTACTCTAGAACTTGCTTTGATTCTTTTTTAGGCTACATTTTCACATGCATACATAAATATGATTGACACATTTTGAAATAGCTACTTTGACCAAATAGCTATCCTTGTATATTTTCTCTTGTGTAATTCCTTTGAGTTTATTTGACCATTTCTTGTTTTTAGCTCATTTTGTGCCTGCAAAAAAAAAAGAACATGTTTTTACCCAACCTTAGGGAATAAGAGAACATTGGCATTGTTCTTGAACAAGTGTGGGGGTGTATGTGCAAAATGAAAAAAAAAAGAAAAACTGACCACCATTGCAATCAAAGAATTATCAAAGTCTAGAATAAAGGTGGATGCTTGAAAACAACAAGAAGAAAAGGAGAATGTTCAAGTCTAACAATGAATTCAATTCACCAATTTGGGATTGATCTTCAACAAAACATTAGTCAAATATTGGTGATTGTCCTTTATGATGAATGTTCTCAAACATTTTCTGTACTCTAACTGTACCATAATCCTCTTTTATTATTTTTGGTATTTATATTCTCATATCCATATTATCCCCTTTCCTTTACCATGACCTCATTACAACCTTGAATAAAGTCCTCTTGATTTTTGTATACGTGTGTTTTGAGTAGCGGAGAAGTAGAAGATAAGCAAGCTTATGGTAGTGCAATTGTTCATGGGTTGAATAGACTGAAATACTTACCTTTTAAACACTAGAGAGATTGAGAGTGAACTCTGTGAGGATCTATCATTCTTGATTCCTTCTTTTCAACTGAAGTTTATTTGCTTGTTGGTTTAAGATGTGAAGAAATGTTACCTCATTAATGCTTTGATCCCTTGAATTTCTTGTTACTCTTCTTGCTTCATCGAGTCTTTTAGAGTTTTTATGCTTTTGAGTCTATGTCGTTTTTCTTTGTTTCCTAACTTTGGTCTTATGTGTTTTGCCCAGGAGTGCAAAAAGTTAAATATGGGGGAATTTGATAATCACATATTTTATACATTAATAAACCTTCGTTTTTAGACATTTACACTCTTCATGTACTTAATTGATTGAGCTTGGTTATGTTTTATAAGTTTGGACTCAAATTGGACTTAATTGATTTTTTTAGCATTATTTGGGTCTTACACTGTTTCTATATTTCAGCCATATCTTGAGTTCTAGATGTGTAATAATTATGCATCTTACCTTGTAGGAAAGATAAGAGAGAGCTCTACAACTTTCATGAGAGCTCCAGATAAAATTCGGACATCTAGTGAAGCTAAATGGGCTTGGAAGTCAGAACACGAGTTTTATGATTAGAACCTAAACAGTGTGCAGTAATCAGAGCATAACTTGGGCAGTAGGAATTATCTTGGACTGACATTTGAACATTTGAAAGTTAAGACCCATATCTACAACTTTCATGAAGAACACAAGAGCTCATTCGAACAGCTTGGAGGTGATATTGGGTCTGGAAGTCAAAATAGAGGTACTAAACTGGGCCTGAACACTGTTCAGCAATTGGGCCATATCTTGGGTTGTAGGATGAATTTTTGGATGATTTCAATGCCATTGGAAAATTGAGATAAAATGCTACAACTTTCATGAAGACCATGTTGCTTCATTCTGATGGCATCCATGAGTTCAACAATGAATGATTTCGGAGACAAAGAATCTTAATAATCCAACCACTCATCCAATCATCCAACCACTCAACCACTCATCCAACCACTCCACCCACTCATCCACCTACTCTTAATCAGCCCCCTTGTCATTTTGTATCTCTAATCCTCTATAAAAGGCACCATTAGCTGATCATTTGGTGCACTTGGTATTAGGCTTAGTTTTTATAAGTTATGGTTATGCTTGTTTCTTGTTTTACTTTGTTGTAATTTTCTCTTGTTCTAAAGTGAAGCTATGTTCATCTTTCTCTTCTTCTCTCTTTCTTTCTTCTTATCTATAAGTAACTAAATCTTCATCTTGCTTGGGTGAAAGAGTGAAGCTCTTGGTAATGAAATAAGGTTAGATTATTCTATTTCTTGTGCTTAAAAGATATATTATTAAATGGACATTATACGTGTTATATTTTGTTTCCAATTAATTTAGAAACCTTCTTTGTATAATGGAGATCTTGATTTATTGTAGACAATAGGATTGACACAGTGAATGCTTGAACTCATTTACAAATGTTGGTAGATAATTAAAGGAATCATAATATGATTGCATATATAATTGAACTTTGAATGTTATTTTTTCTGATTGGAACCTCTGTTGTGTGTGGATTTCAATTGATTTATAAAGAGAAATAATCTTGCCTTTAATTTATTACTAAGAGTGGATCTTCTAACTCAAGCAAGTTCTTAAATTCATTTGTGAACATCTTCTATTACTTTTGGTGTTATGACAAATTCTTTCCTACCTCAATTAATTTTTCTTCATCAATTCCTTGTGGATCGACCTCGGACTCCCGAGAAATTTACTACTTGAAACAACCTGCACTTGGGTTTACATCCTTAAATCCCACAGTCACAAGCAGAGAAAGGATCTTATTTGAGTTACTGATGTTGTCCCTCCAAGCAACGTCAGGTTGTACATGTATCAAGACTGAGTCTATAAATTTTGGATTGAGCCAACAATCTCACAAGTGAGGCACATTATTTGACCCTTAATTTAATGTAATGATGAGCAAAAGATGAAGGTTGTTAAGCGCATGCATTGTATTGATTATCGCAGCTTAATATGTAGATATTAGTGTAAAGCTATGGTTTCGGTGAGAAACATTTCTTGCACACCATTTTTTTCACACCATTCTTTATACCTTTTGGTTTTGGAATTTTTTTTTAAAAAAAAGCAAAGATAAAAAGAGAATGTGTTGAAATATGTGTTTCTCTTATTTTATTATCTAAAAAGAAAGTGATATAAAAATAGTGTAATGAAAAAGATATACAACTTCTATGTTTTGATGAAACGAAAATTATACCAAGGGCGGCTCAATTATTTTAGAGGCTTAAAGTTGAAGGCAAGATTGAGGCATTTTGATTGAAATTAATATATATTATTAAAATTTTGTTCTTTTAGCCTTTCAAGACACAAAGTTCTTAATTAAAATTTCATTACCAAGTTGTTCTAATATTTCCTTTTTTTTTTTTAAGTTGTTCTAACATTTCTTTTTTAATGTGAGATTGAAATTAAGAAATAAAGCTAAAATAAAGACTTACCTCAAATGAGCAATGAAAAATTCAAAAGTGATACTATAAATTGAAAAAAGGTAAGGGCAAATTAATGTCAAATGATGGCTAAGAAGAAGTTTCTAATCTTAAGGGGCATAAAAGGTTCAAATTATTAAGAAGGACCACTATATTTCACCTAATGGAAAAAAATATTTATAAAGAAATTTATGAATGACTATTATTTATTAGTAAGTGATTATTTGTTCTCACTAAGTGATTATCCATGGTAAATGAAGTTATATAATAGATAAATGACGTTAGCAAGAAATTTTTGAATGATTATTGTTATTTGTTGAGTGGTTATTTATTCACATTGAGTGACTAATAGTTATAAATGAATTTCTATATTAAATCCATAAAATTTAGAAGAAATTTATGAATGGTTATTGCTTATTATCGAGTGATCAACTACTACTTTTAATCAAACCAGCAACTTGGACATCACATATAGAATGACAAAGTAAACAAGCATTCAATATAAGGGAAGAGGGAAGTGACATACAAAAGAAGACAAGAGAAACAAAATACTTAAGTAGTTCAATGTTTCACTGTAGTTGTCCAAGTCTGATCATAGGGAATCGGTCTACTACAGGTGATCTTCCCATCATAAGCTCTTTAGACACTTGATCCATGGATGGGCCAGAATGTGGATTTTCACTCAAGCAAGCAAATGCCAACCTTGCAATTGTGGTGACCTTGCCAACTATTCACTACAAGAAAATTACGATTTTGCGGCGGATTTTTTGCGGCGGATTCGAATCCTCCGCAATTGCGGCGGATTTTGCGACGGATTAAAATCCATTTCAATTTGTGACGGATCTTGCGGCGGATTTTTCGCCACTAAAATTCTCCGGTGACTTTTCTGGCGTAAATTTTTTTTTTCAGATAAAAAAAATTTGCGGAGGATAAATCTGTCGCAAATTTGGTCGCAATTTAAAAAAAAATTCGTGGCGGAAAAATCCGCCGCAAAATAGATCAGTATAATTAAAATTCCAAAAAATATTAAAACAATCCGCCGCTAAATCCGTCGCAAATCTAAATTTAAATTTACGACTGAAAAATCCGCTGTAAAATTTGATAAGTATAATAAAAAATTCTAAATAAAATATTAAAATAATTTGCAGCAGAAAAATCCGCCGCAAATTATGCCGCAATTCAAATAATACATTTGCGGCAGATTTTTCCGCCGCAAAAAATCTGCCGCAAAATTAAATCTACTTCATCTTCTTCCTTCTGCCATTTTCATTTTTCAGATGACATTCTTTATCTAATTATCTCTCCTCTCTCCCTTCCCCTTTCTCACTTCCCCTTTCAAGATAAAAGCTTCCATGAGCAACCTTCGTCATCTTCAAGACCTTGAGGTAGGGGAAAAATCTTGTTCTTGACTCACTTTCCTATTCTTTTCATCTTGTTCTTAAGTTGTGACTTGATGTAGGAATTTGGGTTTTGAGTTGTTTTTGCTTGTTTTGGCTTGAATCTTGTTAGAAAACTTGAGAATAACATGATTTGGTTTACTAAAGGCATGAGAACAGTTTTTCATTACTTGTATACCTTGATTTTCCATTTGAAATGAGAATTTGGAGTTTTAGATTTTGAATAACCAAGGATGAGATTTATAGTATTTTGATCCATTTTTAGCAAAATCTTTTGGTGTTTTATGTTCCCTTCATGTTTGTGAACTTATTTGGGACTTAAACTCACCTAGAAACTGGATTGGAGTGGCCAAAATCCAAGATTTTGGCCAATGGAACCGTAACTACGGTTCTGCAAAACTTTTGTCCCAAGAATACGGCTCGTGTCTGAATACACGGGTTGGGCCGTGTCCCTCTCTGCCAGTTCAAATCTAGTGGAAACGTGTAGACAGAGCAGGACACGGGTGTGGCCGTGTCAAAAAACATGGCCCGTGTCTCAAGATATAATGAGAATTAGCTTTTGTGCTCTTCATGAAAGTTGTAGCTCTTTCTCTTAGCTTTCCAAGGACACCTAATTCACCTCATTTCAACATACGTAGCTCAAGTTATGCTCATTTTACTGAGCAAAGGTCAAGGGTTGAAATTGAAAAAAATGCCAAAATGTTGTTTTGGGAAAAACTAGCTTTCCTAAGTGTGGGGTCCTTTCTTGTATGCATTTATAAGTGTGATGAGACCTTAGTAAGAGTGTTTAATAAAGTTTATTTGTGATGCATGTAAATCAATTGTTATCCTAATAGATAAGTTTAAAGATTAATTGATGAACATATATGATTGGAAATATTTGGAATTGTGACAATTGTTGGAAATCTATTGAATGTAATAAACGAAATAGAATGGTGCTCCTTTTTAAAGAAGTAATAGCTGTAATATTTTTTATTAATTGATTTTTGTATTTTGATAGATGTAGTCAATCATTTTATTTTTCATATTTTTGGTTAATTCATTATTCGTGAAATGAATTGATGAATTTATGTTTACATATATTAATCAGGTTAAGGAGCAGTTGCAGCAGGAGATGTTGGATCGGGTTCAGCAGATTCAACAGCAAATGGAGCAGCAAAGCCAACAACGTGAGGCAGAGTGGAAAATGCGATTTGAACAATACCAGCGTCAACAGAACCAAATGATTAAGGAGCTGAAATCATATGTACAAGCCGTTGGCACTCAACCAAGCTAACAACTACAACTAACAGAAGAAGATAATCAGAATAGTGAAGATGATAATGATGAAGATGACAATGATAATGAGGATTATTAAACTTTGTATTTGAACAAACTTTGTATGCGATTTGTTATGTTTGTTTTATGGATTGGTCAAATGCATTGACAGGTTGAAATTGATGTCTGAGTGGATTTTGTTATATTGTGGATTTAGAATATCCAATTTATTTTTTTTAATATTCAAAAAAATTTGCGACAGATTTTGCGGCAGAAATATTAGCCGCAAATTTGGATAGATTTTTGGGGCAGATTATCCGCCGTAAAATCCTTCGCAAATTGAAAAATCCACCGCAAAATCTGCCTCAAATTAGAGATGGAAAAGTCTGCCGCAAATCAGGCGTGGAAAAATCCGCCGCAAAATCCACCGTAAATTAGCGGTGAAAAAATTTACCGCAAATTAGCGGCGAAAAAATCTGCCGCAAAATCCGCCGCAAATTAGCGGCGAAAAAATTCACCGCAAAATCTGCCACAAATTAGCAACGAAAAAATCCGCCGCAAATTAGCCCTTTTTGGGTAACTATGCCGACATGTCACCGGAGAGTTTTGTGGCGGAAAAATCTGCCGTAAATTTGCGGCAGAAATAAAAATCCGCCGCAAACTATTTTGTGTCGACCATATTTGCGGTGGACCCGAATCCGCCGCAAATCCGCCGTAAATTGTTAATTTGCGGTGGATTTTGAGTGATTTGCGACGGATTTATCTTTCGCAAATCTCCTTTTTTCTTGTAGTGATTGAATTCATAGGTTGAGGAGGTAGTTGGTCTAACACATTAATCAAGAGTAAGTTATAAGCCATTGATGTTGTATATGATGACGAAAATGAATAAATAAGTTCTCCTCGATGCTTTCCCATAAGAATTTCCAAAGAAAGTACTCCAAAACTGTAAACATCACTTTTTTCATTCACTTCCATTGTCTAGGCAAGCTCCACAATAAATTAAAATTTGAGAATTGTTTTTATGGTTTAGTGTTATTATGCATAAAGTGCCAAAGTTTTTTGTGATAAAGTAAGTGTAATAGCTCATACTTTAAAAATGGATATTGAAATTTGTGTTTGTGTTAGTTTTAGCATAAGGATTAGTGCAATTCTGGTAAAGTCCTACATAGAAATCAATCCCAATGCATAACCTCAATATAGAAAAGTGGTTTAAATGAACAGGTATGATCATTTCCATTTTGAAATACAAGGGAAATGGCCTAACCTAGAGCCGCAAAACCAAAAGTGCCTACAAATGGGGTCCAATTGTGTGAACCAAGCTTTATAAACTTAGCTATCCCAAAGTAAGAGACATGAACATCTTATTCAAGATGTGGAACAACATTCTTGCTCGATATGTTACGATGAACTATAAGGCGTGAGCAATTATGATACATATAGGATAAAGCATTGGCCACACCTTTGACAACATTGACCCTCTTTTTCTAGTCAAATGTCATTGCTTATGTCTCATTGTTTAATATTTGATCCAATCTCCCCCCTTCCAAGAACTCATAAACCAAAAATAAGAATTGTGAATATGAACAAAATCCATATAGCTTTATAATATTATGGTGTTTGATTGTAGTCCAAGGCTCGAATCCCACTTGTAAAAGCTATAAAATTGGATGTTTCCTCATTTATTATGAAATGTAGTTTCTTCACTGAAACAACTAGACTTGCAAGCAACTTAACCTTGTAAACACATCCTTGCCCTCCCACCGCAATGAGATATTTATTATCAAAGTCCTTTGTAGCTTCAATGATATTTTCGTAAGTTATTTTCCCATGGTAACTCCATATCAAAAATAGTTCTTCAGTTTGTGGTTTAATCCAAGTTTCTTTCTTTCTTCCTCTTCCACAAAAAATATACATTGAAACTCCCACCCCCACAAAATACTAATATTAGAGTTCATAAGATAAGAAATAATACCAATAACATGACTTTGATGCTTTTTTACCGGTGGTTGGTTGGGCAAATCACCAAGCCAGTGACATTACCGCACAAGCCTTTATTATTTTCCAGTGAATCTATAGGTGATTAAAGAAAGGTTTGATTGTGGAAGTGGCCCTTTTAATTGGTTGTAAGATATGTCAACAAAAAGCAAGCTTGGCATCTCACCAAAACTAGGAGGAATGGTGCCGAAAAGATTAATGCGTGAGAGATTCAACAATCCAAGGTGTTGTAACTCTCTAATTACTATCGATACTTTTCCACTCAAATAATTACCACCAAGATCAAGGAATTCAAGAATGAATGTTTCCCTCAATTTTATTGTTATTCAAATTCAATTCCAATAAGTTGGGTAACCTCACAACTTGTTTTGGTATTCTACCACTAAACTTGTTTATTTCTAGATCCAAGTATTGAAGATTCTGTAACAATCCTATTTCGATGGGAATGTTTCTTGAAAGATGATTATTGCTAATTTTAACCTCAATTAATGATTTTAAATTCCCTACTTCTTTTGTAAGGCTTTTAGTTTAGTGGTTCAAAGAAAGGTGAAGCTTGAATAAGTTGGTTGCTTCAACAAGTTCTAGCCAAAGTCTAACAATACTAGAGCAGTTCTTCAAGGTACTTGGTACTTGACCCATTAAATGGTTGTGATTAGCAGCAAAGAACGCTAGTCATCCACCAAAGCAGATTTGAGGTGGCAAATGACCAATGAAATCATTCTCAGATAATTACAAGTCATACAAGTTAGTAATGTTATTCATTTTATGTGGAATGCTACCAATACATTTGTTGGAGGATAATTCTAGGCTGGTGAGCAATATCAGTGTTCTGTCTTAGTGCAAGGGAAAGTTGCGAGCTCTTTAGGTAGAATACCCTCACTGCAATAGCTTCCTTCAACTATTGGAGTAATGGTTTTAGTACTTGTAAGACACTCCAACGCTCAAGTAAACTAGGGCACAAGTTGGCAAAGAGTGAGGGAAATATCATTATTATAGAGCTTTAGTAAGCTATTTATAGGAGGGAGAGTGTCTTGGGGACCAAGTAGTGAGTGAGGATAGATTGGTTATTTTAGGTGGTGAGGGGAAGCTTCCCATCCTTGGCCTATGTGCTGACCTATCATTGGTCTCCCTAAGGAGGATATTCCTTTTATAGGGTGAGCGATGTCCTTATCTTAAGGGACATTGGGCTTGGGTTGAGCCTAAATCCTAGTTATGATCAATCATATGTCTTATTATGGAAGGAATAGATCCAGAAAGATTATTTCCATGGAAACTGAGGGTATATCCAAATTGATTAGATTTCCTATAGACGTAGTGAGCTTTGTCAAGTTTCCATTAGTGGAAGGAATGGATCTAGAAAAGTAATAGTCATTAAATGCAAGGCTATCCAAATTATGTGAAAATAATGTTTTAAAAGGATAATGCTTGATGCATATTTGGAATCACATCTCCTCACTTCTATGTGAGGTGGCCGAAATAGAATGTGGCTATGTAAAAAATGATGTGGGATCTGTAACGCCCCTTTTTTCTTAATGTCGCGAAGAAGGAGCGTCACACCATAATACTAAATATACGAAAACGGAATACATTGTGGAAATTTTAGTTACAATAATTAATTAAGACCCGGTTCATTGTTAACACATGATTAAATAATTTGCATACTTGGATTGCAAAGTGATCGAATATCGAATTATGTGTACATTTTTTTTTGATTAAATGACAGTAAAAGATATCAATAATTACAAATGCAATAAGGTCGACACAGTATTGAACATTATACATTCACAATATAAATATATATTTTATATGCATCAGCCTGTTTAATTACAATATAAATTATACAAAAAAGCAAAATGTGTACCCACCCAAAGAGATACAAATATACACCCATCTAAAACGGCAAAACATCAGGCTTCCCCAAAAAGATAAACAGTTAGCCATCAGCAGCCACCGACAGTATCAGCCCCTACGACTAATGAGAAGGTACCGTAGCCTAGTCCTCCTCCAAGTCTTCTTCATCCGCTGTAATTGCCATCAGAGCGACCGAATTTCGGACAGAAGCCCGAGCAGTGGAGAGGAAAGAATCCTCTTGAGGGGTGTAGAACATATCAGTCCACATATCCCTCACGGGTAGGAGAAACTCCAAAATAACAAAAGCAGAAAAATCAAAGACAGGGGCGTTGTAACGACCCCAAGATAAGGACACTGTCAGCTCCCCGCGGTAGACGCATCAGTTTGTCTCCACATATAAGTGCCAGTAGTCTGGTCCTCCATGGAAGGTCAACTTCACGTATCCCAAGAAACGTCCTCAACAGCTCTAATCGTAATGCGACCAAAACCCCGGAAACTCAGGTGTTTCCTTGTCTTCCTCACAAACGTCTTCTCAGAAGTACACAATCCGACAGAAATGCAGAAAATAGAGAAAATACAGAAATAGGTGAGATATCCAGCTTTCAGTACCAAAATGGCAGCAAGAAAATAGAACGGTGTTGGACGCTCACATAAAAACACAGTGATAATTAAAATTAACAGTAAAAGCAAACAATATTAAACAACAGTAAGAATTATCAACAGTAAACAAGTCAAGTAATTTTTACAGTAATAAGAACAAATATTATTCCACAGTTATAAATGTTCATGTTCAATGAATTATGAGACTGACAGTTCACGATGCAAATGGTACCAAGATTCCTACTCCATGGAGCTAGACATAAATATTTTCGGAGTGATTGATCAAGGAGTAATGCCAGTATACCGTCGGTCTTGTGCTCATCATATAAAATTAATATTTGCACAAAATGGCTCATACATGGCACCTCAACAGTTGATCACGATATAGGACAGCGTCTCAGTCCGGATCATTGGTGTATTTGCATCGGTCTATCCCACGGACTCAGTGGAGCTACCACTGTCTATTGTGAGACACCCACACCCCGACGCCCCCGGGGCCAACCACTATGACCCTACGCTAGTCTATTCGCACCTGCACACAGGTGTTATTCAAACTCCTAGGCAACATGGTCTTTTCAACAATGTCCAACGGATAACACATATGCATGACAACACCATGTACATCATACATGTTTATCAATGATGCATTCATCATAAGTATACCACAATGGCATATATAATCATTTCTCAAGTACACAGTCAATGCGTACTTAGCCCACATAGAGTCCATAATAACATCAAATCAATTCCCCACATCAATTTATATCTATGGTTCATCAATTACCATAAGTTCATATTATGGATCCTCTCATTTCAAAGTCTTAAGCTTTGGTCAATTATGAAAGTTTTAGGTTAAACAACCCTTCAAAATTGTGGTCCTCTTAAGTGTTATTATCCAATTTAATTCTTCCACTTGATTATGGATTATGCATGTCTCTAAATTCTTAAATCTCCAAAGATGCATCAAGCATCATTTTACCTCAAAATTTTCTCTCTAAAACCGTAGCCTCCCTAAGCCACCAAGGTTCCTATTTCTTTCCATTTTATACCTTAACCAATCAATATCTAATCACTTAAATTCTATTTTACACAAAAACCAATCCAATCCCTCAATTCCAATGTCAAAACCGTAGCCTCACATTAGATTAGGAATCCCTCAAAATTTCCATTCATTAATTCCAACATCATCATTCAACCTTCAATTACATAAGCCTTATTTCATTGTGTATAAAAACCAATTTGAACCCCTTAATCCTAGTCAAAACAGTGGCATCACATTAGGATAGGAAACTCCAAATTTTTCATTTAACAACCCTAACATGATCAAGCATTTCAAATACATCTAATACATTCAAGATCATTCATTAAGCATAAATCAAATTTCAAGAATACATAAACACACAAAATCACCAAACAAAATGAGCAAACAAAGGTTCCCTCACCACCAAAATGGTTGAAGTGAGTAGTCTCCCTCTTACCTAAAGGAAGAACGCAAAAAGGATCTCCTCCTTGCTTCTTGGTAGTTTCAGTTTTGAACTTCCAAAACCCTAGGAATTTCAAGACAATGAATCAACATGAAGAGTTGAAAAAGAAGAGATCCATGGTCATCAAAGAGACCATGGAGCACAAAAATGAAGAGAAAGAAGAAGAAAAATGAAAACTTTACCTTCAAGCTTGAAGCTTTATCTTGGATGACAATGGAGGTGAAGATGGAAAATGAAGAAACTTTCTAAATAGCGAAGGTAGAGAAGATGAAGGTGAGTGTAGAAATGAGCTTGATGAAGAGAAAAGTGAAGAAAAGTGGTCACAATGGGGGCTGAAATTTTCGTATGAAGAAGGGAGAAGAAGAGAGAAGGAAGAGGAAATGTGAAGAAGATGAAGTTAGAGAGAGAAAGTGTTGTATGAAAAATAAATTTTGGATTGGGAGGCAAAATTTTGCCTCCCTTGGAGGACATTGCCACGGCAACAAGAGGAGAGGGGGGAGATTTTGGCTTCCCCAACAAGCCAAGGGCATCATGGTCATTAGTCGGTCAAAGCTTCTCAAAGAAGCTTTGATTATAATACTATAAATTTGAATTAAAGTAGGTTTGATTAGACTTAAAGTAGATTACATTAGGATAATGTGATACAATTTTTATTACATGTTATTATTTAAGAGATAATTGTTACAGTTGACAGAAATCAGTATTAATTTATTTGACAGATAAAATTTACATTGCAATTTATTATTTTATCTGTTAAAATTTCTTGAAAAATATGAAACCTCGTAAACCATGTCCAACCTCGGGTTTAGTAAGATCCCCTGTCGACGTTTCCACAGATCAAGATTCTCAAAAAAAATATCTCATTTTCCCAGCTCCGCTCAGTTTACACGCAAAACGAGAAATAATATTAAAATATTTTCCGTTCTCAGAAAAATCCAAAAAAATTTCCAAAAATCACAAATATTAGAAAATGAATATTTATTACAAAATAAATAAAATTTGGGGTGTTACAACTCTCCCCAACAAATAAGAATTTTGTCTTCGAAATTTTGTATCTTAAAATAGTTCTGGGTATTGCTCCTTCATCTCGTCCTCCAGCTCCTATGTTGCATCTCCAGTTGCTTCGTTCTAGATTACTTCCATAATGGAATATCTTTCCCTCTGAGTTGCTTAATTCTCCTATCTTCAATCCTTATAGGAGTTGTTTCATAAGTCAAGTTTTCCTTTAATTGTACTGAATTAGGTGCTATGACATGATCAAGACTCGGAATGTATTTTCGAAGTTGTGACACATGAAAGACATTATGTAGATTTGAAAGAAAATGTGGTAAAGCTATTTGGTAAGCAACAAGGCCTATCCGACGAAAAATTTGATAAGGTCCAAGGAATTTTGGAGTGAGCTTTCTAGATTTGAGAACCCGACCGACTCCAGTCGTAGGCGTGACTTTCAAGAACACATGCTTTTCTTCCTCAAATTCAAGAGGTTTCCTTCTTTTGTCCGCATAGCTCTTTTGTCGAATTTGAGCCGTTCTCATCTTTTCCATAATCATCTTAACCTTCTCAGTTGTCTACTGAATGAGATCAGGTCTGACTGTAAGTCGCTCTCCATCTTGATACCAGCATAAAGGCATTCAGCACCTTCGTCCATACAGAACCTCATAGGGTGCCATCCCTATGCTCGAATTGTAACTGTTATTGTAGGTAAATTCTACCAATGGTAAAATCTTGTCCCAACTTCCAGTCTGCTCTATAGCACAAGCTCTCAACAGATCTTCCAACGATTGAATTGTTCTTTCTGATTGGCCATCAATCTGCGGATGGTAAGCAGAACTCAATCGTAGCTTTGTCCCCATTGCTTCTTAAAGACTTTGCCAAAATTTTGATGTAAATCTCGGGTCTCTGTCAGAAATGATACTTGTAGGTACACCATGTAGTTTGACAATTTCACCAATGTACAACTGAGTCAACTTCTCCAACGAATACCTTATGTTGATCGACAAGAAGTGTGCTGACTTCATAAGTCGATCCACAATTACCCATATTGAATCATATCCTCTTCTGGTCTTTGGCAACCCGACAACAAAGTTCATGGCAATGCTATCCCATTCCATTCGGGAATGGTCAAGGGTTGTAACAATCCTGACGGTCTTTGATGTTTGATCTTTGTTTTCTGGCAAACTAAACAAGAAGACATGCATCTAGTAATATCCCTTTTCACCCCATGCCACCAAAATAACTTCTTCAAATCTTGGTACATTTTGGTCATTCCAGGATGCATACTCAACTGACTCGAATGAGCATGTTCAAGTATATACTTCCTGAATTCCTCATCTTTAGGCACACAGACTCTACCTTGGAATCTTAAAATTCCATCGCTTCCTTCCTCTAATGTTGACACACCACCCTGTTGTATCAGTTCTCTTTCATCTTGCAAGAACTTATCAATCTTCTGCTTCTCTCGGATGTCGTCCATTACGTCATTCGAGAAAAAGTCATTCGAGATGGTAATCATATTCATGCAGATCTTTCCTGGCTTTAACTCCACAAAAGACCATATATCTCTGAATTGTTCTATTAAATCTTTTTCCCAGATCATCATGGTAGAGACACTGATCGTTTTCCTGCTTATGGCATCGGCTACAACATTCGCCTTCCCAGGGTGATACTGGAGTTGGAAATCGTAGTCTTTCAGGAATTCTAACTATCTTCGTTGTCTCATGTTCAACTCTTTTTGATCATATAGGTATTTCAAGCTCTTGTGAACACTGAAGACGTTGAACGTTGCTTCATAGAGATAATGTCTCCATATCTTCAAAGCAAATACAACAGTAGCTAACTCCAAGTCATGCGTTAGGTAGTTCTTCTCATGTGCTCGCAATTGTCGTGAGGCATAAGCCACCACTTTTTCACCTTGCATAAGGACACAGTCCAATCCTTGATATGAAGCGTCACAGTACACTTCAAATGGTTCACTCGGCTCAAGTAGAACTAACACTGGCGAGGTAGTTAGTCTCTTCTTCAATTCTTGAAAACTCTCTTCATAAGCATCCATCCATTCAAAAGCTTGATTCTTCCTGGTGAGTTGAGTGAGAGGTCCAGCAATCTTTGAAAATCCTTCAATGAACCTCCGGTAATAGCCTGCTAATCCAAGAAAACTTCAAATCTCTGTCACCATCTTTAGTCTCTCCCATTGAAGAACAACTTCTACCTTCGAAGGATCCACAACAATTCCTTCCCTTGAAATCACATGGCCCAAAAATTTAACTTCATCCAACCAAAACTCACATTTTGACAACTTGGCATACAACTCTTTCTCCTTCAGGGTCTGAAGAACTATACTGAGATGCTCCGCATGATCCTCCTGATTCTTTGAATAGATCAAGATATCGTCGATGAAAACAACAACGAATCTGTCTAAATAAGGACGAAAGATTCTATTCATATAATCCATGAAGATAGCAGGTGCATTGGTCACACCAAAAGGCATCACTAGGTACTCGTAATGCCCATAACGAGTATGAAAAGCTGTTTTAGGAATGTCTTCTACTTTCACTCTGATTTGATGGTAACCCGATCGCAAATCGATCTTTGAAAACACAGTTGCTCCCTTCAACTGATCCATCAGGTCATCTATCCTTAACAATGGGTACTTGTTCTTGATCGTGACCTTGTTTAACTAACGATAATCCACGCACACTCTTGAAGTACCGTCCTTCTTCTTAACTAGCAATATCGGTGCATCCTAAGGTGATACACTGGGTCTCACGAATTGCTTCTCCAAAAGCTCTTCCAATTGCTTCTTGAGCTCAGCTAGCTCTGCAGGCGACATTCGGTAAGGCGCTATAGAAATAGGACCAGTTCCAGGTACAAGATCAATGGCAAACTCGATTTCCTGCTCCGGTGGCAAACTAGGTATATCTTCAGGAAAAACTTCAGGGAACTCTCGAACCACCGAGATTGTGTCCACATCTACCTCATTCTCGACTTTCAAAGAAGACAACAACATGTATCCTCAAGCTCCTTCTTTCAAGAAAGCTTTCACTTAGTTGGCAGTCAAAAATCTAGAATTCTCATCCAAAGGGAAAACTATGATTTTTCTAGAACAATCTAATAGGACATGGTTAGCAGATAACCAATCTATTCTTAAGATTACATCTAATTGAGATAATGGCAAACAGATCAAATCAACAGAAAAGATTCGACTTTCAACAATAAATGGACAATTTAAACAGACTTTGGCAGTGACAACAGGCTTAGCTGTTGGAGTTGAAACAGTCAAATCAAAAGGTAAAGAAGACATTGGTAAACCAAGTCTTTTCACACAGTCATAGGAAATGAAAGAACGTGTTGCACCTGAGTCATACAGTACAGTTAAATGATTACCTTCAATGAGACCTTCCCCTTGTATAAGATCTTCGGATTCGGAGGTTTCAACACCACTCAGAGTATAAACCTGACCTCCAGCCTGCGGTTTAGTAGTTCTAGCACCATTGACGAAAGGTTCCACCTTGGGCTGATTACCGTCACATGAAATATGTCCAGGTTTCCCACATCTAAAGCAGATAATTCCCTTGATAGTGCAGTCCCTCGTGTAGTGATCCTTCTCGCACTTCAAGCATTTCGGCGTAGACGCCGTCGTTTGACCAGATTTTCCTGGACTTCCTGCAGGACTTCCACCTTATGGCCTTTGTTGTTGATTTCCAAGTGATCTGGAATAGGGCTTCTTTTGATAACAGTTAGCATTACTGCTTCCTCCTCTTTAGGACCGAAAAGGCCCAAAGTTTTTGTTCCTTGCATCATATGCCTGATCCAAGTCTTCCACACGACGACACGTATCAAGTAGTTTTGAGAACTGAGTAATCTTCAAAGTTATGATAGCTCTCTTCACTTCATGTCTCAGACCTTCCTCGAACATTCGACACTTCCATACCTCGTTCGGTTGATGTAGAAAGTAGGTTGAGAATTTGGACAAACTCTCAAACTTGGCAGCATATTCACTCACAGTCATATTTCCTTGGCTCAAGCCAAGGAATTCCATCTCCTTAGCATGCCTAGCACTTTCTGGGAAGTACTTATTCAAGAACCTCTCCTTAAACAATTCCCAGTGGATTGCTCGATTGTCTGCCTCCAATAGCCTCTGCTCTCCGGTCCACTAATCCTCTACGTCCCCAATCAGCATGAACGCAGTATACGTCACCTTCCTGTCGTTGGCACAGTTCATGCTCGTGAATATCTTTTCAAGCTCTTTGATCCACAAACTAGCCTTCTCAGGATCATACTCTCCCTTAAATTGTGGAGGGTTAGTGCATCGAAATATTGCCATATTCTGGGCATCAGCAGTTGCCTCCAATTGTTGTGCAGTCCTCGCTTGCTGTTGAGCCGTTTGCTGGTTTTGTTACAGTATAGCTTTACCCATCTTCTGAATTGCTTCGATCGTAGCAGTTATGTCACCTTGACGAGCGATAATTCTCCTCAAATCAAGCTATACAAAAACACAGAGAAAGTCAGATGTATCCTTGCAGAATACCAAATACAGAGAGTTACACAACACAAACAAGACAGTCCAAAACTGCATGACCTAAAAGAAAACTTAAACTGGGGCTCTGATACTAAGATAGTGTAACGCCTCTTTTTCTTAACGTTGCGAAGAAGGAGCGTCGCACCATAATACTAAAAATATGAAAACAGAATACATTGCGGAAATTTTAGTTACAATGATTAATTAAGACCCAGTTCATTGTTAACACATGATTAAATAATTTGCATGCTTGGATTGCAAAGTGATCGAATATCGAATTATATGTACATTTTTTTTTATTAAATGACGGTAAAAGATATCAATAATTACAGATGCAATAAGGTCAACACAGTATTGAACATCATACATTCACAATATAAATATATATTTTATATGCATCAGCCTGTTTAATTATAATATAAATTATACAAAAAAGCAAAATGTGTACCCACCCAAAGAGATACAAATATACACTCATCTAAAACGATAAAACATCAAGCTTCCCCAAAAAGATAAACGGTTAGCCATCAGTAGCCACCAACAGTATCAGCCCCTATGATTGACGAGAAGGTATCGTAGCTGAGTCCTCCTCCGGGTCTTCTTCATCGGATGAAATTGCCATCGGAGCAACCAAATTTCGAACAAAAGCCCGAGTAGTGGAAAGGAAAGAATCCTCTTGAGGGGTGTAGAACATATCAGTCCACATATCCCTCATGGGTAGGTGAAACTCCAGAATAACAAAAGCAGAAAAATCAAAGACAGGGGTGTCGTAATGACCCCAAGATAAGGATACCGTTAGCTCCCCACGGTAGACGCATCGGTCTGTCTCCACATGTAAGTGCCAGCAGTCTGGTCCTCCATGGAAGGTCAATTTCACGTATCCCAAGAAACATCCTTAGCAGCTCTAATCGTAATGCCGCCAAAAACCCAAAAACTCAGGTGTTTCCTTGTCTTCCTCACGAACGTCTTCTCAAAAGTACACAATCAGACAGAAATGCAGAAAATAGAGAAAATATAGAAAGAGGTGAGACACCCAGCTTTCAGTACCAAAATGGCAGCAAGAAAACAGAACAACGTTGGACGCCCACATATAAACATAGTGATAATTAAAATTAATAGTAAAAGCAAACAATATTAAACTGCAGTAAGAATTATTAACAGTAAACAAGTCAAGTAATTTTTACAATAATAGGAAAAGATATTATTCCACAGTTATAAATGTTCATACTCAATGAATTATGAGACTGACAGTTCACAATGCAAATGGTACCAAGATTCCTACTCCATGGAGCTAGACATAAACATTTTTGGAGTGATTGATCAAGGAGTAATGCCAGTATATCATCGGCCTTGTGCTCATCACATAAAAATAATATTTGCACAAAATAGCTCATACATGGTATCTCAACAGTTGATCATGATATAGGACAATGTCTCAGTTCGGATCGTCGGTGCGTTTGTATCGGTCTATCCCACGGACTTAGTGGAGCTACCACTGTCTATTGTGAGACACCCGCACCCCGATGCTCCCAGGCCCAACCACTATGACCCTACGCTAGTCTATTCGCACCCGCACACATGTGTTATTCAAACTCCTAGGCAACATGGCCTTTTCAACCATGTCTAACGGACAACACATATGCATGACGACACCATGTACATCACACATGTTTATCAATGATGCATTCAACATAAGCATACCACAATGGCATATATAATCATTTCTCAAGTACACAGTCAACACGTACTTAGCCCACATAGAGTCCATAATAACATCAAATCAATTCCCCACATCAATTTATATCTATGGTTCATCAATTACCATAAGTTCATATTATGGATCCTCTCATTTCAAAGTCTTAAGCTTTGGTCAATTATGAAAGTTTTAGGTTAAACAACCCTTCAAAGCTGTGGTTCTCTTAAGTGTTATTATCCAATTTAATTCTTCCACTTGATTATGGATTATGGATGTCTCTAAATTCTTAAATCTCCAAAGATGCATCAAGCATCATTTTACCTCAAAATTTTTTCTCTAAAACCGTAGCCTCCCTAAGCCACCAAGGTTCCTATTTCTTTCCATTTTATACTTTAACCAATCAATAACTAATCACTTAAATTCTATTTTACACAAAAACTAATTCAATCCCTCAATTCCAATGTCAAAACTGTAGCCTCACATTAGATTAGGAATCCCTCAAAATTTCTATTCATTAATTCCAACATCATTATTCAACCTTCAATTACATAAGCTTTATTTCATTGTGTACAAAAACCAATTTGAACTCCTAAATCCTAGTGAAAACCGTGGCATCACATTCGAGTAGGAAACTCTAAATTTTCCATTTAACAACCCTAACATGATCAAGCATTTTCAATACATCCAATACATTCAAGATCATCCATTAAGCATAAATCAAATTTCAAGAATACATAAACACACAAAATCACCAAACAAAATGAGCAAACAAAGGTTCCTTCACCACCAAAATGGTTGAAGTGAGTAGTCTCCCTCTTACTTAAAGGAAGAATACAAAAAGGATCTCCTCCTTGCTTCTTGGTAGTTTCGGTTTTGAGCTTCCAAAACCCTAGAAATTTCAAGACAATGAATCAACATGAAGAGTTGAAAAAGAAGAGATCCATGGTCATCAAAGAGACCGTGGAGCACGAAAATGAAGAGAAAGAAGAAGAAAATTGAAAACTTTACCTTCAAGCTCGAAGCTTTGTCTTGGATGACAATGGAGGTGAAGATGAAAAATGAAGAAACTTTCTAAACAACGAAGTTAGAGAAGATGAAGGTGAGTGTAGAATGAGCTTGGTGAAGAGAAAAGTGAAGAAAAGTGGTCACAATGGGGCCTGAAATTTTCGTATGAAGAAGGGAGAAAAGAGAGAAGGAAGAGGAAATGTGAAGAAGCTGAAGTTAGAGAGAGAAAGTATTGTATGAAAAATAAAATTTTGGATGATTATTGACTAAGTTGGGAGGCAAAATTTTGCCTACCTTGGAGGGCATTGCCACGGCAACAAGAGGAGAGAGGGGGGAGATTTTGGCTTCCCCAACAAGCCAAGGGCATCATGGTCATTAGTTGGTCAAAACTTCTCAAAGAAGCTTTGATTATAATACTATAAATTTGAATTAAAGTAGGTTTGATTAGACTTAAAGTAGATTACATTAGGATAATGTGATACGATTTTTATTATATGTTATTATTTAAGAGACAATTATTACAGTTGACAGAAATCAGTATTAATTTATTTGACAGATAAAATTTACACAGCGATTTTTTATTTTATCTGTTAAAATTTCTCGAAAAATATGAAACCTCGTAAATCGTGTCCAGCCTCAGGTTTAGTAAGATCTCCCGTCGACGTTTCCACAGATCAAGGTTCTCGGAAAAAATATCTCATTTTTCCGGCTCTGCTCAGTTTGCACGTAAAATGAGAAATAATATTAAAATATTCTCCGTTCTCAAAAAAATTCAAAAAAATCTCAAAAATCACAAATATTGAAAAATGAATATTTATCACAAAATAAATAAAATTTGGGGTGTTATAGGATCAACTATAATCAGAAGGTAACAACTGTGTAGATGTAAGGTAATGTGTGTTAATGTGTACGTTTAGCATTATTATTTTAAAAATCGGTTAAACAAAAAAAAAATGATTTATGGCTTAAACGGTTGAATTGATTCAAGTGGTGGTTGGACCAGATGAAATTATTAATATATTTAAAATAAAATTAAGTAAATTATATATAATTATATAATAATGTTAAAGGCATACTTACATACATTACTTTATATTTGCACAATTTTCATTATCAGATTATATTGGTCCACCTCATTTTCTGCACAACCACACTTTGATTTTTCCACCTTACACAAATGTGAGGTGTTGCTATCCTAAAAGATGTGTATAAAGTATTTTTTATAATATATATGTAATACAAAAAATGTATTTAAAATAACAATATTAACAAATATGTAAATAAGACAAAATTAATATCATAACTATGATTGAGATATTATTATTATTATAAGAAATATATTATTTAAAATATTAATTTAAATTGTCAAATAAATATATAAGAGATAAGTAATATAATAGTAGTAAATGAGATACTTTGAAAAAGAAAAAAGAAGGATATTATGTTGACCATTTCCCTCCACTCAAACTTATGCAATTTTCAATACTATTAACAAATCATCCATAATCACCACAAAATAAATTTAAAAAAAATAAGTCATCTACAATCACATTATTTGAGAAAGAGTAAACATTCATTTTGGTACCTAAAAGGTGAGGTTGACATCAAATTTGTCCTTGAAAGTTAAGTTACATCAACTTAGTCTTTGAAAGGAAAAAAGTGACATAATGTTAATCCTTCTTTTGTTGCGTCCTACATGGCATGTTATTTGCCTAAGTGGACTATTATCTCCATGTAAGCGTTCATTTGGTCATCCTATTTGGAGCTCACGTGGGTTAGGATTTCTGAATGTGTATAAAGAGGAAAAAAAGGGTGAAAGGGAAGGAAAAATGTTGGAAAAAATGAATGAAGTTCAACCTAATTCTCTCTACTTCAACAATGGAAGATTCTCTAATTCTCTCTGCTCCAATGCAAGATTCGAAATGTGCGTCCATTTTCAGTTACATTTGGTAAGATTTCACCATTTTCTTATTTTAGTCACTTAGTTAGAAACGCTAGATTTTATCGTGGTCCCAAATTGTTCCCTAAAATCAATAGTGGTCCCAATACTATATTTTGTGATCATGGTTGTGCTATATGTGGTCCCATTAGTGTTCCTTTTTTACTGACATTCACTAGTTGTTGGTTTCAACTTTTTTTTTCGTTTGTTATTTTTTTGTTTTGGTAGAATGCCACGACTTGATCCTATTAGTGTATTGTGTGCATGTGCTTGTGTTATATGTGGTCCCATTAATGAATTTATTGTGTTTACTTGTGATATAAGTTATGGTTCCATTGTGATGTATAGTTATTCTGTTGTGGTCCCAATAGTAAGGTTCTTGACATTTACTGATTGTTTGATTGAATGATAACTCCATGAAATGTAGTTATTTGTGCCCCGTGTCTATGCTTTCATTAATTGCTTAAATCCTCATTATATGCATATTTGGAAGGTTTTGTGCTTATATATATTATATTCTATTCTAATACTTTTCCTATATGATATTGAATAAATTGTACTTATTTTACTATTGATTAAGTGAATTTGCAACTGTTAATGAATTGGTGATTTCTTTATTGCAGGAAGGGCTCCAAACAAGCATATATATGGAGCATTTGAGCTAAATTTGGAAGAGAAAGCCAAAGAAATATTCTAGCAATTGATGCTACGGCGTGGTGAATCCCCTGCATCCAAACAGAGAGCTACGAAATGTGAGCGTCACGGCGTGGAATGTTAATGCCGCGACGTCTGTGACCTAGTTTGACACACACCGCGGCGTAGGACTGTTAATGCCGCGACGTGCCTCTATTTTTCTGAGTCTATAAATACATTTTTAACAATTTTTACGAGAATTTTTGGGAGTGCTTTTTAGGTTTTAGATAAGCTGCGGCTAGAACTTCATTTCTGGGCAAATTGGAGACCTAAGGAGTCAAGGTTGGAGGTCATCTTCCTTATGGAGGACGATTCAAACGTAAAAGATCACATCTATGAGCTTCCTTCCTTCTCCCTTAGATTTCTTCTATTTCCTTATCCTTTGAGCACTGATTTTATGTGTATTTTCATGTTCAATGATTAGCTGAGCTGTATTTAGGGATTACTTTGGATCTTTGTATGGATATTGATATTTATATATTACTTTGAGTATATATTGATGTTTGGTTTTGTTCAATCCTATAGATCTTAATGCTCTTGGTAGTTTGATCAGCAGTTAAGTAATTTGTTGAAATCTGATGAACCTAGACATAGGAATTTGGATTTGAGATCATATGTATGGTTGATGCATGTTCGATGAGTTCAATTGGCTTGAATAAGTTGATTCACTAATAGGATAGAAATATACCTCTTAACCATGCATAGTGTGTATTTGAGAATAAATCGTTTATTAGTGGATTTCACTCTAGTTCTCATGGAAATATAGTGAGTTAAGTGAAAGAAGCCAGGGTTAACTGACCTAGACATAAGCTTTTAACTAAATCAAATTCTCAAGCTAACTTAACTAATGCATTCATGTTGCTTATAAGGATTGCGTAACATTAATTGAAGTATCAGGTGAAGAAGGATTCCCTAAATCTCTAAACCATTATCTTTACTTTTATTTATTGCTTTTCAGTCTTTAGATTAGTTTTACTGCACTTTTCCTTATTTTTATGTTCTTGAATAGAACTAGATAAGTTATTAGTTGATACTTAGTATTGGAAGCCAATCATCCTCGTGGGAATGAACTTTTACTATGTATTTGTACTACTTGAACGACCCGTGTACTTGGGGTACAAGTTTTTGGCGCTGTTGCCGGGGATGATGGTTTATTTCTGTATAATTTAGACTTATTCATTAGCAAGTACCTGAGATGACTATTTATTTCTATATTGGTAATATCAATAACGAGTTTATTTAGTTCTAATTCAAGCTGTATAGTTCAAGTTTTCTTTTGTATAGTTTATATTAAGTCTTCATTCTTCGTAATTTTAGGAACAATAAATGGAGGATGAGCTTAATCATTCGAGGCCTTTGAGAGAGCTCGAGAACCCCAAATGAAGATCTCCAATTAGGCGAAAGAAGGTCTACCATCCAATCCATCCATTTTGTGATCAAACCAACCATACTCCAAGGAGATGCATACTGGAGTGCAGTGTGGTGGTTTGCTTGGTAAAAGTCCTGCCAGGACTATAACTCAGGCCCTTCTTGGGAGGTAACCCAAGTTTTTATATTTTTTTTAATTATTATGTGTTTGTTAAGTTTTGAGTCTTATATATGTTAGTATGTTTAATTTTGTAGTTTTGTTAGTTTTTATGCTTTTTTCTTGCTCGATTCTTATATTAGTTAGTATGTTTGCTTTTTGTAATTTTGTAGTTAGTATGGTTGATTTTTGTAAGTTTAGTTAGTTTTATTGTTTATGTTTAGTTTTAAGTTATATATAGGTTAATATGTTGATTTTGTACTTTTAATAGTTTTTAGTTATACATTTTATGTTTTGGCTATTTCGACAAGTTTTAGAGGTGTTGAGGACCTCTATGGATAAAATTCTGCAGCAAAACTGAGTTTGCTGTAGAATTCTGCAGGTTGATCTCTCACGTCGTGCGTGACAATTGTAATGCTGCTGCGAGCCCTTGAAACTTGTATAGATGCTGTGTGTTGTGGTGTGTTGTCCTGTAATGTATATATTGTATATCCTTAGTTTATTTTAAGTATTTTTAAATATTGTAGTATACTCAGCTCTCACGTTTCAATATTGTGATAGGCTCAGGTACCCTAGGCACCAAGGATAGTGAGGATGTTGTCTCACTTAGGTTTGGGGGAATATCATTACATGCTTTGATTATTATGATGTATTATGTATGCATGTGATGATATTTATTGTATGCAGTAGTGATAGCCACCGTGTTCTTATGTTTCTATTACTTTGGCTATTACTGATGGATAATGATGTAAAATTTTCAATTTTTAACATTTTACACTTGATATGGTGCATGCTTGAAGTGAAAAAGTTGGATCTATTGCAATGCATGACATATTGCCAATTGCTGGTGTAGAATTGGTTGTCTAATGATATAAATTTTGTGAAATACCACCTTTTGAGTGAAACCTTATGTGATCAAGAAGCATGTTAAACAATTTAGTTATTTTTTTTATGTATGATTACATCCCACTTAGATGCAAGTGTAACTTTGAAAATGATAAGAGTGCATGTCTAGAGAAAGTTTATGGATGTACATGTAAAGTTTCAATTATCCTAGAAGTTGTTTTTAAACTCTGTTGAGGTGAAATCCTAGATTGTGCATGACTGAAGAAATGATTAGGGCATTATTTGGACTGATTGAGCCTTTCAAGCTTACCCCGATATTATGATATCTCTAGGTCTCATTTTGAAGCCTGTTGATTGTTTGCCTTATTTGTTTTTATCACTCATTGTGTTCGTTAACCTGTTAACTATTCTAATGCATGTGAAAGCATTGCATTTTTTCCTACCATCAATGTTTGTTGAATACATGGTATGTTATTTATTGAAGTGAGTTCAGTGATTAAGGGTATGAATTTATCAAGTACAAAATGAGCCTAAAGGAACCAGATGTAAAATTGAAGAAAAAAACATTGCTTTGTAAAAAAAAAGTGGAAAAGAAAGAAAAAGAAAAAGAAAAACAAGCAAAACATAAGAAATGAAAAGTATAAAAAGCATTGAAAGGTTCTGGTGAGTTTTCTTCTTTCACTGTTAAATATCCTGATAATATCACATGGTCTCAAGTCTTGAAATAATATGTTTATATGTCTCAATGTTTGTTGTATATCATTTCCCTTCTTTTCATACACTCATTACCATGGCCTGACATTATAAGCTGTTAAAGACCATTTTGATCCTCAGTTATGTGTGATTTACATTAGTGGAGAGAGAGTTTAGGATCAATTTTGTGAATTTTATGATTCATATGCATATATGCTTATAAACTCTTCCGGATGTGTATGATTTGAATAGGAGAAGTTTATCTTGCATGTTTGTGAAAAATGTGATATGCATGACAAGATGCTTGGATTGTTAGCATGTTAAGGATTGCGTAAGTGTGGAGCTTATTATGAGGCATTAGCATACTTTAAGGGCTATGCAATCATTATACACTAGTAGAGGTTATTTGAAAATTGAAATTGAAAGCTGCTGAATGCATGAAGTATAAATTATTAAGTAAGTTTACTTGGTCATACTTTGTTTCGCTCAAGGACAAGTAAAAGTCTAGGTTTAGGGGTGTGATAACTCCATGAAATATAGTTATTTGTGCCCCACGTCTATGCTTTCATTGATTACTTAAATCCTCATTGTATGCATATTTGGAATGTTTTGTACTTATATTTGTTATATTCTATTCTAATACCTTTCCTATATGATATTGAGCAAATTGTACTTATTTTACTATTGATTAAGTGAATTTGCAACTGTTAATAAATTGGTGATTTCTCTATTGTAGAAAGGGTTCCAAACAAGTGGATATATGGAGCATTTAAGCTAAAATTGAAAGAGAAAGCCAAAGAAGCATTCTAGCAGTTGACGACGCGGCGCGGATATATCAATGCCGTGGCGTGGTGAATCCCCTGCATCTAGACAGAGAGCTACGAAATGTGAGCATCGCGACGTGGAATATTAATGCTGCGGCATCTATGACCTAATTTGACACACGTCGCGGCGTAGGATTATTAATGTCACGGTGTGCCTCTATTTTTCTGAGTCTATAAATACATTTTTAACAATTTTCACGAGAGTTTTTGGGAGAGCTTTTTAGGTTTTAGAGAAGCTGCGGCTGGAAGTTCATTTCTGGGCAGATTGGAGGCCTAGGGAGCCAAGGTTGAAGATCATCTTCCTTTTGGAGGATGATTCAAGCATAGAAGATCACATCTATGAGCTTCCTTCCTTCTCCCTTAGTTTTCTTCTCTTTCTTTATCCTTTGAGCACTGATTTTGTGTGTATTTTCTTATTCAATGATTAGTTGAACTGTATTTAGGGATTACTTTGGATCTTTGTATGGATATTGATGTTTATGTATTACTTTGAGTATATATTGATGTTCAATTTTGTTCAATCATATAGATCTTCATATTCTTGATAGTTTGATCAGTTGTTAAGTGATTTGTTGGAATCTGAAGAACCTAGACATAAGAATTTGGATTTGAGATCATATGTATGATTAATGCATGTTCGATGAGTTCAATTGGCTTAGATAAGTTAATTCGCTAATGGGATAGAAATATACCTCTTAGCCATGCATAGCGTGTGTTTGAGAATAGATCATTCATTAATAGATTTCAGTCTGGTTCTCATGGAAACATAATGGGCTAAGTGAAAGAAGCCAGGGTTTACTGACCTAGAAATAGGCTTTTAACTAAATCATATTCTCAAGCTAACTTAACTAATGCATTCATGTTGCTTATAAGGATTGTGTAACATTAATTGACGTATGAGGTGAAGAAGGATTCCCTAAATCTCTAAACCATTATCTTTACTTTCAGTTATCGTTTTTCTGTCTTTATATTAGTTTTACTACACTTTTCCCTATTTTTATGTTCTTGAATAGAACTAGATAAGTTATTGGTTGATACTTAGTTGGAAGCCAATAATCCTCGTGAAAACGAACTTTTACTCTGTATCTCTATTACTTGAACGACCCGTGCACTTGCGGTATACAAATGGTCTAACATTGAACCTAATTTTTTGCCTTTCTGTTTCTGTGTTGTAGAATGTCATGACTTGAATAGGTTATCCTTCCTCGTGGAGGATCTTTTTAGAAGGATGGTTTAAAATTATTATATGTGGGTGTGGAGAAGGAAGCTTGGGATGGTGTGGATCGTGATGAGTTGTCCCTAATAATTATAAGACACATAAGAAATTAACATTTCTAAAGTGTTTTTATGTATTACTTGGATAGTCAATGAATGCAGGATTAAAGGTAATACTTGGGGATGATAGGATTGTGAAGATGTTTAATAACTTAGGTAACTCCAAAAAGCTACACTTGTATTTTTTGGATGAAAGAAATATAAGGATGGACCGTGAGTCACCAAAAGCTAAACCAACTAAACTAAGTCATCCTTAAACACCTGAACCAAACCAACCTAAAGCACCTGAACTAAGTGATCCACTTGACCCATTAGCACTTGAATGTCAACCACCTAAACCAAGTCAACCTGAACCCAGTGGCCCCCAAGATGATATCCTAGATCTAACACTGACAAAAGAACCAAATATTGGATCTGACACACTTGCATGCACTGATCAAACACAAAAAGAAAACTTAAAATAAGAGTAGTAGTTGCATGCTTGCAAATAGGTTTAGAGAGCAAAGGAGGGAGGATAGTGAAACTGAACTTGAACTTGACATGGCTATGATTCAGAAGCCACTGAATTAGATGATGATGATGTTGATAACCCTAGAAGGAACACAAAACTACGATATCAAACAGATGAGTTGATTTCATTATATAACTCCTCTAATGAGGATGAACATGGTGTTGGGAATTGCAGATACATCACGCAGCAAAAAATAAAATTCCCACCAAGGATCCATACGAAAAAGTCAAAATCTGAGTTTTTAAAATTGTTTACCTCTTGAAGCGTGATCAAAACAAGTGGCGTGAATCACCAACACCATAACAGGGATGATGTCTCTGTGGTATCCACACGAACAGACTCACGAACATCTAACATTCGCAAAAAAGAGTTATGCCTCTTTCACATAGTGTTAACTGCGAAGAGAAGAGAAGAAACATGTCACTCTCTCACTCACTATTTCTGTCAAGTGCGGCCAGGGTTTCTAATGCATGCATTGACAGCCCCTCAGCAATGCTATTTATAATAGCTGACTACCTTAAATGAGTGAGAGCAACAGCAAGGTAAGTTATGCAACCCTAGACTCATCTGTTATGAGTCTTGCCCACAATTGCATCCAAGTCCAACTTGGATCATAATTACTCCAATTTAGTTTGTTCTATGTATGTGACCCTATAGGTTCTTATAACGTTGGCAATAATGTTAAAATCCTATTTTAATATTATAAACAGTGAGCGGTATCTAGCAACACATCGCTGCCATCCAAGTAATGAGAATGTCAGTGATTTGACATAACATTTCCGTGACCAATGTTTTCGTGTAGTTTAGTCCCTTTGTCCATATATCTAGATTGAACACAAGGCATGAAATGAGTCACCCTTGTATAGTCCAATCCTTCATTTCCTAATACCTGAGTAGACTTAATAACAACAAATGAGATTGATATCTCATATCAACTCACTTGAGCATGGCCATGCATTTTGCAGTCTCACTCAATTAGGGGCCCTGTAGATATCGCTCCTATTATGTAGGAGGGAAAAATCTCATCTAGATCACTCACATCTCTCTGCATGATTCGCGGTTTGTTCAATAACCGACTTTATAATCACCTTATTACAGATAAAGTTTGACGCGTTAAAACAAACAATTCCTCATGTAGGAATCGTAGTGATTTCGTGTCAAAGGACCACATACACCATTGTTACTATGAGAATTGCTTATGACACTCACATAACGATCCATGTAGCATTCTCATGGCGGGTCTGTCCAGTACATTGTTACTCTAATATGTACCCATGTGAAGACTTGATATATCATATCCATGACCCATGAGATATGGCCATCAATCTACATATATACTAGCCTCAATGCATTATTGTTGTTCTAATTAACAATAATACTTGACCAGGGACATTTAAGAATAGTATTTTATTCAATAGGATCTCACGATCAAATCATCCACTTGATGTCCTACGATATCAAACTTACTATTTTAAGAACTTTATTATGTTTATAAAAAAGAGGGCAATAAATAAAATGCCTCATATATTAAAAATAACATGATACAATGTATGTAAATACAGACAAAAGGTATTGTAACACCCTCCTTAGGGCATCACATTTTTTACTCCCGACTCATAATCTGAAAATTAATTTGTAAAAGGTTTGAGTTATGAAAATATGGGTTTTAAAATTGCTTCTTTACTGAAACATAAATTTACTGAAAATATTAGGTAATATTGAAAATCATATTTCAACTATTCATTATGTAATATTGACACCAATTAATATTTCACAAAACATGAATGAAGGTTGGTAGCCGCTGTATTGGTATCAGAGATATGGAGATACTTTCTTTCTAGAGTAACATTCAATATCTTCAGTAACTAGGAGTTTGAGATATCTATTTGATCAGGATAAGTTGAACGTTAGGCAAAAAGATTTTGTTGGTTATAATAGTATAGAAAGATGTAAGAGAGGAAGCTACATGGGAACTGGAAGGAAAGATGAAAGAGTAATATTCATATTTATTCTGAGGGTGTGAAATCATGTTTGTCAAATTTCAAGGACAAAATTTATTTTTAGAGGGGGAGTATTGTAACACCCTGAATTTCCTATCTCTTAAACAATAATTTTGACGGTTAATGTAATTTTCTTGTTTAGTAATTTCACGTACCTTTGTCGTAAAATTATTTTGTTTATTCCGTCAGCATATTTGATCGTTTTGAGTGATTTACTCCGTGTCAGAAAAATAATAATTTTCGGGCTAGAGAAAATCTTTAAATATTTATTTCTCTTGACTGTTAATTATTTTTAATAATCTAACTTGATTTTCATACGTTTTCTAATATTTGTGATTTTTGTGGATGATTATGAATTTTTTTTACTGTATGTGGACCCAGGTAGTCCTATGTGGGCTCAGGTGACCTTACGTGGGCCCAGGTAGGTCCTGCAAAGTGAAAATTTTTCTACGCATAGAAAAATTTGTACTGTTTAGACGGAGACAGGGGATCTTACTAAACCTGAATCCGGAAACAGTTTCTAAAATTTTCTTATACTGTGTTTTGTACTGTATTTATTTATCGGACGATAAAAATACAGTAAATATATTCTTTCGTGGGGTTTTAGCATATAAAAATAGAAATTATACTATTAAGTCAATATTAGTGATTGTGATAATTTTTGATGGACCAATAGGAAACAAGTTCAATATTGAAGACTTTAATATCAACCGTCGATTTAATCAACGGTGTAGGATAAGTTTAATAAAATGGCTATGACCATTTATAACCATTGGATTTGGATTTAATTAATGGTAGAGATTTGATCTCAAAAAGTGACAAAGACCATTTATGACCATTGGATGAAGAATTAATCAAGGGTGGAGATTTGGTCTTGTAAAGTAACAAGGACCATTTATGACCATTGGATGTAAATTTAATCAATGGTGGAGAATTAGTCTTAAAAAGTAGCAAAGACTAATTATGACCCTTGGATTAAAAGTAAGAAGGAGTAATCTTGACCCTTCATTTTGGAGACACATCTAATGGTTAGAATTTAAAGGAGAAAGATCCAATAGCCTAGATTAAGTCTTCTAAATCAAAAGTCTACCTAAATCCTAACCATTGAATTAATCAATGGCTAGAAAGGCTTCAAATAATGGCTTGAAAAAGATGACAACTTTGAAGAAGCAAGGATGAAGGGGGGGACGATTTTTGAGCTTCATTTTGGAGCTAAAGAAAAACTTTATGTCATTATTAGATGTCTTGATCAATTATACATAATTATTGATTACTTTCCTAAAGCAAAAATATTTTCTTCTTTCTCTCCATGCAAGCTACGGCCATGCACTCTAAAGGGGGCCAATTCCTTTACTCATTTTACTTGGTCATTCTTCTAACAATAATTCACTCATTTCTCACTCACTCTCCACGGTAATGCATCCATTTGTGAGGCAAATTATTACAAATCAATTCCTATCATTTTCTATCACTTTGTCTTGGTCAACATGCATTATTATTGATTTGTTTGCATCCTTAGGAGAATGTTTGGAGGGGGGATGGTTTTTGGTGCCTGAAGAGGATGGCAAAGTGGAAGGCCATCATTATTACTCATTCTTAGTCTTTCTTTGTCAATTTCAAGAAGCTAAACTTAGAAAATTTTCTATCCTTTCTCTTCTCCTCTATGTTTCGGCCATGACCATCAAAAACACCTTCCATCACTCAAAAATTTCATCCAATCTAGTTTCTGAATCATTACCTTATTCTAAGAACATCTCTAGTTATGAGTTTTCTCTAAATCATTCATCTTGATCTTCAAATCCAAGCTTCAAGATTCTACCAAAAATGGTAAATTTCATATTTCTTCTTCTAATCTTCTAGTTTTGATTTTCTAAGCCATGATTGAACCATGGTTTACCTATTTCTACACTTGTTATTGATTGTAACTTTTGTTTATGATTTTTAGGAATTTTCCCAAGGAGCTTCACAAAATTTGTGGAAGGAAAAACTAAGTGTTTTCACTTCATCTCTTGTCTTAACCAAGCCTAAGAAGTTTTTCTCTTACAAAAATAAAAAATTCCATCTTTGTTCTTCAAGAGGAATTTCAGCCATACCATCCAAAATCACCATCCAATCCTTTTTAATTTCATCCAATCATAGATCTTGAATCTACATGATATTCTAAGCAATTTTCATGTTGAAGATTTTCTCTAAATCATCTCTCTTCAACCTTGCTCTTCAAGCTAAAGATTGAAGCTTTAATGGTGAAGTGTAAGGAAACTTCATTTTTTTTCTCTTTTTCATGATCTAAACCATGTTTGATCCATGGTTCCTCTTAATCAAGCTTAGTATACTAATTTTTATGTATTCTGTTTTGTATTTGAGAAGCCCTTGGTGGTGAAGGACTTGGAAAAAGAAGCAAAACAAAGAGCTTTTGAGGATCTTCAAGAGGTAAGAGAGAGATCCATCTCACCAACAAGCATGGTGGTGAGAGATGATCTTATATTTGATGGATAGTGAATCCATGTGAGGATTCATATCCATGGTCATGTAAATTATTTGTGTGTGTTTATGAACTTTGATTATTTGCCTATGTTTGATATGCTTTGCATGATTTTATGGCTTATATGATATGCTTATAATATGCATGATGATAATATGGTATGCTTATAATATGCATGATGAGAATATGTTGAAATTATGTATATGTATGCCCTGATGTGATGATGGAAAGAAAATCATTTTTGTCTTCAATGGCCAAAGGAAAGGAAATACGGTTTTGATACCCGTGAAGAGGGTTTATGTTGAAAATTTTTAAGAACAAGGGAATTAATTTTTGGGTCCCTAGAACATTGAGAATTTCGGCCAAGACACCTCAACATAGGTGTTTATAACTTAATATTTTCATGGAAGAATAAAATTGGATTGATTTGAAAAGCATGGAAAATGAACAAAGGATATGTTTTTCAAGAGAACAAGAACATGGTTTTGAAGGATTTTTTTTAATTTATTTTGTGTAAAAAGATCCTAAGTGTTTTTCTAAACCTGAGTTTTGAATGAAACGGGCAAACGTTGATTTTAAGGATTTGCAAAGAAAGTGAAAAAGGATTTGCAAAGAAAGTGAAAATGAATTTGAACAAATGGGTTTGGTTTTTATGACCATAAGTCTTACAGTTTTGAAAGCAAAATTTTAATGGTTTTGTTTGTGTAAAACCATATTGACTTAGAAGGAAAAATGTTTTGATAATTTTCAATAGTCATGTCCACGTTTTCGAAGGCTTGTAATGCCTTGATTTTGATGAGACAAAGTGATTTTCCAAGTGGAAATATAATTGATTTAATACAAGAATTTGGAAAGGGAATTAGAGCATTTTATCACTTGAGAGAATAGAAACTTTCGTAACGGAAAACAAAGAGAGGTTGAAAACGTTTGAGTTTCAATTTATTTTGAGGAAGGTTGATTTTGGAAATGATTTGGGAAAAATGGAGAATATAATGGTATTTTGAAAATTTACTAACGTATAACTGATTTTCGAGTTTTGAAGTACGTTAGGAAATTCTTAAAGTTTGAAACATTGATTTAAATTAATTAAAAGTGTGATTTTGTGGGTTATATTTGAAAAGAATTTCTTGAGTAAAGAACTGTGGAAAAAGATTTTCTTAAGTAAGAAAATATATTAAATGAAGTATAAAGTTATATTATTTTGAGAAAAGTTGAAAAGGAATTTTTGAAGGTTAAGAAATATTTTACGTAATGAAATTGTGGTGAAAAATTATTTGCGTAGCTTAAAAGCGATTTGAAATGCAGTAAAATATTTTTACGCAATTTGAAAAATGTGTTGAAAATGATATTGATTTATTTAAGTCCAAAATAATGTTGAATATTGAAGAATATTTTACGTGATTGTAAAATGTTGAAAAATATTTTACGTATCTTAAAAATGATTTGAAATACTGATAAAATATTTTTACGCTTGATTTGAATTACGTTTAAATATTTTACGTAATTTGAACTACTATTGAAAAATCAATATGTGA
The DNA here is from genome assembly GCA_029884605.1 of Ormosia emarginata. Classification (NCBI taxonomy): domain Eukaryota; kingdom Viridiplantae; phylum Streptophyta; class Magnoliopsida; order Fabales; family Fabaceae; genus Ormosia; species Ormosia emarginata. The sequence goes on from JAQQTP010000023.1 coordinate 369,876, forward strand.
TTTAAAAGTGATAGAATATTTTTACGATTGTGAAAATGTGAGAAAACTTCTTGTGAGATTTGAAAAGTGTTTTAAATATTTTGAGAATGATGGAAAATGATTTCGCGACTTAAAAGAATGATTTTTAAGTTACGCGATTTTGAAAGCTTGATGAAAAAATATTATGTGATTTGAGAAAGCGTATGTTTTTACTCGATTGAGAAAAACATTGAAAAATTTATACGTGGTTTAAAAGTGCAACGAGAAGAGTTGTGGTATTTTGAAAGCGTAATGAAATGTTACGAAATTTTGTAAACGTACTTTGATTAGTGTTACGGTATTGTGAAAACGTAATAAAAACGTTTTGGAATTTTAAAAACGTAACAAAAGTGTTACGGTATTGTGAAAATGTAAAAGAAGTGTTAGAGTATTGTGAAAACATAACAGAAACGTTTTTGGATTGTGAAAACGTAACAGAAATGTTACGCGATTGTGAAAATACGGTAAAAGTGTTTTACAACTATGAAAACATGATAACATGATTTTGTTATTGAAAAATGCAATATGATTACTGTAAAACCAGTGTATGGACACTGTTTGTGAAAACAACGAGTTTTGTCTATTATTGGCACATGGTGCATTTTAGATGCATTGGAAAAAAATATGCGTTGAGGCATATGATTTAATTGAACAAACGAATTTGAAAAGAATGGCCCTTGTGGTTGGACTTGCACTGATATATTCGTGCATTGTATAAACTATATCTGAGAAATTATGAGATATACTTGTGATTGGTATTTGGTGCATTATACATGCATTGGAATGGTCCGATGAGGACTGGATATGGCTGATTGCCTAGGAGAAACACACCTCTTGAGTGGGTGCGATATGCGTAGTATAAGTCACTTGTTGACCTTGAGGGAATTGGGGTGCGGGTTGTTTACGCGGGTGGTTGGTCGCGCTTCTTCCCGTAGGTTAGACCGATGCAACACACCGATGATCCTGACCGAGACACTATTCTTATTCAAGATCTGATAAAGACTGTCGTATATATGCTAGATGTGCAAAATCAAAATGAGGATTATAGCACGTGATCTGAGGCATGTGGTACCGACAGATCTTTTCGATCATTTCTCCGACCTGAGTTTAGCTCCATGGAGTAGGAACATTTAGTCTAAATGCACATGCATTATATGAGTACATTTATATCTGTGTGATATATTAATTGAGGAATATTGGCTATGACAATTGTTTTGAATACTTGAATGATGATGATGATAATGCTGAGGGCATTATCGTAATTGTTGTTTATGATAATTGAACTGATAAATGATTGGATGATGATAGTTGATTAATGTTGATGACATGATCATAATTGTGGTATGATCTATCTGTATGATATGTTGCTTGTGTTATCTCTGTGCTGCCATGTTGGTAATGGTATAGGTGATCTCACCTCTTTTTTATGTTGTTTTGCTGTTTCTGTATTGTTAAATTCAAATAATAGAAGGATCGAGTTGTCTTAGACATAACGGACGATGGATACTCAGAGATTGGTGACAACAATAAGGAGTGGACATTCAGGACTCAAAGGTGTGCAGTGTTGACAAAGGAACAGATGTTTGATGCATCAAGATGGACAGAAAAAGGAATAAGTATGTTAAAGTTTTTCGTTAGTGTTGTACCGTGCTATTAAGTAGGACCCGTTAAAGGGTTTGCTCTCTTGTTAAAAAAAGAGTCTGTTAATTTTATATTTCTCTTTAAATTGTGAAATATTAATTGGTGTCAATATTGCATAATGAATAGTTGAAATATGATTTTCAATATTACCTAATATTTTCAGTAAATTTACGTTTCAGTAAAGAAGCAATTTTGAAACCCATATTTTCATAACTCAAACCTTTTACAATTTGATTTTCAGATTATGAGTCGGGAGTCAGAAATGTGATGCCCTAAGGAGGGTGTTACATTAGTCATGTGGTGTCCCGGGGTTGATGAGGGCGGGAAGTGGACGCCGGTGCATGAGAAGCACGTCGGTGCATGAATGAACTGAATACGCATCGGAATGAGAGGGATTCAAAGACTGTGCAGGTATGAGACTGCATAGTTAAGGATGACTTCAAGGAATTGATTAGGCGTAGCCATATCAACAAGTTGCAACTTCTTTTTGGTAGCCTAGAACATAAGAACTCCATTGCTAAGCGTGCTTGACCTGGAGCAATTGTGGGATGGGTGATCTCTTGGGAAGTTTTCTAGGATGCGTGTGAGTGAGGACAAAGCACGCTGAAAAAGACTCGTGTTGGTTTGTGGAGACACTCATCAATCCTGCAAGCAATCCCAAGATGTTACAGGTATCGGCCTCTAGGGCATACACCAACACATGGTGGGGAAAAGGAAGTCCCCCCCCCCACTTTAACACCAATTCCACCTATAGCAATGTATTGTTGGAGTTAGGACTGGAATTTCCTAACTCTATTGTTGTTTTCAAATCCACCTATAGCAATGTATTGTTGGAGTTAGGAATGTATTGTTGGAGTTAGGAATGGAATTTCCTAACTCTATTGTTGTTTTCAAAGAAGCTGTGAGGGACTATAACATACACTTGGATAGGGAAGTTAAGTGGGTAAAAAATAATAAAGAGATAGTAAGGGCAAGGTGTCAAGATGGATGCCCTTGGCAGATTTATTGTTCTCTGAGCAAAAGGACTAACCATTATTTTGCCAATGTCAACCAAGTCAGTCACCAGTGACATCCTCTAACCATCGTCGTCGGTGCCCTCCAACCATTGTCCCCAGCTACGCCCTCTAACCATCGTAGTCAGTGGCGCTTACCCTCCATTCACTGTTGTCGATGGGGTCCACCAACCGTTGTCACCAGCATCATCCTCTAATCACCGTCACTGGTAGCGTCCATCGACCATATGTCGACGTCCATCGACCACAGTCCCCACCAATGTTCATTAATCGTCGTCATCGACAATGTTATCTAATTCAATTCAAAATTGCAATTATATACCTCAATTCTTTATTTGTCTCAAATATAAAAATTAAGATTCTTAGTCAATTCTAATTTTGACACTGAACTATTATTCCAATTTTGTAATCCAAATGGAATTGCATAATAAAATTGAACTCACAAAGTTGTCATCTATGCAAGTGGAAATGAAGAATGAACCCACTAGCCGCTCACTAAGAAAGAGTTTTGCTTTGTGCCTGCATGTGAAGCATTTGGATAATTTTGGTCCGCAATGATTTGTTACTCGAGAAATTGCAACCCAAGGAATATTTTGGAAATTTGGTTGAGGCCTTTGCCCTAATTTTAGCGGATTTCTTGTTGTTTTGTTTTCTTTTTCTTTCTAGATTATTTTTCTTGTCGTATAGTAAAATTCATTTCATTTCGGTGAAAATAAGATACCTAACTTTATATTTTGTATCCAAGTTCATCAGCAAATTAATGATTCCTCTTGAATTTTTTACCTTGGAACTTTGGAAGATAAGATCATTGCTCAGGCGTAAATCTTCTAAATCTTTTGTACACTCCACAACGATCGTTGCACTATATAGACCAAAACCCAAAAGGATAAAGTGCAACTATATTGGTACTATATTGGTTGCCTGTATAGTGTATAGAAAATTGAAGATTTAGAAGAACATTATTCACTTCTCATCAACGAATAATCTTGGAAGCTTAGTTATCAAGGTAGGAGGAGTAGGGGTTCATATCGTTCCATGATGATAAGCTGCACTTGATCTTCTTATGGTGGGGTATGTGAAACTTGGGCTCCCTGGGTATAGTTGGATGCTTCACTGACCTGTATACATAAAACTAATATGAAAGAGACATTCTAAAGAGAACAAAAGCAAAGGCTTGCCACAATAAATGTGCGAAAAGCTACAGAAAGAAGAATATGAGTCATATGACATTTTCTTTAATCATTACTAATGGGACTAGATCAATCCTTACCTTCTTGGGATAAAAGGTCTATCAAAATATGGCATGGGTTGTGCTTTTGGAATGAGTTCCTTCCTCAAACTTCTGACTTCTTCCTCTTCTTCCAACTTTAGTGGGGTAACATACAAAAAATCAGCATTTAATGAAAGGAAAAACTCGGTAAAAATCAGTGCAGGAATATCTGAATAGTGATAGTGTACCTTTTTTTGTCTCTCCCTTTCTAATTTGTATTGCTCTATTAAGCTCAATTTTTCTGCCACCTGCATGATTCAACATTCATCAAATCTTGTTTCCATTTCCTACAATTCGCATTTTCTAAAAATGAAAGACAATTGCAGTAACTCAATTGAGATTGACAATTCCATTAATTCAGCAGTTAAAATTATCCCTAGGACCTAAGACAAATAGTAGTGTGCTCATGCATATACCACCAAAGGATTACACTTTATGATTTAAAACTAAGAAAAGCAATGACAACACAAGATATAATATGGGGGGGGGGGGGAAGTAAAACAATAAGGAGAAAAAGAAAAGCCTGAAAAAGATGAAAGAGGCACCTGATAGTCAAACTCAGCGCGATCCATTGCCCGCACATCACTATGAAGCTTCAGGTCAATAGGTCTTGTGCTATCTTTCACTGGAGGTTTTACCAAGCACTGAAATAGTAGCACCAAAGAATGCTATGTAACCCATTATAGCAATTGCAAACATGGAGATAAATATGTCATTGAATTGGGGAATTTTTTGTGTTTTGGACCACAATATAGTTTAGTCATAGACAACTCAAACAAAGGAATTCCATAGCAAAATGACCTTACCTCTGGTTCATCTGTTGTCCATGGAAGACCCTGTGCTATAGGTATCCTCTGCTTCTCTTCTTCTGTCATCATCTCTTGTATCTTCTTTACAAATTCTTCCTCTTTCAACTTTCCCCTTTGCTACATCAGCATCCCATTAAAAATGTTAATATCCAAAATCAACGGAAAAAAAAAGTAACAGCGAACTTTAGAAAGATCAATCAATCAATTAATTGCCAGCAATTACCTCAGTTCTTAGTTTGAATGGTTTCTGGCTGGTGACTCTTAGCTGCTTCTTTTTCCACCTCCTCCCCCCATAAGTGCTTGATGATTCCAAGCTCTGAAATTGGTTCAATTAGAACTCAAAACTCCTGATTGGTGAATCATTAACCATTCTCCATTTTTGCTCATAAAAATAACCCAAATCTTACATTTCTCCTGCTTCTTCGTCCCCCAGTGGAAGTCCTGCTAGACACACTGCAGCTTGAAGAAAGATAACAAACATCAACACAACACTGAAATGACACTATTCAATGGATAGATATATTAAAAATGTGTTTAGATTAGTTTATTTTATATTTATGAAGTACGGATACTTCATAATATTTGCCGTATCCGTATCGGATACGTATCCGTATCGGATCACGCACCGTATCGGATACGTGCATGTATCGGATCGTCACCGTATCGGATAAATACCGTATCGGATACGTCTGCGTATCGGATACGTCTGATATCAGGATCACGCACCGTATCCGTCACCAAAATCTTGATATCTTGATTAATGTTAGGTTAATTTTTAACAAAAGTCGTATCCTCGTAAATACACGTGTCGTGATTGTGATCCGATCTGCATCTAAAATATCCGTGCATCATAGTTTTATATTCAAAATAACATAATAAAAAATCTTAACGAAAGATGTAGCAAAAAAAAAAAATCTTAACAAAGAGCTTTAAAAAGAAAAAAAAAGATTTTTCCCTAAAAATTAAGGAAATCCAAACATGCACTAAGTAGAATCAAACAAGCTTTGGAATCAAAGCTATCAAACCTTCCACGGCTGCTATCCCAAGAAGAAGAAACCGAAGCCCGTGGATCCAAGCCAAGGTTTTCAGATGTCAAAATCAACTCTGGGGGGCAAAATGAAGAACCTGAAACTTCAGTTTCAGGTGCTGTAGGAAATTGCAACCCTGGCAGTGCCCATTTCATCACCTTCTTATTATTATCTTCGGGTTCCTTCTCCTCTTTCTGATCCTCGTCCTTCGAGCTGGGCATAGACAGAAGCTTCTCAAAGGCCTTCACCAAATGCATCACTTTCCCAGACCCACTATGTGTAACAGTCTCCCTTACCTCTTCCCTCAGCCTATCCCTCCTGCGTTTCACTGTCAAATCACTGTTAGTGTTTCCCAATTCATTTATTTCTGAACAACCTTCTTTTTCCTCTTCAAGCACACTCTCAGTCTCAGCAGCACCATCACCGCCCTCTTCTTCTTCTTCTTCTTTGCCGTCACGGCGGTTCTTGAAGAACTCTTCTTGGGACTTCCTCAGATTCTCGTAAGCCACACAGAGACACTTGTTCTTATTTTTTGCATCGTTGCTCCCACCTTTCTTCTCTTTGCACTTGCAAAACGACACCGTTATGCCTGCGGCACCTTCCTCTTCCAAATTCTTCTTTGGGTTCTTCTTTGCCACCACGAACTTCCTCTGTCGGATCTTGTTCTGAGGGGAATTATGCGAAACTGGGTTGTTGGGGTTCTTAGATGCTGATGGTTTCTGAGACTTGGAAGAAGAAGACTTCTTCACAAGAGGGGAAGAAGAAGAAGAGGTGGAGAAGGGTTTGGGACCTGGGCTTTTTTTATGATGGGAAACGTTAGGGTTGAAATTCTCAGCGAATTTGGATGATTCTTGATTCTTTGATCGAGACCCATGTGGGTCCTTCCCTGGAGTCATTGCTCCGGCATTCTTGGTGGCCATATCCATCGGAAAATCGCCGGAAAATAGAGTGGTTCAATGGAGACCAAATGGTTTCTGTATAGTAGAGAGAGACAAAGAGTGTGTGTGGTGTTTGTGCAATGAAAAAGGGATTGGATTGAGCAGAAGAAAGGAAAATAAGAACGTTGAGGCCTTTGTAACGGCTAGTTTTCGTGGGTCTCATATTGGCCCATGATTTATTCATTTGAAATTCTGTTTCCATCTTGGACCGTTGGATTATGATAAACTACCTCTTATGCTTGTATACTAGAGTATTACACTGAATTCTGATTTTTTTTTATACTCTCATGATCTTACACTCAATTCAATAAAAACATATGCAGGCCGTTAAATTAAATTTAAAATATTATTTAATAAATTTAAGATTAAATCTAAGTCGTTATGAGTATTATTTTCAGAGTATATTAAAATTTCTCATAGACTCGACGGTGATACAAATAATTATTACTCGTTAATTATGTTTAATAAATCTACAAACATTTATAATAAAATCAACAATCAACAAATATTTTAAGAAAAATAGCATTCAACTATCCTAAATTTTCATTCAGTTGCAAACCTTTATCTTAAACTTTTAAATCTGTTAATTTTGTCCTTAAACTACTTTAATTATTACAATTAGTCTCTCATCTATTTTTAGCTAATTGATTAACGAAGCATTACATCACGTATAAATACTTGAGTCATTAACTGACGTGACAAATATATCATTAATGACTCACGTGTTTGCACGTGACAGACGAGAAGTTCTTACCACACTACTCCACTCAAATTGTAACACGTGATTCTTATACCATACATGTCGTAATTGAATCAAAATAAAAAATATTATTAAATTAAATATGAATGGTTACAAATTTGTTCAAAATATATATTATGAGAATATTTTAAAATTTTTCGTTACGCAGTGCTTCGTTAGTCAGTTAACTTAGATTAGACGAATTATAAAAGACTAATTGTAGAAATTATTGTAGTTTAATAATTAAATTAAAAAATTTAAAAGTTTAGAGTGACTATTTATAACTGAGTGAAAGTTTAAGATAATTGAATGTTATTTTTCTAATATTTTTCAACTTAATTCAAGTATGGTACCTTAATGAGTACTATAGTAACTCTCATTATTTGCTCACTAGTGGATCGATAGGCACTTCTCATATTTTATTTTATTCATTTGATTATATTATTTATTTTATTATTACTTAAATGAGAAAATTAATGTAGATTATTTAGTTTTTGTGAGTTATCAAGAGAGTTGTAATAGTTATAACTACCAGGTATAAAAGGTAAATAAGAGAACATTATAATTTACCCTTTTTAAGTTAGAATTTAAATAAATATTAATAAAAATTTTGATAAGTCAAAAGTGGAAATCTCCCAATTCCCATTATAATAGTGCATTATTGTTGCACGGTATATACTTAAAGGAAATTATATTTTTAAATATGAACAAAAACAAATAATAAAACAAATAAAAAGTAAACAAAAAAAAAAAACCATTACATAAATGTTTGATTACATCAACAAATTCAGCTTCTGGATTAAGTGCAACACTCATGGGGGTAGCTGCAGATAACAGAGCAACAAAGTTGGTCATATACTCGTACTCAACGAATTAAATATAACCACAGAAAAAAAAAAAAGGCTAAATGTTGTTGAACTTGAACTTCCTTGATGTAGCATATTCAGGGTGCGCAGAGAAATATAAAAATGCAGCTTCCATATGTTGTTGAAATGGCTATATAACCCCTTCAACTTTATAGAGTAAGTTATTTCTGTTAAGAAATATTATGTTATTTTGTTTTATTATTTATTAATGATAAAATAGCCTTTTTTTTTCTTATTTAGTCTATATATAATTTTTTTGTATTTAGGTTAAATCATCTATTTTAGTATTCAATTACATTATACAATGTCCATGAATCCTTAATATCTTCTTTACAAATATTCTATATTTTCTCTTTATTTCCTTGGATTCTTTAACATGGTATCAGAGAAAGTCATGAGATGAAACTTAATCTCAAACACAGTTTTCGCGGATCTAATTTCGATTTTTTGTGGCATGGGAGTGACCGTACGATTTTTGTGATGTGATCGTACAATTGGTATTTCGTTTAGTTTATGCAATTTGGTATCTCTTTTGACTTTCTTTGTTTTTTTATTATGATTACTGAAAGAAACGATTCGTTTCAGTTTGTGAGTGTGAGGTTGGATAGAAAGAATTATTCGTATTTGAGTTATGTGATGAGAAATTTTCTTAAGGTTAACAAGATGTAGGGATATGTTAATGAACCTTTTGTGAAACCTAAGAATACTGATGAGGGATATGTTGCTTTAATAGATACTTGAGAAGCAGACAATGCAAAAATTATTATTTGGATTAACAATTTTGTTGAGCATTCCATAGGTACACAGTTGGCGAAGTATGAGACAACAAAGGAGGTTTGGGATCATCTGCAAAGGTTATTCATTCAGTCAAATTTTGCAAAGTAGTATCAATTCGAGAATGACATACGAGTTCTTCAGCAAAAGAATATGAGTATTCAGGAGTTTTATTCTGCTATAACAGATCTTTGGGATCAATTGGCTCTTACAGAATCGATAGAGTTAAAGGCATGTTGTGCCTATATTGCTTGTAGAGAGCAACAACAATTAGTACAATTTTTAATGGCACTTCGCAGTAATTTTTAAGGACTTAGGGTTCAATTTTACATCGTTCTCCACTTTCTTTTATTGACTCAGTTGTCAGTGAGTTATTGGCTGAAGAAATACATCTTAAGTCTTATTCTGAAAAAGGGATTCTTTCAACTTCTAATCATTCTGTGTTAACAGTACCTTCTAAGCCACTCTCTAATAATCAGAATAAGCCTTACACAAGGATTGTTATCGATGAGTGTGGTTTCTATAAGTAGAAAACTCATTAGAAGGCTCAGTGTCCTAAGTTGTTGAAACAACAGAACCAATCATAACAACAATCTCAAGCTTAGAAGTCTAGAAATCAGTCACAATCTAATGTTTATAAATCACCTCAGGGTTACAAACCACCACAGTTTAATACTGCAACAGTTGTTTCATCAGGTTCTTTCACCGATCCTAGTACTCTGGTTGAGCAATTTCAGAAGTTTCTCTTCTTACAACCACAAGTTATATCTGCCTCTTCTTCTGTAAGTCAGTTGCCTCATAGTTCTTCAAGTATGTCACATTCTGTATGGGTCTTGGATTCTGGTGCTTCACATCATATGTCTCCAAATTCTTCATATTTTGCTTCTGTGTCTCCTTCATCTTCTATTCCTATCATGACTGCTGATGGCACTCCTATGCCTTTAGCAGGTGTTGGTTCTATTGATACACCTCACTTGTCTCTCCCTAATGTTTATCATATTTCGAAACTCAAATTAAATCTTGCTTCTGTTGGTTAGTTATGTGATTCTGGAAATTTAGTCACATTTTCCTCTTCTTCTTGTTATGTGCAGGATCTGTAATCTCAGAAGCTGATTGGGATAGGTCGTAGGAAGGGGGGACTACGTATTTTGGATGAGTTAAAAATGTCAGTTGTTATTGCTACTAGCGTTGATTTGTCTTCTTTTTGTTTGAGTCATTCTTCTTCTAGTTTTTACTTATGACATTCTCGTCTAAGTCATGTTTCACCTTCACGTTTGAGATTTTTAGCATCCACAGGGACTTTAGGAAATTTACAAACTTGTGGTATTTCTGATTGTAATGAATGTAAATTAGCAAAATTTTCAACTTTACCTTTTAATAAAAGTATTTCTATTTCTTCTTCTCCATTTGATTTGATTCATTATGATGTATGAGGTCCTTCTCCTATTGCCGCAAAAAGAGGGTCTCGATATTATGTTTCTTTTATTGATGATCATACTCATTATTGTTGGGTTTACTTAATGAAAAATCGTTCTGAATTCTTTGAGATATATACAGTCTTTCGGGCTCTTGTTAAAACTCAACATTATGTTGTTATCAAATGTTTTAGGTGTGATTTGGGTGAAGAATATACTTCTAATAAATTTTGTGAGTTTTTTGCCTTAGATGAAACTATTCACCAAACTTCGTGTACAGATATTCCTGAACAAAATGATGTTACTGAAAGAAAACATAGGCACTGTTGATACCCAATTTTATCCATAAAATCTTTGTTTTGGTTACTTGGTCAAGGACTAATAACTATGTGTTAAATGATGTTTAACTACAACATTTTGAACACATTTTTTCTTTCTTTTCAAGTTTTTTTGTTTCTATCTTATATTCATCACTGCTTTTTCTTTCTATTTTAAAAAAAAAAAGAAAAAAAAAGAAGCAAGAATCTTATTACAGCCCAAAACAAAAAAAAAACAAAAAAACGTAGATGCTGCTTGTTTTTCTATCTTTGGAAGGAAACAATTTATTTTCTGACTCTATGTTTCTTTTTCCTTTTTAGGTCATGCACTGCCCATGCACCACCAATGCACTGCACCACACACTGTTGTAGAGGAGACAAGCCTCATTTGCTCTCACTTCCTTTTGGCATTATTATACAATACACAACCACTCACGTAGCTCACCTCTCTCTCCGCACTACACTAATCCTAACCAACTCACTCACTCAGGAGACACACACTTTCAAGCCCTTTGATTTTTGTTTTTTCTCTCCACCACGTATAGGAACACGGAGCTTTCTTTTTTATATCTTTCATTCCTCCTCACCACTTTCACTCATGATTCTCATGCTACTCCACCCTTCACCTTCACTAACCATTCTCACACTCCCTCCTCCCTTCATCCGAAACTCATCTTCCTCAACATCTTTCACTCACCACATCAATTCTCAACCACTCTCACAAGGACCTCACCAACTTCAAGCAACCCCTCTTCATTTTCACCCCCTCTACCATATCAAACACACCACATCCCACCACCAACTCATCCTCTAACCACCACAGAACCACCCATCACCCATCACCACCACAAATTCGGCCAGCCGAGACCACCAGCCGCCTCGCCGCACAAACCATCACCAACTTGACGCACCACCTGTTTTGCGACACCGTGACTTGTCACTCGTGACTTGTCACTCTCCGAACTCACACGGATCCGCCTTGAGCTCCATGCGCAACCCAATGCCGCCGTCGCTACCTCCACTACAACCCCCCACGACTACAGCCACTATAGACCAACACCCAACCGACACCCACAAGCTACCGCCGCTAGAACCGCACCAGACTGGCCATCACACTTGACCGCCACCGCGCCTGTCGTCACTGAGTTGGTTGGCACCCTCAAACCCTCCTTTTCTCTCCTCTGTTACTGGTTTCTATCTCACTTGCAATGTGTTCTTTTGCTTCAAACAAGAGCCACTCCTTTTTATCCTCATTTGTTTCTCACCCGTGATGGTTTCCTGGAACCTTTTGTTTTCATATTTTATTGGTTTTGGTAAATGATAAGTTGGTGGCCTTTTGAAATGATGAAAGAAAAGGTATAAAGTTATAAAAGCAAATGTTGGTTCCAGCTAGCCTGCTTCTACGTGGTTGGACTTAGTTGAAACAAAAAAAAAATCATAATAAAAAAAGATTTGATTGACTTAATGTTAGTTTTTAAAACAAAAAATAAAAATACTAAAAGCATGTATTTTGAATTTACTTGTTTTTTTTAGGATTAGTTTTTATTTGATAGTGTTTACTTTATTTAATGATATATTTTATGGTGTGTATTGTGACTAATGAGAAACCAAAAAAGAAAAAAATTAAAAAAAACAAAAATAAAAAATATAAATAAAAAAAATAAAAAATTATCAAATGAAACTTTTCTTTGTAAAAAAAAATCTTTTAATCAACGTAATAACCAATGATAGAGATTGAATAGCGAATGCTATCTTCAATGTCATTTGGATCATAAGAGTTTATTGAATAATCCTGTGCTAACTTGAACCATGTGCAACGATGAATTTGCTTCCAAACAAAATCTTTTTTTCTAAAAATCTTTTTTAATCAAAATTAATCAACCCACAATCATTTTCTACAGAACTACGTAATTTTGAATTTTTCATTACACCTAAAGATACGTAAGAGCAGAATCTCTATTTTGTCAAGCCAAAAAATAAATTTTCATAATGTAGTTGTTTATTTTTTTTTTAAAAGAGGTAAAATAAATACATTTGAGATTATTAAAATTTACACAATTAATTTAAGATACCATTCTTAGAACGGACAATATAGGGTGCTAATACCTTTCCTATCCATAATCAACTCCCGAATCTAAACTCATTTTCTAAAAAGATCAATTTTGTTTATTTAAAAAATTTTTCTAATGTTTTCTCAATTAAATAAACATTTGTGACGACTCTATTGATTTTTAAAATCTTAATCTTTTTTTATCGTCCCGTCGCGATCTCGGTTGTGACAGCTGACGACTCCACTGAGGACACTTAAAGAATCAGACTTGTTGTTGTTAATTGTACAAATCATTAATAATTTCTATTTTTTTATTTTACCCTTCCTTTGTCTTTGTTTTTTATTTTTTTTTTTGTTATTTGCTTGTAAATATAGTTTATATAGTTTTTTTTTAATGTAAATATATGCTAACGTTTTTTTGTGTTTATTTTGACATGACTTACTTGTATATATATTTTGCTAACGTTTTCTTTTCTTTAGGTATATTTGTGTGTGTACAGAGAAATAAAGATCCTCTGTGAAATGAATCGATGTAGGTAGCTACTACAGTGGCATGAGGGCACGCCATTGAAGTGCTACACAAAATATTGTAGTGTCCTACTCTGCCATAGCCTTTAACGCCGGATACAGGGGAAATTGGAGACCATGCAGCTAGAATGTCAACTGTTGTGGAAGCTAGATCAGGCTACCAAAAAAAAAACAAAACAAAACAAAATAGGGTAAGTAAATGACCTTGAAGAGGACAAATGGACATGTATAATTTTAATGAGAATGAAGGAATGTAAGGGGCTAACAAATCTTTGCCTTCATTACTCTTAAATATTGTTGCTGTTGTATTACTGTCGCAGTCGACAGCATATGAGATGTAGGGAAAAATAAAAAAGAAAAATGATGTTTACATCATTTTTCTTCTTACACCACTTTTTACACTATTTTTTAATGATTATGATTATGTGAGAAAGTGATAATAAAAAAGTAATATGATTAATGGTATATAAAATAATATAAAAAATGATATGAAATAAAAATAATGTAAAAAAATCATAGTAAAAAAAATCAACATCAGTCACTTCACGACTAAACTAAATTGCATATGATCTTAATATAAAAATTTGGACCTCGTTAAATTTATTCCCTTGTAACGATGTGCACAATTCTTTCATAGAGGATATTTATTTGTCTACAGCTCTCTTGTTAGCTGTGATGCCTTCCTCAGTGACTTCATACAAATCTGTATAATTTATTTGGTTCAAAGAATGAATCAAGGATACAAACTCCATTCTCCAAAAGTGAAGGTCTTTTAAGCATAAGCAGATAAACCCATTTATAAAAACATTTGGCAAGTATATTTAAATTAGATAAAACAGTTGCCAAATTTTGTAGATAGGTATATAGACAGTTGTAAAACAGGCACTACCTCTCTGTGGGGCGAAGGCAGCGCTTCTTGTAGTGTGAGGAAGGTCTTGGCCTCCTCTTCCCCCAAAATTTTCTAGAATCCATCATTATCATTTTTTTTTTAATTATTTGCTTGAGTTTGGGCCCCCCTCAAATAATGAAGAATCCAGGGTCTAAATCTGCCATTGCTATTGGGGATCCAAGTATATATGCACATAAGCAGTAAGGAAGCAGGAACGTAGCACACTTGACTTTGTAAATCAATAAACCGAAAAAGTAGCTAAGTTATCTAATGCAACTTAACAACGATAAAAACTAATGTTACTCAAGGAATTCTCAACTGTAAGGATGAAATGGCCCACTCAAATTAAAAATCATAGCAATATCAACTTAAGGAAGATTTGGCTAAAATGATGAAAGTCTTGTATGCTGAACCACTGCATTAAACCAAAGGTTAAGTTTTTTATCCCGTGATAACTACACACAAATGGGCAAAGCTTGATGTACTACCTCGGAGGGGAATGTCTAAGGCTCCTGTTGTGGCTACAACATCTGTACCAACTCAATCGGCTCATTTCAGCAAACTTTTCTAGCCTCTGCCGCTCCTGTTCCCTTTTCTTAGCTAGTTCTACAGCCGTATCCTTTTTAACTGCACATGCAATTAGATAAACACACACACACACACACACATATATGGATTCCACATTCACACTGCTATATCACTCTTCAAATTAATTAGTGCAATGCAAAACGAAAAGTAATGCACTACAGCAGAAGACATTGAAGAATTAATTGATATGTAACTAAAATAAATTATTCAAACAACCATACTTTGCATGTTCAGTTGCCTGTTCATAATCTTAGTATTTGTTAAGGAGTTTCTTTCTTCTCTCCTTGTTGATGTTTTAAAATCCCTCTAGAACCACTTACCTTACTTAAATTCTCCCCCATTATGTGGTACCCCTGCATAAAACCTTCCAATAATAAGAACCCCTGCATTAGGTCCAAAACTTGTAGCTTTTAAAAAGAATACCTAGAACTTGCTGGCAGCCAAATAAGAATGAAACTTTAGACAATGACATGGCCCCCTATAATTTAAAATGTATGGAAAATCTATTAAACCAAATGGGGAATAGTTACTGATTCATTGATAAGACTCTAAACCCACTAAGAAGAAGCAAACAAATTCAACAGGAAATATGATGAGAATTACCGGCAGAAGCAGGTCAAAATAAATCAAATGGATTTTTTTTACCTTCCTATACTTCTGTTTGTTGGGTATCCTTCTATTCTTATCTTTCTTTCTCCCACTTTCTTTAAAAATAAATTAGAAGCTCAAACATTCATACTATGAAGTAATATGAGGGGGTGTAATTGTTAGAATATATGAAAAATATCTTAAAATGTCTTTATTGTATCTTAAAATATTTTAGAGTATCATAAATTATCTCTTTGTTTCCTTATTTAATTAAGATTAGGAGTCTAGAATTAGTATAAATAAGACCATTGAGTTTGTCTTTTGTATCACCATTGTTAGTGGGTTTTCACCTCATTGCCGCTACCATCAACTTTAGCATGTTCCGATCGACCAGCTCCTGAAGTCGCACCGCCATACAACCTCTTACGCCCTCTCACATGCGACTTGCAATATCGGTCTCCCTCTGCTGTGTCGTCTTTCCGGCAGCATCCATCTCTTACACCACTGTCCACTACCGTCAGTCACCATCTGACCACTTTCCCACAACTTTTCTAGCCGGCGACCCTCCCATTAGCCACGTCTTCTCTTATTCGAAAATTCCCCAAAGTTTCAACCTGATCCGAAGAGCCACGAGCCCATACATGCAATTTCACAGATTTGTTGCTCACACCATGCGCCATCCTTCCAAACCGAGCATGGCGGCACATCCAGCCGCATTTCCAGCCTTCGTCTTCATTACCAAACTCACCTCTCTCTCCTTTATTTGGATCTGTCTTCACCTTGACCAATCGCACAATAGATTGTTGTGTACCCTTGCTCAAAGGGGTTAAGGTGTATTGGGGTTTCTGTTTTTTACCATTGTACACTAACCCATGGCTGTTTCACCGTCTTTCTGAGCACCTCCATCGTTCATTTGTCTCCCCACACATCTCTGACCTCCACCTAACCATTTGGCTTCCTTGGGCTGTGTTATGCCAAGTTTGACACTTGGATAGTTGGTGTGATTGTTGTTTATTAGCATTCTTTATGGTGATTATCTCTGGTTTTGGTTACTATTTGGTTCTTTTCCAACGCTAGCATAACATTGAGCAGGAGAATGAGAATAAATTCATCTCAACATGTACTTCAATGTCGGTATTCGTCATGTCATTCTTTTCCCACTAATGGATCATACCAGTGGCTTCTCTTCCCATCGACGGTCATTCTGATGGTAACTTATGTTGGTTATGACTCACACCAGCTTGGCTCTTTGTCTCAAATGCTCTGGTCCGGTTCTTTGTCCTAAATGCTCTGACCCCAACTCTGTGTCCCAAATGCAATGGACCCATCTCCGTCCTAGAAGCAGTTTCCAGCCACTGTCTTCGTCCATCCCAACCATTATCACACTATCAAATTATTTAATTATTACAAGCTCAACCTTGAGGTGGAGTGTTAGAATATCTGAAAAAATCTCAAAATATATTTATTGTATTTTGAAATATTTTAGAGTATCATAGATAATCTCTTAGTATTTATTTCTTATTTATTATATTTCCTGATTTATTTCCTTATTTAATTAGGATTAGAAATCTAGAATTAGTATAAATAGTACCATTGAGTTTGTCTTTTGTATCACATCATCATCATCACACAAATATCAATATAGTTTTATTATTTTGAGTATTCATTTTCTCTCTTTTCCTCCTTCCCTACTTAAAACCCTCCAATTCAACAGTAATGATTTAAGAAAGAAGTGTCTATGATAAGCTTATGTGTGACAGGGAGCCAACAACTAGCACTTTGAGGAAATGTTTTGAAGAAAAAAAGTTGCAAAAGTTTCTATAAACATGAACAGAAGTACAAGAACAAATAATAACATGAACAATTCCATACTTAAAAAAGAAAATGAAGTTTGGTGCCTGGTAGTAACCACACATTTAAATAGCAAACCCTGCCTCAAAACTGACAACACCACTAAAACCAATCATCTGCCTCTTGGCAAGATTATGTTTGAGATAACTTTGCAAGCCTAGATAGTACACAATGGTTGACTTGCCAATCGTATCATGCTCACACATATAATTAGCATTGACAATGACAATGGTTTTGATAATAACAAACAAGAAAGAAATGTTATGCAAAGATCAAGTCTCAATGGTCTTCAAGTTTAGCTTATAGGACTTAAATTTTGTGTAAAGGTAAAGAGGAATCATACTAAGTTCATATCTCGTTTTTATTCAACTTAAATCTCTATGAAAAATCATGTTTTATACTTCTGAAAACTTTTATCAAATTTGAACAAAATGAGTTTAGAAAAGTTGGAAAGGTTTTGGGAATCTTTGGTTGCAAAGGTTTTTAAAAATCATCTTTTTTTTATAGCCAATAATAGATTATTTGGAAATCAATAACATATTATCTGGAATCAATAATAGCTTATTTGAAAACCATAACAAGTTATTTGACAAGTTAGTAGCGCGCCTTTTGTTGTTTTAAAAGGAATAACCGATTATGGAGTATCCATAACAGGTTATTTGACAAGTCAGTAGCACGCCTTTTGTTGCTTTAAACTACCTAACCGATTATGGCTTCATAATAATTTGTTATTATCGTGCAACAATGTTTTCTAAAAACGCAAATAATCTATTGTGTAATTTGTTATTTGTGTGCAATAATCTGCTATGCAAAACTAATAATCTATTATTTGAGTGTCTAAAAATGAAAAAATAACTGCTAGTTACTAGCATTTAATGCTCCCAACCACCTTCATAATTGGTTCTATTTCTTCAATAGGGCGCCTTTTGTTGTTTTAAAAGGAATAATCGATTATGGAGTGTCCATAACAAGTTATTTGACAAGTCAATAGCGCGCCTTTTGTTGTTTTAAACTATCTAACTGATTATGACTTCACAATAATCTGTTATTCGTATGCAACAGTATTTTCTAAAAACGCAAATAATCTGTTATGTAATATGTTATTAGCGTGCAATAATTTGTTATTTAGGCGTCTGAAAACGAAAAATAACGGCTAATTATTAGCATTTAATACTCCCAACCATCTCTGACAATTCTATTTCTTTTGGGCTTTAACAAAGCTTTAGAGACTTAAATGAAGTTGGAAAAATATCTGAAAATCTTTCTTGAGCATTGAATACGAGTTTTAACTCTATTTTCTCTTTAACCCCTGTTTTGAGCTTTAGTGTGTGATTTCTTAATACTCATTAGACTTTAATTTGTATTATCTACTCTTGTGAGAATTTTTAATCTTTCTCTTAATCTTAAAATCATTGTAAGAGGGTAAGGTATCCCTCAAGAGAAAAAAGAGTGAGGTATCCCTTGTAATGAAACTCAAACACAAAGATGAAGTATCTCAAAGGTGTTGTGAGTACTCTTTGTAACATCCTTAATAACATTACCAAATATGTAACATCTTCTTTTTAGCATGTTATACTTGTATAAGGTCATAGCGGTACCATAATACTTGTTTAACAACAACAACAACAACAACCAAGCCTTTTCCCACTAGGTGGGGTCGGCTACATGGATCAAACGGCGCCATTGTGTCCTATCATGAACCAAGTCTTCAGAAAAGCCATTCAAATCTAGATCTTTTTTAACCATTTCACTTATAGTCTTTCTTGGTCTTCCTCTACCTCTAGCTATTGGACTATTCTCCACCTGATCTACTCTTCTTACAGGGGCTTCTAAGGGTCTTCTCCTTACATGTCCAAACCACCTATGGCGAGATTTTCCCATCTTTTCCACAATAGGTGTTATCCCTACTTTCTCTCTAATGCATTCATTCCTAATCCTATCTTGTCTAGTATGGCCACACATCCTACGCAACATCCTCATCTCCGCGACATTGATCTTGTGCTCTTGTTGGCTTTTTACCGCCCAACATTCAGTACCATACAACATTCATGAGCCTTATATTGCATGCGAGTAAAATTTACCCTTGAGCTTGAGAGGCACTTTCCTATCACAAATAACTCCTGAAGCACTCCTCCATTTCATCCATCCAGCTTGAATCCTATGGTTTACATCTCCTTCTATCTCTCCGTCATTTTGTATGATGGATCCAAGATACCTAAACTATGTAACTTGTGGTATGATATGATCTCCAATTTTTACCGCTAAGCTAGCATTAACATGTTTTTTACTTAACTTACATTCCATATACTCCGTCTTACTCCTGCTTAGACGAAAGTCATGTTCTTCCAAAGCCCGTCTCCATAACTCTAGCTTCCCATTTATTTCTTCTCTCAACTCTCCAACTAAGACTATATCATCTGCAAAAAGTATGCATTGTGGCACTGACTCTTGGATATGCGCAGTTAGTACATCCAAGACCAAGGTAAAAAGATAAGGACTCAAAGCTGACCCTTGGTGCAGTCCTATAGTTATAGGGAACTCTTCTGTGACCCCACTCGGTGTTCTCACACTAGTTTTAACCTCATCATACATATCTTGGATTGCTCGAATATAGGCAATACGAACTCTTTTCTTCTCCAAAGCCTTCCACAAGACCTCTCTCAGTACCCTATCGTAGGCTTTTTCCAGATCAATGAAAACCATGTGTAGGTCTTTTTGCTTCCTCCGATACCGCTCCGTCAATCTTCGTAGAAGATAGATTGCTTCCATGGTTGACCTCTTAGGCATAAAACTAAATTGATTCTCTGAAATATGAGTCTCTTGTCTTAGTCTCCTTTCAATGACTCTTTCTCATAACTTCATAGTATGACTCATGAGCTTAATCCCTCTGTAATTTGCACAGTTTTGTATATCTCCCTTATTCTTATAAATAGGGATTAAAGTGCTTCTCCTCCATTCATTTGGCATTTTCTTAAACCTCAATATCTCGTTAAACAGCTTTGTAAGCCAGCTTTTACCTTTATCTCCTAGGCACTTCTATATCTCAATAGGTATATTATCCGGTCCGACCGCTTTTCCATTATCCATCCTCTTCAATGCTTCTTTTACCTCAAACTCCCGAATTCTATGATAAAATGTTTTATTTTGGTCTTCCTCTCTAGTGTTTAGAATGTCTGAGTCCCCTAATGTCTTGTGTTCCTCATTAAATAACTTGTGAAAATAATCCTTCCATCGATCTTTGATGTCTTGTTCCGTAACCAAGACTTTACCCTCTTCATCCTTAACGCATTTCACTTGATCCAGGTCTCTTGTCTTCCTTTCCCTACTTTTAGCAAGCTTGTAGATACCTTTCTCCGTCTTTGGTGCCCAACGATTGATATAACCCATTAAACGCTTTAGCTTTCGCCTCGCTCACTGCCTTCTTAGTATCTTTTTTAGCTGCCTTATATTTTTCCCAATTTTCATCATTTTTACATGTGTCAAGCTTTATAACATTCCCTTTTAACCTTAACCTTATCTTGTACACTTGTGTCCCACCACCAAGATTCTTTATCCTTGGGTCCAAAGCCCCTTGATTCACCGAGTGTCTCTTTTGCTACCTTCCTAATCCCTCTAGCCATCTCGTTTCACATATCATTAAGACTCCTTGTACTTCCCAAATCTCTTCCTCCATAATCCTCCTCCGAAAGAAAGCATTTGTTTTCCGCCCTTTAGTTGCCACCATTTGATCCTTGGCTCTCTGTCTCGACAATTTCTCCTTACTCTCATCTTAACTCGTACATCCATAACCAAAACCCTGTGTTGGGTAGTCAAGCTCTATCCAGGGATGACTTTGCAATCCATGCAAGTCTTTCTATCGATTTCCTTAATAGAAAGAAATCAATTTGAGAGAAAGAACCCCGCTTCTATATGTGATAAGATCTTTCTTCCCGCTTCCTAAAACAAGTGTTAGCTATTGTAAGATCAAACGCTACCGAAAAATCTAGAATCGCTTCGCCTCTCGCATTAACTAACTCCTAGACCATAACCCCCATGCAAACCCTCATACCCCCTAAATTCGCTCCCCACATGACCATTTAGATCCCCACCTAGAAAAATCTTCTCTCCCAATGGTATTCTCTGCACTAAACCTTCTAAATCCTCCCAAAATTTAATCTTGTAGTGCTCGTTTAACCCTACTTGGGATGCATACGCACTGATAACATTAAAAGTCTCCTGTTCCACAACAAACTTCAAAGCTATAATCCTATCTCCAAGTCTTGTCACATCCACAACATTATTCTTCCAATTCTTATCTACTATTATGCCTACCCCGTTTCTAGATTTTATCTTGCCAGTGTACCAAAGCTTAAAACCCGAAGTGTCGAGTTCCTTTGCCTTTTCTCCAACCCACTTAGTTTCTTGTAGGCACATAAAATTAATCCTCCTCCTAATCATGGTGTCAACTATTTCCATTGATTTACCTGTAAGTGTGCCTATATTCCAAGTTCCAAAACGCATCCTACTCTTGTGAACTAACTTCTTTACCCACACTCGTTCACGAAAATGTGGGAACCCTTGCTTATTTTTCACTACACCCAGGCGGCGATGCAGCGGCTCTTGCTCATTTGACACTGTACTCGAGAAATACAGCGCGTTGCTTAGGGGCAACGACCTAGCATTAACACAATTACTTCTTTGATCCATGTCATAAAGATTCGACAAAGTTTTACGTTGGCTGTCGACTGCATAACACAACCCTCCTCTTTTATCCGAGCTTGGGACCAGCTATGTAGGAATTTGCAACAAAGCTCAGCATAGGCAAAACGTACAAAATGACTATTTTAACTCAGAAAAAATAACATAAATGCATAATCAAAGGAAATAAATATGAAAAATTTATTTCTAAGTTATAAATGTGTAAAAAATGTAGTTAAATTTTGAGGACAAACGGAGTTAGTTTGATATTTTTAAGAATAAATTTAATAAAATAGTTAGATAGCATAGAAAATTATGAAACTGCTTGGAGATAATAAGTGAAATATGAAGAATATTTTGATATAAAAAATAAGTTAAGGCAGGTACGTTTACTTACCTTACAGGTTCAATTTAATTTTAAAAAAATAGTGTAGCTTGCTTAGTGAATGACAATGTATGGAAAATTATGGAAATCCGAATATAAGAATTTAGTTGAGACCTGTGATTTTTGGGAACACTTATGGAAGTTGAAAAAAGTGATTTTTAAGGATTAAAGTATTCCTAAGAGATATAAATGTTTCTAGTTGAAATTTTAAATTATTTCCTTCTCTAAATATCTCCGCCCACCCCTTTCTCTCTCTGTTTCTGCTTCTTTCTCACTTTTCTCTCTTCTCACTCTTGCTCATCTCCTTCCTCTCACGCACACTCAGCTAGCAATGGAGGAAATCAAGAAAAAAATAAAGGAAACAAACAACCAAAGAAGAAGGAAGAAAGATCAAGAGGAAGAGGATTGAAAGGAGAAGAGGAAAGCACCTTAAGGTAGGGGGTTTTATATCAAGTTTCTTCATCTTTTATTTTCTTAAGCTTTGAAATCTTGTGATCTTGTAATTTTGTTGAAGATTTTCAAATGATAATGATGATTATGGGTTGATTGTAGATTGAGAATTTGAAATTATTGGTTGATGCTTGCTGAACTTTGAAGTTTTAAAAATGGGTTTGAAACCCATATCTGCTTGGTTTGATTTGTTAATATTTGAATCATTGAATATTATAAATATGATGTTGTTGAGTTGATATTTGCTGGTTTTGAAGTTTGAGTGGTATTCCTTCATCATGTTGAGCAGCTAGTTTCTCGGCCAAACACTAGAAATTTCAGCACAGAAGCTATGGAGCCGCGGCACCATTTTGGTGAAGTGCCACAGCATAACTGAATTAAGGTGCCACGACACCAATTTTATGAGGTGCCAAGGCAAAATTGGATGGAGGGCCATGACTCACTTTGGGAAAGTGAAGCCATGGTATAACGTAAGTAATTCCTCTAAGTTTGTAAAATTTTTCATGTGTAATTTTACTATGAAATGTATGATACCTTGACATAAACTGATGTAATGGAGTAAATTAATACTTGATAAATGAAATATTATAGCATGATGCTATGATTTGAGAGTTACCTTGATGATATGAGATTGATTGATGATATGATAGGGATGAGATATGAATTTTGATTTTATTGATTAAGAACTTGATTCCTAATGTAATGTTATGTCAAATATGATTATGCATAGGTTTATTATGAATGCCAAGATTTGTGAGATGATTAAGTATTGAATGTTGATAGGAAATGGAAAGCATGGTATTTTGACATGTCAAATTGAAATACTTATCATGTGAAGTATTGTTTTTGCTTTGCATGAAATGAATGATAAATGTGATTAATGTTGATAAGCATATTGAGATATTAATGAATGATTTTGTAAGGCATAGTAATGGGAAGCATGACAATGAAAAGATAAGGGTAGATTGAGGTTGAGTAAATGAAAAGATAAGTCCCTCCCTCTCTACAATGTATGGTATAAATGAGAAGCTTAATAGATAAGGCTGTGTTTCCCTATTATGCAAAGAGAACTTGATTATGTGAAAAGTGTATGAAGTAATGGTTTTACACAATTATGTGTAGTATGGAAAGAAATGGATTGACTGAATGGTTTTATAAACAATTATGTATGTTTTGTTTTCAAACTTGTTGCTTGTTAATTTACATGTATGAATGGCCCTAAGGCTTGAGCCAAAAAGGAGCTCCTAGTGCCAGGGTTATGGTAATTAAGAGTTGACCCTACTATTGTGAGAGAAGATAACAATTATACCCAATATGGTATTAAGGGTTAATCCTACTATTATGGGAGAATATAACCACACGTAGTGCAAGGAAGATAAGGAACAATAAGGCATCCTACTCCTTCCTACCTAAAATATACAAAGAACAAAAGAGCGTCCCAGAACAAAAATTTCCTAGAAAGGTGCAAGTAACACGTGTTTTCCAAAAACAAAATCTTTTTAAAACATTGCATGAGCATACTTTATGACATTCCTTAGGCATAATCATTCATCATAAAGCATTGCTTAAAGTGACAATTGTATGAACGATTGTCTTGTTTTATAATAATTTAAAGATTGAGGTTTAGCTTAAAGGTGTTAATGAAAAAGAATGCTTGTGTTTGCTGTCACCATATCTATTATGAATGAATATGCTAATTTATATGTAGAATAGCTATGTACTGATTAAATTGTTTTTAGTAATTAAATGAACTGTCTGCTTTGGGAAGGAAAAAGACTGAATTTTGACTTATGTCACATTTCCAAATGATTAAGTATAATTTGTTTTTTCCCAAAGTAACTAGATTTACCATGATGACACGTTTTTTTTTAAAAAAAAAATTACTACTAAGAATTATTAATTCTCACCCCAGTTTTTGTGTTCCCATGATAAATCCATAGGAGCATCTAAGCAAGCGCGGAACCAAAAGATAAAGACTTAGCATAGCAGCTTATGTAATTATATTAGTTTTGTATTTAGATTAATGGTTCTGTAATTAAGCTATTATGATTAGCTCTTTGTAAAAGTTTGTAATCTCGAACACATTAGATAGATGTTTAGTAAAGAGCAAGTTTCCAGATGTGTAAAATGTCTTATTCCCTTACTTTTTATTAAAGGCTCTATATATTTTTTTCGTTAATAACTATTATACAGGTTATGTATTTACGTTTCAAGTTTAAAAGTGGCATACTTAATTCTATTTACTTAGTGTACTCAGAGTATACTACAGTGTCTAGAATTAAGGTGTTACAAAATACGTATCCAGAATTACATATTAACAATTTGAATTAAGCATGTCACATAAACTAATGAAATAACTTAAATAATATCAAAACCTATTCTAGGTCTTCTTCCTTTGCCTGCCTGTTGAATTACGCATCTCTGGAAATATTATGGAATACAAATAAATGGATGATAATTCTAAGAATTCTCAGTAGTACTATTAAAAATCCATGACATCATAATACTTCTAGCTATTTTGGAGAAAACACATTTAAAAAAAAAACTCATATGGTTTATACACTAGAAAGGTGGTAAAATGTCAAATCTGGTTCTTTCTCTTCTTGAAACAAAACTCCAATTATTAATGATATCCAAAAACATTTATTATCAAGCATCACAAATTATATTCATAAATACTTTCAGAAACAATTTCTAAACAAGAACCAAAATCTCAAATTTATTTAATGGTTCTTATAACATAACTGAGTTATAATATGATATTCAAATTGAAATTTATCTTAGTGCTCATTTATCCATGCGCTAATTCTGACAAAACTCACAATACTGTACCAAGACAGTAAAGGTCACCTCACATAACTTGAGTTCTATATACTCAAGGTAGGTCTCACTACCACAAACTAAGTAATAGTCTGCTTTCAAGTTGGTGTACTCCAACTTACTATTCATGACAATTCCATGCTTGTCACACATAACTATTCCTGAGTATCCTTATATACACAAGGGAAACTCCAGCAAGTGAGGAAACTCGTGAGGAATTTAAGAATATAGGATCCCCTTCCTCACGGAGGATTATCTCCATAATTCTAATGGAATTTTGGATACTCGTGAGGAATTTACGAATATAGGATACCCTTCCCCCAAACAAGATCAACTCCAAAATTCACTAATGCCAAATTCATTCAAATTCAAGGAATACTCATATAATGGAAATAGCATTCTCATATTCAATTCAAATACAAATTCTATGAGTACTGATTATTCAAACACAATACAATTACCATTTTAGCTCAACCTTAAAGAATTAAGGGAACAAATTCTCATATTCATATTAAATTGCTCAACTTTGCATTCAAAGGTGCAGTACAAATTCAAATTCAAACTCAACTTGACTAATCAAGGAGCAATATATTATCTAATACATAACTAGTGCACAATTCTATCATTCATCGCACTTCAAGAACTCTTAACAAGTAACCTTTACTAATAACATCCAAACATTAATTCTTTAAATATTGGATGCAATATCAACTTAGATTCCAATTCAGCCAACATGGCTTATTTAGCACATCAGAGATTGTATCAAATGCATTAGGTTAATTTCCATCTTGAACTAGTAACTAAGTGCAATTTATTCTTAACATTTTCAATCAAAACTTAGCACCAATGCATGATACAAATGCACACAAATCCTGGTCACAACAGGGCAGCAACTGTCGTGACCTTTTCATCGTTAGTCAAGCAACATTTTAATCTACAAATACATCAAAATTCTGGTCACAACAAGGCAGCAATCTGCCATGACCAATTCAGCCATTCAAGCCACCATTTCATGCACAAAAACATCGAGATTTTGATCACAACAGGGCAGCAATTCATCACCATTCAAGACACAATTTCATGCATAAAAGCAATCAAAATTCTGGACACAAACAGGGCAGCAAGCTGCCGTGACCATTCAGCCCCAAGAACACAATGAAATCTCATTTTTCTCATCATTTTCAACATCACAAATTCAACTCAAGCATCAATAAAAGAGAAAGAACAAATTTGAGCAAGGAATCCCTTCTAAATTATGGTATGACCAAGTACCACACAACTCAAGAACTCCACCAACAATTCAATTTTTCATCCAAGTATTCATCAAAGAAAGAGAAGTAGATGAAAGTAAGGATTAAAATCACCAAATACAAGAAATTTCTCCTTCCTTTTCTTGGTCTGGCTGTGACCTCAAAGGAGAGCAAAGTTCATAAATTTCATTCACAAATAATTGAAAAAGAAGAGCAAGTGGAAGGCAAGCATCCCCTACCTCACTTCCTAGCCTTGGTTCCTTAAGTTCCTTTCCTTTTCTTTCTCTTTTCCTTCCTTTTTCTTCTTCCTCTTTCACGTTTTCCTTCCTCCGATTTTCCAGCTGCAGAACTCTGAGAAAGATGAAAACAAAGTGAAGGAAAAGTCAAAGATTTGTTAGATAAAAGGTGAAGTAGTATGGCGGTGGATGGAAACAAAATGGGATAAAATTTGTTTGTATCTGTGATGTACACTTTAATCTTCCAAAGCTAAGTTTTCAAGTGTCCATAAGTGTTATGAAAAATTTTAGAACTCAACTTAGTCCTTGGATCCATATTTCCATAATTTTTCATATTTTGTTATTTATCAGTTAGGCTTCATTATTCTGTCTTAAGTTAAATTAAACCTAAGGATTAAGTAAATATGTTTACTGATACTTATCTTAGTTGGTATTTTATACCAAAATATTCTCCATATTTTACTTGTCATCCCCATGTAATTTCATAATTTTCTGAGATACTTAACAGTTCCCGTTATTTATCTTCAGTGTCCTTTAAAATACCAAGGTAACTTAGTTGATTATCCAAAATTTACTATAGCTCATCAATTGTCCATAACTAGGAAATAAATTTTCCATATTTATTTCCATCATATCAATTGTTTATGCAGAAACTTTAGCTATTCTTCATATTCAATGTTATAGAATTATGCTCAAACTAGTTCACAAGGCCACTCGAATTAACAAATAACTCATACCAGTATTACTGAGCTTTTATAACCCTGATTAGGACTATTAGGTTAGGGAGAATGTTACACTCTTGAATGTAAAGATTGCAAACACCTGTTGAAGCTTGAAGTTTAGTGGATAAATATCAGGTGAATCACTTAAGGACTAGACGTAAGTCACAAGGAGTGGTTGAACCAGTATAAATCTTGAGTTTGCTTCTTTTTACTCTATTTCCTTTACATTTGAACTTTCTTTGTTATATGTTTTCTTGAATACTTTACATCTAGTTGGTTTTTTGGTGTGAAAAGTGTTCATCCTCATCTATCTATTTATCTCTAACAATTAATAGTTTCAACAAAAATTGATAAACAAATGTTTTTAGAAAAATTTGTAAAAATCTTTTAAAACTCAATTCACCTTTCTTCTTGAGTTTGAAGCCACATGGTAACAACATAACTTTAGTGGATTTAATTTGTTCAAAGACACAGAACTCCTAAACATATGAAGTCTACTAATACCTCTCAAATCATAACAAAAAGCCTATTATTATAGCTTACATTTGTAAATTTCAATCATTTATCACATACATAGTTAAAATAAAAATTTAAGAACAATGCATACCCGCACTAAAATAAAAACTCAGAATTGTTACCCACCTAAAAAAAAAAAGAAAAGACAGATAAAATGTCTTTTTCAAACAAACGAAGAAATAAAAAAGGCAATAATATTTTCAAACATATAAATAAGACATGAATATTTTAAATTAAAAAAATGCCAAAATATAGACAACACAGTTTTGACCATGCAAGTTGGCCCAGAAAGTTTTTATTTTCTAACTATCCAATCAACTTCATACTACCTATACCATTGATAGAGTGGTTATTAAATAGATGGGAATCATGGGATATATTCCATTCAATGAACAAACTGATATAGAGAGAGGAAAAAAAGAAAAGCTTTTCAAAAGTATAATAGGCTCTTTATACTTAATCATCGTAGTTAAATATAGCCAATATTGAAGGGCGCATGGAAGAGAGTGTATCCTAAAACTATACCATTTCCTTAGCAATCTTTACAAAATACAGATTTTCTTCGATAACGGTTGCAACAAAGTTTATTTCAGAACAATAAAGAGGAGCATATTGTTTTTACTATTTTCCTTCTCCTCATAATCACTTCAAAGCCCACCAATCCCTTTTCTGTTGTAAGTGATATTAGTTACCTCTAACTGTTTTAGATTAATTTGAACTCAAATGGAACCTGCGTGATGCAGCTATGCACTTTAAACACTTTGATAAATATATTCAAAACAAATTAAACTCAAACTTCTTATCATAGCAATAATATAACTTGCTGGATCAGTTTGGAAAAAGACCATGATAATCTTTATGATTGTTCTTTATATTATTCCTTCCCTAACTTTTCTTAATCTTCCCAAATTAAAAATAGCAATATAAACTAAAAGCCCAAGAAAAAAATAACTAAAATGAATGAAAAAATCAACCTCCAAACTTGCATGATAGAACACCCCAAAAGGTATATTCATAGCCGTTGTTTAATTGATTTGGAAGAGCTAACCTAAATGGATTCCCATAGACATCTGGGAGGATATTAGCATTTTAACTCTCAAATTTTCCAAAGCATTAATTAGAAATACGCAAACAATATAATCCTTAAAAAATTATGGAAATACTTTTTTTGGACAAAATTCAATGGAGCACTTTTCCCATGGTAATGAAAACTTCAGATTAGACCAGGGATACGTTTCCATTTGATTGTAACACTCCATAGAAATCATACTCACATTCACATGCTGTTAGAAGAATTAAAAGATGCTAGTGTTCCAAAAATGCTAATACTAACCATATCTAATCCAATAGCAAAAACATTTCAGCAAACTTCCTTCACTGTTTTGGTTTTGTTCATAGCAATCCTTCTATTGCCTGCACAATGAAAAATCCACAGAGGGTTTGTAAAGTGTACCCAACATCAAACCAAAACTACATGGTTCTTCCATGCAAGCTTATATAAAAAATTACACCAACTAACAAATGTAGTATGAACTTTTATCTAACCAACCTTTGATGTGGCAGTGGCATTATACTTCGGAAGCATTGATTAAATAGTCATAAGACAGTTTGCTATAAATCAGCAATGTACTGCCAGGGTATTCACTTGACATACCATCCAATGTCAAAGCTTATATCCTCATACAACTAACAGGTCTACACTCCCATATTATCAGCAAAATAAAAATACAGAGGGTTATATAGAATTCAATGAATAAGAAATAATAAAAGCAATGGGGAGAGTAAACTGAAAATAAACACGTTATAAAAAAATGTAAAAAAATTTATAATATGAATTTCCCATAGTAACATGCTATATATATATTATAATAGAAACTAAAATTCCAAGTAACATGAAATAGCAGAAAATCAAAAGCAAAAGATCGATCAACTTCCTATTAAGTCTCAAGGGAGAACTTATCACTAACATGAAATAGCAAGAGTGGGCAGGAAATTTAGGACGATAATAGTAGCTACCTTAAAAAGGCAAACAGACCAGCTATGGCCGTGGATTCGAGGTTGGAGTTTCTCGGCAGAAGATCTGAAGCTCTTGGGAGAAAATATGGGGAAAAAAAAAAAAAAGAACGTTCTGGTTCATCGGTTAGATGAATAATAAAACTGAAAGGTAAAAAAAATAATAAGATAGGTTTCATTGCAACCTTCTCGTAATGGAATGATTAAACATTAGAAATCTAACAAATGGAGAATATAATTTTCAGAAATTTTAAGTATGGGGGCAAAAATAATTATATTTATATATAAAAATAATATTATTAATACAAAAACATAAAAAAAAAAAGTTTCAATAATTATATTTATATAAAAAAATATTAATATAAAATTATAAAAGATTAATTTACAGTTATTTCTTTTGCATTTTTATATTTTAAAAATATTGAATAATATTTTCATTATCAATACTATTAAATATTTCCCTCTCTCTATATATAATCAAGCAATCAATCAATCATTTATCTCTCATACGATTGTATAGTCGATTCTTGATAATATTCATAGGATGAAAAAATGGTTAAATAAAAGAAAAAAAAACTTGAAAAATATGAGAAATACCATTAAAACGTAACAGTGAAAAGAAGAATATGGAAGAAGATTTTAGTGTTCTGAGTATTTTGACAGACTTTAATACTCTATTGACTCCAAATCATATAGGAATAGTGAGATATTTTAGAAAGTAATATTAAAAAAATAGATTTTACTTTCTATAACTATAAATTTACTAATTTATTTGTATAGGAGTAAAAATTACATATACAAAAAGATTAAAAAGATATATATATATATATATATATATATATATATATATATATATATATATATA
Organism: Ormosia emarginata; assembly: GCA_029884605.1. Classification (NCBI taxonomy): domain Eukaryota; kingdom Viridiplantae; phylum Streptophyta; class Magnoliopsida; order Fabales; family Fabaceae; genus Ormosia; species Ormosia emarginata. Next base: position 401,132 of record JAQQTP010000023.1, read on the forward strand.
AAATTAAAGAAAAGTTTGAAGTTGAGTGGGGGCATTAGTCCCCACTTTTTTCTACCTGGGTCTCTCCCGTAGAACATTTAGCGCTGAATTTCATCGCTCGAGAACATGCATGTATAGAGAAGTCTTATATACGAAGAGACGTTGATGAAGCTTTCCTAAAGAAGGAATTGGGTATGTCAGAATTGTAAAGGAATGGGGAGACTAATTGATGAGAGAGGGAAGAGAAAAAAAATGAAGCTCATTCCTCTGAATAAGGGGCTTTCTTTATTGGAGATTTGGATATCTACCATGGTTGTAGCTGTATGTATCTGGAAGTCCTCAAATTCCAATGAAGGCTCCACCCACAATGAGAAAAAGCTTTCCAGATACGAAACTTTTCATATACCAGGCTTCTCAAATAAGTTTGTAGGGTTTTTAACCAATCTGCCCTCAGTGGCAAAGATATTTATCAAATTGTGATCTTTTTGAAACTATTTATCCGAATGCCACCCTTTTTGCCACGCTGGAATTTTTTAATATTGTCTGTGCTATGCAGGATACACCAGAACGCTTGGCGTATCCAACGTGGATACGCCAAAACACTTGGCATATCCACATTAGATAAGCCAAACGTTCTGGCGTATCCTACGTGGATACACTAAGTGTTCTGGCTTATCCAATACACATGGCTTGTTGTGACAAAATGGGTCAAGTCCGATGGGTCAGCCCGAATAACTTGACAAAATGGATGAGGTGGGCTAACAAAATGCCAGCCCGAAACTTATATGGCCCGAATGGGCATGGTCAGCCCGCTTTTTTAACACTACATAAAACTAAATGGGTTAGGTTGGGTTAGGAAAATGTCAGCCCGAAACTTATATGACTCGAATGGACTGACTCGAAAATGGCCCGACCCCAAATAGGCTGGGCTGGCGCGAATGGGCTGGGCCGGCCCGTTTTGACATAATAACTCAAGTAAAGCTTCTGACTTTTAGTATGCTTAAGTTAAACTTTTCGACTCAATTAAATCTAAGACGAGCCCAGGTTTAGAAAATTGAGTTTATGAAATTATGAAGTTAAACTTAACTAAATCTAGCAGTGGGCACCCTTAACGTATTGTAATCAAGTTTTACACTTTAAATTGATGGGCTAGAATACTAGCCAAGCAAGACTAACAAAATCAATTAACTTTAATAGTTTAAACATTCCGATTTTATAAAAAAAAAATTGACAGAATTTTTCCTATAAAGTAGACATTTCCAAAAATACTTCATCTTGTATAATGAAACATATTTATATATATTGAATTCCATATCAACAAAACATGTATAAGATGCATAAGCATAATAGAAAAATCTGGTACATATACATACAATCACAAATTAAGCAAATGTAATAAAATGTGGTACATATACATCAATGAGAAGGGTCAGGGTCAGAATGTGGTGGTCTGTGAGAGGGATCAGAAAAAGGTCCTGGCTGTGATAGTTGAGGATATGGTGGGTAACTCATATACGATTGATATAGAAATGATGGTGTAAGGGTAATGGTATAAGGATATGGTGGGTAAGGGTAAGTAGGTGGTGGTTATGTTGTAGATGGTGGATAACCTGGATATAGCGAGTACGATGGAGGTGGTGGCTGAGATGGTGGGTAAGTAACAGTAGAAGTGGACAGTGGCTGAGTACTAGGCACAGCAGAAGAACTAGAGTCATCTGGAAGTCATAGTCGTGATTGAGTACTCGCTAACCCTCTCCATCTACAGCGTGGCCTCTGCTCATCGGACTGCTCGGATGGTCCGAGAATCTCATCTGCAGGAGGAGCTGGACGAATGTGATCCAATGTGATGCGATCATGCTCCCTCACTGAAGATAAGATGTCCTTTATGGACTGTTGAAGGCTAGCCATACTAAATCCCGAACTAGGGTTCCTGACCGACGCATGGACGTGCTCTGCAATGTTAGCCTAAGATACAGATATAACACGTCATTATCAATACAAAATACAAAATGCACAAAACAAATAGCATAACATATTAGTAAAAAGCTTACCATAAACCAAATGGATGCACCAGTTCGGGAAATCCAACGCCTGGTAATCCGTCTGTACCAGCACATGTACTCAAACTGCACAGTAAGGGGAGCTTCCAAAGGCCAACCAATAACACATTGTTCCCTTCGATTGTCCCAGATGGCTATGTGTGCAAGGTGTGTGGCTTGCCAATCCTCGTCGTGTCGTCCAACCAATATAATCGAGTACAACTCGTCAGGTTGGTGTGGTCTCCGTGGTATTGGTTGGTCTATACCAAATTGACGCATCACCCTGTCTGGCTGGTGCCACTCAATAATGTGGAAAAAGATAAGTGGAACCAGTACCAGAATAATGTCCCTACCAGCGACACAGAATGCTAGCAATGAAGCCACAATCTCATCCGTATATGGCCGCTATGTCATTTGCAATCACAATTGTATAAAGAATTAGAAAGCAAGACAAATTAACTTATTTAAATCAATGTAAACAGATACTAACCTCATCACTCTTCATCTGATCAAAGAACCGACGGTAATACGGAAGCACCCCCATTGGGGTTTCAGTCAGCACCTTATGTTTATGCCACCTATATATATGTCAAGGTCATATGATGTCAACACAAGTAGTATATATAACAAACTAATGTACAGATATGTTGAGAAACTCACTGAAATCCCAGTGGACGTAGGGGACCAAGGACAGCAACGTAGGCAGCCACAAGAATATGATTAGTATTATCCACAAGTGTAGGGACAATGGGTGGAAATTTGTGCCATGCCCAATACTGTAACAGTATGCAAGCACCTCCAATCTCATGCACATTGTAGTCCGTGACCTTGCACAGCTCTCTGTACAAATAGGCCAAGACCGCAGATCCCCAGCTGTATCTCCCAGTAGCGGTAAAGTCCTCCAACAGAGGAAGGAACATCATGTGCACGTATCTACCAGAATGGTCAGGAAATAGCAATCCCCCGATCAACCGAAGTATGTACGCCCGTGCACACTACATCACGTAATCAGCTCCGTCAGCCTGGGTAAGTTATGTACGGAATGCGCTCCAGAGCCACGACATATCAATACGTCCACCTGATACGTGTGACTCAGGTGGCTGCGATCCTAACAAGGTCTGACATAGCTGCATCCAATCTCGATGGGATGTACAGCTAGTAACTACATTGCCGTCAATGGGAAGTCTCAAGATAATACCTATGTCCTCCAATGTGATGGTGTATTCTCTAGTAAGCACTAGAATGTGTGTATCTCAGGGCGCCATCTCTCAACCAATGTCGTAATGAGTGTAACACCCCAAAATTTATTTATTTTATTATAAATATTCATTTTACAATATTTGTGATTTTTGATAATTTTCTAGATTTTTTTGAGAATGTAAAATATTTTAATAGTATTCTTCGTTCTACGTACAAACTGAGCGGAGCTGGGAAAATGAGATATTTTTCCTGAGAACCTTGATCTATGGAAACGTCAACGGGGGATCTTACTAAACCCGAGACTGAACACAGTTTACGATATTTTACGTTTTTCGAAGATTTTATTAGATAAAATAATAATCGTTGTATAAATTTTATCCATCGGACAATTAATCAACTGTAACAATTATCCATTGGATAATAACATGTACTAAAAACCTTATCACATTATCCTAATGTAATCCACTTTATGTCTAATTAAATCCACTTTAATTTAAATTTATTTTATTTTAATCAAAGCTTCTTTGAGAAGCTTTGACCACTAAAAGACTAAGTTACCCTTGGCTTGTTAGAGAAGCCTCTCCACCCCTCTCTCCTCTCTCTTTGCCGCGGCAATGTGCCAAGGGGGAAGCAAAAATTTGCTTCCCACACTTAATGTATTCTCACTCAAAAATATCATTTTCCATCTAACCCTTTCTCTCTCTAGTTTCATCTTCATTTTTCTCTCCACCCTCTCTCTTCTTCTCCTCCTTCACCCACGAATTGCATCCCCCAAATGTGACCATTCTTTTCATCTTCCAACTTCATTAACACCATTTCTACACTCCCCTCAACCTCATCTACACTTCCTATTAGGAGAGTTTTTCAAAAATCCATCTTCACCTCCATTGTCTTCTAAGACCAAGCTTCAAACTTTAAGGTAAAGTTTTCATTTTTTTCTTTTCTTTTCCTTCATTTTCATGTTCTATGGTTTCACTGGAGACCAAAGATCCATCTTCTTCAAACTTTGGTGTTGATTCTTTGAGTTTGAAATTCTAGGGTTCTTGGAAACCCCAAAATCGAAACCATCAAGGAGCAAATAGGAGTCCATTTTCGTGTTCTTCCTTTAGGTAAGAGGGAGATTACTCACTTCAACCATTATTGGTGGTGAGGAGACCTTTGTGTGGTTGTTGATGGAGAAATCTATATTTGAATGCTTACTTTGTTTGGTGATTTTGCATGTTTATGTGTTCTTGATTGAGATTGATGATTGAATGATAATTTTGAATGCATTGGGTGTGTTGGAATCTTTGATAATGTTAGAAATTAATGAGTGGAAAGTTTGAGGGTTTACTACCCCATTGGAGGCCACGGTTTTGACTTGAAATTCCTAGGGTTGGAGTTAATTTGTGTAAAATAAAACTTATGTGATTAATTATGAGATGATTAAGGCATGAAATAAAAATTTTGAGGGTTTCCTACCCTAATGTGAGGCCACGGTTTTGGCCTTGGAATTTAAGAGATTGGATTGATTTTGTGTGAAATAAGATTTAAGTGATTAGATATTAAGTAATTAATGCATAAAATGAAAAGAAATTGGAACTTTGAAGACCTAGGGAGGCCACGATTTTTAGAGAAAATTTTGGGTTCAAATGATGCTTTAGTGCATTGTTGGAAATTAAAGACTTAGAAATATACATAATCCATAATGAGATGGAAGAATTAAATTGAGTAATAACTCTTAGGAGGCCACCGTTTCTAAGGGTTATTTAACCTAAACTTCTCATAATTGACCAAGATTTAAGACATTGGAAGTGTTGGATTCCATAACATGTGAATGTGATAATTGATGAACCATGTATAAATAAATATTGATGTTGAGAATTGGTTCTATGTTATTGTGAGTTCCTATGTAGGACTAAGTACTTGATGAAAATGTGACATGTTGATATTGAGAAATGATCATATGCCATTGTGGTATGCTTTATGATAAATGTATCATTGATAAACATACATGATGTACATTGTGTCGTCATACATATGTGTTGTCCATTGGACATTATTGGAAAGGCGATGTATGCCTAGGAGATTGAATAACACCTATGTGCGGTTGTGAGTAGACTAAGCGTAGGGTCATAGTAGTTGGCCCTGGGGGCATCGGGGTGCGGGTGTCTCAAAATAGACAGTGGTAGTTCCACTGGGGCCGTGGGATAGACCAATGCAAACACACTGACGATCCGGACTGAGACGTTGTCTTATATTGCGATCAATTGTTGAGGTGTCATGTATAAGCCATATTGCGCAAATATTTTTATGAGATGAAACACACTATTTTTAAGACTAATGAGATACTGGCATGACTCCTTGATCATTCTCTCCGAAGTGTTAGTGTCTAGCTCCATAGAGTAGGAACTTGGTACCATCTGCATTGTGAATTGTCAGTCTCATAATTCATTGAGCATGAATCTTTATAACTGTGAAAATATATGTTCTTATTACTGCAATAATGATCTGGCTATTGGACTGTTGACTGCTGAAGATATTATTGTTATCTGTCTGTTATTGTTAATTTTTACTATTATTTATTATTGTTCTGTTTTACTGTCAATTTTATTATTACTGGGGATGAATATATATGTTGTAATGCTATGTGGGCGTCCAGTGCCGTTTTGTTTTCTTGCTGCCATTTTGGTAATGAAAGATGTGTGTTTCACCTCTTTCTGTATTTCGGTATCCTGTTTATTTATTTACTTCTGAGAAGACGTTCCTGAGGAAGAAAAGGAAACACATGAGTTTCTAGGTTTTTGGCCATACTACGATTAGAGTTTGCTAAAGATGTCTTCGCGTCTGCGCCGATTTTTGGGGTATGCTAGGATGACCTTTCATGGGGGACTCGATTGCTGGCACATTAACTTGAGCACCAACCGTTGCATCTATCACGGGGAGCTGACTGTATCTTTGGCATGGGGCCGCTACGACCCGCCTGTTTTTGACTTCACAACTTTTGTTCACTTGAAATTCTACCTGCCTGTTAGAGATCTGTGGGATGACCTTTACTATACCCCACAAGAAGACTCTTTCCTCTCTACTACTCGGGCTTCTACCCGAAATTCGGTCGCTCCGATGGCAATTTCATCGGATGAAGAGGACCTTGAGGAGGACTCGACTACGGTCCCTTCTTGTCAGTCTTAGGGGCTGATATTGTCAGTGGCTACTGATGGCTAACCGTTTATCTTTTTAGAAAGCTTGACATTTTGCTGTATTTGATGAGTGTATATTTGTATCATCTCGAGTGGGTACATCTTTTGCTTTTTGTATAAATCATGATGTAATTAAATAGGTTGTTGCATATAAATATAAATATATATATAAATATATATATAAATATAAATATAAATATAAATATATAAATATAAATATAAATATATAAATATAAATATATTTATATTTATATATATATGTTTTTTATGGATATGTAGTTTATTTTTATGTCGGTATTACTACGACTATTTTAATTATCATCTCGCTACAAAAGGAACCTCTAAATTTATTCTTTTGACACTGCTTGTAAATAATACAATTTAAAACAAAAAAAATGTAATGCTATTTAGACAGGAACTTGTACATCTATAAAATGAATCGGGTCTATGATGTTCAAAATAATTATTATTTTCTGTAATTTATTTCATTTTTATGTTTCTAAATTATTATGGTGTGACGTTCCTTCTTCGTGAGGTAAGAAAAATGGGCATTACACTATCTTGGTATCAGAGTCCCGGTTTAAGTTTTCTTTTGGGTCTTGTGATTTTGGACGGTATTGTTTGTGCTGTGTGATTCTCTGTGTTTGGTATTCCGAAAGGATACATCTGACTTTTCTCTATGTTTTGTATAGCTTAATTTGAAAGGAGTCATGGCTAGCAGAGGAGATATGATTGCTGCAATTGAGGCAATTCAGAGGATGGTCGAGGCTATGCTGCAACAAAACCAGCAAATGGCTCAACAACAAGAGAGGACTGTACAACAACTTGAAGCTATGGTAAATGCCCAAAATCTGGAAGAATTTCGTCGTACTAACCCTCCACAATTTAAAGAAGAATTTGATCCTAAAAAGGCTACTCTATGGATCAAGGAACTAGAAAAGATATTCACAGGCATGAATTGTGCTAACGATAAGAAGGTGACGTATGCGACGTTTATACTTGCAGGAGATGCAAAGGATTGGTGGACCAGAGAACAGAGACTGCTAGAGGCAGAAGGTCAAAAGATTGCTTGGGCGGTATTCAAGGAGAGATTCTTGAATAAATATTTCCTGGAAAGTGCCAGGTATGCTAAGGAGATGGAGTTTCTTGGTTTACGGCAAGGAAATATGACTGTAAGTGAGTATGCTGCTAAATTTGAGAGCTTATCCAAATTCTCGACTTACTTTTAACACCAACCGAACAAAGTATGGAAATGTCAAAAGTTCGAGGAAGGCCTAAGACACTATATGAAGAGGGCGGTTATCACTCTGAAGATTAACCAGTTTTCGGAACTGCTTGATACGTGTCGTGTAACGCCCCTTTTTGGGAGGGAACGTCACATTGTCAAATAAAAGAAAATGCGGAAAAGTAAAGTTTTAACATTTCAAGACCCGGTTCATTCGTTTAAGTTTAACTTGTTCAATTCTTAAATACGCGAGCAAAATAGTAGAAATATATATATTTTTTATAATCATTTTAACCATGCGAAATATAAATGACGGTGAAGGATAAAATAGTAGACAAAATTCTCATCGAATAACATGCATATATATATATATATATATATATATATATATATATATATATATATATATATAAAATGTACTAACATCATTTATACTTAGATACAAGCCTGAATTATCCAAAAGCAAAACTATACCGCCCCAAAGGATTATACAAATATGCCCCAGAGATACCAAAATATACAAACCCACAAAAAAATACATCGGGCCCCAAAATAAAACACTGGTAGCCATCAGTAGCTACCAAGAACTCAATCTCTCAGATGAGGAGGGACCGTATCCGGGTCCTCAGCAGGATCCTCCTCTTCAGAGGAAACCTCCTCTTCAGAGGAAACCTCCTCTTCAGAGGAAACCTCCATGGGAACCAGAGAACCACGGGCAGGAGCCCGAGCAGTAGAATCAAAAGAGTCCTCCCAAGGGGTGTAATAACGATCACCCTACATCTCACGGATGGGCAAGTAAAACTCCAGTCGCAGGCTGATGTGGCAGGTGACGACAGGTGCCTCATGACGTCTCCAGGCTAGGGCGATCGACACATCTCCCAAGTAGCCGCAGCAATCGGAATTCAAGTTGATATGCCAACACTCCGGCCCTCCGAGGAAGGTCAGACACACATCACCAAGAAATCCACGTATACGTGCCGCCATCGTCTCAGTAGAAGCTAGTCTCGTTCGGGCCAGAAGCCGGGAAACTCGGGATCTTCCGCCTCCTTACCGTCGTCTTCGATCAATACAGTATACACACAAATAGCAAGTAACAGAGATACAAGAAAGAGGTAAGACGTCCTACCATCATTACCAATTATAGCAGCTAGAAACAGTACGGCGCCACGCGCCCAAATAGCAATTCAGAATATCATATTTAACTAATAAGCAGTAATTCCAACAGTAAGCAAATAAAAATTCTAGGCAGATAGTCATCTCAGTAATAACCAAATCAGTCGTAGATATGGAAAAATAAATATTAACAATGACAATGTATATCATGACTCACATGCATGCTTTCCCAAATTCCTACTCCATGGAGCTAGACTCAAACAGTCAAAGAGAAAGATCAGGAGACATGTCTGTAACTCGGCTGCCGAGGCCAGTGCTATCAATAAATGTTCTCGTGCACAATCATGGCATTGTACAGACATTCTACACTAGATCACGATATAGGATAGTGTCAAGTCTGGATCGTCGGTGCGTTTGCATCGGTTTGTCCCACAGGCAGAGGAGCTACCAACTACCCCTTGTGAAGGACCTGCACCCCGACGCCCCCAAGGTCATAACATAACCCACACTTGTCTACTCGCACCCGCACTAAGGTGTGTTCAATCTCCTAGGCAACTTGGCCTTACAACAGTCCACAAGGACATTCACAATGTATATGACACTATGCATGGACATGTATGATTCACAATCTCATACCATTACATAACATGCCACAATAGGCCAATATAAGCATCAATATATATTCCTTATCACACACATACCACAATTTCCATGTCATGGATCCAAGAATTCCATTTTCAAAATCATTTCTTCTCTATCGGTATGAATACATATTCCTATCACATTTAAGTAAAGTAAAATCCTTGAATCCAGGGTTTTTAGGTTATGTTTGAGTTACAAAGGACAAAGAACCATAATCTCAATCATTTCCAGCTCAAAAATCTCATTTTTGGGTCTTGGTAATCGATTACATCACCTTGGTAATCGACACATAAACAGAATCCACATGTCGATTACAATCTCATTGTAATCGATTACATGATTCAGTAACTATGATTCGTAACTCCAGGGACCTGGTAATCGATTACACAGTTCTGGTAATCGATTACCAGTCGGACAGAACCTCCGTAATCGATTACCCACAAGTTGTAATCGATTACGTGATCCCGTAAACACCATTTCGTGACATCGAGGCTTGGTAATCGATTACACCACTCTTGTAATCAATTACAAGCTAGACAGAATCTCTGTAATCGATTACACACAAGATGTAATCGATTACCAGATTTCCAGAATCACTATTTCGTACCCTTAAGAGCTTGGTAATCGATTACAAGCCCCGTGTAATCGATTACCACGCGTAAACTTGCAGAAAACAAAGTTCTCCAGGTCCTTTAACTCAAACCAAACTAATCAGTATCATATTTAATCAACAAGTTACTCAAATATACCTTCAAATCATGCAAGAGGCATCAATCAATTATACAAACCTAACAAAATGCATTATCATGAAGAACAACATTGACATACTAATCACAAAATCAAAGGATAACCCTCATTAGGGTTTTTCCACCAACAACACAATCAAGGTTCCTAGATGCTAAGAGAGGTTGAGGAGGAGTGTCTTCCTCTTACCCAAATGAAGAAATCAAGAGAGCTCTAAGAAGGCTTCTTGCAATTTTCAGATTTGACCCCAAAAGAACCCTAAAAATGGTGACTTTGTTAAAATAGCATAATGACTTGGAAAATGAAGTATGGATGGCCAACATGAAGACCATGACCACGAAAATGGAGGAGAAAGAAGAGAAGTCTTGAATCTTACCCAAAAAGCTCAAAGCTTGGAGCTTGGAGAAAATGGTGAAGATAGAGGAATTTCAAGAAACTCCAAGAAGAAAAGATGCTTAGAATGGTGAGAAGATTAAGAAAATGTAGTTAGTTTAATTTTTTGTGATGGTTGAGGGAGAAGAAGAGCTGCTGGCCGTAGCAATGGTGGAGAAAAGGAGGAGAGAAAAACTCAAAGTGAAGAAGAAGAAGAAGAAGAAAGGATGAGAGAAAAAGTGCTTTTGGTAATTAAATGAATTTGTGAGATAGATGAATTAATGGAAATGCAATTATTCACCTTGCATGGCTGCCTTCCAGCCGTGTGGAGAGAGAAGAGAGAGGGTGAGAATTGGCTTCCAAGAGAAGCCAAGGGTATTTGAGTCAATGTTTGGTCAAAGCTTCTCAAAGAAGCTTTGATTATTTAACATTAAATTTGAATTAAAGTGGATTGATTAGACATAAAGTGAGTTTTCATTTGGATAAGGTGATAGGATTTTTATTACACACTATTATCCAATGGATAATAGTTACAGTTGATAGAAGTCAGTATTTAATTAATCTGACAGATAAATTTTTCGCAGTATTGATTTATTTTATTTGTAAAGATTTCTCGAAAATTATGAAACCTCGTAAACTGTATCCAGTCTCGGGTTTAGTAAGATCCTTCGTCGACATGTCCATAGTCCAAGGTTCGCGGAGGAAACATCGCGTTTCTCAGGTTCTGCTCAGTGCGCACGCAAAGCGAGAAATATATTAAAATATTCGTCGTTTCTGAAAAATTCTAGAAAAATTCCTAAAAATCAAGAATAATATAAAATGATCATTTATACTTAAACAGATATTTTTCGGGATGTTACATGTCACTGGGTGGAAGACTTAGACCAGGCGCGTGATGCAAGAAACCGCAACTTTGGACCTTTTCGGTCCCAAAGAGGAAGAAGTAGTAATGTTAATCGTTACTAGAAGAAGCCTTATTCCAGACCACCTGGAAATCAACAATAAAGACCGCAAGGTGGAAGTCCTGGAGGAAGTCCAAGTAGAGCTGGTCAAACAATTGTGTCTACGCTGAGATGTATGAAGTGCGGGAAGGATCACTACACGAAGGACTGAACTATTAAAGGAATTATCTGCTTCAGATGCGGGAAACCTGGACATGTTTCTCGTGATTATAACCAATCTAAGGCGGAACCTTCTGTCAATGCTGCTAGAACTGCTAAACCGCAGGCTGAGGGTAGAGTTTACACCCTGAGTGGTGCTGAAGCCTCTCAATCTGAAGATCTCATACAAGGGGAAGATGTCATAGAAGGTAATCTTTTAACTATACTGCATGACTCTGGTGCAACTCATTCTTTCATTTCTTACGACTGTGTGAAAAGACTTGGTTTACCTGTGTCTTCTTTGCCTTTTGATTTGACTGTTTTAACCCCTACTGCTAAACCCGTTGTTACTACCAAAGTCTGTTTAGATTGTCCCTTGATTGTTGAAGGTGAATCTTTTCTGTTGATTTGATCTGTTTGCCACTATCTCAGTAAGATGTGATCTTAGGAATGGATTAGTTATCTACTAACCATATCCTATTAGATTGCTCTAGAAAACCATAGTTTTTCCTTTGGATGAGAATTCTATATTTTTGACGGCTAACCAAGTGAAAGCTTTCTTGAAAGAAGGAGCTCGGGGATACATGTTGCTGTCTTCTTTGAAAATCAAGAATGAGGTGGATGTGAACACACTTCCAGTGGTTCAAGAATTTCCTAAAGTCTTTCCTGAAGATGTACCTGGTTTGCCACCGGAGTGAGAGATCGAGTTTACCATTGACCTTGTACCTGGAGCTGGTCCTATTTCCATAGCGCCTTACAGAATGTCACCAACAGAGCTAGTTGAGCTCAAGAAGCAATTAGAAGAACTTTTGGAGAAACAACTTGTTAGACCTAGCATATCACCTTGGGGAGCACTGGTACTGCTAGTTAAGAAGAAAGACGGTACTTCGAGATTGTGCGTGGATTATCGTCAGTTGAACAAAGTCATAATCAAGAACAAGTATCTATTGCCGAGGATAGATGACCTAATGGATCAACTGAAAGGAGCGGCGGTGTTTTCTAAGATCGATTTGCGATCAAGTTACCATCAGATCAGAGTAAAAGTGGAAGAAATTCCTAAAACGGCTTTTCGTACCCGTTATGGACACTACGAGTACCTGGTAATACCTTTTAGTATGACAAATGCACTTGTTATTTTCATGGATTATATGAATAGAATCTTTCGTCCTTATTTGGACAGATTCATCGTTGTCTTTATCAACAATATCTTGATTTATTCGCAAAATTAGGAGGATCATGTTGAACATCTCAATATAATTCTTCAGATTTTGAAAGAGAAGGAATTATACGCCAAGTTATCGAAGTGTGAGTTTTGGTTGAACGAAGTTAAATTCTTGGGCCATGTGATTTCGAAGGAAGGAATTGCTGTAGACCTATCAAAAGTGGAAGCTATCCTACAGTGGGAAAAATCGAAGACGGTGACAAAAATTTGAAACTTTGTTGGATTAGCCAGATATTACCAAAGGTTCATCGAAGGATTCTCTAAGATTGATGGACCTCTCACCTAACTCACAAGGAAGAATCAAGCTTTTGAGTGGACAGATGCTTGCGAAGAAAGTTTTCAAGAGCTAAAAAGGAGATTAATTACTTCGCTAGTGTTAGTTCTACCTGATCTAAGTGAACCATTCGAAGTATCATGTGACGCTTCATATCAAGGATCGGGTTGTGTCCTTATGCAAGGCAGAAATGTGATGGCTTATGCTTCGAGACAATTTCGAGTGCATGAGAAGAACTACCAAACTCACGACTTGAAGTTAGCTGTTGTTGTATTTACTTTGAAGATATAGAGACATTTTCTCTATGGAGCAACATTCAATGTCTTTAGTGATCACAAGAGCTTGAAGTATTTATATGATCAAAAAGAGTTGAACATGAGACAACGAAGATGGTTAGAATTCCTGAAAGATTATGATTTCCAACTTCAGTATTACCCTGGAAAGGCCAATGTTGTGGCCGATGCCTTAAGTAGGAAAACAATCAGCGTTTCTACCATGATGATCAGAGAACAGGATTTAATAGAACAATTCATAGACGTATGGTCTTTTGTGGAACTAATGCTAGGAAAAATCTGCATGAACATGGTCACTATTTCAAATGATTTAATGGAAGATATCTGAGAAAAGTAGAAGGTTGACAAGTTCCTGCAAGAGGAAAGAGAGCTGATGAAGCAAGGCGGTATATCAACATTAGAGGAGGGAAGTGATGAAATTTTAAGATTCCAAGGTAGAGTCTGTGTGCCTAAGGATGAAGAACTCAGGAAGTACATACTCGAACATGCTCATAAGAGTCATTAAATATGCATTCTGGAATGACCAAAATGTACCAAGATTTGAAGAAATTATTTTGGTGGCATGGAATGAAAAGAGACATTGCTAGATGTGTATCTTCCTGTCTGGTTTGTCAGAAAACAAAGATTGAACACCAAAGACTGTCAGGATTGTTACCCTTGGCTTGTTGGAGAAGCCTCTCCACCCCTCTCTCCTCTCTCTTTGCCACGACAATGTGCCAAGGGGGAAGCAAAAATTTGCTTCCCACACTTAATGTATTCTCACTCAAAAATATCATTTTCCATTTAACACTTTCTCTCTCTAGTTTCATCTTCATTTTTCTCTCCACCCTCTCTCTTCTTCTCCTCCTTCACCCACGATTTGCAGCCCCCAAATGTGACCATTCTTTTCATCTTCCAACTTCATTAACACCATTTTTACACTCCCCTCAACCTCATCTACACTTCCTATTTGGAGAGTTTCTCCAAAAATCCATCATCACCTCCATTGTCTTCCAAGACCAAGCTTCAAACTTTAAGGTAAAGTTTTCATTTTTTCTTTTCTTTTCCTTTATTTTCATGTTCTATGGTTTCATTGGAGACCAAAGATCCATCTTCTTTAAAGCTTGGTGCTGATTCTTTGAGTTTGAAATTCTAGAGTTCTTGGAGACCCCAAAACCGAAACCATCAAGGAGCAAATAGGAGTCCATTTTCGTGATCTTCCTTTAGGTAAGAGGGAGATTACTCACTTCATCCATTATTGGTGGTGAGGAGACCTTTTTGTGGTTATTGATGGAGAAATTCATATTTGAATGCTCACTTTGTTTAGTGATTTTGCATGTTTATGTGTTCTTGATTGAGATTGATGATTGAATGATAATTTTGAATGCATTGGGTGTGTTAGAATCTTTGATAGTGTTAGAAATTAATGAGTGGAAAATTTGAGGGTTTACTACCCCATTGGAGGCCACGGTTTTGGCTTGAAATTCCTAGGGTTAGAGTTGATTTGTGTAAAATAAAACTTATGTGATTAATTATGAGATGATTAAGGCATGAAATGAAAATTTTGAGGGTTTCCTACCCTAATGTGAGGCCACAGTTTTGGCCTTGGAATTTAAGGGATTGAATTGATTTTGTGTGAAATAAGATTTAAGTGATTAGATATCAAGTAATTAATGCATAAAATGAAAAGAAATTGGAACTTTGAAGACCTAGGGAGGCCACGATTTTAGAGAAAATTTTGTGTTCAAATGATGCCTTGGTGCATTGTTGGAAATTAAGGACTTAGAAATATACATAATCCATAATGAGATGGAAGAATTAAATTGAGTAATAACTCTTAGGAGGCCACGATTTCTAAGGGTTATTTAACCTAAACTTCTCATAATTGACCAAGATTTAAGACATTGGAAGTGTTGCATTCCATAACTTGTGATTGTGATAATTGATGAACCATGTATAAATAAATATTGATGTTGAGAATTGGTTCTATGTTATTGTGAGTTCCTATGTAGGACTAAGTACTTGATGAAAATGTGACATGTTGATATTGAGAAATGATCATATGCCATTGTGGTATGCTTTATGAGAAATGTATCATTAATAAACATACATGATGTACATTGTGTCATCATGCATATGTGTTATCCATTGGACATTATTGGAAAGACGATGTATGCGTAGGAGATTGAATAACACCTATGTGTGGGTGCGAGTAGACTAAGCATAGGGTCATAGTGGTTGGCCCTAGGGGCGTCGAGGTGCGGGTGTCTCACAATAGACAGCAGTAGCTCCACTGGGGCCGTGGGATAGACCGATGCAAACACACCGACGATCCGGACTGAGACGTTGTCTTATATCGCGATTAACTGTTGAGGTGCCATGTATAAGCCGTATTGCGCAAATATTTTTATGAGATGAAGCATACTATTTTTAAGGCTAACGAGATACTGACGTGACTCCTTGATCATTCTCTCCGAAGTGTTAGTGTCTAGCTCCATAGAGTAGGAACTTGGTACCATTTGCATTGTGAACTGTCAGTCTCATAATTCATTGAGCATGAATCTTTATAACTGTGAAAATATCTGTTCTTATTACTGCAATAATGATCTGGCTATTGGACTATTGACTGTTGAAGATATTATTGTTATCTGTCTATTATTGTTAATTTTTACCATTATTTATTGTTGTTCTATTTTACTGTCAATTTTATTATTACTGGGGATGAATATATATGCTGTAATGCTATGTGGGCATCCAGCGCCATTTTATTTTCTTGCTACCATTTTAGTAATGAAAGACGGGTGTCTCACCTTTTTCTATATTTGGGTCTCCTATTTATTTATGTACTTCTGAGAAGACGTTCATGAGGAAGAAAAGGAAACACCTGAGTTTCCAGATTTTTGGTCATACTACGACTAGAGTTTGCTGAAGATGTCTTCGCGTCCGCGCCGATTTTTGGGGTTTGCTAGGATGACCTTTCATGGGTGACCTGATTGCTAGCACATTAGCTTGAGCACGAACTGTTGCATCTATCACGGGGGGCTGACTGTATCTTTGGCGTGGGGCCGCTACGACCCGCCTGCTTTTGACTTCATAACTTTTGTTCACTTGGAATTCTACTTGCCTGTTAGAGATCTGTGGGATGACCTTTACTATACCCCTTAAGAGGACTATTTCTTCTCCACTGCTCTGTCTTCCGCCTGAAATTCGGTCGCTCCGATGACAATTTCATCAGATGAAGAGGACTCTGAAAAGGACCTAGCTACTGTCCCTTCTCGTCAGTCTTAGGGGCTAATATTATCGGTGGCTACTGATGGCTAAACATTTATCTTTTTGGGAAGCCTGACGTTTTACTGTATTTGATGAGTGTATATTTGTATCATCTCGGGTGGGTACATCTTTTGCTTTTTGTATAAATCATGATGTAATTAAACAAGCTGTTGCATATATATATATATATATATATATATATATATATATATATATATATATATATATATATATATATATGTTTTGTATGGATGTGTGGTTTATTTTTATGTCAGTATTATTGCGACCATTTTAATTATCATCTCGCTACGAAAGGGACCTCTCAATTTATTCTTTTGACACTATTTGTTAATAATACAATTTTAAGCAAAAAAAATGTAATGCTATTTAGAGAGGAACTTATACATCTATAAAATGAACCGGGTCTATGATGTTCAAAATAATTATTATTTTTCGCAATTTATTTTGTTTTTATGTTTCTAAATTATTTTGGTGTGACGTTTCTTCGTGAGGTAAGAAAAAGGGGCGTTACAATGAGGGAGTGATCGATGGTGCAATATTCGATATGGGCAACTCCCACGAAACTAGACAGCTCTAGATATGACAGTATCCACTCATCTGGGTCCATATGTATGAATTTATGGGTACGTCTGACACACAGATGACAATCTGGTCTTCCTTGCCATATATGTTATGAAACATGAAACTCCTACAACTCCAGTACTAATGGGTCCTCTAGGCCTGGGCGCAAGTGGAATGTCATGTCTCACGCTGTAATCAGGCAATAAACAAGAACATTAGGTAAGTCTTCAAATAATAAAACATACTATAGAATCGAATATATATATTAAACATGAGTGTATCAAGCATAAATTAATAGACACTAGTAAAAGCACAATATCAAAATGATATTAATAAAAAATAATTACGTAGATTATCAAATTACACACTGAAAATCTTCAGTTACACATAGATAGTCATCCATTACAATACAATGGGTATTAAATTATGTCCTAATCAAGTAGATGACCCTGCTTAGTCATTCCTCAAAGAAGTCGATCCACCACGACGATAACTACGAGAGTTATATCCAGATTCACCACATTTTCTACATCTTTGTCTCAGTCCTAGTTCTTGCAATCCATCTCATTTCTAAGTCGAGTTGATTTGGGTCGACCTTTAGATCGAAGCAATTGATGATCGAGTACCAATGTAATCGCCGAAGCTGGTGGCCACCATGGTTCATCCTTAATGATACCCCAATTAACCTTATACACTTTGTACAAAGTATATATTTTGTAAATACTATGCACATATTGAAAAGTGTCAAGTCTCTTGGAAGAACATGCTGCTATTGCATGAGGGCAACGGAAATGCAACACTTGAAATAGGCCACAATCACACGTGCCTTCTTGAAGGTTTAGGGAATATTTAACTCTACCCTGCTATGTTATAGGGTTGAATGCCTCTTCGACCAAAAATCTGGTTGACTGTAAATCAAATCGACGGACTTGGTGAGAGCTTACCTTGAGCACATTGACATTCCAGCTTTTCATAAAATCATCAGACCAATCTGCCTCATCAACAAGTTTCTCGTTTGCGTCATCCTTTCGATTAACAAAGTACTTTACTAATTTATAATATGTCATCTAAACAAGTGTTGTTATTGGTAGGTTTCTGCCACCTTTCAACACCCCATTTATACACTCAAATAAGTTCGTCGTCATATGACCAAATCTGTGGCCACCATCATATGCTAAACTCCATTGTTCTTTTGGAATCAAATTAATCCAATTTGCCATTTCAGGAGTAGCGGTTAAGTTTTCTAACCTAGCCTCAAATTTGTATGTCATTGGTTCATACCCTGATATTAAAATATTAAATGAGTTGGTGTTAGCAACTAAATTGTAGTTTGATAACTAGTATAGTAAACTCATAAACAATGTGAAATGTTTAACTACCTGTGTTAATAAGATATTTCTTTAGGGCCAAATTACGAAAGACACTGTTAAAATTACTACCAATATGCTGAATGCAGAAAACATGATGCGCATGCGGTGGCTGCCATCCCAGATGTGGATTCACCACTAACTGTATGATGCCTTGATGTCAATCAGATATCAAACACAGGCCCTATTGTTGTGTGACATGTGTTCGAATCAAGGCTAAGAACCAACTCCAAGTATTCTTTGTTTCCTCTTCAACAATGGCAAATGCAATGGACAGAGGTTTTCTATCGCCATCCTGTGTTGTTGCAATCAATAGTTTATGATGATATTTACCATACAAATGAGTGTCGTCAATCTGAATAATGGGCTTGCAGTATTGAAATCCAACAACACATGATTTGAATATCCAAAACAAGAGATGGAATACAAGTTTTGAACAGTTAACTCTATTGGCCTCGACATAATCAACGGTTTGCAACTCTACCACTGTGCCTAGCATGTCTCTTTGCATGACAAGTAACTATCTAGGAAATATCGCATAAGATTTATCCCAGTCTCCAAATACCTTCACAATGGCAATTTGTTTTGCCTTCCAAGCTTTCCGATAGGACACGTCATATCCGAATTGACATTGAACCCTTTCAATAATTAAGCATACTGGTACATCAGGTTTTTGCTTAACCATCTCCAGAATGTAAGAACAGATTATACGAGAGTCTAACTTCTGATGATCTTGTGACATGGCTGGATTGACACAATTGTAAGGTCCATTATATTTTCTAATTTCTCACATATTTGATTTCTTGCTTAGAATGGCCCTGACTCTCCAATGACAACCATCAGTAGCTCTGGGACACTCAATAGTGAGCCGATGTGGATCAGAATTATCAACTTTATAATTTTGATGTCTAATAATGGAATAATGTTTTAGGACCAAATCGACAACATCTTTAGAGAGAAATTGTAACCCGACATATAATTCTTCATTTGGACTCCAAATACCATGAGAATCTAATTCAGGCAGATTATCAGGTGCACTTAGCACATCCCAATTGATTTCAAAAAACTGAGGGCATTGAGGCACATACGTAGATTCAAGAGGGACTACCAATGGAGGGACTAGTTGTTGTATATTTACTTCAGGGCCAGATTGATCTTCTTCTAAGTCAGTGTCTGTATCTTCACCCCCAGGCATCTCCCCTTCATCATCGCTTGTGTCAGATAATGCATCTGTTATAAGCGAGTTATCAGTTTCAAAGTCCAACTTAAATGAGCTCCCTTCAGGCATTGCAGACGTACCAACTTCTTGAGATTGTACTTGGACAGGAGCATGTGTCATGGAGAATTGAGTGTTGATAGGGTACGATGATTCAGCAGGATTAGAAGGACCAGCTTGTAACCCTATTTCAGAAGGAGTTTCAGCATGCTCATTATGCTCACTTGTTTCTATCTTGACATATAACTCCATAAAAGTTAAGTTAGGATGCTGATCAAAGCAATCAATCATGCAAGCAACGTCTTCATCATCTTCTAATGGAAGAGCTATCCATCTTAGAACATTACTCTATTGTGGAAATCTGTACACAACATTAGACATAACTTGATTTTCTTGGAGGCTTAATTTTAAATGAATTCTCCTTTTTAAAAGCTCAATAGTCATATCACATTGAATCATGATAGACTTGGGACGAGGACTTTGTACATTAGACCATCTTCACCTTCATACGTTCTCCCATTGTAGTAAATGAGAACAACAAGGTGTTTGGTTGTCTTACACTTCTGAATAATAATAATACAAACAATTCAATTTTGTACAAACAAATTTCAAAAACCTACTAAATAACAATAAAACATATATAATAAATACACAATTAATAATAATAAAACAAATAATAATAATAATAATAATAGTAATCAATAATAATAATAAATAATAATACTCAATTATTCTAACAATAAAACAAATATACAATACATAATTAATATAGAAACTAAAAAACATAAACAATAATTCTAACAATAAAACAAATATACAATACACAATTAATATACAAACTCAAAAACATAAATAATAATTCTAAAAATAAAACAAATATAAAAAAATAATATAATAACTCAAAAACATAAATAATAATTCTAACAATTAAAATATTCAAGCAATATATATAACAATAATAATAATAATCTAATGATAGAAATACTTACAAATATGATTCTCTCACAAGTTACAGTCACAGGAGAGTTCGAGAGAGAGTTTAGAGAAAGTGAAATCTAGAGAGAAGGTGAAAATTTGAGAAATGAAGGAAGTTGTCGTGGGAGGGAGAGGGGAGGAGGAGTTATAGGGGTCAATATAGGATACGTCAGAATGCTTGGAGTATACGTGGATATGCTAGAACGGTTGGCGTATCCACGTTGGATACGCTAAGCGTTCTGGCGTATCCTACGTGGCACAGACAATATTAAAAAATTCTAACGTGGCAAAAATGGTGGCATTCGAATAAATAGTTTTAAAAAGATAGCAATTTGATAAATATTTTTGCCATTGAAGACAAATTAGTCAAAAACTCTAAGTTTGTAAGTCTCAATAATTAAAATTACTCCATTGTCCATTAAAGAAAGAAAGAATACTATATTACACAAAAGGGACAGAATTGGGTTTAGAAGAAAATTTTTTGTTGGACTAAAATGCCCTGCAAATGGGTGGGAAAAAATATCATGTAAAATTGACATGTAAAAGTTTCATAAATGTATATTGTACTAGTAGGAGGCCGTGCAATGCACGAGTGCATTTAATTTATGTTATGTGTGTTATATTAATAATTAAGATTACTTTAATTATACTTACTATGAATTATTTTTAATTAAAAAAATTAGACTATTCAAATTAATAGATGTAGAATATATAAAATGATAGATAAACTTTTTTTTTTGTTTTTGATAAAGTATATGTGAGAAATAAACATGAGAAAATTTACACGTTATATAAACACATAAATTGATTTTAACTTTATTTCATCAACCACAAAAACTTATAGTTTAGGAAAAAAATGGAATGACACTGAGCAACACATAAATAAAATGTAGTATCCTGCTGGAAGTAGTATGTTGGTGAGGACTTCTCTTAATTGCGACTCAGCCCGATAGATTATGCTTCCCTACCTAACCATATTCCACCAAAAAAATAAATAAAAATTAGTGTTCGTAATGACTAATTAAGTCAAAACATAAATGAAGAATAAAAAAGTTTAGGTACAAAACACTCTTTCAAAGAACTAACATATATGAGATCTTTGTACAAAACCCACAATTCAAGAAGAAAATTGTAACTAGACACAAAGCTTTAAGTATAAAAGTATTAAAGATTGTATAATCAGCTACATAACTCTAACTGATTCATGCTTCTTTACAAAAATATGCACACGTGTACTTCTTAGTAATACAGGAAACCTCTTTTAAGATTAAAATAAACTTTTTTTGTGAGAAAATACTAAATACTAAATAATGGAAATGAAGAACAATATTAAACCATAAAACCCAAAAATACCTTCATTTGAATCAGTTTCTACTACTCTAGTCGTTGATCTCTATCTTGTAATGTCCACATAAACACCAAAAAATTCAGACTCATTGAAAGAATAGACATCAAAATCACGAAAACACCAAAAGTCAGACCAAATTAGTTAAAACAGCACCTCGCCATGCAAAACTTTAGAAGCTTTTTGCAAAGAATTGATCTCCAAATCAATGTAGAAAAAGGGTTTTAAAAAAATATGTTTTTGATTTCAAAAATAGATTTTGAAAAAAAAAATAGGAAGAAATGATATGGAAGAAAGAAAACTTAAAAAGCGTATTGTGAAAGCTTAAAAAACTTATTACCTCCACCGAACCACGATTTCATTAAAATGATCCAAAGGCAACATAACAATTAAAATACTCAGCAATATATATAACAATAATAATAATAATCTAATGATAGAAATACTTACAAAAATGATTCTCTCACAAGTTACAGTCACAGGAGAGTTCGAGAGAGAGTTTAGAGAAAGTGAAATCTAGAGAGAAGGTGAAAATTTGAGAAATGAAGGAAGTTGCCATGGGAGGGAGAGGGGAAGAGGAGTTATAGGGGTCAATGTAGGATGCGCTAGAATGCTTGGTGTATCCAACATGGATACTCCAGAACACTTGGCGTATCCAACTTATTACCTCCACCGAACCACGATTTCATTAAAATGATCCAAAGGCAACATAACAAATCCAAGCTCAAATCCAATAGAGTAGCAAGCCTAATATACCAACCATGGAGAGAAGACACATGCAATTCATGGCTAAAAATTAGCCTCCAACATGAAGACAATAGAGAACAAACACCACAAATTCAAGGTGGAAAAACAGGTTAAAATTTGTTGATGATATCCATTGATTTCCTATATACAAATATGTTATGATAGACAAAAGTGGACTTGCCTAACTTTAAACATCTTATTAAAGTAAATAACAAAGTTAATTATATCTAACCTGAATAATTTGAATTGTTGAAAGTAATTTTGAAGCAACTAATATCAATGAATTTCAGCCAATAAGAATCCTGCTTTATATAACTTTCCAAGAATGGAGAACAATGTATATAAAAAATGACAAAAATAATTTTATAACACTTTGTATAAGATGCAGTCTAAGCAAAGTATGAAACAAAAGGATAACAACTTTAGTTATGAGAATAACCGTACATGAATGAATAATAAAAGAATTCCAATTGACAAAGTGAGAAAATGTCAACTCAAATACAAATTTTCTAGAAAACTTCTTTGAAGACAATATTCTTTATCATGTGACAAAGCTCACCTTCATCATTGCAAATGAGAATTTTCAATCCACACCTAGACTTAACATGAGATATTGCCACATAGAGTTGATCATATGAGAAATCAGGCATTGGTAAATATAAACCAACATGTGAAAGAGTTTGGCCTTGACTCTTATTGATGGTCATGGGAAAACAAACAAATAGTGAGAATTGTCTGCGTTGAAATCTGAATAGTATCCCACGATCAGAAAGAATTAAATTCATTTGAGAGATGTACACCTTATCTCCAATATTATTGCCAGTGACAACCTTAGCACCAATTACATTAATACCTAACTCAAAAACTATCAGCCTTGTTCCATTACAAAGATCAAAAGCTTGATCAATATTATGCATTAACATAACTAAAACACCCTTCTTCAAAATTAGTCGATGGTTAGGAAGGCCAGAGCATTGAATCTCATTTAAGAATTCAAGGGTTAACCATTCAGGGTCAAAACCTATATCTTCATTTGATTTACAAATTGAGTCACAACTAATATATTCTTGTTCTTCACCATGTATCAAAGAAAGAACATATAAAGTGACCTTATCTACAATCTTGAGTGTAGGAGCAAGTATAGCTTTGTCTTCAAAAAATTTAAAATCATGCAAATGTCCAACCAAGTTAGGATATGTAGATTCAATAATAGTTGCAATAGGATCAAAATAATTTAAAAGCAAAAGATCATATGGAATTTCAGCATCAAACTCACCATTGTTTTTAACACCAAATTTATCATCACCAATATCAAGAATCCATTTGCTAAACTCAAGAATTTGTTCAAAATCTGGATTATCAATGCCAGAGAGTAAGCGCATGTTTTTAGTTAACTTCAACACTTTGCAAGAATTCCATAATCTAGAGGAATTGATAGCAGATATAACAATATCAGCCCTTGTTGCTTTAGGAATAATAGGCAATACTTGACAAAAGTCCCCACCTAAAACAACAACTTTTCCTCTGAAAGGTTAGTTGAAACCATTGACATTTGAAAAGCGCATTATATCATGCAAAGTTCTATCCAATGCTTCAAATGCTTATCTATTAACCATCGAAGCTTCATCCCAAATTATCAAACTTGTATGACGCAACAACTCAGCTTTCAAACTTCCTTGGTTAATATTACACGTAGTATCTTCAGTCAAAGCTAATGGAATAGCAAAGCATGAGTGAGCAGTTCAACCACCAGGCAAGAGAATGGATGCTATGCCACTTGAAGCAACATTCAAAATAATTTTTTCTTCAGAACGAAGTCGACTTAAGAGTGTTTTCTAAACAAATGTTTTACCATTTCCACCATGACTATAAACAAAATAAAATCCTCCATTTTCATTACATACAACCTCGACAACTTGATCATAAACAACACGTTTCTCATCAGCCAATTAGGGAAATAATTTCTTGTGCTCTTCAATCATTTCTTCCTTGTTGTAAGATAACTCATTGACCAAAAAAATGTTTTCATACTAACATTCACCAGATAAATTAGGATATGGCAAAGGACTAAAATCCTTCAAAGATTTTCCATTTGAACGTAACAGCTTCTCAATCTCAAATAAGCATAATGACTTCAACTCTTCATGTGTAATCGTGATATCTAAGAACAAAAATTAGGTAAATTAAAACCAAACATAGTCACAAAGCAATAAACAAAAAGCATGAAAAGAAAACATGATTAAAACAAAAATGGAATAATCAATTTAAAGACAATAATTAAACGGTAAAGAGAAATTTAATTTTTTTTAATCAATAAACTCATAAGAATTATTTAAATACCTGGTTGCTTCAAAAGTTTCCGTCTTTCATAAACAATCTCATCTGCTAGTAACTCCCATATGTGGTCCTAGACAAACAAAGGCTTACTCATAAAGTTTGACAACAGTAAAGTAACAAAAAGTCGACGAACATAATAACCAGATCCTAACTTAGATGTTTCTTTTATTGCATCCACAAATTCTCTATCATCAACTAATAATCCAAGAGCATGACATGTATCCTGAAAAGAATGATGTGTTACATTGCCAATAGTTCTAATATTGGCGTAGCTTGTACAACCTTTTTGGAAATTCAGCAATAGTCTCAAATAATACAACTCTCCAAGTCCAAGAGGTATGGAATTTGACCTACCAATTGATAACCTTTTTTTTCTTAACTTCCATTGTTGACTATTAGCACAATAAACAAACCGTGATGGGAACTCACCATAAGTCAAGTCTTAACCCTCATTTAACATTCAATTAGCCTCCATCCATGTAAGGTACATAGTTTTCTTGCTTTTATTTTTATCCATCACTTCATCAATCCTATCATCATCATGGAAAATTATATTTTGTTGATTTGGTAAATGGAATGTCAACCTTTGAACAGGGGGTCACCTATGATGGATATCAAATGCAAAAATTCACCAAATTGACTCACAAGGAGACAAATAGCAGCAATCATAATATTGTTTAATCTCATCAACTTCCTCTTTTTGAGTCATATTTGATAATTCTCTGGACATAGAAACTGTAACACAATCAGGACCTTTGTTGACATATTTAAACAAATACTTGATTGAGTTTGACTTGTTGCAAAATTCCAAGTTAATATGTATTTGATACTTCATTAATAACTTTGGGTTGCATGGCACCACGTACCTATTATCCACGTGGACATCCTTTTTAATGACCGTTACACCCAGATCTCTTCTTCTGTATATTGGATAGCCATATTCATTAAAAGAGATTTTTTGAACAAACTTCTTAGGATGAAATTTTGGGCACTTGTTGTTCTTCATGCAAGGTGAATAACTAATACCATGACCACAAGGGCCATGTATCATAAATGTAGTAACAACATCATACAACTTTGGATATTTGCATTAATCAAGCAACTCTGCACGTATGACTTTATCAATTGACTAAACAGTATGCAACTTGTCACCTTGATCCAACCATATCAAAATATATGCATGTGGTAAGCCTTTTTTTTGGAATTCAATGGTGTACATACCTGATAAGAACATAAAAATTTATTAGTCTACTTGATGTAAAGAGAATTGGAATAACAAAAGTAACAATAACTAAATTCGGAAGAAAGTCTTACTTGCAACAACCTTCCCCAAAACAACAACCCTTTTTGAAATCATTCATCAATGCATCTAATTTCATGTGAAATACCCTACATGCAATATCTGGGTGTTCAGCTGCTGACATCCCTCAGGTATGAAGAAATTGAACAATTTCAGGCCATCTAAGATTGCATGTAACAGTCATAAACAAATTTGGAAAACCAAACCTCTTTGAAATTGCCAAAGCATCTTAACAGTTGTTAAACATATATCGACGACCACCAGAAAAGAAGATGGGAAAATGACTCGAACCCCAGATGAACCTGGATTAATGTCACCATAATCAACAACTTCTTCGAACCCTTTTAAAAAATCTGATTTGATATTTTGTTGGTTAACCCTTATATATGACAATCTTTGGGACTCAATCATTGAGTAACAATCAACTATAAATTGTTGAAATGGTCTTTTACTTCTCAGAACTATGCCTTATTCCATCTCCTTTTCATGAAGTTTGTATGCAACAAATTCTCTCAATGATAGTCTGGTCCTTTTTCTTACACCAGAAGTAGAAAACAAGTCTCGAATTGGAATATCTTCTTTGTAACAAAGGGTATTGAAGCGGTAAATAAGAAGGGTATGTTTCATTGATTCGTTCTAAATGGCCATCACGACATTGTAAAATAATGTCTCTACCAACGTCAGATGAATCAAAATCACCAACAATTAAAGCTGCAACTTCATCAATTGTTGGTAAATTATACATCCTAGCATCAGGAGTGCGATGTAAAGTAATCTAAGAGAGAAATGTTGTGTTTCATCTAATTGAAAACAATCTTTTGCCCTTCTAAAAGATTTTTCCAATACATTATGTTCATCAAGCATAGTCATTAAGTCATCAACCAAAGTAAAGTCAACAGTAGAAGTAGAATTATTTCCACTATAAGAAAAATGGAAGTAGCAATGAGAAACAAATATCATAGTGCAAACGTGAGATAATTTTCTCTTTTTAAAACTAAAAAGTAAATATGATATGTAAGAAGAAAACAATTATGAATTATGAATTTAAGAATAAGATACCTAAACCAAGAGATAAACATAATAATTAATTCCACGAACAAACCTGAAATGATGAGTCATATTTAATGACTCATTAAGCCTATTGTAAATGTAAAGTTGAGCAAACTTTGGTTTTTGTCCATTGATAGGAACCAAACATCCAATTTGATGGTAGTTTTGGCTAAGAATAAATTGCGGAGGACCATGACCATCATTCAAAGAAGTCTCAACCTTTCCTCCAATTGAAGTAAATGCAAACATATTGTTGTAGAGACGAACATTATCAAGAAAATGAGCACTTCGAGAATCCACATTCGTGATTAAATTCCTTAACAAATTAGGAGGCCTAGGTAGTAGCGGAAGTTGCACCTTCCATTTCATACAACAGATTGAAAAATCTGGGCTCACAGGATGGATTGATTTCTTTGACCGCTCTTCATACTAAACCAAAGTACCGCATTGCATGCAAGAATGATTACAATAACCAAAATCCAAGGGAACTACAGTTGGAGGAGGAAAATTGATAAGTAAGAGGGTGAACAAAAATAGAATGAAAAAGGATTTTACTTTATCAAGTAAGATATATCTTTACCAACCTTCATTTTCACTTTTAGCAAATAACTCATGCTCTAAAATAACATTGGTTTAATCATCGCTATTATGAATGAATTAACTGTTGGCATACTCATTAAATAATGAAGTAACATCTACATCTAAAAACCAAAAAAATAACTTAAAACAATGATATTAACATATAGTAAATAAGCATATACCACATTTTAAAAAAAGATTAAGAACATGAAATATCAAGTTGAAACTACAATTGACCATCTAAAGTATGAAAGTTATTTGTTGAAGGAATAAGTATTGTTTGATCAAGTCCAGCAGAAGAGTAATTTGATGAGACTATAAGAATAAAAAGGAAAAAATAAACAAAAAGGAGTAAAAAAGAAAAGAAGGAAAATGATATAAAGTAAAATTGATATCTGACAAATATGGCATTTGATGAACAAATATAACTTTTCAAAGCTATTTAGGAGTACTAGGTCGTGATTCAACTAGAGAAAAATTATTAGAAAAGAGTAATAAAACATAAAAAGTCATATGGAGGGAGTTAAATACATATAAAATAGCTTTACAAAGTTATGAAAACAACTAAATCAACCGAGTATGAAAATTGAGGAAGAACATGGTGGAACAATTTTAGGTTCAATTCCATTGGTCTCACATAGAACATTCCCCTGCCTCACTGCACAGACACGAAACATTTTCATTACTTTCAATTTATATAAAAACAAATGGGGGAATATTGAAGTACACAATTGGAAATTCAATTTCAAGGAGCAACTCACTTTGTCGAATTCGGGTTGGAGGTAGAATAGAAAACCAGCTGAATTTTTCCCCATTTTCATCACATGTGGGTAGACCTATGTGGTTCAAAGAGTTATCAATTGAGTATATTTTGTTAAGTATACTAAGTGAAATTAATATGCTAGTCATATGACTGATAGTAATATGTGAAAAGATTATAAAGCACTATTAATATACATGCCTTTAGCAGGATAAGCTTTTCTTTTACCCTTACGATCAATATGACTTTTCCTCTCTGCTCGTGCTTATCTAGCATCATTGGTTCTTTGAATATTCATGATGTTTCTCCTTAGTTTTCAACCTCAACAATCGCCTGGCTCACAAAGCTAGTGTTTTTAAATATGATTACTTTCACAAGCCAAAAGAGGTGTTAATACAACAATGACTTTCAGAAGCCATTAATGTCACTAGTTAACTATGCAAGTTGATCATTTGTGTAACACCCCTTTGGAGGATGTCACACATAAAAGAAAATAAAATAAATAGAAATAAAATCTACCCAAGTTGCGGAATATTTGTTAAAATTATTACGGGTTGTAAAAATAATTCCTGATAGACAGAAATATGTAATAAAAAGTTAATGTGGAAAATACGAAATAAAAAAAAACATCATCACTAATAATATACATATGGTTAAGTTATAAACTGTACAAATAATTTACAACTAAGACTACTACTATTTAAACGAAAACAGTAAAGAAAGCAATAAAAGAGTTAATATATACAGACATACGCTGACGCGCCCAAAAAAAAACATCATGGTTATCTAATCCTCGGATGGATCACTCTCGGCCCGAAAATGATCATCGGGAGATAGATATCCCGGATGTCTCGACACACGGCGATAACGGGATCGCGCAATCGACACGATGCTTATCTCACTAGGCTCGGGGTTTTCAAGCACCCCAATAACGCCTAATGGATAAGGGTAACTCTAAGTGCGAAATAATGTCGTCGTCGCAATCGGATCTCCATCAAACCGATGACGTAGAATCACGGTCATACGTCCAAAGATAGGTAACGAAGCACGATCTCCTCGTAAATGCCAAGCCGAGATCACCTCCATGGAATATCGCTCTATGAATCCCAAAAATGCAAAGGCGTCGCCATCCCCCACACAATCAATCCAGAGGGTATGGATGATCGGATGGTTCTTGCTCGTAAACCGATCGTCGGCTTGCCGACCTTCCTCTTCCTCGGGGTACACGATCTCAAGAGGTTGTTCCTCTTCTTCCTCTTCAAACTCTTTACCGCATAAAATAAATAGACAATAGACACATACAATAAAGAGGTAAGACAACATAAAATCATCACAACATGGCAAATAAGAAGACGACAATTAACTACTACACGGTTTATACAATACGAAGAAACTATAAAAACAATAATACATATTAAATATCCTAGTGTTTCGAACATCACAAATATAACACAAATAAAGAAATTCACACAGATAAATCAATTTCACGGATAAACTAAGATAAGAAATAGACAACTAACATAAAAATTATCGATAAATACAAATAGAGAAAATGTAAAAACATCCAAGATGTTACCGGATAAAGATAAATAGAGAAAAATGGAATATTATCCAAGATATACTCAAATACACCAAAACACAACCCTACTCCATGGAGCTAAACCCAAACGGATATCGAGAGAGAATGACTTGCAAAATCTATTAGTACCACGGCTGCCCAACCAACTATTACGCGATCACACGTTGCGTCAATAGCCTACGACACCGGGAATCCACCATCCAGCGTAGTATAGTTCTGATCTCCCGTTGTGGCACTATAGGCAATGTACTACTAGACTTTACAAACCTCGATTAAATATAGTGAATGTCGAGTACATTAGTGTGCTATCGGTTTACCACTGCCACGGCCAATGGAGCTACCAACGTCCATTCACACGTGGGATCCCGTACACTAAAGTCTCCAAGTTTATTAGAACAATAAACTACACTACACTTATCGCATCGACAACACGATGTGATTCGTCTCGTCAACCCAAAACACCAAAAATCGGTATAAAGACAAAACATAATTCCAAATATATGAAATTACGAAAATGCCCTTAAGATAAAAATATATGCCCTCAATGGCAGAAAGACAGGACGGGTTCACTTTTTCCCGACAATGAAATAACCTCAAAACTCAGACGGGTTCACATTTTCCCGACAGCGAAAAATAAATACGGTAACGGTCAATCGCGTAGAAATTTTATCGCGTTTTTGAAATCTCGTCGTTTTTACAAACGTTTAAAAATCGGGTAAAGATTATTTTTCTGTTTTTAAAATCGCGTAGCATTTTTAATACGTTTTCTCAATCGCGTAGGATTTTTAAATCATTTTCTTATTCGAATGCCTTTAAAATTACCATTTAAACAGATAGAAATAATATTTAGTACATTTAAACTACGTAGAATAATTTTTCATACCGTATATCTTGTCATTAGGATATTTTTACTATCTTATAGGTTCATTTTTACTAAAAATTGACAAAGTATTTTGTTTAGAAACTTATAATAATGATTTTCTAAATTTTCCATAAAATTTCTATTTACCTAATTTTTAACCATTTCATTAAATTCTTTTTGAAATCTCTAACATGCTTCAAAACCAAAAGTGAGCTATATGTTAGAAAATTTCTTAACATTCTTGTATTTCCTTCCTAATGATAAAATTATGAATTTTAACCCTTTAGACTTACTTCTAATCAATTGGTTCCTTCATAAATCATTATAGAAAATTTCTTCTTAACTTGTATTGTTTCTTTTTAATTGAAAAAGGTTTAGAAACAAGTTTTTAAAAATCATGAATTCCTATAGTGGCATGTTGGCGAATTTTATAAAACTTTTGCATTTGATTTCCAAAATGTCTTTCACCTTTTAAATCATATCAAATGTATTCTATAGTCTAAGTTCATTAAATCATTTTAGAAAATAGTTATCTATAGTCAATTTAATCCTTTAGGCATGTTGGCCCAAAATACTAAGTTTGTACCATTTGATTTCTAAATGCATTTTTCTTTGATCAAATCAATTAGAAACTTTCTTGATTCTCCTAGGTTAATTAAGCTACACTTTAGGAAAAATCAAGAGAACATTTTGGTCCTCCAAACTTGTCATTGCCGTGAGCTATTGGATGTGCTCTTTGGAACACTCATGCAAATTTACACATGTTATTCACATCCTAAACCTTATCATACAATTCTAACACATGCATTTATATCTCTAACACATGCAAAATATTTCTAACACATGCAAAATATTTCTAACACATAAACCTAATTTAAAGCTTATAGACATACAATCAAAAGCTATTAGACATGCAAGATTATTACAATTACCAAATAAGAAAGCTACTAACACATAACACTTAAGCTACTAGCAACCACAAAAATTAACAAATACACATCAATAAAACACACCACCACCGAATCCTTATGGATTCTACAAACAACTCATCTTCTTACCACCATCAAGGGATGATAAGAATTGTCTTCCTCTTACCTTAAATGAAGACAAAAAGCTTGCTTTCTCACCTCCTAGGTCACGGTTTTCACTCCACCAAACACCTAAAAATTTCAAACAAAACCTACATGTTACTAACCATGAAAAAGAAGCTAAACCATGGAAAAATCATGGCTTAGAACTTTGAAAAAGAAGAGAGAAAAGAAAAGTATGAAATTTCACCTTCTAGGTAAAACTTCCAAGGTTGGTTTCCAAGCTTTAGATGGAAGAATTTGAAGAAACTCCCAACTACAAAGGTTCTTAGAATGGTGTTTAGGTTAAGGAAACTTGGTTAGAAAAATTTTTGGATGGTTGGATGGTTAGGAAATGAGCTTGGCCGAATATGGTGAAGAAAATGGGCAAGAATGGTGGCTAGGGTACTTGATGAGAGAGAAGAGAGAAAAGTGATGAAGACAAAGTGATTTTTGGTCCTTCCTCCTTCACTTGGCCGTAGCTCTCTAAGGGCATGCAAGGTGGCTCCTTGCTTGGCTTCATCCAAGCCATTGGATGAATCAAAGGCTAAGATTAAGCCTTGGTGAGCAAGCCTAATTCTCATTGGTTGGTTCCCGGTGACTCACATGGCTTAGTCACACTGCGTAATAAATGCTCTGCTGAGTCAGCTAGCTGAGTCAGCCTGTTCTGGAAAGTTCTACAGCTTACGGTGATTATTTAAGCTACCGATCTAACCGTTCTGCTAATTGTGGGTCCCGCAAAATATTTCCGGGTCCACTGTCACTAAAACATACTGACTAATAAAATAATATTATAATAATATAAAATTATTTTATTTGTGATTAAATCCTAAAAATTAAAAGATTATTTTTAGTCTCATTCAGAATCGGGTTAAGTAAGATCCCCAATTCTAAATAATCAAATAAGATTTTCCCGGCCCGGAAAATATTATTTTCCGCCTGAGCAAATCACACAAAAAGTTCATATAAAATCACGCGCACGGTATTTTCTGGCATTAAATCAAGAAGAAAACAATTAAAAACAGACAAAAACAGAGAAAACAGTACGTTCGGGACGTAACGGTCATTTTTTCGTTTTTTCCCACAACGTAGGTAATCGTCCAAAACGTTCAAATAAAATATCCAGCAGTATTATTTAGCTGTATATCTTTCAGAAAAATTAATACAGTAGCTCAGAAAAATTTTTATTTTACCGTCTCGAAACAAACTACGTAAAACGATCAAATAAAATTTGAACCTGTATTATCGTAGTTGTTTTCATACAAAATTCAAGAACAGAAAAATAGGGACACAGCGGTCATTCATACAAAAGCATGAAAAAAGTAAAAACAGTACATTCAGAATATTTTCTAAAAATTGGGGCGTTACAACACTCCCCAACAAATAAAAATTTCGTCCTCGAAATTCGATGTTCATCCGAACAAATGAGGATACTGATCCTTCATTTTATCTTCCAGTTCCCAAGTAACTTCACCCCACATCATTCCATATAACTTTCACCAGCTCGATCATCTTCCCTCGAAGTCGCTTTACCTTTCTCGTCTCTATCCCGACGGGTAAAGTTTCGTAAGTCAAATTCTCCTTTAATCGTACGTCATCCGACCGTATAACATGTGTCGGATCGGCATATACTTCCAGTAATCGAGACACATGAAACACGTCATGCAAATTGGATAGAAACGGCGGCAAAGCAATCGATATGCTACAGGACCTATACGTCGGATAATCTGATATGGTCCAATGAATTTAGGAGTAAGCTTCTTAGACTTAATTACTCTTCCGACACCAGTCGTAGGAGTAACTCTCAGAAACACATGTTCACCCTCCTCAAATTCAAGAGGTTGTCTTCGCTTATCCGCGTAACTCTTTTGTCTGCTTTGCGTCGTCCTCATCTTCTCTTGTATCATCTTGACTTTATCCGTAGTTTGTTGTACAAGCTCCGGTCCAATGATCATACTTTCTCCATCTTGATACCAAAGTAACGGCGTTCGACATCGTCTTCCATACAATGCTTCATAAGGTGCCATTCCGATGCTTGCGTGAAAACTATTGTTGTAGGTGAATTCTATCAAAGATAAAAATTCATCCCAACTTCCCGTTGTTCCAAAACACAAGCACGCAATAAATCCTCCAAAGAGGCGTATAGTTCTTTCGGTCGACCGTCGTCGATCTGCGGATGATACGCCGAACTCGGCCGTAACTTAGTTCCCATAGCTTCTTGCAGACTTCGCCAAAATCTTGACGTAAACCTCGGATCACGATCGAAATTATACTTGTCGGTACACCATGTAGTCTGACAATTTCACTGATGTACAACTGGGTTAATCTTTCCAATGAATATTTGATATTGATCGGTAAGAAATGAGCCGATTTCGTAAGTCTATCGACTATAACCCATATTGCGTCATGACCTCTCTTTGTCTTTGGCAAACCAGTAACGAAATCCATAGAAATGCTGTCCCATTTCCATTCTGGAATCGATAATGGTTGCAACATCCCAGCTGGTCTTTGGTGTTCAACTTTCGACTTTTGACAAACTAGGCAAGTTGACACGCATCTAACAACATCACCCTTCATTCCATGCCACCAGAATAACTTCTTCAAGTCTTGATACATCTTTGTTATGCCTGGATGCATACTCAATAGACTAGTATGGGCATGTTTCACAATATATCTTCTCAACTCTCGATTACGAGGAACACAGACTCTACCCCGAAATCTCAGAATTCCATCAGTTCCTTCCTTGAACTCTAGTGTCTCGCCTTGTTTCATTTGCTCCCTTATTCCTTGCAAAAATTTATCGGCATTTTGCTTTTCTTTTATGTCTTCCATCAGCTCGCTCGAGATAGTAACCATGCTAATACAGATCTTCCCCGGTTTCAACTCAACAAATGACCACTCATCTCTAAACTGTTCAATGAGCTCCTTTTCCTTGATCATTAGAGCGAGACACACTAATAATCTTCCTGCTCAAGGCATCGGCCACGACATTCGCCTTACCAGGATGGTATAAAAGTTGAAAATCGTAATCGTTCGTAAATTCCAACCACCTTCGCTGCCTCATATTCAGCTCCTTCTGGTCGTACAAGTACTTCAAACTCTTGTGATCACTGAAAATGTTGAACGTTGCTCCATAGAGAAAGTGTCTCCATATCTTCAAAGCAAAAACTACCGCAGCCAATTCTAAATCATGCGTAGGATAATTCTTCTCATGAATCTTCAATTGTCGAGAAGCATACGCCACCACATTCCGGTCTTGCATCAACACGCATCCTAGTCCTTGATAAGAAGCGTCACAATACACATAGAAAGATTTCGTCGAACCGGTAGGATTAACACCGCGCAGCTTGTTAACCTCTTCTTCAACTCTTGAAAGCTAGCTTCACGTTTCTCCGTCCATTCGAAAGCTTGACTTTTCCTCGTAAGTTGTGTAAGCGGTCCAGCAATCTTGGAAAAACCTTCGATAAACCTCCGATAATAACAGCAAGTCCAACAAAACTTCGAACTTCATTCTACATCGTGTCTTAGGTCTCTCCCATCGTAAAAAGTCTCCACTTTCGATGGGTCCACCGCTATACCTTCTTTAGAAATTACGTGACCAAGAAATTGAACTTCTTCCAACCAGAACTCACACTTAGACAACTTCGCATACAACTGCTTTCTCCTCAAAATCTGAAGAACAACACTCAGATGTTCAGCATGTTCTTCCTTCGATTGAGAATAGATCGAATGTCATCGATAAAGACAACGACAACTGTCTAGATATGGACGAAATATTCTGTTCATATAATCCATAAATATAGGAGCATTCGTCACCCCGAATGGCATTACCTGATACTCATAATGTCCATAACGAGTTCGAAAAGCAGTTTTCGACACGTCTTCCCCTTTTACACGAATCTGGTGATAACCCGATCGTAGATCTATCTTAGAAAATATCACAGCTCCTCTCAATTGATCCATCAAATCGTCGATTCTTGGAAGCGGATATTTATTCTTGATAGTCACCTTGTTCAATTGCCGATAGTCCACACAAAGTCGTGACGTTCCATCCTTTTTCTTGACCAAAAGTACTGGCGCACCCTATGGGGAAACACTAGGTCGTACAAATTCTTTCTCCAACAGTTCCACCAATTGCTTTTTCAGCTCCTCCAACTCTACTGGCGACATACGATATGGTGCAATTGAGATAGGACCTGTTCCCGGTACTAAATCAATTGAGAACTCGATCTCCCGCTCAGGCAGTAAACCAGGTACATCTTCAGGAAAAACATCCGGAAAATCGTTGACAACAGGAATAGTATTCACATCCTTCTCATTCTTAACTTCTAGAGAAGACAATACCAGATATCCCTGCGCTCCATTTCTCAACAAAGACTTGACCTTAACAGCAGTTAAGAATCCAGACTCTTCTTCCTTAGGAAAAACTATAGTTTTCTTCGCACAATCTATGAGGATATGGTTAGAACATAACCAGTCCATCCCTAATATTACATCTATCTCAATAAGAGGCAAACAAATCAAATCAACCAAAAACAAACGGCCCTTCACAACAATAGGACAATCCAAACAGATCTTAGAAGTAACTACAGGTTTAGCAGTTGGTGTAGATACATTCAACATAACATTCAGAGAAGACATAGGCAACTTCAACCTTTCCACACAATCATATGCAATAAAAGAGTGTGTAGCACCCGAGTCATACAAGACAGTCAGAAGATTACCTCCAATGTCTCCTTCTCCCTGAATAAGATCATCAGACTTAGAAATCTCAGATCCCACCATTGTATACACTCGTCCTCCAGATCTCGGTTGAGTACTTCCAGATTTTTGCTGATTAGCTTTAACATACCGAACAAAGGTTTCCTCTCCTCTGTGGACAATCCTTTGCTATGTGCCCGGGTTGTTTACAATTGAAACAAACCGCACCTTTAATCGTACACTCGGGAGAAATATGACCTTTCTTCCCGCACTTAAAACATGTTGGCGTAAACGCCACCCTGCTCGTCCAGCTCCACTACCACTTGCACTTCCACTAACGGATGGTCGTTGAGATTGACTTCCGTTGGTCCGGTATACGGCTTACGCCGAAACCGATTTGCATTACTACCTCCACCTCTCTGGAACCTTGTCGGTCCAAAATTCGATTCCTCTGATCTCTAGATGGCTCCAACTCTTCAAGTCGAGCACAAGCATCCACCAAAGCATGAAATTGAGTCATCCTCAAAGATACTACTCCTCGTTTCAGTTCCACCCTTAAACCTGATTCAAACTTCCCGCATCTCCACACATCATCTTGTCGTGTCTCGAGCATAATCCGAGAATTGAGACAAACTCTCAAATTTTGTGGCATACTCATTCACCGTCATATTCCCCCGTCGCAAACCAAGAAATTCCATTTCCTTGGCATGCCTAGCACTCGCAGAAAATATTTATCCGTAAAAGTATTAGAAAACACTTCCTGTGTGATCTCGGTCCCTTCACTTGCAACACTCGGTGATTCCTCTCCACCAATGTTCTGCGATCTCCTCTCAGCATGAAAACAACATAAGTTACTTTCTTTT
This sequence comes from Ormosia emarginata, assembly GCA_029884605.1. Lineage (NCBI taxonomy): Eukaryota > Viridiplantae > Streptophyta > Magnoliopsida > Fabales > Fabaceae > Ormosia > Ormosia emarginata. Next base: position 439,093 of record JAQQTP010000023.1, read on the forward strand.
CATCTGTACATCTCATCCCCTCAAAGATTCTCTCTAAATCTTGCATCCACTGACTCGCTTTCTCCGGATCCACCTCGCCTCTAAATTGTGGCGGATTATGACGCCTAAATTCAGATAAATTTAGGGCATCTGCTGTAGCATCTTGTTGTTGGGCTGCTCTCAAATTTTGCTGGGGTATTCACTTCGCCATCTGCCGCATAGCCTCAGCAGCAACCAACATCGGGTCCTCATCTCGATTTACGTTAGCACGTCCTCTACCTCTACCAGCCATCTTCTTTCTTCAAACATAACAAAACAGAGTCAGATACATCCTTCTAGATATTTCCGAAAGGATATAAATCACAAACATCACAGAGAATCACACAGCACAAACAAAAACAGACCCAACCACAACCCCAAAAGACTCTAACTTGGGCTCTGATACCAACTAATGTAACACCCCTTTGGAGGATGTCACACATAAAAGAAAATAAAATAAATAGAAATAAAATCTACCCAAGTTGCGGAATATTTGTTAAAATTATTACGGGTTGTAAAAATAATTCCTGATAGACAGAAATATGTAATAAAAAGTTAATGTGGAAAATACGAAATAAAAAAAAAAACATCATCACTAATAATATACATATGGTTAAGTTATAAACCTGTACAAATAATTTACAACTAAGACTACTACTATTTAAACGAAAACAAGAAAGAAAGCAATAAAAGAGTTAATATATACGTACATACGCCGACGCGCCCAAAAAAAAAAAAAAAACATCATGGTTATCTAATCCTCGATGGATCACTCTCGGTCCGAAAATGATCATCGGGAGATAGATATCCCGGATGTCTCGACACACGGCGATAACGGGATCGCGCGGTCGACACGATGCTTATCTCACTAGGCTCGGGGTTTTCAAGCACCCCAATAACGCCTAATGGATAAGGGTAACTCTAAGTGCGTAAATAATGTCGTCGTCGCAATCGGATCTCCATCAAACCGATGACGTAGAATCATAGTCATACGTCCAAAGATAGGTAATGTAAGCACGATCTCCTCGTAAATGCCAAGCCGGATCACCTCCATGGAATATCAGCTCTATGAATCCCAAAATGCAAAGGCGTCGCCATCCCCCACACAATCAATCCAGAGGGTATGGATGATCGGATGGTTCTTGCTCGTAAAACTGATCGTCGGCTTGCTGACCTTCCTCTTCCTCAGGGTACACGATCTCAAGAGGTTGTTCCTCTTCTTCCTCTTCAAACTCTTTACCGCATAAAATAAATAGACAATAGACACATACAATAAAGAGGTAAGACAACATAAAATCATCACAACATGGCAAATAAGAAGACGACAATTAACTACTACACAGTTTATACAATACGAAGAAACTATAACAGTAATACATATTAAATATCCTAGTGTTTCAGAACATCACAAATATAACACAAATAAAGAAATTCACACAGATAAATCAATTTCACAGATAAACTAAGATAAGAAATAGACAACTAACATAAAAATTATCGATAAATACAAATAGAGAAAATGTAAAAACATCCAAGATGTTACAGATAAAGATAAATAGAGAAAAATGGAATATTATCCAAGATATACTCAAATACACCAAAACACAACCCTACTCCATGGAGCTAAACCCAAACGGATATCAGAGAGAATGACTTGCAAAATCTATTAGTACCACGGCGCCCAACCAACTATTACGCGATCACACGTTGCGTCAATAGCCTACGACACCGGGAATCCACCATCCAGCGTAGTATAGTTCATGCCTCCCGTTGTGGCACTATAGGCAATGTACTACTAGACTTTACAAACCTCGATTAAATATAGTGAATGTCGAGTACATTAGTGTGCTATCGGTTTACCACGGCCCAGCGGAGCTACCAACTGTCCACATGTGGGATCCCGTACACTAAAGTCTCCAAGTTTATTAGAACAATAAACTACACTACACTTATCGCATCGACAACACGATGTGATTCGTCTCGTCAACCCAAAACACCAAAAATCGGTATAAAGACAAAACATAATTCCAAATATATGAAATTACGAAAATGCCCTTAAGATAAAAATATATGCCCTCAATGGCGTAAAGCTCTCAGACGGGTTCATTTTTTCCCGACAAATAAATAACCTCAAAACCTCAGACGGGTTCACATTTTCCCGACAAGCGAAAAATAAATACAGAACGGTCAATCGCGTAGAAATTTTATCGCGTTTTTGAAATCTCGTCGTTTTTACAAACGTTTAAAAATCGGGTAAAGATTATTTTTCTGTTTTTAAAATCGCGTAGCATTTTTAATACGTTTTCTCAATCGCGTAGGATTTTTAAATCATTTTCTTATTCGAATGCCTTTAAAATTACCATTTAAACAGATAGAAATAATATTTAGTACATTTAAACTACGTAGAATAATTTTTCATACCGTATATCTTGTCATTAGGATATTTTTACTATCTTATAGGTTCATTTTTACTAAAAATTGACAGTATTTTGTTTAGAAACTTATAATAATGATTTTCTAAATTTTCCATAAAATTTCTATTTACCTAATTTTTAACCATTTCATTAAATTCTTTTTGAAATCTCTAACATGCTTCAAAACCAAAAGTGAGCTATATGTTAGAAAATTTCTTAACATTATCGTATTTCCTTCCTAATGATAAAATTATGAATTTTAACCCTTTAGACTTACTTCTAATCAATTGGTTCCTTCATAAATCATTATAGAAAATTTCTTCTTAACTTGTATTGTTTCTTTTTAATTGAAAAAGGTTTAGAAACAAGTTTTTAAAAATCATGAATTCCTATAGTGGCATGTTGGCCGAATTTTATAAAACTTTTGCATTTGATTTCCAAAATGTCTTTCACCTTTTAAATCATATCAAATGTATTCTATAGTCTAAGTTCATTAAATCATTTTAGAAAATAGTTATCTATAGTCAATTTAATCCTTTAGGCATGTTGGCCCAAAATACTAAGTTTGTACCATTTGATTTCTAAATGCATTTTTCTTTGATCAAATCAATTAGAAACTTTCTTGATTCTCCTAGGTTAATTAAGCTACACTTTAGGAAAAATCAAGAGAACATTTTGGTCCTCCAAACTTGTCATTGTTGTGAGCTATTGGATGTGCTCTTTGGAACACTCATGCAAATTTACACATGTTATTCACATCCTAAACCTTATCATACAATTCTAACACATGCATTTATATCTCTAACACATGCAAAATATTTCTAACACATGCAAAATATTTCTAACACATAAACCTAATTTAAAGCTTATAGACATACAATCAAAAGCTATTAGACATGCAAGATTATTACAATTACCAAATAAGAAAGCTACTAACACATAACACTTAAGCTACTAGCAACCACAAAAATTAACAAATACACATCAATAAAACACACCACCACCGAATCCTTATGGATTCTACAAACAACTCATCTTCTTACCACCATCAAGGGATGATAAGAATTGTCTTCCTCTTACCTTAAATGAAGACAAAAAGCTTGCTTTCTCACCTCCTAGGTCACGGTTTTCACTCCACCAAACACCTAAAAATTTCAAACAAAACCTACATGTTACTAACCATGAAAAAGAAGCTAAACCATGGAAAAATCATGGCTTAGAACTTTGAAAAAGAAGAGAGAAAAGAAAAGTATGAAATTTCACCTTCTAGGTAAAACTTCCAAGGTTGGTTTCCAAGCTTTAGATGGAAGAATTTGAAGAAACTCCCAACTACAAAGGTTCTTAGAATGGTGTTTAGGTTAAGGAAACTTGGTTAGAAAATTTTTGGATGGTTGGATGGTTAGGAAATGAGCTTGGCCGAATATGGTGAAGAAAATGGGCAAGAATGGTGGCTAGGGTACTTGATGAGAGAGAAGAGAGAAAAGTGATGAAGACAAAGTGATTTTTGGTCCTTCCTCCTTCACTTGGCCGTAGCTCTCTAAGGGCATGCAAGGTGGCTCCTTGCTTGGCTTCATCCAAGCCATTGGATGAATCAAAGGCTAAGATTAAGCCTTGGTGAGCAAGCCTAATTCTCATTGGTTGGTTCCGGTGACTCACATGGCTTAGTCACACTGCGTAATAAATGCTCACTGTTGAGTCACTAGTGAGTCACTGTTCGGAAAGTTCTACAGCTTACGGTGATTATTTAAGCTACCGATCTAACGGTTCTGCTAATTGTGGGTCCCGCAAAATATTTCCGGGTCCACTGTCACTAAAACATACTGACTATTAAAATAATATTATAATAATATAAAATTATTTTATTTGACAGTTAAATCCTAAAAATTAAAAGATTATTTTTAGTCTCATTCGAGAATCGGGTTAAGTAAGATCCCCCCAATTCTAAATAATCAAATAAGATTTTCCCTACCAGGAAAATATTATTTTCTGCCTCGGAGCAAATCACACAAAAAGTTCATATAAAATCACGCAGACGGTATTTTCGGCATTAAATCAAGAAGAAAACAATTAAAAACAGACAAAAACAGAGAAAACAAGACGTTCGGGACGTAACGGTCATTTTCCGTTTTTTCCCACAACGTAGGTAATCGTCCAAAACGTTCAAATAAAATATCCAAAGTATTATTTAGTCTGTATATCTTTCGAGAAAAATTAATACAGTAGCTCAGAAAAATTTTTATTTTACCGTCTCGAAACAAACTACGTAAAACGATCAAATAAAATTTGAACCTGTATTATCGTAGTTGTTTTCATACAAAATTCAAGAACAGAAAAATAGGGACACCGCGGTCATTCATACAAAAGCATGAAAAATATAAAACAAGACATTCAGAATATTTTCTAAAAATTGGGGCGTTACAACACTCCCCAACAAATAAAAATTTCGTCCTCGAAATTCGATGTTCATCCGAACAAATGAGGATACTGATCCTTCATTTTATCTTCTAATTCCCAAGTAGCTTCACCCGTCACATCATTCCATATAACTTTCACCAGCTCGATCATCTTCCCTCGAAGCTGCTTTACCTTTCTGTCCTCTATCCTGACAGGTAAAGTTTCGTAAGTCAAATTCTCCTTTAACTGTACGTCATCCGACTGTATAACATGTGTCGGATCGGCATATACTTCCGTAACTGAGACACATGAAACACGTCATGCAAATTGGATAGAAACGGCGGCAAAGCAACTCGATATGCTACAGACCTATACGTCGGATAATCGATATGGTCCAATGAATTTAGGAGTAAGCTTCTTAGACTTAATTACTCTTCCGACACCGGTCGTAGGAGTAACTCTCGTAAACACATGTTCACCCTCCTCAAATTCAAGAGGTTGTCTTCGCTATCCGCGTAACTCTTTTGTCCGCTTTGCGTCGTCCTCATCTTCTCTTGTATCATCTTGACTTTATCCGTAGTTTGTTGTACAAGCTCCTCCAAACATCATACTTTCTCCATCTTGATACCAAAGATAACGGCGTTCGACATCGTCTTCCATACAATGCTTCATAAGGTGCCATTCCGATGCTTGCGTGAAAACTATTGTTGTAGGTGAATTCTATCAAAGATAAAAATTCATCCCAACTTCCCCGTTGTTCCAAAACACAAGCACGCAATAAATCCTCCAAAGATCGTATAGTTCTTTCGGTCGACCGTCACCATGCGGATGATACGCCGAACTCGCCGTAACTTAGTTCCCATAGCTTTTGCAGACTTCGCCAAAATCTTGACGTAAACCTCGGATCACGATCGAAATTATACTTGCTCGGTACACCATGTAGTCGACAATTTCACTGATGTACAACTCGGGTTAATCTTTCCAATGAATATTTGATATTGATCGGTAAGAAATGAGCCGATTTCGTAAGTCTATCGACTATAACCCATATTGCGTCATGACCTCTCTTTGTCTTTGGCAAACCAGTAACGAAATCCATAGAAATGCTGTCCCATTTCCATTCTGGAATCGATAATGGTTGCAACATCCCAGCTGGTCTTTGGTGTTCAACTTTCGACTTTTGACAAACTAGGCAAGTTGACACGCATCTAACAACATCACCCTTCATTCCATGCCACCGAATAACTTCTTCAAGTCTTGATACATCTTTGTTATGCCTGGATGCATACTCAATAGACTAGTATGGGCATGTTTCACAATATATCTTCTCAACTCTCGATTACGAGGAACACAGACTCTACCCCGAAATCTCAGAATTCCATCAGTTCCTTCCTTGAACTCTAGTGTCTCGCCTTGTTTCATTTGCTCCCTTATTCCTTGCAAAAATTTATCGGCATTTTGCTTTTCTTTTATGTCTTCCATCAGCTCGCTCGAGATAGTAACCATGCTAATACAGATCTTCCCCGGTTTCAACTCAACAAATGACCACTCATCTCTAAACTGTTCAATGAGCTCCTTTTCCTTGATCATTAGAGCAGACACACTAATAATCTTCCTGCTCAAGGCATCGGCCACGACATTCGCCTTACCAGGATGGTATAAAAGTTGAAAATCGTAATCGTTCAGAAATTCCAACCACCTTCGCGCCTCATATTCAGCTCCTTTCGGTCGTACAAGTACTTCAAACTCTTGTGATCACTGAAAATGTTGAACGTTGCTCCATAGAGAAAGTGTCTCCATATCTTCAAAGCAAAAACTACCGCAGCCAATTCTAAATCATGCGTAGGATAATTCTTCTCATGAATCTTCAATTGTCGAGAAGCATACGCCACCACATTCCGGTCTTGCATCAACACGCATCCTAGTCCTTGATAAGAAGCGTCACAATACACATCGAAAGATTTCGTCGAACTGGTAGGATTAACACCGGCGCAGCTTGTTAACCTCTTCTTCAACTCTTGAAAGCTAGCTTCACGTTCCTCCGTCCATTCGAAAGCTTGACTTTTCCTCGTAAGTTGTGTAAGCGGTCCAGCAATCTTGGAAAAACCTTCGATAAACCTCCGATAATAACCAGCAAGTCCAACAAAACTTCGAACTTCACATCTTGTCTTAGGTCTCTCCCACCGTAAAAACGTCTCCACTTTCGATGGGTCCACCGCTATACCTTCTTTAGAAATTACGTGACCAAGAAATTGAACTTCTTCCAACCAGAACTCACACTTAGACAACTTCGCATACAACCGCTTCTCCTCAAAATCTGAAGAACAACACTAGATGTTCAAAGATGTTCTTCCTTCGATTGAGAATAGATCGAATGTCATCGATAAAGACAACGACAAATCTGTCTAGATATGGACGAAATATCCTGTTCATATAATCCATAAATATAGCAGAGCATTCGTCACCCCGAATGGCATTACCCGATACTCATAATGTCCATAACGAGTTCGAAAAGCGAGTTTTCGACACGTCTTCCCCTTTACACGAATCTGGTGATAACCCGATCGTAGATCTATCTTAGAAAATATCACAGCTCCTCTCAATTGATCCATCAAATCGTCGATTCTTGGAAGCGGATATTTATTCTTGATAGTCACCTTGTTCAATTGCCGATAGTCCACACAAAGTCGTGACGTTCCATCCTTTTTCTTGACCAAAAGTACTGGCGCACCCTATGGGGAAACACTAGGTCGTACAAATTCTTTCTCCAACAGTTCCACCAATTGCTTTTTCAGCTCCTCCAACTCTACTGGCGACATACGATATGGTGCAATTGAGATAGGACCTGTTCCCGGTACTAAATCAATTGAGAACTCGATCTCCCGCTCAGGCGGTAAACTAGGTACATCTTCAGGAAAAACATCCGGAAAATCGTTGACAACAGGAATAGTATTCACATCCTTCTCATTCTTAACTTCTAGAGAAGACAATACCGTATATCCTCGCGCTCCATTTCTCAACAAAGACTTGACCTTAACAGCAGTTAAGAATCCAGACTCTTCTTCCTTAGGAAAAACTATAGTTTTCTTCGCACAATCTATGAGGATATGGTTAGAACATAACCAGTCCATCCCTAATATTACATCTATCTCAATAAGAGGCAAACAAATCAAATCAACCAAAAACAAACGGCCCTTCACAACAATAGGACAATCCAAACAGATCTTAGAAGTAACTACAGGTTTAGCAGTTGGTGTAGATACATTCAACATAACATTCAGAGAAGACATAGGCAACTTCAACCTTTCCACACAATCATATGCAATAAAAAAGTGTGTGTAGCACCCGAGTCATACAAGACAGTGAAGATTACCTCCAATGTCTCCTTCTCCCTGAATAAGATCATCAGACTTAGAAATCTCAGATCCCACCATTGTATACACTCGTCCTCCAGATCTCGGTTGAGTACTTCCAGATTTTTGCTGATTAGCTTTAACATACCGAACAACAGGTTTCCTCTCCGGCTGTGGACAATCCTTTGCTATGTGCCCAGGTTGTTTACAATTGAAACAAACTGCACCTTTAACTGTACACTCGGGAGAAATATGACCTTTCTTCCCGCACTTAAAACATGTTGGCGTAAACGCCACCCTCTGTCCAGCCTCCACTACCACTTGCACTTCCACTAACGATGATGGTCGTTGAGATTGACTTCCCGTTGGTCCGGTATACGGCTTACGCCGAAACCGATTTGCATTACTACCTCCACCTCTCGGAACCTTGTCGGTCCAAAATTCCGATTCCTCCGATCTCTAGATGGCTCCAACTCTTCAAGTCGAGCACAAGCATCCACCAAAGCATGAAACCGAGTCATCCTCAAAGATACTACTCCTCGTTTCGGTTCCACCCTTAAACCCGATTCAAACTTCCCGCATCTCCACACATCATCTTGTCGTGTCTCGAGCATAATCCGAGAATTGAGACAAACTCTCAAATTTTGTGGCATACTCATTCACCGTCATATTCCCTCGTCGCAAACCAAGAAATTCCATTTCCTTGGCATGCCTAGCACTCGCAGAAAATATTTATCCAGAAAAGTATTAGAAAACACTTCCCGTGTGATCTCGGTCCCTTCACTTGCAACACTCGGCGGATTCCTCTCCACCAATGTTCTCAGATCTCCTCTCAAAGCATGAAAACAAGCATAAGTTACTTTCTTTTCATCGTACATCTCATCCCCTCAAAGATTCTCTCTAAATCTTGCATCCACCGACTCGCTTTCTCCGGATCCACCTCGCCTCTAAATTGTGGCGGATTATGACGCCTAAATTCAGATAAATTTAGGGCATCCGTTGTAGCATCTTGTTGTTGGTCGCTCTCAAATTTTGCTTTGAGTTATCACTTCACCATCTGCCGCATAGCCTCAGCAGCAACCAACATCGGGTCCTCATCTCGATTTACGTTAGCACGTCCTCTACCTCTACCAGCCATCTTCTTTCTTCAAACATAACAAAACAGAGTCAGATACATCCTTCTAGATATTTCCGAAAGGATATAAATCACAAACATCACAGAGAATCACACAAGACAAACAAAACAGACCCAACCACAACCCCAAAAGACTCTAACTTGGGCTCTGATACCAACTAATGTAACACCCCTTTGGAGGATGTCACACATAAAAGAAAATAAAATAAATAGAAATAAAATCTACCCAAGTTGCGGAATATTTGTTAAAATTATTACGGGTTGTAAAAATAATTCCCGATAGACGTAAATATGTAATAAAAAGTTAATGTGGAAAATACGAAATAAAAAAAAAAAAAACATCATCACTAATAATATACATATGGTTAAGTTATAAACCGTACAAATAATTTACAACTAAGACTACTACTATTTAAACGAAAACAAGAAAGAAAGCAATAAAAGAGTTAATATATACGTACATACGCCGACGCGCCCTAAAAAAAAAACATCATGGTTATCTAATCCTCGATGGATCACTCTCGGCCCGAAAATGATCATCGGGAGATAGATATCCGGATGTCTCGACACACGGCGATAACGGGATCGCGCAGTCGACACGATGCTTATCTCACTAGGCTCGGGGTTTTCAAGACCCCAATAACGCCTAATGGATAAGGGTAACTCTAAGTGCGAAATAATGTCGTCGTCGCAATCGGATCTCCATCAAACCGATGACGTAGAATCACGGTCATACGTCCAAAGATAGGTAAATGTAAGCACGATCTCCTCGTAAATGCCAAGCCAGATCACCTCCATGGAATATCAGCTCTATGAATCCCAAAAATGCAAAGGCCGCCATCCCCCACACAATCAATCCAGAGGGTATGGATGATCGGATGGTTCTTGCTCGTCAAACCGATCGTCGGCTTGCCGACCTTCCTCTTCCTCATGGTACACGATCTCAAGAGGTTGTTCCTCTTCTTCCTCTTCAAACTCTTTACCGCATAAAATAAATAGACAATAGACACATACAATAAAGAGGTAAGACAACATAAAATCATCACAACATGGCAAATAAGAAGACGACAATTAACTACTACACGTTTATACAATACGAAGAAACTATAACAGTAATACATATTAAATATCCTAGTGTTTCAGAACATCACAAATATAACACAAATAAAGAAAATTCACACAGATAAATCAATTTCACAGATAAACTAAGATAAGAAATAGACAACTAACATAAAATTTATCAGATAAATACAAATAGAGAAAATGTAAAAACATCCAAGATGTTACCAGATAAAGATAAATAGAGAAAAATGGAATATTATCCAAGATATACTCAAATACACCAAAACACAACCCTACTCCATGGAGCTAAACCCAAACGGATATCAGAGAGAATGACTTGCAAAATCTATTAGTACCACGGCTGCCCAACCAACTATTACGCGATCACACGTTGCGTCAATAGCCTACGACACTGGAATCCACCATCCAGGCGTAGTATAGTTCACAGCCTCTCCGTTGTGGCACTATAGGCAATGTACTACTAGACTTTACAAACCTCGATTAAATATAGTGAATGTCGAGTACATTAGTGTGCTATCGGTTTACCACGGCCCAGCGGAGCTACCAACTGTCCACATGTGGGATCCCGTACACTAAAGTCTCCAAGTTTATTAGAACAATAAACTACACTACACTTATCGCATCGACAACACGATGTGATTCGTCTCGTCAACCCAAAACACCAAAAATCGGTATAAAGACAAAACATAATTCCAAATATATGAAATTACGAAAATGCCCTTAAGATAAAAATATATGCCCTCAATGGCGTAAAACTGACGGGTTCACTTTTTCCCGACAAATAAATAACCTCAAAACTCATACGGGTTCACATTTTCCCGACAAGCGAAAAATAAATACTAGTAACGGTCAATCGCGTAGAAATTTTATCGCGTTTTTGAAATCTCGTCGTTTTTACAAACGTTTAAAAATCGGGTAAAGATTATTTTTCTGTTTTTAAAATCGCGTAGCATTTTTAATACGTTTTCTCAATCGCGTAGGATTTTTAAATCATTTTCTTATTCGAATGCCTTTAAAATTACCATTTAAACAGATAGAAATAATATTTAGTACATTTAAACTACGTAGAATAATTTTTCATACCGTATATCTTGTCATTAGGATATTTTTACTATCTTATAGGTTCATTTTTACTAAAAATTGACAAGATTTTGTTTAGAAACTTATAATAATGATTTTCTAAATTTTCCATAAAATTTCTATTTACCTAATTTTTAACCATTTCATTAAATTCTTTTTGAAATCTCTAACATGCTTCAAAACCAAAAGTGAGCTATATGTTAGAAAATTTCTTAACATTATCTTGTATTTCCTTCCTAATGATAAAATTATGAATTTTAACCCTTTAGACTTACTTCTAATCAATTGGTTCCTTCATAAATCATTATAGAAAATTTCTTCTTAACTTGTATTGTTTCTTTTTAATTGAAAAAGGTTTAGAAACAAGTTTTTAAAAATCATGAATTCCTATAGTGGCATGTTGGCGAATTTTATAAAACTTTTGCATTTGATTTCCAAAATGTCTTTCACCTTTTAAATCATATCAAATGTATTCTATAGTCTAAGTTCATTAAATCATTTTAGAAAATAGTTATCTATAGTCAATTTAATCCTTTAGGCATGTTGGCCCAAAATACTAAGTTTGTACCATTTGATTTCTAAATGCATTTTTCTTTGATCAAATCAATTAGAAACTTTCTTGATTCTCCTAGGTTAATTAAGCTACACTTTAGGAAAAATCAAGAGAACATTTTGGTCCTCCAAACTTGTCATTGCCGTGAGCTATTGGATGTGCTCTTTGGAACACTCATGCAAATTTACACATGTTATTCACATCCTAAACCTTATCATACAATTCTAACACATGCATTTATATCTCTAACACATGCAAAATATTTCTAACACATGCAAAATATTTCTAACACATAAACCTAATTTAAAGCTTATAGACATACAATCAAAAGCTATTAGACATGCAAGATTATTACAATTACCAAATAAGAAAGCTACTAACACATAACACTTAAGCTACTAGCAACCACAAAAATTAACAAATACACATCAATAAAACACACCACCACCGAATCCTTATGGATTCTACAAACAACTCATCTTCTTACCACCATCAAGGGATGATAAGAATTGTCTTCCTCTTACCTTAAATGAAGACAAAAAGCTTGCTTTCTCACCTCCTAGGTCACGGTTTTCACTCCACCAAACACCTAAAAATTTCAAACAAAACCTACATGTTACTAACCATGAAAAAGAAGCTAAACCATGGAAAAATCATGGCTTAGAACTTTGAAAAAAAGAAGAGAGAAAAGAAAAGTATGAAATTTCACCTTCTAGGTAAAACTTCCAAGGTTGGTTTCCAAGCTTTAGATGGAAGAATTTGAAGAAACTCCCAACTACAAAGGTTCTTAGAATGGTGTTTAGGTTAAGGAAACTTGGTTAGAAAAATTTTTGGATGGTTGGATGGTTAGGAAATGAGCTTGGCCGAATATGGTGAAGAAAATGGGCAAGAATGGTGGCTAGGGTACTTGATGAGAGAGAAGAGAGAAAAGTGATGAAGACAAAGTGATTTTTGGTCCTTCCTCCTTCACTTGGCCGTAGCTCTCTAAGGGCATGCAAGGTGGCTCCTTGCTTGGCTTCATCCAAGCCATTGGATGAATCAAAGGCTAAGATTAAGCCTTGGTGAGCAAGCCTAATTCTCATTGGTTGGTTCCTAGGTGACTCACATGGCTTAGTCACACTGCGTAATAAATGCTCTCACTGAGTCACTAGTGAGTCACTGCTCTGGAAAGTTCTAAACTTACGGTGATTATTTAAGCTACCGATCTAACTGTTTCGCTAATTGTGGGTCCCGCAAAATATTTCCGGGTCCATCTGTCACTAAAACATACCGACTATTAAAATAATATTATAATAATATAAAATTATTTTATTTGTGATTAAATCCTAAAAATTAAAAGATTATTTTTAGTCTCATTTAGAATCGGGTTAAGTAAGATCCCCCAATTCTAAATAATCAAATAAGATTTTCCCGCCCGGAAAATATTATTTTTCCGCTCTGAGCAAATCACACAAAAAGTTCATATAAAATCACGACGGTATTTTCTCGGCATTAAATCAAGAAGAAAACAATTAAAAACAGACAAAAACGAGAGAAAACAAGACGTTCGGGACGTAACGGTCATTTTCTCATTTTTTCCCACAACGTAGGTAATCGTCCAAAACGTTCAAATAAAATATCCAAAGAAGTATTATTTAGTCATTTGTATATCTTTCAGAAAAATTAATACAAGAGCTCGAGAAAAATTTTTATTTTACCGTCTCGAAACAAACTACGTAAAACGATCAAATAAAATTTGAACTCTGTATTATCGTAGTTGTTTTCATACAAAATTCAAGAACAGAAAAATAGGGACACGGCGGTCATTCATACAAAAGCATGAAAAACAAAACAAGACATTCGAGAATATTTTCTAAAAATTGGGGCGTTACAACACTCCCCAACAAATAAAAATTTCGTCCTCGAAATTCGATGTTCATCCGAACAAATGAGGATACTTGATCCTTCATTTTATCTTCCAGTTCCCAAGTAACTTCACCCGTCACATCATTCCATATAACTTTCACCACTCGATCATCTTCCCTCGAAGTCGCTTTACCTTCTCGTCCTATCCCGACAGGTAAAGTTTCGTAAGTCAAATTCTCCTTTAGCGTACGTCATCGACCGTATAACATGTGTCGGATCGGCATATACTTCAGAATCGAGACACATGAAACACGTCATGCAAATTGGATAGAAACGGCGGCAAAGCAATCGATATGCTACGGGACCTATACGTCGGATAATCGATATGGTCCAATGAATTTAGGAGTAAGCTTCTTAGACTTAATTACTCTTCCGACACCAGTCGTAGGAGTAACTCTCAGAAACACATGTTCACCCTCCTCAAATTCAAGAGGTTGTCTTCGCTTATCCGCGTAACTCTTTTGTCTGCTTTGCGTCGTCCTCATCTTCTCTTGTATCATCTTGACTTTATCCGTAGTTTGTTGTACAAGCTCGGTCCAACGATCATACTTTCTCCATCTTGATACCAAAGATAACGGCGTTCGACATCGTCTTCCATACAATGCTTCATAAGGTGCCATTCCGATGCTTGCGTGAAAACTATTGTTGTAGGTGAATTCTATCAAAGATAAAAATTCATCCCAACTTCCCCGTTGTTCCAAAACACAAGCACGCAATAAATCCTCCAAAGATCGTATAGTTCTTTCGGTCGACCGTCGGTCATGCGGATGATACGCCGAACTCGGTCGTAACTTAGTTCCCATAGCTTCTTGCAGACTTCGCCAAAATCTTGACGTAAACCTCGGATCACGATCGAAATTATACTTGTCGGTACACCATGTAGTCGACAATTTCACTGATGTACAACTCGGGTTAATCTTTCCAATGAATATTTGATATTGATCGGTAAGAAATGAGCCGATTTCGTAAGTCTATCGACTATAACCCATATTGCGTCATGACCTCTCTTTGTCTTTGGCAAACCAGTAACGAAATCCATAGAAATGCTGTCCCATTTCCATTCTGGAATCGATAATGGTTGCAACATCCCAGCTGGTCTTTGGTGTTCAACTTTCGACTTTTGACAAACTAGGCAAGTTGACACGCATCTAACAACATCACCCTTCATTCCATGCCACCGAATAACTTCTTCAAGTCTTGATACATCTTTGTTATGCCTGGATGCATACTCAATAGACTAGTATGGGCATGTTTCACAATATATCTTCTCAACTCTCGATTACGAGGAACACAGACTCTACCCCGAAATCTCAGAATTCCATCAGTTCCTTCCTTGAACTCTAGTGTCTCGCCTTGTTTCATTTGCTCCCTTATTCCTTGCAAAAATTTATCGGCATTTTGCTTTTCTTTTATGTCTTCCATCAGCTCGCTCGAGATAGTAACCATGCTAATACAGATCTTCCCCGGTTTCAACTCAACAAATGACCACTCATCTCTAAACTGTTCAATGAGCTCCTTTTCCTTGATCATTAGAGCAGACACACTAATAATCTTCCTGCTCAAGGCATCGGCCACGACATTCGCCTTACCAGGATGGTATAAAAGTTGAAAATCGTAATCGTTCAGAAATTCCAACCACCTTCGCTGCCTCATATTCAGCTCCTTCTGGTCGTACAAGTACTTCAAACTCTTGTGATCACTGAAAATGTTGAACGTTGCTCCATAGAGAAAGTGTCTCCATATCTTCAAAGCAAAAACTACCGCAGCCAATTCTAAATCATGCGTAGGATAATTCTTCTCATGAATCTTCAATTGTCGAGAAGCATACGCCACCACATTCCGGTCTTGCATCAACACGCATCCTAGTCCTTGATAAGAAGCGTCACAATACACATCGAAAGATTTCGTCGAATCTGGTAGGATTAACACCGGCGCAGTTGTTAACCTCTTCTTCAACTCTTGAAAGCTAGCTTCACGTTCCTCTGTCCATTCGAAAGCTTGACTTTTCCTCGTAAGTTGTGTAAGCGGTCCAGCAATCTTGGAAAAACCTTCGATAAACCTCCGATAATAACCAGCAAGTCCAACAAAACTTCGAACTTCTGTTACTGTCTTAGGTCTCTCCCACTGTAAAACAGTCTCCACTTTCGATGGGTCCACCGCTATACCTTCTTTAGAAATTACGTGACCAAGAAATTGAACTTCTTCCAACCAGAACTCACACTTAGACAACTTCGCATACAACTGCTTCTCCCTCAAAATCGAAGAACAACACTCAGATGTTCAAGCATGTTCTTCCTTCGATTGAGAATAGATCGAATGTCATCGATAAAGACAACGACAAATCTGTCTAGATATGGACGAAATATTCTGTTCATATAATCCATAAATATAGCAGGAGCATTCGTCACCCCGAATGGCATTACCTGATACTCATAATGTCCATAACGAGTTCGAAAAGCAGTTTTCGACACGTCTTCCCCTTTTACACGAATGTGGTGATAACCCGATCGTAGATCTATCTTAGAAAATATCATGCTCCTCTCAATTGATCCATCAAATCGTCGATTCTTGGAAGCGGATATTTATTCTTGATAGTCACCTTGTTCAATTGCCGATAGTCCACACAAAGTCGTGACGTTCCATCCTTTTTCTTGACCAAAAGTACTGGCGCACCCTATGGGGAAACACTAGGTCGTACAAATTCTTTCTCCAACAGTTCCACCAATTGCTTTTTCAGCTCCTCCAACTCTACTGGCGACATACGATATGGTGCAATTGAGATAGGACCTGTTCCCGGTACTAAATCAATTGAGAACTCGATCTCCCGCTCAGGCGGTAAACCAGGTACATCTTCAGGAAAAACATCCGGAAAATCGTTGACAACAGGAATAGTATTCACATCCTTCTCATTCTTAACTTCTAGAGAAGACAATACCAGATATCCCTGCGCTCCATTTCTCAACAAAGACTTGACCTTAACAGCAGTTAAGAATCCAGACTCTTCTTCCTTAGGAAAAACTATAGTTTTCTTCGCACAATCTATGAGGATATGGTTAGAACATAACCAGTCCATCCCTAATATTACATCTATCTCAATAAGAGGCAAACAAATCAAATCAACCAAAAACAAACGGCCCTTCACAACAATAGGACAATCCAAACAGATCTTAGAAGTAACTACAGGTTTAGCAGTTGGTGTAGATACATTCAACATAACATTCGAGAGAAGACATAGGCAACTTCAACCTTTCCACACAATCATATGCAATAAAAAAGAGTGTGTAGCACCCGAAGTCATACAAGACAGTCGAAGATTACCTCCAATGTCTCCTTCTCCCCGAATAAGATCATCGACTTAGAAATCTCGGATCCCACCATTGTATACACTCGTCCTCCGGATCTCGGTTGAGTACTTCCAGATTTTTGCGATTAGCTTTAACATACCGAATGTTGACAGGTTTCCTCTCCTATTTGTGGACAATCCTTTGCTATGTGCCCGGGTTGTTTACAATTGAAACAAAGCGCACCTTTAATCGTACACTCGGGAGAAATATGACCTTTCTTCCCGCACTTAAAACATGTTGGCGTAAACGCCACCCTGCATCCAGCTCCACTACCACTTGCACTTCCACTAACGGATGGTCGTTGAGATTGACTTCTGTTGGTCCGGTATACGGCTTACGCTGAAACCGATTTGCATTACTACCTCCACCTCTCTCGGAACCTTGTCGGTCCAAAATTCCGATTCCTCTGATCTCTAGATGGCTCCAACTCTTCAAGTCGAGCACAAGCATCCACCAAAGCATGAAATTGAGTCATCCTCAAAGATACTACTCCTCGTTTCAGTTCCACCCTTAAACCTGATTCAAACTTCCCGCATCTCCACACATCATCTTGTCGTGTCTCGAGCATAACGAGAATTGAGACAAACTCTCAAATTTTGTGGCATACTCATTCACCGTCATATTCCCCTGTCGCAAACCAAGAAATTCCATTTCCTTGGCATGCCTAGCACTCGCAGGAAAATATTTATCGAGAAAAGTATTAGAAAACACTTCCCATGTGATCTCGGTCCCTTCACTTGCAACACTCGGCGGATTCCTCTCCACCAATGTTCTGCATCTCCTCTCAAAGCATGAAAACAAGCATAAGTTACTTTCTTTTCATCCGTACATCTCATCCCCTCAAAGATTCTCTCTAAATCTTGCATCCACCGACTCGCTTTCTCCGGATCCACCTCGCCTCTAAATTGTGGCGGATTATGACGCCTAAATTCGGATAAATTTAGGGCATCTCGTCGTAGCATCTTGTTGTTGGGTCTGCTCTCAAATTTTCTTTGAGTTATCACTTCACCATCCGTAGCGCATAGCCTCAAGAAGCAACCAACATCGGGTCCTCATCTCGATTTACGTTAGCACGTCCTCTACCTCTACCACCATCTTCTTTCTTCAAACATAACAAAACAGAGTCAGATACATCCTTCTAGATATTTCCGAAAGGATATAAATCACAAACATCACAGAGAATCACACAGCACAAACAAAAACAGACCCAACCACAACCCCAAAAGACTCTAACTTGGGCTCTGATACCAACTAATGTAACACCCCTTTGGAGGATGTCACACATAAAAGAAAATAAAATAAATAGAAATAAAATCTACCCAAGTTGCGGAATATTTGTTAAAATTATTACGGGTTGTAAAAATAATTCCTGATAGACAGAAATATGTAATAAAAAGTTAATGTGGAAAATACGAAATAAAAAAAAACATCATCACTAATAATATACATATGGTTAAGTTATAAACTGTACAAATAATTTACAACTAAGACTACTACTATTTAAACGAAAACAAGAAAGAAAGCAATAAAAGAGTTAATATATACGGACATACTGTACGACGCGCCAAAAAAAAAAACATCATGGTTATCTAATCCTCGGATGGATCACTCTCGGCCCCGAAAATGATCATCGGGAGATAGATATCCCGGATGTCTCGACACACGGCGATAACGGGATCGCAGATCGACACGATGCTTATCTCACTAGGCTCGGGGTTTTCAAGCACCCCAATAACGCCTAATGGATAAGGGTAACTCTAAGTGCGAAATAATGTCGTCGTCGCAATCGGATCTCCATCAAACCGATGACGTAGAATCACGGTCATACGTCCAAAGATAGGTAATGAAGCACGATCTCCTCGTAAATGCCAAGCCGAGATCACCTCCATGGAATATCAGCTCTATGAATCCCAAAAATGCGGGCGTCGCCATCCCCCACACAATCAATCCAGAGGGTATGGATGATCGGATGGTTCTTGCTCGTAAAACTGATCGTCGGCTTGCTGACCTTCCTCTTCCTCAGGGTACACGATCTCAAGAGGTTGTTCCTCTTCTTCCTCTTCAAACTCTTTACCGCATAAAATAAATAGACAATAGACACATACAATAAAGAGGTAAGACAACATAAAATCATCACAACATGGCAAATAAGAAGACGACAATTAACTACTACACAGTTTATACAATACGAAGAAACTATAACAGTAATACATATTAAATATCCTAGTGTTTCAGAACATCACAAATATAACACAAATAAAGAAATTCACACAGATAAATCAATTTCACAGATAAACTAAGATAAGAAATAGACAACTAACATAAAAATTATCAGATAAATACAAATAGAGAAAATGTAAAAACATCCAAGATGTTACCAGATAAAGATAAATAGAGAAAAATGGAATATTATCCAAGATATACTCAAATACACCAAAACACAACCCTACTCCATGGAGCTAAACCCAAACGGATATCAGAGAGAATGACTTGCAAAATCTATTAGTACCACGGCTGCCCAACCAACTATTACGCGATCACACGTTGCGTCAATAGCCTACGACACTGGGAATCCACCATCCGGGCGTAGTATAGTTCACAGTCTCCCGTTGTGGCACTATAGGCAATGTACTACTAGACTTTACAAACCTCGATTAAATATAGTGAATGTCGAGTACATTAGTGTGCTATCGGTTTACCACGGCCCAACGGAGCTACCAACTGTCCACATGTGGGATCCCGTACACTAAAGTCTCCAAGTTTATTAGAACAATAAACTACACTACACTTATCGCATCGACAACACGATGTGATTCGTCTCGTCAACCCAAAACACCAAAAATCGGTATAAAGACAAAACATAATTCCAAATATATGAAATTACGAAAATGCCCTTAAGATAAAAATATATGCCCTCAATGGCGAGAAAACACATACGGGTTCATTTTTTCCCGACAAATAAATAACCTCAAAACACATGACGGGTTCACATTTTCCCGACAAATGAAAAATAAATACGGTAACGGTCAATCGCGTAGAAATTTTATCGCGTTTTTGAAATCTCGTCGTTTTTACAAACGTTTAAAAATCGGGTAAAGATTATTTTTCTGTTTTTAAAATCGCGTAGCATTTTTAATACGTTTTCTCAATCGCGTAGGATTTTTAAATCATTTTCTTATTCGAATGCCTTTAAAATTACCATTTAAACAGATAGAAATAATATTTAGTACATTTAAACTACGTAGAATAATTTTTCATACCGTATACTGTCATTAGGATATTTTTACTATCTTATAGGTTCATTTTTACTAAAAATTGACAAGTATTTTGTTTAGAAACTTATAATAATGATTTTCTAAATTTTCCATAAAATTTCTATTTACCTAATTTTTAACCATTTCATTAAATTCTTTTTGAAATCTCTAACATGCTTCAAAACCAAAAGTGAGCTATATGTTAGAAAATTTCTTAACATTCTTGTATTTCCTTCCTAATGATAAAATTATGAATTTTAACCCTTTAGACTTACTTCTAATCAATTGGTTCCTTCATAAATCATTATAGAAAATTTCTTCTTAACTTGTATTGTTTCTTTTTAATTGAAAAAGGTTTAGAAACAAGTTTTTAAAAATCATGAATTCCTATAGTGGCATGTTGGCCGAATTTTATAAAACTTTTGCATTTGATTTCCAAAATGTCTTTCACCTTTTAAATCATATCAAATGTATTCTATAGTCTAAGTTCATTAAATCATTTTAGAAAATAGTTATCTATAGTCAATTTAATCCTTTAGGCATGTTGGCCCAAAATACTAAGTTTGTACCATTTGATTTCTAAATGCATTTTTCTTTGATCAAATCAATTAGAAACTTTCTTGATTCTCCTAGGTTAATTAAGCTACACTTTAGGAAAAATCAAGAGAACATTTTGGTCCTCCAAACTTGTCATTGCCGTGAGCTATTGGATGTGCTCTTTGGAACACTCATGCAAATTTACACATGTTATTCACATCCTAAACCTTATCATACAATTCTAACACATGCATTTATATCTCTAACACATGCAAAATATTTCTAACACATGCAAAATATTTCTAACACATAAACCTAATTTAAAGCTTATAGACATACAATCAAAAGCTATTAGACATGCAAGATTATTACAATTACCAAATAAGAAAGCTACTAACACATAACACTTAAGCTACTAGCAACCACAAAAATTAACAAATACACATCAATAAAACACACCACCACCGAATCCTTATGGATTCTACAAACAACTCATCTTCTTACCACCATCAAGGGATGATAAGAATTGTCTTCCTCTTACCTTAAATGAAGACAAAAAGCTTGCTTTCTCACCTCCTAGGTCACGGTTTTCACTCCACCAAACACCTAAAAATTTCAAACAAAACCTACATGTTACTAACCATGAAAAAGAAGCTAAACCATGGAAAAATCATGGCTTAGAACTTTGAAAAAGAAGAGAGAAAAGAAAAGTATGAAATTTCACCTTCTAGGTAAAACTTCCAAGGTTGGTTTCCAAGCTTTAGATGGAAGAATTTGAAGAAACTCCCAACTACAAAGGTTCTTAGAATGGTGTTTAGGTTAAGGAAACTTGGTTAGAAAATTTTTTGGATGGTTGGATGGTTAGGAAATGAGCTTGGCCGAATATGGTGAAGAAAATGGGCAAGAATGGTGGCTAGGGTACTTGATGAGAGAGAAGAGAGAAAAGTGATGAAGACAAAGTGATTTTTGGTCCTTCCTCCTTCACTTGGCCGTAGCTCTCTAAGGGCATGCAAGGTGGCTCCTTGCTTGGCTTCATCCAAGCCATTGGATGAATCAAAGGCTAAGATTAAGCCTTGGTGAGCAAGCCTAATTCTCATTGGTTGGTTCCCGGTGACTCACATGGCTTAGTCACACTGCGTAATAAATGCTCTGCTGAGTCAGCTAGCTGAGTCAGCCTGTTCTGGAAAGTTCTACAGCTTACGGTGATTATTTAAGCTACCGATCTAACTGGTTCGCTAATTGTGGGTCCCGCAAAATATTTAGGGTCCATCTTGTCACTAAAACATACTTGACTATTAAAATAATATTATAATAATATAAAATTATTTTATTTGTGATTAAATCTAAAAATTAAAAGATTATTTTTAGTCTCATTCAGAATCGGGTTAAGTAAGATCCCCCAATTCTAAATAATCAAATAAGATTTTCCCCGGCCCGGAAAATATTATTTTCCTGCCTCGGAGCAAATCACACAAAAAGTTCATATAAAATCACAGACAGTATTTTCTGGCATTAAATCAAGAAGAAAACAATTAAAAACAGACAAAAACAGAGAAAACAGTACGTTCGGGACGTAACGGTCATTTTTCCGTTTTTCCCACAACGTAGGTAATCGTCCAAAACGTTCAAATAAAATATCCAGCAGTATTATTTAGCTGTATATCTTTCAGAAAAATTAATACAGTAGCTCAGAAAAATTTTTATTTTACCGTCTCGAAACAAACTACGTAAAACGATCAAATAAAATTTGAACCTGTATTATCGTAGTTGTTTTCATACAAAATTCAAGAACAGAAAAATAGGGACACAGCGGTCATTCATACAAAAGCATGAAAAACAGAAAACAGTACATTCAGAATATTTTCTAAAAATTGGGGCGTTACAATTTGGACGATGTTGGAAAGTGTTTGACATAAGTAATATATAGCTGGATTAAATTCGATAGATGAGTAGTACAAAAACTTCAAAAAGTACCCTTACTACCCTCAGATAGCATATATATTCAAAAGTTGCGTGAATTTAATAGTCATGTAGGTTGCTTGTTTGACTAAAGAAGTATTAAATGTATACCAAATTTGTATATAATATACAAATATTAAAATGTCAGAGCTATCATAGGACAAAGACGACAAATTTTCCACTACTATATGATGTTTGAGGTTGTGGGATATGTAGATAGCCTATCATTTCAGCTGTATCACAGGGTTTTGTAGCTAATTATAGAAGGCCTATATTACATTACTGGGTTAAAGAGAGAAAAAAATAGTGGACAGGTAAAGGCAAATTGGCAAATAGAGGGGCACTTTCCTAGTTATTGGTTGTACTTATTGGCATTGTTTTCAACTTATTTGGACTGTGTGTCAAATTCAACTACAATACAAACTCTTATTTATCACTATAAAATGCTCAATGCACCAAAAAAAATGCTATCTCATTTCAAGTAAAATTGTCCTCATGTGTTGGTACTGCTCTCCAAGTTGATTTTCCATAATCTTGTGACTATTCTTGCATCTACCTTCATGAGTGAATTTACTATATTAGTCATAATTGAAGCAAAACCTTAGAAAAAAAAGAAACTTATGCAAATCTTTACCTAATCATGGATGGAGAAATAGGTGTTATTTACAAATGTTGCAAAAAATTACAGTCAAGAGTGCCTTATTCCAATAAAAAAGAGTGCCTCATTCTAACACAAAAGAGTGCCTCAAACTCATATACACATATGAGATGCAGCTTACATGAACATGTATACAACAACAACAATAACCAAGCCTTTTCTCACTAGGTGGGGTCGGCTACAATGAACAAACGATGCCATTGTGTCCTATCATAAACCAAGTCTTTAGAAATGTCATTCAAATCTAAATCTTTTTTAATTGTTTCACCTATGTGTGAGCTTTGTTGCAAATTCCTTTACATAGCCGGTCCTAAGCCCGGAAAAAAAGAGGAGGGTTGTGTTGACAGCCAACGTAAAACGTTGTCAAATCTTTATGACATGAACATATATATCCATCACAAAATATTTGCCTAACCAATAGAAAGCAAAGGAAAAACATTAAGACATGTAAGCTTATAAACATTTTTATGAGCAGATATGAATAAACTTATTAAGATATGGATATCTGTGATTTAAAATTAAGTAATATGTTTCCAATAATTACCTATATTAATTTTAAGCTAGCATAAGGAATGCCTAGAATTTATAAACAAAATCAATCAAAAGACATAACACGTGAACTTGCTCAAAGCACAGAATAAAAAGAGGACCATAAAAATACTGTCATCTAGCACTCCACATAGTTTTCAGTTTTAGTTAATTTGAAGTTCAACAAAGTTCTAGTTGTAACACCCTCCCTAGGGTATCACATGTCTGACTCTCGACTCATAATCTGAAAAGAAGTTCGCACAAGGTTTGAGTTATAAAATGTGAGTTTTAAAATTTCTTCTTTACTGAAACATAAACTTACTGAAATTTATAAGTATTACTGAAAATATATTTAATATACAATATTGACACCAATTAATATTTAACAATTTAAAGAGAAATATAAAACTAACAGACTTTTTTTTTAACAGTAGCAAACCCTATGATGGGTCCTACTTAATAGCACGGTATAACACTAACGATAAAACTTAACATACTCATTCCTTCTCTTGTATCCAACTTGATGTATCAAAACTCCATTCCTTGTCTACCCGGCACATCATCGAACCTGGGACAGCCACTCTTCAATGTTGTCAGTGATCTCAGAGTATCTATTGCCCGTTATGTCTAAGACAACTCATTCCTTCTACTGTATAATTTTAACAATACAGACACAGCAAGACCACATAGCAAAGAGGTGAGATCACCTACACCAATACCAACATGGCAGCACAGAGATAACACAAACAACAATATCATACAGGGATATCATACCAGACTTTCAATAATATATTCAAATATTAATCAACTATTATCATCCAATCATATATCAATCCAAACATTGTTCAATATACACAATAATGTTGTCAACATCATTTATCATCATCATCATCCAGTATTATTCAACAGTTTAGTTATTCCTTGATTTATATATCACGCTGATATAAATGTACTCATATAATGCATGTGCATTTAGACTCAATGTTCCTACTCCATGGAACTAAAACTTAGGTCGGAGAAATGATCGAAAAGATCTGTCGGTATCAAGTGCCTCAGACCATGTGTTATAATTCTCATTTTTGCACATCTAGCACATACACGACAGTCTTTATCAGATCTTGAATAAGAATAGTATCTCAGTCAAGATCATCGGTGTGTCGCGTCGGTCTAACCCATGGTTACAGTAGTGCTACTCACTGCCCACTGTAGGCAACCCGCACCCCGATGCCCCCAAGGTCAACCAGTGACTTATACTACGCATATTGAACCCACTCAAGAGGTGTACGTTTTTCCTAGGCAGTTAGTCATACTTCAGTCCATCGGACCATTCCAATGCATGTGTAATGCACCAAATACCAAATCATAGATAGAATACCAATCACAGGTTTAACTCATAATTTTTCAAAATATATTTTATACAATGCATGAATATATCAGTGCAAGTCCAACCACAAGGGCCATTCTTTTCAATTTCATTTGTTCAATTTAAATCATATGCCTCAACGCATATTTTTCCAATGCACGTAGAGTGCTCAAATACCAAATATAGGCAAAACTTGTCATTTTCTCACACAGTGTTCATACACCGTTTTGGTAGTAATCATCATGTTATCATGTTTTTATAGTCATAAAACACTTTTGTCGTATTTCCACAATTGCGTAATATTTCTATTACATTTTCACAATTCAAAAATGTTTCTGTTATATTTTCACAATACCATAACACTTCTTTTACATTTTCAAAATACCGTAACACTTTTGTTACGTTTTTAAAATTCTAAAACGTTTTTATTATGTTTTCACAATACCGTAACACTACTGTTACGTTTACAAAATTTCTTAACATTTTTGTTACGTTTTCAAAATGCTGCAACTCTTCTGTTGCACTTTTAAATCACATAATAATTTTTTCAACATTTTTCTCAATTGTGTAAAAATATACGTTTCTCAAATCGTGTAACGATTTTCCACCGTTTTCAAAATCGCGTAGCAATTTTCTACCATTTTCAAAATCGCGTAATGATTTTCCACCATTTTCAAAATCACATATCTTAAAAATCATTCTTTTAAGTCGCGTAAATCATTTTGCATCATCCTCAAAATATTTAAAACACTTTCTAAATCTCATAGCAATTTCTCGCCATTTTCACAATCGCGTAAAAATATTCCATTACTTTTTAATCACGTAGTGATTTTTCAACAATAGTTCAAATCACGTAAAATATTTAAACGTAATTCAAATCCCGTAGAAATCTTTTAACGTATTCCAAATTGTGTAGAAATATTTTACTGTATTTCAAATCGTTTTTAAGCTACGTAAAATATTTTTCAACATTTACAATCACGTAAAATATTCCTCAATTTGAAATATTATTATGACATATGTCTGTTGAATTATCTATTATTTGATACCATGAATATACTTGTTATGTATGTATTTAAATGACATTACTGTCATCACTGTTTTTGTGCTGCCACGTTGGTATGTGATGTAGGGGATCTCACCTATTTGCTATATTATTCTGTTTTATGTTTATGTTTAATAAAGACTGTGAAGAAGAAGAGGCAGGATCACATCCATTCTGTTTGTGTTGATTTTTCTGAGATTTTGGATGGCGTTGAGACGTGATATTCTCGATTTGTTAGAGTTCAGTTTCACGAAGACATGGATGCCTGGAGTATTAACCTGGATCTGGAGTGTGTTATCTATGTTGGGGATGTGAACCTAACATTTAGTGGGACTTGTCATGGGATTCCTATTCTGTCTTTTGATGTATCTTTACATTTGGAATTCTCTATGTCTATTAGAGAATTGTGGGGTGATCGTTATCGTACCCCTCGAGAGGACAGTGTTGTGTCTTTTGGATGGACACTTGTTCTTAGGACCATGTACCGCCCGGGGTTTTTGTTGTCTGAGGAGACAGAGGAAGATCCGGCTAAGGACTCTTCTCGTTAGATGTATGATGTTGGAACAATTTATGTTTTGTTAAAAGGTTTGTATATATGTTTTTTGAGAACAGGTCTTATGTATATTGATGTATATTATTCAGTTATTATAACTTGTGTTCTTTATTTCGTTAAATTATATTATTCGCAAAAAGAAATTTTGAAAACCGTATGTGCAATATTAAATCTTTTATAACTTGGTTCTAGTTTGGGAAGTTTGAAATCTGAAATGTAATGCCCTAGGGAGGGTGTTACAAAGAATCATAAGAACATTGGGTCGAAAGTGAAAATTTATTATTTCTTTGTGCCATTATGCTCTGTTTGTCATCTTTTCAACCTGATTCTACTTTGTATTGATTTATCCATGAACATTCTTTAACCTCATTTATCTTTTTCTTATATTTCTTAATACCCTTGGCCCCGTTACAACCAATGAAGGGTTGTTCTTGATTTTAATGATTAATTATGTTATGTGTTGATTTTAATTAATTTTTGCTATTGGTTTGATTGGTTGTATATAATGGAATGTTGGAATGGATTTAGTGATTTAGAATGGATGAAAAATTGATTGAACACTCTTCAAGAGTGCCACGGTTTTAGGTTAGAAAATTAGAGGAGTTTGTGTTGAAATTGTAATTGGCATAAGACTTAAATTATCAAGGTATGAAATGGAATGTAATGGAAGAAAAATTTGAAGTTGGAATTCTTATGGTGGCTACGGTTTTGGGAGCCAAGAACCTAGGGTTTTTGGTGAGTTAATTGGACAAGTGAACAATTTAAATAATTAAGGGAATGATGTACATGATTAGGACTTGAAAAGATTTGAAATTGGATTAATGGGGAGGCCACGGCCTCTAGGGTAATTTTAGGCGGAAAATGTGATTTAAATGAATTGGAAGCATAATTAATTAGGTAATTGTAAACCTAAGTAATGAAATGGATGATTAGGAAATTAGAAGAATTTATTAAAGCTAAGACTTCATGAATTTTCAAAGAACCAAGAGTGAAAGTGTCATAAGAATTTAAGGAGATTCTAAGTGAGTGAAGAACATGAGAGTGTGAGGCCTAAGAGCTAAAATAAAATGTAAGTTATGGGGAATTGAGTTGTCTTGGAATATTAAGTTGGCTATAAGGATTGATTTTTGAACATGAATCTTAGAAAGGGGAACAAAGTTAATTTAGGATTCATAATGAACCTAATGATGCATTAATGGGCTTGATACTTATATTATGTGATTATGGGTCCATGTGAGTGACCATTTATATAATGATGCTTATGTTGGCCTAATGTGACATATTATGAATTTGTATGAGATTGTGGATCATACATGAGCATGCATAGTGTCTTATGCATTGTGAAGGCCAAGTTACCTAGGAGATTGAACACACCTTAGTGCGGGTGCGAGTAGACAAGTGTGGGTCGTGTTATGACCTTGGAGGCGTCGGGGTGCGGGTCCTTCACAATGGGCAGTTGGTAGCTCCTCTGTCTGTGGGGCAAACCGATGCAAACGCACCGACGATCCGGACTTGACACTGTCCTATATCGTGATCTAGTGTAGAATGTCTGTGCAATGCCATGATTGTGCATAAGAAAATTTATTGATAGCATTGGCCTCGGCGGTAGGAGTCACAGACATGTCTCCTGATCTTTCTCTCCGACTGATTGAGTCTAGCTCCATGGAGTAGGAATTTGGGAAAGCATGCATGTGAGTCATGATATACACTGTCATCAATAATTCTTATTTTCGTAACTATACTTGATCTAACTTGTTATTATGATGATTATCGCACTGGAACTGTTTAATTACTTATTGTTATGTCTCTTGCTCATTAATTGAATATGATGTGTTGGATGCTATTTGGGCGCGTGGCGCCGTTTTGTTTCTAGCATGCTATAACCGGTAATGATGTAGGATGTCTTACCTCTTTCCCCGTGCTTCTATTATTTTGTTTATGTGTACCTGTGCGATCGATCGAAGACGACGGCAAGGAGACGAGAAGATCCCGCCTTCCCGCTTCGGCCGCACAAGATTGACCTCTCTCTGCGACGATGTCCGCACGTATGCGTGGGTTCTGGGAGATGTGCGTCGACCTTCCTTGGGGGGCCGAGTGCCGGCACATCAACCCGAACTCCGACCGCTGCGTGTACTTGGGAGACGTGTCGATAGCACTTGCACTGGAGACGTCATGAGGCACTGTCCTCACTGCTACCTCGGCTTGCGTATGGAGTTTTACCGCCCATTAGGGAGATGTGGGGTGCCCGTTATTACACCCCGCAGGAGGATTCTTTTGATTCCACCGCTCGGGCTCCGTCCCGTGCTTCTGTGGTTCCTATGGAAGTGTCCTCGGATGAGGAAGATCCTGATGAGGGTCCTCCTAAGGATCCTGAATCGGTCCCTTTTATCTGAGGGGTCGATGATCATTGGTGGCTACTGATGGTCGCGTGTTTTTATTTTTGGGGGCATGATGTATTTTTATTTTTGGTGGGCTGTATATTTTGTATATGCATGATGGTATATATGCATGTTTCCCTTGGGGTGGGTATAGTTTTGCTTTTTGGTGATGGCAGGCTTGTATCTACAAAACAGTTGTATCAAATTTTATATATATATATATATGTATGCTATTCAGGTGCAATTTCTGTGTATTGTTTTATTCGTCACTTTTATCCACATTCCGTATTATCATTATTATTATTATTAAAAAATATATATATATTGCCAATTTTGCTCACATGGTTAAACATCAATTAAATAAAATGAACCGGGTCTTAATCGTTTGTTTATTCAATTTTCGCATTTTATTTTATTTGACAATGTGACGTTCCCTCCCAAAAAGGGGCGTTACATTAAGTTGGTATCAGAGCCCCGGTTTATGTTTTCTTTGGGTCTTGAGTGTGAGTCTGTCTTGTTTGTCTTTGTGTGAATCTGTGATGGGTGTCTTACGTGGATTCCTCGACTTTTCTTATGTTTTCGTAATCTAATTTGAGAGAAAAGCAAGATGGCAAGAGGTGGAGAAATGGCGGTGCTATTGAAGCGATGCGAGAGAATGGCCGAAGTCATCGCCCAACAAAATGAACGCGCCGCTCAACAACAAGAAAGAGGCGATCAACGGCTTGAGGCGGCGCCGATGCGCAAAACTTAGCGAGTTTCGTCGTCATAACCCTCGCAGTTCAAGGGAGAATTTGATCCGGACAAGGCTAGTACGTGGATCAAGGAACTGGAAAAGGTGTTCGAGGCATGAACTGTGCCGAAGATAAGAAGGTGAACTATGCTACTTTCATGCTGGTGGGCAACGCCGAAGACTGGTGGAATAGAGCTCAAAGAGCACTAGAAGCCGAAGGAGCTGACATCACATGGGATGTGTTCAAGAACAAGTTCTTGGACAAATACTTTCCTGCGAATGCGAGACACGCAAAGGAGATGGAGTTCCTCAACCTGAGACAGGGGAACATGACCGTCAGCGAGTACGCCGCTAAGTTTGAGAATTTGGAGAAGTTCTCGACCCATTACCAGCATCAAACTGATGAGGCCTGGAAATGCTAGAAATTCACCGAAGGACTGAGGTATGAAGTGAAGAAAGCTATGATCACCCTGAAGATGAAGGTGTTCTCAGAACTGTTAGACACTTGCTGTGAAGTTGAAGCCTTGGAGCAGGCTAGAGATGCGAGAAACAGGAACTTTGGGCCTGTACGGTCCCAAAGAGGTGGAGGCAGTGGTTCAAACCGCTTTCAGAAGAAGCCCTATAACCGACCAACGGGGAGTCAACAACCAATCGGTGGAAGTTCAGGTGGAGGTTCTTTTGGGAACCGAACTGGTCAAAATCCGACCTACCCGTCCAAATGCCTGAAGTGTGGGAAAGATCATCTCACAAGAGACTGCACGATAAAAGGAATCATTTGCTTCAGATGTGGCAAACCGAGCCATATGTCCAGAGATTGCAACCAAGCAAAGGCTGAACCTTCAGTCAATACAACCCGAGCCAAGAAACCGCAAGCCGGAGGTCGAGTTTATACTATGAGTGGAGCTGAAGCTTCTAAATCTGAAGACTTGATTCAAGGAAAAGGCGCCATAGAAGGTAATCTTTTAAAAGTACTGTATGACTCTGGGGCAACCCATTCTTTCATATCTTATGACTGTGTGCTATGACTTGGTTTACCTGTGTCTGAACTACCTTTTGAATTGACTGTTTCAACCCTCACTGATAAACCGGTAGTTACTACCAAAGTCTGTTTGAAGTGTCCTTTGATTGTTGAAGGTCGAATCTTTTCTGTTGATTTGATCTGTTTACCTCTTTCACAGTTAGATATAATCCTAGGGATGAACTGGTTATCTTCCAACCATGTTCTGTTAGATTGTTCTAGTAAGACCATAGTCTTCCCTGTGGATGAGAATTCTAGATACTTGACGGCCAACCAAGCACGAGCTTTCTTGAAAGAAGGAGCTCAGGGGTACATGCTATTATCTTCTCTGAAAGTTGAGAGTGAGGCTGATTTGAGTACTATTCCGGTGGTGAAGGAATTTCCTGAGATCTTCCCTGAAGAAGTACCTGGTTTACCACCGGCACGTGAGATCGAGTTTGCTATTGATCTAGTACCGGGAGCTGGTCCCGTGTCTATAGCACCTTACCGAATGTCACCGACAGAATTAGCCGAACTTAAGAAGCAGCTAGAAGAGCTTTTGGAGAAGCAGTTAGTTAGACCGAGTGTGTCCCCGTGGGGAGCACCTGTGTTACTAGTTCGAAAGAAGGACGGTACCTCGAGATTGTGTGTGGACTACAGGCAATTGAACAAGTTGACAATCAAGAACAAGTATCCTCTCCCGAGAATTGACGACTTGATGGACCAACTGAAGGGGGCAGCGGTATTTTCGAAGATTGACTTGAGATCTGGGTATCATCAGATAAGAGTGAAGACGGAGGATATACCCAAGGCGCCGTACGCGATACGGTCATTACGAGTATCTTGTGATGCCGTTTGGTGTGACGAATGCGCCTGCTATTTTCATGGACTATATGAACCGCATCTTTCGTCCGTACTTGGATAAGTTTGTTGTCGTCTTCATTGATGACATCCTGATATATTCCCAGAATCAGGAGGATCATGCTGAGCACCTCAGCATAGTTCTTCAGATTTTGAAGGAAAATGAACTATATGCCAAGCTGTCGAAGTGCGAGTTTTGGCTAGATGAGGTGAAGTTTTTGGGTCATGTGATCTCAAAAGAAGGAATTGCAGTGGATCCATCCAAAGTAGAAGCAGTACTGCAGTGGGAACAACCGAAGTCAGTGACGGAAGTCCGTAGTTTCGTTGGTTTAGCCGGATATTACCGGAGGTTCATAGAAGGGTTTTCCAAGATTGCCGGACCGCTCACTCAATTGACGAAGAAGAATCAAGCTTTCGAATGGACTGATAGATGTGAGCAGAGTTTTCAAGAGTTGAAGAAACGGCTGACTACCTCACCTGTATTGGTGTTACCTGATCCGAATGAACCGTTCGAGGTGTACTGTGACGCTTCGTATCAAGGATTGGGATCTGTTCTTATGCAACACCGAAAGGTGGTAGCCTATGCTTCGCGACAGTTGCGAGTGCATGAAAAGAATTACCCGACTCATGATTTGGAGTTGGCAGCTGTGGTTTTTGCTCTGAAGATATGAAGACATTTCCTTTATGGAGCGACATTCAACATTTTCAGTGACCACAAGAGCTTGAAGTACTTGTACGATCAGAAAGAGCTGAATATGAGACAGCGGAGATGGCTGGAGTTTTTAAAGGATTATGATTTCCAGTTGTTGTACCACCCTGGCAAGGCGAACGTTGTGGCTGACGCCTTAAGTAGAAAGACTATCAGTGTTTCTGCCTTGATGATTAGGGAAAGAGATCTCATCGAACAATTTAGAGATGTATGGTCATTTATTAAGTTGGAACCCGGAAGAATTTGCATGAATATGGTTACCATCTCAAGCGAGTTGATGGAAGACATACGGGAAAAACAGAAGACCGATGAATTCTTGCAAGGAATAAGAGAACAAATGAAACAAGGCGAGAAAACAGAGTTCGAAGAAGGAACAAATGGAATTCTGAGATTCCGAGGTAGAGTTTGTATTCCTCGTGACCAAGAGCTTAGACGATATATTGTGGATCATGCCCACACTAGCAAGCTAAGTATGCACCCTGGTATAACAAAGATGTACCAAGACTTGAAGAAGTTGTTCTGGTGGCATGGACTAAAGAGTGATGTCACTAGATGTGTATCGACTTGTCTAGTCTGTCAAAAAGCCAAAGTGGAACATTAGCGACCTGCTGGGTTGCTGCAACCATTGTCTATTCCTGAATGGAAGTGGGACAGCATCGCAATGGACTTTGTTGTGGGATTGCCAAGGACAAGGATGGGACATGACTCGATTTGGGTAATAGTCGATCGACTTACAAAATCGGCTCATTTCCTCCCGATTAACATAAGGTACAGTTTGGAAAAGCTGACCCGACTGTATATTGGGAAAATTGTTAGGTTACATGGTGTGCCTACGAGTATAGTCTCGGATAGAGATCCGAGGTTTACCTCAAAGTTTTGGCAAAGTTTACAAGCTTCGTTGGGAACGAGATTGCGCCTGAGTTCGGCGTATCATCCGCAAACCGATGGTCAATCGGAAAGGACGATCCAATCTCTAGAGGACCTACTTAGAGCTTGTTTTATGGAACAGACTGGAAGTTGGGATGAAGTTCTACCACTGGTGGAGTTCACCTACAATAACAGTTATCATTCGAGTATAGGGATGGCACCCTATGAAGCTCTGTATGGAAGACGATGTCGAACACCATTATGTTGGTACCAAGACGGCGAGCGTCTTACGATTGGACTAGACATTATCCAGCAGACGACTGAGAAGGTTAAGATGATTCAAGAGAAGATGAGAACTGCTCAGAGCCGACAGAAGAGCTATGCGGATAAGAGAAGAAAGCCTCTTGAGTTTGAAGAAGGTGAGCATGTGTTCCTGAAAGTCACACCCATGACTGGGGTCGGCCGGGCCTTGAAATCTAGAAAACTCACTCCCAAAATTTCTTGGACCTTACCAAATTCTTCGCCGGATAGGTCCAGTAGCTTACCAGATAGCCTTACCCCCTATTCTTTCAAACATACATGATGTATTCCATGTGTCACAACTTCGTAAATATTTACCTGATCCAAGTCATGTTATAGCACCGGACACAGTACAGTTAAAAGAGAACCTGACCTATGAAACGTCTCCTGCGAGAATCGAGGATCGACGGATAAAGCAACTACGAGGCAAGGAGATTCCATTGGTAAAGGTGATTTGGAATGAAGCAACTGGTGATGCGACTTGGGAATTGGAAGATAAGATGAAGGAGCAACATCCAGAATTATTTTGAGGTATGTAAATTTCGAGGACGAAATTCCTTTTAGTAGGGGAGTGTTGTAACATCCCGAAAAATACATATTTGATCATAAATCATCATTTTATAATATTCTTGATTTTTAGGAATTTTCTGGAATTTTTCGGAAACGACGAATATTTTAATATATTCCTCGTTTTACGTGCACACTGGGCTGAGAATTGCTAAGACCAGTGTAACACTCCGGAAATTGATTATTTCACCATGAATAGTCATTTTCCAATATTTGTGATTTATGTGAATTTCTTCGGAATTATCCGGGAACGATGAATATTTTAATATATTTCTCGTTTTACGTAAACATTGAGCAGAGTCGTGAAAATGACTGTAATGCTTTAAAAATTAGAAATTTATATGACGGATAGTCGTTTTATAATATTTACAATTTTTGGGAATTTTCTGGGAATTTTCCGGAACTGTCGAATATTTTAATATATTCCTCGTTTTGCGTACGCGCTGAGCAGAACCAGAGAAACGCGATGTTTTCTCTGAGAACCTTGGACTATGGACATATCGACTGGAGATCTTACTAAACCCGAGACTTGACATAATTTACGAGGTTTCACAATTTTCGAGAAATTTTAACAGATACAATTAAATCAATACGGCGAAAAATTCATCTGTCAGATTAATTAAATACTGACTCCTGTCAACTGTAACTATTATCTATTAGATAATAGTGTGTAATAAAAATCCTATCACATTATCCTAATGTAATCTACTTTATGTCAAATCTATCTACTTTAATTCAAATTTATTGATTAAATAATCAAAGCTTCCTTAAGAAGCTTTGACCTTACCTTTGACCCATGTGCCTTAGCTTCTCTTGGAAGCCATTCCCCACCCACTTCTCTCTCTCTTGCACGGCTGGAAGGCAGCCAAGGAGAAGGAAATTATCACATTTCAATTATACCATTATCACTTAATTCATTAATTTCCAAAACACTTTCTCTCTCTACCATTTCTTCTTCTTTCTTCTTCCTTTCTTCTTCTCCTCCATTTCTCTTCCACACCACACGGCCAGCCACCATCCAGCCCCTCCAACCTTCACAAAAATTTAAACAAATTACATTTTCTTACTCTCCTCACCATTCTAAACACCTTTCCCTCTTAGAGCTTCTTGAAAATCCTCCATTTTCACCATTTTCTCCAAGCTCCAACTTTGAGCATTTTGGGTAAGTTTCAAGACCACTCTTTCTTCTCTCTCATTTTCGTGATTA
This sequence comes from Ormosia emarginata, assembly GCA_029884605.1. Lineage (NCBI taxonomy): Eukaryota > Viridiplantae > Streptophyta > Magnoliopsida > Fabales > Fabaceae > Ormosia > Ormosia emarginata. Next base: position 474,885 of record JAQQTP010000023.1, read on the forward strand.
TGGTTTCTTTAATGGTCATCCATGGCTTATTTTTCAAGCCTTGATGTTGATTCTAACAAGTCACCATTTTTAGGGATTTTGGTGGCCAAATCCGAAAATTCCAAGGAGCACTCTTGGAGTTCCTTTGATTCCTTCACTTAGGTAAGAGGAAGACACTCCTCTTCAACCATTTTTAGCATCTAGGAACCTTGATTGTTTGATTTGTGGAAGAACCTTAATGAGGGTTGTTCTTGATTTTAATGATTAATTATGTTATGTGTTGATTTTAATTAATTTTTGCTATTGGTTTGATTGGTTGTATATAATGGAATGTTGGAATGGATTTAGTGATTTAGAATGGATGAAAAATTGATTGAACACTCTTCAAGAGTGCCACGGTTTTAGGTTAGAAAATTAGAGGAGTTTGTGTTGAAATTGTAATTGGCATAAGACTTAAATTATCAAGGTATGAAATGGAATGTAATGGAAGAAAAATTTGAAGTTGGAATTCTTATGGTGGCTACGGTTTTGGGAGCCAAGAACCTAGGGTTTTTGGTGAGTTAATTGGACAAGTGAACAATTTAAATAATTAAGGGAATGATGTACATGATTAGGACTTGAAAAGATTTGAAATTGGATTAATGGGGAGGCCACGGCCTCTAGGGTAATTTTAGGCGAGAAAATGTGATTTAAATGAATTGGAAGCATAATTAATTAGGTAATTGTAAACCTAAGTAATGAAATGGATGATTAGGAAATTAGAAGAATTTATTAAAGCTAAGACTTCATGAATTTTCAAAGAACCAAGAGTGAAAGTGTCATAAGAATTTAAGGAGATTCTAAGTGAGTGAAGAACATGAGAGTGTGAGGCCTAAGAGCTAAAATAAAATGTAAGTTATGGGGAATTGAGTTGTCTTGGAATATTAAGTTGGCTATAAGGATTGATTTTTGAACATGAATCTTAGAAAGGGGAACAAAGTTAATTTAGGATTCATAATGAACCTAATGATGCATTAATGGGCTTGATACTTATATTATGTGATTATGGGTCCATGTGAGTGACCATTTATATAATGATGCTTATGTTGGCCTAATGTGACATATTATGAATTTGTATGAGATTGTGGATCATACATGAGCATGCATAGTGTCTTATGCATTGTGATGTCCTTGTGGACTGTTGTAAGGCCAAGTTGCCTAGGAGATTGAACACACCTTAGTGCGGGTGCAAGTAGACAAGTGTGGGTCATGTTATGACCTTGGGGGCGTCAGGGTGCGGGTCCTTCACAATGGGCAGTTGGTAGCTCCTCTGTCTGTGGGGCAAACCGATGCAAACGCACCGACGATCCGGACTTGACACTGTCCTATATCGTGATCTAGTGTAGAATGTCTGTGCAATGCCATGATTGTGCATGAGAAAATTTATTGATAGCACTGGCCTCGGCAGCCGAGTCACAGACATGTCTCCTGATCTTTCTCTCCGACTGATTGAGTCTAGCTCCATGGAGTAGGAATTTGGGAAAGCATGCATGTGAGTCATGATATACACTGTCATCATTAATTCTTATTTCTGTAACTATACTTGATCTAACTGTTATTATGATGATTATCTGCCTGGAACTGTTTAATTACTTATTGTTATGTCTACTGCTCATTAATTGAATATGATGTGTTGGACTGCTATTTGGGCGCGTGGCGCCGTTTTGTTTCTAGCATGCTATAACTGGTAATGATGTAGGATGTCTTACCTCTTTCCCTATGCTTCTATTATTTGCTGTTTATGTGTACCCTGTACTGATCGAAGACGACGGCAAGGAGACAGAAGATCCTGCCTTCCCCGGCTTCTGGCCTGCACAAGATTGACCTCTACTGCGACGATGTCTGCACGTATGCGTGGATTCCTGGGAGATGTGCGTTTGACCTTCCTTGGGGGGCCAGAGTGCTGGCACATCAACTTGAACTCCGACTGCTGCGTGTACTTGGGAGACGTGTCGATAGCACTTGCCTGGAGACGTCATGAGGCACCTATCCTCACCTGCTACCTCAGCTTGCGTCTGGAGTTTTACCTGCCCATTAGGGAGATGTGGGGTGCCCGTTATTACACCCCGCAGGAGGATTCTTTTGATTCCACCGCTCGGGCTCCGTCCCGTGCTTCTGTGGTTCCTATGGAAGTGTCCTCGGATGAGGAAGATCCTGATGAGGGTCCTCCTGAGGATCCTGAATCGGTCCTTTTTATCTGAGGGTCGATGATCATTGGTGGCTATTGATGGCTGCCAGTGTTTTTATTTTTGGGGGCCTGATGTATTTTTATTTTTGGTGGGCTGTATATTTTGTATATGCATGATGGTATATATGCATGTTTCCCTTGGGGTGGGTATAGTTTTGCTTTTTGGTGATGGCCAGGCTTGTATCTACAAAACAGTTGTATCAAATTTTATATATATATATGTATACTATTCAGGTGCAATTTCTGTGTATTGTTTTATTCATCACTTTTATCCACATTCCGTATTATCATTATTATTATTATTAAAAAAATATATATTGCCAATTTTGCTCACATGGTTAAACATCAATTAAATAAAATGAACCGGGTCTTAATCGTTTGTTTATTCAATTTTCGCATTTTATTTTATTTGACAATGTGACATTCCCTCCCAAAAAGGGGCGTTACAACCAGCACTTGCATTAGTTTACCATAAAAAGAAAAAAAAACACTTTTCTCAAACATTGACTCAAATAGCACTTGCATCATGCTAGGGGCATTAATGATACTAACTAAAAACACAAAGTTTACCATACTTTTGTTAGAACTCATATAGCAATTATTGATACTAGCTAAAAATGCAAATAGCACTAAAGACCAGCACTTGCATTAGTTTACCATAAAAAGAAAAAAAAACAATTTTCTCAAACATTGACTCAAATAGCACTTGCATCAAGCTAGAGGCATTAATGATACTAACAAAAAACACAAAGTTTACCATACTTTTGTTAGAACTCATAAAGTTTACCATCCAATCAATTCGACATGCACTCGGGGCATTAACTGTGGTGACGCTGGTGTTAGAGGAGGGATAAGGTTAGAAATAAATTTTCTTGTTAAGGGCATTTTGATCATTTATCTTATATATATAAAAAAAGAAAAAGAATAGCATTGATTTTAAAAAAGGAGAGATGCAGAGACGAGGGATGTCTTCGTCTCCTCTGTCTCTGTGGAGCAAAAATGCTCCATTTGAAGCTATAGTCATTTTTCCTCACTTTCTTCCATTTTAGCACCAAATCCTTGCACCCACTTACACCAAGAACGTGAGGCTTTCTACTCTTTTATTCATGTCTGCTTTGTGTTAAATCTCATTTTTCCTCAAGCTTTACAATCTCAAAAATGGTAAGTGAGCGTATTTTGAGGCTTTGAAGTAGAAATCTAAGGGTGTGGAAGGTTAGTTCTAGTAAGTGGTAATGGGAAAGCCACACTTGATTTTTTTCGTATAAGTTTCTTGAAAACCCTAAACCCTATAATTAGGGATTTTACCTAATTTCTTTACCCCTTTGTTAGTTCAACTCTAAATGAATTTCTAAAGCCTTATCAATTGCAAATTGTAATTATAATGTAGTTATTTTATTTATTCATGGTGCTTATGGTTTAAATTCCTAATAGCTAGTGGGTAACTCTAAGTTTTAAGGAAAAATGCTCTCCTTTGAGGTTGTTTCTTAATGTAAGTCATTGTTTCATTTATCTTGACTTGTAAAAATATTTGTTTATGGTCAGATTCAGTGGGTACTACACAGCTTGCCCCTTCGAGCGTCGTGGGGACCGATTGAGTTGGTTCTTCATACTTGTGAGTGGATGATTTACACTGTGACATATTTTGAAATTTAAACTTTTTGGCACGTATTTATATCTTTTCTAATAGCTTTGGTTATAGCCTCAAGCTTTATATCTTGGGGAAACAAAAAAATTTTAAAGCTAACTTATGAATTTTTGTTATAAGAATTGAGCTATAAGGGTTTAGTGTTAAAACTCCGTCTGCCATGACGAAGAGATATAACGACGTATGTTCCACCTACCATGGCGAAGAGATATAACAACATATGATCCACCTGTTGTGATGAAGAGATATAACAGGGTATGTTCCGCCTACCGTTGCGAAGAGATATAACGGTGTATGATCCGCCTACCGTGGCGAAGACATATAACAGCGTATAATCTGCCTGCCGTGGCGAAGAGATCTAACGGCTAATATGTATATAATAGATGTAGAGATTTTGCTAAGTAGAGTTGAATTCCTTTATGATTATAAATTTATTACTAGAAAGGAAAGCACGTGATAAGTGATTATATTTATAAGCTTCATTTATTTGATTATTGTGTTTTGAGTTGTTTTGCAAAGCTTAAATATTTGAGCTTTTACTTGTTTCCTTTCCTGTTCACTATGTTTATTATGCCCTCACTGAGTCTATGTGACTCACCCCATTTTTCTCCCTTTAGATTTGTAGGCGGTTGAGTAGGGGATTCCTAAGACTTGCTATTCTGCCCAGGAGTGTTTGTCTTTTAGTACGCCTACATTGTCATTACCGGCTAGTGTTACACGTCGACTCCAGTATTTTGCAGCTATAAGAGACATAGTTTATTTCTTTCTTGTGATGTATATATATATGATCATAAAACTTTGATATGTCCCTTCTGTATAGTTGGCTCAGCTTGTTCTTATGGTTAATGCTAGATGCTGATGTTTGTGTTGGATATGAATATGTATTGTTGACCAGGTCTAAATGAAATATGGGTTTTGTTCAATTTTTAGAAGAAATTCTGTCGAATTTTTGGTAACTCTAATATAAGTTTAAAAAATTGTTTTCTTTAATTGATGTGGTATGGTTAGGCTTGTTAAGCTAGTTGAGTATTGAATATTACTAGCTTGTGCGCCGGTCACAGCATAAGATTGGGTCGTGACAAAGTTGTTATCAGAGCTTTGGGTTTGTAGGTCCTACTAACTGCAAAATGCAGGTAATTGTAGAATCTTGTTTGTAACTTATGTACCCGCGCACAACTTACATACAAGGAGCTATGACCACCCACTTGTTAAACTGGAGTCTCTTGTTCAAGTTGTTGTGTTCTGTTTTAGCCTTGTCTCTACAACTTTCCATAATATTTTTGCTTTTTGTGTAATCCTGATTCTTGTTCTAGGTGAGGATGCCACCCAAACGAGAAGTTGCTGATGAGGCTTCTACTCAACTTCATGAAACACCCCCGAGATGCCGTGGGCGTGGTCATGGTCGCAGTCGCGATTGGTGTAGATATGGAGGGGTTGATAGAGTGCTTGATGTTGAGATTCCTAGGGCCAGATATGGTAACCCCACCGTAGCTCAATTAACTGTTGAGATACAGGATGTGCAGCAGGCTATACGGCAGTTGGTAGATGTTGTTGGTGGACGACAACAAACATATGAGAGCCAGACTCATATGGTTTCAGAGACTAATCAGGAGGCTGGGTTGAGTGAGCATCAGTCAGTACCCCATAGGGGAGCTGAGGTTCCTCTTACTGCATTTACAAAGCTTAATCCCCCTGTATTTAGTGGTTCAGATGCCAATGAGGACCCTCAAACTTTTATTGATGAAGTATCTTGGATATGTAGAGGCTTGGGTTGTCCTCCAGTCAGGATGGTTGAGTTAGTGGCATTCCGACTATGTGACATGGCTAGGGGATGGTATGAGACCATGCTCAATGCTAGGCCAGCAGATTCACCCCGTTTGGTTTGGGATGAGTTTGTTCGGTTGTTCTTAGCTCATTTCCTACCACAAAGTGTCCGAGATGGAAGAGCCTGAGAGTTTGAGATCCTTGTACAGATAGAGCATATGTCAATGATGGATATAGCCTTCAGTTCATGCGACTCTCTAGGTATGCACCTCACTTGGTAGCCACGGAGAAGCTACGTGTGTAGTGGTTTATTGAGGGCCTGAGAGGTTATTTATTTAGGGCAGTTGTAGGACATGAGGGTATGACTTATGACTAGGCCTTGAATAGGGCTCTGACAATTGAGCGTGGGAATAGAGATAGGGGTGGGACTTCTTGTGACTTGCGTAAGAGGTCACACTCTGATACATCGCGTGGTGGCCATCAATGCCATTGTAGCGAGGTTTTAGAGATGATGATGTTTAGGGCCGTCGAGGACAACATGGGAGTCAACAGCCATTGAGCACTCATGGCAGCCAGAAAGCTAGCACAACTCATAGCTGAGGTGTTTCACAACATTAGAGGCAAGGTTCAGGGGGATGATCATTGTGGTCAAATGGGGCACTTTGCGAGAAACTGCCCTATATTACATTCTCATCCTTCTTTTAGTATAGCTTCAACACCAGTGGCCCCAGTGACACAGTTTGGTGGTTCAAGGATACAAGGATCTGGTAGTGCTCAGGGAAGTGGTAGAGGACCAGGAGGCAGAGGTCAAGGATAGTTTGGTAGAGGACAGGGATAGGCCAGTAGAGGACAGGCTCGTGTGTTTACCTTGACTCGTCAGGATGCTCAGGCATCTAATGCTGTTGTGACAGGTATACTCTCAGTATGCTCTCAGGATGTACGTGTTTTGTTTGACTCTGGAGCTACGCATTCCTTTGTATCTCGTTTCTTTGCTTCTCATTTTAGGAGAGATCCTTCACCTCTAAGTGAGCCTTTGATCGTAGCTACACATATGGGTAATTCTTTATCAACTAACTCAGTGTACAAATATTGCGAGGTCTTGGTAGGAGATAAGCATTTGCTAGTAGATTTGAAAGTGTTGGATATGATAGATTTCGATGTAATACTAGGCATGGACTAGTTGGCTTCTTGTCATGCTACCCTAGATTGCCACCGTAAAGTGGTGAAGTTCAATATGCCAGAGGAACCAATTTTCATATTTCAAGGCGATCAGAATTGGTCACCAAGTAACTTGATTTCATTAGTTGTGGCTCAAAAATTGTTGAGAAAAGGTTGTTATGGCTACTTAGCCATGGTGAAAGACACTAGTATGTCAAAGGCAAGCTTGAAGCAGATTCTAGTGGTATGTGAGTACTCTGATGTCTTTCCTGAAGAGTTACCAGGGTTACCACCTGACTGGGAGATAGAGTTTTGTATAGATTTGCTTCCAAACACTCAACCAATCCAACCGAGCTTAAGGAGTTAAGGGAGCAACTAGAGGATCTAATTGATAAGGGTTTCATCCGTCCTAGTTGTTCTCCTTGGGGTGCACCAGTGTTGTTTGTAAAGAAGAAGGATGGTTCCCTTTGCTTATTTATTGACTATAGGCAATTGAACAAGGTGACAGTGAAGAATAAATACCCCTTTCCTCGCATTGATGACCTATTTGATCAACTTCAAGGATCCCAATGTTTCTCGAAGATCGATTTGCAATCGAGGTACCATCAACTGAAGATAAGAAGTGAGGACTTTTCTAAGACAGTTTTCTGCACTCGCTATGGTCACTATGAATTTTTGGTTATGTCATTTGGTCTTACCAATGCTCCTGCAGCTTTTATGGACTTGATGAATCGAGTCTTCAAGCCATTCTTATTCCAGGAGCAAGGAGGAGCATGAGCAACACTTACGATTAACCTTACAAACATTGAGAAAGCATAAGCTATATGCCAAATTCTCTAAATGTGAGTTTTGGTTGGATAGTGTGGCTTTCTTGGGACATGTTGTGTCTAAGGATGGAATAAGCGTGGATCCAAAGAAGGTCGAAGCAGTTCAAAGTTGGCCAAGGCCCACATTGGTAATTGAGATCCGTAGTTTTCTTGATTTATCAAGGATTTCTCCAAACTTGTAGCCCCTTTGACTAAGTTGACACAAAAGCAAGTTAGGTTTCAATGAGAATCTATTTGACTAGTATCCAAGTTCAAGGAGTGCATTCAAGGGTTTTCACCCTTACCCTTAATGAGCTTGACCTTAACCCATAAGCTAAAAAGGTTTACAGAGGTTAAGTGTATTCGGCCGTAGCCAGGACAGTGGACTCTACACTAAGAGGCTTTCATGTCAACTATATTCTATAATTTTAACATTAAGCCTAACCTATAAGCCTGAAAAAGGTTTAATGTGGTTACGAGCATTCGACCGTTGCCCTAGAAAGTGTACACCACTCCAAGAGGCTTCGGTGTAATAATTTTACATATAAAAATTTGACTAAGTGTCAAACACTTCTGAGTGGACCTAACCACTGAGATCGAACGTTGGTCCCATCTTAATGATGGAAATACAATTGTTTGTTAAAACCTAAAACAGTTTCCAAGATTGAGCATTAGACCCATCTCGGTTGAACAAATGCAAGAATACTCTAAGTATAAACAGAATCACCAAAATCGAGCATTGGACTCATTTTTGCGAAGAAAGAGAAAAAACAACAAGAATGAGAAAAAAATACTAAGTGTTAGAATTAAAAAGATGCCCGAGATCAGGACTTGTTCATTTACTAATGCTATAAAAACCCCATGCAGGGGGCAAAGCAAAAAAAAAAAGAGTATGATTAGGCATCTTCTGGGGTTGTCTCCATGACCATCTCTGAGGTCCTCACCTTTTCCTGGCCGTCCTCTGATGCCCTATCCTTCTCCTCTTCATCGACGTCCACCCTGGGAGTAACTTGGTCTATAAGAGCAGTTATAGGAGCGACATCTGTAATTTGACCATCCTGGACTAACTTCATTGAACCAATTCCCTCCTCATTAAGGTTCAGGTTCAGAACGCAGAGCTGGGCAAGCGTATTCGTGAATAATTCATCCACTAACTTAGCTCATTCATCTTCAAGAACCATAATATCTTCATTCAGCTTAGCTTCAGTCTGGTGAAGAAATTCATTTTCAACTCAGAGGGCGGTTAGAGTAGTAATGCATGTGAGTAGAGTTTCCGACATCTAAAGGATTATTTGACCTCAGCCCCAGTTTTAGCATTACCTTCCAGTGGTAGTGGATATGCAGTTTATTGTGATGCTTCCAGAGTTGGTCTTGGTTGCGTGTTGATGCAACATGGGAGAGTTATTACTTATGCTTCTAAGTAGCTCAAGAAGCATGAGCAGAACTATCATACACATGACTTGGAGATGGCAGCAATGATATTTGCCCTCAAGATTTGGAGGCACTACTTATATGGTGAGACATATGAGATCTACATTGATCATAAAAGTCTTAAGTATATCTTTCAACAGAGGGATTTGAACCTAAGGCAAAGAAGGTGGATGGATCTTCTAAAAGATTATGATTGCACGATCTTGTATCACCCAGGGAAGGCAAATGTGGTCGCTGATGCTTTGAGCTGAAAGTCTATGGGTAGTCTTGCATATATAGTTGACGTTAGAAGACCAATAGTGAAAGAGTTTCAAGATCTTATAGATAGTGGAGTGCAATTTGAGGTCACAGACTTGGAGTCATTACTAGCTCATTTTCAGGTTCATTCTACTTTGGTGGATAGTATTAAGGTGGCGCAAAGTCAAGATCCTCATTTAAAGAAGATCATGGAAGAGGTTCGAGAAGGCAAAACTTCTGAAATAATGGTTGACTCTGAGGGTGTTTTACGTGTTGGCACTCGCTTATTTGTTCCTAATATATGGGATTTGAGAAAGAAGATTTTAGAGGAAGCTCATCATTCCTCTTATACTATTCATCTAGGTTCCACAAAGATGTATCAAGATTTGAAAGAATTATATTGGTGGGAAGGGATGAAGAAGGATATGGCAGAATTTGTATCTAGATGCTTAGTATGTCAACAGGTGAAAACTGAGCATCAAAAGCCTACAGGTTTCCTTCAACTGATTGATATTCCTAAGTGGAAATGGGAGAGGGTCACTTTGGATTTTATGACGGGGTTGCCTAAAACCTCAAAGGGTTATGACTCAGCTTGGGTAATTGTAGATCGATTGACAAAATCTGCACACTTCTTGCCTATAAAAACCATTTATACAATGGCTCAGTATGCTATGCTTTATTTAGAAAAGATAGTATCTCAGATGGAGTACCATTGTCTATCATTTTAGATCGAGGCCCTTAGTTCCCAGCTCAGTTTTGGAGATCTTTTCAGACTGCTTTGGGAACACGATTGAACTTGAGTATTACTTTTCACCCACAAATTGATAGTCAGTCTGAGAGGACTATACAAATTTTGGAAGATATGCTTCGCGCTTGTGTGTTAGACTTTGGAGGGAATTGGGATCAATACCTACCTTTGATGTAGTTTGCTTACAATAATAGTTACCAATCTAGTATTCAGATGGCACCTTTTGAGGCCTTATATAGGAGGCGTTGTAGGTCCCCTATTGGTTGGTTTGAGGTTGGAGAATCTAAACTTATGGGTCCAAACTTAATTCAAGAAGTTATTAAGAAGGTTCAATTAATTTGAGATTGCCTAGTAACTGCTCAGAGTAGGCAAAAGTCTTATTTAGATCGGAGGCGTCGACCTTTGGAGTTTGGTGTGGGAGAACATGTGTTTCTACGTGTTTCTCCTATGAAGGGTATTATGAGATTTGGTAGAAAAGGTAAGTTGAGCCCAAGGTTCATAAGACCATTTGAGATTCTGGAGAGGGTTGGGCAGGTGGCTTATCGCTTAGCCATTCCCCTTAATCTTTTAGGAGTTCACCCAGTTTTCCATGTTTCAATGCTTCGGGAATATGTTCATAATCCATCTCATGTCATTCAACACCAAGCCGTTCAACTTGATGAAAATCTTAGTTAAGTTGAGCAGCCTGTGGCTATAGTAGATAAATGAGTAAAACGCTTACGCTCCAAGGAAGTTGTTTCTGTCAAGGTTGTTTGGCGGGGATCAACTGATGAAGAAATGACGTGGGAGCCTGAGATAGTTATGCATGACACGTATCCACACCTTTTTGATATACAAGGTTAGTTAAAAAAAATTCGAGGACGAATTTCATTTAAGGGGGGAGATTGTGGTGACGCTGGTGTTAGAGAAGGGATAAGGTTGAAAATAAATTTTCTTGTTAAGGGCATTTTGGTCATTTATCTTATATATGTAAAAAAAAAAGAATAGCATTGATTTTAAAAAAAGAGAGATGCAGAGACAAGGGACGTCTTCGTCTCCTCTGCCTCTGTGGAGCAAAAATGCTCCATTTGAAGCTATAGTCATTTTTCTTCATTTTCTTCCATTTTAGCACCAAATCCTTGCACCCACTTGAACCAAGAGCGTGAGATAAGTTTCTACTCTTTTATTCATGTCTGCTTTGTGTTAAATCTCATTTTTCCTCAAGCTTTACAATCTTAAAAATGGTAAGTGAGTGTATTTTGGGGCTTTGAAGTAGAAATCTAAGGGTGTGGAAGGTTGGTTCTAGTAAGTGGTAATGGGAAAGCCGCACCTTGATTTTTTTCTCATGAGTTTCTTGAAAACCCTAAACCTTATAATTAGGGATTTTACCTAATTTCTTTACCCTTTTGTTAGTTCAACTCTAAATGAATTTCTAGAGCCTTATCAATTGTAAATTGTAATTATAGTGTAGTTATTTTATTTATTCATGAAGCTTGTGTTTTAAATTCCTAATAGCTAGTGGGTAACTCTAAGTTTTAAGGAAAAATGCTCCTCTTTGAGGTTGCTTCTTAATTTAAGTCATTGTTTCATTTATCTTGACTTATAAAAATATTTGTTTATGGCCAGATTCAGTGGGTACTACACAGCTTGCCCCTCCGAGCGTCGTGGGGACCGATTGAGTTGGTTCTTCATAGTTGTGAGTGGATAATTTACACTGTGACATATTTTGAAATTTAAACTTTTTGGCACGAGTTTATACCTATTCTAATAGCTTTGGTTATAGCCTTAAGCTTTATATCTTGGGGAAACAAAAAATTTTTAAAGCTAACTTATGAATTTTTATTATAAGAATTGAGCTATAAGGGTTGAGTGTTAAAACTCCGCCTTCCATGGCGAAGAGATATAACGACGTATGTTCTGTCTGCCGTGGCGAAGAGATATAACGGCATATGATCTGCTTGCTGTTGGTCCGTAAATCCGCAAGCGCACAGGTCGACAAGTAATATAAAGGAGAGTTAGAGTATCGTGTCCCAAGGGATTGAATAATTAGAAAAATGTTAAACTTAACTAATATTCACAAATTTTTATCCAAACAAACGAAGGAGAGTGGGTTGCAATTAAAATAACAACTTAAAGGAAACAAAATAAGAAAGCACCAAACATCAAATCCACAAGAGAAGATGAGAATGATTAAAGCCTAGTGGTCCCTATTCACTTGCTACTTCAATGAACAATTGCAATTAACAAGCACCTATCAATGAATTGATATTTGTTAGCTAATAACCATCAATAGATAAAAGCCTATGTCTAGGACAATTACCCATGCGAAACCTATCCAATCCACTATGTGTCCATGTGAACTAGCAAATGAATCACTCATTGAGACCAATTATCAAACACTTGCCATGCATGACCAAGGGGTATGTGCCCATCCCCTTAGTTAATCAACACACCCAAACCATTTGAATGCAAATGAACATACATCAATTATATCATGTCCACAATCACAATACCCTATTTCTAGTTCTATTGGATTACTAAAATCATGCAATTGATGGCCAATCAACAACAAGCATTAAGCAAAGATATGGAAGAACAAAACCAAATTCATTGATAGAAAACTCAACAAACTACAAAATATTCAAATCCATAGCATGATCCTAGAGAGCCCCTAGATTAGAGTTTAGTTACACATCATAAAAGAATAGCAAACTAAGGATTTCAAGAAGCCCATCAAATTACAAATCAAGAGAAAAAAGGGATAGAATGAACAAGAATGGTGAGAATCCAATGCTTGATCTTCCTCCTTGATCTTGATTCTTCACTTGAATCATTTCTATCTTCCAAGAGTTCCTCTCCCTCCCACTTGCTCTAGGGATTTCGTATTTTCTCAAAACAGAAGATCTTGAAAAATGCCCTCAAAATCAGATAAAAAGGGCCAAAATCACGGACCAAGGTTTTACTCACGCCTAGGCGTGGTTATGAATTACGTGCTGGCATTTGTTGACCACGCTTAGGCGTGGAATTTACACGCCTAGGCATGGGTGCCTCTGTCTAAAAACCCTGAAAATCTGAGAGTGTAACGCCTAGGCTTGACTTTTCCACGCCTAGGCGTGGATGTTTCTGCCTGAGTTGGTCTGAAAGTCTGAGAGGGCCACGCCTAGGCGTGTATTTGTCACGCTTAGGTGTGTATTGGCAGCTTTTTCTTCTCTCTTGCATCTTTCTTCATTTTGAGCTCCTCTTTGCTTTCTCATCCCTTTTAAGGTCTTTCCCATCTTAAATACCTGTATGAAAACAATGATAACAACCATCAAACCCTAATCCACCCAACTTCCATAAACAAAACCATCAAGGATTCAATTCTTAATCATTTGAATTAACAAGCTTAAATAACCAAAGTCGTGCAATAATTGAACCTATGGCCCTTAAAACTTAAGGATAACATGCTCAAATACAATCAAATTCAAGTGAATTAACTTCATTTTCTGAAGTTAACACACCCCCAAACCTACAAATTTGCTAGTCCTCGAGCAAACTAGACCAAGCAAGGGAAGAAGGAACACAATCCAATACAAAACTCAAGGAGCAAATTAAACTAAGGCATAACCAACTTCCAATTATCATTCATACCATCAGAAATCACATTTCAATCCTCACAACAAGGTCCACACATGCAAGAAATTCCCAACTATCATGATCACCCTTGAATGCCATTTTAGTGCATGAAAGATTTCCTAAGCCCATATATTTAAGACCCTTTCCTAATCATGAAGAGCAAGATGGATGAATTTATAAAATACACATGCACTCTCAAAAGAATGTCTTTCATCCCTTTCTCCACTAATGTAGGCAAGACAAAATCAAAGATCACGAGGGTCTTTTAAGCTTGTAATGTAAGACTAAAGGTAGTGGCTAAGAAAGAAGGGAAAGGATTTGAATTCAAATATCAAACACATTATCAACCACTTCCATTGAATCAAGCCAAACATGTATGCACAAACAGAATCCAAATTGAAGAATCAACATTCTTTATTTCATTTTCTCATCATTTTCTCATCACATAATCAAAAGGGCTTCAATTTACACAGCAACCCACTTATTTACTTTCTTTCTTTCATCTTTTTCTTTTCATTTCTTTCTTCTTCTTCTTCTTCTTTTTTTTCTTTTTTTTATACCATTTTTGACTGAAAGCTGGTAACCACAAATTCCTAGATTCTTAGCATCGTGCAAAATACTATGACTCAAACCAACAGAACTGCTTAATCATGTGCTCAACAAGGGACCTGTAATGAGGGGAAGAGATTTTTCTTTCACAAGCATGGTTTAAGGGCAAGGAGAGTGTATGTTTTAAGAATAAAAATTAGGCCACACACACGCACACTAGGCTTCAAAAAGGGCACTAGGGAACTCATTCAATTAAGGTTGGCTTGAAAGGCCCAATCGATCCAAAGAATTGCCCTACTCATTTCTTCAAAACTGCATTGCCTAGGATTTCACCTCGAAAGGGAATCAGACAAGCTTCTAAGATGCAAATAGACTTTACACATGCCAATCATAAATTTCTCCAACCATGCATTTCATTCATATTCCAGAATCCACCACACATGCAACAAGGAAATTCTCTCATACACAGTTATGGCAATAAGTGCAAGCACAAAATTCTGAATTTTTACAAGTGAATTCCCAAGCAGTGAGGTGAACTATGATCCATACAATCATCGGATACTCAATTCAAACTTCTGGCATGCAAACAAAATTCAATTTGCCTCCTAAAACACTCATCAATTTAATGCATATTCTCAGGCAACTATCGATCCTTTTTTTAAGCTATCAAAATCACAATTAAAATATAAGGAAAAACTCTAAATCATGCATGAAATTGTCCTAGCTAAGAGATAGGGTTAAGAAGTTGGGTTGCCTCCCAATAAGCGCCTTATTGATAGTCTTGGCTGGACTTTGTAGTCAAGGGTTCAAAGCTTGGATTCCTGACAAATCAAGTAGCTTAATACATTCCATAACATCATCCTTCTCTATGTGCTCACATATGGATGTCAAAGCCAAAACAAGGGAATCATCAGTAGAACTAGTATGAAATGCATTATTGACTACTGGATCAATCATACCTATGTAGGAGCATTCTTCATGATCATTTGGAGATTTCATGGATTTATAAATATGAAAGGTTACCTTTTCATCATTGACTTGCATAGTGAGCTCACCTTTTTGCACATCAATCACAGTCTTACCGGTGGCTAGGAAAGGTCTCCCAAGAATCAAAGGTACATTGCAGTCTTCCTCCATGTCTAAGATGATGAAATCAGCTGGAAAGATAAGCTTGTCCACCTTGACCAAAACATCTTCTATGATTCCTTTAGGGTAGGTGAGGGAACGGTCAGCTAGTTGTAAAGTTACCAAAGTAGGCTTCACCTCCCCTAAACCTAGCCTTTGGAAGATGGATAAGGGCATCAAGTTTATGCTTGCCCCTAGATCACACAAAGCTTTTCCAAAGAATTAGCTCCCAATTGTGCATAGAATGGTGAAGCTCCCTGGGTCTTTCAATTTGGGAGGTAGCTTGTTCTGCAAGATTGCACTACACTCCTCTGTGAGAGCTATAGTCTTATAATCCCCCAATTTCCTTTTCTTTGACAAGATTTCCTTTATGAACTTCACATAACTCGGCATTTGTTCTAATGCCTTAGCAAATGGTGTTGGTGTATGCCCTAGTGGCCAATACGTTTTGTTTGTATTTACATACATTATATTATGCTATTTTATATGAGGCATTTCATTTATTATGTTCTTTTTTTTTTTGGTAAACATGATAAAGTCCTTAGAATAGTAAATTTGATACCATAGGACATCAAGTGGATGACTTGATCGTGAGATCCTATTGGATAAAACACTATTCTTAAATGTCCCTAGTCAAGTATTATTGTTAATTAGGACAACAATAATGCTTTGAGACTAGTATGTGCGTAGACTGATGACCACATCTCACGGGTCATGGATATGAGATATCAAGTCTACACATGGATACATATTAGAGTAATGATGTATTGGACAGACCCGCCATGAGAACGCTACGTGGATCGTTACGTGAGTGTCATAAGCAATTCTCATAGTGATAATGGTGTATGTGGTCCTTTGACCTGAAATCACTACGATTCCTACATGAGGAGTTGTGTGTTTTAATGCCATCAAACGTCATCTGTAACAAGATGATTATAAAGTTGGTTATTAGACATACCGCGATACATGTGGAGGGATGTGAGTGACCTAGATGGGATTTGTCCCTCCTACATAATAGGAGTGATATCTTCGGGCCCCCTGATTGAGTGAGACTATGAAATGCATGGCCATGCTCAAATGAGTCAATATGAGATATTGATCTCATTTGTCATTACTATGTCTACTCGGGAATCAGAAACCGAAGATTGAACTAAACAAGGGTGACACGTTCCATGCCTTGTGTTCAATTTGGATATCGGACAAAGGGACTAAACTACACGGAAACATTGGTCACAGATAGGTTATGTCAAATCACTGACATTCTCATTACTTGGGTAGCAGTGATGTGTTGCTAGATACCGTCAGCTCCTTGTTTGTAATATTAAAATGAGATTTTAATATTACTACCAACGTCATGAGAACCTGCAGGTCGCACACTTAGAACAGACTAAATTGGAGTAATCAGAATCCAAGTTGGACTCGGATTCAATTGTGGGCCTAACTCATGACAGATGGGTTTAGGGTTGCACCACTTACCTTGCTACTGCTCACACTCACTTAAGGCAGCCACTATTATAAATAGTACTGCTAAGGGGGCTGCTACTTCGTTACATCACAACCCTAGCCGCACCTACAGAAAGTGAGTGAGAGATAGTGAGGTCTTCTTCTCCTCTCTTCGCAGCTAGCACTACGAAACAGAGGCGTGACTCCTTTTGCAAGTCTGTTCGTGTGGATACCGCAGAAACATCGTCGCTATTACGGTGTTGGTGATTCACCTCGCTTGTGTCTGTCACGCTTCAAGAGGTAAAATTTTAAAACCTCGGATTATGAATTTTTCGCATGGATCCTGTGAGGGAATTCTGTTATTCCGCTGCGAGACTTTGATCCGCAAATTCCCAACAAATGGAATATTGATGTGAAACTTCTTGAAAATCTCCAAGAACTTTTTGAATTGAGCATCAAGCTTTTGTTTAACAAGCCGGTTGGGGAAAGGTAAATGTGGTGTATAAGGCTTGTTCTTCTTCTTCATGTCTTCAACTTTTCCCTTTGCAATTTCCTCATTTTTGCCAACCTCTTTGCTCACAACCACTTCATCTTGTGCCACCTCAACTTCTTCTTCAAGAAGTTTAGTCTTGGGATTCCCTTCAATTTCCTTCCCACTCCTCAATGATATAGCCTTGCACTGCTCGTTAGGGGCACCCTTAGGATTGTTGATAGTGTTACTTGGGAAATTCCCTGGGGGCCTGTTATTTACAGCTTGGGCAAGTTGGCCCACTTGAGTCTCAAGATTCCTCAATGAAGTGCTTGGCTTTGCATTAAGGCATCGTGGAATGCTAGCTTGGAATCAGTCTTGGTCATGTAATCTTGTTGACTGGTCATAAACTGAGCAAACATCTTCTCCAAATTAGAAGTTGAAGTCGATGTTGAAGTTTGGGCTTGAAGGGGGCTCTGTTGTTGAAAACCTTGAGGAGCACGAAGTGCTTGATTATGCTGATAAGACGAGGAAGAGCCTTGAACATTTCCACCCCATGAAAGATTAAGATGGTTCCACCAACTGGGGTTATAAGTATTACCAAAATCAGTGTTGCGACCTGGTTGATGGACTTGACTAGCATATTGCACACTCGCCAAGCTAACCGTACAATTTGTAGTAGAGTGACGGTCCCCACAATGATCACAAATCTCAGCTGTGATATTAGCTCCGCTTGCAACTGAGTTGACTGCCATGGTGTCAAACTTCTTGGAGAGTGCTGCCACTTGAGCTGAAAGTGATGTGAGAGCATCAACTTCATGTAACTTGGCTGTCACTCTTCTTGGAGCAACTCTCTCTGCTGGCCACTGATAATTATTATTAGCCATCTCTTCCAAAAGGTTGTAGGCTGCATCCACAGTCTTACTCATAAGTGCCCCTCTAGCTGCTGCATCAATTATGGAATGAATGAAGGTTGCCAAGCTATTGTAGAAAGTATGAACCAACATTCATTTTGCTATGCCATGGTGGGGGCACTTCCTTAGCAAATCTTTAAATCGCTCTCATGCTTCATATAAAGTTTCTCCTTCAAATTGCCTGAAGGACAAGATGTCATTTCTATACTTCATTGCCTTCATGGGAGGAAAGAATCGATCTAAGAATTTCTGAGTCAGCTCTTCCCAGGTAGTGATAGAATGCTCAGGTAAGGAATGAAGCCATGCCTTAGCCCTATCTCTCAAGGAAAAAGAGAAGAGCCTTAAGCGAGCCGCATCATCAGTCATTCCTTGGTGCTTGAAAGTATCACAGATCTCTAGAAAGTTGGCTAGATGAGCATTAGGATCTTCATAGGGAAAATCTCCAAATTGCACATTATTTTGAACCATCTGAATAATTGCAAGCTTGATCTCAAAAGTTTGTGCTTGTACTGCTGGCCTTCTAATGCTAGATCAGATTTCTCTAGCACTTGGAGTGGCATATTACCTCAAGGGTCTTTCACCATTTGCCTCTTCCGCCATCTCAGATTTGTTAACCAACGTTGGTGCTTGTGCTTGTAATTATCGTTCTCTTAGCAATCTACGAAATGTCTTCTCAATCTCAGGATCGTAAGGAAATCGAGATACACCTTGAGTTCTTCGTATACAAAAGCCAAGTACCTGAAAATCAAAAATTGCAAAACAAAACAAATGAAACTTGAAATAAGAATTGTGAATAGATGTAAGAAATAACACAAAATCTAAACTCAATCCCCAGCAACGGCGCGAAAAACTTGTTGGTTCGTAAATCCGCAAGCGCATGGGTCGACAAGTAATATAAAAGAGAGTTAGAGTATCGTGTCCCAAGGGATTGAATAATTAGAAAAATGTTAAACTTAACTAATATTCACAAATTTTTATCTAAACTAATGAAGGAGAGTGGGTTGCAATTAAAATAATAACTTAAAGGAAACAAAATAAGAAAGCACCAAACACCAAATCCACAAGAGAAGATGAGAATGATTAAAGCCTAGGGGTCCCTATTCACTTGCTACTTCAATGAACAATTGCAATTAACAAGCACCTATCACTGAATTGATATTTGTTAGCTAATAACCATCAATAGATAAAAGCCTATGTCTAGGACAATTACCCATGCGAAACCTATCTAATCCACTATGTGTCCATGTGAACTAGCAAAGGAATCACTCATTGAGACCAATTATCAAACACTTGCCATGCATGACCAAGGGGTATGTGTCCATCCCCTTAGTTAATCAACACACCCAAACCATTTGAATGCAAATGAACATACATCAACTATATCATATCCACAATCACAATACCCTATTTCTAGTTCTATTGGATTACTAAAATCATGCAATTGATGGCCAATCAACAACAAGCATTAAGCAAAGATATAGAAGAACAAAACCAAATTCATTGATAGAAAACTCAACAAACTACAAAATATTCAAATCCATAGCAAGATCCTAGAGAGCTCCTAGATTAGAGTTTAGTTACACATCATAAAAGAAGAGCAAACTAAGGATTTCAAGAAGCCCATCAAATTACAAATCAAGAGAAAAAAGGGATAGAATGAACAAGAATGGTGAGAATCCAATGCTTGATCTTCCTCCTTGATCTTGATTCTTCACTTGAATCCTTTCTATCTTCCAAGAATTCCTCTCCCTCCCACTTGCTCTAGGGATTTCGTATTTTCTCAAAACAGAAGATGTTGAAAAATGCCCTCAAAATCAGATAAAAAGGGCCAAAATCGCGGACCAGGGTTTTACCCACGCCTAGGCGTGGTTATGAATCACGTGCTGGCATCTGCTGACCACGCCTAGGCATGAAATTTACATGCCTTGGTGTGGGTGCCTCAGTCTAAAAACCCTGAAAATCTGAGAGTGTCACGCCTAGGCTTAACTTTTCCACGCCTAGGCGTGGATGTCTCTACCTGAGTTGGTATGAAAGTCTGAGAGGGCCACGCCTAGGCATGTGTTGGCAGCTTTTTCTTCTCTCTTGCATCCTTCTTCATTTGAGCTCCTCTTTGCTTCCTCATCCCTTCTAAGGTCTTTCCCATCTTAAATACCTGTATGAAAATAATGATAACAACCATCAAACCCTAATCCACCCAACTTCTATAAACAAAACCATCAAGGATTCAATTCTTAATCATTTGAATTAACAAGCTTAAATCACCAAAGTCGTGCAATAACTGAACCTATGGCCCTTAAAACTTAAGGATAGCATGCTCAAATACAATCAAATTCAAGTGAATTAACTTCATTTTCTGAAGTTAACACCTGCCGTGGCGAAAAGATATAACGGTTTATATTTCACCTGCCGTGGCAAAGAGATATAACAACATATAATCCGTCTGCCGTGGCGAAGAGATATGACGATATATGATCCACCTGCCATGCGAAGAGATATAATGATGTGTGTTCTGCCTGCCGTGGCGAAGAGATGTAACGGCTAATGTGTATATAATAGATGTAGAGATTTTGCTAAGTAGAGTTGAATTCATTCACGATTATAAATTTATTACTAGAAAGGAAAGCACGTGATAAGTTATTATATTTATAAGCTTCATTTATTTGATTATTGTATTTTGAGTTGTTTTGCAAAGCTTAAATATTTGAGCTTTTACTTGTTTCCTTTCCTATTCACTATGTTTATTATGCCCTCATTGAGTCTATGTGACTCACCCCATTTTTCTCCTTTCAAATTTGCAGGCGGTTGAGTAGGGGATTCCTGGGACTTGCTATTCTGCCCAGGAGTGTTTGTCTTTTAGTAGGCTTCCATTGTCATTGCTGGCTAGTGTTACACGTTGACTCTAATATTTTGCAGCTATAGGAGACATAGTTTATTTCTTTCTTATGATGTATATATATATGATCATAAAACTTTGATATGTCCCTTCTGTATAGCTTGCTAAGCTTGTTCTTATGGTTAATGCTAGATGCTAATGTTTGTGTTGGATATGAATATGTATTGTTGACCAGGTCTAAATGAAATATGGGTTTTGTTCAGTTTTTAGATGAAATTCTATCAGATTTTTGGTAACTCTAATATAAGTTTAAAAAATTGTTTTCTTTAATTGATGTGGTATGGTTAGGCTTGTTAGGCTAGTTGAGTATTGAATATCACTAGCTTATGCGCCGGTCACGGCATAAGATTGGGTCGTGACATTAACATAAAAAATAACCTTGGTCTCCAGCTTGTGCTATTTGTATGCTGCATAAACTTCTTCAATGTACTCACCAAATCCAAGAACCTGATAAAAAAAATGTGCAAATCAATAAACAAACATGCAAGCATGTATTGAAGCATCCAGTTTACCCATTCCTAATAATCTCACTCCCGTAAATGCATATAATAAGAAAGGAAATCTATGCTATGTTTGAACACTTTAACTTTAGAATTGAAAATAATTCATTTTAGAATAAATATATACTGCTATAATCAATTATCAACATTTTGCAGGAACTAAAGTAGACACTTTTATACCAACGACTTTTGCTTCAGGATGAGGTAATATTTTATGAGTTCATATATTTTATTGTCATATAAGTAGGAGACCACATTTAGTAAGGACAAGTAATAAATCTGTAAGCAACAAAGGACAGCCAAATCAAGTGCAAAGTATTTTAGTTTCAAGTATTGCAAAGTGGTGCTTAAGTCTCATTATAGATAAGAATACAATGTCTAATTAATATCTTAATATGGCATTAAGGAAGACATCCAAATAACAGTTAGTGATACTAACAAAAAACATAAATAGCGCTAAAGACCAACACTTGCATTAGTTTACCATCCAACAAAAAAAAAAACACTTTTCTCAAACTCCCCTTTGCAGGAGTTAACTTTACACCAGAACAATCACCAATAGAACCATAGGAAATATTAAACAATTTATAATAAATACCACAATAGGAATATTATAGACTGATTGTTTTGTGGTATTCCTAGGAACCCTGGGAAATATTAAACCATTCATAATGGATACCCAATACAAGTAAATATGATTCAACTATTAATGTAATGGAGACTAGGGGTGTAATTTGGTTCGGATAATCTGACCAACCTGACCAATCTGAACCGAACTAATTAGTTTGGTTCAGTTTGGTTTGGGTACACTTAATGGTTCAGTCAAAATCCAAACCAATTGAAGCTCCATTAGTTCGGTTCACGGGTTTAGAGTTTTGAACCTGTGAACCGAACCGAACCAATCTATTTTTTTCCTACAGTTGTGAAGTAGTCAGTGAACCCGTATGTTTACTAAATTCAACCCCTTTCAAAATTTTTCCAAATCTAACCCTAACCCATTCCCTTCACTGCTCGCCGCTTGCCCTCACCCTCGCCACTCGCCCTCGAAGCTGTGCCATGCTTGACGCTGAGCCCTATTCAACATTTTACCCTCGTCGCTCACTGCTCGCCGTCGATGCTGCACCCTGCTTGCCACTTGTTGCCTTTTATTTAATGTTCACTTTTATCACATCTCCAGATTCTATTCAGCAGATGTTGAAATTGGCTTGGAATATCTCCAAAGTTTAGGTATACTGCTCATTATATCCCGATTTTATTAGTTCATATTACCTTCTTAGCCAGTTTGGTGTTCGATATATCGTCAATATGTATAGTTGGATGGTTTTAGTACATATTATCTTGTATTTTGGTGTTTAGTTGCAATACAATTAGAAGGATCTTTTTGTGTTGTGTGCTACTTGGGAGTAAAGTAGTTAATTTTTAAAAACTTATGATTGTCCCATGATCAAGTTGATTCTACCAGAATTTGTTCTTATTTGCTTTAATTGTACATTTTTACAGCTTAAGTTGATTATGAAATAGAATATTGAGATCTTAAAATGGTGTTTACCTTTGGGTATGATGCAACTTCCCTTGCTTTTAGGATAAAGGTAGAGATGAAATGATTAGTTCTATGCTTTGTTTTCCTGATTGATTTTCTGATCCTGGGAAGTTAATAAATAAATAATGACTTGCTAATAATTTGGTGTTCATTTTAATATAAAGTTATAATCAAGGCAACATCCCATCTAAATTGGTAAGGAAACAGTGTGTTATAACTTATAAGGATTAGTTTCCTTCTACGCGTTAGCCTAGAGAGGCCACAAAGGGACTAGGACTCATATTAAGGCTAACAATTGCAGTGTCTGTACTCATGATTACTATGTTATCATTGTTGTTAAGACTGTTATTATTTATGAAGAACATCTTACTCTCTCTTGGGCTTTTTATGTATAAAAATTTGGACCACAAAACATGGTATCCTACTCTTGTCCTGTGAATTGGCACCTTACTAGTTGCTTCCTCTCATTTTAAATAATTCTTATAAAGTAGATCAAGTTCAAACCAATGTTGAGTAAAGTCAATTTTTTTTACGATATATAGCAGCACAAGGGATATTAAGTACAATTTTGATACTTAGGAAGTTTTCTTTTCTCACTATTTTGGCATTTTGGGTTTGATATAAATAGGAAATCTCAAAGACCAATGATCGTGTGACTCAACTTAAAATTGAATGTTAATTGCCTGATGGAAGAGCAAGGTTAGTCTATGTTCTAATATTATTTAGAATTTTGGATACATTATGTGTACTTTTATGTATTGCATGTATAATTGTTTAGCTAATTTTTGTGCTAAAAAAAATAATGGCCAACCCGATTACCCAAACTAAACTAAACCAAACCATAAATATTTGGTTCGGTTTAGTTCGAATTTAGTTATCAAAAAACAAGAAAATCGAACTAATTGATTTTGATTGGTTTAGATTTATTTTTTCCCAAAACTCGAATGAAACCACCCACTTACACCCTTAATGGAGACCTTCGAAAATATTTCACATTCTTCAAAAGCACAACTGAGATATTAAAATTGAGTGAGAGAGTGTCTGTGAGAGAGATAAAACTTTTAGAGAAGGAAAAACTTTAGAGGCCAGCTTCACTTCAATACTGTATTACTCAATTTTCTCTAATGTTATATTTATTCATATAATGGTCCTAAAGAATTACTTGAAACAATTCTAACAGTGATTCATGGGGGGTGGAACTTTTAGTCTATTTTGAACCCTTTATGACCTCTAAATCACCAAAACCTCCATGGAAAAAAAACCCCATATTCACAGCAAGGCTTGTTTGCCACTCGAATAAAAAATAACCAAAATAGAGAGAAAATTGAAAGAGTTAAAGAGTCATTTAAGGAGAAGAAAGGATTGAAGAAAGAAATAATAATAATAATAATGTCCCATAATGAATGAAAACGCCTCACCTGATAACAAAGTGGTTTAGAGAAAACTGAAAACGGACTGGAAATATTATTAAAATAAAACAAAACCATCTAACTCCTACCCTCATCCGTCACAATGGTAGAGAAGGAGAAAGGTTTCAAATTTGCAAAAATGATAAGGATAGCGTTGCTTGTTAACAAAGTGGTTCATCGCAGTGGTAACATGAACAGAAAGTTATAGTCACACACTAGAGATCATTTCAAATGTCACCATAAGTAGCTTTATAGATGCATCTGTCTTCCAATGTATAGGCTAATCTTTTTTTCCAAGTGGGAGTATTTTGCCTATTTCATTTCATATTTTATTAATGCATAAGCCACATGAAAACTTAAGATGTACTAAATTTAAAAGGAAACAAAAAGGCATGTAGTAATAGAGCTTATGCTTTCCAGAAGATTTAAGGTAAAATAAGATAATTCTGTCACTTCGACTAAGTAGGCAAGTATGATATAAGTTATGTTACTTAGATAATTTAAAGTATTGTGCTTGCATTTTATTTGCTTGTTTTTTTACCCCTATTCTAATTATTCCTCTTTATTTATTGGTTGGTGTCAATGTATTCAGTGAAAAACTCAAATAGTTCTAGAAGACCAACCACTCAAGCAACAAATACTATGCCACAATGGGTTGGTTAATGATGGTAAGGCATTAGGGATGACCTTGAGTGGTATTATAGATATATTAGTAAGCACCAAGCAGTGTATGGGCAATGGCCATTTTCTAATGCTTATTTGTCTAGTGTATGGGGGAAATAAAGTGTTCATTGTAATTCATATAATCATAAAAGGAAATCAAATAATCCTTCTAGCAGTTGAAGATATAAATAGTGACATGGTTGAGAGAAAGACTGGGAAATCCACCAATTATTTATTGAAATCATTTCAATAAGGTAGTTTGCAGTGCTAAAGACAATAGATTCAGATAGCTCTGTATCTGATTTTTAGAATTGGAAATCAAAGACTAATAATCAATTGCAAAAAAAAAAAAAATTCTGGCAATTAGTGGTACTAACTAAAAACACAAATAGCACTAAAGACCAGCACTTGCATTAGTTTACCATAAAAAAAACACTTTTCTCAAAGCTTGACTCAGATAGCACTAGCATCATGCCAGTGGTATCAGTGATACTAACTAAAAACACAAAGTTTACCATACTTTTGTTAGAACTCATAAAGTTTACCATCCAATCAATTCAACATGCACATGGGGCATTAACATTAAAAATTACCTTGGTCTCTAGCTTGTGCTGTTTGTATGTTGCATAAATTTCTTCAATGTACTCACCAAATCCAAGAACCTGATATAAAACAATATGTGCAAATCAATAAACAAATATGCAAGTAGGGTGTAAGTGGGTGGTTTGGTTTGAATTTTAGGAAAAAATAAATCTGAACCAATCAAAATCAATTAGTTCGGTTTAGTTCGATTTTTTTATTTTTTGATAGTCAAATCCGAATCAAACTGAACCGAACATCTACGGATTGGTTTGGTTCAGGTGATCAGGTTGACCATTTTTTTTACACAAAAATTAGTTAAATAATTAGCCTTTCATAGCAAAAAAAAAATACATAATAAACTTATAATTTTTTTTTCTAAAGATAGAATCAAACTTATTTATCTCAATAAGCGCACTATAAAGTACAACAAATCGACAAAGTCTAAACAAACAAACATAATTAAAATATACATAACAATGGATACTAATACAAAGACAAGTACATAACAACACTCTAACTTAGTCTAAACATAATTAAAAGGAAATACAAGTACACAACATAACAATGGGCAGCACACAAAGTTAATCCAAACTCAATCCAAACTCAATCTAAACTCAATCCAAACATAAAAAAAACATGATTCATCATACATCATCAATCAAATCCAATTTATCTTTGAACTTCATCTACATCCTGCAATAAGCACAAATGAAAACATTATGGTCCTTCATCTTCATTTCAATAACCAATGTCCAAGAATTTAACAATAGAAATATTATGGTCCTCCAAAACCACTCTCAATGCCACCTTGGCTTATCTTTCCTATGAATAATCACTCACCTATCCTGCCGCCTCATATTATTTTATCCTACCAAATGCCAATGCGTAATATAACTCACCCTATCCTATTATGCATCCACTGTGAGCTAGAATGTACACCAAAGAATCACTCAATGAGCTCTGAATCACCTTCACCATAACAAAGAAAAGGAAATTGATGAATTGCATCAGCAATTGTGGATTAGGGTCGGCCGATTAAGAATGAATAAAATTATACAAGGAATTGTAGCGAGAGAACAGAGAAAAAAGTTATAACCAAATTAATTGTATGACTCACTACCAATAATTTAACATTAATATATTACCTTCAATAATTGTGACTTCTGCAAATGGAGAGTCTTAAAGTAAGAAGTTCAATACTCAATCTAATACATATGGATCAAGTTTACGTCTCACATTCAATGATATCAAGTTACAGATGTCAATAGGTGCAGTATATTGTTTGGTTTGGTTTGGTTCTTGGATTTGAAATTTCAAATCTGAGAACTGAACCAATTAAACTTTATTTGGTTTGGATTTTACCTGAACTAATTAATATAACCGAACTAAACCAAATCAATTTAATTGGTTTAGTTCGGATTGGTCGGGTTATCTAAACCAATTTACACCCCTATTTGTAGGCATGTATAAAAACATCCAATCTATGAGTTTGGCAGTTTACATGGCTATGATAAAGGGAAATGAACTGGCCAATAGGATTTGATGCTCAGAAATTATGCATGCCAATAGTTGATAACATATCCAACACCAAAAGAATAAAGGATTGGAAAAGAAGAATGCATACCTACTTCTGAATACTCTCGAGATTGTTTCCTTCGTGTGTTAGATTTTCATTTCTTTCTCTTTGTTTCTCACCACCCCATCATCTTGCAACAAAAATTAACCGAAGTTATGAAAGCCATCCAAACACATAAGATAATAGGGTAAAAATTAGGACAATACTTGGTGAGATTTAATAATAAGGGTAATTGGATGAGGCTAAGAAAGAGAGACAAACAACTCAATTCTAAGAAATTTGAAAATCAATATTACTTCCCTAGTGTTTGTCAAAATATGAAAGTTTGTTTTCTTGCATGTGTTTTTTTTTTTATCATTTACCCAAACATTAAGTGTTGCTTTCCTTATTTTAAAAGGTGTTAATTTTTACACACCTTGGACACATTAGATATATACGTTCTGCTGTCATAACACAGGTCACATCAACCAATCCTTGAAAAATTATGGTAAAACCTGTACATAATATAGAAATATTAAAATGCCAGAGCTATCATTGGACAAAGACGATAAATTTTCCACTACTATATGATGTTTGAGATTGTGGGATATGTAGACAGCTTATTATTTCAATTGTATCATAGGCTTCTGTAGTTGATTGTAGAAGGCTTCGATTAAATTAGCGGGGGAAAGAGAGAAAAAAATAGTGGATAGGTAAAGGCAAACTGGCAAATAGAGGGGCACTTTTCTAGTTATTGGTTGTACTCATTGGCAATGTTTTCAACTTATCTGGACTGTGTCATATTCAACTATAATACAAACTCTTATTTATCACTATAAAATGCTAAATAAGCCAAAAAAATATGCTTACTCCTTTCAAGTAAAATTGTCCTCATGTGTTGGTACTGCTCTCCAAGTTAATTTGCCATGATCCTGTGACTATTATTACATCTACCTTCATGAGTGAGTTTACTATATTAGTCATAATTGAAGCAAAACCTTAGAAAAAAAGAGACTTATGTAAATCTTTGCCTAATCATGGATGGAGAAACAAGTGTTCTTTATAAATGTTGCAAAAAATTACAATAAAGAGTGCCTCATTCCAATACAAAAAAGTGCATCATTCCAATACAAAAGAGTGCCTCAAACTCATATACACATATGAGATGCAGCTGACATGAACATTCATATCCATCACAAAAGATGTGTGTAACACCCCAAAATGTACTTTTCTACTATCAGAATTCATTCTCAAATATTTGTGATTTTCTGGAATTTTTCTGAAATTTTCTAAGAATGCGAAATATTTTAATATATTTCTCGTTTTACGTATATACTGAGCGGAACCGGAGAAATGAGATATTTTCTTCGAAAACCTTGAAATATGAAAACGTCGACGGGAGATCTTATTAAACCCGAGACAGGACACATTTTACAAGATTTCATGTTTTTCAAGAAATATTAATAGATGAAATAATAAAACACTGCAACGAATTTATCTGTTAGATTTGTTAATGCTGACTTCTGCCAACTATAACTATTGTCCAATAAATAATAACATGTAATAAAAATCTTATCACATTATTCAGAATTTACCTTGTGTCAAGCCCCTTTAGCCTTATTTTCAAAATAAAAATTTAGCTAATTAAAAAGCTCATGTAGGAAGCTTCCAAGAAGTTTCTTAATTGACACAATTTCTCTCTCTTCCCTCCTCATTCCTTGTCCACGGCAGATGACCCATTTGGGGGGGGGGAGTCCAAATTGTTTTCCTCATTTTACCATTTCACTCTTATTTCTTTAGACTCTAAAATACCTATTCTCCTCTTCTTTTCTTTTCTCCACCGTGCACCCATTCTGGAGACATTCACCATTTCTTACTTCATCATCAAAGATTTCTACTCATCTTCCACCATTCCTAGTTCTCTTTTGTGGCCATCCTTTGGTTCTTCTTCTTCTTCTTCCACTATCCACCATTGAAGCTAAAGCTTTGAGCTTGGAGGTAAAGTCTTCACCTTTCTTTCACTTTCTTCTCATTTTCGTTTTCTTGGTCACCTATGTGATCAAGAACTCATTTTTCCATGGTTTGAGTGGACATTATGGAAATCACTCACATTGGTGTTCTTCTTGAAGGGCAAAACGAAAATCTAGGGCAAGAAGAGGTAACACCTTGTGTTGTCTTCCAAATAGGTAAGAGGGAGATGATCATCTTCAATCAATCTTGGTAGTAAGGGAATGTCTTGTATGTGTGTTGTTATTGATTTCTGAATCCATGTATAAAGTTATCTCATTTTTATGTTGTCCTTCATGATAGTGCATTTTGTTGGGTTTGTATGATTTAGTGATGCCTCTTGCATGATTTGAAGATATATTTGAGTAACTTGTTGATTAAATATGATAATGATTGGTTTGGCTTGAGTTAAAGGACCTGGAGAACTCTGTTTTCTGCAAGTTTATGCATGGTAATCGATTACAAGGAGGTTGTAATCGATTACCAAGCTCTTAAGGGTATGAAATCGTGATTCTGGAAGTTTGGTAATCGATTACGTCTTGTGTGTAATCGATTATAGAGATTCTATCTAGCTTGTAATCGATTACAAGAGTGGTGTAATCGATTACCAAGCCTCTGATGTCACGAAGTGGTGCTTCTGGGAATCACGTAATCGATTACAACTTATAGGTAATCGATTACGGAGGTTTTGTCCGATTGGTAATCGATTACTAGGGTTGTGTAATCGATTACCAGGTCCTTGAAGTTACGAATCATGGTTCTGGGAATCATGTGATCGATTACAATGAGATTGTAATCGATTACAGAGATTCTGTTACGCTGGTAATCGATTACCAGGGTGATGTAATCGATTACCAAGACCCAAAAATGAAATTTTTGAGCTGGAAATGATTGAAATTATGGTTCCTTGCCTTTTTAAACTCAAACATAACCTAAAAACCCTGGATTTAAGGATTTTACTTTACCTAAATGCGATAGGAACATGTATTCATACCAATAGAGAAGAGATGATTTTGAAAATAGAATTCTTGGATCCATGACATGGGAATTGTGGTTTGTGTGTAATAAGGAACATATATTGATGCTGAGAATTATTGATGCAAGTGTGATTCCCTATGTGGGTTATGTACTTATTGATTTAGTACTCTATGAGATAAGAATGATGATATGCCATTGAGGCAATGTTTTTAATAAAGGTATTGTTGATATGTCATGTTGGAAATTGAATAGTGCTTATGTGCCATTGAGGCAATGCTTATGTTGAATGCATCATTGATGAACATACATGATTGGACATTGTGTCATCATGCATGTGGGTTGTCCGTTGGACATTGTTGAGAAGGCCGTGTTGCCTAGGAGTTTGAATAACACCTTTGTGCGGGTGCGAGTAGACTAAGCGTAGGTGTCATATGTTGTTGACCCTGGGGGCGTTGGGGTGTGGGTGTCTCACAATAGATAGTGGTAGCTCCACTGGGGCCGTGGGATAGACCAATGCGACACACCAACGATCCTGTCTGAGACGCTGTCCTATATCGCGATCAACTGTTGAGGTACCATGTATGAGCCATTGCGCAAACAATTTTATGAAAGAAAGCACACTGTATTTTAAGGCTACTGATATACTGGTATTACTCCTTGATCATTCACTCCGAAAATGTTTACGTCTAGCTCCATGGAGTAGGAACTTTGGTACCCTTGTTGCATTGTGAGTTGTCAGTCACATGGTCCATTAAGCATTTATAATTGGATAATGTGTTTACTATCATGACTGCGATATTTATTTGACTTTTGGTGATGCTCATGTTGCTAGCTGGCTATGGATAATGTTAACTATTGTTCTTTGTTGTTTTACTCTCGTTAATTGCTTTCGGGTATTACTGCACTTGTATGTATTAACTGTGTCTTATGTGGGCGTTCGACGCTGTTTA
This sequence comes from Ormosia emarginata, assembly GCA_029884605.1. Lineage (NCBI taxonomy): Eukaryota > Viridiplantae > Streptophyta > Magnoliopsida > Fabales > Fabaceae > Ormosia > Ormosia emarginata. The sequence continues at coordinate 506,051 of JAQQTP010000023.1, forward strand.
TTTTCTTGCTGCCATGTTGGTACCGAAAGCTGGGAATCTCACCTTTTTCGGTAATTTCTCTATTTTGTATTTTGGTTGGATCATGTGCTCTCGAGAAGACGCTCGTGAGGAGGACAAGGAAACCACTGAGTTTCAGGGTTTCTGGCCTTATCTCGACTGAGATCGAAGTTGTTGAGGATGTCATTTCGGCTCCGTGGACTTTTTGGCTACGTGCAGATCAACTTTCTTGGAGGTCTGGACTGCTGGCATATCAACGTGCAGACTGATCGATGTGTATACCATAGCGATGTGACTGTGTCCTTAGCATGGAGACGTTATGACGCTCCTATTCTAGATTTTCATGCTTTTGTATGGCTGGAGTTCTATATGCCCGTGAGGGACATGTGGGGTGAAATGTATTATACCCCTCATGAGGATTCCTTTTTGTCTACTGCCCGAGCTCCTGCCCGCTGCTCTGTCGTCCCGTTGGATGTCTCGTCGGACGACGAGGACCCTGAGGAGGATTCATCTACGGTTCCTTCTCGTTCTAGGCAGTCTTAGGGTTGGTTTTAATTGATGGCTACTGATGGCTGTCTATTTATTTTGAGGGAGCCTGACGTATTACTGGATTAATGGGTATGTATATTTGTATTATACCCCTCATGACGTACACATTTTGCTTTTTGTATATTTTTGGAAATGTAATTTAAACAGGCTGGTGTTTCTGGTACAAAGTATGTAATTATCTATATTGTAAATGGTCGTATGTTTCATTTCACGTTGATTTCACTTTGACCTTTTTGACAGAAGTTTTATTGGAAAAAGGAACTTTTAATTTTAACTTAATCACGCGATATATTCATAAACAAGGGTATATGTACATTAAATGGAAGTTTTAACCAGATTCATGTTAAGCAAACAAAAAGAAAAAAAAATGTATTCAAATTTTCCGTAATCATCTTTATGTCGTTTCACTATTGTGCGACGTTCCTTCTTCTTACCCATTATGACTAAGGGAGAAAAAGGGGCGTTACACTGTCTTGGTATCAGAGCTCCCGGTTATGTTTTCTGTGGGTCGTGTGGTTTTGGACTGTTTTGTTTTTGCTGTGTTACTCTCTGTGACTTTGTTGTTCGGTATTCATAAGGATACATCTGACTTTCTTTATATTTTGCATAGCTCAACTCGAAAGGAAATGATGGCTCGTAGGGGTGATATGGCTGCTGCCATAGAAGCAATACAGAAGATGGCTGAGGCAATGTTACAGCAGAACCAACAGACAACTCAACAACAGGCTAGAGCTGCACAATAACTAGAAGCTACCGCGGACGTTCAGAACTTGGAAGGATTTCATCATGCTAATCCTCCACAGTTTAAAAAGGAGTTTGATCCAGAGAAAGCTACATTGTGGATCCAAGAGTTGGAGAAAATATTTACGGGTATGAATTGTGCTGATGACAGGAAGGTGACCTATGCCGCATACATGCTGATGGGAGACGCTGAACATTGGTGGACAGGAGAACAAAGGCTACTGCAAACCGCGAACAGAGTGATAACTTGGGAAGTGTTCAAAGAAAGGTTCTTGAACAAGTATTTTCCTGAAAGTGCCAGGCACGCAAAAGAAATGGAATTTCTGAGGTTGCGACAGGGAAGTATGACTGTGAGCGAATACTCCGCCAAGTTTGAGAACTTGTCCAGATTTTTGACCTATTTTCAACTTCAACCTAATGAAACTTGGAATTGTCAGAAGTTTGAGGAAGGCCTGAGGCATGATGTGAAGAAAATTGTGATAGCCTTGAGGATTTCTCAGTTTTCTGAGCTACTCGACACTTGCTGCCGATTGGAAAGTGTGGAACAAGAACGTGAGGCGAGAAACAGAAACTTTGGGCTCGTTCGATCCCAAAGAGGAGGTGGTGTTAATGCGAGTCGTTATCAAAAGAAGCCTTATTCCAGACCCTTTGGAAGCCAACATCCACAAAAATTTCAAGGAGGAAGCCCAACTGGAAGCCCTGGAAGGATGGGTCAGAATGCAACAATTACTCTGAGATGTATGAAATGTGGGAAGGAGCATTTCACAAGGGACTGCACAATCAAAGGATTTATTTGCTTTCGGTGCGGGAAACCTGGTCATGTTTCTCGAGACTGCCATCAGACCAAGGCGGAACCATCCATCAATGTTGCTAAGACTTCTAAACCACAAGTTGGAGGTAGAGTCTACACCCTGAGTAGTGCTCAGGCCTCTGAATCCGAGGATCTGATACAAGGAGAAGGTATCATTGAAGGTAATCTTTTAATTATACTGTATGACTCTGGTGCTACTCATTCTTTCATTTCATATGACTGTGTGAAAAGACTTGGATTACCTGTGTCTTCTTTGCCTTTCGATTTGACTGTTTCGACTCCTACTGCAAAACCTGTCGTCACTACTAAGGTGTGTCTAGGTTGTCCTTTAATCGTGGAAGGTCGAATCTTTTCTGTCGATTTGATTTGTTTACCATTATCCCAGCTAGACGTGATATTAGGAATGGACTGGCTATCTGCCAACCATGTCCTGTTAGATTGTTCTAGAAAGACAATAGTTTTCCCTTTGGATGAGGATTCTAGATTTTTGACCGCCAACCAAGTGAAAGTTTTTCTGAAAGAAGGAGCTTGGGGATACATGCTATTATCTTCTTTGAAAGTCGAGAGTGAAGTTGATGTGGACGCAATCTCCGTTGTTCGAGAATTTCCTGAGGTTTTCCCTGACGATGTACCTAGTTTGCCACCTGAATGAGAGGTCGAGTTTGCTATCGACTTGGTACCAGGAGCTGGTCCTATTTCCATAGCACCTTACCGTATGGAACCAGCAGAGCTCGTAGAACTTAAGAAGCAGTTGAAAGAACTTCTGGAAAAATGATTCGTGAGACCCAGTGTGTCACCTTGGGGAGCACCTGTGTTGTTGGTTAAGAAGAAAGATGGAACTTCAATATTATGCGTAGACTACCGTCAGTTGAACAAAGTTACGATCAAGAACAAGTATCCATTGTCGAGGATAGATGACTTGATGGACTAATTAAAAGGAGCTGTGTAACACCCTCCTAGAGGATGTCACATTCATCGAAAACAATAATTAAAATATAAACCCTTACCCAAGTTATAAATCATTTCGTAATAAATATTTTTTTTTGTCTGAAACATTATATTATAAAATACACGGAACATAAAATAAAACAACTATTACATACACACCATAATTATACATATGATTATGTTTTTAATAGGTACAAATAATTCACATAATATAAAATATTTAATAAAATAGTAACCATCTCGGTTTAAAGCAAACCATAAACTAGCCCAAGCATAACATTAAAAGTTTTGATTCTCCAAAGGATCTTCCTCGGAAAAATCATTATAATATAGAAAACCTCGGTCAATGTTATCCCACGTCGAAATCAATCCATATAATATGGGTGATCTCGAGGCTCACCCTCCTCAAACTGCTCGTTCGGTTGTTGCTCTCCTTCGTACTGAAAATCCAGCGGTTGTTCCTCTTCTACTTTCTCAACTATTTTACAGAACATAAATAATAACACAAAAAAAATATACACAAAAGAGGTGAGACAATCTACATCATTACCAGCATGGCAGTAAAGAAAACGACAATACAAACAGATAAGAAACACAAACAGATATAACAATTAATATAACAATTCATATTATCAGATCATACATAATATCAAACATAAATAAACTCAATCATGTTATAATGCAGACTACATATGCAAATACACACAGACACATACCTACTCCATGGAGCTAAACATAACCATAACATCAACATTGACATCAACATCTGAGAGAATAATCCGGATAGACATGTCTGCACATCAAAAACAATGGCTGCCTCAACCAACTGTTACACAGTCAAATACGTCGTGTAAACAGCACACAGTCAAATACGTCGTGTACGACCCAGGCAATGCGCACCAGACAGTCCCCATGGATTCTGATTAAGACGAGTATTTGTCGAGATCATCAGTGTGTGATCAGTTACCACGGCCGCAGGAGCTACCATCTGTCCACATGTGGAATATCGCACACTAACGCCTCCAAGTTCAAACACACGAACAACTCCGCTTATCACACCGTAACACGTTGTCATTCATCTCATCAGTCAAATGCCTTTTACAACCAAGTTGACATGTTCAAAAATACGTAATGAACCAAAATCTCCAAAATACGTTCATATCCACCATAACTCATAATTACAAAAATACCCTTGGTATTGATAATTTCCAAATACAGTACGTTTTCACTTGACAGTACCATTTCTCAATACGTCCGGGTCCACCACTTTGGCCCGACAAGTAAAAACTCATTTGTTTTCATAAATCACATAAATAATTTATCGCCTTTTCATAAATATGTTGCCTTTTACAAACGTTTTTCAATCGCGTAAATATTTTCAAACGTTTTCTCAATGGTGTATTTCAAAAATTACTGTTTTAAATACGTGTAAGTTATTTCTACTGTTTTTCACTATATAAAATTCATTTGTTTGGTTATATCCATAAAATACCCTTCAAAATTATGAACATACTTTATAACTCAAAAGTAAATATTTTTCAAGAGTCAAAAATTCATTTCTTTTATATACTAGACTTCTACAAAAATTCATTTACTTACTTGATTCTTGAAAATTTATTAAAAATTGAATTCTTTTTAGGTTAACAAAGTCATTTACACTTAGAAAACAATTTTTGAATCAATTAAACTCCAAAAATTCTATGATGGCCGAAAATCACCTTTCCTTAAAAAAATCATTATTCAAATTATTTTTCATCTATAAAATCATTGTAAAATCCTTTAACATAATTAGATAAATTAGGTCATCCTTTTTAAAAAAAAAAAGATTGAGAACACATTGGTTCTCTTTTTCATAATAAAACCATAAACTCATCATCTTGTGTTCTTTGGAACATTTTTTACAAATCTCAACATAACATTCATATCCAACCAATTATCATAAACTCATAAACACATACATATATTTATGAACACATATCATATAATAAAGCAATAGACATACTTGCAATAAACAAGAGAATAATCATACACACAAAATCAATCACAAATAAAAAGACATCAAGCAATCAAATGGATGAATCCTTATGGATTCTTCACCATAAACAAATTCCATTCTCCCACCACCACACATGGTTGATAAGATTAAATCTCCCTCTTACCGATTTAGATGACAAAATCTCCTTGAACTCCTCCTTAGAAATTCTTGTGTAGCTTCAACAAAAATCCTAATAAGCTTAAACAAATTTTAAAGTTATGAACTATGGATGAAAAAGATAAACCATGGATCAATCATGGTTTAGAACATCAAAAATCAACTTAGAAACAAGAAAGAAGAATTTTCACCTTATAGGAAAGAAACTTCAAAGTGATTTTCCAAGCTCCAAATGGATGATTTTGCAAAAACTCACAACTAGAGATGTTCTTAGAATATGGTTTAGCTTTAGAAAAGTAGGTTGGATAAATTTTTGATGGGTGGGTGGAAGTAGGATTTGTGGTGCTTGGCCGAATGGGTGGTTTTTTGTGGACTTAGGAAATTTTCTTTGGTTTCTTGTTAGGAAGAGAGAAGAATGAAAGTTTAGAGTGATAGAATCATTGATTTAGGAGTGAATGATGGCCTTAAGACTTAAATAGCTCTCCTTCCAAGTGCAGCCCCCATTTTTTATGTTTTTGTTCCATTATGGGTTTGGTAATTTGCATGATACATTAGTTAAGTAATAAAACATCTATTGATTGATTAGTGGCTTGCATAAGCATGCATTATGACCATAGAATACTAATGAAAAGAAGCCCTCCTTTTGACATTTCTCTTAGTGCTAATTTAGTGGATGCATAATAAAATATATATAGTTTAGTGCTTAATTAATGGATGCATAATAATAATAATAATAATAACCTAGTGCTAAATTTAGTGGATGCATAAATAAATATATAATAGTTTAGTGCTTAATTAATGGATGCATAATAATAATAATAATAACCTAGTGCTAAATTTAGTGGATGCATAATAATATATAATAGTTTAGTGCTTAATTAATGGATACATAATAATAATAATAATAATAATAATAATAACCTAGTGCTAAATTTAGTGGATGCATAATGCATTAGGACAAAATTGCTATAGGAAAATCCATTAAGTAAAAAAATAATAATTAATGCATTAGGACAAAATTGCTATAGGAAAAATCCATTAAGTAAAAATAATAATTAATGCATTAGGACAAAATTGCTATAGGGAAAATCCATTAAGTAAAAAAAATAATAATTAATGCATTAGGACAAAATTGCTATAGGGAAAATCCATTAAGTAAAAATAATAATTAATGCATTAGGACAAAATTGCTATAGGAAATCCATTAAGTAAAAAATAATAATTAATGCATTAGAACAAAATTGCTATAGGAAATCCATTAAGTAAAAATAATAATTAATGCATTAGGACAAAATTGCTATAGGAAATCCATTAAGTAAAAAATAATAATTAATGCATTAGAACAAAATTGCTATAGGAAATCCATTAAGTAAAAATAATAATTAATTGATTAGATAATTTAGAAATTTACAAGTATTTTTACGTTGGTAAACTTTTCCTAAAAGTGGGTCCCACAAAACAAAAGTGGATCCCACAAGACAAACGTGGGTCCCATAGATTTTCCGGTATGGTAAATATTTTATTACACCAAAAAATCCGCAAAAATAAAAGATTGATATACGCATTATTCGGATTGGGTTTGGTAAGATCGCCCAGCTCCAAATAATTCAAACAAGGTTTTCCCCGGCCCGAAAATTATTATTTTCTTGGCCCGGAGCAAATCACACAAAACAATCAAATACAGTCACAGAACAATCAAATTCATTGCATAACACACGGAAAACAGAAAAATAGCGCAATAAGGGCAAAATCGTAATTAGTCAAAAATTGGGGTGTTACATTCTCCCCCACTAATAGAAATTTCGTCCCCGAAATTTATCGTACCTTAGAAAAGATGTGGGTACTGCTCCATCATTTTATCTTGTAGCTCCCAAGTAGCATCTCCCGTTCTCTCATTCCAAATGACCTTTACCAAAACAATCATCTTCCCGCGAAGCTGTTTCACTCTCCTGTCCTCAATCTTAACATGAAACGTCTCATATGACAAATTCTCTTTCAATTGTACTTCATCAAGTTGAATGACATGTGTTGGATCAGGAATATATTTTCTCAACTGAGACACATGGAAAACATTATGAAGATTGGATAGAAAAGGTGGTAAAGCTATTTGGTAGGCTACAGGACCTATCCGACGAATGATCTGGTATGGTCCGATGAATTTAGGAGTGAGTTTTCTGGATTTGATAACCCTTCCGACACCAGTTGTAGGTGTTACTCGCAAAAACACATGCTCACCTTCTTCAAATTCAAGATGTCGTCTCCGCTTGTCAGCATAGCTTTTCTGTCGGCTTTGAGTTGTCCTCATTTTCTCCTGAATCATTCTTACCTTTTCAGTAGTCTGTTGCACAAGATCAGGTCCAATGGTCATACTTTCTCCATCTTGATACCAACACAAAGGTGTTCGGCATCTTCGTCCATAAAGCGCTTCATAGGGTGCCATCCCTATACTTGAGTGAAAACTATTGTTGCAGGTGAATTCTATCAAAGATAAAAATTCATCCCAACTTCCTTGTTGTTCCAACACACAAGCACGTAACAAATCCTCCAATGATTGGATTGTTCTCTCCGTCTGACCATCAGTCTGCGGATGATAGGCAGAACTCAGACGTAGCTTAGTTCCCATAGCTTCTTGTAAGCTTCGCCAAAATCTTGACGTAAATCTCGGGTCTCTATCAGAAACTATACTTAAGGGCACACCGTGAAGTCTAACAATTTCACTAATGTACACTTGGGTTAATCGTTCCAACGAAAACTTGATATTGATCGGCAAGAAGTGCGCTGACTTCGTAAGCCTATCAACTATAACCCATATAGAATCATGACCCTTTTTAGTCCTTGGCAATCCGGTAACAAAATCCATTGATATACTATCCCATTTCCATTCTGGAATAGTCAAAGGTTGTAACATACCGGCTGGTCTTTGATGTTCCACTTTTGCTTTTTGACATACCAGGCAAGACGCTACACGTTCCGCAACATCTCTCTTCATCCTTGGCCACCAAAACATCCGCTTTAAGTCTTGGTACATCTTTGTCATACCCGGATGCATACTCAGCCTACTACTATGAGCTTCATCCAAAATTGCTTGCTTTAGGTCGGGATCATTAGGTACACAAATCCTTCCTTTAAACTTTAAGACTCCATCAGATCCTTCCTCAACCGTTGCCTTATGACCTTGCTTTAAAAATTCTCTCTCATTCAACAAATATGGATCCTCATTTTGCTTTTCCTTGATTTCCTCTAACAAGTCATTCAAAATAGTAACTTTACTTAGGCGAATCCTTCCTGGTGTCAATTCCACTGACAACCTCAAATCTCTAAACTGGTTGATCAATTCTTCCTCCTTTATCGTCATAGTAGAAACACTGATCACCTTTCTACTTAAGGCATCCGCTACCACATTCGCTTTTTTCGGATGGTATTGGAGTTGAAAATCATAGTCCTTCAAGAATTCCAACCATCGCCTCTGCCTCATGTTCAATTCCTTTTGATTGAACAAGTACTTTAAACTCTTGTGATCACTGAAGACATTGAACACAGCTCCATACAGAAAATGTCTCCATACTTTTAATGCAAAAACCACTGCAGCAAGCTCCAAATCATGCGTTGGATAGTTCCTCTCATGAACCTTCAATTGTCTCGAAGCATATGCCACCACATTTCTGTTCTGCATCAACACGCATCCTAACCCTTGGTAAGAAGCATCACAATACACCTCAAATGCTTCATTAGGATCTGGCAAAATTAGCACTGGTGCAGTCGTTAATCTTTTCTTCATCTCCTGAAAACTTGCCTCACATTCTTCCGTCCAATCGAAAGCTTGACTCTTCCTTGTGAGTTGTGTAAGAGGTCCAACTATCTTAGAAAATCCTTCAATGAACCTTCGATAATATCCGGCCAATCCAACAAAACTTCGGATTTCGGTTACCGTCTTTGGCCTCTCCCATTGCAAAATGGTTTCTATTTTTGATGGGTCCACCGCAATTCCTTCCTTGGAAATTACGTGTCCCAAAAATTGAACTTCTTCCAACCAAAACTCACACTTTGACAATTTTGCATACAGCTTCCTCTCTTTCAAAATTTGGAGAACTATTCTGAGATGTTCAGCATGCTCATCCTCATTTTGAGAATAGATCAGAATGTCATCGATAAAAAAAAATAACGACAAATTTGTCTAGGTATGGACGAAAAATTCTATTCATATAATCCATGAATATTGCAGGAGCATTCGTTACTCCGAACGGCATCACTTGATACTCGTAATGTCCATAACGAGTTCTAAAAGTCGTTTTAGGTATATCCTCTACCTTAACACGAATTTGATGATAACCAGATCGCAGATCTATTTTAGAGAAAATAGTTGCTCCTTTCAACTGATCCATCAAATCATCGATCCTTGGAAGTGGGTACTTGTTCTTTATCGTGACTTTATTCAACTGGCGATAGTCCACGCAAAGACGAGAAGTTCCATCCTTCTTCTTGACTAGCAACAACGGTGCTCCCATGGGGAAACACTAGGTCGCACAAATTGTTTTTCCAACAATTCCTCCAATTGCTTCTTCAACTCCACCAATTCCGATGGTGACATCCTATATGGTGCAATTGAAATAGGACCTGCTCCTGGTACAAGATCGATAGCAAACTCGATTTCCCTTTCTGGTGGTAAGCCAGGCACATCATCAGGAAAAACTTCCGGAAACTCATTCACAATTGGAATAGCATTCACATCTTTTTCACTCTTGACTTCCAAATAAGATAGTAGCATGTATCCTTGAGCTCCATCCCTCAACAAAGATTTGACTTTGATGGCGGTTAAAAATCTAGAATCCTCATCCTTAGGAAAAACTAGGGTTTTATTGGCACAATCTAATAGGATACGGTTAGAAGATAACCAATCCATTCCTAATATTATATCTATTTCAACAAGAGGTAAACAAATCAAATTGACTGAAAAGACTCGATCATTTATGGTAATAGGACAGTTTAGACATACTTTAGATGTAACAACAGGCTTGGCAGTGGGTGTAGAGACAATTAATTGAAAACTCAAAGAAGACATAGGTAATTTCAATCGATCCACACAGTCATATTACCTTGACGCAAACCAAGAAATTCCATCTTCTTGGCATGTCGAGCACTATCAGGAAAGTATTTCTCCATAAATATTTCACAGAATACCTCCCAAGTAATCTCAGTCCCCTCAGCTTGTAGCAATCGCCGAGTTCCTCTCCACCAGTTCTCACCATCTCCTCTCAGCATGAAAGTAGCATAAGTCACCTTCCGATCATCAGCACACCTCATTCCTTCAAATATCTTCTCCAAATCTTGAATCCAAAGACTCGCCTTCTCTGGATTAAACTCACCTCTGAACTGCGGCGGGTTATTACGCCTAAACTCAGACAAATTCAGAGCTTCAGCAGTCATATCTTGCTGTTGAGCTGCTCGTTGATTTTGCTGTGCAATCATCTCTGCCATATGCTGCATAGCCTTAGCAACAGCAGTCATCGGGTCAACATTAGGTTCTGCGTTCGCACGTGTTCTTCTGCCTCTAGATCCAGACATATTCTTCTTTAATCAAACAAGACAAAACAAAGTCAGATGTATCCTTTTGGACACCAATCACAGAGAATCACACAACACAAGCAAAAACAGACCCAACCACAACCCCAAAAGACTCTAACTTGGGCTCTGATACCAACTAATGTAACACCCTCCTAGAGGATGTCACATTTATCAAAAACAATAATTAAAATATAAACCCTTACCCAAGTTATAAATCATTTCGTAATAAATATTTTTTTTTGTCTGAAACATTATATTATAAAATACACGGAACATAAAATAAAACAACTATTACATACACACCATAATTATACATATGATTATGTTTTTAATAGGTACAAATAATTCACATAATATAAAATATTTAATAAAACAGTAAACTGTCTGGTTTAAAGCAAACCATAAACTAGCCCAAGCATAACACTAAAAGTTTTGATTCTCCAAAGGATCTTCCTCGGAAAAATCATTATAATACAGAAAACCTCGGTCAATGTTATCCCACGTCGAAATCAATCCATATAATATGGGTGATCTCGAGGCTCACCCTTCTCAAACTGCTCGTTCGGTTGTTGCTCTCCTTCGATCGAAAATCCAGTAGGTTGTTCCTCTTCTACTTTCTCAACTATTTTACAGAACATAAATAATAACACAGAAAATATACACAAAAGAGGTGAGACAATCTACATCATTACCAGCATGGCAGTAAAGAAAACGACAATACAAACAGATAAGAAACACAAACAGATATAACAATTAATATAACAATTCATATTATCAGATCATACATAATATCAAACATAAATAAACTCAATCATGTTATAATGCAGACTACATATGCAAATACACACAGACACATACCTACTCCATGGAGCTAAACAAAACCATAACATCAACATTGACATCAACATCTGAGAGAATAATCCAGGATAGACATGTCTGCACATCAAAAACAATGGTGCCTCAACCAACTGTTACACGGTCAAATACGTCGTGTAAAACAAGACACAATCAAATACGTCGTGTAGATGGTACACGAGTCAAATACGTCGTGTACGACCCAGGCAATGCGCACCTGCACGCCCCCATGGATTCTCGATTAAGACGAGTATTTGTCGAGATCGCCGTGTGTGATCGTTACCACGGCCCAGGAGCTACCATCCGTCCACATGTGGAATATACCGCACACTAACGCCTCCAAGTTCAAACACACGAACAACTCCGCTTATCACACCGTAACACAGTGTCATTCATCTCATCGGTCAAATGCCTTTTACAACCAAGTTGACATGTTCAAAAATACGTAATGAACCAAAATCTCCAAAATACGTTCATATCCACCATAACTCATAATTATAAAAATACCCTTGGTATTGATAATTTCCAAATACAGTATGTTTTCACTTGACAGTACCATTTCTCAATACGTCCGGTCCACCACTTTGGCCCAACAAGAAAAACTGCATTTGTTTTCATAAATCACATAAATAATTTATCGCCTTTTCATAAATATGTTGCCTTTTACAAACGTTTTTCAATCGCGTAAATATTTTCAAACGTTTTCTCAATGGCGTATTTCAAAAATTACTGTTTTAAATACATGTAAGTTATTTTTACTGTTTTTCACTGTATAAAATTCATTTGTTTGGTTATATCCATAAAATACCCTTCAAAATTATGAACATACTTTATAACTCAAAAGTAAATATTTTTCAAGAGTCAAAAATTCATTTCTTTTATATACTAGACTTCTACAAAAATTCATTTACTTACTTGATTCTTGAAAATTTATTAAAAATTGAATTCTTTTTAGGTTAACAAAGTCATTTACACTTAGAAAACAATTTTTGAATCAATTAAACTCCAAAAATTCTATGATGGCCGAAAATCACCTTTCCTTAAAAAAATCATTATTCAAATTATGTTTCATCTATAAAATCATTATAAAATCCTTTAACATAATTAGATAAATTAGGTCATCCTTTTTTTTAAAAAAAAAGATTGAGAACACATTGGTTCTCTTTTTCATAATAAAACCATAAACTCATCATCTTGTGTTCTTTGGAACATTTTTTACAAATCTCAACATAACATTCATATCCAACCAATTATCATAAACTCATAAACACATACATATATTTATGAACACATATCATATAATAAAGCAATAGACATACTTGCAATAAACAAGAGAATAATCATACACACAAAATCAATCACAAATAAAAAGACATCAAGCAATCAAATGGATGAATCCTTATGGATTCTTCACCATAAACAAATTCCATTCTCCCACCACCACACATGGTTGATAAGATTAAATCTCCCTCTTACCGATTTAGATGACAAAATCTCCTTGAACTCCTCCTTAGAAATTCTTGTGTAGCTTCAACAAAAATCCTAATAAGCTTAAACAAATTTTAAAGTTATGAACTATGGATGAAAAAGATAAACCATGGATCAATCATGGTTTAGAACATCAAAAATCAAATTAGAAACAAGAAAGAAGAATTTTCACCTTATAGGAAAGAAACTTCAAAGTGATTTTCCAAGCTCCAAATGGATGATTTTGCAAAAACTCACAACTAGAGATGTTCTTAGAATATGGTTTAGGTTTAGAAAAGTAGGTTGGATAAATTTTTTGATGGGTGGAAGTAGGATTTGTGGTGCTTGGCCGAATGGGTGATTTTTTGTGGACTTAGGAAATTTTCTTTGGTTTCTTGTTAGGAAGAGAGAAGAATGAAAGTTTAGAGTGATAGAATCATTGATTTAGGAGTGAATGATGGCCTTAAGACTTAAATAGCTCTCCTTCCAAGTGCAGCCCCCATTTTTTTATGTTTTTGTTCCATTATGGGTTTGGTAATTTGCATGATACATTAGTTAAGTAATAAAACATCTATTGATTGATTAGTGGCTTGCATAAGCATGCATTATGGCCATAGAATAGTAATGAAAAGAAGCCCTCCTTTTGACATTTCTCTTAGTGCTAATTTAGTGGATGCATAATAAAATATATATAGTTTAGTGCTTAATTAATGGATGCATAATAATAATAATAATAACCTAGTGCTAAATTTAGTGGATGCATAAATAAATATATAATAGTTTAGTGCTTAATTAATGGATGCATAATAATAATAATAATAATAATAACCTAGTGCTAAATTTAGTGGATGCATAATAATATATAATAGTTTAGTGCTTAATTAATGGATGCATAATAATAATAATAATAACCTAGTGCTAAATTTAGTGGATGCATAATGCATTAGGACAAAATTGCTATAGGAAAATCCATTAAGTAAAAAAATAATAATTAATGCATTAGGACAAAATTGCTATAGGAAAAATCCATTAAGTAAAAATAATAATTAATGCATTAGGACAAAATTGCTATAGGGAAAATCCATTAAGTAAAAAAAATAATAATTAATGCATTAGGAGAAAATTGCTATAGGGAAAATCCATTAAGTAAAAATAATAATTAATGCATTAGGACAAAATTGCTATAGGAAATCCATTAAGTAAAAAATAATAATTAATGCATTAGAACAAAATTGCTATAGGAAATCCATTAAGTAAAAATAATAATTAATGCATTAGGACAAAATTGCTATAGGAAATCCATTAAGTAAAAAATAATAATTAATGCATTAGAACAAAATTGCTATAGGAAATCCATTAAGTAAAAATAATAATTAATTGATTAGATAATTTAGAAATTTACAAGTATTTTTACGTTGATAAACTTTTCCTAAAAGTGGATCCCACAAAACAAAAGTGGGTCCCACAAGACAAACGTGGGTCCCATAGATTTTCCGGTATGGTAAATATTTTATTACACCAAAAATTCGCAAAAATAAAAGATTGATATACGCATTATTCGGATTGGGTTTAGTAAGATCGCCCAGCTCCAAATAATTCAAACAAGGTTTTCCCCGGCCCGAAAATTATTATTTTCTTGGCCCGGAGCAAATCACACAAAACAATCAAATACAGTCACAGAACAATCAAATTCATTGCATAACACATGGAAAACAGAAAAAATAGCGCAATAAGGGCAAAATCGTAATTAGTCAAAAATTGGGGTGTTACAAGCTGCTGTGTTTTCCAAGATCGATCTACAATCGGGTTATCACCAAATCAGAGTGAAAGTGGAAGATATTCCCAAGACGGCTTTTCGTACTCGTTATGGTCATTACGAGTACCTGGTGATGCCTTTTGGTGTGACAAATGCACCTGCGATATTTATGGACTATATGAATAGGATCTTTCGTCCTTATTTGGACAAATTCGTCATTGTTTTCATCGACAATATCTTGATCTATTCGCAAAATCATGAGGACCATGCTAAGCACCTCAGCATAGTTCTCCAGATTTTGAAGGAAAAAGAGCTATATGCGAAACTATCCAAGTGCGAGTTTTGGCTAGAAGAAGTGAAATTCTTGGGTCATGTAATCACAAAGGAAGGAATTGCAGTGGATCCTTCGAAGGAAGAAGCCGTACTACAGTGGGAAAGACCAACGACAGTGACGAAAATCTGAAGCTTCGTCGGGTTAGCCGGATACTACCGGAGGTTTATTGAGGGATTTTCCAAAATTGCTGGACCGCTCACTCAACTCACCAAGAAAGACCAAGCTTTTGAATGGACAGATTCCTGTGAAGGAAGTTTCTAAGAGTTGAAAAAGAAGCTGACTACGTCACCAGTGCTAGTCTTACCGAATCCTAATGAACCATTTGAAGTGTACTGTGACGCTTCGTATCAAGGTTTGGGGTGCGTTCTCATGCAAAACGGAGGGCTAGTAGCTTACGCCTCAAGACAATCGCGAATGCACGAGAAGAACTACCCAACACACGATTTAGAGTTAGTTGCAGTGGTGTTTGCATTGAAGATATGGAGACATTATCTGTATGAAGCCACATTCAACGCCTTCAGTGACCACAAAAGTATGAAATACCTGTACGATCAAAAGGAGCTGCACATGAGGCAACGAAGATGGCTAGAATTTCTGAAAGACTACGACTTCTAACTTCAGTATCATCCTGGAAAGGAGAATGTGGTGGCCGATGCTTTGAGTAGGAAGACAATTAGTGTTTCTACTATGATGATTAGAGAAAAGGACTTGATAGAGTAATTCAGAGACATATGGTCATTTGTAGAGTTAACACCAGGTAAAATCTGCATGAATAAGATCACTATCTCGAATGACCTGATGGATGATATTCGAGAGAAACAAAAGATCGATAAATTTCTGCAAGAAGAAAGAGAATTGATGAGGCAGGGTGGTGTATCAACGTTGAAGGAAGGAAGCGATGGAATTCTGAGATTCCAAGGAAGGGTCTGTGTGCCTAAAGATGGGGAACTCAGAAAGTACATACTTGAACATGCTCACTCGAATCAGTTAAGTATGCATCCTGGAATGACCAAGATGTATCAAGACTTGAGGAAGTTGTTTTGGTGGCATGGGATGAAAAGAGACATCGCTAGATACGTGTCATCTTGTTTGGTCTGCCAGAAAACAAAGATTGAACATTAAAGGCCAGCTGGACTGTTACAACCCTTGACTATCCCCAAATGGAAATGGGATAGTATTGCCATGGACTTTGTTGTCGGGTTGCCAAGGACTAAGAAAGGAAATAACTCAATATGGGTAATTGTGGATCGGCTTACAAAATCAGCTCACTTTTTGCCAATCAACATAAGATATCCATTGGAGAAGTTGAGTCAGATATACGTTGGTGAAATTGTCAGACTTCATGGTGTGCCCACAAGTATCATTTTCGACAGAGATCCAAGGTTTACGTCTAAGTTTTGGAAGAGTCTTCAAGAAGTTATGGGAACGAAGTTGCGATTGAGTTCGGCATACCATCCACAGACTGATGGCCAATCAGAGAGGACAATTCAGTCATTAGAGGATCTGCTGAGAGCTTGTGCGATAGAGCAGACTGGAAGTTGGGATGAAATCTTACCTTTGGTAGAATTCACCTACAACAACAGTTACCATTCAAGTATAGGGATGGCGCCCTATGAGGCTCTATATGGGCGGAGGTGTCGGACGCCTCTGTGCTGGTATCAAGATGGAGAACAGCTTACTGTTGGACCTGAACTCATTCAGTAGATAACTGAGAAGGTTAAAATGATTCAGGAGAAAATGAAAACGGCTCAGAGTCGGTAGAAGAGTTATGCGGACAAAAGAAGGAAACCTCTTGAGTTCGAAGAAGGAGAGCATGTCTTCTTAAAAGTCACACCTACGACTGGGGTCGGTCGTGTCCTCAAGTCTAGAAAACTCACTCCGAAATTCCTTGGACCTTACTAAATTCTTCGTTGGATAGGTCCTGTTGCTTACCAAATAGCTTTACCCCATTTTCTTTCAAATCTTCATAATGTCTTTCATGTGTCACAACTCAGAAAATATATTCCAAATCCTAATCATGTGATAGCACCTGATTCCGTACAATTAAAGGAAAACTTGACTTATGAGGCAGCTGCTGTAAGGATTGAGAATCGGAGGACAAAGCAACTCAGAGGAAAGGACATTGCACTAGTGAAGGTAATCTGGAATGAAGCAACTGGAGATGTGACGTGGAAGCTGGAGAACAAGATGAAGGAGCAATATCCCGAATTGTCTTAAGGTATGGAAAATTTCGAGGACGAAATGCTTATTTGTTGGGGAGAGTTGTAACACCCCAAAATTTACTTTTCTACTATCAGAATTCATTTTAAAATATTTGTGATTTTTTGGAATTTTTCTAGAATTTTCTGAGAACGCGAAATATTTTAATATATTTCTCGTTTTACGTATGTACTGAGCAGAATCGGAGAAAAGAGATATTTTCTCCGAAAGCCTTGAACTATAGAAATGTCGACGGGGGATCTTACTAAACCCGAGACAGGACACAGTTTACAAGGTTTTACGTTTTTCGAGAAATGTTAACAGATGAAATAATAAAACACTGCAACGAATTTATCTGTCAGATTTGTTAATGTTGACTTCTGCCAACTATAACTATTGTCCAATAAATAATAACATGTAATAAAAATTTTATCACATTATTCAGAATTTACCTTGTGTCAAGCCCCTTTAGCCTTATTTTCAAAATAAAAACTTAGCTAATTAAAAAGCTCATGTAGGAAGCTTCCAAGAAGTTTCCTAATTGACACAATTTCTCTCTCTTCCCTCCTCACTCCTTGTCCACGGCAGATGACCCATTTGGGGGGGGGGGAGTCCAAATTGTTTTCCTCATTTTACCATTTCACTCTTATTTCTTTAGACTCCAAATACCTATTCTCCTCTTCTCTTATTTTCTCCACCGTGCACCCATTTCTGGAGACATTCACCATTTCTTACTTCATCATCAAAGATTTCTACTCATCTTCCACCATTCCTAGTTCTCTTTTGTGGCCATCCTTTAGTTCTTCTTCTTCTTCTTCCACTATCTACCATTGAAGCTAAAGCTTTGAGCTTGGAGGTAAAGTCTTCACCTTTCTTTCACTTTCTTCTCATTTTCATTTTCTTGGTCACCTATGTGATCAAGAACTCATTTTTCCATGGTTTGAGTGGACATTATGGAAATCACTCACATTGGTGTTCTTCTTGAAGGGGAAAACGAAAATGTAGGGCAAGAAGAGGTAACACCTTGTGTTGTCTTCCAAGTAGGTAAGAGGGAGATGATCCTCTTCAATCAATCTTGGTAGTATGGGAATGTCTTGTATGTGTATTGTTATTGATTTATGAATCCATGTATAAAGTTCTCTCATTTTTATGTTGTCCTTCATGATAGTGCATTTTGTTGGGTTTGTATGATTTAGTGATGCCTCTTGCATGATTTGAAGATATATTTGAGTAACTTGTTGATTAAATATGATAATGATTAGTTTGGTTTGAGCTAAAGGACCTGGAGAACTCTGTTTTCTACAAGTTTACGCGTGGTAATCGATTACAAGGAGGTTGTAATCGATTACCAAGCTCTTAAGGGTATGAAATCGTGATTCTGGAAATTTGGTAATCGATTACGTCTTGTGTGTAATCGATTATAGAGATTCTGTCTAGCTTGTAATCGATTACAAGAGTGGTGTAATCGATTACCAAGCCTCTGATGTCACGAAGTGGTACTTCGGGGAATGACGTAATCGATTACAACTTATGGGCAATCGATTACGGAGGTTCTGTCCGATTAGTAATTGATTACCAGGGTTGTGTAATCGATTACCAGGTCCTTGAAGTTACGAATCGTGGTTCTAGGAATCATGTGATCGATTACAATGAGATTGTAATCGACTGAGATTCAGATTATTACCTGTAATCGATTACAGGGTGATGTAATCGACATTTAAGACCCAAAAATGAGATTTTTGAGCTGGAAATGATTGAAATTATGGTTCCTTGCCCTTTGTAACTCAAACATAACCTAAAAACCCTGGATTCAAGGATTTTACTTTACCTAAATGCGATAGGAACATGTATTCATGCCAATAGAGAAGAAATGATTTTGAAAATGGAATTCTTTGATCCATGACATAGGAATTGTGGTTTGTGTGTAATAAGAAACATATATTGATGCTGAGAATTATTGATGCAAGTGTGATTCCCTATGTGGGTTATGTACTTATTGATTTAGTACTCTATGAGATAAGAATGATGATATGCCATTGAGGTAATGTTTTTAATAAAGGTATTGTTGATATGTCATGTTGGACATTGAATAGTGCTTATGTGCCATTGAGGCAATGCTTATGTTGAATGCATCATTGATGAACATACATGATTGGACATTGTGTCATCATGCATGTAGGTTGTCCGTTGGACATTGTTGAGAAGGCCGTGTTGCCTATGAGTTTGAATAACACCTTTGTGCGGGTGCGAGTAGACTAAGCGTAGGTGTCATATGTTGTTGACCCTGGGGACGTTGGGGTGTGGGTGTCTCACAATAGACAGTGGTAGCTCCACTGGGGCCGTGGGATAGACCAATGCGACACACCAACGATCCTGTCTGAGACGCTGTCCTATATCGCGATCAACTGTTGAGGTACCATGTATGAGCCATTGCGCAAACAATTTTATGAAAGAAAGCACACTGTATTTTAAGGCTACTGATATACTGGTATTACTCCTTGATCATTCACTCCGAAAATGTTTACGTCTAGCTCCATGGAGTAGGAACTTTGGTACCCTTGTTGCATTGTGAGTTGTCAGTCACATGGTCCATTAAGCATTTATAATTGGATAATGTGTTTACTATCATGACTGCGATATTTATTTGACTTTTGGTGATGCTCATGTTGCTAGCTGGCTATGGATAATGTTAACTATTGTTCTTTGCTGCTTTACTCTCGTTAATTGCTTTCGGGTATTACTGCACTTGTATGTATTAACTGTGTCTTATATGGGCATTCGACGCCATTCATTTTCTTACTACCATGTTGGTACTGAAAGCTGGGAATCTCACCTCTTTTGGTAATTTCTCTATTTTGTATTTTGGTTGGATCGTGTGCTCTCGAGAAGACGCTCGTGAGGAGGACAAGGAAACCACTGAGTTTTAGGGTTTCTGGCCTTATCTCGACTGAGATCGAAGTTGTTGAGGATGTCATTTCGGCTCCGTGGACTTTTTGGCTACGTGCGGATCAACTTTCTTGGAGGTCTGGACTACTGGCATATCAACGTGCAGACTGATCGATGTGTATACCACGGCGATGTGACGGTGTCCTTAGCATGGAGACGTTATGACGCTCCTATTCTAGATTTTCATGCTTTTGTATGGCTGGAGTTCTATATGCCCGTGAGGGACATGTGGGGTGAAATGTATTATAACCCTCATGAGGATTCCTTTTTGTCTACTGCCTGGGCTCCTTCCCGCTGTTCTGTCGTCCCAATGGATGTCTCGTCGGACGACGAGGACCCTGAGGAGGATCCATCTACGGTTCCTTCTCGTTCTAGGCCGTCTTAGGGTTGGTTTTAATTGATGGCTACTGATGGCTGTCTGTTTATTTTGAGGGAGCCTGACGTATTACTGGATTAGTGGGTATGTATATTTGTATCTCTTGGGGTAGGTACACATTTTGCCTTTTGTATATTTTTGGAAATATAATTTAAACAGGCTGGTATTTCTGGTACAAAGTATGTAATTATCTATATTGTAAATGGTCATATGTTTCATTTCACGTTGATTTCACTTTGACCTTTTCGACAGAAGTTTTATTGGAAAGAGGAACTTTTAATTTTAACTTAATCACACGATATATTCATAAACAGATGTATATGTACATTAAATGGAAGTTTTAACCGGATTCATGTTAAGCAAACAAAAAGAAAAAAAAATGGGTTCAAATTTTCCGTAATCATCTTTATGTCGTTTCACCATAGTGCGACGTTCCTTCTTCTTACCCATTATGACTAAGGGAGAAAAAGGGGCGTTATACTGTCTTGGTATCAAGGCTCTCGATTATGTTTTCTTTGGGTCGTGTGGTTTTGGACTGTTTTGTTTTTGCTGTGTTACTCTCTGTGACTTTGTTGTTCGGTATTCATAAGGATACATCTGACTTTCTTTGTATTTTACATAGCTTAACTCGAAAGGAAACGATGGCTCGTAGGGGTGATATGGCTGCTGCCATAGAAGCAATACAGAAGATGGCTGAGACAATGTTACAGCAGAACCAGCAGACAGCTCAACAACAGGCTAGAGCTGCACAACAACTAGAGGCTACCATGGACGTTTAGAACTTGGAAGGATTTCGTCATGCTAATCCTCCACAGTTTAAAGGGGAGTTTGATCCGGAGAAAGCTACATTATGGATCCAAGAGTTGGAGAAAATATTTACGGGTATGAATTGTGCTGATGATAGGAAGGTGACCTATGCCGCATACATGCTGATGGGAGACGCTGAACATTGGTGGACGGGAGAACAAAGGCTACTGCAAACCGCGAACAGAGTGATAACTTGGGAAGTGTTCAAAGAAAGGTTCTTGAACAAGTATTTTCCTGAAAGTGCCAGGCACGCAAAAGAAATGGAATTTCTGAGGTTGCGACAGGGAAGTATGACTGTGAGCGAATACGCCGCCAAGTTTAAGAACTTGTCCAGATTTTTGACCTATTTTCAACTTCAACCCAATGAAACTTGGAAGTGTCGGAAGTTTGAGGAAGGCCTGAGGCATGATGTGAAGAAAATTGTGATAGCCTTGAGGATTTCTCAGTTTTCTGAGCTACTCGACACTTGCTGCCGATTGGAAAGTATGGAACAAGAACGTGAGGCGAGAAACAAAAACTTTGGGCCCGTTCGATCCCAAAGAGGAGGTGGTGGTAATGCGAGTCGTTATCATAAGAAGCCTTATTCCAGACCCTCTGGAAGCCAACATCCACAAAAATTTCAAAGAGGAAGCCCAACTGGAAGCCCTAGAAGGATAGGTCAGAATGCTACAACTACTCCGAGATGTATGAAATGTGGGAAGGAGCATTTCACAAGGGACTGCACAATCAAAGGATTTATTTGCTTTCGGTGCGGGAAACCTGGTCATGTTTCTCGAGACTGCCATCAGACTAAGGCGGAACCATCCGTCAATGTTGCTAAGACTTCTAAACCACAAGTTGGAGGCAGAGTCTACACCTTGAGTGGTGCTGAGGCCTCTGAATCCGAGGATCTGATACAAGGAGAAGGTATCATTGAAGGTAATCTTTTAATTATACTGTATGACTCTGGTGCTACTCATTCTTTCATTTCACATGACTGTGTGAAAAGACTTGGATTACCTGTGTCTTTTTTGCCTTTCGATTTGACTGTTTCGACTCCTACTGCAAAACCTGTCGTCACTACTAAGGTGTGTCTAGGTTGTCCTTTAATCGTGGAAGGTCGAATCTTTTCTGTCGATTTGATTTGTTTACCATTATCCTAGCTAGACGTGATATTAGGAATGGACTGGCTATCTGCCAACCATGTCCTGTTAGATTGTTCTAGAAAGACAATAGTTTTCCCTTTGGATGAGGATTCTAGATTTTTGACCGCCAACCAAGTGAAAGCTTTTCTGAAAGAAGGAGCTCGGGGATACATGCTATTATCTTCTTTGAAAGTTGAGAGTGAAGTTGATGTGGATGCAATCTCCGTTGTTCGAGAATTTCCTGAGGTTTTCCCTGACGATGTACCTGGTTTGCCACCTGAACGAGAGGTCGAGTTTGCTATCGACTTGGTACCAGGAGCTGGTCCTATTTCCATAGCACCTTACCGTATGGCACCAGTAGAGCTTGTGGAACTTAAGAAGCAGTTGGAAGAGCTTCTGGAAAAACGATTTGTGAGACCCAGTGTGTCACCTTGAGGAGCACCTGTGTTGTTGGTTAAGAAGAAAGATGGAACTTCAATATTATGCGTGGACTACCGTCAGTTGAACAAAGTTACGATCAAGAACCAGTATCCATTGCCGAGGATAGATGACTTGATGGACCAATTAAAAGGAGCTGCTGTGTTTTCCAAGATCGATCTACGATCGGGTTATCACCAAATCAGAGTGAAAGTGGAAGATATTCCCAAGACGGCTTTTCGTACTCGTTATGGTCATTACGAGTACCTGGTGATGCCTTTTGGTGTGACAAATGCACCTGCGATATTTATGGACTATATGAATAGGATCTTTCGTCCTTATTTGGACAAATTCGTCGTTGTTTTCATCGACGATATCTTGATCTATTCGCAAAATCATGAGGACCATGCTAAGCACCTCAGCATAGTTCTCCAGATTTTGAAGGAAAAAGAGCTATATGCGAAACTATCCAAGTGTGAGTTTTGGCTAGAAGAAGTGAAATTCTTGGGTCATATAATCACAAAGGAAGGAATTGCAGTGGATCCTTCGAAGGTAGAAGTCGTACTACAGTGGGAAAGACCAACGACAGTGACGGAAATCCGAAGCTTCGTCGGGTTAGCCGGATACTACCGGAGGTTTATTGAGGGATTTTCCAAAATTGCTACACCGCTCACTCAACTCACCAAGAAAGACCAAGCTTTTGAATGGACAGATTCCTGTGAAGGAAGTTTCTAAGAGTTGAAAAGGAAGCTGACTACGTCACCAGTGCTAGTCTTACCGAATCCTAATGAACCATTTGAAGTGTACTGTGACGCTTCGTATCAAGGTTTGGGGTGCGTTCTCATGCAAAACGGAGGGCTGGTAGCTTACGCCTCAAGACAATTGCGAATACACGAGAAGAACTACCCAACACACGATTTAGAGTTAGCTGCAGTGGTGTTTGCATTGAAGATATGGAGACATTATCTGTATGGAGCCATATTCAACGTCTTCAGTGACCACAAAAGTCTGAAATACCTATACGATCAAAAGGAGCTGAACATGAGGCAATGAAGATGGCTAGAATTTCTGAAAGACTACGACTTCTAACTTCAGTATCATCCTGGAAAGGCGAATGTGGTGGCCGATGCTTTGAGTAGGAAGACGATTAGTGTTTCTACTATGATGATTAGAGAAAAGGACTTGATAGAGCAATTCAGAGACATATGGTCATTTGTAAAGTTAACACCAGGTAAAATCTGCATGAATAAGATCACTATCTCGAATGACCTGATGGAAGATATTCGAGAGAAACAAAAGATCGATAAATTCCTGCAAGAAGAAAGAGAATTGATGAGGCAGAGTGGTGTATCAACGTTGAAGGAAGGAAGCGATGGAATTCTGAGATTCCAAGGAAGGGTCTGTGTGCCTAAAGATGGGGAACTCAGAAAGTACATACTTGAACATGCTCACTCGAATCAGTTAAGTATGCATCCTGGAATGACCAAGATGTATCAAGACTTGAGGAAGTTGTTTTGGTGGCATGGGATGAAAAGAGACATCGCTAGATGCGTGTCATCTTGTTTGGTCTGCTAGAAAACGAAGATTGAACATCAAAGGCCAGCTGGACTGTTACAACCCTTGACTATCCCCGAATGGAAATGGGATAGTATTGCCATGGACTTTGTTGTCGGGTTGCCAAGGACTAAGAAAGGAAATGACTCAATATGGGTATTTGTGGATCAGCTTACAAAATCAGCTCACTTTTTGCCAATCAACATAAGATATCCATTGGAGAAGTTGAGTCGGATATACGTTGGTGAAATTGTCAGACTTCATGGTGTGCCCACAAGTATCATTTCCGACAGAGATCCAAGATTTACGTCTAAGTTTTGGAAGAGTCTTCAAGAAGTTATGGGAACGAAGTTGCGATTGAGTTCGGCATACCATCCGTAGACTGATGGCCAATCAGAGAGGACAATTCAGTCATTAGAGGATCTGCTGAGAGCTTGTGTGATAGAGCAGACTGGAAGTTGGGATGAAATCTTACCGTTGGTGGAATTCACCTACAACAATAGTTACCATTCAAGTATAGGGATGGCGCCCTATGAGGCTTTATATGGGCGGAGGTGTCGGACGCCTCTGTGCTGGTATCAAGATGGAGAACGACTTACCGTTGGACCTGAATTCATTCAGTAGACAACTGAGAAGGTTAAAATGATTCAGGAGAAAATGAAAATGGCTCAGAGTCGGCAGAAGAGTTATGCGGACAAAAGAAGGAAACCTCTTGAGTTCGAAGAAGGAGAGCATGTCTTCTTAAAAGTCACACCTACGACTGGGGTCGGTCGTGTCCTCAAGTCTAGAAAACTTACTCCAAAATTCCTTGGACCTTACTAAATTCTTCGTCGGATAGGTCATGTTGCTTACCATATAGCTTTACCCCCTTTTCTTTCAAATCTTCATATTGTCTTTCATGTGTCACAACTCAGAAAATATATTCTAAATCCTAATCATGTCATAGCACCTGATTCCGTACAATTAAAGGAAAACTTGACTTATGAGACAGCTCCTGTAAGGATTGAGGATAGGAGGACAAAGCAACTCAGAGGAAAGGACATTGCACTAGTGAAGGTAATCTGGAACGAAGCAACTGAAGATGTGACGTGGAAGCTGGAGAACAAGATGAAGGAGCAATATCCCGAATTGTTTTAAGGTATGGAAAATTTCGAGGACGAAATTCTTATTTGTTGGGAAGTGTTGTAACACCCCAAAATTTACTTTTCTACTATCATAATTCATTCTAAAATATATGTGATTTTCTGGAATTTTTCTGGAATTTTCTGAGAACGCAAAATATTTTAATATATTTCTCGTTTTACGTATGTACTGAGCGGAACCGGAGAAATGAGATATTTTCTCCGAAGGCCATGAACTATGGAAACGTCGACGGGGGATTTTACTAAACCAGAGACAGGACACAGTTTACAAGGTTTTACATTTTTCAAGAAATGTTAACAGATGAAATAATAAAACACTGCAACGAATTTATCTGTCTGATTTGTTAATGCTGACTTCTGCCAACTATAACCATTGTCCAATAAATAATAACATGTAAGAAAAATCTTATCACATTTTTCAGAATTTACCTTGTGTCAAGCCCCTTTAGCCTTATTTTCAAAATAAAAATTTAGCTAATTAAAAAGCTCATGTAGGAAGCTTCCAAGAAGTTTCCTAAGTTTCCCATTTGGGGGAGGGGGGGAGTCCAAATTGTTTTCCTCATTTTACCATTTCACTCTCATTTCTTTGGACTCCAAAATACCTATTCTCCTTTTCTCTTCTTTTCTCCACTGTGCACCCATTTCTGGAGACATTCACCATTTCTTATGTAACATTCCGAAAAATACATATTTGATCATGAATCATCGTTTTATAATATTCTTGATTTTTAGGAATTTTTCCGGAATTTTTCGGAAACGACGAATATTTTAATATATTCTTCGTTTTGCGTGCACACTGGGCTGAGAATTGCTGAGACCAGTGTAACACCCCGGAAATTGATTATTTCACCATGAATAGTCATTTTCCAATATTTGTGATTTATGTGAATTTTTCTGGAATTTTTCGGAAACGACGAATATTTTAATATATTCCTCGTTCTGCGTGAAACTCGAGCAGAGTTGTGAAAACGACTGTAGTGCTTCAAAAATTGGAAAATTATATGACGGATAGTCGTTTTATAATATTTGCAATTTTTGAGAATTTTCTGGGAATTTTAGGAACCGTCGAATATTTTAATATATTCTCGTTTGCGTGCGTGCACGCCGAGCGAGAATCGGGGAAACGCGATGTTTTCTCCGAGAACCTTGGACTATGGATAAGTCGACGGGGATCTT
Source organism: Ormosia emarginata (assembly GCA_029884605.1). Classification (NCBI taxonomy): domain Eukaryota; kingdom Viridiplantae; phylum Streptophyta; class Magnoliopsida; order Fabales; family Fabaceae; genus Ormosia; species Ormosia emarginata. Next base: position 532,964 of record JAQQTP010000023.1, read on the forward strand.
ACTAAACCCGAGACTTGACACAGTTTACGAGGTTTCGCAATTTTTAGGAAATCTTTACGATAAAATTAAATCAAGTCAACGAAAAATTCATCCGTCGGATTTATTAAATACCGACTCCCTTCAAACTGTAACTATTATCTATTGGATAATAGTGTGTAATAAAAATACTATCACATTATCCTAATGTAATCCGCTTTATGTCAAATCTACCTACTTTAATTTAAATTTAATGGTTAAATATTCAAGCTTCCTTAAGAAGCTTTGACCCTAAACTTTGACCACTTGTGTAGCTTCCAAAGGAAGCCAATTTTGTCACTCATTTCTCCCTCTCTCATTTACGTATCTGCAGCCCATGAAGGAGAAAAGAATTGGTTTTAATTGTCCAAATAATTCATTTAACTCTTTATCACCAAAACACATTTTTCCTTCTTCATTTACGTTTCTTCTTCTTTCTTCTTCTTCAACCATTTCTTTTTTTTCTCTTCCAGCCACCACACGTCCAGCCATCCTCCAAGACCCCAACCTTCATAAAAATTTACTTCAACCATATTTTCTTAATCTCCTACTCCTTCTCATCATCTTTTGTGCTTGGAGTTTTCAAGAAAGCTTCCATCTTCAACCATTTCTCAAACTTTGAAGGTGAGCTCCCATGGCTGAAAATTTTCAGACTTGCCTTCCCATTTTCGTTTCTGGTTTTCTCTTGATTTTGTGGTCATTTTCTTCTTCTTTTTCACACCATTACATTGTTCTAACTTGGACCACATTTTCTAGGGATTTTGGAGCTTAAAATCCGAAAATCAAGTGCTCTTGGAATTTTTCTTGGTTCTTCATCTTGGTAAGAGGAAGATTAATCCTCCTCAACCTCTTTAGCAACTAGGAATCTCGTATTTGATTTTTGGAAGAAAAACCACATGGTGGTTGTTCTTGAAAATTGCTTGAAATTGGTTTCTTGAATGCTATTTTAATCTAGCTTTGAGTAGTTGATTGAGTGGTTAATTATTCATGTAATTTTGTGGTTGATATCCATGCTTGCTTGCTGAAAATTCTGGTGCTGGAATCCCCTGAATGTGCCACGATTTTGACTCTGTTTTGGGGCTGTTTTTGGGCTGGAAAATGAATGCAAATGATGCTTAAATTTTGATCAATGTAAGGCTAATTAAATCAAGTAGTTAAGGGTGATTAAAGTGGACAAAATTGGTTGGTTCTTTGGACCATTACATGTGTCACGGTTTTGACTCTGTTTTGGGGCTGTTTTTGGGCTGGAAATTGAATGCAAATGATGCTTAAATTTTGATCAATGTAAAGCTAATTAAATCAAGTAGTTAAGGGTGATTAAAGTGGGCAAAATTCTAGTTGTTGGACCTTGGTGAATGCCACGGTTTTGGGCTGTTCTTAAGAGCAGAATTTGGTTAAAATTGTGTTAAGAATAATGCTAGGTGAATTAAGTAAAGGAAGGCTAAACTAGTGAGAAGAAAATTGGTAACCTAGGACCCCATGGTGTGCCACGGTTTTGAGGGCTTGAAGGAGGGGAAAAAGATAACACATTTGAGATGTCAAGACTTGAATTAATCAAGTAACTAAATGTAGAATTAATAGTAGGAAACTTGCAACAATAATTTTTATGATGGATTGTTAAGTTAAGACTTAGGAAATGTGCTAAATTTGGAAGGTAATTGTAAGAATCAAATAGCTTGGATCAAAACAACAAATAAATGGACCTAATGATGTGAACATGATTTATTTGAAACCTTGGGAAGACCAAGACCTCTAGGTGAAAATTTGAGTTAAGACTTCATAACCCAATACTAGGATTACAAGTAATCAAAGAATACAAGAGCTTAAGGACTTCATAAACCTTAATGAACCAATGAGATAATTTTCATAAGACTTAGAGATTTTAGAAATCCACAATGGACCTAAATTATGTTCCTTGAATTATAAATTGATATTATGTTGATGTTGGGTTCTTTTCGGATGCAAATTGCTTATTGCACTCTCTTGATCAAATATGATATATTATGAATTTGTATGAGATTGTGGATCATACATGAGCATGCATAGTGTCTTATGCATTGTGATGTCCTTGTGGACTGTTGTAAGGCCAAGTTGCCTAGGAGATTGAACACACCTTAGTGCGGGTGCGAGTAGACAAGTGTGGGTCTTGTTATGACCTTGGGGGCGTCGGGGTGCGGGTCCTCCACAATGGGTAGTTGGTAGCTCCTTTGCCCGTGGGGCAAACCGATGCAAACGCACCGACGATCCGGACTTGACACTGTCCTATATCGTGATCTAGTGTAGAATGTTTGTGCAATGCCATGATTGTGCACGAGAAAAATTATTGATAGCACTGGCCTCGGCAGCCGAGTCACAGACATGTCTCCTGATCTTTCTCTCCGACTGTTTGAGTCTAGCTCCATGGAGTAGGAAATTGAATGTTGTGTCCATGCATCATGGAATATTCTGACATCTGAAAATTATTGTTTACATGATATTTAACTGTCTGGATTTAATTGCCTGGATATTATGAATTGTTCATGATCTTTATTAATGATTGCTTGACTGGTTATCTGTTTAAAAGCTTATTTATTGCCTTTACATGCTACGTGGGCGTTATGCGCCGTTCGGTTCTTGGTTCTTTGTATTGGTATTGAGAGTAGGATATCTTACCTCTTTCCCCCGTGCTTCTATTATTTTTGTTTATGTGCACCCCTGTACTAATCGAAGACGACGGTGAAGAGACAAGAGCCCGCCTTCCCGCTTCGGCGGCCGCACAGATTGACTTTGATTTGCGACGATGTCCGCACGCATGCGCGGATTTTTGGGAGATGTGCGTCGACCTTCCTTGGAGGGCCGGAGTCTTTGGCACATCAACCTAAACTCCGACCGTGTGTGTATGTGGGAGACGTGTCGGTATCACTTGCCTGGAGACGCCATGAGGCACTGGTCCTCACTTGCTACATCAGCTTACGCTTGGAGTTTTACCTGCCTATCAGGGAGATGTGGGGTCCCCGTTACTACACCCCGCAAGAGGATTCTTTCGATTCCACCGCTCGGGCCCCGTCCCATGCATCTGTGGTTCCTATGGATGAGTCCTCGGATGAGGAAGATCCTGATGAGGGTCCTCCTGATGATCCCGAATCGGTCCCTTTTTTTTTATTTGAGGGTCGATGATCATTGGTGGCTACCGATGGTGCCGGTGTTTTTGTTTTTGGGGCCCGATGTATCTTTCTTTTGATTTGGGCTGTATATTTTGTATATGCATGAGGGTATATATGCATGTTTCCCTTGGGGTGGGTATAGTTTTGCTTTTTGATGATGGCCAGGCTTGTATTCATGAAACAGTTGTATTAAATTCTATATATATATATGTACGCATGCTATTCAGGTGCAAATTTCTATGTATTGTTTTATTCGTTGCTTTATCCGCATTCCGTAGTATCATTATTATTATTATAAAAAAAAATATTGCCAAGTTTGTTCACATGGTTAAACATTAATTAATTAAAATGAATCGGGTCTTAATCGTTGTTTATTTAATTTCCGCATTTTACTTTATTTGACAATGTGACGTTCCCTCCCAAAAAGGGGCGTTACATCTTACTTCATCAACAAAGATTTCTACTCATCTTCCACCATTCCTAGTTCTCTTTTGTGGCCATCCTTTGGTTCTTCTTTTTCTTCTTCCACTATCCACCATTGAAGCTAAAGCTTTGAGCTTGGAGGTAAATGTAACACCCCAAACTTTCTATTTATTAAACAGTAATTTTAACAGTTAACAAAATTTTAATGTTTAGTGATTTCTGTGTACTGTAAAATTATTTTGAATAATCTGTCTGTATATTTGACCATTTTGAGTAATTTGCTCCGTGTCAAGAAAATAATAATTTTCGGGCCGAAAAAATCTACGTAAATTAATTTTTACTATTTAGTCTTAATTAATTTACGTAATCTGACTTGATATTTGTGAATTTTCTAATTTTTGTGATTTTATACGTGATTTTGGAATTCTTACTGTTTGTGGACCCCACGAGGTGTATGTGGGCCCAGGTGGGTCCCGCAAAATGAAAAAAATTTCTACGTAAAAAAAATTTGTACTGTTTAGACGGAGACAGGGGATCTTACTAAACCTGAATCCGAAAATAGTTTTAGAAAATTTCTTTTACTGTATTTTATACTGTATTTAATTATCAAATGATAAAAATACAATAATATATTCTTTTGTAGGGTTATAACAGATAAAAATAAAATTCTATCCTGTTAAGTCAACATTAGTGGTTTTGATATCCACTATTGATTTAATTACCGTTGGAGATTTAATCTTGATTTAATTAACGGTGGAGATTTGCTCTTAAAAGTGAATAGGATCAATTATAACCGTTGGATGGAAATTAAATCAAGGGTAGAGATTTAATCTTATAAATGGCTATGACCATTATCAACCCTTGGATGTAAAATTAATCAATGGTGGAGATGGATCATTAATGACCATTGGATTTGGATTTAGATCAATGGTGGAGAATTGGTCATAAAAAATGACTACAACCATTTTGGACCCTTGGATGTAAAGTTTGAAGGTGTAATCTTGACCCTTCATTTTGGAGAAATATTCAATGGTTAGGATTGCAAGCCAAAAATGATCCAATGGTTCAAATAAAGTCTTCCATCTATAACCTAAACCTAGTAGCTAATTTAAATCCAAACCATTCTTTTAATCAATGGTTAGGATGGCTTATAGTGATGGCTATGTAATTTGGCACATTTAGAGTGCATGAAGAGGAGGGGGACGGTTTGAAGGAGCAAGGATGAAGGGAGATAACTTAGTATAGGCTTTTTAGGCCAAAGAAAAAAAGAATGAAAACAAGCCAAGTGTCAAGACCAATTCCTATTGATCATTAATGCTTATGTTCTTCAAACTTCACTTTACACTTCTCTCCAAATGCATGCTACGGCAATATCACCTTGGAAGACCAAACCATTCATTTATACACTTCATATTATCACTTCTTCACTTTTCCACTTAAGTTTCAAGAAACCAACCAAAGCAAATTCTATTTTCTCTCCCAAAAGAAGACCATTCGGCCAAGCACTCTAATCCTCTCTTCCATCACTCTTTAATTTCATACAACCTAGTTTCTTGAATCCTTACCTTATTCTAAACAACTTTCATGTTGAAGACTTTCTCTAAATCTTCCATCTTGAAGGACTTTTACTAAGATCAAGTTCTAGAGTTTTTATTGGTGAAGTGTAAGGAAACTTTATTTATTCTTTTCTTTTTCATGTTCTAAACCATGTTTGAACCTTGATTCTTCTTATTCAAGCTTGATATACTAATTTTCTTGTATTTGTTTCATGTTTAAGAAACTTGTGTTGGTGGAGATCTTGTTCAAAACACAAAGCAACAAGCTTTTTGGTGGTTCTTCAAGAGGTAAGAGGGAGATCCATCTCACCAACCAAGCATGGTGGTGAGAGATGGTTTTATATTTGATGGATGGTGAATCCATGTGAGGATTCATATCCATGGTCATGTAATAATTTATGTGTGTTATGTGCTTTGATTATTTTTGCCTATGCTTGATATGCTTTGCGTGATTTACTTGTGTATGCATGCTTAGTATGATTTTTATATTTTTATTTGTTTATATGGTATGCTTAAAATATGCATGAATGATATATGTTGAATATATTATGATGGATGTATGTTGAAACAAGCAAAATTTTGGCTCCAAAGGCCATAGAGGAGGTCACGGTTTTGAGCTTCCAAGACTAGGTTATTATTGAAATTTTTCAAGAACTATGGAGTTAAGTTTTAGTCCTTGAACTAAAGCAAATTTTGGTAAGACATCAACCAAATTAGTGTTCACAAAAATTATATTTTCATAAATGATAAAATTGAATGATTTGAGAAGTAAAGAAATTAATCAAAAGAGTTTATTTTGCAAAAATAGTGCACAGGGTTTTTGAGTAGTATTTTCATGAATTTATTTTGTGCAGAAACAAAAATGACATTTGTTTAAGTTAGAAGAAAAATATTTCATGGTTCCAATGGCCATCTATAAGGTTTTGATAATTTAGAAAAAAATGTTTTGATGTTATAAAATATAAGAATTTTTCAAATAAGGATTTTGGAAAGGAATTAAAGTGTTGTCAAGAGGAATTTTCATAAATAAAAGAAAAAGGGATTTAAAGTGTTGAACTTTAAATTATTTTAAAGAGAATTAATTTTTAGAAGTGATTTAGAAATATAAAAGAAAACGTTTGTAACTTAAATTTACTAACGTAGAATTTAATTATTGAGTTTTGGAAAACGTTAGGAAATTTAAAATTTGAAATAGTAATTAAATCAATTAAATATGATTTTGTAAGATTAAATCAATAAAAAGTGATATTTGAGAAAATATATTACGGAAAAGATTTTTGATTGAGAATAGGAAGAGAATAATGTAAGAAATTATATTTTTATAAATAATATTTTTAAAGTTAAGAAATATTTTATGAAGGGTAAAAATGATGAAAAACGATTTACGTAACTCAAAAACGTAATTTTTAAGTTACGCGATTTGAAAAACGTTAAAATGTTTCTACGTGATTTTTAAAGCGTTTAAATATTTTACACAATCGAAATGCTGTAGAAAAATATCGCTAGGCGATTTAAAAATGAAAGAATATTTTTACGCGTTTTAAAACAGTAGAAAATTGTTACGCGAATTTTTAAACGTAACAGAAATATTACAAATCATTATTTGCGTAATAAAATATTACGTGAATGTGAAAACGTGACAAAAATATTTTACGAATGAGAAAAAAAAACATGGTAATGTGATTTTGCTGTTAATTATATAGTAAACTTTATAGTTAAAATCAATATATGAATACTGTACAAGAAATTGAGAAGTTTGCCTGCAATTGGCGTTAATATACGAACGTAAAATAGTATTTGAACCTGGTATGAGAAATTATGTGATTTACCTTTGGTTGGTAATTGGTGCATTACATATGCATTGAAAATGGTCCGATGGACTGTATATGGCTAATTGCCTAGGAGAAACGTACACCTCTTGAGTGGGTGCGATACGCGTAGTGTAGGTCACTCGTTGACCTTGGGGGCATCGGGGTGCGGGTTGCTCACAATGGGCAGTTGGTAGCTCTTCTGTACCGTGGGTTAGACCGATGCAATACACCGATGATCCGGACCGAGACACTATTCTTAATCGAGATCGATAAAGGCGCATCGTGTATGTGTGCTAGATGTGCAAGATATAATTATAGCACTTGGTCGAGGCACGTGGTACCGTGCGGATCTTTTCGATCAATTTTTCCGACCGAGTTTAGCTCCATGGAGTAGGAAATCGAGTCTCTGTGTTCATGCATTAACATAAATGCTTACATCTGTGAGATATAATAGTTGCGAAATATTGATTATGACAATTATACTTTTTAAAATATCTGCTTAGTGTAGTTGGCATTTCCTGTAATTATTAAATGTTAATTTTGATTGATAATATGTTGATGCCATACTCGTAATATGTTGTGTTTATATAGCTTGCTGTTAGGTTATCTCTATGCTACCATGTTGGATTGGCATAGGTTATCTCACCTCTTTGTACGTATACTTGTATATTTTATTTATATTTGGCCGAAGACGTTGAGAAAGAAATAGTACAAGAAGGAGAAGAAGAACTACTTCTCACGTCTGGGAACGAAGAATTTTGAGAAGATGGAGATGCCTAGCTTTCTAGGATACGTGACATTACAGTTTCACGGAGGCCGGAGGCCGGAGGCGTGGCATGTTCATTTGGATCGACAGTGTATATTTTATATAGGGGATCTGAACATTACCTACAGTAGGCTTTATCAAGGGAACCCCTACTTTAGTGTCAATATTTATGTACAGTTGGAGTTTCCACTATCCATTAGGCAGTACTGGGGAGCTTACTACCGTACTCCTAGTGCGATAAGTATAGTGTCATCTGCGCGAACACCTGTCCGTAGAGCTTCACGTAATAACGGATTCCTATCTGCTGAGGAATCTGAGGAGGACCCATCTGAGGGTTCTGCTGTTTAGTCAGACTTGGGCAATATGTTGAGTCTCAAATTATGTTTAATTACTTTGAGAACATGGTCTGTAATATAAATAATCTTGACAGTACGTGTGTAATGTATAATGATGTAAATTATATGTAATGATGTATAATATTTTTAATTTCCGCTAAGTTTATTTTATTGTCATCAAAGAAGAAAAAATAATTTACAATTCGTATTTTTATCATAACATCACTTTTTATGATCTTGAGGGTATTTGGGTAATTAAGTAACATAAATGTGGCACTCTACGGTGGGTGTTACATTAGTTGGTATCAGAGCCCAAGTTAGAGTCTTTTGGGGTTTATGGTTAGGTCTGTCTTGTTTGTGTTGTGTGATTCTCTGTTATTGTTTTCTGAAAAGAAACAATATTGTTTGAAGAGTGACCTTGCTTTCTTTGTATTGTCCAGTTTGAGTAGAAAAAGAAATGACTAGACGAGGATGTGGACGTGGGAATACTAGCACATATATGGAACTTAATGGGAATGATAATTTGAACATGGCTGCAGCTGTAGCAGCAATGCAAAGAATGGCAGAAGTGATTGCACACTAAAATCAAAGGGCTAATGAAAATGTTCACAGTTTATCGGAGTTTCGAAGGAATAATCCACCGAAGTTTCGTGGAGAGTTTGATCCGGAGAAAGCTGAACTTTGGATCCAAGAACTTGAAAAGATATTTGATGGTATGGGATGTGCTGATGAAGGAAGCTTACGTTGGCAACGTTTATGCTGGTATGAGATGGTGAACGTTGGTGGGCAGGAGCTAGAAGACTGCTGGAAGCTGAAGGAAGGATGGTGACATGGCAACTTTTTAAGCAAAAATTTCTGGAGAAATATTTTCCAGCAAGTGTGAGGCATATGAAGGAAATAGAATTTCTGAGTTTACGACAAGGATTGATGTCCGTCAGTGAGTATGCGGCAAAATTTGAAAGTCTGTCTCAGTTTTCGAGATATTTGCAGATGAACCCAGATGAGGGTTGGAAATGTAGGAAATTTGAGGAAGGATTGAAGCTGGATATTAAGAGAGCAGTATCGATGTTGGAGATTAATCAATTTCCAACTTTGATTGAAAAATGTCGTAAAGTTGAAGAGATTGATCATCAACGTGCGGCAAGGAATAAGAATTTTGGACCTGCAAGGTTCCAAAAAGGGAAGAATAATCAAGCAAATCGCTCTCAGCAAAAGCCGTATATGAAACCAGCAAGAGGTCAGACCAAGAAGCAATTTGTGGGAGGAAGTTCTAGCAGTAATAAAGCAAGTCAAGCTGGAACTCCTATTCGATGTTTCAAATGTGGGAAGGATCATCTCACGAAGAATTGTCAACATAAGGAAGTTGTTTGTTTTAAGTGTAGACAGCTTGGACATTTCTCCAAAGACTGTGATCAGATAAAGAAGGAATCCTATATGGGAAACATCTATACTGTAAGGCCACAGGCGGGTGGTCGTGTCTATACAATGAGCGGGGAGGAAGCCGCTAAATCTGAGGACTTGATAATGGAGGAGGGTGCTATTAAAGGTAATCCTTTAACCATACTTTATGATTCGGGAGCAACACATTCTTTCATTGCATGTGATTGTGTTGAGCGTTTGGGATTGACTGTGACTGCATTGCCATATGATTTGAGTGTTGCTACTCCTACTGATAAGCCTGTAGTTACCTCAACAGTATGCCTGAATTATCTTGTCTGCATTAGGGATAGAATCTTTTATGTGGATTTGATCTGTTTGCCTCTTTCCAAGATTAATGTAATCTTGGGAATGGATTGATTATCTTCTAACCATATCCTGATTGATTGTTCGAATAAGACATTAGTATTTCCTGAGGCTAAGGATTCTAGATTCCTAACGGCTACTCAAGTGGAAGCTTGTCTGAAAGAAGGAGATCGTTGGTATTTGTTATTATCTTCTTTGGAAGGGCAATGTGAAGATGTCTTGAAGGATATTTTCGTGGTCAACGAATTTCCTGAAGTGTTTCCTGAAGATATACCAGGACTACCACCAGTAAGGGAAATCGAGTTTGCCATTGATCTTGTACCTGGAGCTGGACTGATATCTATAGCGCCCTATCGGATGTGGCCAATAGAATTAGCCGAACTGAAGAAACAGCTGGAGGATTTATTGGAGAAACAATTTGTGAGACCTAGTGTGTCACCTTGGGGAGCTCCAGTCTTATTGGTTAAGAAGAAGGACGAGACTTCACGTCTTTGTGTAGACTATCGGCAATTGAACAAGGTTACGGTTAAGAATAAATATCCACTTCCAAGGATAGATGATCTGATGGATCAATTGCGAGGAGCCGCAATATTTTCTAAGATTGATCTACGTTCTGGATATCACCAGATATGTGTGAAAGTGGAGGATATTCCCAAGACTGCATTCCGGACGCGCTATGGGCATTACGAGTATCTTGTGATGCCATTTGGTGTAACAAATGCACCAGCCATATTCATGGACTTCATGAATAGAATTTTTCGTTTATACTTGGATAAGTTTGTTGTCGTCTTTATTGATGACATTTTGATCTATTCTCAAAATCAGGAGGAACATGTTGAACATCTCAGGGTGGTTCTTCAGATTTTAAAGGAGAATAAGTTATATGCCAAGTTATCCAAATGTGAATTTTGGTTGAGTGAAGTTCAATTTTTGGGACATGTAATATCGAAGGATGGAATTGAGGTTGATGCTTCCAAGGTGGAGACAGTTTTGGAGTGGGAAAGACCAAAGACTGTAACAGAAATCCGTAGTTTTATCAAATTAGCTGGTTATTATAGACGGTTCATTGAGGGGTTTTCAAAGATCGCAGGATCTTTTACCCAACTTACACGAAAGAATCAACCATTCGTGTGGACTGATGCATGCGAAGAAAGTTTTCAAGAGTTGAAAAGACAATTGACTACTTCACTGATATTGATTCTACCTGATCCAAACGAACCTTTCGAAGTATATTGTGATGCTTCATACCAAGGATTGGGTTGTGTACTTATGCAGAATCATAAAGTGGTGGCTTATGCTTCAAGGCAATTAAAAAATCATGAGAGGAATTATCCAACTCATGACTTGGAGTTGGCAACTATGGTGTTTGCGTTGAAAGTGTGGAGACATTTTCTCTATGGAGCTACGTTCACTGTTTTTAGTGATCATAAAATTTTAAAATATCTGTTTGACCAGAAAGAGTTGAACATCAGGCAAAGGCGTTGTGTTAGAGTTTCTGAAGGATTATGACTTTCAATTGCAGTATCATCCTGGAAAGGCGAATGTCGTAGCAGATGCGTTGAGTAGAAAAATACTTAGTGCTTCTGTTATGATGATCAAAGAGAAGGAGTTGATAGAAGAATTTCGGGATATGCGATTATCTGTGGAATTGACGCCGGGCAAGATGCGTTTAAATATGATCACCATTTCAAATGATTTGATGGATAGAATTCGTGAAGGACAAAACAGTGATCAGTATTTGCAAGAAGCAAAAGAAGCAAAGAGCCAAGGAGCAGTGTTGGATTTTAGCGAAGGTGCTGAAGGAATTCTGAAGTTTCAAGGCAGAGTTTGTGTGCCTAATGATCCAGATTTTAGGAGATTGATTTTGGATGAAGCTCACAGGAGTAAGCTAAGTATGCATCTAGGAGCCACAAAGATGTACCAGGATGTAAAATAATTATATTGGTGGCAAGGAATGAAGAAAGATGTTGCTGAATATGTATCATCCTGTTTAGTTTGTCAGAAGGCTAAGGTAGAACATCAAAGACCTTCGGGAATGTTGCAACCTTTGCCTATTCCTGAATGGAAATGGGATGACATAGCAATGGATTTTGTGACGGGACTACCAAAGACTCGGAAGGGTCATGATGCCATTTGGGTAATTGTTGATCGGCTTTCAAAGTCGGCGCACTTTTTGCCGATTAATATTAAATACTCAATGAAAAAGTTGGCCCAAGTGTATATCAGTGAAATTGTTAGACTTCATGGTGTACCATCCAGTATTATTTCAGATCGAGATCCAAGGTTTACGTCGAGATTTTGGAATAGTTTGCAAGAAGCGATGGGAACAAAGCTACGTTTAAGTTCTGCTTACCATCCCCAAACAGATGGTCAGTCAGAAAGAACAATTCACTCTCTAGAAGATTTATTGAGAGCTTCTGTACTAGAGCAAACTGGAAGTTGGGATGAATTCTTACCATTGATAGAATTCACATATAACAACAATTTCCATTCAAGTATAGGGATGGCACCCTATGAGGCATTATATGGGAGGCGATGCAGAACACCATTGTGTTGGTATCAGGACGGTGAGAGTGCTATGTTAGGACCAAAGATTGTCCAACAGACAACCGAGAAAGTGAAGATGATTCAAGATAAAATGAGAATGAGCCAAACTCGGCAAAAGAGTTATGCTGATAAAAGAAGAAAATCTCTTGAGTTTGAAGAAGGTGACCATGTATTTTTGCGAGTGACGCCTATGACGGGTGTTGGATGAGTGCTTAAGTCCAAGAAGCTCACTCCAAAATTTATCGGACCATATCAGATTTTACGTCGGGTAGGTCTAGTGGCATATCAAATTGCATTACCACCTTTTCTGTCAAATCTTCACAATGTATTTCACGTATCACAACTACGGAAATATATTTCTGGTCCTACTCATGTTATCAAGCTAGACACAGTACAACTGAAGGAAAATTTAACCTATGAAACTTTTCCAGTAAAGATTGAGGATCGAAAGACAAAGCAACTTCGAGGTAAGGAAATTTCATTGGTTAAAATTGTTTGGGATGATGTAAGCGGAGAAGCTACATGGGAACTAGAAGAAAAGATAAAAGAACAGTATCCTTATTTATTCTGAGGATGTGAAATCTAGTTCATCAAGTTTCGAGGACGAAACTTTTGTTAGAGGGGGAGAGTTGTAACACCCCAAACTTTCTATTTATTAAACAGTAATTTTGACAATTAACAGAATTCTACTGTTTAGTGATTTCTGTGTACTGTAAAATTATTTTGAATAATCTGTCTGTATATTTGACCATTTTGAGTAATTTGCTCTGTGTCAAGAAAATAATAATTTTTGGGCCGGAAAAATCTACGTAAATTAATTTTTACTATTTAGTCTTAATTAATTTACGTAATCTGACTTGATATTTGTGAATTTTCTAATTTTTGTGATTTTATACGTGATTTTGGAATTCTTACTGTTTATGGGCCCCACGAGGTGTATGTGGGCCCAGGTGGGTCCCGCAAAATGAAAAATTTTTCTACGTAAAAAAAATTTGTACTGTTTAGACGGAGACAGGGGATCTTACTAAACCTGAATCCGAAAATAGTTTTAGAAAATTTTTTTTACTGTATTTAATTATCAAATGATAAAAATACAGTAATATATTCTTTTGTAGGGTTATAACAGATAAAAATAAAATTCTATACTGTTAAGTCAACATTAGTGGTTTTGATATCCACTATTGATTTAATTACCGTTGGAGATTTAATCTTGATTTAATTAACGGTGGAGATTTGCTCTTAAAAGTGAATAGAATCAATTATAACCGTTGGATGAAAATTAAATCAAGGGTAGAGATTTAATCTTATAAATGGCTATGACCATTTTCAACCCTTGGATGTAAAATTAATCAATGGTGGAGATGGATCATTAATGACCATTGGATTTGGATTTAGATCAATGGTGGAGAATTGGTCATAAAAAATGACTACAACCATTTTGGACCCTTGGATGTAAAGTTTGAAGGTGTAATCTTGACCCTTCATTTTGGAGAAATATTCAATGGTTAGGATTGCAAGCCAAAAATGATCCAATGGTTCAAATAAAGTCTTCCATCTATAGCCTAAACCTAGTAGCTAATTTAAATCCAAACCATTCTTTTAATCAATGGTTAGGATGGCTTATAGTGATGGCTATGTAATTTGGCACATTTGGAGTGCATGAAGAGGAGGGGGATGGTTTGAAGGAGCAAGGATGAAGGGAGACAACTTAGTATAGGCTTTTTAGGCCAAAGAAAAAAAGAATGAAAACAAGCCAAGTGTCAAGACCAATTCCTATTGATCATTAATGCTTATGTTCTTCAAACTTCACTTTACACTTCTCTCCAAATGCATGCTACGGCAATATCACCTTGGAAGACCAAACCATTCATTTATACACTTCATATTATCACTTCTTCACTTTTCCACTTAAGTTTCAAGAAACCAACCAAAGCAAATTCTATTTTCTCTCCCAAAAGAAGACCATTCGGCCAAGCACTCTAATCCTCTCTTCCATCACTCTTTAATTTCATACAACCTAGTTTCTTGAATCCTTACCTTATTCTAAACAACTTTCATGTTGAAGACTTTCTCTAAATCTTCCATCTTGAAGGACTTTTACTAAGATCAAGTTCTAGAGTTTTTATTGGTGAAGTGTAAGGAAACTTTATTTATTCTTTTCTTTTTTATGTTCTAAACCATGTTTGAACCATGGTTCTTCTTATTCAAGCTTGATATACTAATTTTCTTGTATTTGTTTCATGTTTAAGAAACTTGTGTTGGTGGAGATCTTGTTCAAAACACAAAGCAACAAGCTTTTTGGTGGTTATTCAAGAGGTAAGAGGGAGATCCATCTCACCAACCAAGCATGGTGGTGAGAGATGGTTTTATATTTGATGGATGGTGAATCTATGTGAGGATTCATATCCATAGTCATGTAATAATTTATGTGTGTTATGTGCTTTGATTATTTTTGCCTATGCTTGATATGCTTTGCATGATTTACTTGTGTATGCATGCTTAGTATGATTTTTATATTTTTATTTGTTTATATGGTATGCTTAAAATATGCATGAATGATATATGTTGAATATATTATGATGGATGTATGTTGAAACAAGCAAAATTTTGGCTCCAAAGGCCATAGAGGAGGTCACGGTTTTGAGCTTCCAAGACTAGGTTATTATTGAAATTTTTCAAGAACTATGGAGTTAAGTTTTAGTCCTTGAACTAAAGCAAATTTTGGTAAGACATCAACCAAATTAGTGTTCACAAAAATTATATTTTCATAAATGATAAAATTGAATGATTTGAGAAGTAAAGAAATTAATCAAAAGAGTTTATTTTGCAAAAATAGTGCACAGGGTTTTTGAGTAGTATTTTCATGAATTTATTTTGTGCAGAAACAAAAATGACATTTGTTTAAGTTAGAAGAAAAATATTTCATGGTTCCAATGGCCATCTATAAGATTTTGATAATTTAGAAAAAATGTTTTGATGTTATAAAATATAAGAATTTTTCAAATAAGGATTTTGGAAAGGAATTAAAGTGTTGTCAAGTGGAATTTTCATAAATAAAAGAAAAAGGGATTTAAAGTGTTGAACTTTAAATTATTTTAAAGAGAATTAATTTTTAGAAGTGATTTAGAAATATAAAAGAAAACATTTGTAACTTAAATTTACTAACGTAAAATTTAATTATTGGGTTTTGAAAAACGTTAGGAAATTTAAAATTTGAAATAGTAATTAAATCAATTAAATATGATTTTGTAAGATTAAATCAATAAAAAGTGATATTTGAGAAAATATATTACGGAAAAGAGTTTTGATTGAGAATAGGAAGAGAATAATGTAAGAAATTATATTTTTATAAATAATATTTTTAAAGTTAAGAAATATTTTATGAAGGGTAAAAACGATGAAAAACGATTTACGTAACTCAAAAATGTAATTTTTAAGTTATGCGATTTGAAAAATGTTAAAATGTTTCTACGCGATTTTTAAAGCGTTTAAATATTTTACACAATAGAAATGTTATAGAAAAATATCACTAGGCGGTTTAAAAATGAAAGAATATTTTTACGCATTTTAATACAATAGAAAATTGTTATGCGAATTTTTAAACGTAATAGCAATATTACAAATCATTATTTACGTAATAAAATATTACGTGAATGTGAAAACGTGACAAAAATATTTTACGAATGAGAAAAAAACATGGTTTTGTGATTTTGCTGTTAATTATACAGTAAAATTTACAGTTAAAATCAATATATGAATACTGTACAAGAAATTGAGAAGTTTACCTGTAATTGGCGTTAATATACGAACGTAAAATAGTATTTGAACCTGGTATGAGAAATTATGTGATTTACCTTTGGTTGGTAATTGGTGCATTACATATGCATTGAAAATGGTCCGATGGACTGTATATGGCTAATTGCCTAGGAGAAACGTATACCTCTTGAGTGGGTGCGATACGCGTAGTGTAGGTCATTCGTTGACCTTGGGGGCATCGGGGTGCGGGTTGCTCACAATGGGCAGTTGGTAGCTCTTCTGTACCATGGGTTAGACCGATGCAACACACCGATGATCCGGACCGAGACACTATTCTTAATCGAGATCTAATAAAGACTGTCGTGTATGTGCTAGATGTGCAAGATATAATTATAGCACTTGGTCTGAGGCACGTGGTACCGGCAGATCTTTTCGATCAATTTTTCCGACCTGAGTTTAGCTCCATGGAGTAGGAAATCGAGTCTCTGTGTTCATGCATTAACATAAATGCTTACATCTGTGAGATATAATAGTTGCGAAATATTGATTATGACAATTATACTTTTTAAAATATCTGCTTAGTGTAGTTGGCATTTCCTGTAATTATTAAATGTTAATTTTGATTGATAATATGTTGATGCCATACTCGTAATATGTTGTGTTTATATAGCTTGCTGTTAGGTTATCTCTATGCTACCATGTTGGATTGGCATAGGTTATCTCACCTCTTTGTACGTATACTTGTATATTTTATTTATATTTGGCCGAAGACGTTGAGAAAGAAATAGTACAAGAAGGAGAAGAAGAACTACTTCTCACGTCTGGGAACGAAGAATTTTGAGAAGATGGAGATGCCCAGCTTTCTAGGATACGTGACATTACAGTTTCGCGGAGGCCCGGAGGCCCGGAGGCGTGGCATGTTCATTTGGATCGACAGTGTATATTTTATATAGGGGATCTGAACATTACCTACAGTAGGCTTTATCAAGGGAACCCCTACTTTAGTGTCAATATTTATGTACAGTTGGAGTTTCCACTATCCATTAGGCAGTACTGGGGAGCTTACTACCGTACTCCTAGTGCGATAAGTATAGTGTCATCTGCGCGAACACCTGTCCGTAGAGCTTCACGTAATAACGGATTCCTATCTGCTGAGGAATCTGAGGAGGACCCATCTGAGGGTTCTGCTGTTTAGTCAGACTTGGGCAATATGTTGAGTCTCAAATTATGTTTAATTACTTTGAGAACATGGTCTGTAATATAAATAATCTTGACAGTACGTGTGTAATGTATAATGATGTAAATTATATGTAATGATGTATAATATTTTTAATTTCCGCTAAGTTTATTTTATTGTCATCAAAGAAGAAGAAAAATTTTTACAATTCATATTTTATCATAACATTACTTTTTATGATCTTGAGGGTATTTGGGTAATTAAGTAACATAAATGTGACACCCTACGGTGGGTGTTACATTAGTTGGTATCAGAGCCCAAGTTAGAGTCTTTTGGGGTTTATGGTTAGGTCTGTCTTGTTTGTGTTGTGTGATTCTCTGTTATTGTTTTCTGAAAAGAAACAATATTGTTTGAAGAGTGACCTTGCTTTCTTAGTATTGTCCAGTTTGAGTAGAAAAAGAAATGACTGGACGAGGACGTGGATGTGGGAATACTAGCACAGATATGGAACTTAATAGGAATGATAATTTGAACATGGCTGCAGCTGTAGCAACAATGCAAAGAATGACAGAAGTGATTGCACAGCAAAATCAAAGGGCTAATGAAAATGTTCACAGTTTATCGGAGTTTCGAAGGAATAATCCACCGAAGTTTCGCGGAGAGTTTATTCCGGAGAAAGCTGAACTTTGGATCCAAGAACTTGAAAAGATATTTGATGGTATGGGATGTGCTGATGAACGGAAGCTTACGTTGGCAATGTTTATGCTGGCAGGAGATGGTGAACGTTGGTGGGCAGGAGCTAGAAGACTGCTAGAAGCTGAAGGAAGGATGGTGACATGGCAACTTTTTAAGCAAAAATTTATGGAGAAATATTTTCTAGCAAGTGTGAGGCATATGAAGGAAATGGAATTTCTGAGTTTACGACAAGGATTGATGTCCGTCAGTGAGTATGCGGCAAAATTTGAAAGTCTGTCTCAGTTTTCGAGATATTTGCAGATGAACCCAGATGAGGGCTGGAAATGCAGGAAATTTGAGGAAGGATTGAAGCTGGATATTAAGAGAGCAGTATCGATGTTGGAGATTAATCAATTTCCAACTTTGATTGAAAAATGTCGTAAAGTTGAAGAGATTGATCATCAACGTGCGGCAAGGAATAAGAATTTTGGACCTGCAAGGTTCCAAAAAGGGAAGAATAATCAAGCAAATCGCTCTCAGCAAAAGCCGTATGTGAAACCGGCAGGAGGTCAGACCAAGAAGCAATTTGTGGGAGGAAGTTCTAGCAGTAATAAAGCAAGTCAAGCTGGAACTCCTATTCGATGTTTCAAATGTGGGAAGGATCATCTCACGAAGGATTGTCAACATAAGGAAGTTGTTTGTTTTAAGTGTGGACAGCTTGGACATTTCTCCAAAGACTGTGATCAGATAAAGAAGGAATCCTCTATGGGAAACATCCGTACTGCAAGGCCACAGGCGGGTGGTCGTGTCTATACAATGAGCGGGGAGGAAGCCGCTAAATCTGAGGACTTGATAATGGAGGAGGGTGCTATTGAAGGTAATCCTTTAACCATACTTTATGATTCGGGAGCAACACATTCTTTCATTGCATGTGATTGTGTTGAGCATTTGGAATTGACTGTGACTGCATTGCCATATGATTTGAGTGTTGCTACTCCTACTGATAAGCCTGTAGTTACCTCAGCAGTATGCCTGAATTGTCCTGTCTGCATTAGGGATAGAATCTCTTATGTGGATTTGATCTGTTTGCCTCTTTCCAAGATTAATGTAATCTTGGGAATGGATTGGTTGTCTTCTAACCATATCCTGATTGATTGTTCGAATAAGACATTAGTATTTCCTAAGGCTAAGGATTCTAGATTCCTAACGGCTACTCAAGTGGAAGCTTGTCTGAAAGAAGGAGATCGTGGGTATTTGTTATTATCTTCTTTGGAAGGGCAATGTGAAGATGTCTTGAAGGATATTTTCGTGGTCAACGAATTTTTTGAAGTGTTTCCTGAAGATATACCAGGACTACCACCAGTTAGGGAAATCGAGTTTGCCATTGATCTTGTACTTGGAGTTGGACCGATATCTATAGCGCCCTATCGGATGTGGCCAACAGAATTAGCCGAACTGAAGAAACAGCTGGAGGATTTATTGGTGAAACAATTTGTGAGACCTAGTGTGTCACCTTGGGGAGCTCCAGTCTTATTGGTTAAGAAGAAGGATGGGACTTTACGTCTATATGTAGACTATCGGCAATTGAACAAGGTTACGGTTAAGAATAAATATCCACTTCCAAGGATAGATGATCTGATGGATCAATTGCGAGGAGCCGCAATATTTTCTAAGATTGATCTACGTTCTGGATATCACCAGATATGTGTGAAAGTGGAGGATAGTCCCAAGACTGCATTCCGGACGCGCTATGGGCATTACGAGTATCTTGTGATGCCATTTGGTGTAACAAATGCACCAGCCATATTCATGGACTTCATGAATAGAATTTTTTGTTCATACTTGGATAAGTTTGTTGTCGTCTTTATTGATGATATTTTGATCTATTCTCGAAATCAGGAGGAACATGCTGAACATCT
Organism: Ormosia emarginata; assembly: GCA_029884605.1. Taxonomy (NCBI): domain Eukaryota; kingdom Viridiplantae; phylum Streptophyta; class Magnoliopsida; order Fabales; family Fabaceae; genus Ormosia; species Ormosia emarginata. The sequence goes on from JAQQTP010000023.1 coordinate 552,830, forward strand.
CAGGGTGGTTCTTCAGATTTTAAAGGAGAATAAGTTATATGCCAAGTTATCCAAATGTGAATTTTGGTTGAGCAAAGTTCAATTTTTGGTGTAACGCCCCTTTTTGGGAGGGAACGTCACATTGTTAAATAAAATAAAATGCGGAAATTGAATAAACAAACGATTAAGACCCGGTTCATTTTATTTAATTGATGTTTAACCATGTGAGCAAAATTGGCAATATTTTTTTTTATAATAATAATAATAATGATAATACGGAATGTGGATAAAAGTGACGAATAAAACAATACACAGAATTTGCACTGAATAGCATACATATATATATATATATAAAATTTGATACAACTGTTTTGTAGATACAAGCCACTGCCATCACCAAAAAGCAAAACTATACCCACCCTAAGGGAAACATGCATATATACCATCATGCATATACAAAATATACAGCCCCACCAAAAATAAAAATACATCGTGCCCCCAAAAATAAAAACACCGGCAGCCATCGGTAGCCACCAATGATCATCGACCCTCGGATAAAAAGGGACCGATTCAGATCCTCGGGAGGACCCTCATCGGGATCTTCCTCATCCGAGGACACTTCCATAGGAACCACGAAGCACGGACGGAGCCCGAGCGGTGGAATCAAAAGAATCCTCCTGCGGGGTGTAATAACGGGCACCCCACATCTCCCTAATGGGCAGGTAAAACTCCAGACGCAAGCTGAGGTGGCAGGTGAGGACAGGTGCCTCATGACGTCTCCAGGCAAGTGCTATCGACACGTCTCCCAAGTACACGCAGCGGTCAGAGTTCAGGTGATGTGCCAGCACTCTGGCCCCCCAAGGAAGGTCAGACGCACATCTCCCAGGAACCCACGCATACGTGTAGACATCGTCGCAGTAGAAGTCAATCTTGTGCAGGCCAGAAGCCGGGGAAGGCAGGATCTTCTGTCTCCTTACCGTCGTCTTCGATCAGTACAAGGTACACATAAACAGCAAATAATAGAAGCACAGGGAAAGAGGTAAGACATCCTACATCATTACCAGTTATAGCATGCTAGAAACAAAACGGCGCCACGCGCCCAAATAGCAATCCAACACATCATATTCAATTAATGAGCAGTAATCTCAACAGTAAGTAATTAAACAGTTCCAGGCATATAATTATTATAATGACAGTTAAATCAAGTATAGTTACAGAAATAAGAATTAATGATGACAGTGTATATCATGACTCGTATGTATGCTTTCCCAAATTCCTACTCCATGGAGCTAGACCCAATCAGTCGGAGAGAAAGATCAGGAGACATGTCTGTAACTCGGCTGCCGAGGCCAGTGCTATCAATAATTTTTCCACGTGCACAATCATGGCATTGTACAGACATTCTACACTAGATCACGATATAGGATAGTGTCAAGTCCGGATCGTCGGTGCGTTTGCATCGGTTTGCCCCACAGACAGAGGAGTTACCAACTACCCATTGTGAAGGACCCGCACCCCGACGCCTCCAAGGTCATAACACGACCCACACTTGTCTACTCGCACCCGCACTAAGGTGTGTTCAATCTCCTAGGCAACTTGGCCTTACAACAGTCCACAAGGACATCACAACGCATAAGACACTATGCATGCACATGTATGATCCACAATCTCATACAAATTCATAATATGCCACATTAGGCCAACATAAGCATCATTATATAAATGGTCACTCACATGGACCCATAATCACATAATATAAGTATCAAGCCCATTAATGCATCATTAGGTTCATTATGAATCCTAAATTAACTTCAACTTTGTTCCCCTTTCTAAGGTTCATGTTCAAAAATCAATCCTTATAGCCAACTTAATATTCCAAGACAACTCAATTCCCCATAACTTACATTTTATTTGAGCTCTTAGGCCTCACACTCTCATGTTCTTCACTCACTTAGAATCTCCTTAATTCTTATGACACTTTCACTCTTGGTTCTTTGAAAATTTATGAAGTCTTAGCTTTAATAAATTCTTCTAATTTCTTAATCATCCTTTTCATTACTTAGGTTTACAATTACCTAATTAATTATGCTTCCAATTCATTAAAATCACATTTTTCACCTAGGAATGCCCTAGAGGTCGTGGCCTCCCCATTAATCCAATTTCAATTCTTTTCAAGTCCTAATCATGTACACCATTTCTTTAATTATTTTAGAGTGTTCTCTTGTCAAATTAACTCACCAAAAACCCTAGGTTCTTGGCTCCAAAACCGTAGCCACCATAAGAATTCCAACTTCAAATTTTTCTTCCATTACATTCCATTTCATACCTTGATAATTTAAGTCTTATGCCAATTGCAATTTCAACACAAACTCCTCTAATTTTCTAACCTAAAACCGTGGCACTCTTGAAGGGTGTTCAATCAATTTTTCATCCATTTCAAATCACTAAATCCATTCCAACATTCCATTATATACAACCAATCAAACCAATAGCATAAATTAATTAAAATCAACACATAACATAATTAATCATTAAAATCAAGAACAACCCTCATTAGGGTTCTTCACAAATCAACACAACCAAGGTTCCTAGATGCTAAAAATGGTTGAAGAGGAGTGTCTTCCTCTTACCTAAGTGAAGAAATCAAAGAACTCCAAGAAAGCTCCTTGGATTTTCGGATTTGGCCACCAAAACCCTAAGAAAATGGTGATTTGTTAGAATCAATATCAAGGCTTGAAAAATCAACCATGGATGACCATTAAAGGAACCAAAATCACGAAATCAAGAGAAGAGGGAGAGTGGTCATGAAACTTACTCAAAATGCTCAAAGTTGGAGCTTGGAGAAAATGGTGAAAATGGAGGATTTTCAAGAAGCTCCAAGAAGAATTGATGCTTAGAATGGTGTAAGGATTCAAGAAATGTATTTAGTTTAAAATTTTGTGAAGATTAGGGGGGAAGAAGGAGAGCTGGCTGTAGCCCTTGTAGAGAGAAGGAAGAGAGAAAGTTTGAAGAAGGAAGAAGAAGAAGTGGTAGAGAGAGAAAGTGTTTTGGAAATTAATGTATTTTGTGTAATAAAATGGAGTAAGGAAAATCAAATTTCCCTTGCCTTGAGGCTGCAATCAGCCGTGTGGGGAGAGAGAGAAGAGAGAGGGAATGGCTTCCAAGAGAAGCTAAGGCACATGGGTCAAAGGTAAGGTCAAAGCTTCTTAAGGAAGCTTTGATTATTTAATCAATAAATTTGAATTAAAGTAGATAGATTTGACATAAAGTAGATTACATTAGGATAATATGATAGGATTTTTATTACACACTATTATCCAATAGATAATAGTTACTGGTTAATGACAAGTATTTAATTAATTTAATTTGATGATGAATTTTTCATTTGTATTGATTTAATTGTATCTGTTAAAATTTCTCGAAAATTGTGAAACCTTGTAAACTGTGTCAAGTCTCGGGTTTAGTAAGATCTCCCATCAACATGTCCATAGTCCAAGGTTCTCAGAGAAAACATCGCGTTTCTCTGGTTCTGCTCAGCGCGCACGCAAAACAAGGAATATATTAAAATATTCGACGGTTCCGGAAAATTCCCAGAAAATTCTAAAAAATTGCAAATATTATAAAACGACTATCCGTCATATAATTTTCTAATTTTTTTAAAGCATTACAGTCATTCTCACGACTCTGCTCAATGTTCACGCAAAACGAGAAATATATTAAAATATTCATCGTTCCCGGATAATTCCGAAACAATTCACATAAATCACAAATATTGGAAAATGACTATTCATGGTGAAATAATCAATTTCCAGAGTGTTACACTGGTCTCAGCAATTCTCAGCCCAGTGTGCACGCAAAATGAGGAATATATTAAAATATTCGTCGTTTCCGAAAAATTTCAGAAAAAATCCTAAAAATCAAGAATATTATAAAATGATGATTTATGATCAAATATGTATTTTTCGGGATGTTACATTTGGGACACGTAATATCGAAGGATGGAATTGAGGTTGATGCTTCCAAGGTGGAGATAGTTTTGGAGTGGGAAAGACCAAAGACTGTAACAGAAATCCGTAGTTTTATCGAATTAGCTGGTTATTATAGACGGTTCATTGAGGGATTTTCAAAGATCGCAGGACCTCTTACCCAACTTACACGAAAGAATCAACCATTTGTGTGGACTGATGCATGCGAAGAAAGTTTTCAAGAGTTGAAAAGACAATTGACTACTTCACCGATATTGATTCTACCTGATCCAAATGAACCTTTCGAAGTATATTGTGATGCTTCATACCAAGGATTGGGTTGTGTACTTATGCAGAATCGTAAAGTGGTGGCTTATGCTTCAAGGCAATTGAAAAATCATGAGAGGAATTATCTAACTCATGACTTGGAGTTGGCAACTATGGTGTTTGCGTTGAAAGTGTGGAGACATTTTCTCTATGGAGCCACGTTCACTGTTTTTAGTGATCATAAAAGTTTAAAATATCTGTTTGACCAGAAAGAGTTGAACATGAGGCAAAGGCATTGGTTAGAGTTTCTGAAGGATTATGACTTTCAATTGCAGTATCATCCCGGAAAGGCGAATGTCATAGCAAATGCGTTGAGTAGAAAAATACTTAGTGCTTCGGTTATGATGATCAAAGAGAAGGAGTTGCTAGAAGAATTTCGGGATATGCGATTATCTGTGAAATTGACGCCGGGCAAGATGCGTTTAAATATGATCACCATTTCAAATGATTTGATGGATAGAATTCGTGAAGGACAAAATAGTGATCAGTATTTGCAAGAAGCAAAAGAAGCAAAGAGCCAAGGAGCAGTGTTGGATTTTAGCGAAGGTGCTGCAGGAATTCTGAAGTTTCAAGGCAAAGTTTGTGTGCCTAATGATCCAGATCTTAGGAGATTGATTTTGGATGAAGCTCACAGGAGTAAGCTAAGTATGTATCTAGGAGCCACAAAGATGTACCAGTATTTAAAACAATTATATTGGTGGCAAGGAATGAAGAAAGATGTTGCTGAATATGTATCATCCTGTTTAGTTTGTCAGAAGACTAAGGTAGAACATCAAAGACCTTCGGGAATGTTGCAACCTTTGCCTATTCTTGAATGGAAATGGGATGACATAGCAATGGATTTTATGACGGGACTACTAAAGACTCAGAAGAGTCATGATGCCATTTGGGTAATTGTTGATCGGCTTTCAAAGTCGGCGCACTTTTTGCCGATTAATATTAAATACTCAATGGAAAAGTTAGCCCAAGTGTACATCAGTGAAATTGTTAGACTTCATGGTTTACCATCCAGTATTATTTCAGATCGAGATTCAAGGTTTACGTCGAGATTTTGGAATAGTTTGCAAGAAGCGATGGGAACAAAGCTACGTTTAAGTTCTGCTTACCATCCCCAAACAGATGGTCAGTCAGAAAGAACAATTCAGTCTCTAGAAGATTTATTGAGAGCTTGTGTACTGGAGCAAACTGGAAGTTGGGATGAATTCTTACCATTGATAGAATTCACATATAACAACAGTTTCCATTCAAGTATAGGGATGGCACCCTATGAGGCATTATATGGGAGGCGATGCAGAACACCGTTGTGTTGGTATCAGGACGGTGAGAGTTCTATGTTAGGACCAGAGATTGTCCAACAGACAACCAAGAAAGTGAAGATGATTCAAGATAAAATGAGAATGAGCCAAACTCGGCAAAAGAGTTATGCTGATAAAAGAAGAAAATCTCTTGAGTTTGAAGGTGACCATGTATTTTTGCGAGTGACGCCTATGACGGGTGTTGGACGAGTGCTTAAGTCTAAGAAGCTCACTCCAAAATTTATCGGACCATATCAGATTTTACGTCGGGTAGGTCCGGTGACATATCAGATTGCATTACCACCTTTTCTGTCAAATCTTCACAATGTATTTCACGTATCATAACTACGAAGATATATTTCTGATCCTACTCATGTTATCAAGCCAGACACAATACAGCTGAAGGAAAATTTAACCTATGAAACTTTTCCAGTAAAGATTGAGGATCGAAAGACAAAGCAACTTCGAGGTAAGAAAATTTCATTGGTTAAAATTGTTTGAGATGATGTAAGCGGAGAAGCTACATGGGAACTAGAAGAAAAGATAAAAGAACAGTATCCCTATTTATTCTGAGGATGTGAAATCTAGTTCATCAAGTTTCGAGGACGAAACTTTTGTTAGAGGGGGAGAGTTGTAACACCCCAAACTTTCTATTTATTAAACAAGTAATTTTGACCGGTTAATGCAATTCTCTTGTTTAGTGATTTTACGTGTCTTGTAAAATTATTTTGAATAATCTGTCTGTATATTTGACCATTTTGAGTAATTTGCTCCGTGTCAAGAAAATAATAATTTTTGGGCCGAAAAAATCTACGTAAATTAATTTTTACTGTTTAGTCTTAATCAATTTACGTAATCTGACTTGATATTTGTGAATTTTCTAATTTTTGTGATTTTATTCGTAATTTTTGAATTCTTACTGTTTATGGGCCCCACGAGGTGTATGTGGGCCCAGGTGGCCATACGTAGGTCCAGGTGGGTCCCGCAAAATGAAAAAAAATTTTACGTATAGAAAAATTTGTACTGTTTAGACGGAGATAGGGGATCTTACTAAACCTGAATCCGGAAACAGTTTTAGAAAATTCTTTTACTGTATTTTGTACTGTATTTAATTATCAAACGATAAAAATACAGTAATATATTCTTTTGTAGGGTTATAACAGATAAAAATAAAATTCTATACTGTTAAGTCAACATTAGTGGTTTGGATATCCACTATTAATTTAATTACCATTGGAGATTTAATCTTGATTTAATTAACGGTGGAGATTTGATCTTAAAAGTGAATAGGATCAATTATAACCGTTGGATGGAAATTAAATCAAGGGTAGAGATTTAATCTTATAAATGGCTATGACCATTATCAACCCTTGGATGTAAAATTAATCAATGGTGGAGATGGATCATTAATGACCATTGGATTTGGATTTAGATCAATGGTGGAGAATTGGTCATAAAAAATGACTACAACCATTTTGGACCCTTGGATGTAAAGTTTGAAGGTGTAATCTTGACCCTTCATTTTGGAGAAATATTCAATGGTTAGGATTGCAAGCCAAAAATGATCCAATGGTTCAAATAAAGTCTTCCATCTATAACCTAAACCTAGTAGTTAATTTAAATCCAAACCATTCTTTTAATCAATGGTTAGGATGGCTTATAGTGATGGCTATGTAATTTGGCACATTTAGAGTGCATGAAGAGGAGGGGGACGGTTTGAAGGAGCAAGGATGAAGGGAGATAACTTAGTATAGGCTTTTTAGGCCAAAGAAAAAAAGAATGAAAACAAGCCAAGTGTCAAGACCAATTCCTATTGATCATTAATGCTTATGTTCTTCAAACTTCACTTTACACTTCTCTCCAAATGCATGCTACGACAATATCACCTTGGATGACCAAACCATTCATTTATACACTTCATATTATCACTTCTTCACTTTTCCACTTAAGTTTCAAGAAACCAACCAAAGCAAATTCTATTTTCTCTCCCAAAAGAAGACCATTCGGCCAAGCACTCTAATCCTATCTTCCATCACTCTTTAATTTCATACAACCTAGTTTCTTGAATCCTTACCTTATTCTAAACAACTTTCATGTTGAAGACTTTCTCTAAATCTTCCATCTTGAAGGACTTTTACTAAGATCAAGTTCTAGAGTTTTTATTGGTGAAGTGTAAGGAAACTTTATTTATTCTTTTCTTTTTCATGTTCTAAACCATGTTTGAACCTTGATTCTTCTTATTCAAGCTTGATATACTAATTTTCTTGTATTTGTTTCATGTTTAAGAAACTTGTGTTGGTGGAGATCTTGTTCAAAACACAAAGCAACAAGCTTTTTGGTGGTTCTTCAAGAGTAAGAGGAGATCCATCTCACCAACCAAAAGCATGGTGGTGAGAGATGGTTTTATATTTGATGGATGGTGAATCCATGTGAGGATTCATATCCATGGTCATATAATAATTTATGTGTGTTATGTGCTTTGATTATTTTTGCCTATGCTTGATATGCTTTGCGTGATTTACTTGTGTATGCATGCTTAGTATGATTTTTATATTTTTATTTGTTTATATGGTATGCTTAAAATATGCATGAATGATATATGTTGAATATATTATGATGGATGTATGTTGAAACAAGCAAAATTTTGGCTCCAAAGGCCATAGAGGAGGTCACGGTTTTGAGCTTCCAAGACTAGGTTATTATTGAAATTTTTCAAGAACTATGGAGTTAAGTTTTAGTCCTTGAACTAAAGCAAATTTTGGTAAGACATCAACCAAATTAGTGTTCACAAAAATTATATTTTCATAAATGATAAAATTGAATGATTTGAGAAGTAAAGAAATTAATCAAAAGAGTTTATTTTGCAAAAATAGTGCACAGGGTTTTTGAGTAGTATTTTCATGAATTTATTTTGCGTAGAAACAAAAATGACATTTGTTTAAGTTAGAAGAAAAATATTTCATGGTTCCAATGGCCATCTATAAGGTTTTGATAATTTAGAAAAAATGTTTTGATGTTATAAAATATAAGAATTTTTCAAATAAGGATTTTGGAAAGGAATTAAAGTGTTGTCAAGAGGAATTTTCATAAATAAAAGAAAAAGGGATTTAAAGTGTTGAACTTTAAATTATTTTAAAGAGAATTAATTTTTAGAAGTGATTTAGAAATATAAAAAAAACGTTTGTAACTTAAATTTACTAACGTAGAATTTAATTATTGAGTTTTGGAAAACGTTAGGAAATTTAAAATTTGAAATAGTAATTAAATCAATTAAATATGATTTTGTAAGATTAAATCAATAAAAAGTGATATTTGAGAAAATATATTACGGAAAAGATTTTTGATTGAGAATAGGAAGAGAATAATGTAAGAAATTATATTTTTATAAATAATATTTTTAAAGTTAAGAAATATTTTATGAAGGGTAAAAATGATGAAAAAGCGATTTACGTAACTCAAAAACGTAATTTTTAAGTTACGCGATTTGAAAAACGTTAAAATGTTTCTACGTGATTTTTAAAGCGTTTAAATATTTTACACAATCGAAATGTTATAGAAAAATATCGCTAGGCGATTTAAAAATGAAAGAATATTTTTACGCATTTTAAAACAGTAGAAAATTGTTACGCAAATTTTTAAACGTAACAGAAATATTACAAATCATTATTTGCGTAATAAAATATTACGTGAATGTGAAAACGTGACAAAAATATTTTATGAATGAGAAAAAAAACATGGTAATGTGATTTTGCTGTTAATTATATAGTAAACTTTATAGTTAAAATCAATATATGAATACTGTACAAGAAATTGAGAAGTTTGCCTGTAATTGGCGTTAATATACGAACGTAAAATAGTATTTGAACCTGGTATGAGAAATTATGTGATTTACCTTTGGTTGGTAATTGGTGCATTACATATGCATTGAAAATGGTCCGATGGACTGTATATGGCTAATTGCCTAGGAGAAACGTACACCTCTTGAGTGGGTGCGATACGCGTAGTGTAGGTCACTCGTTGACCTTGGGGGCATCGGGGTGCGGGTTGCTCATAATGGGCAGTTGGTAGCTCTTCTGTACCGTGGGTTAGACCGATGCAATACTCCGATGATCCGGACCGAGACACTATTCTTAATCGAGATCTGATAAAGACTGTCGTGTATGTGCTAGATGTGCAAGATATAATTATAGCACTTGGTCTGAGGCACGTGGTACCGGCAGATCTTTTCGATCAATTTTTCCGACCTGAGTTTAGCTCCATGGAGTAGGAAATCGAGTCTCTGTGTTCATGCATTAACATAAATGCTTACATCTGTGAGATATAATAGTTGCGAAATATTGATTATGACAATTATACTTTTTAAAATATCTGCTTAGTGTAGTTGGCATTTCCTGTAATTATTAAATGTTAATTTTGATTGATAATATGTTGATGCCATACTCGTAATATGTTGTGTTTATATAGCTTGCTGTTAGGTTATCTCTATGCTACCATGTTGGATTGGCGTAGGTTATCTCACCTCTTTGTACGTATACTTGTATATTTTATTTATATTTGGCCGAAGACGTTGAGAAAGAAATAGTACAAGAAGGAGAAGAAGAACTACTTCTCACGTCTGGGAACGAAGAATTTTAAGAAGATGGAGATGCCCAGCTTTCTAGGATACGTGACATTACAGTTTCACGGAGGCCCGGAGGCGTGGCATGTTCATTTCGATCGATAGTGTATATTTTATATAGGGGATCTGAACATTACCTACAGTAGGCTTTATCAAGGGAGCCCCTACTTTAGTGTCAATATTTATGTACAGTTGGAGTTTCCACTATCCATTAGGCAGTACTGGGGAGCTTATTACCGTACTCCTAGTGCGATAAGTATCGTGTCGTCTGCGCGGACACCTGTCCGTAGAGCTTCTCGTAATAACAGATTCTTATCTGCTGAGGAATCTGAGGAGGACCCATCTGAGGGTTCTACTGTTTAGTCAGACTTGGGCAATATGTTGAGTCTCAAATTATGTTTAATTACTTTGAGAACATGGTCTGTAATATAAATAATCCTGACAGTACGTGTGTAATGTATAATGATGTAAATTATGTGTGATGATGTATAATATTTTTAATTTCCGCTAAGTTTATTTTATTGTCATCAAAGAAGAAAAAAAAATTTTACAATTCGTATTTTTATCATAACATCACTTTTTATGATCTTGAGGGTATTTGGGTAATTAAGTAACATAAATATGGCACCCTACGGTAGGTGTTACAGTAAAGTCTTCACCTTTCTTTCACTTTCTTCTCATTTTCGTTTTCTTGGTCACCTATGTGATCAAGAACTCATTTTTCCATGGTTTGAGTGGACATTATAGAAATCACTCACATTGGTGTTCTTCTTGAAGGGGAAAACGAAAATCTAGGGCAAGAAGAGGTAGCACCTTGTGTTGTCTTCCAAATAGGTAAGAGGGAGATGATCCTCTTCAATCAATCTTGGTAGTAAGGGAATGTCTTGTATGTGTGTTGTTATTGATTTCTGAATCCATGTATAAAGTTCTCTCATTTTTATGTTGTCCTTCATGATAGTGCATTTTGTTGAGTTTGTATGATTTATTGATGCCTCTTGCATGATTTGAAGATATATTTGAGTAACTTGTTGATTAAATATGATAATGATTGGTTTGGTTTGAGTTAAAGGACCTGGAGAACTCTGTTTTCTGCAAGTTTACGCGTGGTAATCGATTATAAGGAGCTTGTAATCGATTACCAAGCTCTTAAGGGTATGAAATCGTGATTCTGAAAATCTGGTAATCGATTACGTCTTGTGTGTAATCGATTACAGAGATTCTGTCTAGCTTGTAATCGATTACAAGAGTGGTGTAATCAATTACCAAGCCTCTGATGTCATGAAGTGGTGCTTCTGGGAATCACGTAATCGATTACAACTTGTGGGTAATCGATTACGGAGGTTCTGTCCGATTGGTAATCGATTACCAGGGTTGTGTAATCGATTACCAGGTCCTTGAAGTTACGAATCGTGGTTTTGGGAATCATGTGATCGATTACAATGAGATTGTAATCGACACAGATTCAGCATTACCTGTTGTAATCGATTACAGTGGTGATGTAATCGACACAAGACCCAAAAATGAGATTTTTGAGTGGAAATGATTGAAATTATGGTTCCTTGCCCTTTGTAACTCAAACATAACCTAAAAACCCTGGATTCAAGGATTTTACTTTACCTAAATGCGATAGGAACATGTATTCATACTAATAGAGAAGAGATGATTTTGAAAATGGAATTCTTGGATCCATGACATGGGAATTGTGGTTTGTGTGTAATAAGGAACATATATTGATGCTGAGAATTATTGATGCAAGTGTGATTCCCTATGTGGGTTATGTACTTATTGATTTAGTACTCTATGAGATAAGAATGATGATATGCCATTAAGGCAATGTTTTTAATAAAGGTATTGTTGATATGTCATGTTGGACATTGAATAGTGCTTATGTGCCATTGAGGCAATGCTTATGTTGAATGCATCATTGATGAACATACATGATTGGACATTGTGTCATCATGCATGTGGGTTGTCCGTTGGACATTGTTGAGAAGGCCGTGTTGCCTAGGAATTTGAATAACACCTTTGTGTGGGTGCGAGTAGACTAAGCGTAGGTGTCATATGTTGTTGACCCTGGGGGCGTTGGGGTGTGGGTGTCTCACAATAGACAGTGGTAGCTCCACTGAGGCCGTGGGATAGACCAATGCGACACACCAACGATCCTGTCTGAGACGCTGTCCTATATCGCAATCAACTGTTGAGGTACCATGTATGAGCCATTGCACAAACAATTTTATGAAAGAAAGTGTAACACCCCAACTTTTGGATGAATGACTGTTGTGTCCCAATTTTACTGTTTCTTGTTTTTCTGTATGAAATACAAATACGTTTTTACAGGCTCAAATTTTATTTGGTCTTTTAACGTAATTTGTTTCGAGACGGTAAAATAAAAGTTTTTCGAGCTACTGTTTTAATTTTTCTGGTTGATATACAGACAAATAATACTGTCTGTAATTTTATTTGAACGTTTTGGATGATTAGCTACGTTGTGGAAAAAAATAGAAAAATGACCATTACGTCCCGAATGTGCTGTTTTTGCTGTTTTTAATTGTTTTCTACTTGATACAGTGCTCAATATTACTGTTTGTGATTTTATATGGACTTTTTGTGTGATTTGCTCCGGGTAGGAAAATAATATTTTTATGGACCGGGAAAATCTGTTTTTAATTATTCAGAGGCGGGGGATCTTACTAAACCCACTCGAATGAATGAGCCTAAAATTAATCTTTTAATTTTTAGGATTTAACTGTCAAATAAAATAATTTTATATTATTATAATATTATTTTATTAGTCAGTACAAATAAGTGACAGCGGACCCGAAAATATTTTACAGGACCCACATTTGGTCATCAAGTGCTGTACACGTGGACCAATGAGGAGCTGGTCAAAATTGGTGGCTGTGACTCACCGCAGTGAGTCACCCGTTCCAGAAGTTTCCCGGATGACTCACCATGATGACTCGTCACTGTGACTCATCATTGATGACTCAGCTGATGACTCAGCGTAGTGACTCAGCACGTTGACTCGCCATGCTGACATAGTCAGTGATGCAGTTGTGACGCAGTCAGTGACTCAGCATGCTGACTCACCTGCTTTGAAAAATATCTACGCTGACTCGCCATGTTGACTCACCCGTTCTAGAAAATTCCACGATGACTCATCATACTGACTCATCGTAGTGAGTCACATGTTCTAGAAATTTCTCTTTGATGACTCGCTTTATGACTCATCAAGGGTAATCAGTAGAAAAAAAATGATCAATTCTCAAAGTGGAATTCACGTAGAAAGCTTAAGTTAAATGAAATGAAGACTAGTCAACATTGGTTTCTTTTCTTTGATTTTCCTTCTACGGTAAAGTAAGCATTTGGTGAGGTAAATATTACAATCAATTCTTACTATCTTTCAATTAATTAACCAAGTAAGACCAAGTCAATTTTAGTGGCTTCTTTCATGTGCTTCTACGGCAAGTGCATGCCTTTAGGAAGGCAATATTCAACAATTCAATTCATTCTTCCTCTCAAATGCATTTACGGCCATGCAATTGAATAAAGGCCAATTTACCTACTTAAATGTATTTGGTCACTTTTATATTTAGCTATCATTCAAAGAAGCAAAACAAATATTTCTCACTCTCTCTTCATGTGCATTCACGGCCATGCATTCTAAAATAGGAGACTTTGCTTTTATTTAATCAAAGTCTTCAACTTTTCTCCAAAGCTATCAAACAATCAAATCTCTCAAATATTTCTTCTCTTTTCTTCTCTAAACTCACGGCCTCCTCATCCTTTTCCATTATTCATTCTTTTATAATTCTAAACCACCTTATTTCTTGCTTCTTTATTTCATTTCAAGACCCTTTGTAATTGAAACCTAAGCCTAAATCTTCCATTTTCTATCTTGTTCTTCAAAGCTTAAGTTTGAAGTCTTGAAGGTAGGGTTCTTTAATCTTCATGTTTCTATCCATTTCAAAGTTTTAATCATGATTTTAATTCATGATTATTCTAGTTTAGAGCCTTAGGTATTAATATTGTATGTTTTCTTTGTTTTCAAGGAGCTCTTGGTGGAGGAAGCTTGTTTGAAGGAGACATACAATGGACTTGGAGGTTTCTACAAGAGGTAAGAGGGAGATTACCCTCATCAACCATGTGTTGGTGGTGAGGAATGTTTGTGTTTGTGGTGAAGAATCCATAAGGATTCATTCACTTGATTGTTTATAGTTTTTCCTAATTGTGATTGATTATGTGTGTAAGCATGTTTATAGCTTTAATAATTTTTGGTATGTGTTTATGATTGCTTTGATATATTACATGTGTTAATATATTGCATGTGTTTATAGAAGTATGGTAATTCTTCTAGAATGTAAATAGCATGTGAAAAATTGTATGAGTGTTCCAAAGAACACAACACCAAGGCTTACGGCCTTAAGATAAAAGGAGAACCAAAATGTTCTCATCAATTTTCTAAATGTGGAATTTAATTAACCTAGGAAAATTGACAAGTTACAAATTGATTTAAAGTAAGAAAAATGAATTTATGGATCCAAGAATGAAATTAGGTATTTCGGCCAACATGCCTAAGTTAAATGTTTTGATTTCTAAAACCATTTTCTAAAACAATGATTTAATGAATACAATGAATTTGACATTGATTTAAAAGATGAAAAATAATTTAAAGATCAAATGCAAAGACTTTGTTAAATTTGGCCAACATGCCACATACTTTTAATCCAAATTTATTTTCTAATTATGGACTAGATAATTTAATAAAAATAAATTAGATCAAGAGTTTTATAAGAGATTAAATGTATGGAAATAATTAGGAATGAATTATAAAGCATAGAATGACTTTCGGCCAAAATGCCAAATTTAAATCTTTTTGATTTATAGAATTGTTTTCAACTAAGTTTAAGTAATAAATGCCAAAAGGATTTTATTACAATGAGTTTTGAAGAAATAAATTGATTAGAATTAAGTTTAAGAAGTTTAAGCTAATGATTTTTACTGTTAGAAGAAATACAGTAGCTTTGTAAAATTTCTAATGTATAGCTCACCTTGTGTTTTGAAGCACGTTAGTAATTTTCAAAAGTGTAATTTATTGGTTGTAATAAAAATAAAAAGGATTTTTGACAGTAAACCTAGAAAATCATTATTATAATTTTTCTAAACATAATACTGTCAATTTATATTAAAAACGGACAAATAAGATAGAAAAGATGTCCAAAAGACAGTATACGGTATGAAAAATATTCTACGTAGTTTAAATGTATTAAATATTATTTCTGTTTGTTTTAAATAGTGTTTTTAAGGAATTCGAACAAGAAAATGATTTAAAAATCTTACGCGATTGAGAAAATGTATTAAAAACTCTATGCAATTTTAAAAACAGTAAAATAAATTTACGTGATTTAAAAACGTTTATAAAAACGACGAGATTGTGAAAACGCGATAAAATTTCTACGCGATTGACCAAAACTATATATTCTGTATATTTTTCTGCTATTGGGCTATGAGGTGAACCCGTACAGGCTTTGAGACAGTATTTGTCCAAGGGGGACTTACTGTATATTTTTGCCATTGAGGGCATATATTTTTATACCTTGAGGGTATTCTGGTAATTTACCAATTTTTGGTGAATTTTGGTTGACGAGGTGAATCACATTGTGTTGTCGATGCGATAAACGTAGTGTGGTTCATTGTTCTAATGAACTTGGAGACGTTAGTGTACAGGATTCCATATATGGACAGTTGGTAGCTCCGTTGGGCCGTGGTAACCGATAGCACACTAATGGACTCGACACGCACTATATTTAATCGAGATTTGTAAAGTCTAGTAGTACATTTGCCCGTAGTGTCACGACGTGAGACAGTGAACTACACCACGCCTGGATGGTAAATTCCTAGTGATGTGGAGCTATAGACGCAACGTGTGACCGCGGAATAGTTGGCTGGGCAGCCGTGGTACTAATAGATTTTTGCGAGTCATTCCCTCTGATATCTGTGGTATCTGTGTTGTTTAGCTCCATGGAGTAGGATTGTGTCATATTGCATATGTTTATATGTTGTACATTATTACCTTTTATCTGTGATCTTTTATCTGTAATCTTTTATCTATGATCTTTTATCTATGATCTTTTATATGTGATCTTATGATTATATGTTGTTATTATCTTTGTGCCTATGATGTTATATGTTGTTATTTATTATATTTTTTTTATTTTTATTTTTATCTATGATCTTTTATATGTGGTTATTTCTTATATTTTTATCCATGATATTATATGTCGTTATTTAGTATATATTTATCTGTGATGTTATATGTTGTTATTGTTATTCATTTTATTATGATATATGCTTATTTGATTTTATTTATAAATTGATAACATGATAATATTTGTGATATCTGTGTGTATGGAATGACTTTGTCATTCGTATAATTCTTTGCTACCGTACTGGTATTGGTGAAAGGGGATCTCACCTCTTTACTGTATTGTTTTTGTTGTGTTTGTATTGTTAAATTCGTATAGTAGGTGAAACGAGTTTCTTAGACCTACTGGAGGCTATGTTCTAAAGATGGTGACGGCGTCAAGGTGAAATCTTCCGAGTTTCAACAGGATGCAGTTGGTGAAGAAACGGACCATGTAGGTTGGGTTTTTTTTTCTCTCGTTAGTGTTGTTACCGTGCTATTAGTAGTAACCTTCATTGGGTTTGCTACTGTTTTTCTGAGTCTGTAAATTACATGTTTTACTTCTATAATGAATATTTGGTGGTATTTAGATTATGTATATTAGTCAATTCAATTTAATTTCGGTTTTTCTTATAATTTTTGGTAAGTTTATATTTCCGCGTAATGAAATTTTAAAATTTATCTTTTAAAAATCAAAACTTTTATAAAATGATTTCAGTTGGTTTTATATTTTATTTAAAATGTGACGCCCTACGGAGGGTGTTACAGAAAACACACTGTATTTTAAGGCTACTGATATACTAGTATTACTCCTTGATCATTCACTCCGAAAATGTTTATGTCTAGCTCCATGGAGTAGGAACTTTGGTACCCTTGTTGCATTGTGAGTTGTCAGTCACATGGTCCATTAAGTATTTATAATTGGATAATTTGTTTACTATCATGACTGCGATATTTATTTGACTTTTGGTGATGCTCATGTTGCTAGTTGGCTATGGATAATGTTAACTATTGTTCTTTGCTGCTTTACTCTCGTTAATTGCTTTCGGGTATTACTGCACTTGTATGTATTAACTGTGTCTTATGTGGGCGTTCGACGCCGTTTATTTTCTTGCTGCCATGTTGGTACTGAAAGCTGGGAATCTCACCTCTTTCGGAAATTTCTCTATTTTGTATTTTGGTTGGATCGTGTGCTCTTGAGAAGATGCTCGTGAGGAGGACAAGGAAACCACTGAGTTTCAGGGTTTCTGGCCTTATCTCGACTGAGATCGAAGTTGTTGAGGATGTCATTTCAGCTCCGTGGACTTTCTGGCTATGTGCGGATCAACTTTCTTGGAGGTCCGGACTGCTGGCATATCAACGTGCAGACTGATCGATGTGTATACCAGAGCGATGTGACGGTGTCCTTAGTGTGGAGACGTTATGACGCTCCTATTCTAGATTTTCATGCTTTTGTATGGCTGGAGTTCTATATGCCCGTGAGGGACATGTGGGGTGAAATGTATTATATCCCTCGTGAGCATTCCTTTTTGTCTACTGCCCGAGCTCCTGCCCGCTGTTCTGTCGTCCCGATGGATGTCTCGTTGGACGACGAGGACCCTGAGGAGGATCCATCTACGGTTCCTTCTCGTTCTAGGCAGTCTTAGGGTTGGTTTTAATTGATGGCTACTGATGGCTATCTGTTTATTTTGAGGGAGCCTGACGTATTACTGGATTAGTGGGTATGTATATTTATATCTCTTGGGGTAGGTACACATTTTGCTTTTTGTATATTTTTGGAAATGTAATTTAAACAGGCTGGTATTTCTGGTACAAAGTATATAATTATCTATGTTGTAAATGGTGGTATATTTCATTTCACGTTAATTTCACTTTGACCTTTTTGACAGAAGTTTTATTGGAGAGAGGAACTTTTAATTTTAACTTAATCACGCGATATATTCATAAACAGGTGTATATGTACATTAAATGGAAGTTTTAACCGGATTCATGTTAAGCAAACAAAAAGAAAAAAAAATGTGTTCAAATTTTCCGTAATCATCTTTATGTCGTTTTACTATAGTGCGACGTTCCTTCTTCTTACCCATTATGACTAAGGGAGAAAAATGGGTGTTACAATGTGCCCAACCAAATAAAAAGCAAAGGAGAAACATTAAGATATGTAAGCTTATAAGTACGTTTTTGTGAGCAGATATGAATAAACTTATTAAGATATGGATATATATGATTTAAATTTAAGTAATATGTTTCCAATAATTACCTATATTAATCTTAAGCTAGCAGAATGAATGCCTAGAATTTATAAACAAAATAAATCAAAAGAAATAACACATGAACTTGTTCAAAGCACAGAAATATGTAGTGGACCATAAAAATCCTATCATCTAGCCCTCCACATAGAAGAGAATCAACAGCATGGGGTTTTCAATTTTAGTTAATTTGAAGTTCAACAAAGTTCGAGTTATAAGAAGTTATAATAAGCATACCTTAAAATATTGAAAGAATGGGGTTTTTAGTTTTCATAATCTCTTGAAGAGATGGGTTCAACACTTCCTCATTAAGATAGTCCACAGTTTCATAACCACAATAACTATCATTCACTATCCCACTATATTGTGGTGTACCTTGCAACAAATAAGAACAAAATTAAGCATATACTTGTGAGCACATGATAATTTCTATTATTTTGAGCTCACTAAGCACAAAATAACTTTTTCCCATGTTTGGTGCAGCAGTTAGTATAAGTCATTTTTTCATTATCAACAGGAAGGTATCCTCTTCTTAGAAAAGGAACGCATCATTCCAAGCAATACTAAAAACAATAAAACCATAAAAAGATATATGCTTTGTCACAAAAAATTTAATCTGTTAATCTATGAATATGAGAAGTGGAGAGAACTTCATAATTCATGAAAGATATATGCTTTATCACAAAGAATTTCATTTTTGTATGAGATTCAGAATATCATAATTCAAGTTAAGGGAAAAAAAATAATCTTTGGTAATCAAACATAGGAACTTTTAGTTTGGAAAATGAAACTCAAATGGAGGGAAGAGGAATTACCCAAGCACAATGACCATCATTTTAAACAGTCAGTAGATCTCAACTATGCAGTCAATATGTTATTAGTATTGTTATTACATCCTAAGTATCCAAAGATCCAAGAATCACAAACATGTTGAAGCAACCTACCTAACAAAGCTGAGGATTGGAGTGGATGTAGCAAATAAGTTCTCAGCTTGCGAATACAAATTTCTTAAAAATAAAATAAAATTATACAAACCCCATAACTTAGCACATCAGCACTTAAACTTTTCTAATGTAAAAAGCAGACATATAGGTATGAGAGTATCAATATAAGATCACAATCGCCAGGACTCGTATATAGATAACCCAACTTTTTTTTTCTTATAACTCATTTCCATTATTTTCTTACTATGCTTTGAAAGACAAAATAACATAGCAAAGAATGGTCCTTGCAAAAATGTGTCAGCCTTCAATCCAAAGAGCACCATCAGCAATATAATCTACTATTTTAAAAAGAGCACAAAAGAGAACACAAGAGATTTATGGCATCTAGTTTAGTAGAAGAACAAAAAAGACCTATAGGCTAGTAGAGATGGAGAAGTCTTTAGTCTAAAATTTAAAATTGCACGAAACAAATCAAAGAGATTGTTGTGTATACATATTGGAGCATCATTATAAAACACCAAACACAACTTAAATGCATGACTTGTGCATTTCCATTTAAGCAATCACTTATTGTAGCTTGAGTTTTCATTGAAAAGTCATTTTTAAAGTCAAACTAGATAACAACTCAAGTACATAGTCTTTAATACATGTTAATCATTAGCTACTTCTTATGAATACCTTTAATTTTGAGCTTTAACTCACAGCAAAAAACACTTCTAAGATATTCATAATACTAAATTTACCAAATGTAATAATCGCTTGGTTCCTAATGAATGTTAAAAAATATGTTCAGAAATCAATTAGCAAGTTGAGTAAGGTACTCCAAATAACAAAATAGGATCACCAACAAACCTTTTTAAACTCAGTGATTTGATCTATGGACTTCTTTTCATGAAGTCATCTTCCATGGAAGTTGTTTGCACATCAAGAATGACAACTAATGTTTGACATCTGATTGGGCTATCTTCAGCAAGCCTATTTAAAAAAATAGCAAACACACATCAACTAAGTAAAATAGTTGACAGAACAAATAACTGAATAACTGAATCTATACACATTAACTTTATATACAATAACTTCAAACACAAAATGTACCTCTTTCTAAAAGTAATGACCTTAGCAATAGGATGATTGAACATTATTTTGGATGCATGCATGACAGTTTGGAAAACAATTTTTCCTTATAAAAAAAGATGAATAAATGAACAAAAACACAAATGAACAAAAACATACGTGAACTAAATTAACAAAATAAAGAAAAAAAGGAAAGAAGGAATTAAGTGTGAATGCTTATGTCTTGAAGCATATCAAATAAGTTTTTGATGATAACAAAGCCAAGAGAAGAAGATCAAGATCAAAGGAAAAGAACAAGTCCAAAAGAAGAAGACCAAGATCAAAGAGGTATATTAGATATAGGTCTTAGAACATCAATGTGAAATGCTCTCAAGGTATCTCAATTATATTCAAATGGTTTTTCAAAGATCTCATAAATCAACATGTTTTTCAAAAGCTCAGATTTCAAAGAAATGTTGATTTCAATCTTGGATTATGGTAAACATTTATAAATCTTGTTTTGTCCAAGTACCCAAATGATAAAAATGGCTTAGAGACTTAATTGGGATTGAAAAATGTGTTCAAAGTGGAATGTAATCGATTACACACTCTTGGTAATCGATTACCAGCAAGTCAGAGGACTTGTAATCAATTACAGCATCCATGTAATCGATTACCATGTTCCCAGAAATCCAAGAACACGATCAAAAAGGCCATGTAATCGATTACATCAATATTGTAATCGATTACCAGAAAGTCAGAGGGCATGTAATCGATTACACAAGTCATGTAATCGATTACCACAAACCCAGAAAGCCAAGAATACGTTTTAACTGTCATGTGATCGATTACCAGAACCTTGTAATTGATTACCAGCATTCTGACAAGCCCAACGGCTATATTATTTGGCTTTTATTATTGCCCATTAATGCCCCCAACGGCTCTTTTATTCCAACAACTTATAAATACTCATCTTGCTTGGGGCATCATTTGTGGTTGAACAACACTTGAGAAACATCTTTCAATCACTATAATCCGAGATTCATCCTTAAATCACTTTTGCTCTGTTTTTGTATATATTGTTGAGAAATTCTTGAAGAGCATTATAGGGCTTCAATTTGTATCATCTACTCTTGTGAGAGTTTTCATTTTATAAACACTTTGATTCTTTGTAAAGGGGGTGAGGCATCCCTCTAGAGAAAAGAGAGTGAGGTATCTCTCAAAGCTTGTAAAGGGTGAGGTATCCCTTGTTGAAGGTGAGGTATCCTTCAAAGGTTGTAAAGGGGGTGAGGTATCCCTCTAGTGAAAAGGGTGAGGTATCCCTGGTTTGAGGCTCAAGCTCAAGGGTGAGGCATCCCAAGGAGTTGAGTGCTCTTTTGTGTAAAGGTTTTCAAGCACCCGTTCAAGCTTGAAGTTTAGTGGAAAATCTCGAGTGGTTTGCTTGAGGAATAGACGTAGGTCACAAGTGGATTGGTGGCTGAACCAGGATAAATCTTGTATTTTGTTCTTCTCAACTTTATCTCTTTACTTTATGCTTTAATTGTATTTGCTTAAGTTAAGTTTGTTATTTAGCTTTGCTTGAATACTTTCTATCTTGGCTTGTTTATTTATGAGTGAAGTATTCAATCTCATTTATCCATTCACCTCAATCATCCAATAGCTTCAACGAAAATTATTAATCAAACGTTTTGCGAAAGATTTACGAAAATATTTTACATACTCAATTCACCCCCCTCTTGAGTATTGAGGCCACTTGGTAACATTAAGCAGGAACAGAAATGGAGGTTAGAATAAACAGAAGAAAACAGTAACATTTTTTTTAAAAAAAAGTAAAATACAAATGATTATCTTTGAAAAGCTTCACTTTAGCAAGATGGATGATAACAACAGGAAGGTCAACATTACCTTCTTTTATAAAAGCATTCAACTGATCCACATATTCAGCAAACAAAGCACACTCAAGCTTAACACTGTTAAAAGGAAGGAAACATTTTATTCACAAGTTAAAAACGAATAAGGAAGGATTAAGAAAGATGTACACAAAAGGAATGAATTTAAAAAGGCACATGGAATGCCATGTATTGGGAAAATAGAGTACCCACTCGGAGTCAGAAAGCTCTATGACAACTATTTTAGTTGGCTTTCCATCTCGGTCATATTCCTTTTAGCTGTAAGTAAACAAACAAATTTGAAGAAAACAAAGAATAAATCAGAAAATAAAAGAATAGGTTCAGAAAAGTTAAACCAATAAGGAAGTCATAATCTCCTACATTTCCTAATACATCATCAAATGTCACAAATGACAACCCATATTGTGGAGTAATCACAGAATCAGAAAGAGCAACCATAGCCCTAAACTGAAAAATAAGACGAAATTCATGGTCTGTAACACATTAGGCTCTAAGATTTGGAATCACAATGAAGTAACACATCTTATAGACATTGCCCTCTTTAAGGACATTTAGGAACTTGTAGACCAAAGTTTTCCTCACACTTGCTTGAATCTTACCACCCTAACAATAAAGCCACAATTGCAAAGATAAAGAAAGTTAGAAGAAGAAATCAAATGTAGCACAAGATGAACAATTGAACAAAAGCAATATAAAAATGATTTTCTTACAAACTCATCCAACAACAGCATCTCAATGGAGCTTGGTAGTTTGGAGTTGTTGAATGAAGGCACCTTCTAAAGCCTCAAAATCCTCACCCTAAGCCTTCAAGACTCTCTCTCAGGAATAACTTTGCTCAAGGCATTAAACGGTGAAGCCATAGGAAATAGGTAAAAGCACCTAATAAAAAATCAATACACAATCAGAGCAATAAAACGAAATGAGTAAGTGAAGAAGTTTCAGGGTCAGCAATGAACAATTGAAGAATGCAATATCAACCCTATAAAAAAGGATTAGATGTTCACAATTCAAATTTCAAATTCGTAAACATGGGAGGGAAAAACGAGGGGAAAATACACCCAAATCAACCACCAAATCCCTAATCGTACATAACACCCATACCCATACCAATAAGAGAATGGAAGAAGAGAAGGTAGAACCACCTGGTGTAGTAGGCGTATAGGCTACTGATTTATAGACCCTACTCTTGCTATAGTTCAACCAATTGATGTTATTGGCTTTTATACGCACATGTTATCTTCACGACAGCACCAACCATTTTGCATTATATCAACTCTCCACTCCCTCTGTTGATGACACGACAAAAAATGGGTTGCATACGAGAAGTCCATTTTTATGCGCTGATCTGAGGATTTGAGGATACCCACCCTCTATTGCAAAAAGTCCCCACCATGTAAAGTGATATTTGAATGAAAAAATATTGAACAAAAATATGACCAAGTGAACTCCAATCGTTAGATCTCACCTGCACCATGTGTAGTTCTTTTTTAACTAATAACAATTTTTCTCAATAAACATATGATGTGTATCATGCATAGATGAAGATGTCTGTGTCGGCAGAGAGAAGAAGGAGAAAATGAGAGGAAAAGATGAAAGAAGAACTCTATCTCGGTAAAGAGAAGAAGAAGAAAAGGAGAGAAAAATGAAATAAGAAAGAGAAATGGATTGTACGTGAAATGACCAAATCACCCTCAATCTTAAGGATGACATATGATTAGCAAACAAAAAGTAAGGACAAAAGTGTAAATAACAAAAAAAAATCTAAAATAAATTAATAATAATGAAATCCTCCATCCAACTGACCACATTTTATCACAATAAAAAGTTTTGAACAAAATGGTAATTTTACAACAATTTAAGGGCTCTTGCAAGAAGTACGCAACACATGTAAATAAATAGTAAATGCATAGTATCAATTACAATTCTGTATTTGTATCGTCTATTGATTAACTGATGCAACATGCCATGCCCAAAAAGGTCTGAAACTCATGGGCATGAGCCATAGTTAGTTCTGGTTGATATGTAATTATTCATGGACTAGATCAATTTGGGCATTGGGTCAAAGCCTAAGTAGGTTTTAACTGTTTGACCTTGGGTCTAGGCCTTAGTCCATTTGCTCATCATTAAGGTTCAAATCTGTTCAGAATTGGGTTTTGAAGGTTACTTGAAAAGGTAATAGTTAGTGAAAATATTTGTGGTACAACAGCAACAACAATGATGCGCAAGGGTGGATACTTGAAAAAGGTACTCTGACGCTCAAGTCAGTTTGTGTGCAAGAAATGTAGTGTATAGAATTGGAGATTGGATTCATACCTTTTAGCCTTACATGGTATATCACTACAAGAAATTCGTGATTTAGCAATGAATTTTAGCAATGGAATTCTCCATCATAATTGCTAATTAGCGACAGATTTGTGAAGGATTAGCGAGGGGAAATTGACCCCTCGCTAAATTCCAAAAATAAATGCAAGGTGGAAAGAGCTACCGAATAGTGAGGGAATTGCGAGGGAAATTTTCCCTTGCTAATAAAATTCCCTCGCTAATGTAAGTATTCGTTTAATCATTTTTAAGGAGAGAATTAGCGAGGAAAATCCCTCACAAATCCTTCTTCAACCTAAACCCTTGATTTTGTTTTTTTTTTTATATATCATATTTTCGCTTTTGATTTTCATGGTCACCTTGAGCAGAAGTTGTAATTGTTGTTGAAGCTTGGTCTCTATATCATCAGACATTAGTTCCTAACTCCTACAGATATATATATATATATATATATATATATATATATATATATATATATATTGGGAACTCGTGGGGGTAATAAACACCATTTTTATATATTAGTTAACCCTTATATTTAGCATTTAAGACCTCTCTTATGCTTAATCGATTGATTTTGGCCACCATTTATAAGTTTGGGTTCAAATTGGGTTTAGTTGTATTTTTCAGCATTGTGGCAATTTTATATTACTTCTGTATTTCAGGTATAACTTGAGTTATAAATATTTAAAATTTATGAACTTTACCTTTTAGGAAATCTGAGAGGAAGCTCTACAACTTTGATGAGAGATCCAAAGCTGAATTAGATGTCTAGTGGGTCATATTGGGCTTAAAAATCAGAACAGATGTGCTGTCACTGGAACTTGAGTAGTTTACAAAGATTGGGCTATATCTTGGGCTGTAGGAGTCATAATGGGCTAAAACCAGTGACATTGGAAAGATGAGACAAAATCCTTCAACTTTCATGAAGACTACTTATCCAAATGGTGATGTTTTGATAGGGTTTTTAACATCTGAATAGAGATGATAGGATCAGGAGCTGTTAAACGTGTTTTGGTCATAACTCCTTCATTAGGTGTCCAAATATTGTAAATTAGGTGTCTAATTAAAGCTAATTGGAAGAGGAAGAGTCTAAGTTAAGGAGTCTAATTAAAGCTAATTGGAAGATAAAGAGTCTATAATTTCACTTTTAGGATCTGTTATGTGGGAGAAAGAGGCCAAAACCGAGACCATTCCATTCAGACTTCACTTCTCACTTTTTCTCTTGCTCCTTCCTCCTCTCCTTTCCTCTCCTTTCCTCTCCTCTCCTCTTGCTCTCTTCTGTATTTTCTACTCTTTATTTTTCTGCACTTTACTTTTTTATTTTGTGCTCTCCATTCATGGAGAGCTAAAGCTTTGTAATTAATCATAGGGATTGAAACACATGTGTAATCTTAAGACCTTATAATGAATGTTTACATTATTGTTGTTAATCAAATTTCTCTCCTTCTCTTGATTTTGTTGCATCTTGACTGAGTGCTTAACTCAGTTCTGGTGTTCATGTGATAGCTGCTTAACTATCATATGTTTGCAAAAACACTAGGTATCGTGACCAGGATCACGACAGGAGCAGCGAAAAATAATAAATTAAGAAAAATAAATAGAGTCGCCACTAATTTTATTTTTTTATTAGGAAGAATTGGAAAACCTAAGAAATATAGTCTTTGAAACTAGATTGAATTCGGGAGTCATTTATGTATAGGAAAGAGTGGAACTTAATTCCACAGCACCTCTATCACACCCGTCCTGAGACGACACTTTAAGTCAATTGTGTAAATTTTAATAATCTCAAATAATTTATTTTACCTCTTAAAAAAATTTGTCACTATTTATAAAAAGAAAAAGAAACAACTAAATTATGAAAATTTAATTTTGGCTTGACAGAATTGAGATTCTACTCCTATGTATCCTCGGATACAATGAGGAATTCAAAGTCACGTCGTTCTTTAGAAAAACGATTGTGGGTTGGTTATATTTAATCTTGAAAATATTTTTTTTATTTTTAAAATTTCATTTTATTTTTATTTTGTTTTTTTTTAAAGAATCATCAAGCTGTCACAACTTAGATGATTTTAAAGTCAGTAAGATTAACAAGTCATCATAGCTTAGTTAATCCCGTTTTATTCTTTTTTAACAAGGCTCAATTATTTTATATATATATATATATATATATATATATATATATATATATATATATATATTTAAAACGAATCATGTTTGTCACAACTTAGATGATTTTTAAAAGTGCAAGATTAACAAGCTGTCACAGCTTAGCTAATTTCGTTTTATTCTTTTTGTTTTGAAAAAAAAAAACAAGTCAACAAAAGAAAAACAAAACATTTTTTAAAACATTTTTCTTTATATCAACTACTAAAGACTCAAATAATAAATAAGAAGAAAAGCACAAAAGAGTGGCAAGCCCAAAACAAAATAAAACTTAGATGCAAATTAAAGCTAAAAAAAATCCTTAGATCCGGTAATAACAACCCACTAAACAAAAAAAAACTTAAGAAAAAAGAACGGACCCAGACTTTTAATTAAAGCCCAAACAGCCCAAAACCACATAACCCAATACTATAAAAAAACAACTAAATCCTAATCAAAAATACACTTCTAACAAAAATGATCACACTAAACTCTTAGACCCAAACATTCATTGTAAGCCCAAACAACAGAAACTCAACTAAACCCAAAAGAAAGAAAAATAACCCTCCACCAAAAAAAGGCTTCCGAATTATTTTAGCTTTTTACTTTTTTCTTAACAATAAGTCACCAACAAAAAAAAAGAAAAAAAAAGAAGAAGAGACATTTAGTCTGAGGCAAGCAACGAAACTGAGACCACAAAAAAGGGGGGAGTTTCAAATAGAGCTTGGAACAGTGGGTTCAGAGGGGTGGTTCTCTAGTTCCAGGAAGGAGCGGTGGTTACGGTGGGCATGGTGGCCGGTCATGGCGGTGTGGGGTTGATGGTGGTTAGAGGTCGTGGCTGGTGGTGCGGCGTGGTGGTTGGTTCTGCAAGGAGCAGCGGATCTAGTTGTGGGTGGCCATGGCTGAGCTTGCAGTGGCAGCGTGGAGGTTCGCGGTGGGTTGAGGAGATGTGGATGAGGAAGAAGGGTGGTTGTGCGTGGCTAGGATGAGCTTAAGGTCTCAGATTTGGGGGTTGCAAACTTCGTGGTGGACTGAGGTGGCTACCATGGAGGACGGTGGGTTGCTTGGAGGCTGGGTCTACGATGGGGGCTTGGTTGCTTGGAGGCCTGGTGGTTTGGTGGGTTAGGTGTTGGATAAGGGTTGGTGAAGGCTGGTTAGAGATGTTGTGGTGATGGTGATGGTGATGGTGAGGGGGCCGCGGTGGTGGACAGTGATGCAACATGGTGGTCCGAGCTGGGGGATCCATGGTGGTTGGATGAGAGGTTGCCGTGGAAAGGGGTTGTTCTGTGTGCGTGCGCAGGTGGAGGGGAGGACAGTGATGGCGTGGTGGTTGGATCTAGTTTGTTTGGAGGTTGGTGGTTCGTTTGTTTACCGTGCTGAGCGAGGCCATGAGTGTTCTACTTGGTTTTGATTTGGTTGTAGGTTTGGTTTCAAGTTGGAGGCTGAACCTTTTTTGGTTCGGTATTTGGGAATCTGATCTATGTAGAGGTTTAATGTATCGTGTGAAGAGTGAAAAAGGTGTTTTGAAGATGGCAGGGGTGTTTAGTTTGGTTTCTTGGTGGTTTTTATTTGGAGGAGGGACGATTTCAGTTCAACATGGTGAGGTTGCCTTAGTTCAAAATGCAGGGATGGTGAAGATTGAAAGAGGTACCATGTAGCTTGGCTTGTGATTTTTGTAGTACATGCTTCTTGGTTATTGAAGAGTGTAACACCCTCCCTAGGGTATCACATGTCTGACTCCCGACTCATAATCAAAAAGAAGTTTGCACAAGGTTTGAATTATAACAAGATGGGTTTTAAAATTTCTTTCTTGTTGAAACATAAACTTACTGAAATTCATAAGTATTACTGAAAATATATTTAGTATACAATATTGACACTAATTAATATTTAACAATTTAAAGAGAAATATAAAACTAACAGAAAACTCTCTCTTTTTAACAGTAGCAAACCCTATGACGGGTCCTACTTAATAGCACGGTATAACACTAATGATAAAACTTAACATACTCATACCTTCTCTTGTATCCAACTTGATGCATCAGAACTCTACTCCTTGTCTACCCTGCACATCATCGAACCTGGGACAGCCACTCTTCAATGTTGTCAACGATCTCAGAGTATCTACCACCTGTTATATCTAAGACAACTCGTTCCTTTTACTGTATAATTTTAACAATACAGACAGCAAGACAACATAGCGAAGAGGTGAGATCACCTACACCAATACCAACATGACAGCACAGAGATAACACAAACAGCAATATCATATAGGGATATCATACCAGACTTCCAATAATATATTCAATATTAATCAACTATCATCATCCAATCATATATCAATCCAAACATTGTTCAATATACACAATAATGACGTCAACATCATTTATCATCATCATCATTTATCATCATCATCATCCACTATTATTCAACAGTTCAGTTATTCCTTAATTTATATATCACGCTGATATAAATGTACTCATATAATGCATGTACATTTAGACTCAATGTTCCTACTCCATGGAGCTAAAACTCAGGTCGAAGAAATGATCGAAAAGATCGGTTAGTACCAAGTGCCTCAGACCACGTGCTATAATTCTCATTTTTGCACATCTAGCACATACATGACAGTCTTTATCAGATCTTGAATAAGAATAATGTCTCGGTCAGGATCATCGGTGTATCGCGTCGGTCTAATCCACGGTTACAGTAGTGCTACTCACTGCCCACTGTAGCAACCCGCACCCCGATGCCCCCAAGGTCAACCAGTGACTTACACTACGCATATCGCACCCCACTCAAGAGGTGTACGTTTCTCCTAGGCAATTAGCCATACTTCAGTCCATCGGACCATTCCAATGCATGTGTAATGCACCAAATACTAAATCATAGATAGAATACCAATCACAGGTTTAACTCATAATTTTTCAAAATATATTTTATACAATGCACGAATATATTAGTGCAAGTCCAACCACAAGGGCCATTCTTTTCAATTTCATTTGTTCAATTTAAATCATATACCTCAACGCATATTTTTCCAATGCACGTAGAGTGCTCAAATACCAAATACAGGCATCTCTTTCCAATGCATATAAAATGCATCAAAAGCCCATCACAGGCAAAACTCGTCATTTTCTCACACAGTGTTCATACACTGTTTTGGTAGTAATCATCATGTTATCATGTTTTTATAGTCATAAAACACTTTTGTCGTATTTCCACAATCGCGTAACATTTCTGCTACGTTTTCACAAATCAAAAACGTTTCTGTTATATTTTCACAATACCATAACACTTCTTTTATATTTTCACAATACCGTAACACTTTTGTTACTTTTTTAAAACTCCAAAATGTTTTTATTACGTTTTCACAATACCGTAACACTACTGTTATGTTTACAAAATTTTGTAACATTTCTATTACGTTTTCAAAATACTGCAACTCTTCTGTTACACTTTTAAATCACATAATAATTTTTTCAACATTTTTCTCAATTGTGTAAAAATATACGTTTCTCAAATCGTGTAACGATTTTCCACCATTTTCAAAATCGCGTAACGATTTTTCACCATTTTCAAAATCGCGTAACGATTTTCCACCATTTTCAAAATCACATAACTTTAAAAACATTCTTTTAAGTCGCATAAATCATTTTCCATCATTCTCAAAATATTTAAAGCACTTTTTAAATCTCATAGCAATTTCTCGCCATTTTCACAATCGCGTAAAAATATTTCATTACTTTTCAATCACGTAGTGATTTTTCAACAATAGTTAAAATCACGTAAAATATTTAAACGTAATTCAAATCACGTAGAAATCTTTTAACGTATTCCGAATCGCGTAGAAATATTTTACTGTATTTCAAATCGTTTTTATGCTACGTAAAATATTTTTCAACATTTTACAATCATGCAAAATATTTCTCAATATTCCAAACATTATTTTGGACTTAAATAAATCAATATCATTTTCAACACATTTTTCAAATTGCGTAGCTTAAAAATCACGTTTTTAAGATACGTAAAACATTTTTCATCACAATTTCATTACAGAAAATATTTCTTAACCTTCAAAAATTCCTTTTCAACCTTTCTCAAAATAATATGACTTTGTATTTTATTTTTCACATTTTCTTACTCAAGAAAATCTTTTTCCACATTTCTTTACTCAAGAAATCCTTTTCCAAAATATAATCCACAAAATCACTTTTCATTGATATAAATCAATGTTTCAAACTTTAAGAATTTCCTAACATACTTCAAAACTCGAAAATCAGTTATACGTTAGTAAATTTTCAAAACACCATTATATTCTTCATTTTTCTCAAATCATTTCCAAACACAACCTTCTTCAAAATAAATTGAAGTTCAAATGTGTTCAACCTCTCTTTGTCTTTCGTTTACAAAATTCTCTTAAGTGATAAAACACTCTGATTCCCTTTCCAAATTCGTTGTATTAAATCAAGTTACGTTTCCACTTTGAAAATCGCTTTGTTCATAAAAAATCAAGGCATTACAAGCCTTCAAAAACGTGGACATGACTATTGAAACCATCACATATTTTTTTTCCTTCTAAATTGATATGGTTTTACACAAACAAAACCATTAAAAATCCTTTACAAAAACTGTGCACGTGTTCATTGAAAATTGTCAAATCTTTCGAGTGACAAAACACTTCGTTTTATAAAATATCACTTTGTTCCATAAAAATTTAGGCATAACTAGTTTTTCAAAACCGTAGGGTATTTGGCCATTGAAGCCATCAAACATTTTTTCTTCTAACTCAATTATTTATCATTTCTGTTTTCACACAAACAAAACCATTAAAATCTTTGTTTTAAAAACCGAAATACCGATGGTCATAAAAACCAAACCCATTTGTTCAAATTCATTTTTACTTTCTTTACAAATCCTTTTTCACTTTCTTTGCAAATCCTTTTTCACTTTCTTTGCAAATCCTTTTTCCCTTTCTTTGCAAATCCTTAAAATCAACGTTTGCCCGTTTTGTTTTTCAAAATCAAGTTTAATAAACACTTAGAAACTTTTTACACAAAATAAATCAATAAAATTCCCTTCAAAACCGTGTTCTTGTTCTTCTTGGAAAACAAACCCTTTGTTTATTTTCCATATTCTTCAAATCATCCATTTTCATCATTCATGAAAATATTAATTTGTGAACACCTATTTTGAGGTGTCTTGGCCGAAATTCACTAAGTTCTAGGGACCCAAAAATCAATTCTCTTGTTCTTGAAAAATTTCAACATGAACCCTAATTAAGGGCATCAAAAACCGTAGCCTTCTCCCTTGGCCATAGGAGCCAAAAATTGATTTCCTTTCCATCAACACATCATGGCATACACATACATATTTCATCATAAATACTACAAGCATGCCATATACTTATCATACATATTTTAAGCATACTATCAAAGCCATAAAATCATGCAAAGCATACCAAGCATAGACAAATAATTAAAGTACATAAACACCCACAAATAAATTACAAGACCATGGATATGAATCCTCACATGGATTCACCATCCACCAAATATAAAACCATCTCTCACCACCATACTTGGTTGGTGAAGTGGATCTCCCTCTTACCTCTTGAAGATCCTCAAAAGCTCTTTGTTTTGCTTCTTTTTTCAAGTCCTTCACCACCAAGGGCTTCTCAAATACAAAACAAAATACATAAAAATTAGTATACTAAGCTTGATTAAGAGGAACCATGGATCAAACATGGTTTAGATCATGAAAAAGAGAGAAGAAATGAAGTTTCCTTACAAACTTCACCATAAATACTCCATAACATGGATCTTGAAGAAAGTCCATGAAGATGAATGATTTAGAGGAAGTCTCCAACATGAAAGTTGTTTAGAATAAGGTAAGGATTTAAGAAATATGGTTGGTTGAAATTAAAGAGTGATGGAAGGTATATTTGGGTGCCATGGCTGAACCAAGCTTGGAGAGAAAATGGAAGAGTTGTCTTGTTTTTGTTTCTTGAGAAAGATGATAGAAAAGGTGATAAAGTAAGATAGAAATGCATGAAATGAATTTTGGCCCCCTTCCTCCTATGCATTGCCGTAGAGTGAAGAGAGAAAAGAGTGAATTATTTGAGCAAATAATTGGTATTAAATCATTTGAGAGAAAAGGTGATGAAGTAAGATAGCAAATGCATGAAATGATTTTGGCCCCCCTTTTTCCTTGCATTGCCGTGGAGAGTGAGTGAGAAATGAGTGAATAATTAGAGTGTTAGTCAAAGACACCAAATAATTGGAGAGTCTCCAAGTGATAGTAACAAACTTAGACCATTGGATCTTCTTCCTCCTTTAATCTTAGCCTTTAGATGAAGCTACTAAATGGATGGTCAAGATCTCTCCTTCCATGTTGCCATCCAAGGGTCACAATTGAAGTCCAAGCAATTATATAAGACCAATATTTCAACCATAGATTAAATCAATGGTTAAGATTCAATCTTGAAAGTCCAAGCAATTATTTGAAGCATTTTAAGCCATTGATTAATTCAATGGTTAGGATTAAGGTAGACTTTAGGCATAACTTTAGATAGAAGACTTAATTTAGGCCATTGGATCTTTCTTCTTTAAATCCTAGCCCTTAGATGTGTCTCCAAAATGAAGGGTTAAGATTACTCCTTCAAACTTTACATCCAATGGTCATAAATGGTCTTTGTCACTTTTTAAGACTAAATCTCCACCATAGATTAAATCCAAATCCAATGGTCATAATTGATCCATCTCCACCGTTGATTAGATTCAAATCCAACGGTCACAAATGGTCCTAGCCACTTTGCAAGACCAAATCTCCACCCTTAATCAATTCTAAATCCAATGGTTATAAATGGTAATAGCCATTATATTAGACTTATCCTACACCGTTGATTAAATCGATGGTTAATATCAAAGTCTTCAATATTAGACTTGTTTCCTATTGGTCCATTATCATAACCACTAATATTGACTTAACAGTATAATATTTATTTTTATTTGCTAAACCCCACAAAATTATATTTACTGTATTTTTATCGCCTGATAATTAAATATAGTACAAAATACAGTACAAAAAATTTTCTAAAACTATTTCCGGATTCAGGTTTAGTAAGATCCCCTGTCTCCATCTCAACAGTACAAATTTTTCTATGCGTAGAAAAATTTTCATGTTTTAGGACTCATCCCGGGCTCACGTAGAACCACTGGGACCCACAAACAGTCCAAAAACGGTCGGAGTATCATAAAAATTTCATAATCACCCATAAAATCACAAAAATTAGAAAACGCACAAATATCAAATCAGATTACGTAAAATAATTAAAACCTAACGATAAAAATTAAATTACGTAAAGTTTTCCCTAGCCCAAAAATTTTATTTTCCTGACACGGAGTAAATCACTCAAAACGATCAAATATACTGACGGAATAATTAAAATAATTTTACAGTATCCAAAAATTACTAAACTGTAAAATTTTGTTAACTGTCAAAATTACTGGTTAAGAGATACGGAATTTTTAGGATGTTACAAAGAGGAATGAAGAAATAAAAGGGGACATGAAAGTCCGAGATTCACATGTTTATGAGCTCAAACCAATGAGAAGATTTCTTACTTTCAGCTGAAAAAATTAGGAGATGGCTGCCGAGGAACAAAAAAAAAATGATTTAGCTTCCAGAAAAAATCTTCTTTTTTACTTCACTTTCTCTCTAAATCTTCACAAACTCGTTTCCTCTAGAAGCAATTCCTCACCCTCTCTGATTTCCTCTGATTTTTTTTCAAAAATCTCCAACCCCTCCTAAATTCTCATCTTTTCATTTATACAGCCAAGCTCCATGAGAATCGAAACAAAACAAACAAGGGGAACAAAAACTGTGTGATGGAGTTGGAATGGAGCAGTTGCAGCAAGACAAAAACTGTGTGATGGAGCTGGAATGGAGCAGTTGCAGTAAGTAATGGGGAGCACACAACATTGTCTCTGTTGTGAAATTGTGTGTGCAAAGAAAATGCCAAGGAGTAGTGAGATGTTTTGTTCTTTATAGGTATACGTGAAAATAGAGGGTGTGTATGTGCAGTGCATGGTGTTTGGTTGAAAACGGGAAAAAAAGGAGAAGACTAATAAAATACAAATTGGGATCATACTAAAAAATGGAAGTAAACAAAGAGGGAAGGAAGAGGCTGCAATGACAACTTCTTCTCCTTTTTTTATTATTGTTTTTTATTTTTATTTTTTAACTTTATTGTTGTTGTTTTTTTATATTTTTTTGTAATCACAATTTCTACCGGGCTAAACAAATTTGTGGGCTAAAAAAAAAAGAAGTAGGCTAAATAAAGTTTTTGGGCTAAAAAAAAAATAGGCTAAACAAAATTTTGGGTCAAACAAAAAACAAAGAAATGAGCCAAACTAACAAAGAATAATTAATTTTTATTTTTTCTTTTATTTTAATTCAGTATTAAGATGTTTTAATGACCCAGATAAAATTGAGTATTCACAGTTGCTCCTCTTTACTTGTTTCTTACTAGATATTAGGAATAACCATAATTTTTCATATTATCATCATAAGAAACGAGTAAAGATGTGAACTTAAATTTTGTCCGATAATACACGGGATAATATGGATGGATAAGGCAAAGATGCTGATTGAAAACTAGTGAGCTCAAATTCGGATTTACGAGCTGTCGTAACATTGTTAATCCTACCAGGGTGAAGCTCAGCGTAAAGTCAGAGACGTCACCGCATTGTCAATAAGTTGTCGCAACTCAATTAACGTTTATTAACTAAAAAGAGTTTGTTTTTAGAAATAACGTTGGGTAACCTCGTGACTAGGAATTGTAAAATACAATAAGCTTAGTCTGAAATTTAAAAGACAATGGGCTTAGCCCAAAATTTAAAAGACATTGGGTATCTGGTGTCCCAAAATTTAAAAGACAGTAGACTTAGCCCGAAATTTAAAAGATGGCGGGCTTGGCCCATAATTTAAAAGACATTGGGTATCTGGTGTCCTGAAATTTAAAAGACAGTGGGCTTGGCCCGAAGTTTAAAAGACATTGGGTATTTGGTGTCCCGAAATTTAAAAGGCAATGGGCTTGGCCTGGAATTTAAAAAGCATTGGGTATCTAGTGTCCCGAAATTTAAAAGACATTGGGCTTAGCCCGGAATTTAAAAGACATTGGTATCTGGTGCCCCAAAATTTAAAAGGAAATGGGCTTGGCCCATAATTCAAAAAGCATTGGGTATATGGTGTCCCGAAATTTAAAAGACAGTGGGCTTTACCTGAAATTTAAAAAGCATTAGGTATATCGCGTCTTGAAATTTAAAAGACAATGGGCTTGGCTCGAAATTTAAAAGACATTTGGTATCTGGTGTCCTGAAATTAAAAGGCAATTGGCTTGGCTCGAAATTTAAAAGGCAGTGGGCTTGGCCCTGAATTTGAAAGACAAGAATTTTAAAAGGCAATGGGCTTGACCCGTAATTTAAAAGGCAGTAGGCTTGACCCAGAATTTAAAATAATAGGAATTTTAAAAGGCAATGGGCATCTTTGCCCAAGAATTTTTTTTTTCAAACTTATGATTGTTCTTCTATAGTGAAGCTTAGCGTGAAAGCCAGAGACATCACTTCCAAAGCTGTTACAGCTCATTGTCTTTCACTAATAGATGTTGCAATGTTTATTCTTGCAACTCAAAATCTAAAGATCATGTCAATAGATTAAAAACATCTTGTCAAAATATTTCGATGCTAATTGCTTCCTCAAAAAATTTTGATCCATCAAACCCAAGAGCAGGCTCTCACAAATTAGGGCTTATCAACTTGTTTCAAATTCCTTGGGATCTTCAAACATTAAGTATCTTTCCTTTCAAGTTTACTTATCAGGCACACAATCCTAAATCGTATAGGGAATATGTTTAGTTTCCTTCCCTCGTTTGAAACTTCTAACTCATTCTTGACCAAACTTGTTAATTGGAGGATTGCCATTAAATTGTTAAATCAATGATACTGAATTTATTCCTTTTGATTAAAACATTTTGTAATAAACTGTGTGATTTCAAAAGTATGAAAAAAAGAAACAGGATAAAGAAAGAAAAAGAATAAGAGAGAAGAAAAGAAAGATAAAGGTATTTTCATTTGGGGTCTGTAAGGAGCAGAATTGTGATTCTTGATCTTAAACCTTTCACACAAATTCTTAATTTCGGCGCTATTGAGATTAGGGAAATTATCTATTATAATCCTTTCTGGAATTCCATATCGACAAATGCTGTTTGCCTTAAAAAACTTAAGGATGACTTTTTGAGTGACCTTGGCATAGGAAGCGGCCTCTATCCACTTGGTGAAGTAATCAATTGCAACCAGGATAAACCTATGACCATTGGAAGCTTTTGGATTTATTGGCCCAATGACATTGATTCCCCATATTGAAAAAGGCTAGGGTGCCACCATATTATGCAATGGGACAGAAGGTGCATTAATGCGGTTAGCATATGTTTGACATTTATAACACTTTCGAACATATCCTATGCAATCAGATTCCATAGTGGACCAGTAATAACCACATCGTAGGATTTGGCAAGCCATCATGATACCATTAGCATGTGTTCCACAAATCCCTTCATGAACTTCAGTTAAGATAGTGAGAGCCTCCTTAGCTTCTATATATCCGAGGAGTGTACCATCATAGTTCCTTTTATACAGTATTTTCCCATTAAAAAAGAAAGCCATAGAGAGCCAGTGGATGGTCTTTTTGTTTGTCTCATTTGCCCCTGATGGGTATTCTCTGAACTTAATGTACTGCTTAATGTAATGGAACCAGGGCTGACCGTCTTCTTCTGCCTCAACATTAGAATAATAAATGGGTTCACTTTGTGTCCTGACTCAGATGGGCTGCACATTAGCATGAATATTCATATTGGTCATTACAGCTAAAGTAGCCAGAGCATCTACGAATTGGTTCTTATCTCGAGTCAAGTGCGAACAGTTGATCCCTTCAAACTTCTCGACCAACTGCATCAAATATTTTTGGTATGGAATCAACTTTGGATCCTTAGTCTGCCCTTCCTTATTCACTTGATAGATTATCAGCACTGAATCTCCATATACTTATAGTTCTTTCACTCCTAATTCTATTGCAACTTTCAATTCTTGAGTACACGCTTCATACTCGGTAACATTATTGGTGCAATCGAACTCTAACTTGATGGCGACAGGGTATTGCTTCCCACTTGGTGAGGTGACCACTACCCCTATGTCGCTCCCATACATGTTGACTGCTCTATCAAAGTACATCTTCCATATGTCTTCTTCATTTGACTCTTCTTCTTCAACTGCTAAAACATCTCCATCGGGGAAGTCAGATGTCATAGGTTGCTTGTGATTGAGTGAGTTCTCAGGTAAATGATCTGTAATTATGCTCCCTTTGATAGATTTCTGAGTCATGTGCTTTATATCGAACTCAGAAAGAACTACTTGCCAATTGAAGACTCGTGTGGAAACATGAGGACTTTCAAATATGTACTTTATCGAGTCCATTCTTGAGATTAGCCAAGTTGTATAGTATAACATATACTACCTTAACCTTCTTGACATCCATGCTAGTGCACAACAAGTTTTCTCGATTGCCATGTAGTGGGACTCACAATCATTGAACTTCTTGATCAAATAGTAGATGGCATGCTCTTTCTTTCTTGCTTCATCATGCTACCCTAACATTGCTCCCATGGATGTTTGCAATACCGTGAGGTACAATATTAAAGGACAGCCAAGTGTAGGTGGCACCAAAATAGAAGGACTTTGCAAGTAAGCTTTTATCTTCTCAAAAGCTTCCTAACAATGTTCATCCCATTCTCCTGGTTGTTGTTTCTTTAGTTGCATGAAGATTGGCTCGCAGGTGTTAGTCAGATTGGCTATGAACCTAGCGATGTAATTCAGCCTCCCAAAAAAACTTCTTACCTCCTTTTCAGTTTTGGGAGCGGACATCTCCTGTATTACTTTGACTTTGTCTGGGTTCACTTTGATCCCTTCCTTGCTAACAACAAAGCTAAGTAATTTTCCAGTCGATACACCAAAAACACATTTTGTTGGGTTTAGTCTCAACTTGTACTTTTTGAATCTTTCAAACAGCTTTTGCAACACTACCACATGGCTTTCTCCTTCTTTGGACTTGGAAACTATGTCATCCACGTATACCTCAATTTCTTTGTGCATCATATCATGGAACGAAGCAACCATGGCGCGCTGATAGGTGGCCCTAGCATTCTTCAATCCGAACGGCATAACTGTATAACAAAAGGTTCCCCATGTCTTGATGAATGTGGTCTTCTTTTTATCATTCGTATCCATAGGAATTTGATTGTAACTAGAATAGCCATCCATGAAAGAGAATCTGTGGCCTCTTGTTGCGTTATCAACAAGGACATCAATGTGAGGTAATGAGAAATCATCTTTAGGGCTAGCCTTATTCAAATCCCTATAATCTACACACATCCTGACTTTTCCATCTTTCTTCGGAATAGGGACGATATTTGCTACCCATTCTTGGTGTCTAGATACTTCTAAAAATCCTGCTTCCAATTACTTGGTGACTTCCTCCTTGATCTTTAAAGACATTTCAGGGTACATTCTCCTCAATTTCTACTTTTTTGCCTTAGCATTGGGGTATAGTGGGATTTTGTGGGAAGCTACGCTTAGATCCAGCCTTAGTATATCTCGATAAGACGATGCAAAGACATCTATGTAGTCTCTGAATAACTTGATCATGCATTCTCGCTCCGGGTTATCCACCAACCTTAGCTCCTTCTTGTCTTCATCAATCCCCATATTGATCACCTCTATTTCTTCTTCATTTAGGCTGAAGTCTCTTTCTGACCTTTCTACCAATTTGGCAAATTCCTCATTAGCATTCTTATCTTCATCTGAGTCATAGTTATCTATATCCATCATCGAATAAGAATCCATCCTTGAGTTTTTAAGAATCCTTTAATGGGACAATACCTTTACAAGACCCAAATCCCTGGAAGATTTATTTATGCCAAATTGGAAATTATTGACAGAAAGAAAATATGGTAATTGGACAAGGCTAAGAAAAGGTGTAAGTCAAAGATAGAAAAGAAACAAAGCAGTGGATCAGCTGAGAAATACACAAGTTCATTACACTGAAACTTTGATGACAGATAACATGAGTAGAGAATCATACTAAAAAAAAACACAAGTTCATTACATTAAAGCTTCGATAAGAGTTAACATAGATTCAACATTACAAAAGTCTAAGATAGCTTCACGACTAAACAATTACTTTATGGCAACCACATCAATTAATGCCTCAGATCTCCAATTGTTTAGAGGTTTCAAATTGCTAGAAGGCTGGATAACATGGTCTTCTCCTGAGTCTTCCTCCACATTGTTAATGATTAGGCAGACCTAATGACTGGAGGTTCCTTTAATAACTTCGACAAGGACGGGGAATGTTTCCTTCAGATGAGGAATCATCTTTTTCATTTTATTCTCCCTTTTTCCCTCATTGAGAGCCAAGTCATGCTTCATCATTCCTTCCAAAAATGCCTCATACCCCAGACCAAATCTATTCTTGTTCTCTGACAGGATGATCATAGACTTGATTCCTTGCAACTAAACTCCTAAACCTTTCTCGGCTTGAAAATTATTATTGGTTATGATGCGAGTCACAACTTGGTGAACATCTTTGGAGGATGACTCGTCTTTCTTCATTTTTGCTTCTACTAACTGGATGCTATGCAAGAAGTTGTCCACCTCCAGCCCAGTGTTTTTAACATAAGGCACTGAAGTAGGCTTCATTAGTAAGATTTCTTCCTCTCCTCGAATGGTAATCAGACATCCATTTTCAATGTATTTCAAGCATTGGTACGAGGTTGAGGGAACAACATAAGCAGCATGGATCCATAGTCTTCCCAAGAGCATAGTGTATGTAGACTCAATCTCCATTACTTGAAATAATACTTGGAAACAGCTTGGGCCTATCTCGAGTGGAAGGGTCACTTCTCCTAGAATTCGTCTTTTTCTTCCATTAAAGGC
This sequence comes from Ormosia emarginata, assembly GCA_029884605.1. Lineage (NCBI taxonomy): Eukaryota > Viridiplantae > Streptophyta > Magnoliopsida > Fabales > Fabaceae > Ormosia > Ormosia emarginata. Next base: position 593,863 of record JAQQTP010000023.1, read on the forward strand.
TTGCATCGTCATTTCTTGAGGTTTCAGGTCTTCTATGCTCACAGCCAATTAGGACAAGGTATTCCTCGGGAGGACGTTCAATGCGAAACCTTTATCAATCAAAACTTTTGTAATTACATACCCCTAACATTTCAAAGTGATGTGCAAAGCACGTGTGTTATTTCTTGTCGAACGTACCACTTCTTCCTCAGAGAAAGGGATCACATTGACATACCTCATTGGGTCTACCATGTTCACTAAGCTTTCTGGGGTAATATATGAATTCACATAGGCTTCATTTAACACTCTCTATAGTGCTTTGTGATGAGGTTCAAAATTCATGATGAGTGACAAAAAAGAGATCCAGGCTGGGGTTTTCTTGAGTTAGTCTACAATATCATACTCGCTTTGCTTCATGATTTTTAGGAATTCTTCTTCCTCTTCTTCCTTTGTTTCTATGAGGATTGCTTTTTCTTTCCCAGTCTTATCTTTTTTCCTATAGCACCTGCCGCTTCTTGTGATCCCTCATATATCCCCAATACTCTGAACTGCTTGTGCGAGCTCTGCTATTTGAGCGACAGGGCCTGAAGAGGTTTGTCCTACATTACCTTGCGTCTTTACCTCGACATTGTACTTCCAAGGTACAACATGGGTATCACTGTAGGAAAAAGGTATAGGCTTCTTTATTGCTATAAAAATCTTCCCAAAATTTGGAACTTCACCAGCACATGAAAGTTTGAGAACTAAACGCTCCGCAGTATCTATTTCTGTTGCGGATTCTCTTGCTCGAGTAACATCCACTATAGCTAGAGCCATGAATCTTTGCAATTGAGTTTTGAACTCCTAACAGCTCTCAATATCGTGTCCTTTCTCCATATGGTATTCATAATAAGCTTCAGTGTCATATTCAAACCCTACATCCTCCAAGGCTACTGAAGAACAATAGCCTGCTTGGACCAGACATTGGAATATTAACTTCATAGGAGTTTTGACATATGTTACATTTTGAACTCCTTCATTCTCTTTTTCTAATGCATTTACAATTTCCTTCCCATGATTTAGAATTGGGTTGCTAGTAATGCTAGGTCATTTCTCTTCTTCAAAGTCTAACTTTCCGCAGGCAATCAATCTCATCACTATTATTTTAAATACCTCGTAATCTTCAATTGAGTGTCTTGGGTTATCTATATGGAACTTACAAGTTACATTAAGATTATACCAAGCTGGGAATGGGGGTACCATGGGGCGAGCAGGGACACATGCGACCAAGTGCACATTAAACACCTATTGAAACAAATCAGCATTGGAGATTGGCAATTTTGGAAAGGGGGTAGATTCGACGGGGGTCGAGTATACCCTTGGTTTCCTGGATTTCGGGGTACGTGAGGGCGATTGGTATAGGCAGGACGAATTAGGGTATATGGACGTGGCAAGGGAACATTGTTAACTTGGTATGAAGTTTGGTAAGATGGAAAAGAGGGTGGAGGGGCTTGATAAGAAGGGTATGGTTAAGGATTACGAGGAAATCATAAGTTTTGTTGTCGCACGTAGCTGACTTCTGGTTCTTTCTTCTTTATCGGTGCCACCTTCTTAGGAAAATTACTCTCTGTATTTCTAATAGGTAATTTTCTGGCTTTTGCAAGATTCTCAATCCCTTCTTCAGCCACAATCAAGTTAGAAAAATCCCTATAGGTTGCCCCTGCCATAAACCCAATAAAAGGTGCTCTTAAGATCCCTATAAAGAACAAGCTCATTTCTGATGAAGTCAATGGTGGTTGAACCTGAGCTGCCAATATTCTCCATCTTCGGGCGTATTGCTTGAAAGCTTCACTGTGCTTCTTCTGCATTGCCCCTAGTTGTTCTCGGGTAGGCGCAGTATCGATGTTAAATCGATATTGCCCCAAGAATAGGCTTGTCAGATCATCCCAGCAGGAAATCCTTGAATGGTCAAGTTGCATGTACCATTCCAAAGCTGGCCCGGTCAGGCTTTCATGAAAAAAATTGATCAAAAATTTTTGATCCCGTGACCAAATGGCCATCTTAGTGATGTAGGTCTCTAGATGAAACTTTGGATTGGTGCTTCCGTCCTACTTTGAGAAATCCATAATTTGAAGTCCTTGGGGATATTAACTTCAACCTCCGGACACAGTTCATCGATTCCCATTAAGCCATATAAATTAGGACCTTGCATGGCTTTAATTTGCTCTTGCATCTTTCACATCAATTTATCTCTTAATTTTTCTTTTTTGGAGTTGCTGTTTAAAAATATTTTTACTGGCTGCTCATGAGTGACTTCCGCACTGTTATTCCCCCTTTCAAGATTCCTATTCATAGAACCATCTTCTTCATTCGCGTTATTGTTCGCATTTGCATTTACTCCAGTGCCGACAGAGGTTCTATTTGTTGTTCTAAGGGTCTCAGTTAACTGTCTCAGTAAATTTTGGACCCTTGATTATCCTTCTGCCATTGCATTGATTCTTTCCCTTATTTCATCCATCTCTTGATTCAAATTTCTTTCTGAGCTTGACATCTCTTTCAACCTAGTTTGCAGCCTTGTTTCGTAGGTCTGGGTTTATATGATCTGCATTTTTTGAGGATGAGCAATGGTTCAAAACTTTTACCTAATAATTGTAAAAAAATCAAATTATTATTTTTCAAGATATTGTGTTCATTATTTGTTAGAAGATCGTTAGTGGTTTTATGTTAAGTAGATTTGAAGTGAGTATCTTTGATCTTTGCTTGTCGTGACTATTACCCAGAACGTCTCGTTCAAAAGTATTGAGTCTCAAGTGAAATATGGGATTAGAAAATGAGTGTTGAACCAATCGCATTTCATTAATTCAACTGAAAAGATATGTAACCGTCATTTTAAAAGTGTACATCATTAGATCATTTCTCAACGAAATACATCATGACTTAGCCAAATGAGACTATTCTCTATCTAAATACACCTTGGTCATTTGTTTCATTTGCCCTATAAGGTTCTTGCAGTACTCAATAAAGTCACTGATTTCTACCGGTGTCTCAATAGGGTTGACCATCTTATCATCCTTCTTCAAATGATATGGAGTGTTTGTGATTGTCTCGTTAGCTAAACATGCTAATTTTGTAAAACGACTTATCCAAAAACAGACTTCTTCCTTCCATCCATTAATGTCCTCTCTATCTTGTTCCACCTGATCCATCAGTTTCTTTATATTTTCCTGTTCTTATTATAATGTCACCTCATATTTTGTAATTATTTCCTTCATGTGGAGTTTATTATTTTTTATCACATCTTCATACCGCTCAGATGCCATTTTCATTTGCTGCCTCATTTCTTCTACCAGCTGCATCGCATTACCCTGGGTTAATTTGGCATTCTTGAGCTACTTCTTAAGTTGTTGGTTTTCAAGCAAGCTCTGTCTCTTTCTTGCCTTTAGAGCCCTAATTCCTTGTTTGCGGCCTCCAGACAATGCTTGGTCTTCAGCAGGTAATCATGTCCTATCTTCATCTTTTTGTTAGCCCCTTCGAAAATGTGGTCATTTTCAATATTTTCTCGCTTCAAGGCTGCATATTCATGGCGGGTCTCTCTCAACTCAGCTTCCATTTTCTCTTTTTCCTTTTCCATTTTTGTTAACCTTGCTTTCATCTCTTCATTTTCAATCAAGATTGAGGTTGAAGATTCACTAACCCTAGGAATTATCGGGGTCTTGAATGGTAACTTGATTTCTAGAACTTTGTCTCTAACCCATTGGTAGTAATTTTCCTTGGCTACACAACTTCTGACTCCCAGTTCTTTTCCCCTTCGGATGAGTCTATCCCAAGCATTTCAGACCTTTTGAAATGATTCAGTGTTTTCTGTGTCCATATAGTAAAGAATAAAAGGGGTTATTTGGACTTCCGCAGGTGGTCCCATTATAGGATAACCAAGTTGTCGCTATGCTAAGGCTAGATTGTAATTAATACAACCTCGTGTACCCATGAGGGGTACATTTGGAAACCTTCCACACTGGTAGATGATAGTCCCTACATCCTTCCACCGAGGATACCATCTTATCTGTTTTTCATCCAATTTCGCCAAATGGTCTGCCCATTCACGGCTGCTTATGCTCTTTAACTGGTACAGATTGAAAGTCAGCGATAGGGCAATCTACTTTGCATGACCTATTGAAAACATGAGATGTGAGCTAAACATATAGCATCAGCAAGTAGCAGAGAATCCTCTTGCCATTCTTTCATAACAAAAGTTTAGGGTAGAGTAAACATCCGTGAGAATGGCTGGGACCGGGTTGTCGATGTTAAACTTGCAAGCAAGGAACACATCAATTGCTGTATAATCCATATAATCATCAATATTAGGAAACAAGAGTATGCCGTAAATGGTGAGGGCTAGTACATCCATGAAAACATCCCAATCTCCACTTTTGGCTAAGTGACGCATATGTCCTTCGAGGTACTCTCTTAAAAATCCTTTGGTTCCCTTCCTATTTTGCTGCGCACCTTGTAGGTCTCTCATATGTACTTTCAAAACATTTGCTATGGTTTGAATGGATGCATAGTGTCCCATGTAATAGTATGGCTTTTTACCTTCCAACGGCAATCCCAGAATCTGCTCGAATTCTTCCAAAGTGGGGACTAGCTGAAAATCTTGAAAGGTGAGACATCGAAGAGGTGGGTTGTAATATTGGGCCACTGTAGTGATGGCTTCCACTTGCACATTCACCTCTAATAAGTCCATAATCTCCTCATACTTTGATGCGAATGTCAAACGTTGGGTTTTTTTCAGCATTCATCCCATACTTACTAGGCTCTCAGTGTTGACTTTCTTGGCCTTGAGTCGCAGAGTCTTCTTCAAGGTCATATCATTGTGATCTGATCCCATATTTTTTTATCAAAGATACTCACTTCAAATCTTGATTGAGTTTAATAGTTCTCTAACAAATTTTCCTAAGGAAAGACACAAAGATTAGAGTATAATAAAGAAACATGGTCCAAGGATGCAAAAAAAAAAAAATAGAATGAATGCAATGATAGTTGGTCCGTTAATAGTGATTTGCCCCCTTTTTATAAAAACATTTTATATCTAAGTAAAAAAAATTTCTTTAAGAGGGGTATGATTATGACTTATCACATTAATGAACCGCACTACCTATGATGTATATGTACAATGGAGATTATAACATGGATGATTTTAAAGATAACGAAAAGGTACGCTTCTTTTGTGCCCCAAAGGATTTCCTTAAATTTGAGGAGTTCTATCCTAAGGATCTATGGGTAATTCTGATCCGTGAGAACTTTCATGGGGTGGCTCTATCATTCTAAAGGCCTCTAAAGCTAAGTCCTATTTCATAATGTTGACCACAAACAGTGCATAAACCACTAGGTGTGGGACATTCATGAAAAAAATACACTCTAGATGAGATTTTTGCAATAACCAAACAAAATGTACATCCAAAATGGCTACCACTACCTAACTTAGGCATCACTCAGACCCGAGTGTATGGTCCCACTCGAATATGTGTGATAAATGTTTAAGTACAGTGTGTGTAGGGAGCATACAAACCTTTATAATCTTAAAACTATCCACCTCTTGCAAAACAAAGCAAACACAATACAAATTCCCAAAGGTTCTCTACCCTAAGGTTTGCATAACAAATAAAAATTATAGTTAAAATAATCAATAAACAAATTAAATTAAAAAAGAAAAAAAAAACAAAAAAAACAAAAAAAAGATAAAATAAACATATAAATGTCACAATATTTGCACAACCAATTTACGAAGGCTTGACTCTCAAGAATCCCCAGTGGAGTCGCCAACTATCGCGACTAGGATCGTGACGGGAGCGGCAAAAAATAAATTATTAAGAAAAATAAATAGAGTCGCCACCAATTTTTTTTTATTAAGAAAAATTGGAAAACCTAAGAAATATAGTCTTTGAAATCAGATTGGATTCAGGAGTCGGTTATGTATAGGGAAGGGTGGAACTTAATTCCATAGCACCCCTATTACACCCGTCTTGAAACGGTACCTTAAGTCAACTATGCAAATTTTAATAATCTCAAATATATTTATTTTACCCCTTAAAAAAATTTGCCAATATTCATAAAAAGAAAAAGAAAAACATAATTATGAAAATTTAATTTTGGCTTGAGAGAATTGAGATTTTGTTCCTATGTATCCTCAAATGCAATGAGGAATTCAAAGTCACGTCGTTCTTTAGAAAAACGATTGTGAGTTGGTTATATTTAATCTTGAAAAGATTTTTTTTTATTTTTGAAAGTTCATTTGATTTGTTTTTTTAAAAAAAAGTCATCAAGTTGTCACAACTTAGATTATTTTAAAAGCTGCAAGATTAATAAGCTGTCACACCTCAGCTAATCTCGTTTTATTCTTTTTTAACAAGGCTTTATTATTATTATTATTATTATTATTATTATTATTATTATTATTATTATTATTATTATTATTATTATTATTATTATTATTATTATTATTATAACGAATCATCAAGTTGTCACAACTTAGATGAATTTTAAAAGTGTAAGATTAACAAGCTGTCACAACTCAGTTAATCTCGTTTTATTCTTTTTGTTTTGAAAAAGAAAAAAAATCAAGTCAACAAAAGAAAAGCAAAACATTTTTTTTAAAAAAAAGGGCAATTATAAACATTTTTCTTTATATCAACTACTAAAGACTCAAATAATAAATAAGAAGAAAAGCACAAAAGAGTGGCTAGCCCAAAACAAAATAAAACCCATATGCAAATTAAAGCGTAAAAAAATCCTTTGATCCGGTAATAACAACCCACTAAACAAAAAAAAACTTAAGCAAAAAAGAATGGACCCGGACTTTTAATTAAAGCCCAAACGACCCAAAACCACATAACCCAATACCATAAAAAAAAAACAACTAAATCCTAATAAAAACCACACTCCCAACAAAAAGACCACACTAAACTCTTAGACCAAAACATTCATTGTAAGCCCAAACAACACAAACTCAACTAAACCCAGAAGAAAGAAAACTAACCCCCCCACCAAAAAAAGGTTTTAGAATTATTTTAGCTTTTTAGTTTTTTTAACAATAAGTTACCAGCAAAATAAAGAAAAAAAAAGAAAAGAAGAAGAAGAAGAGACATCTAATCTGAGGCAAGCAACGAAACAAAGACCACAAAAAATGGGGGAAGTTTCAAATAGAGCTTGGAACAGTGGGTTCAGAGGGGTAGTTTTCTGGTTCCAGGAAGGGGCGGTGGTTACAGTGGGCGTGGTAGCTGGTCACGGCAGTGTGGGGTTGATGGTGTTTGGAGGTCGTGGTTGGTGGTTCGACGTGGTGGCTAGTTCTGCAGGGAGCGACAGATCAGGATATGGGCAGCCATGGCTAAGCTTGCAGCGGTGGCATGGAGGTTCGTAGTAGGTTGAGGAGATGTGGACGAGGAAGAGTGGTGGTTGTGCGTGGCTGGGATGAGCCTGAGGTTTTGGATTTGGGGTTGCGGGCTTCGTGGTGGACTAGGATGGCTGCCATGGAGGACGGTGGGTTGCTTGGAGGTTGGGTATGTGGTGGAGGCCTGGTTGCTTGGAGGCCTGGTGGTTTGGTGGGTTAGGTGTTGGATCGGGGTTGGTGAGGGCTGATTGGAGAAGCCGTGGTGATGGTGATGGTGAAGGGGCCGCGGTGGTGGATGGTGATGCGACGTGGTGTTCCAAGGTCGAGGATCCGTGGTGGTTGCGTGAGAGGTTGTCGTGAAAAGGGGTTGTTCTGTATGTGTGTGTGCAAGTGGGGGGGGAGGACGATGATGGTGTGGTGGTTGGATCTGGTTCGTTTGGAGGTGGTGGTTCGTTTGTTTACTGTGGTGAGCGAGGCCATGAGTGTTCTACTTGGTTTTGATTTAGTTGCAGGTTTGGTTTCAAGTTGGAAGCTGAACCTTTTTTGGTTCTGTATTTGGGAATTTGATTTGTGTAGAGGTTTGATGTATTGTGTGGAGAGTGAAAAAGGTGCGTTGAAGATGGTTGGGCGATGCCTACCGCAAACGCACGGTTGTATCGCGTAATAAAAGTTTGTTCCCATAGAGACTTAGTATTGATTACTAGTTTCTTTTCACAATGGTGATTAGCTAAACTAAAATCGTATTTAAAATGACAAGTTATTGGAAAATCGAATAAAGATTTGATTTAATAACAAAGAAAATAAACTCTTGGGATTATGGTTCTTCACAATGACGATTGACACTTAAAACCAAATTTCCTAATGCTATGGATGCTGGATTTTTAAAGGTAAAATAAGCAAATGTAATTACTACCTTCTTTCAAAGAACAATAGTGTGTTTAAGCTAATAAACGACTTATTTTAGTTAGCAAAAATCTATTAAGAATAGATATTTGTCACAAGCTCAAGAGAATATAATCTATTTTCATGATTCAATCCCCTTGTTCAATCTTATAGTTCTAATATCAAACTTCACCTTTCAATTCTTCACTTAATATCTAAAATCATGCAAATATAGACCATATATTTGTAAACAATAAAAATACTAAGATTGAATTAAAAAGATTAACACCCATAACAAAAAGAGAAAATCAGAAATAACAACAACCCTCCATTAGAATACCTACAATCCTAAGATTAGATAATTACTCACTCATATTTATAATAGAAGCAACCAAATATAATTGAAACATTAAGGATATAAGAAAAGGAGAGAGATAGATAATAAAGGAGAAGAAAAGGAACCCTTAATCGACTTTTATAAAACTCCAGCAAAGTTACAAGAATGTCTAACAAAAATAAAGAACAAGAGAACTAATTTTATCTAAGAATGAGAGAAAAGATATGAGATTTTTGTCCCCTCTTTGCTCAGAAAACCACTCCCTTTATAGCCTATTACAGCCCCATTTACAACCCATTACAACACCTCTTTGAATCCTTCAAGAATAAATGGGCTGTTACAAAACTAATCTGAATTATGGCCATAATGGCCATTACTAGCTGGCAGTAATTCGTTCTAGTTGGCTCTTCAAATTCTAATTGCACGAATTATGGCCATAATGGCCATTACTACCTGGCCATAATTCTCTCTGGCTGGTTTCTTCAAATTCAGGGCTATCCACAAATTATGGCCATAATGGCTATTACTGGTAAGCCATAATTCTCTCTGGTTAGAACATTCTTGCCACACAAAATATGGGTGTAATCCCCAACACTGGTCATCCATAATTCCTTATGTTTCCATCCAACTCTTTCTTATTTTCCATTATTGTAATTGGCTAGCTGACATGAAAAATAATTTTGATGATAACAAACGTGATGAAGATGATGGATAGTCCAAGTACCAAGAGTAAGCATTGCAACAAGAAAGCAAAGATCTCAATTATGCTCAACTTAAGGAGAAGGTCCATTCTTATCTCATGAAGGTTTTGATAACAATAAAATCATGTCAAAGACCAAGTCTAAAAGAAGATTAAATGGTATAGCTTATAGGACTTAGGGTCTTTTTGTAAGAAGCCTTCTGGATATCTCAAATATGTTTTCAAATATTTAAATATGGTTTTCACATGCTAAAATACTCAACAAACAAGTTTTAAAAGGCTAGTCCTGATGGTAATTCAAATTTATGAAAAATAGTCAAGTTTGAGTTTTGAAAAAATGACCTTTAGTTACTCTTTTAATCATAACTTTCAAAATAATTTGAGCTTTGTTTTGAAACTTTTTTCATTTGAAAATAGCCTCAAATATCTTTCCAATGACTAGTCATTTGCTTTAAACGGATAAGAAATGAAGAAGTTATGACCATTTAAAGTTAGATTTCAAAATCAGAGTGGTGTATTCGAATAACCACATAGTTATTCAAATAACACAACCCAGAAAACGTTCCAAAACATGTTTTTAAAGATCTATTCAAATAACTAAAGGGTTATTCGAATAACACAACCTAGAAAACATTCCAGAACATGTTTTTGAGGATCTATTCGAATACCAAATGTGTTATTCGAATAAACACGACCAAAAACACACAACGACTAGGTTTCTATGCCTTTAATGTGATATTAAATGATATCCAATGGCTATTTTCTCAAGAACACTATAAATAGATATTTTTGGGTCATCTTTTATACACACCCAACTATCTAAAATAATTCTTTTATGCTTTGATTCGTATTTCATATTTTTTACTATTTCCTGTGCTCTTTTCACCAAAACTTTGAGATATCCTTATAGAGCTTCTTAGCGCTTCAAATTGTATTACTTACTCTTTGTGAGAGTTTCTCTTCATCTATATTCTGCTTCTTTATAAAAGGGTGAGGTATCCCTTAGTAAATTTGTGAGGGTGAGGTATCCCTCATTAAAACGGTGAGCTATCCCTTAGTGAAATTGCAAGGGTGATGTATCCCTGTTATCGATGCTCAAGCACAAGGGTGAGGTATCCCGAGGTGTGAGGAGCGCTCAGGTTTGTAAAGGTTGCAGACACCTGTTTTAAGCCTAAAGGTATAGTAAAAAATCTCGGATAGTTTTTTGAGGACTGGACGTAGACCACAAATGGTTAGTGGCTGAACCAGGATAAATATTGTGCCTGCTCTTCTCTTCTTTGTCTCTTTTTTTTCAGCAATTTATTTAATATTACTTACCTATTGATTTGTTGTGTTTAAAGCTTTCTATTATCTTCCTTATTCTCGCATTTGTTTAATATATAGGTTCGAAGAAATTTGCTTTTATAAGAGTTTGCAAAAAGTTTTTTATTACTCAATTCATCCCCCCCTCTTGAGTACTGAAGCTACTTGGGTAACAAGTGGTATCAGAGCTAAACATTTGTATAAAGAGCTTAGCCGCTTCAAGAGTACATGGCTTCATCAAATGGTTTTTCAAAAAGAACTTTCATAAACTGACCACCCTTTTTCAATGGAGATGGTTATGTATATTGGAAGGAAAGAATGAAAATTTTCATCAAAGCTATTGATCTAGATGTGTGGGATGTTGTCAAAAATGGCACATTTATACCTACGCAAGAGGTCAATGGTATAAAGATTGAAAAATAAAGAAGTGAATGGTCTAATGATAATAAAAGAAAAGTTCAATATAATTTAAAAGCCAAAAACATCATTACCACAACTTTGGGGTATGATGAATTTTTTAGAATCTCAAATTGCAAAACTGCTAATGAAATGTGAGACACTTTACAAGTTACCTATGAGGGTACTAGTGAAGTTAAGAGGTCGAGAATTAATTCTCTTACTCGTGAATATGAATTATTTACAATGAATCAAGGAGAAAGCATTCAAGAAATACAAATGAGGTTCACCCACATTGTAAATCATCTTGCATCATTAGGAAAGAATTTCTCTAACGAAGATTTGATTAACAAAGTGTTGAAATGTTTAAGCAGGATTTAGCAGCCTAAGGTGACAACTATTTCAGAGTCAAGAAATTTGGAAACTATAACTCTTGCGACTCTTTTTGGAAAACTTCAAGAGCATGAATTAGAGTTAAATAGACTCAATCAAAGTGAAGAAAATGATAAGAATAAAAATAAAGGAATTGCACTCAAAGCCACTTCCTCAACTAATGATGGTGATGGTGATAATGATGATAGAGAAGGCACATAACTAAATGAAGAAAACCCCAGCCTTTTGGTAAGAAAATTTATAAAAATTCTCAGGAAAAAGAAAAATCAGAGAAAAGCATCATCAATTCCAACTTGCTTCGAGTGTGGTAAACTTGGACACATGAAGATGGAGTGCCCAATTTTTGAAAAGAAAATGGAGAAATTTGAAAAGAAACCCTTCAAGGAAAGAAAGGGAAGAAGAGCCTATATAGCATGGGATGACAATGACATGCACTCAATTGATAGTTCAGATAGCGAAGAAGTTCATCTATGTCTTATGGCCAAAGGAGAAGAAGAAGAAGAAGAAAGCGACAATGAGGTAATTTCTAACTTTGACTTATCTCCTTCTTATGATGAACTTCAAGATGCTTTCGAAGAATTGCATGACAAATCAATAAAGCTCACAAAATTAATTTCTACATCTAAGAAAACAATTTCTTCTTTGGAAAACCAAATTCTAATTTTGAATAAAGAAATTGAAGAATTAAAAATTGAAAATGAGACATTAGGATTAATTGATACATGCTCAACCTGCACTTCATATGCTTCTACATCTTCATCTTGTTCATCTTGTCATATTCTTGAAAAAGAAATTAAAGATTTAAAGAACACTCTTTCTAAATTCACTTTTGGAAGAGATGATTTAAATATTTTATTAGGAAAATAAAGAGTTATTTTTTAAAAAGCTGGGATAGGATATAATCCGAAAAATCAACAAAAGTTTTATAAAAATTTCTTTGTTAATTCTAGTATTTTATATAGTCCTTTTATTAAATGTTTCTATTGTGGAAAGAAAGGACATAATGCATCAACATGCAATGCAAGGAAAAATGTTAATACAAGAATTGGAACAAAAATAGTTTGGGTTCCTAAGGGTACTATACCCAAAACTGACATTCAAGGACCTAAGAAAATTTGGGTACCAAAAGCCAAAAATTGAATTGTGTTGTAGGTGTGCTTGAAGTCCAAGAGCTGACTTTGGCATTTTGAAAGTGGCTACTACAAGCACAAGACCGAAAATAATTCCAAGCTCTCTTCCTTGTTTTCATGAAGCTTGGACTTGCAATCTTTGGATAAAAATATCCCATAATGTATCTTGTAAGTACACTATCTTTGGGTAAGCTTTCTTCTCTCAGAATGCATATATGTATGTGTTCAATGTGTTTTCCTGACAGGATTATTTGAATAACCCTATGGTTATTCGAATACCAAATGTCAGCAGCTCAAATTGCTTTTTTTCTCAAATTGCTCTATTCGAATAACTTTGTAATTATTTGAATAATCTAATGCCTGCTGATATCTGTCTTTTTCTATATGCATCTGGAGTATTCGAATAAATGACTCTATATTCAAATACATCTTTTTTTCAAGGTTTCTAATTCTACGCTGGGTATTCGAATAACTTAGCAGTTATTCGAATAAATGTCTGGCAACTGGTCACGACGTTTTACCATGCAATATATATGTATTATTAGTGCCCCATTTCTATTTCTTTATTGAATGCCCAACTAAATGTATTTGGCCAAATTTTGACTCTATGGATGACATGCTTTTGCTGAAATGCATCTTATTTCTTTTGAGCCTAAATTTATGCCTTAAATGAAAAGCACATGATGCACTTAAATGTATATTTCTTAGATTGCTCTTGCCCCTTCATTTTGTCAAGAATTTTTTTTTTGCACATGTTAAATTCTTTGTAATGCAAATGCTTAATGTAATTGGCTACTGTTTTGATAAATATATGAACGTGGTATCAAACAAGTGGTTACTTGGCCAAATTAATCAATGAAATATCTTTTGCCCTTGTGAACTCATTTGTTGTTTTGCCTTATTATTTTGAATGCTTACTTGCTTATGAGTTTGGCTAACCTCTATGGATCCAAAAATTAATGGATACTAAAGAAAACCTTTGAATTTTGTTGTAGGGAGATAACTACCTCAAGCACACATTTAAATGGAAAAAGTTCATTCAACTTGAGGACAGTAAAGTATCTTTATCCCTAAGCTATTGTGATATTCTATGGATTATATGATACTTATAAATTGATCTTAAATGATTAGAATTTTTTTCACATGAGATGTATGCTTCGCATTTACAAAGTACCTAATTGAATATTAACTTGCTAATTTTGTCATTGTATATTGAGTAGATAATATTAGTTCTATACATACTTTATTCCCTATAGCATATTTTGTCAAGGTGAAATAATTCTCTTGACATATGGCAAAAATATAAGAAATTGACAAATGCAATTGGCTGCTTTTTAATCTATGAATGAAAATATGTTTTGAGCCTCATTATGTTTGCCTTGTTGAATATTGAGTGGTTGATTTGCTAAAATAGCAAGGATATTAGATGTAATGCTGAATTTTAAATCTTGCTAATTTGTTACTTTAAACTTGAATAAATATCATATTGCTTTAACTCTATGTCTTGCCCCATCTTTTTTATCATGACAAAAGGGGGAGAAAAAGTTTGAGTTCTTTGTTTGAGAAAAGTCAGGGGGAGAAAAAGTAAAAATTAGGTAAGACAAAAATGGAAAATGGATTCCAAAAGTAAAGAGAAGCTATTGCGCACATCTCTGATATAAATCACCTCTTACGAAATAGGGGAGATTAAGTTTCTCAAATTAACTTTGTAAATACCAATTTATCTAAACTAATTCTTTTCTCAAATGTTAGTTTGTCATCATCAAAAAGGGAGAGAATATAATTGGCTAGCTGACATGGAAAATAGTTTTGATGATAACAAACATGATGAAGATGATGGATAGTCTAAGTACCAAGAGTAAGCATTGCAACAAGAAAGCAAAGATCTCAATTATCCTCAACTCAAGGAGAAGGTGCATGCTTATCTCATGAAGGTTTTGATAACAATAAAATCATATCAAAGACCAAGTCCAAAGGAAGATTAAATGGTATAGCTTATAGGACTTAGGGTCTTTTTGTAAGAAGCCTTCTGGATATCTCAAATATGTTTTCAAATATTTAAAAATGGTTTTTACATGATAAAATACCCAACAAACAAGTTTTGAAAGGCTAGTTATGGTGGCAGTTCAAATTTATGAAAAATAGTCAAGTTTGAGTTTTGAAAAATTGACCTTTGGTTACTCTTTTGATCATAATTTTCAAAATAATTTGAGTTTTGTTTGAAACTTTTTTCATTTGAAAATAGACTCAAATATTTTTCCAATGACTGGTTATTTGCTTTAAATAGATAAGAAATGAAGAAGTTATGAATATTTGAAGTTAGATTTCAAAATCAGAGTGGTGTATTCAAATAACCACATAGTTATTCGAATAACACACCCCAGAAAACATTCCAGAATGTGTTTTTAAAGATCTATTCAAATAACCAAAGGGTTATTCGAATAATACAACCCAAAAAATGTTCCAGAACATGTTTTTAAGGATCTATTCGAATACCAAATATGTTATTCGAATAAACACAGCCAAAAACACACAACGACTAGTTTTCTATGCCTTTAATGTGATATTAAATGATACCCAACGGCTATTTTCTCAAGAACACTATAAATACATGTTTTTGGGTCATCTTTTATACACACCCAACTATCTAAAATAATTCTTTCATGCTTTGATTCGTATTTCATATTTTTTACTATTTCCTGTGCTCTTTTCGCCAAAACTTTGAGATATCCTTAAAGAGCTTCTTAGCGCTTCAAATTGTATTACTTACTCTTTGTGAGAGTTTCTCTTCATCTATATTCTGCTTCTTTGTAAAAGGGTGAGGTATCCCTTAGTGAATTTGTGAGGGTGAGGTATCCCTCAGTAAAAAGGTGAGGTATCCCTTAGTGAAATTGCAAGGGTGAGGTATCCCTGCTGTCGAGGCTCAAGCACAAGGATGAGGTATCCCGAGGTGTGAGAAGCGCTCAGGTTTGTAAAGGTTACAGGCCTGTTTTAAACCTAAAGATACAGTGAAAAATCTCAGATAGTTTTTCAAGGACTGGACGTAGGCCACAAGTGGTTAGTGGCTGAACCAAGATAAATAGTGTGCCTGTTCTTCTCTCCTTTATCTCTTTATTTTCAGCAATTTATTTAATATTGCTTACCTATTTATTTGTGGTGTTTAAAGCTTTCTATTATCTTCCTTATTCTTGCATTTGTTTAATATATAGCTTCGAAGAAATTTGCTTTTATAAGAGTTTGCAAAAAGTTTTTTATTACTCGATTCACCCCTCCTCTTGAGTACTAAAGCCACTTGGGTAACAACCATTCCACCTATTATCAAAACAAAGCAAAAAGGTAGTAAAATAGAACAAAAGTAAAATAAAATCCTAAAATCAAAAGCATAAACATAGAAATCAGAAGCATAAAATTCTAACTTATCAAACTCCCCCATGCTTAAACCTTTGTTTGTCCTCAAGCAAAATATCTATGAATGATAGTTATTCTTTTGCACGAAACAATTAGCAACTTTCCATCCTAACAGCCAAAGATAAAGACAAACAAACAAACAAATATACAATGTCAAGTCTCCATTTAGCTAGAAGCGGTCCCAAACTTTATCAAAAATAATGTAGAATGTATACCTACACCTTTAAACACTCAAACAGAATTCTCATCCTTTGGATTTCCCTAAAGTAGATGCATGAACTTTTCTTAATCTTCTTCTCTTCCTTTATTTTTTTTTCTTCTTCTTATTTGAGGAGAAGTGTTGGTGATTGCTTTTTATGCTCCATCTCACTTTCAAACCACATTTAATGGTAGGTGCATTTTATGCTCCATCCTACCTTTTAGAACTTGCATCCACCTAGGTACTCATACCAAAGACCTTTTTGAATTCGAAGCCTAAGTACTTAGAATGAAATTCTTTTTAGGTCTTAATTCCCTCAACGTTCACCTCTCCTTAACTTCACATTATCATAGTGCCAAAAGTAAAGGTATGCAAACCAGGCCTAAATCTAGATAAGAGAGACTCAACCCAGTATACTACCATTTATCATCATGCATGGATTGTCAAAAAGTAAAGTGTAACACCCTAATACCGGTAACCTAATATATCAGAATATACCTGGATAAGCAGTATTAGTTATGCTACTTCTAACTTAACATAATACTAATCCATATCATTTGAACAAATAATAATGGAGAGCCTTGCGGAAAACTAAAAGTTATACATATAACATCGCCACTAAAGGCTTATTGTATACATAACTTCTTGTACAAACTAAAAGCAAGTAAATAAATACAAGCTTTAAACTAGAAAGTATAAAAACTATCTTTGTCTTCATACTTCTTCTTCTTGCCTTTGGATGAACTTCCACCTGGATTTACATGGCAACAGCGGGGTGAGAAATCACATTTCTCAGTATAAGTATACCAAAACCAGCAATTTAAACATGTAAAATGAATAAACCCAACTGAACTAATATTTCCTGTATAAGAAACAATTACAACTCTCTCTTTATGTAACGTTCTTAAGCGAACTATAATTCTGTTCTGATAACCGAAACTACGATGACATCAAACAACCGCCCATAGAATTATTTGAAATCATCGGCCAGACAACCGCCCATACAAATTGTCACCAATAATACGAGAGTAACACATACACAAATATATTCACCAAACAAACTATTACATAATGCAATGATGGAATGATGTATGTTTATGCTCAAAGAAAAGTGTATGATAGTGTTGGTGCAATGTCATGAATACTTAACTATTCCCCTAGGTGCAGAGGAATTCTGCCATGATAACGTGTGACCCCTTATAGCCTACTTTTAGGAACGAAGTCTGTCATCACAACACATGACCTCCTACACCCCTAGGTAGGGAGGGAATCTGATACGATAACAAGTAACCTCCTATAACCTACCAAGTAGGGAGGGAGTCTGCAATCATATCATGTAACCTCCTATAACCTACCATAAACTGAGTGGATGCCTCCACCATTTGCTCTCTAGGAATAGCAAGCATATGTGAAATGTGAAGTGTGTGTAATGCGGAGTTATGTCCTAACTCTAACATAACTGCCACATGATCTCATACTAAGTCCATCTTGCATTACTAACTCCACCTCTTCTCTGTGGGAGTATTTCATGCACTACGACATTAAACCAATGCCAACTAGACTTAGTATACTGCTGTCTTTGCATTACTAACTCTCTTTAACTCTTTGAGAGCTCTTCATGCACTATGGCATTCACCCTTGCCAGTTAGGGTCTATGGTACTTAACTTTTGCCAACTCGGCACCTTAACTCTTAACTCTCGCCACTTAGGCACTATGACACTCCACTATTGCCATCTTGGCACCTTGGCCCTTAACTTTTGCCACTTAGGCACTATGGCACTCTACTAATGCCATCTCGCTTCTTAAATCTCTTATCACCTCTCTTGTGACATCTCTGCAACTTTAAGTTGCTTAAGAAGCTAAGTTCTTGATCTCTAGCAATCCATGTCTAATGGGTGCATTACTTTTCTTTTATCTTCCTTTGTATGCCACTAGGTCTTTCTCTCAAAGAGATAACCTCTCAAGTGTCTCAACAATCTTTACTAAGCATAAACAAAGGATCTTAACAACTAGGGATTTCAAATCATCAAAATAACATCTTTGATGAAATCTGCTCTGGACCCTTTAAAAGGCTAATTTTCATAAATGCACCAGAGGTACATCCTACCTTCAATGATTCTAAAATTTTATAGGCAAATAGCCTTATGTCTTAGCTTTCAAATGGCTCTGGAATCAACTCATTTCGATATTGGTAGCTCGAGTTATGATAAAAACACTACAGGCTGTCAGAAATGAGTTTTCTTCTGTTTCGAGTCTATTCGAATACCTCTGGTGGTATTCGAATACCACCCACGAAAATTCACTTTCTGGAGCTGTCTGTGGTGTTTTATTCGAATACCAACCTTGGTATTCGAATACCACACTGTAGAATAGCCCTCCTGGAGCAGAAAACAACTGTGTTTCTTGTTCTATTAATTATCTTATCATATCTCAATCCTCAAACATGGATTCTAAGTGATTCTAAGTTCCTAACTAGTTCATTAACACTTAGGAAACATCAATCACTAACTTAAACATCTTGATTTGGATCAAACACCAAAAATCACCCTCTTGGTTGTTCATGACCTAGGTTCAAACTCAAGAACCAACTAGCTCCAATCTATGGATAAATCCATCTATCTTATTCTCAAAAAGCTAAAAACATACTAACTTAGTCCTTGAAATCAAGAACCAAGCCAAAAACATGGATTTGACTACTCAAACCCCTATTTCCATTCACAAAACCTATGTTCATTCAAGATGAATCAAAGGAATAGATGAATAGAAATCCCCTACCTCTTGCTAGATGAAGATCTTGAAGCCTTGATCTTTGTCTTTGATCTTTCCCCTTTGATTTTCTTCTTTTCCTTCTTCCTTTCTCTTCTCCTCTCTATTATGTTTTCTGACTCTCTAATATCTCAACCGTGAGATATTAGACAAGGGAAGTCAAATACGACTTCTCTTGGATAAACACTAAAACTTTGATCTGCTAAGAACACTCAGATTCTACCAAATCTAGTATTTTAACCTCCAACAGATTTAAAATAAATCCTAGTATTCATTAAAAATTATGTTGTACTTTTTTTTCCACTTTTCCATATCTGCTGAGGGTAAATCCGGTATTAAAATGCACAACCGGTATGCCGAAAAATACTAAATTAATTCTGATTACTCTGAAATTTTAACCACACCTTACTTAGCTTATTTGTGACCTAGAAACAAATTATCTAAACTTGTTTCCCTTTAAATAGCAGTTTATGCTATTTTATGAGTCATTTTAAGCCACTTTCCACACTCTATATTGCAGCAAAATGCTTAAACTAACTTTGTTTAGCACAAATCTTCACTGGCATATCAAACAACTTATATGCTACCTTTGTACACATATAAAAGTCTAATATGTTTTTTTTTTCGAGATGTTACATAAAGCATGCTAGTGAACTGTGCAAAATGGTACAAAAGATTTTTTTTCTTTTTTTTTTCAAAACTAAGCAAAAATTCAAACACAAAACTAACTACAAAGGAAAAAAAACTAACTAACTAATGACAAGCCCCCTATTATTTTCCACCAATCCACCTATTATCAAAACAAAGCAAAAAGGTAGTAAAATAGAACAAAAGTAAAATAAAATCTTAAAATCAAAAGCATAAACATAGAAATCAGAAGCATAAAATTCCAACTTATCACTAGGGTGTTTAGTTTGGTTTCTTGGTGGTTGCTATTTCGAGGAGGGATGGTTTGGGTTCAACATGGTGAGGTTGCCTTAGTTCAAAATGCAGGGATGGTGAAGGTTGAAAGAGGTGCCATGGAGCTTGGCTTGTGATTTTTGCAGTACATGCTTCTTGGTTATTGAAGAGGAATGAAGAAATGAAAGGGGACAGGAAAGTCCAAGATTCACATGTTTATGAGCTAAAACCAATGATAAGATTTCTTACCTTCAGCTAAAAAAATTAGGAGATGGTTGTCAAGGAACAAAAAAAATGATTTAGCTTCCAAAAAAATCTTCTTCTTTACTTCACTTTCTCTCTAAATCTTCACAAACTCGTTTCCTCCAGAAGCAATTCCTCACCCTCTATGATTTCCTCTGATTTTTTTTCCAAAAATCTCAAACCCCTCCTAAATTTGTATTTTCTCATTTATATAACCAAGCACTATGAGAATCAAAACAAAACAAACATGGGGAACAAAAACTGTGTGATGGAACTAGAATGAAGCATATGCAGCAAGTAATGGGGAGCACACAACATTGTCTTTACTGTGATGTTATGTGTGCAGAGAAAATGCCAAGGAGTAGTGGGATGTTTTGCTCTTTATGTGTATACATGAAAATGGAGGGTGTGTGTGTGCAGTGCACGGTGTCTGGTGGAAAACGGGAAAAAAAAGGGAGAAGACTAAGAAAAGGCAAATTGGGATCAGACTAAAAAATAGAAGTAAACAAGGGAAAGGAAAAAGCTGCAACGACAGCCTCATCTCCTTTTTTTTATTATTTTTTTATTTTTATTTTTCTACTTTTATTGTTGTTGTTTTTTTTATAGATTTTTTTGTAATCACAATTTCTTCTGAGCTAAACAAATTTGTGGGCCAAAAAAAAAAGAAGTAGGCTAAACATAGTTTTTGGGCCAAAAAAAGAAATGGGCTAAACAAAATTTTGGGCCAAACAAAAAAAATAAGAAATGAACCAAACAAACAAAGAATAATTAATTTTTATTTTTTCCTTTTTTTTAATTATACATTAAGATGTTTTAATGACCCGTATAAAATTAGGTGTTCACACTGGGTAATGCATCAAAGGTGTTTGATGTATTATCTAGCTAGCATGAATTCTTGTATGAGGTTAATTTAGGGTCAAATGGATGCTTAATCCATTTTTTGTTGATTGACCAAATCCTAAGTGCTTAACTAGTAGAGAATTCATGCTTGGATGAGGATTTCACATGAGATTAGGCAATGCATCAAAGGTGTTTGATGAATTGCCTAACTTGGTTGAATGTTGAGTATTAAGTTGATTTAGGGTTGAATGGATGCTAACTTGATCTAACGTTGATAGTAGAGTATATCAAGAATCTGGTTAGCCTGTGAATGAGTTCATAGTGGTTAAGGATGGATTAAACTCAAGAGTTGTTGATTCCTTTGGATTGGTTGTTTTTCCTCATTCTGTTTATAGCATTTTCCAGCATTTTGATTATTGTCATTTGATTATTTTCTTTTATTTACTGCCTTTTAATTATTGTCTTTCAATTTCTGTCTTTTAATTAATTTTCTTTAATTAGTGTCTTTTAATTATTATCTTTTAATTACTATCTTTTAATTACTCCTACAACCAAACCCCCCTTGTTGTTAATTTCCTAATATAATTGATTAATTGGAATGATCTAAGGGCTCGACCCAGTTACACCACATACTATAAGTTTTTGGTGAATCAGTAAACAAATATCTTCTAATTTGGCAGCCTCGACAGTAATCGGGGAGTAACCAAATTTTTCTTCTTTTGTTTATTTTATTTTTTGATTTTGCAGTCTTGTGAGTATAATGTAAGCATGGTGATATTGTTAGTTGGGTGATTGTTAGAGGCTTGTCTTGCTAACAGAATCCTTGATGAATGAAAATATTTTAGTGGGTTTAGTTTCATGCTTATCTACTAGCAACATGTTGTTGGTTTGTTTGAACATGCATTGCTTAAGTGATTATGTGACTTGGCAACCTCTAGTTATACTAGATGGTTGTTGCTTATCTACCAACAACATGTTTGTTGGTTCATGGAAGCAGGTTTGTGTTATTTCCTTGTCATTTGTTGTGCTTTAAAATAGGGGAATTTGGATATTTTCTTCTGCCATAATGATAATTGCATCAGAATTAATAACACTTATTTTCTTATTCATATATTTTCATGGGATACATTTCTTGAAAATCTAATCAACGTATGAAAATTGGCACATGTTTGTATTTTTTAAGTTGTATTGAGATAGGTTACCTAGTGGATATTTACAAGTAGTTTATTGAAAAGGGCAAGGGAAAATGGAAGACAAGAAATTTGCTTAAGAAATTATTTTTCTACTTCAAGGTTTCTGGCATTTACCTTTTCCTTCCCTTCACTTTGTTTTGTTTTTTTGCTTTTTTCCCCCTTGAAGTCCTGAACATAACATCTTGTTTTCTTGGCTATTGTTATTATGTCATACCTTGTGGTATTTTTGCCCCTTTCTCTACTCTCTTAGTTACTTCCACTTAAATGTTGTGGCTTTCTCATCATGTTTGTGAAGAAACAGGCACATCAAATCTATGTCAACTCAGTAATTTTTATTTTAACAAAATTTGGCTCTATGATAACTTTAGGACTTGGAATAATTAATGAAGGAAGTTCAAAAGGCTCGACGAATCAAAATGTTGCATCAGCCAAGCAAGGTATATATTAAATACTTGTCTTTATTTTGTCTCTTATAATAATAATAATTGCTATGTCAAATATTTTCTCTTTTTCTTAGTTCCAGTTGTAACGCCCTTTTTCCAGAGAGAACGTCACATTATTAACATAAATGAAAGTGCAGAAAATAAAGTTTTTCTAAATTAAGACCCGGTTCATTTTGATTAAAGTTAACTTGTTTGATATTTTAATACGTGAGCAAAAAGCGGTATAAATTTTTTTTCTTTTTGTTAATTAATAAACTAAGTGACAAAACTTGAACAATAGTAAAGAATAAGACAGGAACTAAAACTCACATCTGAATAATACGCTTATACATACATTTAAATATCAACTGTACTTTAGATACAAGCCGGAAAATTTCCAAAAAGCAAAACTATACCTGCCCAAAGGATCATAACTATACATCCCCAAATATCAAAATATACATCCCACCAAAATACAAAACATCAGGCCCCCAAAATAAAACACTGGCAGCCATCAGCAACTACCAGAGAGAAAATCAGTCCCTCAGAGGAGGAGGGACCGTGTCAGGATCCTCAGCGGGGTCCTCCTTGTCCGAGGAAACCTCCATCGGAACCACAGAGCCACGGGCAGGAGCCCGAGCAGTGGAATCAAAGGAGTCCTCCTGCGGGGTGTAGTAACGATCACCCCACATCTCCCGAATGGGTAGATAAAACTCCAAGCGTAGGCTGACGTAGCAGGTGAAGATCGGCGTCTCACGACGTCTCCAGGCTAAAGAAATCGACACGCCTCCCAAGTAGACACAGCAGTCAGAACTCAAGTTGATGTGCCAACACTCTAGCCCTCCGAGGAAGGTCAGACACACATCACCCAGAAAATCGCGCATATGTGCCTCCATGCTCCACAGTAGGTGCTAGTCTTGATCAGGCCAGAAGCCAGGGAAATCAGGGGCTTCAACCTCCTTGTCGTCGTCTTCGGTAGATACCGTATACCCACAAGCAGCAAATAATAGGAATACGAGAAAGAGGTAAGACATCCTACCATCATTACCAATTATAGCAGCCAGAAACCAAATGGCGCAACGCGCCCAAATAGCAATTCAAAACAGCATTTCCAATTAATAAACAGTAGATCCAATAGTAAGCAAATAAACAATTCCAAGTAGATGTTCATTATAGTAGTGATCAGACAATTCACAGTTACGAAAAATAATGATTTACAATGACAGGTTATTTCATGTTGCACATGCATGCTTTCCCAAATTCCTACTCCATGGAGCTAGACACAAACAGTCGGAGAGAAAGATCAGGGGACATGTCTGTAACTCGGCTGCCACGGCCAAAGTGCTAAAATCAATAATTCTCACGTGCACATCCAGGCATTGTACAGACATTCCACGCTCGATCACGATATGGGGACGTGTGTCTCGGTCCGGATCGTCGGTGCGTTTGCATCAGTTTGCCCCACGGGTAGGAGAGCTACCAACTACCCATTGTGAGGGACCCGCACACCGACGCCCCCAAGGTCATAACATGACCTACACTAGTCTACTCGCACCCGCACTAAGGTGTGTTCAATCTCCTAGGCAACTTGGCCTTATAACAGTCTACAGGACATTCACAATGCATAAGACTCTATGCATGAGCATGTATGATTCGCAATTTCATACAATTCTATAATATGCCACAATTGGCCAAGATAAGCATCAACACATGAATGGTCACTCACATAGACCCATAATGTCATAATATTGAAATCAATTACGGTAATACCTTTCTAAGGTCTATTTTGCATTGTTATTCAAGATTTGTCAATCATACAAGAATCCGACACTAAGTAAGTTTTCATAATTAATTGAATTTTCTAAAGTAATTTATTCTCATACACTTAGAATGATTATTCTAAGATCTCAAATCTCACACTCTCTTGTTCTTACTCTTGTAAAATTTTCTCAAGTTTCATGACAAGTTCCTTCCTTAGTCCTTTAAAATTTATGAATCTCCAATTGTATTTAATTCTTCCAAATTTGCTACCTTACTAATTTATTGCCTATGTTCCAATCATTTAATTTTCTAAATTCCAAGATCACTAAAAATTACATAATTAAGTCCTAAATAGCCCTAGAGGCCGTGGCCTCCCTAGGGGATTCAATTCTCAATTTTTCCATTCCATTGACTTTATATTACACACTTGATTAATTTAGTCATTCACTTGTTAAAATTTGTTCACCAAGAACACATCAATTTTCACCTCAAAACTGTGGCCACCCAAGAGCCCTTCCAAATTCATTTTCTTCCATTTCAAGCCATCCAATCCAATCCAATCCAACATATCAATATACACAATAAATCAAATCAAGGTCATGAACTCCATAAAATCAACATGTAAGCATTTAATTTAGCAAATCAAAGAATAACCCTCGTTAGGGTTTTTCCACAAACAACACAACCAAGGTTCCTAGATGCTAATAGAGGTTGAGGAGGAGTGTCTTCCTCTTACCTAAGTGTAGAAATCAAGGAGAACCCCAAGAAATCTCCTTGTAATTTCGGATTGTATCTCCAAGAAACCCTAGAAATTTTGACTTGATTAGAATAGCATATGGACATGAAAAATGGAGTGTAGATGGTCATTAGAACATCATTGAAACTGAAAATGAAGAGAAGAGAAGAAGAGTCTTGAAGCTTACCTAAAAACCCTAACCTTGAAGCTTGAAGAAAGTGATGAAGATGGTGGATTTTCAAGAAGCTCTAAGCAAGAAAGGTGTTTAGGAGATAGAGAGGATTAAGAAAATGTGGTTGGTTGGAAAATTTGTGATGGTTGAGGTGTGGGAGAGGGGCTGGCCATAGCTCTTATGTAGAGAGAAAGAGGAGAAGAAGAAAATGAAGAAAGAAGAAGAAAGGTAGAGAGAGAAAGGCTTTAGGTTAAATGAATTTTGTGTAATGTATAATTAGTTAAGTGAAACTAATTTCCTCCCCCCCCCCCCCAAATGTGCTTCAGCCGTAGGTGTAAGGAGAGAGAGGAGGGAGAGTGTTTTGGCTTCCCTTAGAAGTTAAGGGTCATTTGGTCATTATTTGGTCAAAGCTTCTCAAAGAAGCTTTGATTATTTTACATTAAATTTGAATTAAAGTGAATTGATTAGATATAAAGTAGATTACATTAGGATAATGTGATAGGATTTTTATTACATGCTATTATCCAATAGATAGTTACAGTTGACAGAAGTCAGCATTTAATTAATCTGACAGATAAATTTCACGCAGTATTATTTTATTTTATCTGTTAAAATTTTTTGAAAGACGTGGAACCTCGTAAACTGTGTCCAGTCTCGAGTTTAGTAAGATCTCCCGTCGACGTGTCCATAATTCCAGGTTCACGGAGAAAACATCGCGTTTCTCCAGTTCCGTTTAGTGCGCACGTAAAACGAGAAATATATTAAAATATTCGACGTTTCCAGAAAAATCCCAGAAAATTCTCAAAAATTGCAAATATTGTAAACGATTATTCATCTAATCATTTCCCAATTTTTGAAATATTACAGTCGTTTTCCCGACTCCGCTCAATATGCACGTAAAACGAGAAATATATTAAAATATTTATCGTCTCCGAAAAATTCCGAAAGAATTCACATAAATCACAAATATTAGGAAATGACTATTTGTGGTAAAATAACTAATTTCTGGAGCGTTACACTGACCTCAGCAATTCTCAGCTCAGTGTGCACGTAAAATGAAAAATATATTAAAATATTCGTCGTTTCCGAAAAATTCTAGGAAAATTCCTAAAAATCAAGAATATTACAAAATAATTATTTATAATTAAACAAATACTTTTCGGGATGTTACAACACTCCCCAACTAAAAAGGAATTTTGTCCTCGAAATTTACGTACCTCAAAATAGTTCTGGATGTTGCTCCTTCATCTTGTCTTCCGGCTCCCAAGTTGTATCCCAGTTGTTTCGTTCCAAATCACCTTTACTAATGGGATCTCCTTTCCTCTAAGTTGCTTTATCTGTCGGTCCTCGATTCTCGCAAGAGGTGCCTCATAGGTTAAGTTCTCTTTTAATTATACTGTGTCCGGTGCTATGACATGACTTAGGTCAGGTAAATATTTACGCAGTTGTGACACATGGAAGACATTGTGTATGTTGGAAATAAAAGGGGGTAAAGCTATCTGGTAAGCTACTGGACCTATCCGACAAAGAATTTGGTAAGGTCCAAGAAATTTTGAAGTAAGTTTCCTAGATTTCAAAGCCTGGCTGACCCCAGTCGTGGGTGTGATTTTCAAGAATACATGCTCACCTTCTTCAAACTCAAGGGGCTTTCTCCTCTTATCCGCATAACTCTTCTGCCGGCTCTGAGCAGTTCTCATCTTCTCTTGAATCATTTTGACCTTCTCAGTTGTTTGTTGTATAATATTCGGTCCAATCGTGAGACGTTCACTGTCTTGATACCAACACAAGGGTGTCCAACACCGTCTTCTGTATAGAGCTTCATAGGGTGCCATCCCTATACTCGAATGGTAACTATTGTTGTAGGTGAACTCTATCAATGGGAGAACTTCCAGTTTGTTCTATAGTACAAGCTCTAAGCAAATCTTCTAGAGATTGGATCGTTCTTTCCGATTGATCATCGGTTTGTGGGTGGTATGCCGAACTTAGACGTAACTTTGTTCCCAACGATGCCTGTAGACTCTGCCAAAATTTTGAAGTAAACCTCGGATCCCTATCTGAAACAATACTCGTAGGTACACCATGCAGCCTAATGATCTCTCTAATATACAACTGGGTTAGCTTCTCCAGACTGTACCTTATGTTGATCAGGAGAAAATGAGTTGACTTTGTGAGTCGATCCACTATTACCTAAATTGAGTCATGTCCTTTCTTTGTCCTTAGCAAACCCACAACAAAATTCATTGCAATGCTGTCCCATTTCCATTCAGGAATAGACAATGGTTGCAGTAATCTTGTAGGTCTTTGATGTTCCACCTTAGCTTTTTGACAAACTAGACAAGTTGATACGCATCTAGTGACATCGCTCTTCATCCCATGCCACCAGAACAACTTCTTCAAGTCTTGGTACATCTTCGTTATGCCCGGGTGCATATTCAGCATGCTGGTGTGAGCATGATCCACAATATATCGTCTAAGCCCTTGGTCACGGGGAATACAAACTCTACCCCAAAATCTAAGAATTCTGTCCGTTCCTTCCTCGAATTCCATTTCCTTGCCTTGCCTCATCAGTTCTCTCACTTCTTGCAAGAATTCATCGACCTTCTGCTTTTCCCGTATGTTATCTATTAGTTCATTTGAAATAGTGACCATGTTCATACAAATCTTTCCGGGTTCCAACTTAACAAATGACCAAACATCTCTAAACTGTTCTATGAGCTCCTTTTCCTTGATCATCAGGGCAAAAGCACTAATAGTCTTTCTACTCAATGCGTCAGCCATGACATTCGCCTTGCCAGGGTGATACAATAGCTGAAAGTCATAGTCCTTCAAAAATTCCAACCATCTTCGCTGCCTCATGTTCAGCTCCTTCTGATCATACAAGTACTTCAAGCTTTTGTGATCACTAAAGATGTTGAATGTTGCTCCATAGAGGAAATATCTCCATATCTTCAGAGTAAAAACCACAGCTGCTAGCTCCAAATCATGCGTCAGGTAGTTCTTCTCATGCACTCACAACTGTCGGGAAGCATAGGCCACCATTCTTCTGTGTTGCATAAGAACAGACCCCAATCCTTGGTATGAGGTGTCACAGTACACCTCGAATGGTTCATTAGAATCAGGTAGCACCAATACTGGTGAGGTGGTTAACCGGTTCTTCAACTCTTGGAAACTCTGCTCGCAACTATCAGTCCACTCAAAAGTCTGATTCTTCTTTGTTAGCTGAGTAAGCGGTCCGGCTATTTTGGAAAACCCTTCTATGAACCTTCTATAATATCCGGCTAAACCCACAAAGCTACGAATTTCTGTTACTGACTTCGGTCTTTCCCACTGTAGCACTGCCTCTACTTTTGACGGGTCCACCGCAATCCCTTCCTTTGAGATCACATGGCCTAAAAACTTCACCTCATCTAGCCAAAACTCACACTTCGACAGTTTGGCATACAGTTCTTTCTCCTTTAGAATTTGAAGAACTATGCTAAGATGTTCATCATGATCCTCCTGATTCTGGGAATATATCAAGATGTCATCAATGAAGACGACAACGAACTTATCCAAATAAGGGCGAAAGATTCTGTTCATATAGTCCATGAAGATAGCAGGTGCATTCGTCACACCAAACGGCATCACAATGTATTCTTAATGACCATATCAGGTACGAAAAGCAGTCTTGGGTATATCCTCCATTTTCACTCTTATCTGATGGTACCCAGATCTCAGATCGATCTTCGAAAATACCGCTGCTCCCTTCAGTTGGTCCATCAAATCGTCGATTCTTGGGAGTGGATATTTGTTCTTGATTGTTAGTTTGTTCAACTGTCTATAGTCCACACACAATCTTGAGGTACCGTCCTTCTTTCGAACTAACAACACTGGCGCTCCCCACGGCGATACACTCGGCCTGACGAACTGCTTCTCCAAAAGCTCCTCTAGCTATTTCTTAAGTTCTACCAATTCTGTTGGCAACATCTGATAAGGTGCTATAGACACGGGACCAGCTTCCGGTACAAGGTCAATAGCGAACTCTATCTCACGCGTCAGTGGTAAACCAGGTACATCTTCTGGAAAGACATCAGAGAACTCCTTCACTACTGGAATAGCACTCAGATCAGCCTCGCTCTTGATTTTCAAAGAAGATAGCAGCATGTATCCTTGAGCTCCTTCTTTCAAGAAAGCTCGTACTTGGTTGGCCGTCAAGTATCTAGAATCTTCATCCACAGGAAAGACTATGATTTTTCTAGAGCAATCTAATAGAACATGGTTGGAAGACAACCAGTCCATCCCTAGGATTATGTCTAATTGTGACAAAGGTAGACAGATTAGATCGACATAAAAGATTCGACCTTCAACAGTTAGGGGACACTTCAAATAGACTTTGGTAGTAATTACCGGTTTGTCAGTAGGGGTTGAGACAGTCAAATCAAAGGGTAGTTCAGACACAGGTAAGCCAAGTCGTAGCACACAGTCATAGGATATGAAAGAATGGGTTGCCCCAGAGTCATACAGTACT
This sequence comes from Ormosia emarginata, assembly GCA_029884605.1. Taxonomy (NCBI): domain Eukaryota; kingdom Viridiplantae; phylum Streptophyta; class Magnoliopsida; order Fabales; family Fabaceae; genus Ormosia; species Ormosia emarginata. The sequence continues at coordinate 623,493 of JAQQTP010000023.1, forward strand.
TTTAAAAGATTACCTTCTATGGCACCTTCTCCTTGAAACAGGTCTTCGAATTCGGAGGCTTCAGCTCCGCTCATGGTGTAGACTCGACCTCCGGCTTGTGGTTTCTTGGCTTGAGTTACATTGATTGAAGGTTCAGTCTTTACTTGGTTGCAATCTCTGGACATATGGCCCGGTTTGCCACATCTGAAGCAGATAAATCCTTTGATCGTGCAGTCTCTCGAGTGATGATCTTTCCCACACTTTAGGCATTTAGAGGGATATGCCACATTCTGACCAGTCCGGTTCCCAGAAGAACCTCCACCAGAACTTTCACCGGCTTGTTGCTGACCTCCCGTTGGTCGGGAATAGGGCTTTTTTTGGAAGCGGTTTGAACCACTGCCTCCACCTCTTTGGGACCTTGCAGGCCCAAAGTTCCTGCTCCTCGAGTCTCTTGCCTGTTCCAAGGCTTCCACTTCGCGCGGGAAGTGTCCAATACCTATGAGAATACCTTAATCTTCAGGGTGATGACAGCTTTCTTCACCTCGTATCTTAGTCCCTCAGTGAACTTCCAGCACTTCCAAGCTTCATCTGTTTGATGCTGATAATGCGTTAAGAACTTCTCCAAGTTCTCAAACTTGGCCGCATACTCACTGAAGGTCATGCCTCCTTGTCTCAGGTTGAGGAATTTCATCTCCTTTGCATGTCTTGCACTAGTAGGGAAGTACTTATCCAAGAATTTTTCCTTGAACAAGTCCCATGTGATGTCGCGCCCTTCGGCCTCCAATGCGCTCTGGGCTCCGTTCCACCAGCCTTCGGCATTGCTGACAAGCATAAAGGTAGCGTAATTCACCTTCTTATCTTCGGCACAGTTCATGCCACGGAAAACCTTCTCGAGTTCCTTGATCCACAAACTAGCCTTGTCTGGATCAAATTCTCCCTTGAACTACGGAGGGTTGTGGCGACGAAATTCTGCTAAATTTTGTGCATCTGCAGTTGTCTCAAGTTGTTGGGTAGCTCTCTCTTATTGTTGAGTAGCATGCTCATTTTGCTGCGCGATGACTTCCGCCATCCGCTGCATCGCTTCTACAGCAGCTGCCATATCACCGCCTCTCGCCATCTTACTTTCTCTTGAATCAAATTAACTGAAAAAACACAGGAAAGGTCAGAGAGATTCATTCAAAACACCAATCACAGAGATTCACACAGCACAAACGAGACAGACTCACACACAAGACCCAAAGTAACACAAACCGAGGCTCTGATACCCACTTAATGTAACGCCCTTTTTCCAGAGGGAACGTCACACTATTAACATAAATGAAAGTGCGGAAAATAAAATTTTTCTAAATTAAGACTTGGTTCATTTTGATTAAAGTTAACTTGTTCGATATTTTAATACGTGAGCAAAAAGCGGTATAATTTTTTTTTCTTTTTGTTAATTAATAAACTAAGTGACAAAACTTGAACAATAGTAAAGAATAAGATAGGAAACAAAACTCACATCTGAATAATACGCTTATACATACATTTAAATATCAACTTTACTTTAGATACAAGCCTGGAAATTTCTAAAAAGCAAAACTATACCTGCCCAAAGGATCATAACTATACATCCCCAGATATCAAAATATACAGCCCACCAAAATACAAAACATTAGGCCCCCAAAATAAAACACTGACAGCCATCAACAACTACCAGAGAGAAAATCAGTCCCTCAAAGGAGGAGGGACCGTGTCAGGATCCTCAGCGGGGTCCTCCTTGTCCGAGGAAACCTCCATCTGAACCACAGAGCCACGGGCAGGAGCCCGAGCAGTGGAATCAAAGGAGTCCTCCTGCGGGGTGTAGTAACGGTCACCCCACATCTCCCAAATGGGCACATAAAACTTCAAGCATAGGCTGACGTAGCAGGTGAAGATCGGCATCTCATGACGTCTCCTGGCTAAAGAAATCGACACGCCTCCCAAGTAGACATAGTGGTCGAAACTCAAGTTGATGTACCAACACTCTGGCCCTCCGAGGAAGGTCAGACACACATCACCCAGAAATCTGCGCATGCGTGCCTCCATGCTCCACAGTAGGTGCTAGTCTAGATTAGGCCAGAAGTCGGGGAAATCAGGGGCTTCAACCTCCTTGCCGTCGTCTTCGGTAGATACCGTGTACCCACAAGCAGCAAATAATAGGAATACGAGAAAGAGGTAAGACATCCTACCATCATTACCAATTATAGCAGCCAGAAACCAAACGGCGCAACGCGCCCAAATAGCAATTCAAAACAGCATTTCCAATTAATAAACAGTAGATCCAACAGTAAGCAAATAAACAATTCCAGGTAGATGTTCATTATAGTAGTGATCAGACAATTCACAATTACGGAAAATAATGATTTACAATGACAGATTATTCCATGATGCACATGCATGCTTTCCCAAATTCTTACTCCATGGAGCTAGATATAAACAGTCAAAGAGAAAGATCAGGGGACACGTCTGTAACTCGGCTGTCGCGGCCAAAGTGCTAAAATCAATAATTCTCACGTGCACGTCCAAGCATTGTACAGACATTTCATGCTTGATCACGATATAGGACAATGTCTCGGTCCGGATCGTCGGTGCATTTGCATCGGTTTGCCCCACGGGTAGGAGAGCTACCAACTACCCATTGTGAGGGACCCGCACCCTGACGTCCCCAAGGTCATAACATGACCTACACTAGTCTACTCGCACCCGCACTAAGGTGTGTTCAATCTCCTAGGCAACTTGGCCTTATAACAGTCCACAGGACATTCACAATGCATAAGACTCTATGTATGAGCATGTATGATTCGCAATTTCATAAAATTTCATAATATGCCACAATTGGCCAAGATAAGCATCAACACATGAATGGTCACTCACATAGACCCATAATGTCATAATATTGAAATCAATTATGGTAATACCTTTCTAAAGTCCATTATGCATTCTTATTCAAGATTTGCCAATCATACAAGAATCCGACACTAAGTAAATTTTCATAATTAATTGAATTTTCTAAAGTAATTTATTCTCATACACTTAGAATGATTATTCTAAGATCTCAAATCTCACACTCTCTTGTTCTTACTCTTGTAAAATTTTCTCAAGTTTCATGACAAGTTCCTTCCTTAGTCCTTTAAAATTTATGAATCTCCAATTGTATTTAATTCTTCCAAATTTGCTACCTTACTAATTTATTGTCTATGTTCCAATCATTTAATTTTCTAAATTCCAAGATCACTAAAAATTACATAATTAAGTCCTAAATAGCCCTAGAGGCCGTGGCCTCCCTAGTGGATTCAATTCTCAATTTTTCCATTCCATTGACTTTATATTACACACTTGATTAATTTAGTCATTCACTTGTTAAAATTTGTTCACCAAGAACACATCAATTTTCACCTCAAAACCGTGGCCACCCAAGAGCCCTTCCAAATTCATTTTCTTCCATTTCAAGCCATCCAATCTAATCCAACATATCAATATACACAATAAATCAAATCAAGGTCATGAACTCCATAAAATCAACATGTAAGCATTTAATTTAGCAAATCAAAGAATAACCCTCATTAGGGTTTTTCCACAAACAACACAACCAAGGTTCCTAGATGCTAATAGAGGTTGAGGAGGAGTGTCTTCCTCTTACCTAAGTGTAGAAATCAATGAGAACCCCATGAAATCTCCTTGTAATTTTGGATTGTATCTCCATGAAACCCTAGAAATTTTGACTTGATTAGAATAACATATGGACATGAAAAATGGAGTGTAGATGGTCATTAGAACATCATTGAAACCAAAAATGAAGAGAAGAGAAGAAGAGTCTTGAAGCTTACCCAAAAACCCTAACCTTGAAGCTTGAAGAAAGTGATGAAGATGGTGGATTTTCAAGAAGCTCCAAGCAAGAAAGGTGTCTAGGAGATAGAGAAGATTAAGAAAATGTGGTTGGTTGGAAAATTTGTGATGGTTGAGGTGTGGGAGAGGGGCTGGCCGTAGCTCTCATGTAGAGAGAAGGAGGAGAAGAAGAAAATGAAGAAAGAAGAAGAAAGGTAGAGAGAGAAAGGCTTTAGGTTAAATGAATTTTGTGTAATGTATAATTAGTTAAGTGAAACTAATTTCCTCCCCCCCCCCAAATGTGCTTCAGCCGTAGGTGTAAGGAGAGAGAGGAGGGAGAGTGTTTTGGCTTCCCTTGGAAGCTAAGGGCCATTTGGTCATTATTTGGTCAAAGCTTCTCAAAGAAGCTTTGATTATTTTACATTAAATTTGAATTAAAGTGAATTGATTAGACATAAAGTAGATTGCATTAGGATAATGTGATAGGATTTTTATTACATGCTATTATCCAATGGATAATAATTACAATTGACAGAAGTCAGCATTTAATTAATCTGACAGATAAATTTTGCGCAGTATTATTTTATTTTATCTGTTAAAATTTCTCAAAAGACGTAGAACCTCGTAAACTGTGTCCAGCCTCGGGTTTAGTAAGATCCCCCGTCGACATGTCCATAGTTCCAGGTTCACGGAGAAAACATCGCGTTTCTCCAGTTCCGTTTAGTGCGCATGCAAAACGAAGAATATATTAAAATATTCGACATTTTCGAAAAAATCCCAGAAAATTCTCAAAAATTACAAATATTGTAAAACGACTATTCGTTTAATCATTTCCTAATTTTTGAAATATTACAGTCGTTTTCCTGACTCCGCTCAATATGCACGCAAAACGAAAAATATATTAAAATATTCATCGTCTCCGAAAAATTCTGAAAGAATTCACATAAATCACAAATATTAGGAAATGACTATTTGTGGTAAAATAACTAATTTCTAGAGCGTTACACTGACCTCAACAATTCTCAGCTCAGTGTGCACGTAAAACGAAAAATATATTAAAATATTCGTCATTTCTGAAAAATTTCAGGAAAATTCCTAAAAATCAAGAATATTACAAAATAATTATTTATAATTAAACAAATACTTTTCGGGATGTTACATCAGTTACCCCACCCTCCCATTTTTAAGTTCTCATCCATACTTATTAGCAGTATATTTATTTGCATATGCTCAGTCTCTTAATTTTGTTATTCATCATAAAGAGCTTGGAGGTGGGGCTGAATTCTTAAGGAAAATACTTTGTGCTTGTATACAGTATTCCTAGTGTATTAAATTATAAATTTTTTAGCCTTTATCATGTATTGGGATAAAGAAGATTGATTTATCCCAATGCTCGAGTGCTATATTTATCTGTTGCATTTATATATGAATTATACCATTAATTTGTTTATCTTGATGGGTTTTTAGAAGAGCTAGTCTATTGTACTATTGTTTGAACATGTATTACTCAAGTGATTATGTGACTTGGCAACCTCTAGCACAAACATGTTGTTGGTTTGTTTAGCTATACTAGATGGAAGGAATAGAGAAATCTCATTTTCACCCACTGGTTTTGCAAGTTTGTTGATGTTAATAATCTACAACCAAATCCTAAGGTTAGATTGCATTACTTTAAGGAATGCTATTTCGCAATGACTTATGAACAACAAGATAATCTATACAATGAACTTCAAGTAAAAGTAAAGGCTGAATCTGATTCTGGCTATGAACAAAACAATAACTCTCATGGGGATGAAATGGAGAAATCATATAAACTTCCAAAATCTCGTATTATGATGCAGCAAATAACATAAACTCCTTATTTTGTTTATCATGACCAGCAGGTATATTACTATATATGTATAGATATATTACTTTTATTATTGTTTTATTCTTTGTAAATGAATTCTTATTATTTTGTTTTCTTGTTGTTGGTAGCATCTTCCTATAGGATTTATTGATATGTGCATCAATCTTAAGCTGAAGTTTGTTACCATCATGACAAAGAATGATAAGAAGTGGAAATGTGGATTGTACCACCATATGAGGAGAGCATGTGAGGCAAGGATCAGTAGAGGATATAAGGTTTTTTGCACTAATTTGAAGTTGTTGATGCACAGAAGAACTTGCTTAGGACTTATATCCATTGATCTTGAATCCTTATTCGAATTTGAGTTCTAATTGTGACTATGTAATCTTGAAAAAAAAAATCGTTGAACTTAGGAAATCTTTTCATTTTGGCTATTGTTTAAGCATATTACTTTTTGGTTTAGGAATGAATATCTGAACCTTGATATAGATATCAGTTTTATATTATTTATATAAATGTATGTTGTTAGACTTTGGTTTTTATAACCTAAGTATAGATTTGATATTTTTTGTCCAATGATATTTGTTGTGTTGTACTTAGTATTTATATTACTTCTGTATATTCCAATGTAATGGAAGTCCATACCAATAATGATATTTTTCTAATGATAAAATTGACAAAAAAAAATGAGATTAGTGTGGGATTAACGAGGGAATGGCGAAGAAATCATAATAAAGGTATTAGTGAGGGATTTGGGAGGGAATAGTGAGGGAAGTTAGCGAGGGACCAATAAGTGAAATTAGCGACGAAACAATGAGGGAAATTAGCGAGGGAATAATGAGGGAAATTGGTTGTACTAGATCCAAAATTAGTACGGATTTCCAAACTATAGCGACAGAATTTCCCTCGCTGATTTGCAAGGGAATACATATGCCATTTTTTTAAAAATTTGCTAGGGTTAGCAATGAATTAGCGAGGAAAATTCCCATTGCTACATGTATTTAGCGATGGATTAATGACGGAATACATTATGTTACTACTTAGTGATAAAAAAAACTGACAGACGTGTCCCTCGCTAATTAGTCAATTTCTTATTGTGTATGTAGGAGCCTCTTAGGGCATTGAGAATCTGAGTATTGAATGCAAATTAAATGTTGTTGCATAAGATCTAGAGAACCGTTATTCCTTATGTCAGAATCCCTATTTATGTGGGACATGATTAGCATTCATATCCCTTGAGGGAGTTATGCCTAGCAAATAGGAAGTTACGAACGCACAACAATATCTGGGTTTTATTCTGGAAGACCGGGTTGCTCCAAATCTGTGGACCTAAAACCCGGTTCAGAATAGTTGATAATATTTGGAATATGAATAATAATAAATTTTCTTTTTTTTTAACATTCTGTTTTTCGTTGTCTTGTGCAGTTGGCTTGCTACTCCATGTCTTGCTCGATCTTGGTGGCTCTTTATATTGTGTAGTTTTGTTTTTGTAATTATGAGATAGGTCCAACGTTAGATCTCGGTATTCGCTTTGTACTTAGTGATTTGTTCATGTAGTTTACTGAGATAGGTCCAACACTCGATCTCGGTATTTGTTCCTTTGACGAACGCTCGTTTTGCATGACCGAGAAGAGTCAAAAACTCAATCTCAGTGGTCGGGTTTGTTTAGTTTGACGAACACTCGTTTTGCCTGACTGAGATGAGTCCAAAAATTGATTCAGTGGTTGGGTTCATTTAGGAATAGTTGACACTTAGTCGAACTTTAGGTGTGAATGACACAAAAGCCTCTTGGTGTGGAATCCACAGTCCCAAGCTATGGTCAGCTACGTTTAACCTCTGTAAACCTAGTCAATTTATGGGTTAAGGTCAAGTCATAAGGGTACGGGTGAAAACCCTTGAATACACTCTAAAAAAAAGATCTAAAACTCATGGGCCATACTTAGTTCAGTTTGATTTGTAGTTGTTCATGGGTCAGATCAATTCAGGCATTCGGTCAAAGCCTAAATATGTTTTAACTGTTTGGGCTTTGGTCTAAGCCTTAGTCCATTTGTTGATCATTAAGGTTCAAATCATGTGCCAAATCCATCGATTTTGTGTTTGGCCCATGCCTTATTTTAATCTTTGATCAAGTATTTTCATAAGTATTATTGTGAAACTAATCATCAGATACTATTGTAAATAAAAAGTCCTCTCAATAATTATCTTATTTAGAATTTAAACTTTGGTCTTCTCTATGAGAGTTTAACTTGCTTACCGCACCCAACCCTTGATGATCTATATTGGGCTCATGTCTAAATTTATGTAAAGATATTTTATTGAAATTTAGAGAAAACAAAATTAATTGTGTAAATTTGGTGCAACTTGAACAAAGAAATGATATTTTAGTTAAAAAATAAGAAAATAATTTGACACGAAATTTGAATGGCCTTTATATATAAGGATATTTTTGTCTAAATAGTCATATTTTTATCATGTTTGATTTTTAAAAATGAAATTTAGGAAAAATTGAAAAGATAGAAAGGAAAACAAAGAAAGAGACAAATAAGGATTTTTTTTTTTAAGTTGTCTTATTTTGCTTTTCGTTTTTTTAAAATTGTTGGACATGTGAGAATTGTACTGAGTTCCATAAGCATGATGCCCATGGACCATTTAAGGAGGATTTTTAATTTTTTCTTTTAATTAATATTTTTTTAAAAAATTGTTAATTATTTCCTCTTATATGCTTCAAATGCACTCAATATTTATTTTCTAACTTCTCAAGCAAAGACCATCCTTAGTTTTGAAGTTTGCACCATCTGCCTTAATGGAAGGCAGCATAATCATGATGCTTTGGTCAATTACCTAAACGCACATGAAAAATCTTGCTCCTCTAATCCCTGTCAATAATTATATTCAGAATTTGATCTTTAAAAACCGTAGCTTTGGAAAGAAAGGAGATGAAGAAACTACTACCTATACAAATCGAAAATGTTACTTGCTCAAACATAGAGAAATATAGGAATTACACAGAAGTTATACAAGCCATTTGATGTAAGAAAAAAAAGTAGAAGAGAAAAGAAAAAATAAAAAGAAAAGAAAGGTGGTGATACGTTTGTGAAATTACTTTGTTGTAACTATCATTGCTCTCACCAAATTCCCACCTTTGATTTTATCAAGGAAAGGTTCTTTCTTTTAAATTTTTATTGAGCACATTTAGTATGATGACAAAATTCAATCATTCAAAAGAAGGGATGGAATATCACAAATGAAAAATTAAAGATAGCTGGGGCTTGTCCTGTGACTAGCAAATGATTTTTATTAAATAATTTTTAACCAATTTGTAGACCTTCTTAAGAAAATATGCATATCATATAACTTTACGTTAATTTAGATGAGAGCAAAATTAGAACAAAAATTGTGGTAGATCTTAAACTTAAAATATTATGACTAGTAAAAATTAATATTTAATAAATTGAATTAGATTAGCCGATTTAATTAGTTAAACCGTGAACCGATTATATTTTTAGTCTAAACATTTATTTTTAAATTATTTAGTTCTACTCTAATTAAATTATTAATTTAATCATTCAATTAACCAAATGATGAATAAGAGCTTTTACAGATTCAACATTCCATTCTATTTTTTAAACATAAATAAAAACTAAATAGTAGGATGAAGACAATAAATGTGTTTCTGGTTTACAACTCACGCTGTGCATAACAAGTCAAGCTGCCATTCAAGATTAGAATTATGAGATTTCTTTTAAAAGAATATAAAAACAAACAAAAATACAGAAAATTGGCACTTTTTGTTTTTTCTATATTAAAAAGAAAGAATAAAATATTACATTGCCCGGATGCTATCCGGGCAAGCTCCGTTGTTAACTATATTAGTAATTTTTTTAAAATTTTATTTTGTTTAAAATATAAAATTATTTATCCTTATTTATTAAATTAGTGGACATTTATTTTAAAGTACTTTAAATTTTTTATTCTACTCTTCTTTTAAAAAAAAAAAAAGCAAAAGGCACTATTTAACTTTTTAATTTTAAACTTAAATTCTCTTTTAATATAAATATGCATATCTTCTTTTTCAATTTTAAATAGCTTATCTCTTTTAATTTAGTTTTTTTAAATTTTTAACTGAATTCAAAAAAATCATACAATACAAGAAATACTCACTAGTTACATGGTAGACATGAAATTAAAGTTACGGGATGAGAAGCACTTAATAATGAAGTATTAATTATTTTTAAATTTTTAAAATATTAAATACTCTTATTTTTTATTTTATTTTTCTTGATTCCTTAACCAATGTCCTATGTAACACCCTCCTTAGGGTATCACATGTCTGACTCCCAACTCATAATCTGAAAAGAAATTCACACAAGGTTTGAGTTATAAAAAGATGGGTTTTAAAATTTCTTCTTTACTGAAACGTAAATTTACTGAAAATATTAGGTAATATTGAAAATCATATTTCAACTATTTATTATACAATATTGACACTAATTAATATTTCATAATTTAAAGAGAAATATAAAATTAATGACTTTTTTTTTAACAAATAGTAAACCCCATGTGGTCCTACTTAATAAGACGGTACAACACTAACGTTAAAACTTATCATACTTATTACATTTGTGTATCCATCTTGTTGCACTGTGAGACATCCGTTTCTACATTCGTTCTTTGTCAACATTGCACACCTTCGAGTCCTGAATATCCACTCCTTATTGTTGTCACCAATCTCAGAGTATCCATTGCGCGTTATGTCTAAGACAACTCGATCCTTCTATTATTTTATTTTAACAATACAGACACAGCAAAACAACATAACAAAGAGGTGAGATCACCTACGCCAATACCAACATGACAGTATAGAGATAACACAAACAACATATCATACAGATAGATCATACCATAATCATGCTATCGATTAATCAACTATCATCATCTAATCATTTATTAGTTTAATTATCATAAACAACAAATTACAATAATGTTCTAATTATCATTATCATCATCCAAGTATTCAAAACAATTGTCATAACCAATATCCTCAATTAATATATCATGCAGATATAAAATGTTCAGATTATGCATGTGCACAAAGACTCGCTTTTTCAAAAACAACTCCATGGAGGTTTTCACAATTTCGAGGAGAATGCTTTCTGTCAATTGTCATTTTAGCTCAAAAACAATCTTCCGAGTTATTGAAAAGAATCTTGTTCTTGTCGGGTATTGTCAATGCGCGTTGCAACGGACTGCATCGCCAAGTATTAAGACAGGGTACTCGTTGTTGTCCACCTGGTCGACCGCCAGCGTCTCGACGCCTCCAAGATCCATCATAGACCTCACTATCAATTCTCATTCCCTCTTCAACCACAAGGGTCATATACAATGCACGAATATATCCGTGCAAGTCCAACCTCAAAGGGCCAAATCTTTTCAATTTCATTTGTTCAATGTATCATATGCCTCAACGCATATTTTTTTTCAATGCATGTATAATGCACCAAATCCAATCACAAGCATCTCTTTCTAATGCATATAAAATGCACCAAATTATATTGTATTTTCAACAGCAAAAATCATGTTATCACATTTTCATAGTTATAAAACACTTTCGTCGTGTTTTTAAAAATTGCGTAATATTTCCATTTCATTTTCACAATTCCAAAATGTTTCTGTTACGTTTTCATAATTTCAAAATGTTTATATTACGTTTTCAAAATATCGTAACACTTATGTTACGTTTTCAAAATTCTGAAACGTTTCTGTTATATTTTCACAATACCGTGACACTTCTGTTACGTTTTCACAATACAGTAACATTTCTGTTACGTTTTCAAAATACTGCAACTCTTCTGTTGCACTTTTAAAACACGTACTAATTTTTTAACGTTTTTCTTAATCGCGTAAAAATATACGTTTCTCAAAATCGCATAGTATTTTTCCACTGTTTCAAAATTGCGTAACTTAAAAATCATTCTTTTAAGTCACATAAATCATTTTCCGTCATTCTCAAAATATTTAAAACACTTTTCAAATCACATAACGATTTTCCGCTATTTTCACAATCACGTAAAAATAATTCATCTTTTTTCCATCACGTAGTGATTTTTCAATAGTAATTTAGATTACGTAAAATATTTAAACGTAATTCAAATCGCGTAGAAATATTTTAACATATTTAAAATTGCGTAGAAATATTTTACTGTATTTCTAAACACTTAGAAATATTTTACTGTATTTCAAACCACGTACTTTAAAATTACGTTTTTAAGATACGTAAATAATTTTTTCACCACAATTTCATTACAGAAAATATTTCTTAACCTTAAAAAAATTCCTTTTCAACTTCTCTCAAAATAATATAACTTTGTATTTCATTTTTCACATTTCCTTACTCAAGAAAATCTTTTTCCACATTTCTTTACTCAAGAAATCCTTTTCCAAAATATACTCCACAAAAATTACTTTTTCCAATGATATAAATCAACGTTTCAAAAGTTTAAGAATTTCCTAACATACTTCAAAACTCGAAAATCAATTATACGTTAGTAAATTTTCACAACACTATTATATTCTCCATTTTTCCCAAATCAATTCTAAAATCAATTCTCTTCAAAACAAATTAAGATTCAAACCCTTACAACTTTTCTTTTTCATTTTCATATGAAAGTTCATTTCTCAAGTGATAAAATACTTTGATTTCCCTTTTCAAAATCCGTATACTAAAATATTTTGTTCAAACATTTTGTTTCCACTTTAAAATTACTTTGTTTCATAAAAACCAAAATTATTCCAACCTCCAAAAATCGTAGAGTCTTTGGCCATTGAAGCCATCAAATATTTTCCTCCTAAATTGATATGGTTTTACACAAACAAAATCATTAAAAATTCTTTATTTTCAAAACCGAAATACCGATGGTCATAAAAACCAAACCCATTTGTTCAAATTCATTTTTACTTTCCTTACAAATCCTTTTTCACTTTCTTTGCAAATCCTTAAAATTATCATTGCTATTTTCATTTAAATCTCATGTTTAGTAAAACACTTAGAAACTTTTTACACAAAATAAATCAATAAAAATCCTTCTAAAATCGTATTCATGTACTCTTTGAAAAATAAATTCTTTGTTTATTTTCCTTACTTTTCTAAACATCCATTTTCATCATTCAAGAAAATATTAATTTTGTGAACACCTATTTTGAGGTGTCTTGTTCGAAAATCCACCATGTTCTAAGTACTCAAAAATCAATTCTTTTGTTCTTGAAAATTTTCAACATGAACCCTAATCAAGGGCATCAAAACCGTAGCTCTTCCTTGGCTATTGGAGCCAAAAATCAATTTCTTTTCCACCATCAAGTCATGGCATATACATATATATTTCATCATAAATAATATAAGCATACCATCAAAGCCATAAAAGCATGTATAGCATATCAAGCATATCATCAAAGCTATAAAATCCTGCAAAGCATATCAAGCATAGAAAATTAATCAAAGCTCATAAACATCCACAAATTAATTACATGACCATGGATATGAATCCTCACATGGATTCCACATCCATTAAATAAAATACCATCTTTCACCACCATGCTTGGTTGGTGAGATGGATCTCCCTCTTACCTCTTGAAGATCCTCCAAAGCTTCTTGATTTATTTCTTTTTCCAAGTCCTTCACCACTAAGGGCTTCTCAAATACAAAACAAAACACAAGTTAATTAACATATCAAGCTTGATTAAGAGGAACCATGGATCAAACATGGTTTAGATCATGAAAAAGAGAGAAGAAAATGAAGTTTCCTTATACTTCACCTCAAAAACCCAATAACTTTGATCTTGAAGAAACTCCTTGAAGATGAATGATTTAGAAGAAGTCTTCAACATGAAAGTTGCTTAGAACATCATGTAGATTCAAGATCTATGGTTGGATGAAATTAAAAGAGCTTGGATGGTGATTTTAGGAGTTTTGACCGAATGATATCTCTTGAAGAACAAAGATGAAATTTTTGATTTTTGATAGAAACTTGAAGCTTGAATTTGAAGATCAAGATGAATGATTTTGGAAAAACTCATAACTAGAGATGTTCTTAGAATGATGTTTAGGTTTAGAAAATCAAGTTGGATGAAATTTTTGAGTGATGGAAGGTGCTCTTGGAGTGCTTGGCCAAAACATGAAGAAGGAGAGAAATGGAGAGAAAACTTGGTAACTTAGCTTCTTGAAAATGTCTAATGATGACCAAGGATGGCAATAATGGTCTTCAAACTTTTTCCTATGTCCTAAAGCTTCTCAATTTCGTAGCTCCCCTCCAATGCATTTTCCTTGAGTGCAAATTGATCAATAATGATCAATTATGATGAAACATTGACCAAGACCACTTAACAATGACATAAAGCAATTAATAATGGTCATAAAGCCTCTTTTTCTTTGTCTTCTAAACAATCCAAAACCATCCCCCTCCATGCATGCTTCTCCTTGTGCATTTAATAAATGACCATAATAATTAGCCACCATTTGGAGCATTTCTAGCCATTGATTAATTCAATGGTTAGGATTAATGTAGATTTTTGATTTAGAAGACTTAATCTAGGTCATTGGATCTTTCTCCTTTAAATTCTAGTCATTGGATGTGTCTCCAAAATTAAGGGTCAAGATTGCTCCTTCTTACTTTTAATCCAAGGGTTATAATTAGTCTTTATCACTTTTTAAGACTAAATCTTCACCATTGATTAAATCTAAATCCAATGGTCATAAATGGTCCTTGTTACTTTACAAGACCAATTCTCCACCCTTGATCACTTCTAAATCCAATGGTTATAAATGGTCTTTGTTACTTTTTAAGATTAAATCTCCACCCTTGATTTAATCTAAATCCAATGGTTATAAATGGTCTTTGTCATTTTTCAAGACCAATTCTACACATTTGATTACATCTATGGTTGATATCAAAGCCTTCCTAACTAAGCTTATTCTCACACCATTAATTAAATCAATGGTTATTATCAAGCGCTTTATTAAGTTTGTTTCTTAACCTTTGATTAAATCAATGGTTAATATTCAAACTAAGTATTCTCATCCAAGGGTATAAATCAAGTCAAGCTCTCTTTGTTGACTACGCAGTATAATATTTATTCTTGTATCCTACAAATAATATTTTTACTGTATTTTTATCATCCGATAATTAAATACAGTACAAAACACAGTACAATAAAATTTTCTAAAACTGTTTCCGGATTCAGGTTTAGTAAGATCCCCTGTCTCCGTCTAAACAGTACAAATTTTTCTATGCGTAGAAAATTTTTTCACTTTGTGGGACCCACCTGGGCCCACATACACCCCCTGGGCCCACAAACAGTAAAAAAATTCATAATCATCCACAAAAATCACAAAAATTAGAAAACGCACAAATATCAAATCAAATTTCGTAAAATAGTTACCTAACGGTAAAAATTAATTTACGTAAAATTTTCCCCGGCCCGAAAATTTTTATTTTCCTGACACGGAGTAAATCACTCAAAACAATCAAATACGCTGATGGAATAAACAAAATAATTTTACAGTGTACAGAAATTACTAAATAGTAAAATTCTGTTAACTGTCAAAATTACTGTTTAAGAGATAGGAAATTTGGGATGTTACATCCTACAAATAGTTGTTAACAAATTGTCTAAAAGAAAAATATGTATGTTCTGATCGAGTTTCGAGTTAATGGTTTAGGAGTAACCTGACTTGTTAGAATTAGATCTTGGATATTTATAAACTTTATTAAATAAGTAAATATGTCCATTTATGATAAGTAAATCTCTAATAAAATCTCTCATAAATAGAAGAGAGAGTTATAAGAGATAACAATTTTATTAGATTTTTATCCTAATTAACAGTATTTAATACAGACTTAAACATGATTCTTATCTACAAAGACGCTTCTAAAAATACTACATAAGGTAGCAAATATATGCATCTAATTCTAAACACACTATTCACCTTGTGCATGATCTAACTTGAGCGTCGGAGTGCCTTTTACAGGTACCTACCCCTCACACCACCGTCGCAACCACTGGGCATTAGAAGAACCACCATTATCAACCTTATTCAGGAGATTCTCTAAAACTCATTTAGAACATTGGCACATTCTGTGGGAAAATGATAAACTTTGATTCCCATCATTACCATCATGGTCACTACCAGGCAAAATCACGTTTCTGCCATTCAGAATCAACCTTCTTTTAGCCGTCGTCTGGCATCCGTTCCCATCCAAAAGTTAATTGTTGCCTAACCGGAACCCAGACAAGATGGAGAAGTGACTTCACATACTGGCGAAAATCCCTCCCCTCAGTTGCGGCGTGTTCTAGCGACACAGCGACTTGACCTGCACGGAGCACCTTCAGGATATACCAGGCATCAGGTATTAGCATTATAACGCTTGGGAACACAGGTGGACAATGATAAAGTTCGGTTCTACCAGGGCAAGTCCAATCTGTTGGAGCTATCTAGGGAGGAGCTTATTTCTCTAGTTAGACTCCAAGATGAATGAATTCATAACCTAGAAAGAGTTGATAACCAGGAGAAAGAAGACCAAAACCGAGTTCCCCATCGGAATCGGGAAAATAGGAAGGATCCAACCCACGACGGGGTACGTAATCCAGAATACTCAAGGATCATGGAACCCAGTCAGAGAGTTAAGAACCCGACTTGTGGAAATAGAGAGCGAGATCAAGGAAGAAGAAAGTCGGTTAAACAAAATCAACCTTTGTTTGATGAATTGATGACCTACGAGATCCCTAGGTGCTTCAAGTATCTAACTAATATTGTCACCTATGATGGGACCACGGATCTTTTAGAACACCTAGATGCCTATGTCTCTATTGTACTATTTGCTGGAGGAAATGATCCACTTATGTGTCATGCTTTCCCTCTTTCTTTGAAAAAGCCTCCTTGAGATGGTTGACTACCTTAACTCCTAAATCCATTGTTGACTGAGAAGACTTGTCCTCGGGAATTTTGTTGCACTTCATGACTAGTAAGGTACATTCGAAATCCATTTCATGTCTTTCTCATATTAGGCAAGGAAAGGAAGAATCTCTCTGAGATTTTATATCCCGATTCAATAAAGAAGTGGTGAATATTCGTGACTGGGATAAAAGATTTGGATTACATTACATGAGGGAAGTACTCTGCCTTGGGCTATTTTTCTTTTCTCTTGCCAAAAAGGAGTGTTCGTGACAGTAGTTGTTTGAAGGATCAAGTTTAAACTCAAATAAAATGGAATTTGAATTTAAAACAGAAGTTAGCAGTGGTTATAAATGTAAGATCCAAACCATACAATGATTGTTGACAAAGATCAAGCAGTTATTAGAGCACGAGGATTATTAACAAAGATTAACAGTTACTTCACAAGGATTGCTGACAATGTTTAGGCAGTTATCTTTGTTTTAGACAGTTGTCAAAATCTTGTAAAATGTGGTAGTTACCTAGGATTTTTATAAATACTGAAAGGATGAAAACATTTAGGGGTTGAAAATTCTATATTCACAAATACTTGTACGTCACCCTGAAAATCACGAGCAAGTACACAAGTCTATTCAAGTATGTTTCCATCATGTTCCTTTCCTATACAATTTACAAATTCAATGCAAAGTTAATTCAATTCCATTTACGTTTTCAGTCTTTTATTTTCTTGCGAATTATCTTCTACTCCTGATCAAGTGATTCTTTTGAGCTTATTTGAATTCTTTTACTTGTTTTTATTACTTTTTTGTAAGTTTACATTTCTGCTCACTTTACTTATCTGTACATCTATTTTTCTTGTTTTACACTGTTTTCTTTAAATTGTTGTCATTTATCATTTTGCACTTTATATTATCTGCCAAGTTCACTTTGCTGCATTTTATTGCTTTATTCTTTATATTTGATTCCATTTCTTCTAACTGTTTTCTTTATCTCAAAACAATATTTAAACTTTCAAAGCAAGTTCTTTAATTGCAATTTTATTACTTTACTTATTTTTCATATTTTCGCTAAGTACTAAGTAAATTACTACAGCACTGCTATATTTGGATTTTCGATTTACACATCTCTGTGTGATATTCGAAATTGTTCGTAGCTTTCTTGATTAAAATATTAGTCAAAGTACTATAGAATCCATTGAGAAAGTGATTCTCTTCCTCGAATTGAGATCCTGAATCGAATTTGTCCTTTGATAAAAGTTTACACAAAACAAATTGGCACGCTTGATGGGACATAGTCAAAAGACTGGTACTTAAGAAGAACCTTTTAGTCATTAATGCAATTAAGAAGTGGAAAATTTATATCAAGAATGTCCGAAAACACATCATTCAATACTCAAAGCCCTCAAGTAGGGAACAATGGAGCAAATGGAAATAGAGACACTATAGTTTCTGTAAATTTGCCACAAACCATAGATCCTGTGGTAAGTGAAATCATTTCAACTATAGGATCTCTGTTTCCAGTAGGACAATGGTGGCCCTCACTCCTACTAGCTTCTCCTTAATTCCAAAAGCCGATTCAAGTCGGCTTCAGGTCAGTAATAGTGATACAAGGGCCTACAGGCGCCTTTTAAATATTCAAGGCCGATTAGATTCGACATCAATTTATAATTTAAATGACAATTGAGAGCTAGTTGGCTCGATTGTTAGCCTACATTGTTGACAGAAGCACCATTGAAGGTGCTATTTTGAGTCAAATGACTTTAATCTTAACCTATATGGTTGAAAAATTTGGCACCATAGAAGATGCCAACTTAGACTATAATTATGATGACTTTTCCTTGGAGTTTGAACATGCCCCTCTATCTAATGAAATTAAAAAGATAGAAGTACAAGACCCCCTTTGAAGAGATTAATTTAGGAACTAATGCAATTAAAAAACCTACTTTTATAAGTAGTTTCTTGAATAAAGACTTCAAATTGGAGTTAATTAAATTGCTCAAAGAATTCAAAGACTGTTTCGCATGGGACTATGAAGAAATGTCTGGACTCAATTGAGAATTGCTAGAACACAGACTATCAATTCGAGCAGGTCAAAGACCAGTAAAGCAAGCTCCAAGAAGGTTTGCTCCTAAAGTAGTTCTCAAGATCAAAGAAGAAATCGAAATGTTACTAAAAACTAAGTTCATTCAAATTGTTAGTTATGTAAAATGATTTCTAATATTATTTCTGTTATGAAAAAGAATGGTAAAATAAGAGTATGGATAGATTTTTGAGATTTAAATTCTGTTACTCCTAAAGATGAATGTCCTATTCTAATTGTTGATATATTAGTTGACTCAGCAAAGGACCATGAATATTATCTTTCATAATATTATTGGTAAATTCTTGAAAGTTTACATTGATGATGTGGTGGTTAAATCAAAGTTAAAACAGGAACATTTGATAAACTTAAGGCAATCATTCGAAAGAATGAGAAAGTATGGATTAAAAATGAATCCTATTAAATATGTTTTTGGTGTTTTTGCAGGAAACTTTCTTGGATTCTTAGTCCAAAAGAAAGGAGTAGAGGTTGATTAGAACAAGGCTAAGGTTATACTCGAAGCATCATCTCCTTCGAATAAGAAGCAATTCTAATCTTTGCTAGGAAAGATAAATTTTTCGAGAAGATTAATCTCGAATCTATCTAGAAAGGCCAAAGTCTTCTCCCCACTTTTGAAGCTTAAAGTTAAAGAGGAGCTTCAATGGGAGAAAGAGCACTAAGAGGCCTTTGACTAGATCAAGCATTGCTTGGCCAATCCTCCAGTAATGATGCCTCCAACACTAGGATGTCCTTTAAAGTTATACATCTTAGCATCAGATGAAACCATTGGAAGTACGTTGGCCCAGGAAGATGAAAATGGAATGAAAGAGCTATTTACTATCTTAGTAGGGTTTTGATAGATACTGAAACTAGATATAGTACAGTAGAGAAACTATGCAGTAGAGAAACTATGTTTAGCCTTGTATTTCTCCTGCACTAAGTTAAAGTTTTATATAAAGTCTCATGATGTACTTGTGATTTCAAAGATAGATATAATAAAATACATGTTATCCAAGCCTATCTTGCATGGTAGAGTAGGAAAATGGATTATTGCTTTAACTAAGTTTTCTTTGAAATATGTGCCATTAAAGGCTATGAAAGGCTAAGTATTAGCAGGTTTTTTGATTGACCATCCTTGTATTGACATAGAAGAAAATGATATTAACTACATGGGATTAAAATCGTGGAAGTTATATTTCAATGGATCGAAGCACAGTGGAGGTGTCGATCTAGGGGTTTTAATTATTCCACCTATTAAGATCTCAACTAAGTTTCTATTGAAATTAAAACATGAATGTTTGAATAACAAAACTAAATATAAAGCTTTGATAGCTGGCTTACGGATGATAATTTCACTCAAAGCTAAAAATATCAAAGTATTAGGTGATTCTCAGTTAGTCATTAAACAATTGATTTGAGAATATAAATGCATTAACCAAAATCTCTGTTTAGATATTTTGCTTTTATAGCAAGATTGTTATGTGAATTCGATGAGGTCATAATGCAACATATTCCAAGAAAAGAGCATAATGAAGCTAATGAACTTGCTCAAATAGCTTCAAGTTATAAGGTTTTGAGCGAAACATTAGCAAAGTTAATCAAAATCAAGGAGAAATTGTATCCATTCGAGAACTTAGAAATATGTTCAATCGAAGATATGGATACTTCTGATTAGAGAAAGTCAATTGTTAATTATTTAAAGAACCCAAGTTCATCGTCAAAAGAAAAATAAAATATAGAGCCCTACACTATGTTATAATGGGTGATTCACTTTACAAAATATCAGTAGATGAAAATTTATTGACATGTTTAAGTGAGAAAGAAGCATACACAACCTTAGTAGAGGTGCATGAAGGCATTTGTGAAGCTCATCAGGTTAGTGAGAAAATGAAATGGGTTCTCCACAGGCAGAGGGATTATTGGCCTACAATGGCTAAAGATTGTAATTCATATGCTAAGTCTTGTGAAAAATGTCAAAGGCATGAGAACATTCAGCATGTTCCTGCTAGTGACTTATATTTGATTATTAAGCCTTAGCCATTTCGAGGATGGGCACTTGATCTGATAAGATAGATTCATCCCCCATATTCTAAAGGTCAAAAGTATATATTAGTTGTCATTAATTATTTTACAAAATGGGTCAAAGCAATCCTGTTGAAAGATGTTACTCAATAGGATATAATAAATTTCATCGAAGAAAACATTATTTATAGGTTTGGTATTCCTCAAAACCTTAACAACTGATCAAGGGACTATTTTTATTGGTCGATATATAACTGAGTTTGTTAAATCGAGGGATATTCAATTAATTACTTTGATGCCATATTACGCTCAAGCTAATGGGCAGGTTGAGACAGCTAATAAAATCTTAATTGGATTAATAAAAAGCCATGTTGGTCAAAAGCCAATAAGTTGGCATGAGACCTTAAGCCAAGTTTTGTGGGCTTATAGAAATTATCCTAAAAAGGCAATTGGTACTACACCATATCATTTGGTATATGGTCATAAAGCAATTTTGCCAATTGAAATTAACCTTTAGTCAGTTAGATTGCAAAGTTAGGATGAAATCCAAACACAAGATAATTGGGATTCAATGTTTGATGAATTAAATCATTTAGATGAAGAAAGGTTAATTGTTATTGAAAATTTGATTCGACAAAAAGAAATGATTGCAAAATTCAATGATCTTCGAGTCAAGAAAAAAAAAGGAGTTTAAGTTAGGTGATTTAATATGGAAGGTTATTTTACCCATGGAAAAAAGATTGAAGTTATATGGTAAATGGTCTCCAAATTGGGAAAGGCCATATCGAATCAAGAAAGTATTTTCTGGAAACACTTATTCAATTCTAAATATTAGTTCTAATGAAAGAACTACTTTAATAAATGACAAATATTTAAAGCAATATAGGCCAATGATCCATGAAATAACAATTCCACATTAAAAATATAAGGTATTGTTGATAATAGTACAACTTTTGAAAAAAAAATGCATTCCCAAAAAATTAAAAAAAATTTGGAAGCAAGATTTAAGAGATCCCTGTCTTTACTACCCTTTTCTTCTCTGCTAAAACTTTTTCAAAAGTAGGAGTTGATGTCTTGATTGCTAGCATTACGTCCTTACTTTTAACAACCCATTTTTTATAATCCTTTTTCAGTTCTTGTTCTTGGGTTGTGAAGTCACCAACAGCAGCTCGAAGCTCTTCTTCTTGTCATTTGAGTTATTGTAATTGGCCTTCGAGCTCAACAATCTTCTCCTCATTCTAATTTATACGTTATTGCGCAATCAAATAGTAGTGGAAAGCTTTGAACGTCATTTTTAGCCTTGGATACTTCCTTCATCAGTTGAGCCTTTTTGTCTAGGAATTGATGATGATCAGTAATGATTTTCTCGAAATCTAGAAGTTTGGTCAATAAGTCTTCTGATAGGCTTTTGAGCTCTTGAACAACTTGTTGGGTATTTGAATCCAGAAGTTGCTTGTTTCAATTAAGCTGCTCAAGGAGACTGGCCATCTGCTGTTTGCTATCTTCATTAGCCATTACTTGATTCATTCCTAATTTCAACAAGGCAGCAAGCTCTTTCAATAGTTGGGAAGAAGAGATGCTTTGGACTTCAACCTCGGAGTGGGCAGTTGAATGATGAGACTTCAAGGATAATGAAGTTTTCCCAGACAAAATGTCTTCAATTCATTTAGAGGATCGTCTTCATCATCTTATTCGTCTATACAAATGGCATTTGCCTCCTCATTAATGTTGACTTTAGTTGTTTCGACTGGTTGATGGACCTGAATAGGAATTTTAGCTGCAAGTTGTTGGTTAGCTTTAGGTTATGGGTTAGCTTCAATAATTGGTGCGTTTGGTTCTGGTTAGGGAAATATGTTTTCCTATATCATTTTAAAAAAAATAAAACAAGTTGTCAAAATCAAGTTCAAATTAATAACTTGAGAAATATGTCAAACTTAAACAGTGGCTTCAATAGGAGTTTCTCAAGTAACTCTAGTGCTCGCCTCTCTCTCAGATTAGATCTCAACATCAAAGAGTCCATCGAAGCAAGCACTAAGGGCAGGGGATGCTTCAGGCCCAAGTGTTAACACACCTGGGGAAGCAATTGAATCCCTTAGAGGAAACAGAGGATGACTTGGAGTCCTGGATCTCCTTGAAGGTACAGGAGAAGTCTCCCTTGGAGATTAGTGGGAAGATTCTTGTTCGAAATCTAAAGATCAATATAAAAAAAAATTCGAACACCAAAACTTAATGAAAAAGAGACCTTACCACAATAGGTTCAGCCTTTTGATTGGCTGAAAAAGACCTGGGAGCTCTCTAAGAAGGTTCCTATCAACTTCCTACTGGGAAGAATCAAAGCTATCAACGTTCAAGACTTTTTTTTTGTTTAGAAGTAGTATGCTTCACGCGGCCAGACCTCACAGGGCTTTTTCCCTATGACCTTTTCCTGAAGATTGAAAGGTAATCGAAGTCAAATATAAAACTGACAAATGAGATTAATGACTAGTAATTTTTACCTTAGATTTTTGGAGAGTTGTTTTAACAGGATCTTCGAGAGTCTTTTTCTCGATTGACCTAGGCTTGGAAGAAACCAAGATAGTAGACTTCTTTTTTGGGTTGGAGGAAAAGGCCGTCTTCACAGAGGCCTTCGACTTGGTTTTTGAAATTTTCTTAGTCCTTTGGGGTTCATCCTCCCTATCTTTTTCTGCCTCTAAATCTTCCATTACCCTCGCTCTTTTAAGACTGCATAAAGAAAGTAAAAATGATTAGTAGTCAAATCAAAAAACAGAAAGGGTAACAAAATGAACTTTACCATAAGGTGGATATTTTATTACTCGAGTATATCCATAGATTGGAACTCGACAGTTATCCAGATAGTAGTTGGAAAAAGTCACCACGTGTTTCTTCGATTCCTTACCTATACCCAACACTCTACTTTTGGGGTCTGGATACTAGTTAGCCATACCAAAAGGAGCATTAGGAAGTGGGAGAAATTTAAGTGGGGTTTCGAAATCCTTAAATGAAGCAAAATGATTCAATAATAGAGCACTTATAAAACGAGCATAAGATTTTTTATGATGTTTTGCTAGCTTTTGCTTCAAGATTTGTTCAGCCTCTTGAACCATTAATCTTAAGTTATAAGGGTTGTATTTAACCTTAAAGAATTTCTCGAATTTGGAGATTTCTTTGAGATGTGTACCTTTTGACTTCTTTTGAGCATCTCCAATCTGCATAAATGATCCAGGGTTAGTTATTCTGCTAAAGCAATCTTCAATCAAAAGCTTCTATGGTAAATAATACTGGTCCCACTAGTTGGAGAAACCTAAGGTTGCAAAGAAAGAAGGTTTACACTTGAAAGAGTTGAATCATTCTCTTCTCTCACTATTTTTCTTAAGAAAATGTTAATATTGCTTAAAATCCCTGCCTCTAAACTTACATATCTAACATTTTTCTCGAAGAGAAATGGTAGAAGGAATCCATTGAGAGAAACCAAATTATCTAGAGACACATGAGAGGAGGTATAGAATGAGATTGAAGTCTTTCGTTTTTGGAAAATTGGGTGACAAAACTTGAGTAGTGAACATGTGAATCTACAAGTTAAGGCTTTTAGGTTGGGCCCCTAGGGTGTTAGAAAAGAAAGGTTGTCAAAACCAGTCAAGGCCATAATCTCTAGAAGCGAAATGAGAGAAGTTGAAGTTGTCATAATGAAGGTTCATGCTTATAAATATAGAAAAGAAAATTTTGAAGTCTTCGACTTCTTTTCCATACTTCGATGAAAAATGAAGGTGAGACAAATGGTGACCTTCGATAGGTTTGGAGATGTTGGCAAGAAAAGAGCTTTGAAGATAGGGCTTGAAGATGGCATTGAGCCAGAGTTGGAGTAGCCAAATGGGTCCATCAAGATTGGTCAAAGATTTACCTTTTGATCAAAGAAGATTGATTGCTTCAACCATTGAGGAGTAAAATCGAGCAAGGATTAACTTGCTCAAGCACAAAAAAGAACTCTCATGAAGAAGGATAGCCAAATGGTGAAGAGATTTAGGGACTTGAAGTGACTTAGTACAGAAAACAAACGCACTAAGCCATAAGGTGAGGAAAGCAAATGTTCTTGGTCAGAAAAAATATCAGTATCAAGGAGGTTGTTTTCAATATAAATAAGTTTTGACCAATCTTGTTCTATGATTTCTTTGGGTTCTAAAGTACTGGTGATTACTCTTTCAGTGGGTTTAAGGCCTGTGATGGCAGTTAAGTTGAAAAGTGAAGGGGCTAGCATGCCATAAGGGACATGAAAAGAATTGATAGTTTTATTCCAAAAGAAAAAAGAGCTGGATAGCATAGGAGCATTATACTCGATGTGTTCCCTACTAAGTTGAATAAAATAAAAAATGCTAGTTGCCCTTCATTGTTCATGCTTAGCATTTTCGACCTTATTTAACCATTGTAGGTAGGAAAACTTAGTCTGAAGGCCAGATGGAGGAAAGCTTCGAATGATTTTTGGGAAGTAATCAAAGAAGTCAGTTTTTAGAGAAGTGTCAAAGGTAGAGATGGATTCATCTTCTAGACTGGGAAAAAAGTGAAAGATGAACTCATAGTTGTTCAAAGGAAGGGTTGGTCCTAGGAAGGCATACTTCTCATTTGTAATAGAGAAGGGAATCATTACCTGAGACTTCCAAAGGTCTGAGTTGTCCGTGGAGGGATTCAGGGCGAACAAAACCCCTCTTTTCTCCAAGGGAGTAGCCACAGTGGCAGCATTTGGTAGAACCACCATCTTGTCAGTCTCGAAAGAGGAGTGAGACTATTAAGCAGAAGTCGCTTTGGAAGAGGAAGAAGCCATGGATGCTTATGAGTTTAGGAAGATGAAAGAAATGGGGCAAAATGATTGATTTTGGCCAGAGAATATGTCTTAGAACTTGGAAAGGAAAATAGAGAACAAGGAAATTGCAGAAAAGCTTGAGATTGCAACAATGGTGCCCTAGAGAGAGAGAGGGAGAGAGAGAGGGAGAGAGAGAGAGAGAGAGAGAAAGCGCAGAAAAAAGGGAGGCTTGATGAGGAAGATAAAAGTGAAGTGGTGCAATTCACTTCAACTTTAAGAAGCATTTTTTAAAAAAAAAAATGGGGAGAGAAAAGGAAAAAGGAAAAGGTGCATTATCCTCATTAAGACTAACATAATGATGGGATGACTGAAGTCGTTTTCTCCGTAAATGTCATCATTGACATTGAGGTTCCTCAAAAGGTGGGATTGTTGGTTAATGGGGGAGTGGCCATGTAGTGGCTACAGATAATTTAAATTTTAAATTAAAATTTAAATATTTTCCCTTCTGATCTTTCCTTTTCTGCTCATGATAGTTTTTCAGTTGATAAAGGACAATTGAGGCTCTAAGTCAGGTTTTAATTGAAAAGTAATGCTTGAAACAATAATATTTATCTCTCATACTTCAAGAATAAATATTGCGTATAACACCCCCCTCAGGGTATCACATTTCTGACTACCAACTCCCAATCTGAAAATTAGTACATAAAAGGTTTGAGTTATAAAAAGTGAGTTTTAAAATTTCTTTTTCAATGCAGAAACAATATACACAATTTTACTGAAAGTCCATAAGTATTACTAAAAATACATTTAAACTGATTAATATACAATATTGATACCAATTAATATTTAACAATTTAAAGAGAAATATAAAACTAACAGACTCTCTTTTTTTTCACAGTAGCAAACCCATCACAGGTCCTACACAATAGTACGGTACAACACTAACAATAAAAATTCTACATACGTATTCTGTTGTGTAGCCATCTTGATGCATCAGACATCTGTTCTACATCTGTTCTTTGTTAACACTATTCGCTATCGGGTCTAGAATGGTTATTCTCAGATGTTGTAACACCCCCTTCAGGGCATCACATTTCTGACTACCAACTCCCAATCTGAAAATTAGTACATAAAAGGTTTGAGTTATAAAAAGTGAGTTTTAAAATTTCTTTTTCAATGCAGAAACAATATACACAATTTTACTGAAAGTCCATAAGTATTACTGAAAATACATTTAAACTGATTAATATACAATATTAATACCAATTAATATTTAACAATTTAAAGAGAAATATAAAACTAACAAACTCTCTTTTTTTTTCACAGTAGCAAACCCATCACGGGTCCCACTCAATAGTACGGTACAACACTAACGATAATAATTCTGCATACGTATTCTGTTGTGTATCCATCTTGATGCATCAAATATCTGTTCTTTGTTAACACTGTTCGCTATCGAGTCTGGAATGGTCATTCTCTTATGTTGTCTCCGATCTCAGAGTATTTATCTCCCGTATGTCTAAGACAACTCGTTCCATCTATTATTCAATTTTAATAATACAAACACAGGAAAATAATATAACAAAGAGGTGAGATCACCTACGCCAATACCAACATGGCAGCACAGAGATAACACAAACAACCTATCATACAGGTATATCATACCAGAATTCCAATAATGCACTCAACATTAATCAACTATCATCATCATGCCATTAACATTATTATCATCACACAATAATCACAATAATGCCATCAACATGATTATCATCATCATCATCTAATATTCCTCAATTATTATATCATGCAGATATAGATACTCAGATTTATGCATATGTTATGCATGTAGACTCAATGTCCTACTCCATAGAGGTTTTCACAATTTCGAGAAGAATGCTCTGTTAATTGTCAGCCTTAGCCCAAAGACAATCTTCTAGATTAGCCCACAGACAATGCCCAGCCTTCACCCACAGACAAATGTCTAGCTTTTGAAAAGAATCGTGTTCTTGTTTGGTATCGTCAATGCATTGCAACGGACTGCATCACCAAGTGGCATATGGTCCAGCCGTAGCCCATAAACAGATATCCACTGGTCGACCACCGCGCTTTGACGCACCTCAAGATCCATCATAGACCTCACTATCAATTCACATTCCCTCTTCAACCACAAGGGTCCCAATAGCATCAGCTATCAATTTTTGTTCAATTCAAAATCATCATATGCCTCAATGCATATCTTTTCAATGCATGTTCAATGCACCAATGCCAATCACAGGCAAAATTCCTCATTTCCAATGCATGTTCAATGCACCAATGCCAATCATAGGCAAAATTCACACTTTCATATTCAGGGTCCACACATTGGCCCATTCTCAGTTTAATTTCATAATCCATAATCAGGGTCCACACACTGGCCCAACAGTAATCATACTGTATTTTTAACAGCGAAATCATATTATTGCGTTTTCATAGTCATAAAACACTTTCGTCGTGTTTTCACAATCGTGCAACATTTCTATTACGTTTTCAAATCACATATAGATTTTTCAACGTTTTCATCAATCACGTAAAAATATTTACACGTTACTCAAATTGCGTAGCGATTTTCCACCATTTTCACAATCGCGTAACTTAAAAATCATTCTTTTAAGTCACGTAAACCATTTTCCATCATTTTCAAAATATTTAAACGCATTTGAAATTGCATAAAAATATTTCAACATATTTAAAATCGCGTAACTTAAAAATCATGTTTTTAAGTTACATAAATCATTTTTCACCATAATTCCATTACGAAAAATATATTTCAACCGTCAAAAATTCCATTTCAATCTTTCTCAAAATAATATGACTACTCACATTATTTTTCATATTTTCTTACTCAAAATCCTTTTCATAATATATTCCACAAATTCACAATTCCATTGAATTAAATCAATGTTTCTAACTTTAAAATTACTAACGCTTTTCAAAACCCAAATGATGAGTTACACGTTAGAAAATATCAAATCACTATTATATTCTCTATTTTTCTCAAATAAATTCTAAAATCAATTCTCTTCAAAATAAATTGAGGTGTGTTTAAACCTCTCTTTTTGTCTTTCATAAACGAAATTCTATTTCTCAAGTGATAAAATACTCTGATTCCCTTTCCGAATTCCTTGTACTAATTCAAATTACACTTCCACTTAGAAAATCACTTCGTTTCATAAAACCAAGGCATTCATAAGCCTTCAAAACTGTGGTACTTGATTATTTAAACCATCAAATATTTTTCCTTCTAAGTTGATATGGTTTTACACAAACAAAACCATTAAAAATTCTTTAACAAAACCGTGAGTCTTTGGTCTTTGAAATCAAATCATTTGTTAATTTTTCATTTTCACTTTCTTTGCAAATCCTTAAAATCAACATTGCTTTTTTCATCTAAAACTCATGTTTAGTAAAATCCTTAGAAACTTTTTACACAAAATAAATTAATAAAAACCCTTCTCAAAACCGTGACCACTTCTTCTTGAAAAACAAACCCTTTGTTTATTTTTCTTGCTTTTCTAATCATCTAATTTTATCATTCATGAAAATATTAATTTATGAACACCTATTTTGAGGTGTTGAGGCCGAAATCCTCATGGTCTTTGGAACCAAAAATCAATTTCCTTCCCATCATCAAATCATGGCGTACACATACATATTCAAATATATATCACAAGCATGTCATAATCAAAGCAATAAATCCTGCAAATCATACCAAGCATAGGCAAATAATCAAAGCACATAAATACCCACAAATTATTATATGACCATGGATATGAATCCTCACATGGATTCACCATCCATCAAATACACAAACCATCTCTCACCACCATACTTGGTTGGTGAGATGAATCTCCCTCTTACCTCTTGAAGATCCTCAAAAGCTCCTTGTTTTGCTTCTTTTTCTAAGTCCTTCACCACCAAGGACTTCTCAAATACAAAATAAAGCACACACATAATTAACATATACAAGACTTGAATAAGAAAACCATGGATTAAAGTCATGGTTAGAACCTTGAAAATCAAAAGAAAAGTGAAGATTAATAAACTTCACTGTTAAAGCTTCAATCATTAGCTTGAAGAACAAGATTGAAGATAAATGATTTAGAGAAAATCTCCAACATGAAAGTTGCTTAGAATATCATGGGGATTCAAGATCTATGGTTGGATGAAATTAAAAGAGATTGGATGGTGATTTTAGGTGATATGGCCGAAATTCCTCTTGAAGAACAAAGATGAAATTTTTTTATTTTTGTGAAGGAAAGGTTTCTTAAACTTGGTTAACGTAAAGAATGAAGTGAAAACACTTAGTTTTCCTTCCACCAATTTCGTAGAGCTCCTTTGAAAATCCCTAAAAATCATAAACAAATCTTAAGATCAATAACAAGTAAAAGAATAGGTAAACCATGGTTCAAGCATGGCTTAGAAAATCAAAACTAAAAGATTGGGTGAAGAAATATGAACTTTACCATTTTTGGTAGAAACTTGAAGCTTGGATTTGAAGCTCAAGATGAATGTTTTAGTGAAAACTCACAATTAGATATGTTCTTAGAATGATGTAAGGATTCAAGAAACAAGGTTGGATAAAATTTTTGAGTGATGGAAGGTGGTTCAAGGGTGCTTGGCCGAAATTAGCTTGGAGAAGAGATGGAGAGAAATTTTTGAAGAGCTAGCTTCTTGAAAATGATCAATAATGATCAATAAGTGACCAAGACAACTAATAATGGTCTTCAACTTTGCTTTAGCTCCTAAAACAACACAAAAACCGTCCCCCTCTCTTTATGCATTTTCCTTGAGTGTAAAATGATCAATTATGATGCATATTGACCAAGACAAGTAATAATGGTCTTCAAACTTTCCTTTAACTCCTAAAATAACCACAAAATCGTCCCCCCTCTTCATATGCATTCAATAAGTTGTCATCATTATTAGCCACCATCTAGAGCATTTCTAGCCATTGATTAATTTAATGGTTAGGATTAAGGTAGACTTTTGATTTAGAAGACTTAATCTAGGTCATTAGATCTTTCCTCCTTAAAATCTTGGCCATTAGATGCATCTTCAAAAATGAAGGGTCAAGATTACTCCTTCTTACTTTTAATCCAAGGGTCATAATTAATCATAGTCATTTTAGAAGATCAAATCTCCACCATTGATTAAATCCAAATCCAATGGTTATAAATGATCCATCTCCACCGTTGATTAAATCCAAATCCAACGGTCACAAATGGTCCTAACCACTTTATAAGATCAAATCTCCACCCTTGATTAATTCTTCATCCAATGGTTGTAAATGGTCATAGCCATTTTATTAGACCGATTCTATACCGTTGATTAAATCGACGATTGATATCATAGTCTTCAATATTAGACATGCTTCCTATTGGTCCGTCAAAAGTTGTCATAACCACTATTGTTGACTTAAGCTGTATAATTTCTATTTCTATCTGCTAAAACCCCACAAAAGAATATATTTACTGTATCTTTATCGCTCGATAATTAAATACAGTACACAACACAGTACAATAAAATTTGCTATAACTGTTTCTGGATTCAGGTTTAGTAAGATCCCATGTCTCCGTCTCAATAGTACGAATTTTTCTATACGTAGAAAAATTTTCACGTTTTGGGACTCTCTCTTGGCCCACGTAGGACCACTGGGGCCCACAAACAGTCCAAAAACGATCAAAGAAATATAAAAATTTATAATCATCCACAAAAATCACAAATATTAGAAAATGCACAAATATCAAATCAGATTACGTAAAATAATTAAGACTTAACAGTAATAATTAAATTATGTAAAATTTTCCCCGGCCCAAAAATTAGTATTTTCCTGACACGGAGTAAATCACTCAAAATGATCAAATACACTGAAAGAATATTCAAAATAATTTTACAGTACACAGAAATTACTAAACAATGAAATTCTGTTACCTGTCAAAATTACTGTCAACTAGTTAGGAAATTTGGGGTGTTACAATACTCCCCCTCTAAAAAAGAAATTTCGTCCTCGAAATTTGATAAACTTGATTTCACACCCTCAGAATAAATATAGATATTACTCTTTCATCTTTTCCTCCAGTTCCTATGTTACATCTTCACTTACGTCATTCCATACTTCTAATACAAACACAGCGGCTACCAACTTTCATTCATGCTTAGAATAGTTTTTCTCATGTAACTTCAATTTCTTAAAATCATACCCCACAACTCTTCTATTCTGCATATGCAAATCTTAAACTTCGATGCAACGCATCACAGTACTTCTCCAATGATTCACTAAGATTAGACAAAACTAATACCAAAGGAATAGTCAAACACATTTTCAACTCCTGAAAATTTTCCTTGTATGCCTCAGTCTATACCAACACTTAATTCTTTCTGGTAAGCTAGGTAAGAAGTCCTACGATCTTAGAAATTTTTCAGTATTCCCATTACTGTGTTTGATTTTTCTCATTGACAAACTGTTTCAACCTTTGAAGAATCCACCGCAATCCCTTCTTTAGAATTACAGAACCTAAACTTCACTCATCCAAAATTCACATCTCAACAACTTAACATATAACCACTTCTCCTTTAGAACTTGGAAAATCACACTGAGAAGTTCAGTATGTTCCTCAAGTTTTCAAAAATAGATCAGAATGTCGTTAACAAAGAATAATGACAATTCTGCCTAGATAAGAACGAAAGATTCTACTCCTATAATTTATAAATATTATAAGAGCATCCGTCACCCCGCACGGCATCACTTAAAAATTTTCTTGTCCTTGAATCACTTCACTCTCCTGCCTTTGCTCTTCGCAGGAAATGTCTCACACATCGAATTCTCTTTTAACAACACCGTACCAGATACTATGACATGGATTCGAATAAGAATATCCTTTCTTGCAAAATATTCTTTCTTGCAAATTGTGATACATGAAAAACATTGTGAAGGTCAGAAAGAAAAAGGATAACGAAACTATCTGATATGTGACCAGACATATCCAACAAAGAATTTGATATTGCCTGATTTTAAGAATGAATTTTCTGGAATACTAACACTTTATTGAGACAATCTCATCGGATATGGTTGGAAAATAACCAATCCGTTTCAAAGATCATATCTATTTATGAAAGAGATAAACAGATCAAACTAACACAAATATTTGATTCATAACAACAACAAGATAATTTGTATAACTTGAGTAGCACGATACGCTAGTAATAGAAACAGAAGTAAACAAGTTAAAAGATAACGAAGACATGGATAACTCTAATTAATCTACACGATCATATGCCATGGAGAAATGGGTTACCTCCAGAATTATACAGTACAGTCAAAGGATCACTTTCGGTGACACAATCTTCTTTACTTTGGTCATCAGTTTGGGGTACTTTTGCTCCACTTGGAGAATCAACGCTCCATTCTACTTGAGATATCGAAGCACGTTCATTACTAACGGATGACTTCGTCTTTGATGGAACATAATCTTTGGAAATGTGTCTAGGCATTCCACACTTGAAACAAATTTTTCCTTGAACGTACAATCCTTTGTCAGATGATCTTTCCCACACTTTTGACATTTCGGTGCAGATGTCGCAGTCAGACCAAACCTGCTACTACTAGTACTTCCTCCATAAGATTGCTGTTGTTGTTGACTTCCCGAAGATTTCGAGTACATTTTCTGCTTGAATTGCTTGACCTTACAATTTCTCCTTCTTCGTAACTAATATGGTCCAACGTTACAGGATCTCTCATCCTGAAACTGATTCAACTCTAACAAAATCTTAGCTTCAGCTATCAATTCTTGCCGCTAAATAATCTTCTGAGTTTGCTGTATATTTACATCAGTCGCTTTTCGTATTACTTCCAAAGTTGTCGTCATATCACCATCATTACGTCTTGCTTCCATACGCGTACGCCTATCACGAGCCATCGTCTTTCTTTGTCTAACACGAGTCATTTCTTTTCTTCAAAGACAGACAAATCAAACTAAAATGGAAACCAGATGTAACCATTTCAAATAAACATTTGTTTCCTTTCAGAAATCAAATACAAAGAGAACACAACACAAGCAAAATAGACCTAACCACAAAACCCCAAAAGACTCAAACCGTGCTCTGATACCAACTAATGTAACACCCCCCCTCAGGGTATCACATTTCTGACTACTAACTCCCAATCTGAAAATTAGTACATAAAAGGATTGAGTTATAAAAAGTGAGTTTTAAAATTTCTTTTTCAATGCCGAAACAATATACACAATTTTACTGAAAGTCCATAAGTATTACTGAAAATACATTTAAACTGATTAATATACAATATTGATACCAATTAATATTTAACAATTTAAAGAGAAATATAAAACTAACAGACTCTCTCTTTTTTTTTCACAGTAGCAAACCCATCACAGGTCCTACTCAATAGCATGGTACAATACTAACGATAAAAATTCTACATACGTATTCTGTTGTGTATCCATCTTGATGCATCAGACATCTGTTCTACATCTGTTCCTTGTTAACACTATTCGCTATCGAGTCTGGAATGGTCATTCTTTGATGTTGTCTCCGATCTCATAGTATTTATCTCCCGTATGTCTAAGACAACTCGTTCCATCTATTATTCCATTTTAATAATACAAACACAGCAAAACAATATAACAAAGAGGTGAGATCACCTACGCCAATACCAAAATGGTAGCACAGAGATAACACAAACAACCTATCATACAGGTATATTATACCAGAATTCCAATAATGCACTCAACATTAATCAACTATCATCATCATGCCATTAACATTATTATCATCACACAATAATCACAATAATGCCATCAATATGATTATCATCATCATCATCCAATATTCCTCAATTATTATATCATGCAGATATAGATACTCTGATTTATGCATATGTTATGCATGTAGACTCAATGTCCTACTCCATGGAGGTTTTCACAATTTCAAGAAGAATGCTCTGTTAATTGTCAGCCTTAGCCCAAAGACAATCTTCTAGATTAGCCCACAGACAATGCTCAGCCTTAGCCCACAGACAAATGTCCAGCTTTTGAAAAGAATTGTGTTCTTGTCGGGTATCGTCAATGCGTTGCAACGGACTGCATCGCCAAGTGGCATATGGTCCAACCGTAGCCCACAGACAGATATCCACCGGTCAACCGCCACGCCTTGACGTATCCCAAGATCCATCATAGACCTCACTATCAATTCACATTCCCTCTTCAACCACAAGGGTCCCAATAGCATCAGCTATCAATTTTTGTTCAATTCAAAATCATCATATGCCTCAATGCATATCTTTTCAATGCATGTTCAATGCACCAATGCCAATCACAGGCAAAATTCCTCATTTCCAATGCATGTTCAATGCACCAATGCCAATCATAGGCAAAATTCACACTTTCATATGCAGGGTTCACACACTGACCCATTCTCAGTTTAATTTCATAATCCATAATCAGGGTCCACACACTGGCCAAACAGTAATCATATTGTATTTTTAACAGCGAAATCATATTATCGTATTTTCATAGTCATAAAACACTTTCGTCGTGTTTTCACAATCGCGCAACATTTCTATTACGTTTTCAAATCACATATAGATTTTTCAATGTTTTCATCAATCACGTAAAAATATTTACACGTTACTCAAATCGCGTAGCGATTTTCCACCATTTTCACAATCGCGTAACTTAAAAATCATTCTTTTAAGTCACGTAAACCATTTTTCATCATTTTCAAAATATTTAAACGCTTTCCAAATTGTATAAAAATATTTCAACGTATTTCAAATCGCGTAGCTTAAAAATCACGTTTTTAAGTTACATAAATCATTTTTCACCATAATTCCATTACGAAAAATATTTTTCAACCTTCAAAAATTTCATTTCAACCTTTCTCAAAATAATATGACTACTCACATTATTTTCTACATTTTCTTACTCAAGAAAATCCTTTTTCATAATATATTCCACAAATTCACAATTCCATTGAATAAAATCAATGTTTCTAACTTTAAAAATTACTAACGCTCTCCAAAACCCAAAGGATGAGTTACACGTTAGAAAATATCAAATCACTATTATATTCTCCATTTTTCTCAAATAAATTCTAAAATCAATTCTCTTCAAAATAAAGTGAAGTGTGTTTGAACCTCTCTTTTCGTCTTTCATAAACGAAATTCCATTTCTCAAGTGATAAAATACTCTGATTCCCTTTCCGAATTCCTTGTACTGATTCAAATTACATTTCTACTTAGAAAATCACTTTGTTTCATAAAACAAAGGCATTCATAAGCCTTCAAAACCGTGGTGCTTGATTATTTAAACTATCAAATATTTTTCCTTCTAAGTTGATATGATTTTACACAAACAGAACTATTAAAAATTCTTTAACAAAACCGTGAGTCTTTGGTCTTTGAAATCAAATCATTCGTTAATTTTTCATTTTCACTTTCTTTGCAAATCCTTAAAATCAACATTGCTTTTCTCATCTAAAACTCATGTTTAGTAAAATTCTTAAAAACTTTTTACACAAAATAAATCAATAAAAATCCTTCTCAAAACCGTGACCACTTCTTCTTGAAAAACAAACCCTTTGTTTATTTTCCTTGCTTTTCTAATCATCCAATTTTATCATTCATAAAAATATTAATTTATGAACACCTATTTTGAGGTGTTGAGGCCGAAATCCTCATGGTCTTTGGAACCAAAAATCAATTTCCTTTCCATCATCAAATCATGGCATACACATACATATTCAAATATATATCACAACCATGCCATAATCAAAGCAATAAATCATGCAAATCATACCAAGCATAGGCAAATAATCAAAGCACATAAACACCCACAAATTATTACATGACCATGGATATGAATCCTCACGTGAATTCATCATCCATCAAATACACAAATCATCTCTCACCACCATACTTGGTTGGTGAGATGAATCTCCCTCTTACTTCTTGAAGATCCTCAAAAGCTCCTTGTTTTGCTCCTTTTTCTAAGTCCTTCACCACCAAGGGCTTCTCAAATACAAAACAAAGCACACACATAATTAATATATACAAGACTTGAATAAGAAAACCATGGATTAAAATCATGGTTAGAACCTTGAAAATCAAAAGAAAAGTGAAGATTAATAAACTTCACCATTAAAGCTTCAATCTTTAGCTTGAAGAACAAGGTTGAAGATAAATGATTTAGAGAAAATCTCCAACATGAAAGTTGCTTAGAATATCATGGGGATTCAAGATCTATGGTTGGATGAAATTAAAAGAGATTGGATGGTAATTTTAGGTGGTATGGCCGAAATTCCTCTTGAAGAACAAAGATGAAATTTTTTACTTTTGTGAAGGAAAGGTTTCTTAAACTTGGTTAAGGTAAAGAATGAAGTGAAAACACTTAGTTTTCCTTCCACCAATTTCGTAGAGCTCCTTGGAAAATCTCTAAAAATCATAAACAAATCTAAAATCAATAACAAGTAAAAGTATAGGTAAACCATGGTTCAAGCATGGCTTAGAAAATCAAAACTAAAAGATTGGGTGAACAAATATGAACTTTACCATTTTTGGTAGAAACTTGAAGCTTGGATTTGAAACTCAAGATGAATGATTTAGTGAAAACTCATAACTAGATATGTTCTTAGAATGATGTAAGGATTCAAGAAACTAGGTTGGATAAAATTTTTGAATAATGGAAGGTGGTTCTAGGGTGCTTGGCCGAAATTAGCTTGGAGAAGAGATGGAGAGAAATTTTTGAAGAGCTAGCTTCTTGAAAATGATCAATAATGAGCAATAAGTGACCAAGATAACTAATAATGGTCTTCAACTTTGCTTTAGCTCCTAAAACAACACAAAAACCATTCCCCCCCTCTTCATGCATTTTCCTTGAGTGCAAAATGATCAATTAGGATGTATATTGACCAAGACAAGTAATAATGGTCTTCAAACTTTCCTTTAACTCCTAAAACAGCCACAAAACCATCCCCCCTCTTCATATGCATTCAACAAGTTGTCATCATTATTAGCCACCATCTAGAGCATTTCTAGCCATTGATTAATTTAATGGTTAGGATTAAGGCAGACTTTTGATTTAGAAGACTTAATCTAGGCCATTAGATCTTTCCTCCTTAAAATCCTAGCCATTAGATGCATCTTCAAAAATGAAGGGTCAAGATTACACCTTCTTACTTTTAATCCAAGGGTCATAATTAATCATAGCCATTTTAGAAGACCAAATCTCCACCATTGATTAAATCCAAATCCAATGATCATAAATGATCCATCTCAACCGTTGATTAAATCTAAATCCAACGGTCACAAATGGTCCTAACCACTTTATAAGATCAAATCTCCACCCTTGATTAATTCTTCATCCAATGGTTGTAAATGGTCATAGCCATTTTATTAGATCGATTCTATACCGTTGATTAAATCGACGGTTGATATCAAAGTCTTCAATATTAGACTTGCTTCCTATTGGTCCGTCAAAAGGATTAAACTTGCTTCCTATTGGTTCGTCAAAAGTTATCATAACCACTATTGTTGACTTAAGAAGTATAATTTTTATTTCTATCTGCTAAAACCCCACGAAAGAATATATTTACTATATTTTTCTTGCCCAATAATTAAATACAGTACACAACACAGTACAATAAAATTTTCTACAACTTTTTTTGGATTCAAATTTAGTAAGATCCCCTGTCTCCGCCTCAACAGTATGAATTTTTCTATATGTAAAAAAATTTTCACGTTTTGGGACTCACCCCGGGCCCACGTAAGACCACTGGGGCCCGCAAACAGTCCAAAAACAATTAGAGAAATATAAAAATTTATAATCATCCACAAAAATCACAAATATTAGAAAATGCACAAATATCAAATCAGATTACGTCAAATAATTAAGACTTAACAGTAATAATTAAATTACGTAAAATTTTTCCTGGCCCGAAAATTATTATTTTCCTGACATGGAGTAAATCACTCAAAATAATCAAATACGCTGACGAAATATTCAAAATAATTTTACAGTACACAAAAATCACTAAACAGTAAAATTATGTTAACTGTCAAAATTACTGTCAACTAGTTAGGAAATTTGGGGTGTTACAATACTCCCTCTCTAAAAAAGAAATTTCGTCCTCGAAATTTGATAAACTTGATTTCACTCCCTCAGAATAAATATAGATATTACTCTTTCATCTTTTCCTCCAGTTCCTATGTTACATCTTCACTTACGTCATTCCATACTTCTAATACAAACACATCGGCTACCAACTTTCATTCATGCTTATAATAGTTTTTCTTATGTAACTTCAATTTCTTAAAATCATGCCCCATAACTCTTCTATTCTGCATATGCACATCTTATACTTCGATGTAACGCATCACAGTACATCTCCAATGGTTCACTAATATTAGACAAAACTAATACCAAAGGAATAGTCAAACACATTTTCAACTCCTGAAAATTTTCCTTGTATGCCTCAGTCTATACCAACACTTAATTCTTTCTGGTAAGCTAGGTAAGAAGTCCTACGATCTTAGAAATTTTCCAGTATTCCCATTACTCTGTTTGATTTTTCTCACTGACAAACTGTTTCAACCTTTGAAGAATCCACTGCAATCCCTTCTTTAGAATTATGGAGCCTAAACTTCACTCATCCAGAATTCACATCTCAACAACTTAACATATAACCACTTCTCCTTTAGAACTTGGAAAATCACACTGAGAAGTTCAGTATGTTCCTCATGATTTCGAAAATAGATCAGAATGTCGTTAACAAAGAAATAATGACAATTTTGTCTAGATATGAACGAAAGATTCTACTCCTACAATTTATAAATATTATAAGAGCATCTGTCACCCCGCACGGCATCACTTAAAAATTTTCTTGTCCTTGTATCGCTTCACTCTGCTGCCTTTGCTCTTAGCAGAAAGTGTCTCACACATCGAATTCTTTTTTAACAACACTGTACCAGATACTATGACAGGGATTCGAATAGGAATATCCTTTCTTGTAAAATATTCTTTCTTGCCAATTGCGATACATGAAAAACATTGTGAAGGTCAGAAAGAAAAAGGATAACGAAACTATCTGATATGTGACCAGACATATCCAACAAAGAATTTGATATTGCCTGATTTTAAGAATGAATTTTCTGGAATACTAACACTTTATTGAGACAATCTCATCGGATATGGTTAGAAAATAACTAATCCGTTTCAAAGATCATATCTATTTATGAAAGAGATAAACAGATCAAACTAACACAAAAATTTGATTCATAACAACAACAGGATAATTTGTATAACTTGAGTAGCACGATACGCTAGTAATAGAAACAGAAGTAAACAAGTTAAAAGATAACAAAGACATGGATAACTCTAATTAATCTACACGATCATATGCCATAGAGAAATGGGTTACCTCCAGAATTATACAGTACAGTCAAAGGATCACTTTCGGTGACGCAATCTTCTTTACTTTGGTCATTAGTTTGGGGTACTTTTGCTGCACTTGGAGAATCAAAGCTCCATTCTACTTGAGATATCG
Organism: Ormosia emarginata; assembly: GCA_029884605.1. NCBI lineage: Eukaryota > Viridiplantae > Streptophyta > Magnoliopsida > Fabales > Fabaceae > Ormosia > Ormosia emarginata. The sequence continues at coordinate 663,603 of JAQQTP010000023.1, forward strand.
AAGCACGTTCATTACTAACGGATGACTTCGTCTTTGATGGAACACAATCTTTGGAAATGTGTCCAGGCCTTCCGCACTTGAAATAAATTTTTTCCTTGAACGTACAATCATTTGTCAGATGATCTTTCCCACACTTCCGACATTTCGGTGCAGATGTCGCAGTCAGACCAAACCTGCTACTACTAGTACTTCCTCCACAAGATTGCTGTTGTTGTTGACTTCTCGAAGATTTGGAGTACATTTTCTGCTGGAATCGCTTGACTTTACGATTTCTCCTTCTTCGTAACCAATATGGTCCAACGTTACAGGGTCTCTAATCCTAAAACTAATTCAACTCTAACAAAATCTTAGCTTCAGCTATCAATTCTTGCCACTGAATAATCTTCTGAGTTTACTGTATATTTACATCAGTCTCTTTTTGTATTACTTCCAAAGTTGTCATCATATCACCATCATTACGTCTTGCTTCCACACGCGTACGCCTATCATGAGCCACGTCTTTCTTTGTCTAACACGAGTCATTTCTTTTCTTCAAAGACGGACAAATCAAATTAAAATGGAAACCAGATGTAACCATTTCAAATAAACATTTGTTTCCTTTCGGAAATCAAATACACAGAGAACAGAACACAAGCAAAATAGACCTGACCACAAAACCCCACAAGACTCAAACCGTGCTCTGATACCAACTAATGTAACACCCCCCTCTGGGCATCACATTTCTGACTACTAACTCTCAATCTAAAAATTAGTACATAAAAGGTTTGAATTATAAAAAGTGAGTTTTAAAATTTCTTTTTCAATGCAGAAACAATATACATAATTTTACTGAAAGTCCATATGTATTACTGAAAATACATTTAAACTGATTAATATACAATATTGACACCAATTAATATTTAACAATTTAAAAAAAATATAAAACTAACAGACTCTCACTTTTTTTTTCACAGTAGCAAACCCATCACGGGTCCTATTTAATAGCACGGTACAACACTAACGATAAGCATTCTACATACGTATTATGTTGTGTATCCATCTGGATGCATCAGGCATCTGTTCTACATCTGTTCTTTGTTAACATTGTTCGCTATCGAGTCTGGAATGGTCATTCTCTGATGTTGTCTCCGATCTCAGAGTATTTATCTCTCGTATGTCTAAGACAACTCGTTCCATCTACTATTCAATTTTAATAATACAAACACAGCAAAATAATATAACAAAGAGGTGAGATCACCTACGTCAATACCAACATGGTAGCACAGGGATAACACAAACAACCTATCATACAGGTATATCATACCAGAATTCCAATAATGCACTCAACATTAATCAACTATCATCATCATGCCATTAACAATATTATCATCACACAATAATCACAATAATGTCATCAACATGATTATCATCATCATCATCCAATATTCCTCAATTATTGTATCATGCAGATATAGATACTCAGATTTATGCATATGTTATGCATGTAGACTCAATGTCCTACTCCATGGAGGTTTTCACAATTTCAAGAAGAATGCTCTGTTAATTGTCAACCTTAGCCCAAAGACAATCTTCTAGATTAGCCCACAGACAATGCTCAGCCTTAGCCCACAGACAAATGTCCAGCTTTTGAAAAGAATCGTGTTCTTGTCGGGTATCGTCAATGCGTTGCAACGGACTACATCGCCAAGTAGCATATGGTCCAGCAGTAGCCCACTGACAGATATCCACCGGTCAACCGCCACGCCTTGACGTACCCTAAGATCCATCATAGACCTCACTATCAATTCACATTCCCTCTTCAACCACAAGGGTCCCAATAGCATCAGCTATCAATTTTTGTTCAATTCAAAATCATCATATGCCTCAATGCATATTTTTTCAATGCATGTTCAATGCACCAATGCCAATCACAAGCAAAATTCCTCATTTCCAATGCATGATCAATGCACCAATGCCAATCATAGGCAAAATTCACACTTTCATATTCAGGGTCCACACACTGGCTCATTCTCAGTTTAATTTCATAATCCATAATCAGGGTCCACACACTGGCCCAACAGTAATCATACTGTACTTTTAACAGCGAAATCATATTATCGCATTTTCATAGTCATAAAACATTTTCGTCGTGTTTTCACAATCTCGCAACATTTCTATTACGTTTTCAAATCACATATAGATTTTTCAATGTTTTCATCAATCACGTAAAAATATTTACACGTTACTCAAATCGCGTAGCGATTTTTCACTATTTTCACAATCGCGTAACTTAAAAATCATTCTTTTAAGTCACGTAAACCATTTTCCATCATTTTCAAAAATATTTAAACGCTTTCCAAATTGCATAAAAATATTTCAACGTATTTCAAATCGCGTAGCTTAAAAATCACATTTTTAAGTTACATAAATCATTTTTCACCATAATTCTATTGCGAAAAATATTTTTCATCCTTCAAAATTCTATTTCAACCTTTCTCAAAATAATACGACTACTCACATTATTTTTCACATTTTCTTACTCAAGAAAATCCTTTTCATAATATATTCTTCAAATTCAAAATTCCATTGAATTAAATCAATGTTTCTAACTTAAAAATTACTAACGCTCTCCAAAACCCAAAGGATGAGTTACACGTTAGAAAATATCAAATCACTATTATATTCTCTATTTTTCTCAAATCAATTCTAAAATCAATTCTCTTCAAAATAAATTGAGGTGTGTTTGAACCTCTCTTTTCATCTTTCATAAATGAAATTCCATTTCTCAAGTGATAAAATACTCTGATTCCCTTTCTGAATTCCTTGTACTAATTCAAATTACATTTCCACTTGGAAAATCACTTCGTTTCATAAAACCAAGGCATTCATAAGCCTTCAAAACCGTGGTACTTGATTATTTAAACCATCAAATATTTTTCCTTCTAAGTTGATATGGTTTTACACGAACAAAACCATTAAAAATTCTTTAACAAAACCGTGAGTCTTTGGTCTTTGAAATCAAATTATTTGTTAATTTTTCATTTTCACTTTCTTTGCAAATCTTTAAAATCAACATTGCTCTTTTCATCTAAAACTCATGTTTCGTAAAATCCTTAAAAACTTTTTACACAAAATAAATCAATAAAAATCCTTCTCAAAACCATGACCACTTCTTCTTGAAAAACAAACCCTTTGTTTATTTTCCTTGCTTTTCTAATCATTCAATTTTATCATTCATGAAAATATTAATTTATGAACACCTATTTTGAGGTGTTGAGGCCGAAATCCTCATGGTCTTTGGAGCCAAAAATCAATTTCCTTTCCATCATCAAATCATGGCATACACATACATATTCAAATATATATCACAAGCATGTCATATTCAAAGTAACAAATCATGCAAATCATACAAAGCATAGGCAAATAATCAAAGCACATAAACACCCACAAATTATTACATGACCATGGATATGAATCCTCACATGATTCACCATCCATCAAATACACAAACCATCTCTCACCACCATACTTGGTTGGTGAGATGAATCTCCCTCTTACCTCTTGAAGATCCTCAAAAGTTCCTTGTTTTGCTTCTTTTTCCAAGTCCTTCACCACCAAGGGCTTCTCAAATACAAAACAAAGCACACACATAATTAATATATACAAGAGTTGAATAAGAAAACCATGGATTAAAATCATGGTTAGAACCTTGAAAATCAAAAGAAAAGTGAAGATTAATAAACTTCACCATTAAAGCTTCAATCTTTAGCTTGAAGAACAAGGTTGAAGATAAATGATTTAGAGAAAATCTCCAACATGAAAGTTGCTTAGAATATCATAGGGATTCAAGATCTATGGTTGGATGATATTAAAAGAGATTGGATGGTAATTTTAGGTGGTATGGCCAAAATTCCTCTTGAAGAACAAAGATGGAATTTTTTTATTTTTGTGAAGGAAAGGTTTCTTAAACTTGGTTAAGGTAAAGAATGAAATGAAAACACTTAGTTTTCCTTCCACCAATTTCATAGAGCGCCTTGGAAAAACTCTAAAAATCATAAACAAATCTCAAAATCAATAACAAGTAAAAGAATAGGTAAACCATGGTTCAAGCATGGCTTAGAAAATAAAAACTAAAAGATTGGGTGAAGAAATATGAACTTTACCATTTTTGGTAGAAACTTGAGGCTTGGATTTGAAACTCAAGATGAATGATTTAGTGAAACTGATAACTAGAGATGTTCTTAGAATGATGTAAGGATTTAAGAAACTAGGTTGGATAAAATTTGAGTGATGGAAGGTGGTTCAATGGTGCTTGGCTAAAATTAGCTTGGAGAAGAGATGGAGAGAAATTTTTGAAGAGCTAGCTTCTTGAAAATGATCAATAATGATCAATAAGTGACCAAGACAACTAATAATGGTCTTCAACTTTGCTTTAGCTCCTAAAACAACACAAAAGTTATCCCCCCTCTTCATGCATTCTCCTTGAGTGCAAAATGATCAATTATCATGCATATTGACCAAGATAAGTAATAATGGTCTTCAAACTTTCCTTTAACTCCCAAAACAACCACAAAACTGTCCCCCCCTCTTCATATGCATTCAATAAATTGTCATCATTTTTAGCCACCATCTAGAGCATTTCTGGCCATTGATTAATTTAATGGTTAGGATTAAGGTAGACTTTTGATTTAGAAGACTTAATCTAGGCCATTAGATCTTTCTTCCTTAAAATCCTAGCCATTAGATGCATCTTCAAAAATGAAGGGTCAAGATTACTCCTTCTTACTTTTAATCCAAGGGTCATAATTAATCATAGCCATTTTAGAAGACCAAATCTCCACCATTGATTAAATCCAAATCCAACGGTCACAAATGGTCCTAACTGCTTTATAAGATCAAATCTCCACCCTTGATTAATTCTTCATCCAATGGTTGTAAATGGTCATAGCCATTTTATTAGACTGATTCTATACCGTTGATTAAATTGACGATTGATATCAAAGTCTTCAATATTAGACTTGCTTTCTATTGGTCCGTCAAAAGCATTAAACTTGCTTCCTATTGGTCCATCAAAAGTTGTCATAACCACTATTGTTGACTTAAGCAGTATAATTTCTATTTCTATCTGCTAAAATCCCACGAAAGAATATATTTACTATATTTTTATCACCCAATAATTAAATACAGTACACAACACAGTACAATAAAATTTTCTACAACTGTTTTCAGATTCAGGTTTAGTAAGATCCCCTGTCTCCGTCTCAACAGTACGAATTTTTCTATGCGTAGAAAAATTTTCACGTTTTGGGACTCACCCCGGGCCCACGTAGGACCACTGGGGCCCACAAACAGTCCAAAAACAATCAGAGAAACATAAAAATTTATAATCATCTACAAAAATCACAAATATTAGAAAATGCACAAATATCAAATCAGATTATGTAAAATAATTAAGACTTAACAGTAATAATTAAATTACATAAAATTTTCGTTGGCCCAAAAATTATTATTTTCTTGACACGAAGTAAATCACTCAAAATGGTCAAATACGCTGACGGAATATTCAATATAATTTTACAGTACACAGAAATCACTAAACAGTGAAATTCTGTTAACTGTCAAAATTACTGTCAACTAGTTAGGAAATTTGGGGTGTTACAATACTCCCCCTCTAAAAAAGAAATTTCGTCCTCGAAATTTGATAAACTTGATTTCACACCCTCAAAATAAATATAGATATTACTCTTTCATCTTTTCCTCCAGTTCCTATGTTACATCTTCGCTTACGTCATTCCATACTTCTAATACAAACACAACGGCTACCAACTTTCATTCATGCTTAGAATAGTTTTTCTCATGTAACTTCAATTTCTTAAAATCATTTCCCACAACTCTTCTATTCTGCATATGCACATCTTAAACTTCGATGTAACGCATCACAGTACATCTCCAATGGTTCACTAAGATTAGACAAAACTAATACCAAAGGAATAGTCAAACACATTTTCAACTCCTGAAAATTTTTCTTGTATGCCTCAGTCTATACCAACACTTAATTCTTTCTGGTAAGCTAGGTAAGAAGTCCTACAATCTTAGAAATTTTCCAGTATTCCCATTACTATGTTTAATTTTTCTCACTGATAAACTATTTCAACCTTTGAAGAATCCACCGCAATCCCTTCTTTAGAATTATGGAACCTAAACTTCACTCATCTAGAATTCACATCTCAACAACTTAACATATAATCACTTCTCCTTTAGAACTTGGAAAATCACACTGAGAAGTTCAGTATGTTGCTCATGATTTCGAAAATAGATCAGAATGTCGTTAACAAAGAAATAATAACAATTCTGTCTAGATAAGAATGAAAGATTCTACTCTTATAATTTATAAATATTATAAGAGCATCCGTCACCCCCGCACGGCATCACTTAAAAATTTTCTTGTCCTTGTATCGCTTCACTCTCCTGCTTTTGCTCTTAGCAGGAAGTGTCTCACACATCGAATTCTCTTTTAACAACACCGTACCAAATACTATGACATGGATTCGAAAAGGAATATCCTTTCTTGCAAAATATTCTTTCTTGCAAATTGTGATACATGAAAAACATTGTGAAGGTCAGAAAGAAAAAGGATAACGAAACTATCTGATATGTTACTAGACATATCCAATAAAGAATTTGATATTGTCTGATTTTAAGAATGAATTTTCTGGAATACTAACACTTTATTGAGACAATCTCATCGGATATGGTTGGAAAATAACTAATTCGTTTCAAAGATCATATCTATTTATGAAAGAGATAAACAGATCAAACTAACACAAAATTTGATTCATAACAACAACAGGATAATTTGTATAACTTGAGTAGCATGATACGCTAGTAATAGAAACAGAAGTAAACAAGTTAAAAGATAACGAAGACACGGATAACTCTAATTGATCTACACGATCATATGCCATAGAGAAATGGGTTACCTCTAGAATTATACAGTACAGTCAAAGGATCACTTTTTATGACATAATCTTCTTTACTTCGGTCATCAGTTTGGGGTACTTTTGCTGCACTTGGAGAATCAACGCTCCATTCTACTTGAGATATCGAAGCACGTTCATTACTAACGGATGACTTCGTCTTTGATGGAACACAATCTTTGGAAATGTGTCCAGGCCTTCCGCACTTGAAACAAATTTTTTCCTTGAACGTACAATCCTTTGTCAGATGATCTTTCCCACACTTCCGACATTTCGGTGCAGATGTCACGGTCAGACCAAACCTGCTACTACTAGTACTTCCTCCACAAGATTGCTGTTGTTGTTGACTTCCCAAAGATTTCGAGTACATTTTCTGCTGGAATCGCTTGACCTTACGATTTCTCCTTCTTCGTAACCAATATGGTCCAACGTTACAGGGTCTCACATCCTGAAACTGATTCAACTCTAACAAAATCTTAGCTTTTGCTTTCAATTCTTGCCGCTGAATAATCTTCTGAGTTTGCTGTATATTTACATCAGTCACTTTTCGTATTACTTCCAAAGTTTCTGTCATATCACCATCATTACATCTTGCTTCCACACGCGTATGCCTATCACGAGCCATCGTCTTTCTTTGTCTAACATGAGTCATTTCATTTCTTCAAAGACAAACAAATCAAATTAAAATGGAAACCAGATGTAACCATTTCAAATAAACATTTGTTTCCTTTCGGAAATCAAATACACAGAGAACACAATACAAGTAAAACAGACCTAACCACAAACCCCAAAAGACTCAAACCGTGCTCTGATACTAACTAATGTAACACCCCCTCAAGGCATCACATTTCTGACTACCAACTCCCAATCTAAAAATTAGTACATAAAAGGTTTGAGTTATAAAAAGTGAGTTTTAAAATTTCTTTTTCAATGCAGAAACAATATACACAATTTTACTGAAAGTCCATAAGTATTACTGAAAATACATTTAAACTGATTAATATACAATATTGACACCAATTAATATTTAACAATTTAAAGAGAAATATAAAACTAATAGACTCTCTCTTTTTTCTTCACAGTAGCAAACCCATCACGGGACCTACTCAATAGCACGGTACAACACTAACAATAAAAATTCTACATACGTATTCTGTTGTGTATCCATCTTGATGCATCAGACATCTATTCTACATCTGTTCTTTGTTAACATTGTTCGCTATTGAGTTTGGAATGGTCATTCTCTAATGTTGTCTCCGATCTCAGAGTATTTATCTCCCGTATGTCTAAGACAACTCGTTCCATCTACTATTCAATTTTAATAATACAAACACAGCAAAATAATATAACAAAGAGGTGAGATCACCTACGCCAATACCAACATGGTAGCACAGAGATAACACAAACAACCTATCATACAGGTATATCATACCAGAATTCTAATAATGCACTCAACATTAATCAACTATCATCATTATGCCATTAACATTATTATCATCATACAATAATCACAATAATGCCATCAACATGATTATCATCCAATATTCCTCAATTATTATATCATGCAGATATAGATACTCAGATTTATGCATATGTTATGCATGTAGACTCAATGTCCTACTCCATGGAGGTTTTCACAATTTCGAGAAGAATGCTTTATTAATTATCACCCTTAGCCCAAAGACAATCTTCCAGATTAGCCCACAGACAATGCCCAGCCTTAGCCCACAGACAAATGTCTAGCTTTTGAAAAGAATCGTGTTCTTGTCGGGTATCGTTAATGCGTTGCAACGAACTGCATCGCCAAGTGGCATATGGTCCAGCCGTAGCCCACAGATAGATATCCACTGGTCGACCGCCGCGCCTTGACGCACCCCAAGATCCATCATAGACCTCACTATCAATTCACATTCCCTCTTCAATCACAAGGGTTCCAATAGCATCAACTATCAATTTTTGTTCAATTGAAAATCATCATATGCCTCAATGCATATCTTTTCAATGCATGTTCAATGCACCAATGCCAATCACAGGCAAAATTCCTCATTTCTAATGCATGTTCAATGCACCAATGTCAATCAGAGGCAAAATTCACATTTTCATATTCAAGGTCCACACATTGGCCCATTCTCAGTTTAATTTCATAATCCATAATCAGGGTCCACACACTGGCCCAACAGTAATCATACTGTATTTTTAACAGCAAAATCATATTATCGCATTTTCATAGTCATAAAACACTTTCGCCGTGTTTTCACAATCGCGCAACATTTCTATTACGTTTTCAAATCACATATAGATTTTTCAACGTTTTCATCAATCACGTAAAAATATTTATACGTTACTCAAATCGCGTAGCGATTTTCCACCATTTTCACAATCGCGTAACTTAAAAATCATTCTTTTAAGTCACGTAAATCATTTTCCATCATTTTCAAAATATTTAAACACTTTCCAAATTGCGTAAAAATATTTCAACGTATTTCAAATCGCATAACTTAAAAATCACGTTTTTAAGTTACATAAATCATTTTTCACCATAATTCCATTACGAAAAAAAATTTTCAACCTTCAAAAATTCCATTTCAACCTTTCTCAAAATAATATGACTATTCACATTATTTTCTACATTTTCTTACTCAAGAAAATCCTTTTCATAATATATTCCACAAATTCACAATTCCATTGAATTAAATCAATGTTTCTAACTTTAAAAATTACTAACGCTCTCCAAAACCCAAAGGATGAGTTACATGTTAGAAAATATCAAATCACTATTGTATTCACTATTTTTCTCAAATAAATTCTAAAATCAATTCTCTTCAAAATAAATTGAGGTGTGTTTGAACCTCTCTTTTCGTCTTTCATAAACGAAATTCCATTTCTCAAGTGATAAAATATTCTGATTCCCTTTCTGAATTCCTTGTGCTAATTCAAATTACATTTCCGCTTAGAAAATCACTTCGTTTCATAAAACCAAGGCATTCATAAGCCTTTAAAATCGTGGTACTTGATTATTTAAACCATCAAATATTTTTCCTTCTTAGTTGATATGATTTTACACAAACAAAACCATTAAAAATTCTTTAACAAAACCGTGAGTCTTTGGTCTTCGAAATCAAATCATTTGTTAATTTTTCATTTTCACTTTCTTTGCAAATCCTTCAAATTAAAATTGCTCTTTTCATCTAAAACTCATGTTTAGTAAAATCCTTAGAAACTTTTTATACAAAATAAATCAATAAAAATCCTTCTCAAAACCGTGACCACTTCTTCTTGAAAAACAAACCCTTTGTTTATTTTCCTTGCTTTTCTAATCATCCAATTTTATCATTCATGAAAAAATTAATTTATGAGCACCTATTTTGAGGTGTTGAGGCCGAAATCCTCATGGTCTTTGGAACTAAAAATCAATTTCCTTTCCATCATCAAATTATGTCATACACATACATATTCAAATATATATCACAAGATGCCATAATCAAAGCAATAAATCATGCAAATCATACCAAGCATAGGCAAATAATCAAAGCACATAAACACCCACAAATTATTACATGACCATGGATATGAATCCTCACATGGATTCACCATCCATCAAATACACAAACCATCTCTCACCACCATACTTGGTTGGTGAGATGAATCTCCCTCTTACCTCTTGAAGATCCTCAAAAGCTCCTTGTTTTGCTTCTTTTTCTAAGTCCTTCACCACCAAGGACTTCTCAAATACAAAACAAAGCACACACATAATTAATATATACAAGAGTTGAATAAGAAAACCATGGATTAAAATCATGGTTAGAACCTTGAAAATCAAAAGAAAGTGAAGATTAATAAACTTCACCATTAAAGCTTCAATATTTAGCTTGAAGAACAAGGTTGAAGACGAATGATTTAGAGAAAATTTCCCACATGAAAGTTGCTTAGAATATCATGTAGATTCAAGATCTATGGTTGGATGAAATTAAAAGAGATTGGATGGTGATTTTAGGTGGTTTGGTCGAAATTCCTCTTAAAGAACAAAGATGGAATTTTTTTATTTTTGTGAAGGAAAGGTTTCTTAAACTTGGTTAAGGTAAAGAATGAAGTGAAAATACTTAGTTTTCCTTCCACCAATTTCGTAGAGCTCCTTAGAAAATCCCTAAAAGTCATAAACAAATCTTAAGATTAATAACAAGTAAAAGAATAGGTAAACCGTGGTTCAAGCATCGCTTAGAAAATCAAAACTAAAAGATTGGGTGAAGAAATATGAACTTTACCATTTTTGGTAGAAACTTGAAGCTTGGATTTGAAGCTCAAGATGAATGTTTTAGTGAAAAGTCATAACTAGAGATGTTCTTAGAATGATGTAAGGATTCAAGAAACTAGGTTGGATAAAATTTTTGAGTGATGAAAGGTGGTTCTAGGGTGCTTGGCCGAAAGTAGCTTGGAGAAGAGATGGAGAGAAATTTTTGAAGAGCTAGCTTCTTGAAAATGATCAATAAGTGACCAAGACAACTAATAATGGTCTTCAACTTTGCTTTAGCTCCTAAAACAACACAAAAACCGTCCCCCCTCTTCATGCATTCTCCTTGAGTGCAAAATGATCAATTATGATGCATATTGACCAAGATAAGTAATAATGGTCTTCAAACTTTCCTTTAACTCCTAAAACAACCACAAAACTGTTCCCCCCTCTTCATATGTATTCAATAAGTTGTCATCATTATTAGCCACCATCTAGAGCATTTCTAGCCATTGATTAATTTAATGGTTAGGATTAAGGCAGACTTTTGATTTAGAAGACTTAATCTAGGCCATTAGATCTTTCCTCCTTAAAATCCTAGCCATTAGATGCATCTTCAAAAATGAAGGGTCAAGATTACTCCTTCTTACTTTTAATCCAAGGGTCATAATTAATCATAGCCATTTTAGAAGACCAAATCTCCACCATTGATTAAATCCAAATCCAATGGTCATAAATGATCCATCTCCACGGTTGATTAAATCTAAATCCAACGATCACAAATGGTCATAACCACTTTATAAGATCAAATCTCCACCCTTGATTAATTCTTCATCCAATGGTTGTAAATGGTCATAGCCATTTTATTAGATCGATTCTATACCATTGATTAAATCGACGGTTGATATCAAAGTCTTCAATATTAGACTTGCTTCCTATTGGTCCGTCAAAAGTATTAAACTTGCTTCCTATTGGTCTGTCAAAAGTTATCATAACCACTATTGTTGACTTAAGCAATATAATTTCTATTTCTATCTGCTAAAACCCCATGAAAGAATATATTTACTGTATTTTTATTGCCCGATAATTAAATACAGTACACAACACAGTACAATAAAATTTTCTACAATTGTTTTCGGATTCAGGTTTAGTAAGATCCCTTGTTTCCCTCTCAACAGTACGAATTTTTCTATACGTAGAAAAATTTTTACGTTTTGGGACTCATCCCGGGCCCACGTAGGACCACTGGAGCCCACAAACAGTCCAAAAATGATCAGAGAAATATAAAAATTTATAATTATCCACAAAAATCACAAATATTATAAAATGCACAAATATCAAATCAGATTACGTAAAATAATTACAACTTAACAGTAATAATTAAATTACGTAAAATTTTCCTCGACCCGAAAATTATTATTTTCTTGACACGGAGTAAATCACTCAAAATGATCAAATACACTGACAGAATATTCAAAATAATTTTACAGTACACAGAAATCACTAAACAGTGAAATTCTGTTAACTGTCAAAATTACTGTCAACTAGTTAGGAAATTTGGGGTGTTACATTGGGGGGCATCTGTTGGTATAAAAATAATACTTTTCGATTCAAACAATTTCAAAGTGTAATCGAAGACTTACTTTGAGAACTTACACGTTATGATTCTATTAGAATCAAAGTTATAATAAGGTTATCGAAATAATAATTTCAATTTGGAAGTTACCAAAATGGTAGTTTCGATTTGGTATTAAGTAAATGAGGCCTAGAGTAACTACACTTAGTATTTTTTGAATACAGAAGTAAAGATATCGATCAGAAGATAGTATTTGTTTGAAGGATCAAGTTTAAATTCAAATAAAATAGAATTTGAATTTAAAATAGAAGTTAGCAACAATTATGAATGTAAGATCCAAATCATACAATGATTGTTGACAAAGATCAAATAGATATTGGAGCATAAGGATTGCTGATAAAGATTAGGCAGTTTCTTTTATTTTAGACACTTGTCAGAATCTTGTAAAGGGTGGTAATTACCTAAAATTTCTATAAATACTGAAAGGATGGAAACATTTAGGGATTGAAAATTCTATACTAACAAACACTTATAAAAACGCTCACACGTCACCCAAACAACACAAGCAAGTACATAATTCTAGTCAAGTATGTTTCAATCATATTCCTTTCCTGTACAATTTACAAATTTAATGCAAAGTTAATTCAATTCCATTTATGTTTCCAGTCTTTTATTTTTTTACAAATTCTCTTCTACTCCTAATCAAGTGATTCTTTTGAGATCATTTGAATTTTTTTAATTGTTTTCATTTACTTGTTTTCATTACTTTTTTGTAAGTTTACATTTCTACTCACTTTACTTATTTGCACATTTATTTTTCTTATTTTACACTGCTTTCTTTAAATTGTTGTCCTTTATCATTCTACACTTTATATTATCTACCAAGTTCATTTTGCTGCATTTTATTAGTGTATTATTTACATTTGATGCCATTTCTTTTAATTATTTTTTTTTATCTTAAAGCAATCTTTAAACTTTTAAAGCAAGTTCTTTTCATTACATTTTCATTGCTTTACTTATTTTTTATATTTTTGCTAAGTACTAAGTTAATTACTACAACATTGTTATATTTATATTTTTGATTTATATATCTCTGTGTAATATTTGAAATTATTCTTGATTTTCTTAATTAAAATATTAGTTAAAGTACTATAGAATTCATTAAAAAAATAATTCTTTTTTTCAAATTGAGATCTAAAATTAAATTTATCATTTAACAAAAGTTTACACTAAACACTAATAATGCATATTTCTCCATTCTCTTACTTAAGCTACAACAAATATAATATATAGTCAAAACCGGCTTATGTCTAATTATGCAGGTTCCTCCGTTCGCTTACTATAGTCAACCGGAATTTTTAAGTTACAACTTACAACTCAAAAGGGGAAAAGAAAAAAAAAAAGTAGCAGAACAAAGTTTGATGAACCAAATGAAGAAAAGAAAAGTAGAAAACTCACATGAAAAGTATTCTATTATAATAATCTCTTCTCAACTTTACAGGATTGGTCTAGTAATTGACATGTATTCGAATCTTTGTTACTCTAATTTTTATAGACAAACCAAAAGAATGCGTATATAATAATCTCTCTCCATAAAATTAACAACGAATATCGAATAGTGATAGCGAGAACTTCTAGGAATGTGGTGCTTCAAGTTGAAGTTCACACACGAAAAGGGAAAAATGTTTTTGTATCATTGAATTTGATATGGTGTGTAAATATCGTATATTAATCTAAATAAGGATAGGTATTAAGATATATTATATTTTAAAATAAAGTGATATATTATATATTATATATTAATGTGAAAAAAATATAAATTAGATGTAAAATTTTAAATATATAAATCATGAAATTGTAAAAAAAAAAAAGAAAGAAATGGAGGCAAAACGCGTGGAACGCGCGAATAAGCTGTAAACACGTCTGTGCCAGTTGCATTAGAAAGAAAAGTAGAAAACCATGAACTTATGGGCATTTCAGTAAATACACCCAGGTTCCCAGTTTTACCCCTGCCCCTAACCAAAATAGAAAGGCTCTTCACGCCGACCTCAAGCATGTCCTTTTTGGTAATAACACGTTAGGAAACTGGATTTTCGTTGGGTATATATAACCTTTGTCAAGCTCTACTCTTCTTCCACGCAGCACAGCCTTTTTCTTTCTCTCTCTCTTAGTCAAAGGGATTCATCAATCATCTCCTAAGGTAAAATCTTGACACTCCCATTTCCAGTTTTTTGCTGTGTCTCTTGGGAAAGGTTGTTTTTATTTATTTATTTATCATTTCTTGTTGGATCACACATACTTGGTTTGGTTTAAAAATTTTGTCTTGCTTAGTTGTTTGAATGTTTGTTTCTATATGTGTATGTGTTTGTTTGTGATGGGGTTGCTATGTTAATTCTTTGGTGATTGTTGGGTTTGGTTCTGATTTGTTTGAAAATGAGACAGATCTGTGGCAATTTTCACTTTCTTATGTTGTTCTGTTGTTTAATTTCGTGTTTGATTGGATGCTGTCGTGGGTTTTGGTTGTGAACTTGTTTTGAAGCGACTTGACAATGGATCTATTGGAATTAGTGGTTTTTTGAATTGAAAGCACATGCATTTAGCTCATGATTCCCTACTTACTCTTAGATCTGCTTTGGTAAGATTGTTATCTGAGTAGTCAACCTGTAGTCATGCTGAAGTTTTATCATCAAATTATTAACCTCTGCATGCATGTGTTAGATCTGGATTCTTCTAATTCCATTTTCTGGGTAATTGCTCAGGTTTGCTATTTCATCCATGTCACTTTCATCTGTTTTAGATCTTCCACCCATGCTTGATCTGATTTCATACTTTTGGATATAAAACGATCCACATGGTGTTGGTTCTAAAATGTCGGGAATGCATGCTTTTCATTTCTACCCAGTTGGAACAACGTAACATATAGTTCTGTTAGCCATTCTTGGTCTATTTTTAATTCCTCAAAGCAAGATAAAACAAAAGGATGATGCTTGATATGATGTCTCAAAATGAAGTGAATCTACAATATGAACTCACTGATTATTGCTATTTTGAATTGCTAACGTTAAGATCACATGAGATTGAATGAAACCTTAATGCTGTACAATTATTGGCCTATTCTTAATGTATATATTGTTCCTTAATATATTAATTCTTTGAACTCTTAAATACATAAGCAGTTATGAAAGCCTGTCTCCTTGTTCTCCAAGATGATGATTGTTGCAAACTGTAATAATGTCGATTTTATGCCATGTTAGTAATACAATGCAAAATGATTGGCGTAGAAGATGTCAAAGTGGTTTCTGTTGCATGCTTGTGTTCTTACTGTTCTGTTTGAACCCTGATTTGGATAGGTTATTTAGAAAAGAAAAATGGTGAAGATTTGCTGCATTGGTGCTGGATATGTGGGGGGTCCTACAATGGCAGTCATTGCACTTAAGTGCCCATCCATTGAAGTGGCTGTTGTTGATATCTCTAAATCCCGCATTGCAGCCTGGAACAGTGACCAGCTTCCTATCTATGAGCCTGGCCTTGATGGTGTTGTAAAGCAATGTCGTGGCAAGAACCTCTTCTTCAGTACTGATGTTGAAAAACATGTCTTTGAGGCTGACATAGTGTTTGTCTCTGTCAACACCCCAACTAAAACTCAGGGTCTTGGAGCCGGCAAAGCAGCAGATTTGACATATTGGGAGAGTGCAGCTCGCATGATTGCTGATGTCTCAAAGTCTGACAAAATTGTGGTCGAGAAATCCACTGTCCCTGTCAAAACTGCTGAGGCTATAGAGAAAATTCTGACCCACAATAGCAAGGGAATCAAATTCCAGATTCTATCAAACCCAGAATTCCTTGCCGAGGGAACTGCAATCCAAGATCTTTTTAAACCAGACCGGGTTCTCATTGGAGGCAGGGAGACCCCAGAAGGCCAGAAAGCTATTCAAGTATTGAAGGATGTTTATGCTCAATGGGTCCCTGAGGACAGAATACTAACCACAAATCTCTGGTCTGCAGAGTTGTCTAAGCTTGCTGCTAATGCCTTCTTGGCCCAAAGGATTTCATCTGTTAATGCCATGTCAGCACTTTGTGAGGCTACCGGGGCAAATATTCAACAGGTGTCGTATGCTGTTGGTACGGACACAAGGATTGGACCCAAGTTCCTCAATGCTAGTGTTGGCTTTGGTGGATCCTGCTTCCAGAAGGATATCTTGAACCTTGTATACATCTGTGAGTGCAATGGCCTTACGGAGGTGGCAGAGTACTGGAAACAAGTTATCAAGATTAACGATTATCAGAAGAGTCGATTTGTGAACCGTGTAGTTTCATCAATGTTTAACACGGTTTCAAACAAAAAGATTGCTATTCTGGGATTTGCCTTCAAGAAAGATACTGGGGACACCAGGGAGACCCCAGCCATTGATGTGTGCAAGGGATTAGTTGGTGATAAAGCCAACCTGAGCATATACGACCCACAGGTAACTGAAGACCAAATTCAGAGGGATCTATCAATGAACAAGTTTGATTGGGATCACCCTATCCACCTGCAGCCCACAAGTCCCACAACTGTGAAGAAAGTCACTGTGGTTTGGGATGCCTACGAAGCAACAAAGGATGCACATGGTCTTTGCATTCTGACTGAGTGGGATGAGTTCAAGACTCTTGATTATCAGAAGATATATGACAACATGCAAAAACCAGCATTTGTTTTCGATGGCAGGAACATTGTGGATGCTGATAAGTTACGTGAGATTGGTTTCATCGTGTACTCAATTGGTAAGCCACTGGATCCATGGCTCAAAGACATGCCAGCTGTGGCATAAAGTAGATCCTTGATCAAGTACACTGCAATGTCAGTCAAGTATTGAGGCAGTCAGTTTGATTCTTTATTATTTTTTGTAAGAGTTTTTCTTTTCCTCCTTTACTTTCCCATAGTAGTTGACATAAGTGGGTATAAATTATGGGAAAGTACGAGGCTCTACTTTTACGTTGCTTTGTACTCCTATTCATTACTGCATGGCTGCTATGAATGTACTAGGGAAACTTGTTTTTGTTTGATTAATCTGCTATTATTATCAGATTGGTGAAAGTTTTAAAATTTTCTTAGAAATATTTGGACCTACGTTAGCTTTTGAGGAAAAATGAGGGTGGAAACTTCAATGAGGGTGAAATAGTAAAGGTTGGCAATTACATTTTTGTTATAAATCACATCACTGACACAGCATTATCTCAATATGTGAAATTCTTAATAACAACAAAGCACTACTGTGATTTTGGTTAATAGTGGTAAGATGAACGTTAACATCACACTTTTTGAGATATTTTTGTATAAATTTAGAGTATAAATTTAGAGCATATAGTTGAGTGTATTAAATTAATTAATATTTAATATTTTTATAAAATTTTGTGTTATATAATTAAAAATATAAAATTTTATAAAAATATTAAATATTGATTGATCCGATGTATCTAAGTTGAATGTTTTATATTTAGATAAAAATTTCTTATACTTTTTAAATATTTTTTTTAATATTTATTTTATTATTAATTTATCGCATATACTTAAAATTTATCTTATATATTTAAAAAGATTATTAAAAAAATATTAATAATATTTATTTTTAAATTAATAATAAAATAAGTGTTAAAAATAATGTTTAAAAGACTGTGGTATTGGTATTTTAATAATTGAAATTACTCTGAGAAGAATGGCTTGATTGATGAGATTGAAAGTTATTTGCGGATAGAGGCATAAAGCTGTAAAGCTTAGATACTACACTATTAGTTTGTTGCCAATAGTTAAATTTAATTTCTATGCTTGGGATGAAACCGTCTAGACATAACTACTTTTTTTTTTTTCTTAGTATGTAACGACTTTTATCCTATTAAGCAGGTAATTGACTTTAATATTTGATTACATCTTTTGTTGGCACATAATATGTGATAACTTCAATCCTATTACGCAGGTAAGTTGACTTCAATTTTATCAAAAGGTTTGAGATGTACAGCCATAGCATAGTATTTCCATACGTATTTCCTCCATTAAAGGTTCAAGGACTAAAGCAAATGCAGGACCAACTGAGGAGCTCATTACTGTAGGATGTCAAAAGGCATTTGTAGAAAGGACGTTCGAAGCGGTCCTTTAGGCTCAAAAGCCTGAATTTTATCACTCAAAAAAATCATCTTACACTATTAAAAAAAATGTAAATACTATTAATATTCTTTTTAAAATATCAGATTTAGTGAAAGAATATGATAAAAAAATATATATATAATAAATAATATTAGATAGAGTATAAAAAAAATATGTGCATATTTTTTATATAAGATTATCAAAATTATTTTATTACTAATAAGATAAAATGCAACTTTAATTGAAATTATAACATTTTTTGCCTTAATTTTCTTCTACCCAATTACCCAACAACTTGACTTACACCCTCTTTTTGCATTTTCTAGAAGGGTAAATGATGGCCTTTAATTTCTGTTTGATTTAGTTTTCCTTTATGAAAAAGCCTCGATTTTCTGTAGTCATTTTTTTTTATTATTATGAGATTTGTTGATAAGTGCGCTAAGAATAGTAATTAAAAAAATCTAAAAATAACAAGTTCTAAATAAAAAAAAATAAAGAATTTTAAATACCCAATTCTTTAAATATTTGTCTTTCATTTAAATTTTTTATTTTTTATTTCTTAATAAATACTTGGATACTTGTTACAAAATTCCTTCTTTAATTATTTTATTAGTAATCTTAGGTCGAACATATTCTTGCACTGTTTATATCACTTAGAATCCCCAATAAACAGGATCGCATATCATATCTAAATGGGATTGGAGGAGAATTAAATGTAATTGATATGAACCAATCAAAATAAATAGTTATGTAGTGTATCATATGTTTTCAATTTGGAATCTGACTTTCTCTTATTTATCAAATCAATCTCTAATAATTCTTAATTTAATTTATAATTCTTTTACAGTGATTAATTGGTAAAAAAACTTTTAAAGGAATTACTTGGTAAAAGAAAAAGATTGAATCTGTAACCCATTCTCTTTCCCACCCCCCACCTCATCAAGAACCCTAATCATTTCCCACCTTTTGCTGTTGATGTTGTCGAAGAACAACTTCAGCGGAACTATTCCCGATGAGATTGGATGGTTGATGAACCTTGTGAAACTTTTTGCAAGCGATAACATGTTCAGTGGTTCTCTTCCTAATAGTGTTGTGAATCTTGGGCAGCTTGGGACCATTGATCTTGACAACAACATGCTCTCGGCGGAGCTTCCAAAGGGGATTTGTTCATGGAAGAAAAACTGCAGAAGCAGCAGAACCATCTACGAATTATTATTCATATTTAGATTTACATTTGCTCTTAGATTATGGTTGCAAATTATGGGCTTGAGATATCAAACTTTTGTTGAAAACATTTGTTCTCAGATTTTGCTCACGGTTCATCTGGTCTCTGTTTCAGTCACATTTGACATAGAAACATTTGCTCTCAGATTTTGCTCGTCATTCCTTTTAATTAAAAAAAAAAAGGAACAAATCAACATGGACAACAATTGTGGAACTTGACACAGAAAATCGTGGGAAAAATAAAAAATTGTTGACTGATATAAATATGGATGAGAGACAGAGTGAATCACATAGTGATGGGAAAAAAACTATGGTATGGAATGGGGAACAAAACTCTGAAGCAGATTCCGTGGTCTCACAGGTAACCAGTGAGCACAAAAATATTTGGCGGTCTCACTAATCTCTCTCTCATTCGTGGGCGAAAGCTTATAAAATGATAAAGCCATAGGCATAAACGGATCTGGCTTCTCTCCAGCTTGAGCACATCTCCACCATTGAAAAATCATCCAATGATTAATATTAATTTAATATTTTTAATATTAAAAAATAACAAAAATCCTGACCATTAGATGAAAATTCAACAGTTGAGATGCTTTTGCTGGACCTCCAGCTGCTGGAGAGAAGCCAGATCCGACATAAACCCCTTCTGTTCAGTTTCTGTCTCAGGTCAATCAAATAGCTGCTATTTCTCATTTTCTAAAACCCTCCCTTTCCCATTGAGAACCGTCATCAAACACCATGAGCTCCTTCAACAACAACTCCGACGACATAGACAACCTTCTCCTCCAAACTCTCATGGGTAGGCTTCGGCTTCATTCTCCAATCAACAACCCCTTGATCACTCAGTCCCTCAAGGACTTCCTTTTCAACAACCTCGACGACGACGACGAAAACTAAGAAGGCAAATCTGAGCTCGCGAAAGAAGAATCCAAGCTCAAAAGAGAAATCATCATGGTCATATGTTACCAAGTGACTTCAAATTCAAGAAGGGGTTGAATTATGTTTATAAAAATTTTTTACAAATTTTTCACAAAATATTTATATATTAATTTTCATTAAAATTATTGACTGATTAAAGTAAATAGATAGATGAGTTTGATCACTTCACTTACAAATAAATAAGTCAAGATAGAAAGTATTCAAGCAAGAATATAAAATTAAAGTACAAATGTAAAGAGATAGAGTTGAGAAGAGCAAATACGAAGATTTATCCTAATTCAGTCACCCATTGTAACCTACGTCCAGTTCTCAAGTGAACCACATGAGATTTTCTACTAAACTTTCAAGCTTGAATTGATGCTTGAAAACCTTTACAACCAAGAGCACTCAACACACCTCTGAGATGTCTCACCATTTGTGCTTGAGTCTCAAAATAGGGATACCTCACTTTTTACAACTTTAAAGGGATACCTCACCATCTTTTACAAGAAATCAAATGAAGATTGAATGATAAACTCTCAAAAGAGTATATATCACAAATTGAAGCTCAATGGGTAGAAAGATTGATCACACTTTAAGCTTAAAAACTGGGGTAACTCGTATTAATTCTCAACAAGACATTTCATAGTGATTTCTTAACAGACTTGAATGTCTAACAACTTGTATTTATAACCAAAACATTAAAGATCAATGCGGGTGTGGTTGGAGCATTAAATGTTGTCATACTAGTCGTTTATTTCTAATTTTGAAAACATGTTTATTCTAATAACACATCATTTATTCGAATAAATACTTTTATAGCAGAAGAAGAAAAGGTTTCTAGAACACTTTTATTTAAATAACAAAAGTATTATTCGAATAGATCTTTTAAAACAAAAAGACGCATAGCTTGTTTTAAGTTGTTATTGGAATAATGTCCGGTGTTATTCGAATAAAGCTTGATGAAATAGAATTCTTAGCATTCTGACTTTGGTTATTTGAATAGGAAAACTATCTATTCAAATAAACCTATTTGAAAACACTTTAATCAAATTTTAAAACTTGTCAATTATTTCCAAATGTTCCAACAAGATTTTAGGCACTTAAAGGCTATTTCTTAATAAACCAAAAACCATTTTAAAGTCTTGAAACCATTTGTGCTAATTGAGTTATTTGAAAAACAAGTTTAGAGCTTAAGTGTGAATCCTTTTTACCTTTACAAAAAGATCTAAGTCCTAAAGTTATTTTTGAAGGTCTTGGACTTGATCTTATCATCATCTTCATGTTTGTTATCATCAAAACAATCATCAATAGCCAATAGCCAATTACATCATCCACAACAGCAACACTAATTCCCTGAAGCCCAATTCGGGTCAGGCCGTGTATGTTCGCGACCACCACATTTGCATTAGGTTTCACAAGAAGGGTTCTTTGATGAGGTGGGAAATGATTGGGGTTCTTCAATGAGTTAACGGGTGGAAAAGAAAATGGGGTTACATATTCAATCTTTTTTTTTTCACCAAGTAATTCCTGTAAAAGTTTTTTACTAATCAATCATAGTAAAAGAATTATAAATTAAATTAAGAATTACTAGGGACTGATTTGATAAATAGGAGAAGGTCAGACCCTAAACTGAAAACATATGATACACTACTGACGTGGCAATTATGTGACATTTGTCATGTTTTATTTGGTCCAGCTTGAAAGGATTCCTAAAACCTTTCATTTTCAAGGGTATCAGAGAAAGCACCTTAATTTTAAGTTAATAACTTGAAATTTATGTTAATTTGTTTAAAATCAATGGTAGAGATCCTTTTTAGAGCATGTATTAATTGTGCTCTATGAACATACTAAAATTTCTTGTACTCCTAAGTCTTAATCTCACATGCCTTTTCATTAAATAAATATTATTTTATGTAAAAAAGAATTATTTTATTTTTTAATATTTTCTATATTATTATTTTAATATATAAAAAAATTGGGGGGTAAGAAAACATTTTAGGAGTAGTATATTGTGACCCTTAAATTATTTTTTATGTAGAACTAATTTATATTAATTTAAGCTCGTATTAATTTAATTTTTATTTGATATGTAGCATATGCATGAGTAAATGATATATTGTATGCACATGTGGTCGCAATACAAACTTTGAAACATAAATTTTGCAACATCTCTCACTTGTTGCTCACATTGGGTAAATATTATTGTTCTCCTAATTAATATTTTCATAATCGGATCATTGATTAAACTAGTAAGAAAGAGGTTTAAGGTTTTGAGATTTAACTAAAATTGAACCAGGGGCTTTCATATATATATATATATATATATATATATATATGAGGTTTAAGGTTTTCATGTATAAATAAAACCAAAGAAAAATATTCAAAATATATTTTCAACATAATTAAATTGAGTTATTACATAAATAAGTATTAAAAAGACTTTTACATTGCCAATGCATCAAAATTAAATCCTTAAACTAAAAGTATTATACTAATAATAACATGATTTTTCAAACATATACTAGTCCACTTCTCATCCTATATTAGTTCCACATCGAATAAGTAAAATGGGAAGACATGAAACTTCTCATTATAAATTGAAACCAATTTCTTATTGCATTAAAAGCTACCATTTATCCTATATTAGTTAAATTAAGGGGAGAAAGACTGAGTTTTGGTTAAAAATTGAGAACCAAATAATCAATTTAGTAAAACATTTTAATTGGATCTTGATCGGTTCAAATGGATCAATTAGTTAATGACCGAGTTTTCTCACCAATTTTTGAAAATCCAATTTTTAAATGTTGATTGGATGGCTAGAAGATCGGTTCATAGTTTTCTCAATCTAATCGGACAGTCCAGTCTTTTTCAGAAAAATTTGGTCCTAATCCTATGGGAAATATAAAACCAACAAGGGTTAGGTGTGTTGTTAAGTGAACTGTGCTCCCAGTGAGAGGAACAAATTTTTTGAGAAATATGGATTTATTGATCATTCTTTTTAGTGGTCAATTTGCAACATATAGGAAGTTTGACAACTTTCAAAATTAGTTTAGCACTGTGTAAGATAAATTGGTCATGAAAATTTAAGTTATTTTATAACTTGTTCTAATTTATTCTTAATTTGGTTAAAATTTGTTTTAAACTTGTTTTAAAATCATAAAGTTTAAATTTTATTTTTTTGGTGTATAATTGTTTTGAACTGGGTTTCAGGTTATCCAAATAAGGAGTAACCCGGCTCGTCCAAGGCGGATCTCAGTTAACATTGTACACTCTTGGATTGATAACTATATCTAATAATGAGGAGTAAATCTCTCTAAGAATTTGTCATTTATAAGGGATATGGTTAAAAGAGATAACTATCGTAATTGATTCTTATCCCTATCAACAACATTTATTATCCATTAATATAGATTTAAATGTGATTCTTGACTCTCCTATAAATACTAGACAAGGTAACAAAAGTATGAATTTAAACCCAAAACACCCTGTCCACCTTGTGCATGGTCTAATTTGAGCATCAAAGTGTCTTTTGCAAGTACCCCACCCATTGCACCACAATCGCTATCACTGTGCACCAGAGGAAATCACCTTCAACAACCTTATTTAGGTAATCCTTTGAAACCCGTTCAGAACATTAGTGCTATATGTGGGGACGATAAACTTCGAATCCCACCACCTTCACCATGGGAACTACTAGACAGAACCTCGCCTCCTTTGTGCAAAATCAGCCATCCATCAGTCGCCGTCTTGGCTCCATCGCCGTCCAAAACCCAGTCGTCGCTCAACCATAACCCATGCATGATGGAGAAGAAGCTTTTCTCTCTAGTGAGAACCTTTTTCATCCACCGCGACATGTTCTAGCCATGCAATGACTTGGATCACACTGAGCCCCATCAAGCAAAGCCAGGCCTTGGATAAGCAGCATTTAGGCATGAGGGGAGAACAATGAGGGGGTCTGGTCCCAATAGGACGAATCACTCTTCCCTTTCTAGGTTGTAGTCACCCAGAAAGGGAAGACAAAAATTGGGTTCCTCATAAGAATCGCAACAACAAAAAGGAACCAACCAAGAACGGAGACTGCAACCCAGAAAACTCTAGGGTAGCAGAATCCATACAAAGTGATGATAATCTGATGAGAGAAAATTATAAAGAGCAAGAACCTAAGAAAAGGAGATCATTAAGCAAAATCAACCTTTATTTGATGAGTTGATGACTTATAAGATCCTTAGACGCTTCAAATACCCAACTAACATTGAAGCCTATTACGAAACCTCAGACCTCCAAGAGCACTTGGATGCTTATGTTTTAGCCCTGATGTTTGGCCAAGGTGATGACTCTCTCATGTGTCGTGCTTTTCCTCTTTCCCTGAAGAAAGTCACCTTGAAATGGTTCACCGCCCTAACCCCGATATCTGTTGATAACTGGGATGACTTGTCCTCGAGATCTTTATTACACTTTATCACCAGTAAGGTATAACCAAAATCCATTTCATGTCTTTCCCATATCAAACAGGAAAAAAATGAGTCACTCTAAAATTATATGGCCTGGTTCAACAAAGATGTCTGAACATTCGTGATTGGGATGAGAGGCTTGTCCTACACTACATGAGGGAAGGCCTCCGCCCTGGTCTGTAACACCCTAATACCGTTACCATAGTATAACTAACAAATACATGGATAAACAGTAATAGTTATACTACTTCTAACTTGAATAATCAACTAATCCATAACATTTATAAATAATTATGGAGAGACATAACTAAAAATTGTACACATATACCATATTAACCCCAAAGGCAAAGTGTTATATATACAACTTATACATCCTCAAATCTGATATAAATAAATACATCAACTCTATCTATAAAAGAAACAAATAAAACTAATCTACGCTAGTCATTCTATTTCTTTATCTCCTTACTCTCTGAAAGGTCTTGACCTGCTTTTACTATGGAAACATAGAAAAGGGTGAGAACATACAATTATTAGTAATATTCATACATTTCATGGAATTATATAATATAAACTGCATACATATCAATATAAACTATTTCAACATTATACAATCACTCATACAACTGTATAACATATCCAATCTGTCTCATATCTACTTAATCTTACAACACTCGAACTTAAACATAATAGATTATGGTTACTACTGGATATGAAATCTCTATTCAATATCGCTAGAATATTCATATGTTACTATTATGTAAAGGTTCACTAACACAACACATAATCTATAAGCCTAAGTCCCCTACTCGTATGATAAGAATAACTATCGACATAGTTGTAACATATCACAACTAGTTCATTCATAAATATAGCATCAATATGAAAGTGTGAATTTTGCCTATGATTGGCATTTGTGCATTGAACATGCATTGGAAATGAGGAATTTTGCCTGTGATTGGCATTGGTGCATTGAACATGCATTGAAAAGATATGCATTGAGGCATATGATGATTTTGAATTGAACAAAAATTGATAGCTGATGCTATTGGGACCCTTGTGGTTGAAGAGAGAATGTGAATTGATAGTGAGGTCTATGATGGATCTTGGGGTGCGTCAAGGCGCGGCGGTCGACCAATGGATATCTATCTGTGGGCTACGGCTGGACCATATGCCACTTGGCGATGTAGTCCATTGCAACGCATTGACGATACCCGACAAGAACACGATTCTTTTCAAAAGCTGGACATTTGTCTGTGGGCTAAGGCTGGGCATTGTCTGTGGGCTAATCTGGAAGATTGTCTTTGGGCTAAGACTGATAATTAACAGAGCATTCTTCTCGAAATTGTGAAAACTTCCATGGAGTAGGACATTGAGTCTACATGCATAACATATGCATAAATCTGAGTATCTATATCTGCATGATATAATAATTGAGGAATATTGGATGATAATCATGTTGATGGCATTATTGTGATTATTGTGTGATGATAATAATGTTAATGACATGATGATGATAGTTGATTAATGTTGAGTGCATTATTGGAATTCTGGTATGATATACTTGTATGATAGGTTGTTTGTGTTATCTCTGTGCTACCATGTTGGTATTGGCATAGGTGATCTCACTTCTTTGTTATATTATTTTGCTGTGTTTGTATTATTAAAATTGAATAATAGATGGAACGAGTTGTCTTAGACATACGGGAGATAAATACTCTGAGATTGGAGACAACATCAGAGAATGACCATTCCAGACTCGGTAGCGAATAATGTTAACAAAGAACAGATGTAGAACATATGTCTGATACATCAAGATGGATACACAACAGAATACGTATGTAGAATTTTTATCATTAGTGTTGTACCGTGCTATTGAGTAGGAACCGTGATGGGTTTGCTATTGTGAAAAAAAAAGAGAGAGTCTGTTAGTTTTATATTTCTCTTTAAATTGTTAAATATTAATTGGTGTCAATATTGTATATTAATCAGTTTAATGTATTTTCAGTAATACTTATGGATTTTCAGTAAAATTGTGTATATTGTTTCTGCATTGAAAAAGAAATTTTAAAACTCACTTTTTATAACTCAAACCTTTTATGTGCTAATTTTCAAATTGGGAGTTGGTAGTCAGAAATGTGATGCCCTGAGAGGGGTGTTACATAGGACATAGCTGGTTGGGTGGCTCGCGGCTGGGTTGGTGAAGGCTTGGACAACAGGTTCGAGTCTAATTTTGGCAGGAGGTTGAATATGTGGGTTGTTTGTGATAAGAAAGGAAGGTTTTTGATAAGTGGTTATGGAGGGAAAGATGGTTTGAAGGTGATAGTGATAGGATGGTTATATGGGTGAAGATGAAGATGACAGAGGTGGTTGATGGTGATTTTGGTGGTGAGTTAACTCGGTTATAGTGATGAGGGTGAAGGTGATAGAATGGTGAGGATGGTTATGTGGGTGAAGGTTGAAGAATGTGTATGTGTCTTGGTGCGAGGAAGGCTACATGAGTGAAAGAAAACTGAAGAAAAAGTAAGCTAAAAGTGTGTGTAAGTTGAACGTATTAAGCAAAAGTTAAAGTGCTTTAGCTGAAGTGGGTTATGGGTTTTTATAGAGGGATTAGGCTAAAGTGTTTCATGTAAAGTATGATTAGGATTAGTTTAGGATAAGTCATGGGGTTTGTTTAAGATGAATTATGGTTAGTTTAGGATGAGTTTGTTTAGGATGAGTGTTGGGATTTATTTAGGATAAGTGCTGGTATATGAGTTGGAAAATGGGTTATGGGTTAATGGGTCAATGGATCCTTTTTTTTAATTATTTTTTTAAATACCTCGTACAAAGTTGGGTGTTCACATCTATCCTAGACAACTGCCTATACAATTGCCAAAGAACAGGAAATGTACATGATTGTGTGTGTATAACACTGGCTTATTCAAAACTTTGTTAAACTTGCAGATATGAAGATTGACTGTTCAGACTACTGGATAATGAGTGGACTGGTTCCTACTTATACTAGTAAGAGTACTAATTCACTATATAAAACTAGTAATCCTGGCACTAACGAGTAACTAGGGTTAAATCCTCACTCAAAGAAACTTTTAGACTTTCCATTTATCTCATTTGGTCATATGATTGTACATCATTAAAGATTACTCTACTTTGGAATTAGCAAGTAATGAGAAACTATGCAGTGTTATGTATAACTCATACAAAACTACTACATTAACTCATCACATGATTCTCTATAACTAAGTAAAGAACTAAACTCTAGCAAACATGTACTCTCAGCTCACTTCTAACTCATAAAGGAGCATATTCTATGTTTCTAGTTAAGAAATCATACTTATGATACTTGCATCTAGTTTGCCTCATTATCACACCATAAGTGGTAAACTATGCCACCCTAGTGTACTCAAGGTCCTAGATACCTACTTTAGGTAATTTCTAACTTATGAAATGTTTAAAGTCTCGAACTTTCCCATATATGCAAAGTAATTATTTTCTTAATGAAATACCCCTACTAGTGTCTCAACACACATTACTAGGCATGTATAAGAGATTCTAGCAAGTAGAGAAATTCTCTTTCTCAAAATAAACTTCCTAGGCAACTACTCCGGGCGCCAAAAAATGTTGATTTTTAAGAATGCACCAAATGTACAACTTAACTTCTAAAATTCTGAAGTTTTATGAGCAAATAGCTTTATCTCATACCTTTCAAATGACATAAACCTCACTTTATTTGGCTAAGTGTAGCCAAAGTTATGCAACAAAATGCAGAGGTTAAAATAGTGCACTCACTGTTTTTCTAAAATGTGACCTAACTTTAAACTGAAATTGGGAACAAACTATAAGTGGTAAATTTCTAAAATTTTATAGGCATGAAGCCTTACATCTTAGCTTCAAAATGCCACTAGTCTCATGTCAATATGACATCGAAGTAAGAAATTATGCAATCTAATTTACTAGCTGCTAGAATGCATTTTCTACAGAATTCTGACTCGAATTCAAATAGAAACTAGTACTGATTGGCTTTCTTAAAAATTCTGAAATTTTTACCACATGAAGCCTTATGTCTTAGCTTTCAAATAGCATTGGAATCAGGTCATTCCGATATCTACATCTCAAGTTATGCAACAAACACTACAAGCTGTTAGGATGTTCTCATGTCTAACGCCTAGGCTTGGTTTTACCACGCCTAGGCGTGGTGCTCTCTATCTTGCCTGGACTGAAAAATTTTCAGTCCATGCCTAGGTGTGGAAAAGCTGCGCCTAGGCATGGAAAAGTTGTGTCTAGGCATGACTTTTCTGTAGAAAATTCTGTAGAAACCGAGCCACTATTCCATTGGTTCCAAATTTGTTTTTAACCTTCCAATCTTGGATTCTAAGTATTTTCCAACCCTAATCATGTTAGAATTATTAAATTCTAAAATCAACTGATCAATTCACTTAAACATAGATTAATGGCCATAATCACATCCACACATACATAATGTTATAAGTTCCAATTTATGGAACTTCTTGGTTTGTCCAAAGACAAATGTATCTATCTTGCACTCACTAAGCTGAAATTAGCTAGTTTCAACCATTGAAAACAAGAACTAAGCAAGGAAAATGGATTTGCTTCTCAAATCCAATTTCTCCATCTAAAGGCCCTAACATCAACCTTGAAGAGGATGAAGAAATAGGATGAGATTTAAGGTTTAGAACCCCTACCTCTTGCATGGATGAGATGAAGATCTTGACGCTTGGCCTTTGTCCTTGAGCTTCTCCTCTTCCTCTTTCTCTCCTACGACTGCTACCTCTTCTTCCTCTCTTTTCCTCTTTTCTATTTTGGTTCTCTGTCGTGGGAAGAAAAACAATATAAGAAATAAAGTTTAACTTTGCTTCTTACAAGATAACTACTAATGTGGTACTGAAATTCCCGATCTGCTATGAACACTTAGATTCCTCCAAATCCAGTATTCTAACTTCCTACAAGTTTGAAATAAATCTTAAAATTCATTAAAAATCTTGTTTCATCATTTCTCTACTTTTTCATATTTGCCACGAGTCAATCCAACATTAAAATACACAACCAATATGTCTAAAAATACCAAACTAACTCTGATTGTTCTCAAATTTTAATTACACCTCATTCACCCTATTTGTGACTTAGAAACAAACTCTCTAGATTTATTTCCCTCAACTTAGTAATTTATACTACTATCTAAGTTATTTTAAGCTACTTTTCAACTTCTGAGTTACAACTAAGTGCTTAAACGAACTCAGTTTATCACAAAACTTAACTGACATGTTATACAAGTATAATAATACCTTTGAGACCATATACAAGTTTAACATATTTTTGAGATGTTACATTCTCCCCTCCTTTTTAAAATTTTGTCCCTAAAATTGCTCACATCATGCAAACAACTTTGAGTAAACTCACTTTACATAGGATTCTAACTCCCAAGTAGTCCTTTCAATACCAGCTTCTCCCCACCATACTCTCACTAAAGGAAATATACTTACCTCTAAGCTCTTGGATTCCTATGCCTATGAATGGTAGGTTGTACTAAATCTTAACTTAGCTTTAAACTTCTTTTGCAAGACTTCCCAAAATTGAGTGTGAATCTAGGATTTCTATCAAAAACTACATTCACTGAGACTCCCTGCAATCTATCTATCTCTTTCAAAAGTAGTTAAACTACTTAATCTAGAGGGTAGCTAACTCTACTTGGTAAAAAGTAAGCAGATTACTCAATCTTTCCACCATTATCTAAAACACAACATATTTTGTTATGTCCTATATTATACTTGGCCACCAAAATATATTCCTTAACTCTTGAAACATCTTAGTAGCCTTTAGATAGATGGTACACTCACTCTTGTGAACTCCTCCTAGAATCCCTTCTTTGATTCCCGACTCTCTTGAAATACAAGGTCTGTCTCTAAACCTCGTCATTCCATCTGTTGTCATACTAAAATCCTGTTGGGTTTCTAAGAAAATCTGCTCACTAACGTCCCTTAGAGTTTCATCCTCCTTTTGAACTTCTAAAAATTTGAGTCCTTAGGTCTTTTACTATGTCCACCTTACTCACTGAGAGACTACATGACACCACAGTTACCGCGAGACTCAACTTCCTGAAACTCTCAAGAAATTCACTATCTTGTACTATCATTTGGGACACTTGTAGGAATTTCCTACTTAGTGCATCAACCACTTCTTTGGCCTTACCCGAAAGATATTGTAACTCAAGGTTATAAGCTTTAAAAAACTCCATCCATCTATTCTGCCTTATGATTAGCCTCCTCAGATCAACAAGCATATTAAACTATTATGATCGCTAAACACCTCGAACTAGACTCCTTATGAGCAAGTATCCAAGTCTATAAGGCAAACACCACTGTGGCTAATTCTAAATCATACATAGGGTGGTCTTCCTAGTGCAAGTTTAACTGCCTCGATGCATAGACATCTACTTACCTCTGTTGTATTAGAACACACCCTAGTCTTATCTTCGAAGTATTACTAACTACGTCAAAGTTCTCATGGGAATTCAAATTTACTAACTCTGGCGTTGTGATTAACCCCTTCTTCAACTCTTAGAGATCATACTCATAAACTAGAGTCCACCAGAACTACTATCTTCCCTAGTTGACCTAGTTAGGGTAGCACTAAAAGAGAAAGTCTATTCATAAACTTTCTAACCTCGGTCATACTAGTTGGTCCTTTCCATTGTACCACTGCTCAAACTTTACTAGGGTTCTCATCAATTCCTCCTTGAGAAACTACATAACCTTTAAACTGTACCACTTGTAACCAAAACTTACTCTTGGCTAACTTGGCACGCAACCTCATCTCTCTAAAGTTTCCAAAACTACAGTAACATATTGGCTATGTTCTTCCATAATCCTAGAAATAATTTTAGAGATAGTCTCTTTCTATTTTTGATTCTAAGACAACTAAATCTTAGATTGACTATAGTTGGCAAACTACTTAACTCACCTTATTGCTTAACTTAGGACTTAACTCATCCTATTGTTCTTTGTAGTAAGTTAGCCCCACTTTACTACACTTGCATAAGGGTTTATCTCACTCCTTAGCATGACATAAAACTTCATTTATTCTATTACCCATAATAGTAACCTTTTCTCGCTTTACTATCCTTGGCAGAGAGTTTAACTCACTCTTACCTGAGACCCTTGGTAAGGAGTTTAACTTACTTTTACTACCTCTTACATGAGTGCTTTCTCACTCGTCATGTTTCTTGACAAAGAGCTTAACTCACTATTTTGTCCTTGGTAGTGTTTACCTCACTCCTCTACCATACTTGGCAAGATTTATTTGGTCTCATTTACTTGCCTGATGTGGAGGGATTGGAGGGCTACTTCCTCTATATATCTGGTAAAGTGTTTTACTCACATCTTTACCCTCACAAGGTGTCTTTCTCACTACCTTGTGTCACAACTCCATCCTTAGCAAAGAGCTTTGCTCACTACTTTGTCAAGTCAAGGGGTTTAACTCACTCCCTCAGTTAGGATAATTGTGCTATAGTTTAGCTTTAACTATTAAAGGAACCATCCCTTAATTAATGCTTCATTTCAACCCAACTAAATGAGACAATAGAGCATTTCTCTAAAACTTGCATATTTCACTCAACTTAAACTATAAGAGATTAAATTATACCTCTATGATAAGTAAAACTCTCTTATCATACTTCTGTCAACAACTCTGATAAATGTTTCCCCATTTATATATACTCAGAAAACATAACTCAGCTTCACTTAATCATGATTTTACTTCGAGTATCATGAAGAACTCGATACTATTCATCCCTTAATAGCTTTCACAAACAAAGAATGATAAGCTTAGAAAAACAAACACCACAACCACTTAACTCATAGTTCTATGGATCAAAGTTCGATTCTATAACTTACTCTGCACTTAACCCGTACTTTTTTAAGCTTAGCCATAAACTGGCCTTCTAACATGCCACCTACTCAAGTCTTAAGGACTCTATATTCTTAGCATTCTGTTGGTTCTTAGGGTAGTATTTATCTTGAAAAGAATTCCTAAACACTCCCCAAGTAACCTAAGTGTCAAAGGTCTTAACAACTCATTAGCAACTACTAACCAAAACTCTGCCTCCCTTTTTAACTTATAGGAGACAACCAAAACTCTGAGGTCATCTAAACAAACCTCAACTATTAAGATTTCTCCAATTCCTTAAGCCATCTCCTTATCCCATACGAGTCTTTCTTTCCCTTAAAGAATACAGGATTGACCATTTCTAAACTTTAAGAGATCTATGAAGTTTTGGTTCTCTACTATCACAACTCTATACACAACCTGTACTAGTGGTACTAGCTACTAAGATGAAATTACTTTCATTCTCTCTAAAACTCTGTTTACGATAGCAGTCTGCACCCTAATGACAGTTGCCATCTCTAAGAACACTTCAATCATAATGGTTGAACTTTCACTAGAAGAATTCCTACTTCTCCTAGTTCGCCTTGGTAAAGTGATAGTTCCCTATACACACTAAGTGTGATAGTAACCATTAACATTCAAACCTAAGGCTTGTCATGCAATTCTATCATCACATCTCACATAAGAGACAATAAATGCATAACACTTAGCGAAAAACACTAAACTTAACTAAACCTAGCCAGTCCATATCCCGGCTCAACAGGATGAACAACTCTGATACCATAATGTAACACCCTAATACCATTACCATAGTAAAACTAGCAAATACCTAGATAAACAGTAATAGTTATGCTACTTCAAACTTGAACAATCAACTAATCCATAACATTTATAAATAATTATGGAGAGCCATAACTGAAAATCGTAAACATATACCACATTAACCCTAAAGGCAAAGTATTATATATACAACTTATACATCCTCAAAGCTAATATAAATAAATATATCAACTCTGTCTATAAAAGAAATAAATAAAACTAATCTATGCTAGTCTTTTTGTTTCTTTATCTCCTTACTCTCTGAAAGGTCTTGACTTGCTTCTACCATGGAAACATAGAAAGGGGTGAGAATATGATGTGAGCCCACTAAGGAGCATGGATCAAGAAGCACTACAAGGACTTGGTGGACTTATGACAAGAGCTAGGATCAAGAAAGCCCAATAAGTCCTAAATCAAATGGTGACAACTTTAATTGAAGCAAGCCCAAATTCAAGTCTTGATGGAGTGGAGCCCAAATTGGTCACTTATCTTATCCAACTTGAAGACCCATGATGGCTTGGACATGCACCTCTCTAAAGTGGCATTTTCTAGCTTATTTCTATTAAATAAAGTGTAATAAACTATGTGTGTGGACGGTGCACATTTTCATTAAGCTTCTTAGGAGGGCAACCTTTGGCTTGCATGCCTAGGTAACTCCTTTTTAAGTTATGAAACTACTTTTATTATCTATTTAGTTTTCATTAGTTACTTTAATTAGCCACTTAGTGGATTAGTTATTGCTTTTATGGGGAATTTGTCACATTATGATGACCTTTTGTATGCATATTCTATGCACCCCATTTTCCATAACCTTTTGTATGCATATTCTATGCACCCCATTTTCCTATATGTATGCGCCTAAAACATGAATGAAAGGACTTTTGGATGTTGAATTTGGGTTAAATCCATTGTGAGAATTTCGTTCTCTTTGGTTCTTGGTTTAGCCACCCTTGTTCTTATCAAGAATCCAAGATTCTTATGGCGAACTTCACTTGGCTTATCAAACCCCTTAGTTTATGGCGCCATCCATTTCTAATCTTCACCCCATCTTCTTTTCTTTTCTTCCTATCTTGAAATGAACACAAAATGTTTAATCTAAGCGTGCTTGAAACTGAATAAAGTGTTCTTGAAAATTCAACCTAAGATCATAAAAAAGGTAACCTATCCATTTAGTTATCATCAGAATAAATAATTCTCAGTAATATTTATACATTTCATGGCATTATACAATATAAACTGCATACATATCAGTATAAACTATTTCAACATTATACAATCGCTCATACAACTGTATAACATATCCAATTTGTCTTATATCTACTTAATCTTACAACACTTGAACTTAAACATAATAGATTATGGTTGCTACTGGATATCAAATCTCTATTCAATATTGCTAGAACATTCACATGCTACTGTTATGTAAAGGTTCACCAATACAACACATAATCTATAAGCGTAAGTACCCTACTCGTATGATAAGAACAACTATCTACACAGTCGTAATATATCACAACTAGTTCATTCATAAACATACCATCAATGATATGGAACAACTACCCATACAATTGTACAATATCATCTATCCTAGGCAACTGCCCATACAATTGCCAAGGAACAGGAAATGTACATGATTGTGTGTGTATAACACTGACTTATTCCAAACTCTCGTTAAACTTGTAGATATGAAGCCTTACTCTTCAGACTACTGGATAATGAGTGGACTAGTTCCTACTCATACTGGTGAGAGCACTGACCCCACTATATAAAACTAGTAATCTTGGCACTAACGAGCAATTAGGGCTAAATCCTTACTCAAAGAGACTTTGGATTTTCCATTTATCTCTTTTGGTCATATGATTGTACACTATTAAAGATCACTCTACTTTGGAATTAGCAAGTAATGGAAAACTATGCAGTGTTATGTATAACTCATACAAGACTACTACATTAACTCATTACATGATTCTCTATAACCAAGTAAAGAACTAAACTCTAGCAAACATGTACTCTTAGCTCACATCTAACTCATAACAAAACATATTACATGTTTCTAGTTAAGAAATCATACATGTGATACTTGCATCTAGTTTGCCTTATTATCACACCACAAGTGGTAAACTATGTCACCCTAGTGTACTCAAGGTCCTAGATACCTACTTTAGGCAATTTCTAACTTATGGAATGTTTAAAGCTTCAAACTTTTCCATATATGTAAAATAATCATTTTCTCAATGAAATACCTCTACTAGTGTCTCAACACACTTTACTAGGCATGTATAAGGGATTCTAGCAAGTAGAGAAATTCTCTTTGTCAAAATAAACTTCCTAGACAACTACTCTGGGCGCCTAGAAAGGCTAATTTTCAAGAATGCACCAAATATACATCATAACTTCTAAAATTTTAAAGTTTTGTGGGCAAATAGCTTTCACTCATACCTTTCAAATATCACAAACCAAACTTCATTTAGATAAGTGTAACCAAAGTTATGCAACAAAATGCAGAGGTTGAAATAGTGCACTCATTGTTTTTCTAAAATCTGACCTGACTTTAAACTGAAACTGAGAACAAACTATAAGTGGTAAATTTCTAAAATTTTATAGGCAAGAAGCCTTATATCTTAGCTTCAAAATGTCATTAGTCTCATGTCGATACGACATCAGAGTAAGAAATTATGCATTCTAGTTTACTAGTTGCCAGAATGCCTTTTCTACAGAATTCTGACTCGAATTCAAATAGAAACTGCCACTGATTGGCTTGCCTAAAAATTCTAAAATTTTTACCACATGAAGCATTATGTCTTAGCTTTTAAATGGCACTAAACTCAGGTAATTCCGATATCTACAGCTCAAGTTATGCAACAAACACTACAAGCTGTCAGGATGTTATCCTTTCTCACGCCTAGGCTTGGTTTTACCACACCTAGGCGTGGTGCTCTTTGTCTCGCCTGGACTGAAAATTTTTCAGTCCACACCTAGGCATGGAAAAGCTGTGCCTAGGCGTGACTTTCTGCAGAAAATTTTACAAAAACTGAGCCATTGTTCCATTGGTTCCAAACTTGTTTTTAACCTTACAATATTGGATTCTAAGTGTTTTCCAACCCTAATCATGATTTCTAATCATGTTAGAATCATTAAATACTAAAATTAACTCATAAATTCACTTAAACATGGATTAATGGCCATAACCACATCCACACATAACTAATGTTCTAAGTTCCAACTTATGGAACTTCTTGGTTTGTCCAAAGACAAAGGTATCTATCTTGCACTCACTAAACTGAAATTAGCTAGTTTCAACCATTGAAAACAAGAACTAAGCAAGGAAAGTGGATTTGCTTCTCAAACCCAATTTCTCCATCTAAAGGACCTAACTTCAACCTTCAAGAGGATGAAGGAATATGATGGGATTTAAGGTTTAGAACACCTGCCTCTTGCATGGATGAGATGAAGATCTTGAAGCTTGGCCTTTGTCCTTGAGCTTCTCCTCTTCCTCTTTCTCTCATACGGCTGCTACCTCTTCTTTCTCTCTTTTCCTCTTTTCTATTTTTGGCTCTCTGCCGTGGGAAGAAAAGCAAGATAAGAAACAAATTTTAACTTTGCTTCTTACAAGATAACCACTAATGTGGTATTAGAATTTCTGATCTTCTATGAACACTTAGATTCTTCCAAATTTAGTATTCTAAATTCCTACAAGTTTGAAATAAATCCTATGATTCAATAAAAATCTTGTTTCATCATTTCTCTACTTTTCCATATATGCTGCTAGTCAATCCGGCATTAAAATACACAACCAGTATGCCTAAAATACCAAACTAACTCTGATTGTTCTCAAATTTTAACTATACATCATTCACCCTATTTGTGACTTAGAAACAAACTCTCTAGGTTTATTTTTCTCAACTTAGCAATTTATGCTACTATCTAAGTTATTTTAAGCTACTTTTCAACATCTGAGTTGTAACTAAGTGCCTAAACGAACTCAGTTTGTCACAAAACTTAACTGACATGTTATACAAGTATTATAGTACATCTGAGACCATATACAAGCCTAATATATTGTCAGGATGTTACATGGTCCGTTTTTCATGTCACATGCCAAGAAGGAACCTCAGACGATAGATGAGTTTAGGGTTAGAGTTAATAAGTACATCAACACGGAAGATGTTATCCGCGCTCCGAAGGTTGTAGATAAAGGAGAGAAAGTAAAACTGAAGCTAGCTCAAGTTTCCTCCTATCCTCGGAACTCCAGGCCACCATCGAAGGGAAAATACCAAGACTATATCCCCTCAACATACCTCGGGCCCAGATTTACCATGAGGTGATGAACACAGAGTCTAGGGATATCCAAAACCCCCTCTATCAAGGAATCAAGGAAACGTGCACAAAAAGCTAAGTCGAACCATTGTGTGTTTCACAAAGGCTACTGATACACTACTAAAGACTGCATCCACCTTCAAGACGCCATTGAATCTTTAATCTGGGATAGAGGCTTGGCCTGATATATACGCTAGTCCTAGAATGATAATCAGAGGGGTAACAAGAATTATAAGAAGAGGAGTTATAATCCCTGGAGAAGCCCATCCTCGTATCAGAGAATACGGTCCCCGCCAAGGCGTTCACCAGCAAGAAATGAAATTTCTAGAGAGGGTCTATCCCGGGATAATGCTCAAAATCAAGACAAGGCACAACCTCAAGATCCTCCCACTCAAGATAATGATTGTCACCATGCTAAAGTAACTTAATAATCAACATGATTTCAGGGGACTTCGGGGGTGGCGGCGAATCCAACAATGCAAGGAAGAAAGCTCTTTAGGTTGTGTTGAGTGTGGCTTCCCATTTGTTTTCAAAGGTGGAAAATGAATCTCGGAAGAGACCATCAATCTCTTTTAGATGAAGACAAAGAAAGCATCATCTCGGACCACGATGACCCCATGGTGATATCCGGGATAATCACCAGCTTCGAGGTGTGGCATATATTTGTTGATCAAGGGAGCTTAAATGACATCATGTTTTTGGATCTTTTTGAAAAGCTAGGACTTTTGAAGAAGGACTTGATCTTGTACACTGGAGAGTTAATCGACTTAACAGGGTGTAGATCACCCCAGTAGGATACATGGGGACCCACTTGACCTTAGGCAAAGACCCATTATTTAAAACTCTTAAGGTCAAGTTCTTCGTTGTAGATTGCCCTTTTGCCTACAACGTAATCCTTGGTTAACCCTCCCTCAACGCTTTTGGAACAATGATCTCCACATCCCATTTGGAAATGAAGTTCCTAGAATATGACAAGAGTGTTACGGTCAAATGAGACTAAGCGACGACTCGATGATGCTACAGTGAGAGCCTTAAAATCGCCTAGGGATCTCAAAAAGTGAACCAGTGTGACAAATCCACCTCATCCACTAAGGACTCAGTCAATATTCTCTTGATTGAGTTGGATGTACGCAAAGAGATCCTTAACTAGAAGGAGAACTTCAACCTCTCCAACCTGGCGCTAATCTAGACCAAGTCACCAAGATTGGAAGACAATTGAGTTCAGAGGAAAAATCCTAGTTGATAACATTCTTGGAAAAAAATATAAAACTCTTCGCTTGGATGTCATTTGACATGCTTGGACTGGATCTCAAGTTCATCTCGCACCGACTTTCTAACAAAAAAGATGCCAAGCCAGTGGCATAAAGAAAAAGGAAGGTTAGACTTAAGAGATAAGAGGTAATACAAACACAAGTGAAGGAGCTTTTAGACGCCGAGTTTATTAGAGAAGTTTCTTATACAACTTGGCTTTGCAATGTAGTCTTGGTCAAAAATGCCAACGAGAAGTGGTGAATGTGTGTTGACTATACAAATCTATATAAGGTATGTCCAAAAGACCCTTACCCACTCCCCAATATAGGCAAGCTTGTGGATAATTCATCTAGATTATGGCTCCTTTCCTTCACGGATGCCTATTCCGGTTATAATCAGATCTCAATGTACCTAGAGGACGAGGAAAAAACTACATTCATAACCGAAATGGGAAGTTATTGCTACCAGGTTATGCTTTTCAGTTTAAATAATTGTAAGGGCAACTTAGCAAAAGATGATGAACAAGGTCTTCAGAGAATAGATTGGCAAGAGGCTTAAGGTTTACATTGATGACATGATTGTCAAGATATCGGAGTCTGGTAACCATGTAGATGACTTAGAAGAAGTATTCGCCCAAATCAGGAAGCACAACATGAGATTGAATACGAAAAAGTGCATCTTTGGGGTACAAGCTGGTAAGTTCCTGGGATTTCTATTAACAAATCGCGATATTGAAGCCAACTCGAAAAAATGCTAGGTTGTTCTTGATATGCACAGTCCGCAGTTTGTCAAGGAAGTGCAACATTTAATAGTAAGGATAGCGTCCCTCACTCGTTTATTATCCAAAGCCCCTCACAGATTTCTCCTCTTTTTTTAAGCTTCTCCAAAAAAAGGAAAGATTTTGAGTGACCTCGGAGTGTGAAGCCGTGTTCCAAGAATTGAAAAAAACATGTTGGTAACACCTTTCATCCTGATGAGGCTGAAGTGTAGGGAATCTTTATATACCTACCTCTCTATCAACAATGAAGCAATCAGTTCGATCCTGGTAAGGGAAACCAATGAAGGTCAGAAGCTAGTTTATTTTGTGAATAAGGTGTTATAAGGTCCTGAACTCCGGTATCATAAGATTGAGAAACTAACTCTAGCATTGCTGACCACAGCTAAACGACTGCGCCAGTACTTCCAATATCACCCCGTGATCGTGATGATGGATCAACCAATCCGTCAAGTGCTAAATAAGCCAGATCTCACCAGGAGAATGATCGTGTGGTCCGCGAAACTTTTTGAATTTGGAATCACCTACGAGTTAAGACAAGCCACAAAGGCTCATGTGTTATCTAATTTTTTAATAGAGCTTACACAGAATCCTAGCCATCCCAAAGGGAATTCCTGGACCATTTACGTAGATGGTTCCTTGAGTCCCAAAGGGAGCAGAGCCAGGGTCATCCTAGAAAATGAGATCGGGCTCACTTTGGAACATTCTTTAAGGTTTGAGTTTCTAACTTCAAACAACCAAACGGAGTATAAGGCTTGTATCGCAGGCATCACCATGGCCAAGGAAATTAGGGCCATGCTTTATAGTGATTCATAATTGGCAACATCCCAAATCTAAGCATTAAGGTAGAGCACATCCTTAGAGAATAAAACTCGAGAGTCGACATCCTGTCGAAGCTTGCCAGCATCAAAAGTCCCAGCAATAATAGGTCCATGATCTCGGAAACATTACTTGCACTTAGCATTACGGACCCTGAGGTCCTAGTGTTGGAAGAAAATGAAACATAGATCACACCCATCGTTTCCTATCTCAGAGATGGTTACTTTACCAGAGGATAAAAAAAAGGCCCAAAAACTAGTACGAATAGCGGCACAGTACACCATTTTTTATAGTCAATTATACCGTTGTAGATTATCTTCCCCCTTCCTCAAGTGTCTTAGACTAAAAAAAGCTGAGTATATCTTAGCTGAAATCCATAAAGGAAGTTGTGGCCACCACCTTAGAGGAAAATCATTAGCACGAAAAGCATTAAGAGCTAGATACTATTGGCCCAGCATGGAAGCCGATAGTATGGAACACATTCAGAAGTGTGACAAGTGTCAATAGTTCTCAGACATTTATTCATCCCCGTCAGAAGAACTATCTATGATGTTTGTACCCTGAACTTTCTATCACTTGGGGATGGACATCCTAGGTCCGTTCCCCTAAGCCCCTAGACAGGTTAAATACTTAGTAGTAGTTATGGACTACTTCACTAAATGGATAAAGGCAGAACCATTGTCTACCATCACCTTGGCACACATACACAAGTTCACTTATAGGAATATCATCAGTAGATTTAGTCTCAGAGTTCATTGTCACAGACAACAAAACCTAGTTTACTGACCAAAAATTTAAGAATCTCTTTGTTGGACTCAAAATCAAGCAACATTTCACCTCAATAAAGCATCTGAAGACTAATGGATAAGCTAAAGCCACAAACCAGGTTATACTTCATGAGATCAAGAAGAGACTTGATGAAACAAAAGGGAATTAGGTAGAACAACTTGATCACGTCCTGTGGGCATACCGGGCCAAGCCCCCATCCTC
Organism: Ormosia emarginata; assembly: GCA_029884605.1. Classification (NCBI taxonomy): domain Eukaryota; kingdom Viridiplantae; phylum Streptophyta; class Magnoliopsida; order Fabales; family Fabaceae; genus Ormosia; species Ormosia emarginata. The sequence goes on from JAQQTP010000023.1 coordinate 705,953, forward strand.
AATTGGGGAAACTTTCTTCAAGCTAACATATGGTTGTGAAGCTATGATTTCGGTCGAGATAGGAGAACCGAGCTAGCAAAGGAAGAATTTCTCTAGAGAAGTCAACTAGACCTTATTCGCCAAAACTTAGACTTGTTGGAAGAACATCATCGCATTGCCCACATTTGCGAAGCCACTGTCAAGTAAACAATTGCAGCCTAGTACAATTCCAAAGTGATACCAAGGAGGATTGTGCTTTGCGACCTTGTTTTGCACAAAGCAAATATCAGAGGCAGGAATGCAAAAGAAGGAAAACTAGCTCCAAATTAGGAGGGCCTATAGCAGATCACTTCCAAAACAAACATAGGAGCCTATACCTTGGAAACCCTCACTAGCAAAAGTATTAGGAACTTTTGGAACACTGATAAACTTGGAAATATTATAGTTAATGAATTTTATCTTTACAAGTGTTTATATTTTTATCATGTAAGAGATGTATTCTGACATAAATAAAATGGTTAATGAATTTCCATTACTTAGTTATTGTATTTACTTACAAATATTGCAACCCACAAGGTCAGCGTACCTTGGCGAGGTCCGAGATTCGAGACTTGTCTCCAAAATTACCCAAAAAAATGGGACTTGTCCATACAAACATTAAAAACCCCACGTAGGGGGCTAAAGCAAAAATAAGAAAGGATCAAGCATCAAGGTTATGATCTCGAACGTTGACCTCTTCTACATCAGCTTCTTCTTTTTAGACAGATTCTTCACTCTCTTTGCCCACTTCTTCTTCTTCTTCTTCTTCTTCTTCTTCTTCTTCTTCTTCTTCTTCTTCTTCTTCTTCTTCTTCTTCTTCTTCTTCTTCTTCTTCTTCTTCTTCTTCTTCTTCTTCTTCTTCTTCTTCTTCTTCTTCTTCACCATCAAAAGGAACTAGGGCTACTTCTTCTTCTTCTTCTTCTTCTTCTTCTTCCATACCAACACCATCAAAAGGAACTAGGGCTACTTCTTCTTCTTCTTCTTCTTCCATACCAACACCATCAAAAGGAACTAGGGCTACAAACTAGCTTCAACGATGATGTCAATAATGATGCTATCCCTGATCATCTTCCATGATTCAACACTCTCTTCAACGAGATCCGGTTTCATCAGTCAAAGTTGGGCCAAAGCATTTTCAAAGGAGGAATTGATTAAGGCCACCCAGTCATTTTCCAGTTGAAAGACCTCGACCTTCAGATTGGCCTCAATCTGCTTGAGAAGCTCGTTCTCAACCTAGAGCTCGATCAGAGAAGTCTCAAAAGAAGCTATTTGATCCTTGAGGACCTTTTCTCGAGCTTCTCCTTTCTCTATCTTCTTTTAGAGATCAGTTATTTTAATATTTCGTAGACCGATCTCCTCATCCACCTACTTCAACTGGCCGTCTTTTTAGGCCATTGCCATCTCCATTCTTATTTTTTCACCTCGAAGGGTGTTTAGCTCCTTCTCTAGATACTAGGTCTGACAAACATAATCAAAGGCCGACTCGAGAAAATGGAGCACAGAGGCATTGCATAGGGCCCTAACCTCAATGTCCCGAATCAACTCAATTAAATCTTGTTCTATCAAGACGTCCTGATCTGTCAGGGTCAGCAGGGTGTATCTATAACTGTCAAAAAGGTTCAGGTCGGGCCATTTTCGGACTGGGCCATATTGGGCTATATGAGTTTCGGACTAGCATTTTATTAGCTCAACCTGCCCTTATATAATGTTAACAGGCCAGGTCGGCCTAGTTCGTTGTAGGCTGGCTCATTCAGGCCAGGTTAATTCAGGCTATTTTTAATTGTGTTCATTTTTGCTAGCCTACCCCACCCATTTTGTCAGGTTTTTCGAGTCGGCCTATTGGGCTTGGCCCATTTTGATGGCTCTAGCGTTATCTATGATTTGACCTGGATCAACTCCTGAACCTCAAATAGACCTGGCAGCAAAGTGGAGAGGGGCACCCTCTGGGACCTCGTTCTCCCGACTAATGGTGAGGTCAATGTGGACCTCCTCGGACATCGATCTTTTTCCCTTCCAGCCCTTCACCTTTTCTTTTGCATGGTCTGAGGGCCACTGTAGGTGATTCAGGATCCGCCCCCTGGGTTAGTGGTGGAGGAGGAATTTGTGGTTGAGAAGCCTAAGTCGATGGCTAGGATTTGGAACCTGAAGCCCCCTACTTCCTCATGGCCAAGAGCCTAGCTAGTGCTTCAACCCTGCCAGCTAGTGCCATGCTTTCTGCAAAAGGAGAACAAAAATTAAAACACTTAGAAAAATTTATGAGCAGTTTAAATAAGCATGCAAAGAAATGATTGTCCAATATACCCAGGAAAGCCCTTAAAGAATTGAGATTCTCATCTAGCATATCTTTACAGTAGATGACCCCCTTCTCATCAACCCACTTAACAAGAAAATTAAGGACGCTGGATTCATCCTTGGTGAGAGCGGATATCAGAGTCTTTAATTCTTCTTAACTCTGCTCCCAAGCAGCTTGAGTCTAGTACAAGTATATTCGCAGGGCGCCCTTCAGGGTAATGAAAAAAGGTGTTGTACCCGAAGCACCATTCAAATAGAAGAAGTCATTCTTAAAGTTCTTAAAGAACTCTTGGTATGGTTTAAAGACTTGACATCTAGCTTGAGCCCATAATATGACCCACCTTTTTTGAAAATTGTTCCTAGAAGGCACGAACTGGGTGAAAATGAAGAAGAAGGCCTCCACAGAGTACGACCATTTGAAAACTCTGCACATCAGCTCGTATATATGTATGAAGCCCTATGCATTTAGGTGGATCTACGTTGAGGCCACCCGTATATGGTTTAAAATGTCCATTTCGAAGTTGATGAATGGTATCTGAACCCCAATGTGGGTGAGCATCGCTTCGTATAAATATATAAAATGGTTGCCCTCCATCCTGGTCGAGCAAACCTTTTCTTGGTTAGTTGGAGCCCGAATTATCTCGGAGGCCTCATACTATTAGCTAGAGATATTCTTGTTTGTTTGCAATGTCCTCCATAGTCTCTGTTGTAGAAGGTGGCCCCCATCCCTCCCTATCAACTCTCTGGTATAGGTTGATGTCTCGAGGAAAGATATGTTATATGGGTTCATTCATGGTTGCTTTCCATCGACCCATCTCTATATTTCTACAATTACCTACAGAGATCGTACTCATATTAGAATCAGAAGATGTTTCATTATAACTTTCTAACTCTCCCATGAGTACGAAGAGTGGACGACATGGCCTTGACCTTGCTATTTCTCTAGCCCTGTCCGCCCTCTGTATTATCTCTAGGATGGTGATCCTAGATAACGACCTCTGTCCCTCAATGGTGTTTCCACCTTGAAAGGACCTTCTCCATCACGGCTGAGCACTCAAAATCTCTAAGGAGCTTCCCTTCCCGTCATCACTATCCATTTCTCTCACTCTCACTATACTATTTTTGGAAGAAAATGGGAGAGATTTAGGGGAATACCTTAATGTGTGAAGGAAAAAAGGGTTGGAGAAGTTGGAAAGGTTGGAAAACCACTAAAAATCGCCACTTAAAGCTTGCTGGAAATTGCCTAGTTCATCGGAGATTGAAAGGAAAAAAGAGGAGAAAGTGAAAATGGGGGAAGGGGGGTAGTAACCCTCGCTCCTATTTATAGGCGTAAGGTAACCCCCAATTGCCACCACGCACAGGGGTAAAATTATCCATTTACATTAAATTCAAATCGAGGTAATCATAGCAGTGCGAAGATCAAACGACCGGCTACCATTTAACATTCACCACGTGTTAGTATGGAACTGACATCGAAGATGAAATGATAGAGGTCAAATACAAAAGGATGCATGCTTACAATGATGAAACTTATGCCGAATCTTAGATTAGTACCACACGTTCAATTAAGGCACATAATACGAATAACAGATTTCAGTTTGAGAACTTAATGATTAGACCCTATAGTCAAAATTAACATGGGGGCAACATAGTGTGAATCCCTAATAATGGTGTAACAACACTAAAGTAGAGTGATCTATATTGGATCCTGACCAATCCTACTAATACAGGGGGCAACCTTCCTATGTACATTTCTTTAGCATCATGGACTTCGACATTTCAGATGAGACATTGTGAGACCTGACATATGTATTATGACTTTGATCCCTTTGTCCCACGTGTGTTGATTGCTCTCAATAATCCTAGATATCTTGATACTCACTTGTCACATCCAAGCGCCAAACTGAGGGCAACTATTTTGGACTTGGTTCTAGGTTATTCAAATCAGGAGCTACCCAGCCCGTCCAAGGCAGATCTCCTATTAACATTGTGCACTCTTGGATTGATAACTACATCTAATAATAAAGAGTAAATTTCTCTAAGAATTTCTCATTAATAGGGCATATGGTTAAAAGAGATAATTATCATAATTGATTGTTATTCCTATTAATAACATTTATTGTTCATTAATATAGATTTAAACGTGATTCTTATCTATCATAACTCTCTTATAAATATTAGACAAGGTAACAAATGTATGAATTTGGACCCAAAACACTTTACTCACCTTATGCATGATCTAATTTGAGTGTCACAGTACCTTTTGCAAGTACCTAGCTCTCGCACCACAGTCTCTATCACCCTACAACGGAGGAAACCACCTTCAATTACTTTATTTAGGTAATCTTCTAAAACTTATTCAAAATAATAATCAAGTTTAAAATTTAAATATTGAGGTAGAAATAACTTACGATAGAGAAAGAGAGAATAAATAGGAGGAAAGAGAATCCACAAAAAAATAGAATTAAGAATAAACCAACTTTGAGTTGGTTTTCTTAAGAACTAATTTAATCTCAAATTCAGTTCATATATAAACTTATTTTTTAATTTTTTTATAAAACCAAATAACATTATCTAAAAACTAGCTTCACTATATCTATTGATTTGTAAATGTTTCCAAACACCCCGTTCCATATGAATTTTATGGTAGAATTTTGGCTCATGTAGTGGTGAAACTTGACTTAATATTTTGAAGGACAATATTACATACAATCTTCTGCCGCTGCAATTATGTTTTTCACTCGGGTGAAGAAGCTTCTTGTTTAGTCGAGCTCCGATCCAATTTTTACAATTATTTCACCCAAAAATAATAATTTTTGTTTTTCTTTTCATCCTCGATAGATATATCATATATACAAATAAATTGATATTTATACCAAAAAAGATTAAATATTCAAATCGGACTGAGCCCATGGGTAACGCACTTGGATTGGATCAAAGGATCATTTTATCTTTCTTTCATTGCTCTTTTTTTATGTCACTTCACTACTAATGGGCCTACTACACTTCTCCTTCACAATCACAAAACAAAAGTTCTTTCTTTTCATGGTAACACTTCCACGAATAATGTACCCTTCATGTTCTTCTTCTCTCTCTCCATCGTTTCCTTCTCCTACTCCTCCTTCATATTCAACACCTCCATGCCATTGAAAACCCCATAGCCATGGACTACACCACTTGGCCTGAATTGCGGCAAAACCAAACCCCAACCCAAGCCCCACTTTCTTCTCACCCACCTTCTTCTGTACCTTCATATCCTCCTCCATCATCTTACACTACCCATTACCTCTCTTACCCTCAAAACCCTAACGCTTCTTCCTCCGTCCCTCAACCTTCTCTTGGAGCCCATGAACTCCATGTTGGCACTGTTCTGGAACCTGGGGTGAACCCTCCTGGGGTTGATTCCTATGCCCCATTGAACTCCAATTCGATTACCCATCTGGGTCATGAAGCCCTTGCCAATTTCTCGTACGGTCACGGCCACGTCGTTGATTCGAGCTCGTTGGTAGCATCTTCCGGGTACTACTTGGACCCCAATGCACAGAATTGGGCTGCTAGGGAGGCTGTTAGGCAGTATGGTGCAGACCCTGTTGCCTATGGAGCTGTAAGTGGGTATTTCTTATTGTTCTTTTCTTTATTTTTGTGGTGTATTGTGGTAAATGACAGTGATTGTGATAGGGGAAGGGTTTTAAATGCATAGGTTTGGAATGCAGAGGAAATGATGGAAAATGTGTGTGCTTGAGTTTGAATATTTTTAAGTTCAGGAATGATTAATGCTGTTTTCTGGTTGCAAGTGTAGAGGGTAGAGCTTAGAACTGTGCTCATGAAGTTAGTCCTTGATAATACTTGTAGTCTTCAATATTCAAAATGGTTTACTGAAGTAGTTGAAAATTGAAATTGAAGATATCCTTGTTTAGAGGCAATAAGTTAAAAATGTTGTGGAAATTGATATATTTTAAATGATAATTGATTTGCTTTGCTCTTAGTGTGTTCCAAATGGTGTATGAGATGACCTTGTCTTTTTCATCTTATTTGGACTTAGGGAGGCTGAATTCAAAGAGATTTCTGTTGAATGTGGATACCATAGATCAATTGAAAGGAGCCTAGTTTCATGATTTTGACATCATTTGGATGTGTTTTTAGATATATATATATATATATATATATATATATATATATATATATATATATATATATATATATATAAGTACTTTTGCTCATTTTTAGAATGTTTGGATGAATTTTTTTGAAAAAATAAAAATTACTAGAAAAAACACAAATTGTGCTTTTTTTAGAAGTTGGATTTTGGTACTTCTCAAAAAGACCTTTTTTATAACATAAAAAAGCTGTTCAAACATTAAAAAAAGTACTTCTCTAATATTACATCCAAACATAAAATAACATTTACTTTTTTAAAAGGCCTTTTAAAGAAAGATCATATAAAAAAAGATCTTATGTTAGTAGCTCATCCAAACGAGCCCTTTGCTGAGCTATTCTATATTAAAAATTTATATTCCTAACTTTTTTCTTTCAGTTATTTTTTACCTTAAGTTTTATTCTTCCATGATGCTGAGGGGAAACATGGACTTTTATTCAAAGTAGAAAAAAAATGTTGCCAATATTTTGAATTTATATAGTTGGAATGATATGACGTGCTTATATCTTTATATTTTTTTTCTAAAATGACCATTAAATGTTGATGTATTACTAATTTACACTGTTGAGTATAACTAGATTGCAGATTATACAATGGTTTTGTATTTCCTGTGTCAAAATAACCTTGGAAATAAGCTCATTTAATAATAATGTATATTCCTATTTCTTTTTTTTTTTTTTTGAAATGTGTTAAAATTTATGACCTCGGCATTATTGGAATCCAATTGATTGGGTATGGTTTGGATCAAACGAACATAGTATGTTTGCTTTAAATGTTCTAGAAAATTGGAGAAAAGGTAAGCTTTTAACTGTTATCTAGATATATGCTACTTTTCTGTCAAAATCTGAAGTTAAGAATTTTTGCAACAAATTTACATTAAGGAATTTATGATTTCATTCTAATATATATTTCTGAAATTGAATTATTGGTGGTTTTGAACTTATTCAAAGTTGCTGTGGGTTTCAAGTTACTAAGCACTCTATTTGGCAGTTCATTCCCTTCCCTGTTTTATTCATTTTCAATTGTGCATTCGGAAAGTTTACCTGAATAAAATTTAAAAGGTAAAGGAAATGAAAATGAAATTGGACAAGTTCTCACTAACTACTGGGATTGGAATAGTAACTTATTACACTGATAAATCTTTCTGCCTTTACTTTTGGGAGCATTGTGGTAAAAATTGATTATGTGAATTATCTTTAATAATCTAAGTAACTTGCTCTATGTTCAACATGTATTTGAAATCTGGTAGCTAACACAAGTGCTTCACACTCGGTTTAATAACCCCTGGCTGGATTCTTGGTTGATTGTATCAATTATTTTTTGAACAGTAAAGGATTTAAATAGTATGTTTAAGTTCAGATAAAAGTGGTGTATGTAAGTTGTGTATTGTCCATGGAAAGAGAAACAAAAGTGGTGTATATAAGATCTGTATTCTCGATGGAAAGAGAAACGAATAGTGAAAGTGTGAAACTCAGCAATAGAAGGGAGTGGGATGAAAATTATATGTATTCAACTCATTTTTAATTGCATTGTGTATTATAATGAGTTGGAAATAATCCATATAACCATGCAGGGCATCTCTATGCCATCAAATGGCTCAGAACAATTGGCTGTTGCAAATCCTAAATCTGCATGGTGGACCAATACCACAACTCAACCTCATGTGAATGGAACATGGAAGAGACACCTAAAGAAAGCTAAAACTAAGATTGTCCAATCTGCATATTGTGAAGTTTGCAAGATAGATTGCACCAGCAAGGATGTACTGGACCAGCATAAATTGGGAAAGAAGCACAAGAAGAACTTGGAGAAATTAAGAGAATCATTGAAACCACCCCAAGTTCATTCATCTGGGTCCTCTAATCCTGTTATAGGACCACAACTACAGAAAGACAAGAGCAAATCTGTCAGTGGGCATAAGAGTAAGAGGAAAACAATTGAAACTCTAGAGGATTTGGAGAAAAAGAAAAAGAAGGTTCTTGAAGGGGGGGCAGCAGCTGAAGCAGTTAGAATTTGTGCCATATGTAATGTGGTGTGTAATAGTGAGACAGTTTATAATTATCATCTTGCAGGACAAAAGCATGCTGCTATGATGAAGAAAGCATCTGAACATACGCAATCCAATGCCAGTTGATTTTTTCTCTTTTACTTAAGGAACATAACTTTTCTTTTTAGTGACATTGTTTTAACATCTCCATTCAGCATTTGAATAGAACATCCTTTACTTAATTTTTAGTTTTATATGACACTTGGTTGAGTATATACACTCTTATTTTCTTTTTTTTTGTTGAAAGTATATACACTCTTCAAACATACTGTTCTACGTAAAAACGTATTGGCATTGTTTGAGCAGTTGAGATATATAAGAGTGATTAGACCTTCAGTTGTCTCTGGAAGAGCGAAGTACTGCAATGACACAGGTTCTTCAAAGCCTTTTATTATGAACTTCACCACATAAATAAATAAAAAATACTTCTCTTATGGGAATTTGGATTTTAAAACAATTGCCTGACTTATATTTTTATCCTAGACATCTGTAATTCACTAGTTTTAGACCCATTTCTGAGTTTTATTTCCGCAATCTTATTATGTTCGTGTCATCTGAATATACAATGCACGTGATCGTTGCCAATGAAAACAGATAGCAGGGCTTAAGAAATGAATTGTATGTGATACGTAGTTTTAAAAAAGATAAAATTTAATTCTATTTTTTTATGTTTATTATATTTATTTTATCAATTAAATAATTATATGTGTATATTTTTTAAAGAGAGAGAGTAAGAAAAAATATTAATCTATACATTATATAATTTAATTAGTGAAATAAATGTAATAGATATAAAAAAATAAAGTTAAGTTTTTTTTTTAAAAAGTCATATTGCATGAATCAAGGAGTACGGTAAATCTCCATTATACATTCATTTAATATTCATTATTAGACAAGATTTTATGGGCTTTACTCGATTTAAGTTTGCTAAGCTATACTCTACTAGTCAAACGGAAGAGAAACCATGACCAAAGGGACAGTTATTACAAAGCTGCACTCTTATTTGGGCCATAGAGCATAGCGGCAGGCATTCAAGTGCTTCTCTTTACAAATTTTCATGTTTATTTTTAGGGCTAGGTTAAGTATGTGATCATCACGACCGTGTAGCACCATATCTCTGGCTATCAAGTATAAAATACGCCCCTCCAAGGTGATTTGACTGGCGCAAAGTTCCATATATCTCGGGCATATCCATGAATTGTGCGGTCACTGCTAAACTTGTGCGAGCCTGCTGTATTCAATATTGACATTCTTGTCCATGTCTGCACCCACATGATTTGCAAATGTTAATGCCAAAGATAACATGAAAAAAAAAAAAAAAACTAGCCCGTTGTATGCTTGTGCTAGATGAACGTCTATAAGTTGAAGCATGAAGAGCTAAGTATTGGCAATAATGTCAGACATAGTGTTGGTACAAAATAAACAATTTTCGATCTAGTGCCATTTCAATAGCTCAATATAAGATTTGAAATGAATACAATTCATTGTAGACTTTAGTTCTTAGATTGTAATCGAAGTTGTAATATTGATTTCGATTCAAATATCAATTGGAGTCATTTCGATCTCATATAGGGAGTAGTGATTTCAATTAACTATCACAACATTACACTCGAAGAAGTAGTTACACTTAACAAAATTTCTAAAGACAACATGAACTTCGAGTGGAAGCCAACAAATGTTTGAAGATTCAAGTTTGAATTTTAAAAGAAAGAATTTGAAATTGAAATGGAAGTTAGTAACAGTTGAGGATATAAAATCAAGATAACACAATGATTGTTGACAAAGATCAAACAGTTATTGGTGGCACGAGAATTGCTGATAAAGATTTGGTGGTTACCAAACAAAGATTACTAATCATTAGACAGTTATCTTTGTTTTAGACATATGTCAAAATCTTGTAGACAATGTAGTTACTTAGGAAGTCTATAAATACCAAGAGGATAGAAACATTTAGAGTTGGAAATTCTATACTCACAAACACTTATAAACTCATGCTCTCACGTCTATTGACATCTCGAGCAAATAGCACGCAAGTCTAATTCAGTATGTTTCTATCCACTTTTACTTTCATTCTTGTACTATTTTCAGATTCAATGCAACTTTAAATATAAGTTCATTTTACATTTTCAGTCTTTACTTTCTTTGCAAATTCTCTTCTACTCCTAATCAAGTAATTCTTTTAAGGATCATTTGAGTTTTTTTATAGCTTTCATTTATTTGCTTTCATTATTTTTCAGCAACATTACTTTCTTGAAATTTATATACTCACACATTTACTTTTCTGTGTCTTTACTTTAAACAGCCTTATTTTATATTCTTTACTTTTCAACAATTTACATTATTTGTCAAGTTTATTTTATATGCATTTTAATTCTTGTTATTTCCATTCAAGTTCTTTACATTTCTGCATTTATTTTTCCTTTCTTGAAAACAAAGTCTTCCTTATTTTTGAACTTATTTTCACTAAGTATTATGCATAAACATTTGATTTTGGATTTGTATGACCATCTTGAATTCGAAATCACCATTTGCATTCCTTTAAGATATTAACTTAGACTAGAATGCCAAGAGAAAGCGATCCCCTTCCCTGAATTAAGATCGAGAATCAAACTTTGTCCATAGACAAAGGGTTTACCATAACCTAATAAGTGACAATCGAAATATTTTGGTAAACAAATTGACACGCTCAGTAGGACACGTCAATGGAGTAAGATCTTAAGGGATTTTGTTAAGTTTATGCGCTTAAGAAGTGGTAGAATACTGCTAAATATGTCTGAAAACACATTCTTGAGTGCTCAGAATCCTCAAACAGGGAATAATTGAGTCAATGACAGTAGAGATACCATAGTCTCTGCAAATTTCCCAAAAGATTTAAAGCCCGTTGTAACACCTTGGAAAAATATGTTAGGCTTGAATATGGATACAGAAGTAGTCTAATACTTGCTTAACATATCTGTCAAGTTTTGTGACTGTTTGAGCACGTTTAGGCATTTTACTGCAACGCTATGTGTAAAAAATAGTTGTTTTTAACTCCGGAAGTGGCTTAAATTGCTTAGTTTGTGGAAATAAATGTGGAGAGTTTATTTCTATGTTACAAATGAGTGAACTGTGCTACAGTTAAAATTTGAGATTTATCAGGGTTAGTTTGGTATTTTTAAGCATACTGGTTGTATATTTTAATATCGGATTGACAGGCAGCAGATATGAAAAAATATGAAAATTGTAAAAATAGATTTTTAATGAATCATAGGATTTATTTTAAGTCTATTAGAGGTTAGAGAATTGGATTTGGTAAAATCTGAATGTTTTTAACAGATCGGGTTTTTGGTATCACATTAGGGGTTATCTTTAAATAGCAAAGTTGGACTTTGCTATGTAAAGAAGCCTCACGGCAGAGAGAAAGAGAAGGCATAAAAAAGAAGAAAGAAAAGAAAAGAAAGAAGGAGAAGGAAGAAAAAGAGAAAAGGCGAAAGGAAGAAGACCAAATGGGAGGATCTTCCAAGGCCTTCATTGGCTTCATCTTCATCTTGTCTACAGGAGGTAGAGGGAAACTTGTTTTTACTTCTTGAACTCATCTTCTTCATGTGGTTTATGGGGACCTAATGGGGGAAATGGGGTTTTGAAGTGTGAGAATTGTGTTTACGTTAGTAAATACATGAATCTTATTAGAAAGCTAAAAGATAACATATTTTTAGTTTGATGGAAGCAAGAAGCTGGATTTTCTGCCCTTAAACACCTTGAAATTCCATTGAGTTAAGAATTGGGGTTTTAGGTTTTGAGTTGGATGATTTTCCATAATCCATGGGTTTGAGTGAAATCAAGGTGGAGTAAGAGTTGTTTGGTGTAGTTGAACCTTGTGGAAGGTTGTGAATTGTAACACCCTCCCTTAGGGTATCACATGTCTGACTCTCGACTCATAATCTGAAAAGAAGTTCGCACAAAGTTTGAGTTATAAAATAAGGGTTTCAAAATTTCTTTCTTGCTGAAACAGAAACTTACTGATATTTGTAAGTAATACTGAAAAATAGATTTAACTGATTTAAAATCATATAACAAACACCACTTAATATTTAACAATTTAAAGAGAAATATAAAACTAACAGACTCTTTTTAAACAGTAGCAAACCCTATGACGGGTTCTACTTAATAGCACGGTACAACACTAACGAGAAAACTTAACATACTTATTTCTTTTTGTATCCCTCTTGATGCATCGAACATTTGTTCCTTGTCAACACTGCACGCTATCGATTCTGGAATGGTCATTCTCTGATGTTGTCCCCAATTTCAGAATATCTACCACCCGTTATGTCTAAGACAACTCGTTCTTTTTACTGTATAATTTCAATAACACAAACCCAACCAAACAATATAACAAAGAGGTGAGATCACCTATGCCAATACTAATATGGTAGCATAGAGATAACACAAACAACATACCATACAGATACATCATACCATAATTACAATTATGTCATCATCATAATGTATAAAATAACAATAAACACAATAATGTCATCACATTATCATCATCATCATCATCATCCAAGTATTCAAAACAATTGTCATAGCCAATATCCCTCAATTAATATATCATGCAGATATAAAATGCTCAGTTTCATGCATGCACACATAGACTCAGTTTTTCAAAAACAACTCCATGGAGGTTTTCACAATTTCGAGAAGAATGCTCTGGTTAATTGCCCAGCCTAAGCCCACAAACAATCTCCTAGTCGTTGAAAAGAATCGTGTTCTTGTCGGGTATCGTCAATGCATTGTAACGGATTATATCGCCAAGTGGCATATGGTCCAGCCTTAGCCCACAGACAGATATTCACTGGTCGACCGCCGTGCCTTGACGCCCCCAAGATCCATCATAGACCTCACTATCAATTCTCATTCCCTCTTCAACCACAAGGGCCAAAATAGCTTATTAGCTATACTTTATACAATGCGAAATATATCAAGGACCAAAATAGCTTATTAGCTATACTTTATACAATGCACGAATATATCAGTGCAAGTCCAACCACAAGGGCCAAATCTTTTCAATTTCATTTGTTCAATTTAATCATATGCCTCAATGCATATTTTTCTAATGCATGTATAATGCACCAATACCAATCACAGGCATATCTTTCCAATGCATGTAAAATGCACCAAATGCCAATCACGGCAAAACTCGTCATTTTCTCATACAGTATATGGATACTGGTTCAACAGCAATCATCATGTTTTTATGTTTTTATAGTCATAAAACACTTTTATCGTGTTTTCACAATCGCGTAACATTTCTGTTACGTTTTCACAATTCCAAAACATTTTAGTTATATTTTCACAATACCATAACACTTCTGTTACGTTTTCACAATACCACAACACTTCTGTTGCATTTTCAAAATACCGTAACACTTTTGTTACGTTTTAAAATTCCAAAACGTTTTTATTACGTTTTCACAATACCGTAACACTACTGTTACGTTTACAAAATTTTGTCACATTTCTGTTACGTTTACAAAATTTTGTCACATTTCTGTTACGTTTTCAAAATGTTGCAACTCTTCTGTTGCACTTTTAAACCACGTACTAATTTTTCAACATTTTTCTCAATCGCATAAAAATATACGTTTCTCAAATCGCATAGTATTTTTTCACTGTTTGAAAATCGCGTAACTTAAAAATCATTCTTTTAAGTCGCGTAAATCATTTTCCATCATTCTCAAAATATTTAAAACATTTTCCAAATCACATAATGATTTTCCGTCATTTTCACAATCACGTAAAAATATTCTATCACTTTTAAATCACATATTAATTTTTCAATAGTAGTTCAAATTACGTAAAATATTTAAACGTAATTCAAATCGCGTAGAAATATTTTACTGTATTTCAAATCGTTTTTAAGATACGTAAAATATTTTTCAATATTTTACAATCACGTAAAATATTCCTCAATATTCCAAACATTATTTTGGATTTAAATAAATCAACATCATTTTCAACACATTTTTCAAATTGCGTAGCTTAAAAATCACGTTTTTAAGATACGTAAAACATTTTTCATCACCATTTCATTACAGAAAATATTTTTTAACCTTCAAAAATTTCTTTTTAACTTTTCTCAAAATAATATGACTTTGTATTTCATTTTTCACATTTTCTTACTCAAGAAAATCTTTTTCCACATTTCTTTACTCAAGAAATCCTTTTCTAAAATATAATCCACAAAAATCACTTTTCCATTGATATAAATCAATGTTTCAAAATTTAACATTTTCTAACGTATTTCAAAACTTGAAAATAAGTTATACATTAGTAAATTTTCAAAACACCATTATATTCTCCATTTTTTCCAAATCATTTCCAAAATCAATCTTCTTCAAAATAAATTGAAATTCAAACGTTTTCAACCTCTCTTTGTTTTTCGTTACGAAAATTTCTATTCTCTCAAGTGATAAAATGCTCTAATTCCCTTTCCAAAATTCTTTATACCAAATCAATTATATTTCCACTTTGTTTTCATAAAAATCAAGGAAATACAAGTCCTCAAAAACGTGGACATGACTATTGAAATCATCAAAATATTTTTCCTTCTAAGTCAATATGGTTTTACACAAACAAAACCATTAAAAATCCTTTACAAAAATCGTGAACGTGTTCATTGAAAACTGTCAAATCTTTCGAGTGACAAAACACTTCATTTTATAAAATATCACTTTGTTCCATAAAAATTTAGGCATAACCAATTTTTCAAAATCGTAGGGTATTTGGCCATTGAAGCCATCAAACATTTTTCCTTCTAACTCAATTATTTATCATTTCTGTTTTCACACAAACAAAACCATTAAAATCTTTGTTTTCAAAACCAAAATACCGATGGTCATAAAAACCAAACCCATTTGTTCAAATTCATTTTTGCTTTCTTTACAAATCCTTTTTCACTTTCTTTGCAAATCCTTAAAATCAACATTGCTATTTTCATTTAAAACTCATGTTTAGTAAAACACTTAGAAACTTTTTACACAAAATAAATCAGTAAAAATCCTTCTAAAATTGTGTTCATGTACTCTTTGAAAAATAAACCTTTGTTTATTTTCCATGCTTTTCTAATCAATCCAATTTTATTCTTCCATGAAGATATTAATTTGTAAACACCTATGTTGAGGTATCTTGACCGAAATTCTCAAGGTTCTAGGGACCCAAAAATTAATTCTCTTGTTCTTGAAAAATTTCAACATGAACCCTAATCAAGGGCATCAAAACTGTAGCCCTTCCTTGGCCATTGGATCCAAAAATTGATTTCCTTTTCATCAACACATCATGGCATACACATACATATTCCATCATAAATTCCACAAGCATGCCATATACTTATCATGCATATTATAAACATACCATCAAAGCCATAAAATCATGCAAAACATATCAAGCATAGGCAAATAATCAAAACACATAAACAACCACAAATAAATTACAAGACCATGGATATGAATCCTCACATGGATTCACCATCCACCAAATATAAAACCATCTCTCACCACCATACTTGGTTGGTGAGATGGATCTCCCTCTTACCTCTTGAAGATCCTCAAAAGCTCTTTGTTTTGCTTTTTTTTCCAAGTCCTTCACCACCAAGGGCTTCTCAAATACAAAACAAAATACATAAAAATTAGTATACTAAGCTTGATTAAGAGGAACCATGGATCAAACATGGTTTAGATCATGAAAAAGAAGAGAAGAAATGAAGTTTCCTTACACTTCACCACAAATACCCCATAACTTTGATCTTGAAGAAAGTCCATGAAGATGAATGATTTAGAGGAAATCTCCAACATGAAAGTTGCTTAGAATATCATGGAAATTCAAGATCTATGGTTGGATGAAATTAAAAGAGCTTGGATGGTGATTTTGGATGGTATGGCCGAATGGTTCTTCTTGAAGAACAAGGTTGGAATTTTTTATTTTTGTGAGAGAAAGGTTTCTTAGACTTGGTTAAGACAAAACATGAAGTGAAAACACTTAGTTTTCCTTCCACCAATTTCATGGATCTCCATGGAAAATCCTTAAAAAAAATCATAAACAAATATTACAATCAATAACAAGTAAAAGAATAGGTAAACCATGGTTCAAACATGGCTTAGAAAATCAAAACTAAAAGATTAGAAGAAGGAATATGAACTTTACCATTTTTGGTAGAATCTTGAAGCTTAGATTTGAAACTCAAGATGAATGATTTAGAGAAAACTCATAACTAGAGATGTTCTTAGAATGAGGTAAGGATTCAAGAAACTAGATTGGATGAAATTTTTGAGTGATGGAGGGTAGATTATGGTGCCATGGCCGTGAGCTTAGAAAAGGAGAAAGAGAGAAATTTTTCTAAGAGTTTTGCTTGAAGGAAAGTTCAAGAATGATGAAGTATGGTCAATAATGACCAAAGTGACAAATTATTGTCTTCAAAATTTTGCTTTAGCTTCTAAATCCACCACAAAAACCGTCCCCCTCCCCCCTCCATGCTTCTTCAAAGAGTGCAAATAATTCAACAATGATGCATAATTGACCAAGACCACTTAATAATGACATAAAGTTTTTCTTTAACTCCAAAATACTTCACAAAACTGTCCCCCCTCCATGCATGCTTCTCCTTGTGCATTCAATAAGTGACCATTATAATTAGCCACCATTTGAAGCATTTCTAGCCATTGATTAATTCAATGGTTAGGATTTAGGTAGACTTTTGATTAGAAGACTTAATCTAGGCCATTGGATCTTTCTCCTTTAAATTCTAACCATTAGATGTGTCTCTAAAATGAAGGGTCAAGATTACGCTTTCTTACTTTTAATCCAAGGGTCATAATTAGTCTTTGCTACTTTTTAAGACCAAATCTCCACCATTGATTAAATTTACATCCAATGGTCCTTGTTACTTTACAAGACCAAATCCCCACCCTTGATTAATTCTTCATCCAATGGTCATAAATGGTCTTTGTCACTTTTTGAGACCAAATCTCTACCATTGATTAAATCCATATCCAATGGTTACAAATGGTCATAGCCACTTTATATGACCAATTCTACATCGTTGATTAAATCGACGGTTGATATCAAAGCCTTCCTTATTAAGCTTGTTTAGATTAAATCTCCACCATTGATTAAATTAATGGTGGATATCCAAACCACCAATGTTGACTTAAGCAGTATAATATTTATTTTTATATGCTAAAACCCCACAAAATTATATTTACTGTATTTTTTATCATCCGATAAATTAAATGCGAAGAAGCTCTGATAAAGAAAATTTCAAAAAAGCGTTTCAGATTCAGGTTTAGTAAGATCCCCTGTCTCCGTCTAAACAATATACATTTTTTTATGCGTAGAAAAATTTTCACTTTGCGGGACTCACCTGGGCCCACGTATGGCCACTTGGGCCCACATACACCCCCTGGGCCCATAAACAATAAAAAATTTTAAAATCATCCATAAAAATTACAAATATTAGAAAACACACAAATATCAAATCAGATTACGTAAAATAATTAAAACCTAACGGTAAAAATTAAATTACGTAAAGTTTTCCCCGGCCTGAAAATTTTTATTTTCCTGACACGGAGTAAATCACTCAAAATGATCAAATACGCTGACAGAATAATCAAAATAATTTTACAGTATCCAGAAATTACTAAACAGTAAAATTCTGTTAACTGTCAAAATTACTGTTTAAGAGATACTGAATTTTTTAGGATGTTACATGAATCACTTGGATGTGGAGTTTGAGTGATTGAAGTAAGGGTAAGTTCCAATGGAACAGTACCCAGATCTGCAGAATTCTGCAGATTTCATTCTGGGCAACCAGCGCCTAAGCGCCCATTGTCCAGAAGAGTAATATGTGATGCAATGCACCCAGCCCCCGGGCGCTGGGATTCGAACGCCTAAGCGCGTGTAGCACTTGAGCGGCAGGAAGTGGGTGCCTGAGCGCTGAAGTAGGGGAATATATGGGCTAGTTCTGCTTAGTCAACGCTTGAGCGCTGGATGATTGAGCTCCTAAGCGCTCAGAGCAGGATTCACCAAGAATCTTATTTTGTGGAATTAGAGTTCTAATTGTTGTAGTTTTTCTTTTGTTCTTCTTAATGAATGTTGAGGCTCTAATAGGAGTATTTAATGAAGTGAAAACATGATAAATCAAAGCAATTTGTAATGCTAATTATGTGAGGTAATTAGGCATGGATATACATATGTATATTGTGAAATGTGATTTGAGAAAGTGAGTTTCCATAAGTGTTGGAATCACTCATGTTTACTCCTTTGAAAGTGTTGAATTACTTTTAAGAGTACTTGGACGAAATAGGTTGTAAAATGAACTTGATGTGCATATAAATCAATGGTGGGGCTAATTTTGTGAAGTAATTTGTAATTATTTTGCATGATATGATTTGGAAACATAGTTGAGGTGAGTGATATACTCTTTATGTTTGTTGTGTTGACAAGGATAGATTTCCTTATGGTTCCGAGGATGGACTTCCTATCCGTTTTGAAGACCGTGTAGTTAATGGATTTCACTACCCGAAGTGTTATTTTCTGGATGGACTTCCAATGCTTGTCCAAGGTTATGGATGTGACTTCCATTACTTTGTTCAGGACTCATGCATTCATAGAATTACCACGGACTTAGTATCATGCATTATTTATTTCATACTTAAGTTACTGCATAGACATATACATTACACATACCTTAGCATAACATGACAATTGTATGGACGGTTGCTATCATGACATAAACTCATAAACATTGCAATTGTATGAGCGATTGCGTGTCTCTGAGATGGAGATGTTGTTATTGCGTGTCTCTAAGATGGAGATGTTGTTGTTGCATACTTCTGAGATGGGAGTGTTATTGTGCTTATGTGAATGAAGTGTATTCGTGATGCATGTAAATCAATTGTCATCCTAATTATTGTAGGTAACTAGGGATTGTATGGTATAGTTTGACTAGTTGAGGTGTAATGTTTCTCCTAGTTGTTTGATGGGGTGAGATGACTAATTGTAAAAGGGTAGTTGAAGATAGGCATTCTTTCTTTACTCTTGGTTACCTAGAATAGTCGAGGTAGGGTGACGTCCTCACTACGTATGATGAGTAGTTGGGGTGGAATTATCCTCACTACGACTCATACATGCATGACAATAGTATATGATTGTATGGGCAGTTGTATATTATTGTTGTTTGCTTCTGGGAATGAAGTGTAGTTCACTTCTGTGATGTGAAGTGTAATTTTATTATTTGCATGTGGAAATGAGTTTTCTATACAACTTATAAAATGAGATTCTATTTCGGGAAGAGAAAGGATATAATTTTGGTTTTTGTCACCTTTCTAGTAATATTGTATTTTCACTTGATGTTTTTCCCCGAAATAGCTGGAATGATTGTGATGACATGTTTTAACTGCGTGGAACTACTGAGAATGCGTGATTCTCACCCCGGTGTGTGTTGCCATGATGATTCAAGGGAGGAAGCTTTGGGGGAAATGAAGTGATTGAAGTCAGGAGCTTGGAGTGTTTAGCCTAGTGTAACTAGGTGGTTTATTTTGAAATGATGTATGTATGGTATTTATGAGGAATACTGTTGTGGTGTAATATTTATATATTCATTCATAGCTCATGTTTTCTATATAATGTCGTTATGTTATATTGAAAATCACATAACTATTAAGTAGCATGTCTGAATCTAGTGACTGTGGTAGTATACTATGGTTATTAAATTCGGGATGTTACATAATGGTATCAGAGCAGTTCATCCTGTTGAGCCGGGGTATGGGCTGACTATGCTTTGGCATGTTAGAAGTTTCTCTGGTGTTGTGCATTTCTTGTTCTCTTATTTGAGATGTTGGAAAAGAATTGCATCACTTGCTTTAGGTTGGATGTTAGTAGCTATTGTTACACGGTTATATGATATTGAGGACTGACCTACTCAATATGTAATGTTCTGTGTAGACAAGAAACCATGACTTCACCTAGACAAACTAGGAGAATAGGAGTTCTTCTAGTGAGGGTCCAGTTGGCATAACTGAACTCATTAGGAATTGTTTGCATCTACACCCTTTGATGGGGCACTTCTAGTATGAGTTGAGCCCATGGGTCAGATAAAAGACTGTTAGATAAGGCTTGAAAGGATTATGGACAAGGATGTCCAAGTGTTTTGTGGAAAACAAATTTCTTAGGTAAAGAATATCCGGTTTAGGTTTGGCTTGAGAGCTGGAGACCGGTATGAGATAAGAATGTCTTGTGTTGAGAATGATGAGTTGGATATCATTGTGGAAGGTAGGATTCCTTCGAGTGTGATGCCTGATGGAGATCTTGGAACCTTAGTTGTGAAAGACTAAGTGTTGATGGCGATCGAATTTTGGGGATAAAATTCTAAAAAGGTGGGCAGAACGTAACACTCTGAAAAAACATGTTAGGCTTGTATATGGATATGGAAGTAGTCTAATACTTGCTTAACATGTCTGTTAAGTTTTGTAACTATCTGAGCATGTTTAAGTACTTTGCTGCAACGCTATGTGTGGAAAATAACTATTTTCATCTCCGGAAGTGGCTTTAATTGCTTAGTTTGTGGAAATAAATGTGGAGAGTTTATTTCTAGGTTACAAATGTGTGATCTATGCTACAGTTAAAATTTGAGATTTATCAGGGGTAGTTTGATATTTTTAAGCATATGGTTATGTGTTTTAATACCGGAATGACAGTCAACAGATATGGAAAAATATAGAAAGGGTAAAATAATTTTTTAATGGACCATAGGATTTATTTTAAGTCTGTTGGAGGTTAGAGAATTGGATTTGGTGAAATCTGAGTGTTTTTAGCATATCAGATTTTTGGTACCACATTAGTGGTTATCTTTAAATGGCAAAGTTGGACTTTGCTATTTAAAGAAGTCTCACGGTAGAGAGAAAGAGAAGGCATAAAAAAGAAGAAAGAAGAGGAAAGAAAGAAGGAAAAGGAAGAAAAAGAGAAAGGGGAAAGGAAGAAGACCAAATGGGAGGATCTTTCATGGCCATCCTTGGATTCATCATCATCATGTCTACAGGAGGTAGGGGAAACTTGTTTTTACTTCTTGAACTCATCTTCTTCATGTGGTTTATGGGGACTTAATGGGGGAAATGGGGTTTTAAAGTGTGAGAATTGGGTTTATGTTAGTAAATACATGAATCTTGTTAGGAAGCTAAAAGATAACATGTTTTTGGTTTGATGGAAGCAAGAAGCTGGATTTTCAGCCCTTAAAAACCTTAAAATTCCTTTGAGTTAAGAATTGGGGTTTTAGGTTTTGAGTTAGATGATTTTCCATGATCCATGGGTTTGAGTGAAATCAACGCGGAGTAAGAGCTGTCTGGTGTAGTTGAACCTTGTGGAAGGTTGTGAATCACTTGGATGTGGAGTTTGAGTTATTGAAGTAAGGATAAGTTCCAATGAAACAGTACCCAGATATGCAGAATTCTGCAGATTTCATTCTGGGTAGCCAACACTTGAGTGTTGGTTTTTGGGCGCTTGAGCGCCCATTGTCCAGAAGAGTAATACGTGATGCAATGCACCCATCGCCTGGGCACTGGGATTCGAGCGTCTAAGCGCGTGTAGCACTTGAGTGCCAGGAAATGAGCGCCTGAGCGCTGAAGCATGGGAGTATATGGGCTAGTTCTGCCCTGTCGGCGCTTGAGTGCTGGATGATTGAGTGCCTGAGCGCTCAGAGCAGGATTCACCAGGAATCTTATTTTGTGGAATTATAGTTCTAATTGTTGTAGTTTCTTCGTTTGTACTTCTTAATGAGTGTTGAGGCTCTGATAGGAGAATTGAATGAAGTGAAAACATAATAAATCAAAGTGATTTGTAATACTAATTATGTGAGGTAATTAGGCATGAATATACATGTGTATATTGCGAAATGTAATTTAAGAAAGTGAGTTTCCATAAGTGTTCGAATCACTCATGTTTACTCTTTTGAAAGTGTTGAATTACTTTTAAGAGTACTTGGACGAAATAGGTTGAAAAATGAACTTGATGTGCATATAAATGAATGGTGAGGCTAATTATATGAAGTAATTAGTAATTGTTTTGCATGATATGATTTGTGAAACATAGTTGAGGTGAGTGGTATACTCTTCATGTTTGTTGTGTTGACAAGGATAGATTTCCTTATGGTTTTGAGGATGGACTTTCTTTCTGTTTTGAAGACCGTGTAGTTGATGGATTTCACTACCCAGAGTGTTATTTTCTGGATGGACTTCCCGTGCGTGTCCAAGGTTATGGATGTGACTTCCATTACTTTGTTTAGGACTCATGCATTCATGGAATTACCATGGACTTGGTATCATGCATTATTCATTTCATACTTAAGTTACTGCATAGGCATATACATTAGACATACCTTAGCATAACATGGCAATTGTATGGGCAGTTGCTATCATAGCATAAACTCATAAACATTGCAATTGTATGGGCGATTGTGTGTCTCTGAGATGGAGATGTTGTTATTGCGTGTCTCTGAGATGGAGATGTTGTTGTTGCGTAATTCTGAGATGGGAGTGTTATTGTGCTTCTGTTAATGAAGTGTATTCGTGATACATATAAATCAATTGTTATCCTAATTATTGTAGGTAACTAGCTATTGTATGGTATAGTTTGACTAGTTGGGGTGTAATACTTCTCCTAGTTGTTTGATGGGGTGAGATGCTTAATTGTAAAAAAGTAGTTAAAGATGAACATTCCTTCTTTACTCTTGGTGACCTAGAATAGTCAAGGTAGGACGACGTCCTCACTACGTATCATGAGTAGTAGGGGTGGATTTATCCTCACTACGACTCATACATGCATGACAATAGTATATGATTATATGGGTAGCTGTATATTATTGTTGTTTGCTTCTGGGAATAAAGTGTAGTTTACTTCTGTGATGTGAAGTGTAATTTTATTAATTATATGTGGAAATGAGTTTTCTATACAAGTTATAAAATGAGATTCTATTTCGGGAAGAGAAAGGACATGATTTTGGCTTTTGTCACCTTGCTAGTAATATTGTATTTTCACTTGGTGTTTTTCCTCGAAATAGCTGAAATTATTGTGATGGCATGTTTTAACTGCGTGGAACTACTGAGAATGCGTGATTCTCACCTCGGTGTGTGTTTCCATGATGATTCCAGGGAGGAAGCTTTGCGGGAAATAAAGTGATTGAAGTCAGGAGCTTGGGGTGCTTAGCTTAGTGTAGCTAGGTGATTTATTTTGAAATGATGTATGTATGATATTTATGAGGAATACTGTTGTGGTGTAACATTTATATATTCATTCATGACTCATACTTTCTATATAATGTCGTTATGTTATATTGAAAATCGCATAGCTGTTAAGTAGCAGGTCTGAATCTAGTGACTGTGGTAGTATACTATGGTTATTAAATTCGAGATGTTACATAATGGTATTAGAGCAGTTCATCCTGTTGAGCCGGGGTATGGACTAACTATGCTTTGGTATGTTAGAAGTTTCTCTGGTGTTGTGCATTTCTTTGTCTCTTGTTTGAGATGTTAGAAAAGAATTGCATGGCTTGCTTTAGGTTGGATGTCAATAGCTACTGTTACACGGTTATATAATATTGAGGGCTGGCCTACTCAATATGTAATGTTCTGTGTGGACAGGAAACCATGACTTCACCTAGACGAACTAGGAGAATAGGTGTTCTTCTAGTGAGGGTCCAGTTGGTATAACTGAACTTGTTAGAAATTGTTTGCATCTACACCCTTTGATGTGGCACTTCTAGTGTGAGTTAAGCCCATGGGCTAGATAAAAGCTGTTAGATAAGGCTTGAAAGGATTATGGACAAGGAAATCCAAGTGTTTTGTGGAAAACAGATTTCTTAGGTAAAGAATATCTGGTTTAGGTTTGGCTTGGGAGCTGGAGACCGGTATGAGACAGGATTGTCTTGAGTTGAGAATGATAAGTTGGATATCACTGTGGAAGGTGGGATTCCTTTGAGTGTGATGTCTAATGGAGATCTTAGAACCTTAGTTGTGAAAGACTAAGTGTTGATAACGAGTGAATTTTGGGGACAAAATTCTAAAAAGGTGGGCAGAATGTAACACCCTGGAAAAACATGTTACGCTTGTATAAGGATACGGAAGTAGCCTAATACTTGTTTAACATATCTGTAAAGTTTTGTGACTGTCTGAGCACGTTTATTCTCTTTGCTGCAACGCTATATATAGAAAATAACTATTTTTTGCTCGGGAATTGGCTTAAATTGCTTAGTTTGTGGAAATAAATGTGGAGAGTTTATTTCTGAGTTACAAATGTGTGAACTATGCTACAGTTAAAATTTGAGATTTATCAGGGTTAGTTTGATATTTTTAAGCATACTGGTTGTGTATTTTAATACCGAGTTGACAGCCAGCAGATATGAAAAAATATGAAAATGGTAAAAATAGGTTTTTAATGGACCATTGGATTTATTTTAAGTCTGTTGGAGGTTAGAGAATTGGATTTGGTGAAATTTGAGTGTTTTTAGCAGATCGGGTTTTTGGTACCACATTAGTGGTTATCTTTAAATAGCAAAGTTGGACTTTGCTATCTAAAGAAGCCTCACGGCAGAGAGAAAGAGAAGGCATAAAAAAGAAGAAAGAAGAGAAAAGAAAGAAGGAGAAGGATGAAAAAGAGAAAGGGGAAAGGAAGAAGACCAAATGGGAGGATCTTCCATGGTCATCCTTGGCTTCATCTTCATCTTGTCTATAAGAGGTAGGGGAAACTTGTTTTTACTTCTTGAACTCATCTTCTTCATGTGGTTTATAGGGACCTAATGGGGGAAATGAGGTTTTGAAGCGTGAGAATTGTGTTTATGTTAGTAAATACATGAATCTTGTTAAGAAGCTAAAAAATAACAAGTTTTTGGTTTGATGGAAGCATGAAGCTGGATTTTCAGCCCTTAAACACTTTAAAATTCCTTTGAGTTAAGAATTAGGGTTTTAGGTTTTGAGTTGGATGATTTTCCATGATCCATGGGTTTAAGTGAAATCAAGGTGGAGTAAGAGTTGTCTGGTGTAGTTGAACCTTGTGGAAGGTTGTGAATCACTTGGATGTGGAGTTTGAGTGATTGAAGTAAGGGTAAGTTCCAGTGGAACAGTACCCAGATCTGTAGAATTCTGCAGATTTCATTCTGGGCAGCCAGTGCTTGAGTGTTGATTTTTGGGCGCTTGAGCACCCATTGTCCAGAAGAGTAATACGTGATGCAATGCACCCAGCGCCTTAGTGCTGGGATTCGAGCGCCTAAGCGCGTGTAGCACTTGAGCACTAGGAAGTGAACGCCTGAGCACTGAAGCAGGGGAGTATATGGGCTAGTTCTGCCCAGTCAGCGGTTGAGCGTTGGATGATTGAGCGCCTGAGCGCTCAGAGCAGGATTCACCAGGAATCTTATTTTGTGGAATTAGAGTTCTAATTGTTGTAGTTTCTTCTTTTGTGCTTCTTAATGAGTGTTGAGGCTCTGATAGGAGTATTTAATGAAGTGAAAACATGATAAATTAAAGTCATTTGTAATGCTAATTATGTGAGGTAATTAGGCATGGATATACATATGTATATTGTGAAATGTGATTTGAGAAAGTGAGTTTCCATAAGTGTTGGAATCACTCATGTTTATTATTTTGAAAGTGTTGAATTACTTTTAAGAGTACTTGGACGAAATGGGTTGTAAAATGAACTTGATGTGCATATAAATCAATGGTGGGGCTAATTATGTGAAGTAATTAGTTATTATTTTGCATGATATGATTTGTGAAACATAGTTGAGGTGAGTGGTATACTCTTTATGTTTGTTGTGTTGACAAGGATAGATTTCCTTATGGTTCCGAGGATGGACTTCCTATCCGTTTTGAAGACCGTGTAGTTGATGGATTTCACTACCCGAAGTGTTATTTTCTGGATGGACTTCCAATGCTTGTCCAAGGTTATGGATGTGACTTCCATTATTTTGTTCAGGACTCATGCATTCATAGAATTACCATGGACTTAGTATCATGCATTATTCATTTCATACTTAAGTTATTGCATAGGCATATACATTAGACATACCTTAGCATAACATGACAATTGTATGAGTGATTGCTATCATGACATAAACTCATAAACATTACAATTGTATGGGCGATTACGTGTTTTTGAGATGGAGATGTTGTTATTGTGTGTCTCTGAGATAGAGATGTTGTTGTTGCGTACTTCTGAGATGGGAGTGTTATTGTGCTTCTGTGAATGAAGTGTATTCGTGAGGCATGAAAATCAATTGTTATCCTAATTATTGTAGGTAATTAGGGATTGTATGGTATAGTTTGACTAGTTGAGGTGTAATGCTTCTCCTAGTTGTTTGATGGGGTGAGATGCCTAATTGTAAAAGAGTAGTTGAAGATGGACATTCCTTCTTTACTCTTGGTGACCCAGAATAGTCGAGGTAAGGCGACGTCCTCACTACATATGATGAGTAGTTAGGGTGGATTTATCCTCACTACGACTCATACATGCATAACAATAGTATATAATTGTATGAATGGTTGTATATTATTGTTGTTTGCTTCTATGAATGAAGTGTAGTTTACTTATGTGATGTGAAGTGTAATTTTATTATTTGCATGTGGAAATGAGTTTTCTATACAACTTATAAAATAAGATTCTATTTTGGGAAGAGAAAGGATATGATTTTGGCTTTTGTCACCTTGCTAGTAATATTGTATTTTCACTTAGTGTTTTTCCTTGAAATAGCTGAAATTATTGTGATGGCATGTTTTAACTGCATGGAACTACTGAGAATGCGTGATTCTCAACCTGGTGTGTGCTTCCATGATGATTCCATGGAGGAAGCTTTGCGGGAAATGAAGTGATTGAAGTCAGGAGCTTGGAGTGCTTAGCTTAGTGTAGCTAGGTGGTTTATTTTGAAATGATGTATGTATGGTATTTATGAGGAATACTGTTGTGGTGTAATATTTATATATTCATTCATGACTCATATTTTCAATATAATGTCGTTATGTTATATTGAAATTCACATAGTTGTGAAGTAGTAGTTCCGAATCTAGTGACTGTGGTAGTATACTATGGTTATTAAATTCGAGATGTTACATAATGGTATCGGAGCAGTTCATCCTGTTGAGCCGGGGTATGGACTGACTATGCTTTGGCATGTTAGAAGTTTCTCTAGTGTTGTGCATTTCTTTGTCTCTTGTTTGAGATGTTGGAAAAGAATTGCATGGCTCGATTTAGGTTAGATGTTAGTAGCTACTGTTACACACATTTATATGATATTGAGAACTAGCCTACTCAATATGTAATGTTCTGTGTGGACAGGAAACCATGACTTCACCTAGACGAACTAGGAGAATAGGAGTTCTTCTAATGAGGGTCTAGTTGGCATAACTGAACTCGTTAGGAATTGTTTGCATCTACACCCTTTGATGTGGCACCTCTAGTGTGAGTTGAGCCAATGGGTTAGATAAAAGGTTGTTAGATAAGGCTTGAAAGGATTATGGACAAGGAAGTCCAAGTGTTTTGTGGAAAACAAATTTCTTAGGTAAAAAATATCTGGTTTAGATTTAGCTTGGGAGCTAGAGACCGGTATGAGACTTGATTGTCTTGAGTTGAGAATGATGAGTTGGATATCACTATGGAAGGTGGGATTCCTTCGAGTGTGATGTTTGATGGAGATCTTGGAACCTTAGTTGTGAAAGACTAAGTGTTGATCGCAAGCGAATTTTGGGGACAAAATTCTAAAAAGGTGGGGAGAATGTAACACCCTAGAAAAATATGTTAGGCTTGTATATGGATACGGAAGTAGCCTAATATTTGTTTAACATGTCTGTTAAGTTTTGTGACTGTCTGAGCACGTTTAGACTCTTTACTGCAACACTATGTGTGGAAAATAATTGTTTTTAGCGCCGGAAATGGCTTAAATTGCTTAGTTTGTGGAAATAAATGTGGAGAGTTTATTTCTAAGTTACAAATCCAAATCCTATGCTACAGTTAAAATTTGAGATTTATTAGGGTTAGTTTGGTATTTTTAAGCATACTGGTTGTGTGTTTTAATACCGGGTTAACAGCCAGCAGATATGGAAAAATTTGGAAATTGTAAAAATAGATTTTTAATGGACCATAGGATTTATTTTAAGTCTGTTGGAGGTTAGAGAATTGGATTTGATGAAATCTGAGTGTTTTTAGCAGATCGAGTTTTTGGTACCACATTAGTGGTTATCTTTAAATAGCAAAGTTGGACTTTGCTATGTAAAGAAGCCTCACGGCAGAGAGAAAGAGAAGGCATAAAAAAGAAGAAAGAAGAGGAAAGAAAGAAGAAGAAGGAAGAAAAAGAGAAAGGGGAAAGGAAGAAGACCAAATGGGAGGATCTTCCATGGCCATCCTTGGCTTCATCTTCATCTTGTCTACAGGAGGTCGGGGGAGACTTGTTTTTTCTTCTTGAACTCATCTTCTTCATGTGGTGTATGGGGACCTAATAGGGGAATGAGATTTTGAAGTGTGAGAATTGTGTTTATGTTAGTAAATACATGAATCTTAGGAAGCTAAAAGATAACATGTTTTTGGTTTGATGGAAACAAGAAGCTGGATTTTCAGCCCTTAAACACCTTAAAATTCCTTTGAGCTAAGAATTGGGGTTTTAGGTTTTGAGTTGGATGATTTTCCATGATCCATGGGTTTGAGTGAAATCAAGGTGGAGTAAGAGTTGTTTGGTGTAGTTGAACCTTGTGGAAGGTTGTGAATCACTTGGATATGGAGTTTGAGTGATTGAAGTAAGGGTTAGTTCCAATAGAATAGTACCCAGATCTGCAGAATTTTGCAGATTTCATTCCGGGCAGCCAGTGCTTGAGCATTGGTATTTGGGCGCTTGAGCGCCCATTGTCTAGAAGAGTAATAAGTGATGCAATGCACCCAGCGCCTAAGCGCGTGTAGGACTTGAGCACCAGGAAGTGAGTGCCTGAGCGCTGAAGCAGGGTAGTATATGGGCTAGTTCTACCCAGTCAGCGCTTGAGCGCTGGATGATTGAGCGCCTGAGCGCTCAGAGCAGGATTCACCAGGAATCTTATTTTGTGGAATTAGAGTTCTAATTGTTGTAGTTTCTTCTTTTGTGCTTCTTAATGAGTGTTGTGACTTTAATAGGAGTATTTAATGAAGTAAAAACATTATAAATCAAATTAATTTGTAATGCTAATTATGTGAGGTAATTAGACATGGATATACATATGTATATTGTGAAATGTGATTTGAGAAAGTGAGTTTCCATGAGTGTTGGAATTACTCATGTTTACTCTTTTGAAAGTGTTGAATTACTTTTAAGAGTACTTGGACGAAATGGGTTGTAAAATGAACTTGATGTGCATATAAATCAATAGTGGGGCTAATTGTGTGAAGTAATTAGTAATTGTTTTGCATGATATGATTTGTGAAACATAGTTGAGGTGAGTGGTATACTCTTTATGTTTGTTGTGTTGACAAGGATGGATTTCCTTATGGTTTCGAGGATGGACTTCCTCTTCGTTTTGAAGACCATGTAGTTGATGGATTTCACTACTCGAAGTGTTATTTTCTGGATGGACTTCCAGTGCTTGTCCAAGGTTATGGATGTGACTTCCATTACTTTGTTCAGGACTCATGCATTCATAGAATTACCATGGACTTGTTATCATGCATTATTCATTTTATACTTAAGTTATTGCATAGGCATATACATTAGACATACCTTAGCATAACATGGCAATTGTGTGGGCGGTGGCTATCATAACATAAACTCATAAACATTGCAATTGTGTGGGCAATTATGTGTCTCTGAGATGAAGATGTTGTTGTTGCGTGTCTCAGAGATGGAGATGTTGTTGTTGTGTACTTCTGAGATGGGAGTGTTATTATGCTTCTATGAATGAAGTGTATTCGTGATGCATGTAAATCAATTGTTATCCTAATTATTGTAGGTAACTAGGGATTGTATGGTATAGTTTGACTAGTTGAGTGTAATGCTTCTCCTAATTGTTTGATGGGGTGAGATGCCTAATTGTAAAATAGTAGTTGAAGATGGGCATTCCTTCTTTACTTTTGGTGACCCAGAATAGTCGAGGTAGGGCAACGTCCTCACTACGTTTGATGAGTAGTTGGGGTGGATTTATCCTCACTACGACTCATACATGCATGACAATAGTATATGATTATATGGGCGATTGGATATTATTGTTGTTTGCTTCTGGGAATGAAGTGTAGTTTACTTCTGTGATGTGAAGTGTAATTTTATTAGTTGCATGTGGAAATGAGTTTTCTATACAACTTATAAAATAGGATTCTATTTCAAGAAGAGAAAGAGCATGATTTTGGCTTGTCACCTTTCTAGTAATATTGTATTTTTACTTGATGTTTTTCCCCGAAATAGCTGGAATGATTATGATGGCATGTTTTAACTGCGTGAAACTGCTGAGAATACGTGATTCTCACCCCAGTGTGTGTTTCCATGATGATACCAGGGAGGAAGCTTTGTGGGAAATGAAGCGATTGAAGTCAGGAGCTTGGACTGCTTAGCTTAGTGTAGCTAGGTGGTTTATTTTGAAATGATGTATGTATGGTATTTATGAGGAATACTGTTGTGGTGTAATATTTATATATTCATTCATGGCTCATATTTTCTATATAATGTCGTTATGTTATATTGAAAATCACATAGCTGTTAAGTAGCAAGGCCGAATCTAGTGACTGTGGTAGTATACTATAGTTATTAAACTCGGGATGTTACACCCGTGATCAGTGAAATTGCAGGGGCTCTTGTTTCGAATGTAGAAACCAGAACTCTTGGGGTAAGTTGAACTACATCCTTATATGGGTTGCCTCCTGGTTTCACTTTCCAAAATGTCACACAAAACATAGTTACTACCCAAGCCACTTATACAAGCCCAATACCTAACGTTTCACCAAGAAACCAAATGGTAAATGGTGGTGGCCAAGTTACAGGAACCAACACCAATCGAACTGATAGGCAAAACATGGGAATACCCATATTTCCTATCTTCCCACGGATTTGATTTCGTTTCCCTTTGGGAATACAAATACAACCCTGAATACTATCATATAATAGATTGATGAAAGCAACCATGAGATGGTCCATATGTTGACTCAATAGATGACCACTATTATAACCCCACTCATAGAATCCACTAATAACATATTGACTACATTGGCAAGGCAAATGAGTAGGATTGCAGATGTCTTTGGAAATCCAAAGGAATCTATAAGCAATCAAAGAGGGAATAGTCAACTAATCCATCGAGAAAATGCACCATTGACAAATCATCCCAATGTTAATAACATAAGTGAGAAAAACCAACCAAGAGAAAATCCATCTAGTCCTAATATAGGATTTCAAATAGTCAATCGAAATCAGGATGTTGATAACCTCTTGGAAAGGATCATGCTAAATAATCTTGGGGGCAACAAAATATTAACCAAGAAGTGGAACAGGTTATGCAAATCGTCCCTACTTTGTGTCAGTCTTCCCTGAATTCATCTAGCAGACAGAGTTTCTTAAAGGATGCAAGGCACCTAAAATCTCTAGCAAGTTTGTCGGAGAGAATAGAGAATCCACGGTCGAGCATATTGCTCGATACATAATCGAAGCTAGGGAGGCAACGTCAAATAAGTATTTAAAAATGAAATATTTTCCCAACTCCTTAACTAAAGATGCTTTTACTTGGTTCACAACTCTTCCACCAAATTCGATTCACTCTTGGAACCAGTTGGAAAGAAATTTCCATGATCAGTTCTTTAGAGGAGAGACAAAAGTAAGTCTCGTAGATTTGTTTAATATTAGAAGAGGACATGAGGAGTCCATCGATGATTACTTAGCTAAGTTCAGACAAATGATAACTAGATGCTTTACTGTTGTTCCTGAATTAGAGGTAGTCAAAATGGTTGCTAGTGGTTTAAATTATTCTATTCGAAAGAAACTAATAAACCAACAACTCCTTAACATGTCTCAACTTACTGATAAAGTAAGACAAATCAAGTAATTGAAACTTGAAAAGGAAAGATTTAGGAAAAATCTGAGAAAAGTGCATTTTAATGATGATTGTATGAGTAATTGTTTTATCTTTAGAATGGGATTATCTATGGATTTTAGATTAGCTTTGTAAATATTACATAAAAGGGAATACGTTAACGTTACAATTGTATTGAGTAATGACTCAGTCACTTGTTGCAATCATAATCTATTGTTAATAGGTTTATTCGTTGTAAAGGGTTAATTATGTGATGATTGAACCATATTTGTGAATAACTGAATTGTCTGCCTTGGGAAGAGAAAGGAATAGTTTTTGACTTATGTCACTTTTCTTTATGTTATTGAATAACTTGTTTTTCTTCAAAGCATCTGGACTTATCATGATGCCATATATGCATATATAATGCTGAGAATTGTGAATTCTCACCCCGTTTGTTGTTTCCATGATATATTCAAGTCAAGACTTTTCCAAAGGGAAGAAAAATAAATATGTGAACTAGTTTAGTTTTATTTGTTTTTGTCCAATGCTTGTATTGTGTAATATTTGCATTGGGTTGTAAAACTTTTTATGTATTGTACTTATGCCCTTTTGAGGCTTAGTTTGTAAATACAATGAAAAAAGTTTATACATATGAGACTTAACTTTCCCTCATAGTGGCTCTCTATAATAACTTGTATGCTTATTAAGGAAATAGAATGGTCTTTTTAAGTTAGAAGTGACATGGTTGATACTATTTACCCTTGTATATTTTAGATATACTAAGGTATTAGATTAGGACGATACATTATGGTATCAGAGCAGTTCATCTTGTTGAACCGAGGTATGGAATGACTATGCTTATGCATGTTTAGTGATTCTTGTTTTGTGTTGTGCATTTTCTTATTTCATTGTGAGATATGTGGATAGAATTTTATGACAGCCATAGGTATGAATGTTATTGGCTATTGTCATACTATTACATAATATTGAGATTGATCAACTCAATATATATTATTTTGTGTGTACAGGAAATTATGACTTCACAAAGGCGAACTAGGGCAAACAGTAATTCTTCTAATAATGATCTAGCTAATATGACTGGAGCGTTTGTGGCAATGATAACTACTATGAGGGTGCAGGCTGTTGCTACTACTAGGATGCTTAAGAGGATGGAAGCAAATCTACCTCAATAGCCAATACCTCCTGCATAGCCACTGCAAGAAGTGCAAGTAGGGAGGAACAAAAATTTCCTAAAACTTTCATAGTTTAGGAAAGCTAACCCTTCATCCTTCAAGGGAGAATACAACTCGATTAGGGTGGAGGATGGTTGAAAGAGATGGAGAAAATCTTTACAGTTATGGCTTGTTCAGACGAGCAGAGAGTCTTGTTTGCTTCCTACATGTTGGTGGGGGAGGCAGAAGACTGATGGACTGAAGCAAAGACGTTGCTTGGTGCATTAGGTACTCAAATTACTTAGGGTTTTTTAGGAATTCTTTTCTGGATAAGTATTTCCCTAAGAATCTACAGAATGCTAAGGAGATGGAATTCTTGAAACTAGAACAAGGTGACATGTCGGTTGGTCAGTACATGGCCAAGTTTGATGAATTGTCAAAGTTCTGTTCCTACTTTAGATTCAACCCAAACGAAGAGTGGAAGTGTGTCAAATTTGAAGAAGGATTGAGAAATGACATTCAAAGAGTTATCAGAACTTTTGAGATTAGATACTTTCTGACCTTGGTAAACAAGTGCAGAATTGTTGAAGGCCATGACAACAAGCCTTAAGTGGAGCAAAAATCATAAGGTTTCCAAAAGAGGAAACGATAAGATGACAAGTACAATAATGGTGCTTCTAGATCCAGTTTTCCTTAAGACAAAGATAAACATGTTTAGATGGAATCCGTGGGGCCTAAGTGTCCTAAGTGTGGAAGGCAGCATGGAGAAAAACCTTGCTTGGTATGCTATGTTTATGGCTAACTGGGACATTTTGCTAGGGAATGTCCACAAAGGAAGGGAGCTATGCCTCTTAAGCTAAGGGAAGAGTGTATACTCTAAGCAAAAAAGAGGTGGCTCAATCTCCTGACCTCATTTGCGGTAAATGCATAATCAACAATCGTTTCTTAACTATAATGTATGATTCAGAAGCATCTCACTCCTTTGTTTCTTATGATTATGTGAAGGTGCTAGATTTTCCTATGACAAAACTTCCTTATGACTTGTCTATATCCACACTCACAGGAAAACCTGTAACAACTTCCTGTGTTTGCTTTGACTATTGTGTAAAAGTGGAAGATAGGATTTTCTTCGTAAATCTTATTTATTTACCTTTGGTTGATATATATGTTATTCTTGACATGGACTGATTATCTTCTAATCATGTTGTGTTGAATTGCTCAAATAAGACCTTAATATTCATGTTTGATATACCTTCTAGTGTTGTTCCTTTTGAGTCAATGTAACTAAATGCTAATCAAGTTAACAACTGTTTAGTAGAAAGGGCTCTAAGATATGTTCTTCTTTTCTCTTTAAATGCTGAGGTGAGCAAAACCTAGACAATATGCCTATGGTGAAGGAGTACCTTGAGGTATTTCTGAGAGATATAACTGAGTTGCTACCCATATGAGAGATAAAGTTTATTATAGATTTAGTGTCAAGAACTAGACCTATATCTATAGCACCTTATAGAATGACACATATATAGTTTGCAAAACTCAAAAAATAGATAGAAGAATTGTTGGATAAATAATTCATCAGGCCTAGTGTTTTTTTCATGAGGAACACTTGTTCTCTTAGTAAAGAAGAAGGATGGTAGCATGAAACTATGCATGGATTATAGACAGTTGCATAAGATGACCATCAAGAACAAGTATTTATTGCTTAGAATAAATGATAAGATGGATTAATTAAGAGGAGCCTTGGTTTTCTAAAAAATTGACCTAAGATCTGGTTATCATCAAATAAGAGTTAGGGAATAAGATATCCTTAAGACTAATTTTAGAACTAGGTATGGACATTACGAGTACCTTGTGATGTCCTTTGGGTTGACCAATGCACTTGTTGTGTTCATAAACTACATGAATAAAATCTTTAGACCCTACCTAGATAAATTTGTTGTTGTTTTCATAAATGATATCCTTATCTATTCAATAACAATGGAGGAACATGAACAACATGTTAGGGTGGTTTTAGAAATTCTTAAAGAAAATAAGTTATTTGCTAAATTGACTAAGTGTGAGTTTAGGCTAAAGGAAGTATAATTTTTAGGCCATGTGATTGCGAAAGGGGGAATATCAATGGACCCTAGTAAGGTGGAGGTAGTGGTACAATGGAATAGGCCAACCGCTGTGACCGAGATTAGGAGTTTTATAAGCCTAGCTGGGTACTATAGGAGGTTTATTAAGGGATTTTCTCAGTTAGTACTACCTTTGACTAGGTTGACTAGGAAATGTAGTTCTTTTGAGTGGAAATAGGAATGCGATGATAGTTTTCAAGAGCTAAAGCAGAGGTTGACCACTACACCTGTCTTGGTAATTTTGGATCTTCTAGAGAACTTTAAAGTGTATTGTGATGCTTTAGAGAAGGGTTTAAGGTTTTTTCTAATGTAAAATAGGAGAGTATTTGCCTATGCATCTAGGCAGTTGAGTTCTCATGAGGAGAACTACCCTACTCATGATCTGGAATTGGAAGCAATGGTGTTTGCCTTAAAGATCTGGAGATACTATCATTATGGAGTCTAGTTTGAGGTGTTCAATGACCATAAGATTTTAAAATACTTGTTTGACTAAAAGGAGCTGAACATGAGAAAAAGGAGATGGATGAAGTTTTTAAAAGACTATGACTTTGATTTGAAGTATCACCCGGGTAAAGCTAATGTAGTAGTTGATGAACTAAGTAGGAAATTCCTACATGTGTCCTAGATGATGATCCAAGAGAGTGAACTTCTAGAGAGTATTAGGAACTTGAGTCTTGTTGTGTTTGTGTCACCATGTAGTCTCAGTGTGAGTGAATGGATATAGTTAGTGACTTAAGGACTCAGATCTTAGAAGCTCAAGAAGCGGATGAGACTCTTAAGGAAATAAGTGAGCAGATTCTATTGGGTAATAGTAAAAAGGATTTTAGCATGGCGGATGATGGAATGATTGAGTTTAAGAATAGACTTTGTATTCCAAGGGAATTCGAGATCAAAGAAAAGATCCTAGAGGAAGCTCACATGAGTAGGTATACCATCCATCTCGGAGCCATAAAGATGTACCAATATCTTAGGAAGATGTTTTGGTGGCTTAAGATGAAAGTGGACATAACGGAATATGTTCCAAGTGCTTGACTTGCCAAAAGGTTAAGATAGAGCACCAAAAACCCTATGGACCCCTACAATCTTTAGAAATCCTTGAGTGGAAATGGGATAAAATCTCCATGGACTTTGTAATGGAATTACCAAAAACTCAGCTAGGATTTGATGTTATTTGGGTCATAATGGATAGATTGACCAAGTCTACCCACTTTTTGCTAATTAGAGCTAACTATTCTTTGGATAAACTAGCTCAACTATACTTACAAGAGATAGTTAGGTTACATGGAATCCCCATAAGTATAGTATCTGATAGAGATCCTAGATTTACAACTACATTTTGGGGAGCCTTGCAAAAATCTTTTGAGACTAAGCTTAGTCTTAGCACAACTTACCACCCCCAAACAATGGGAAAACAGAGAGCACTATCCAAACTCTTGAGGATATGCTTAGAGCATGTGTACTTGAGCAACATGGGAGTTTAGATAAGCTTTTACCTTTAGTGGAGTTTGCCTACAATAATAGCTACCATACCAGCATAGGTATGACACTATATGAGGCTTTGTATGGTAAGAAATATAGACCGCCTCTATGTTGGCATGAGGTAGAAGAGAGAACCATCCTAGGTCTTGAGTTGGTCCAACAAACCACAAAACAAATAAGAATGATTAAAGATAGGTTGATTACTGCTCAAAGCAGGAAGAAAAGCTATATTAATAAGAGGAGGAGACCTCTTGAGTTTGAGGAAGGAGAATATGTTTTTCTTAGAGTCACTCCAATAACAGGGGTTGGTAGAGCATTGAAAACTAGAAAGTTAAACCCTCGTTTTCTTGGTCTCTTCTAGATTATGAAAAGAATAAGACCTATGGCCTACCAAATAGCCCTTCCTCCCAGTTTGTCCAACCTTCACAATGTCTTTTATGTGTCACAACTTAGAAATTACAATCCAAATCCAAATCCTTCACACATCATAGAAAATGAATTTGTGCATTTAAGAGATGATTTGTCTTATGTAATGCAACCTGTAAAGATCGTGAATAGAGGAGTCAAAGAGCTTAGAGGAAAGCAGATTCCTTTGGTGAAGGTTATATGGGACGAGATTAGCACCGAGGAGGCTACCTGAGAATTGGAGTCCTATATGAAGCAAGATTATCCAAAGTTGTTTGTATGAGGTATGTAATTTTGAGGACAAAATTTTAAAAAGGAGGAAAAAAATGTAACATCCTCTTTATTTTGTTAATCTTGAATATGTTTATAGAGGTGTTATAACACTTGCATGAATTGCCTGTTAATTCTAGTGACTATTTGAGTTAGTTGGAGGATATTATCATAACATTGAACCTGAAAAATAGATTATAATAGCTCCGTTTCGAGGCTAAACTGCTTAGATGATGGAGATAAATATGGAGAACTTATTCCTTGGTCATAAATGGATTGAAGGGGGTGTGGTTAATTTTTGAGAATTAATTGAGTTAGTTTGGTATTTTTAACAACATTGCGTAAGTGTTTAGGGACCAGATTAAATAGACAAATATCTTGGAAAATTATTAGACTTTGTGAAGATATCCTAGAATTTTCTATAACACTATTTAAAGTTAGAAAACTTGGTAATGGAAGATTAAATTATCCTTAAGAGATACAACGCTTCCAGTTAGTCACCAAAGTCACAAAATATTATCTTGTTTCCTCATTTTCTACGTTCTTATCCATGTTTCATTGACTTTCTTACTTCTCTCACGTTCTCACTCATGGTTTGTAGCAGAGAAAAGAAAGGAAGAGAGAAAAGGGAAGAAAGAAGCAAGGGAAGAAAGAAAGAAGGGTAAGGAGGAAGGAAAAAAGGAAAAGAAAGGGAAAAGCTTGGCTTTTTCTTCATAGATTTGATGTAAAGGTGTTATGTTTAGGTTCTTCACTTCTTTCTTTCCTTGTTATCATGCTTGTGTCTTGATGAACTTGAGTGAAAATTGTGATATGCATGCCTAAGTGTTGTGTGCATATTATGTGGATGATTTCTAAGCTTAGGAGTTGCTTAAAGCCCCATAATCATGTGATTGATGAAATCTTAGCATGGATTTGTGTGAATATGTGCATATGAATGAACACAACCATAAGTGATTGTTCTTAATGATTTTTCAATGCTTTACTACATGGTTTTTGTTATGTGATGTTTTTTGTAGTATGAGTGTTGAAATGGAAAAGAAGTGAAACAGGAACATGGTTGTCTAATGCACCAAAAATGCATCTATGTATTGTGTTATTTGAATAAGCCAAGTGTCATTCGAATAAAGCATTACAGAATGCTCTAAGAAGTGTACTTTCATGGGTGTTATTCGAATAAACCAAGTGTTATTCAAATAACACAAGTCAAAATGCATCAGAATGTGACTTTTTGAAGTGTTATTTGAATAACACCAGGGGTTATTTGAATAAACACTTCCAGAATATAAAAATTCAGTGTTTTATTCAAATAATAAAGAGAGTTATGTGAATAGAATTACCCTATTTTAAGGAATTAAAGACT
Organism: Ormosia emarginata; assembly: GCA_029884605.1. Lineage (NCBI taxonomy): Eukaryota > Viridiplantae > Streptophyta > Magnoliopsida > Fabales > Fabaceae > Ormosia > Ormosia emarginata. The sequence goes on from JAQQTP010000023.1 coordinate 745,295, forward strand.
CTATAGGGCACCAAATGATTAGTTTTCAAAGGTTTTCACTAGGATAAGTGATTTAACCTAGGAATAAGCACTTTGTGCATTAGTTACATATGGGGGTAACCTTTTATGCATTTAGAAAGTGATGCTTAGACTTGTATACTTGTTTCACCTGAGAAGTGAAACATCTTTTGCTCCTTTGTTGTGAAAGTTGAGCTTGTTTGGTATGATTACCAAGTTTTGCTCCCTTATTTACTAAGGTTGAGCTATGATAGTATACTAAAAACATGAAATTGTTCCTTTATGTGATAAAGTTGAGCCGGAATGACATGTTTGCTAGTTTATACTCTTTCACTTGATTGAAATGCAGTTTGTGATAGGTCGTTGTGGTGTGTATATGAGTTTGATATATATAACATTGTATGTCTCACATACTTGCTATTCTTAAGTATTGTAACATTATATGGTTTGCACAATCATTGTGGTGTTTCACATACTTGCTAGTCCTAAATTCTCATAGTAGAGACTCTTAAGGACAGGGTTATCGGTATTGTGAGGTGGTTTGAGTCCACTCCCTACCAGGTAATGTAGAGGGTTCTTTTGCTTTTCCTACCCAGTAAAGTACAATGAACTGAGTTCCTGGGAATAAACAGGTTTCATGACATTTTACAAACATTATCACAACACATTTCATAAATATTACCTTAAGGCATATCTTAGGCATAAGCATGCACAAGTATTTGCATTTTAATGATGATTATATGTGCAATTGTTTTATCTTTGGAATAAGATTATTTATAGATTATAGATTGGCTTTGTAAATATTACATAAAGGGAGTATGTTAATGTTACAATGGTATTGAGTAATGACTCAGTTACTTGTTGCAATCATAATTTATTGTTAATAGGTTTATTCATTGTAAAGGGTTAATTATGTGATGATTAACCATATTCATGAATAATTAAATTGTTTTTTTTACTTATGTCACTTTTCTTTATGTTATTGAATAACTTATTTTTCCCTAAAACAACTAGACTTATCATGATGCCATATATGTGAATATGATATTGAGAATTGTGAATTCTCACTCTGTTTGTTGTTTTCATGATAAATTTAGGTCAAGACTCTTCTAAGGAGAAGAAAAAAAAAGCAGATGAACTAGTTTAGTTTTATTTATTTTTTTCCAATGCTTCTATATTGTAATATTTGCATTGGGTTGTAAAACTTTTTTATGTATTGTACTTATGCCTTTTTGAGGCTTAGTTTGTAAATACAATGAAAAAAGTTTATACATATGAGACTTAACTTTCCTTCTTGGCTCTCTATAATAAATTGTATGCATATTATGGAAATAGAATGGTCTTTTTAAGTTAGAAGTGATGTGGTTGATACTGTTTACCCGTGTATATTTCGGATATACTAAGGTATTAGTATTAAGATGTTACAACATATGTCAAATTAGATGCAAAGATTTTACGAGCTCATTCGATGATGCATTTAGCTTGAAAATATTCATTCAATGCCGATCATCAATAAAAAATATAATGTCATCTCCCACCAATGATCTTGTTCTAGACCTAGTTTTGGGTTAGCGATTCAGGAGCAACCCGACCCACCAGAATAGAATCTTATATATTTATATGCATTATTAAATAAGTTAATCTACCTATTTATAAGGCACAAATCTCTTACAGAATCCCTCATAGATATGAACACTAATTATACTCCTCATAAATAGAAAAATTAGTTATAAGAGATAACAATCTCATGGATTTTGATTCTAAATAATAGCATTCAATTTAGATTGAATTACGATTCTTATCACCCAAGACGCTCCTATAAATACCATGCAAGGTCATAAATGTATGCATCTAATTCCAAACATTACCAACCTTGTGCATGGTCTAACTTGAGATTCGGAGTTCCTGTTGCAGGTGTCCACCCCTCACACCACTGTCGCTGCCACTGACAGAGAATTCTACCTTCAACCACCTATTCAGGTATTTCTCTGGACCTTGTTCAGAACATTGACACCATCTGTGGGAAAGATAAACTTTTATTCTCATCATCACCATAATGGTTACCATGAGGATAAATCAAGCCTCTATCAATCATAATCGCGCCTGTGCTGCGCAGAACCAACCTTGCTCTGATCACTGATCAGCATCCATTCCTCTCCATGAACCAATCCAAGAACTAGTCGTTGCTCACTCAAAACCCAAGTAGGACGGGGTGGAGATTTCTTATACTGGTGAGAATCTCCCCAATTCGCCCATGCGAATTCTAGCGAGGTAATGTCTCGGTCCATAAAGAGCACCTTAAGGGGATGCCAGGTCACAGGTGTAGGCACTACAGCACCCAGGAGCTCAAATATAGAATGAAGAAGTTTGGTCCTACCATTTTGAATCCACTCTCCTAGAGCTATCTAGAGCACAAATCATCTCTTTGGTTAGACTCTGAGATGAATGCATTCACAACCTGGAGAAAGTTGCCAACTAGGAGAAATAAAGCGAAAACTGATCTCTAAGAAGGGAGAAAGCTCACGACCGAGTTCACCATCCAGAGTGTTCTAGGATCACAGAACCTGGTCAGAACGTTGAAATCCCTATTTAAGGAAAAAAGGAGTAGGAACACAAAGTAAAGAACTCAGTTTCACCAAACTAATATTTCTCCGTCAAACTGATGGCCTATGAGATCCCTAGGCATTTCAAATATCCTATAAATATTGAAGCTTATGATGGGACCATAGACCCTTAAGAGCACATAGATGCTTATGTTTTTGCTCTTTTATTTGCTGGAGGAGAAGACCCACTCATGTACCACACTTTCCCTTTGTCTCTGAAGAAAGCTGCCCTAACCTATTTTAAAAAGGAGGAGAAAATGTAATATCCTCCCTAACCTATTAGTCTTAATCATGGTTATAGAAGTTCGGTAACACTTGTATAAGTTACTTGTTAATTTTGATGACCTTCTAAGTTAGTCTGGATATATTGCTATAACACTGAATATGAAAAATAGCTTATAATAGCCCGGAATTTAGCATGAACTACATAGATGATGGAAAGAATATGAAAAATTTATTTCTAGGTCACACATGGATGGAACTAGTTGAAGTAAATTTTCGAGAATTAACTGAGCTAGTTTGACATTTATAATTATACAGGATGGGTGTTTAAAAGCCAAATTGAATAGGTAGATAACTTAGAAAATTATGAGAATTATGGAAATATCAAGTAGAGAATATAGAGTTTTCTAGAAATGATTACAGGTTAAGGCAGGCACCTGTAAGTCGATTAGTTTAACTCCTTAGGTTTAACTTAACTTAAGGAAGAGTAATAGAGCTTAAGTGATAGTTAATAGTGTATAGAAAGTCACTGAAAATTAAGTTTAAGGACTAACTGAAGTCCTAGAATTTTCTATAACACCTATAAAAGTTAGAAAATGTGTTAATGGAAGATCAAAGTACTCCTAAGAGATATAACATTTTCAGTTAACACTAAAAGGATCCAGCTACTTCATCGCCCTCTATCTTCTCATTCTTTGGACTTTTCTCTCATTTTTCACTATCTCTCACACGACAGCAGCAAGGAGAAAAGAGAAAAGAGACAATGAAAAAGAGGAAAAAAAAGAAAGATAAAGAAGAGGAAGAGGAAGAAGGAAACAAGTAAGAGCAATAGCATACCATCACCATAGTAGTATAGGTAGGGGTTATGATGTTTCTTTACTTCATTTTTTTCTCTTCTTGTTACCAAGAACTTGTATTGATGAACTTGGTATAGAAGTTGTGATTGATATATGTATGGTTATGGATGTTTGAGCTTAGGAATAACTTTGAAACTTTATAAACATGAGATTGATAATGCGGGTTTGATGATTGAATCATTATTGATATACCCTTTTGAATGTGGTTTGAGAATATATATGTTGTGAAATGTTGATATGTTGGTTGATATTGGTTTTTCTTGAGTTGTTAGGTTTGGAAAACCTCTGTATACTGATGAAAACCACATGGTAATCGATTACCACAAGTGAGTAATCGATTACTAAGCTTTAAGGATTGTTGCTGGAAATGTAGTAATCGATTACCACGAGTAGGAAATCGATTACCAAGGTTCTATGAAACAAGAAATGAAGGTGGTAATCGATTACCAAGAGTGGGTAATCGATTACTAAGCTTCTGTAATATGAGTGTTGTAAGTGGTAATCGATTACCACATATGGGTAATCGATTACCAAGTTACTAACTTGTGAAATTTTAAGCTGGTAATCAATTACCAGGAGTGGGTAATTGATTACTAAGCCTCTGTTTTAAGATTTTAGCTTATAGTAATCAATTACTATGAGTGGGTAATCAATTACCAATCTCCTATTTTGAGAAAACAGAGTTCTATGCTTGGTGGAACTAAATGAAACATATGTTTATGTTACATGGTGTGAATAAACTCACTATTTGAGATATCTTATAATATAAATGTGCACTCAATGACTTGAGATTTGTTGTTAATGTAGAATTATAAAATGATGAGTACATTGTGCACTTAGTTCACTTGAGAAGTGATGGTATTATGTATTTAGTTCATTTGTGATATGATGATTTTGTGCCCTGAGTTCATTTGAGAAATAGAACATTGTGCACTAGATAAATATATAATGAGATGAATTTGACTTATATGCTTGTCATGTTCATAAAATGTACTAGAAACATGAATTGCTTCTTTACATTATTAAAGTTGAGCTTGTGTTAAATTGATGTGGTGTGTGCTCAAGATAAAAGGCACTAATTGATTTGGACCTTAAGTAGAAGTGATCCATACTTGTTATTTCTTAAGTATTTTAACCTTATTATGATGCGCACAATAATTTGGTTAAAGAATTGTAAGAGATGATCCTCGATAAGGAAGGAGATCCTAAATTCTCAGTGTGAGATTTCTCATTAGTTTTCTTATCAAAAATGGAAATTATAGGAGATGACCCTTGATGGGGAAGGGGATCCTAACTTCTAGTATGAGTCTTCCCAATAGTTTCCTCATCAATAGGGTCAAGGTTACCTATAGTGCAATAAGGTAACATTTTCTCCTTACCTGCATATACAAGGAACTAGGTTCTTGAGAATATGGAAAGAGACATAACATTTCATGAGCATTAGCATAAGACATTACATGAGCATTAGCGTATGACATTACATAAACATTAACATATGACATTACATGAGCATTAACATAAGACGTACACTTGTGTGGCCATTTTCATATCATCAAAGAGATCTGAGCTACTTGTATAGATCATGGATTTGCAATGTGAATATTTACACAAAGTGAGTATATAAATATTCTAGTGGTAACAAGTTGTAACTCATATCTGATTCATAAACTTGTGATTTCTATGATCTATTGATATCATGATGATTTAATATGAATGGTTGATTATGAGATAATTGAGCCATAATAATAATTGAATAATCTACCCCGGGAAGAGAAATGAATAGTTTTTTACTTATGCCACCTTTTTATATGGTATTTATAATACTGATTTGATTTCCCCGAAGTAGTTGGAGTTATTGTGATGACATTACATATTTTAGAACTACTAGAGTGTGTTTGGAATGTAATAAAATAAGAAATGATTTGATTTGTAAATTAAATTTAATTAAATTTTGTGTTTGAAATGTTAAAAAATAAGAAATGATTTGATTTCTAAAATCACATGAATTTCATTCCTTTTGTTTTAGAAATTCTATCAATTTTGATAGAATTTGTTAGGATTTGATTTGATTTGAAATGAATAGACTATTTTACCCTTAATAACTACTTCTAACCACCTCTCATAAGGGTTAAAATGTAAAATAATAAAATAAAATCAAATCAATTCTTATTTTAATGAATTCCAAACATAAAATTTGATTTATAAATCAATTCAAATCCTATTTTTTTTTAAAGTTCCAAACACAAAATTTGATTTCTAAATCAAATCAAATCAATTCAAATTAAATCAAATCAAATCATTCCTATTTTTATTCATTCCAAACACACTCCTAAGGATTTTAGAATTCTCATCCTTTGCTTTATTTCTATGATAATTCCAGTGCGAGGTCCACTCAAGGAGATGAAATGAAGTGGATGACAGAGTTATTTACTCTTTTGACCATTGCTTTGTGTTATATAGTTATGCAATGGAAAGTTTAAGTTATATTGTACATATACCTTCGAGGCTTAGTTTGTATATACTTAAACACTAATGTAATATTTGGTTGACGTTACTATATTAGTAACAAGTATTCTTTTTTAGATGTGTAATTATTCATGTACAAGTTATATTTCCCTCTCAAGGCTCTATATAATAACATGTATAGTTATTATCAAGGTAGTATGTTGCTTACATTAGAAGTGACATATGTAATCCTGTTTACTCATGTATATTATGGATATACTATAATATTAGTATTGGGACGTTACAAAATGTCGGGAAGAAAGCACTTTGGGTTGCACTGAGCATGACATCCTTCTCAGGAACTAAATCAGATAATAGCGTGAGATAATTCTTGTTGATTTCGTTCAATGATAAGGATTATAGATGCATAATCCTAGATTATGATGACCCCATGGTGATCTCAGGAATAATTACTAATGTCGAGGTTCGCAGAATATTTGTTGATCAGGGGAGGTTGGCTGGCATCATGTTCCTAAACTTGTTCGAGAAGTTAAGATTATCAAAGAAAGAACCGATCCCATACACCAGCGAGCTGATAGGATTTACTAGAGACAAGATCACCCCGGTGGAATATATTGAGACATACTTGACCTTGGAGATAGATTCTCTCTTCAAGACACTCAAGGTTATATTCTTAGTAGTTGACTATCCTTTGACCTACAATGTCATATTGGGGCCCCCTTCACTCAATGCCTTTGAGGTCGTGATCTCCACACCCCACTTGGTCATGATAGAGTTGTTACAGTCAAAGGAGACTGGGCCAAGGCGAGAAGATGCTACAATGAAAGCCTAAAAATCACTAAGAAGCCTCAGGCCATAGATTAACACGATAGTTCAACTTTAGTTACCACAGACCCCATCAACGTCCTCTTAATTGAATTGGATGTTCGTGAGGAGATATGTGGTACACGCCCTTAACCTGATGGAGAACTTCAACCCCTCTAACTTGGTGCCAAGCCAGACTAGGTAACCAAGATTGGAGGACATTTGAATCAGGAAGACAAATCTCGGCTAATCGAGTTCATAGTGAAAAATAGAAATTGTTTTGCCTGGACCTCTGCGGACATGTCGAGACTAGATTCAAAATTTATCTACCATTGACTCTCTATCATCAAGATGCGATGCCAGTGGCTCAATGAAAAAGAATAGTTAGACCTAAGAGACAAGAAGCAATCCAAAAAAAGGTAAAAGTACTCCTGGATGTCAGATTCATCTAGGAAGTCTCTTATACTACTTGGCTGTCTAATGTGGTCTTGGTCAAAACGGCCAATGAGAAGTGGCGTATATGTGTTGATTATACTGACCTAAACAAGGCTTATCCAAAAGACCTTTATCCATTTCCCAACATTGACACTGGTGGACAACTCATCCAAATTCTAATGACTTTCCTTCATGGACGCTTATTTCGAATGCAACCAGAATCCACGAACTCGAAGGAAAATGACAAGATCGCCTTCATAATCGAGATGGGAATGTATTGTTACTGCATCATGTTATTCGAACTAAAAAATGTAGGGGCAACTTACCAATGAATGATGAACAAAGTCTTTGAAGGTCAAATTGGTAAGATGCTAGAAGTCTACATAGACAATATGATTGTCAAGACAACGGAGACCAAAGACCACATCAAGGATCTAGAAGAAGTGTTCACCTAGATTAGAAAGCACAACATGAGGTTGAATTCAGAGAAATATGCCATTGGTGTACAGGCTGGCAAATTTTTAAGGCATTGAAGCTAACCCAGAAAAATGTTAGGTCGTCCTTGATATGCACAGCTCGCAATCTATGAAGAAAGTACTACAACAGGCAGGTCGGATAACGGCCCTTACACGCTTCCTAACCATGGCTACTCAAAAATATTTTCCCTTTTTCAAAACTTTAAAAAAGGGAAAGAAGAGTGTGAGACCGCCTTTCAAGAGCTAAAGAAGATGTTGTCTACAGCACCAATTCTAATAAGACTAGACCCCGATAAAATAATTTATGCCTACCTCTCTGTCACCAATGAGACAATCAGCTCAGTTCTGATAAGAGCAACGAAAAAAGGTCAGAGACTGGTTTATTTTGTCAGTAAAGTCTTGCAAGGCCTCGAGATCTTCTATCAAAAGATTAAGAAAGTAGCCCTAACATTGTTGATTACTGCAAGAAGGCTAAGAGAGTACTTTCAGTGTTATCCTGTGATAGTGAGGATAGACTAGCCAATCAGGCAAATACTACATAAGTCAGATATTGCTAAGAGAATGATTACTTAGTCGTTGGAGCTCTCTAAGTTCAGTATTTCTTATAAGCCAAGACCAGTCATAAAGGCTGAAGTATTATCTAACTTCTTGGTTGAGCTTACACCAAATTCTGGCTATCCTAGAGCACATTCTTGGACCATATACGTCGATGGATCCTCGAATCCCAAAGGGGCCGGTGCCGGAATAATGTTAGAAAATGAAGTCGGCCTTGTGTTGGAACATTCTTTGAGGTTTGAGTTTCCCACTTCAAATAACCAAGCTGAATATCAAGCATGTATCACGGTCATCAACATGGCAAAGGAGATAAGAGCCATAAATATAATCCTATGTAGTGACTCACAGTTGGCGACATCCTAGATCTGCGGCGAATACCATGCTAATGAGCCGCTATTGCAGAAGTACTTAGCCAAAGTCAAGAAGTTGATAGAAAGCATTAATAGTGTTAAGGTAGAGCACATCTTAAGGGAGCAGAACTCCGGAGCCGACATCCTATCAAAGCTTGCCAGCATCAAGAGCCCTGACAATAATAGTTTCGTGATCTAGGACACCTTACTCACTCCTAGTAGTACGGACAATGAAGTCCTCCTATTGGAAGATGATGAAACCTAGATGATGCCCATTGTTACCTACCTCCACAATGGCTCATTACCTGAAGATCAGAAAGAAGCCTAGAAGATAATACAAATAGTAGCCTGGTACACCATCCTTGACAACCAATTGTATCATCGCGGGTTCTCTTCTGGACTTAAGGAGGCAGAATACGTCTTGGCCGAGATTCATGAAAGAAGCTCTGGCCATCATCTCAGTAGAAAGTCCTTAGCATAGAAAGCGTTGAAGGCTGGATACTATTGGCCCACTATGGAAGCTAATAGCAAGGAACACGTACAGAAATGTGACCAATGTCAGCGCCCCTCAGACATCTATGCAGACCCACCAGAGGAGTTATCTATAATGTTTGTCTCCTAGCCATTCTACCAGCGGGGGATGGACATCCTAGGTTCTTTTCCCTAAGCACTAGGGCATATCAAGTACCTAGTGGTGGCTGTTGATTACTTCACCAAGTGAATTAAGGGATAACCGTTATCCATCATTGCCTCTGCACAAATCCAAAAATTCACTTATAAGAACATCATCAGCAGGTCTGGAATCCTATAGTCTATTGTGACGGATAACGAAACTCAATTCATAGATCAAAAGTTCAAGGATCTCTTGGCCGATCTCAAGATCAAGTAACATTTCACCTCGGTGAACATCCAAAGACCAACAGGCAAGCTGAAGTCACCAACAGTTCATACTTAGAGGAATCAAAAAGAGGCTTGACAATGCTAAGGGGAATTGGGTGGAGCAGCTTGATCATGTCTTATGGGCATATCGGACCACACTTCATTCTTTCACAGGAGAAACTCTTTTTAAACAAATTTATGATTACGAGGCTATAATCCCCAAGGAAATAGGAGAACCGAGCTGGAAAAGACAGAAATTTTTAGAAGATACCAATCCAGACCCCATCCACCATGAATTAGACTTATTGGAAGAACAATGTTGTATTGTCCATGTCTATGAAGCAACCCTTAAATAGAGGATCGCAACACAATATAATTCCAAAGTGATTCCATGATAATTTAGTCCTGGCAACCTCGTACTTCGTAAAGTGGATATTGGAGGAAAAAATGTGAAGGATGAGAAGTTAGCTCCTAATTGGGAAGTTCCATACAAGATCGTATCCAAAACCAACACATGTGCCTATACTTTGAAAACTTTCTCTAGCAAAACTATCAAGAATTTCTAGAATGTGGATAAGTTAAGGAAATATTATAGTTAAATACCTTTAATTTTTATTTTTATCATGTAAGTGACTCATTCCTACATGAATAAATCAGTTATTATTTCTTCAACACTTGTTTACTTTATTCATCTATGACTACTACAACCCATAAGATTACCACACCTTAGAGAGGTCCAAGGAATACAAGGTTCGAAGAAGATCAAATATTCCAATATCCGTACATGATGGCCAAACAAGGAAATCTACTTGACTAGTATCCGAGTTTAAGGAGTGCATTCAAGGGTTTTCACCCTTACCCTTAATGAGCTTGACCTTAACCTATAAGCTAAAAAGGTTTACAGAGGTTAAACGTATCTGACCGTAGCCTGGGACAATGGACTCCACACCAAGAGGCTTCCATGTCAACTATATTCTATAATTTCAACATTAAGCCTAACCCATAAGTCTGAAAAAGGTTTAATGTGGTTACGAACATTCTATCGTTGCTCAAGAAAGTGGACACCACTCCAAGAGGCTTCGATGTAATAATTTTACACATAAAAATTTGATTAAGTGTCAAACACTTTCGAGTGGACCTAACCACCGAGATCGAACATTGGACCCATCTTAGTGATGGAAATACGTGTTTTCTAAAACCTAAAACAACTTCCAAGATCGAGCATTGGACCCATCTCGGTTGAACAAAGGCAAGAATACTCTAAGTATAAACAGAATCACCAAAATCGAGCGTTGGACTCATCTTTGCGAAGAAAGAGAAAAAAATAACAAGAATGAGAAAAAATGGTAAGTGTTAGAATAAAAAAGACGCTCGAGATCGGGACTTGTTCATTTACAAATGTTATAAAAATCTCATGCAGAGGGCAAAGCAAAAAAAAAAGTATGATCAGGCATCTTCCGGGGTTGCCTCCACGACCATCTTTGAGGTCCTCACCTTTTCTTGGTTGTCCTCCGATGCCCTATCCTTCTCCTCTTCACCGACGTCCACCCTGGGAATAACTTGGTCAATAGGAGCAGTCGCAAGAGCGACATATACAATTTGACCATCCCAGACTAACTTCATTGAACTAATTCCTTCCTCATTAAGGTTCGGGTTCAGAACGCAGAGCTAGGCAAGCGTATTCGTGAACGATTCATCCACTAACTTAGCCCATTCATCTTCAAGAACCATAATATCTTCATTCAGCTTGGCTTCATTCTGTTGAAGAAATTTATTTTCAACTCAGAAGGCGGTTAGAGTTGTCTTGGTAGAAGATATATAATCCTTCAAAGTGTTTTCCCAAGCTACTCCTTCGGCAACTTAAGCCTAGAGCGCGATCACCTCGGCAGCCTCCTCAGAGAGACGAGCGACCCTGGTTTAGAGCTCAGAGATCTTGACCCCGCACACCTCGAGCTCTTGAGTGACTTGAGCCAATTGCCCATCTTTTTGGGTAATAGTCAGCTCAAGACTCTATTTTTCACCTTACAAGGCGTTGAGCTCTCTTTCTAACTCTTGAGCCCCACGAATGGACTCAAAAGCTCCCTCCATAAATCAGAGGATAGAGACATTGCACAGGCACAGTACTTGCGTAACCTAGAGAAGCTCTACCATATCATGCTCTATCAGCACATCTGAATTAGCAGGAGACAGAAGGGCATTGTCAATGATCCTTATAGGATCAACCCCTCTGCCCCACACCGACCTAAGAGAAAAATATAATGGAGTGCCCTCCAGGATTGTAGACCCCAGACCAATAGGAACCTTGCCAGGAGTAGCCTCAAAAGTCGGTCTCTTACCCCTATGTCCCCTCCTGTTATCAATTTTCCTCTTTCGAGTTCAGAGGGATTGCGCTAGGGAACTAAGCTCTGCCTCTTGCATTGCAATGGGTGGAGGTGGAGGTGGAGGAACTGTGACCGTGACCCTTAGAGCTGCAGTTGGGGTCCGTGATCTAGAAGCTCCAACTCTCCTGGAAGCCAAACATTGGGTAAGAAGCTAGAGACCACTAGGGGGCGCCATGCTTTCTGCAAAAAGAAAACAAATGTTACAAAACTTAAGAAAAATTTGAAATACAAGTGAGACATATATACGTAAAATGAGATACCTAATAATGGCCTTATTGAATCGGCAGGCTCATCGAAGATATCTTTACAGTATATGAACCCACTCATGTCGGCACATTCAACAAGAAAATAAAGGACCTCAACCTTATCCTTAGGGAGCTCAGAGATTAGAGTTTCTATTTTATCTATTCTCTATTCTTTTACAGTCTGAGTCTAGTATAAATAAAGATGACGTTCGCCATCTGGGGCAACGAAAAAATGTGTTGACCCCGGAGTCCCTTCGACTCTGAAGAAATACTTCTTGCAGTTTTTGAAGGATTCCTTATAGGGCTTGAATACTTTGCACCAGGCTTGTGCTCACAAAGTGACCCACCTTTTTTTATGACTATTCCCTGAGGGTGAGAACCAAGTGAAAAGGAAGAAGAAGGATCTAATGAAATACGACCAATCAAAAACCCGGTAGATGAGTTCGAAGGCTTATCCCCATGTGTTTGGGTAGAGCTGGGTTAGAGCCACAAGCAAACGATTGAGGACCTCGATCTCGAACTCGGTGAATGGAAGCCAAACCCCAGATCCTTGTAAAAAGTGTCTCGTACATATATATGAAGTGATTGTCCTTTGTCCGTGTAGAGCATACTCTTTCTTCCTCAAGCGGATGACAAATGGCATATTCTCTATCTCTCAACCCATTAATAGTCAATCAAGTATTGTTGCTTCTCATATGTGTCCTTAGTGCTTATTATACTTAAGGGAGTGCCTAAGACTTCCCAATTGACCCATTGATATAGGTCGACATCACAAAGGAATATGAGATCTCTGTGCTCTGATGGAATCGTTCTCCGGCATGCTATTATGTTACCTATGGAGGCCGCACTCATGTTAGATTCAGAAAAGGACTCACTAAGGTTCCCTTCAAAGAACAAACGTGTTGATCTTTGCCTTACCAGCTCTTTCGCATGATCCACCCTCCAGATTGCCTCTAAGATATTCGTCCTGGTTACTGGCCTTGGACCACTATTAAACTCCCCACCGTGAGAATAATTCCTTCATCGTAACTGATGTGGTGGGGATGATAGAGCACTAAGAACCTTTACAGACACACTACTGTTTTGCATTGTTTCCTTACTACTATTCCATGACATTTTTCTATCTCAAAAAAGGTGTTTTTAGAAAGGAAAAATGATGGAGAAGGAGAGTACCTTGAGATTAAACGGTGAAAAAGGCTTGAAGAAAGCTGAAAATCAACAACAACTGCTAGTAGAACTCACTAGAAACCGCCTCTGTTCACTGGAGAAGAAGAGCAGAAATGCTAGAAAAGGAGAAACTGGGGGGAGAAACCCCCACTCCTTTTTATAAACGAAGGAAACCCCCTCAACTGTTGTCATGAATGGGGGCAGAAGCGTCTCTTCCATGTCATTTTGAAATTTGAAAATGACTAATCATGACATTACGAATTCCAAACGACGACTTCCAGTGTTCTTCAACTACGTGGCGTACTGTTTCTAAATAGAGCAGTTGAAAGAAAAACACTCAGAAAGTTCAGAAATGAAGTGACACATGGTGTTATAGAAGGACATTCAAGCCAGTTCACGACCTTGCATAATGATAAACCATAATATGGATCTTGATTTGTAACTGAATTACTCTCAAAATTGGATGGGCCCCACAAACAAATTTATATAGGGGCAACTTACTGCGTATCCCAGATAATAGTATGATGACTTAAGTAGAGTGATCCTTTTTCAGATCCCAACCTTATTCATCAACACCAGGAACGTTCTATGACACATCGCATACCTCGTCCCTTTAGAAAAAACATCGCGAGATTCGGCATTACGACTTGGATCCTTTTGTCCTATGTTTGCCATGTGCTTTAGCTAAACTTGTATATCTTGACACTTAGTTATCACATTTAAGCACCAAACTGGTGACAACTATTCTGGATCGAGTTTTGAGTTAATAGTTTAAGAGCAACCCAACCCACCAGAATAGGATATCAGATATTTATGCACACTATTAGATAAGTTAATATACCTTTTTATGAGACACACATCTCTTACAGAATCTCTCATAGATATGAACACTAATTATACTATTCATAAATAGGAAAATTGGTTATAAGAGATAACAATTTCATGAATTCTGATCCTAAATAATAACATTTAATTCAAATTGGACTATAATTCTTATCACTCAAGATGCTCCTATAAATATCCTGCAAGGTCACAAAGATATGCATTTAATTCTAAACACGATCAACCTTATGTATGGTCTAACTTGAGCGTCAAAATATCTTTTACATGTGTCCAACCCCTCGCACCACTATCACTGCTAGTGTACAATGGAAAATTCTACCTTCAACCATCTATTCAGGTATTTCTCTAAATAAGAAGAGATCCTAACACAAATTTGAGAACAAAGAAAACAACTACATCATATTCATTTTCTTTAAAGGAATGTTTCCTTTTCCTATCCCAGATTGCTCTTCTAATTTCCCTCACCTTCCTACTTTCATCAGAGTTTGGTAGAGACATTATCAACCCAATCTTGCCTAAGAAGTTCCAATTAGCAAAGCTCTGAAATTGAGAGTTAAGGCACATCCATTCTACACCACTTTCAAAAGTGAGAGAATTATTGAAAATATTGGCAAGTTTGAATAATAGACTGCTAAATGCTCACTTACACAGATATGACAGATTGGAATGGCTCGTGTTTGGACAAATTCAGCTAAGAATAGAGAATGTAAAATTTGCATTTGATTACAACAGAGTAAATAAGCAGATGAACAATAAACCCACCCTTGGAAGGAGAACTCGAAAATCAGCAGTTGGAAAGCTATATTGGCAAAGGTTGCAGCAAAGACCTGCCAACAGGTAACACTCCAAAGCTTTAAGCTAATACCTGGATTTTCTGCAATTCATCACCTATGCAACTCCAACTTACACAGATGTGCACCGCAAAACAGCGTTTTCGGCGTTAGAGCAGTTGCGGGTTACACTTGCTTTTTCGCAATTGTGTCTTGAATAATGATGGTCCTACACCTCTTTTGGAGGTGTAGGCACTGTACACACTTTTTTCAAGGGTGTGTGATTAAGAGAGAGAAAGTGATAGGAAAAAGTAAGTATAATGAATGGTATTAGATTAGGTGTGAAAAGAGGTGTATGCACTGTTTGTGGTAAGAATATCGGGGTTGTTGTGTCTTTGTCATTATGATGAGGACATAAACAACTTTTTCAGAGCAATTGCGGGACCAACTGTATTGCGAAAAAGTAAGTGTAATATATATATATATATATATATATATATATATATATATATATATATATATATATATATATATAACTCGATATTCTTGCATAGTAAGCAAGTATATATACCTCTTTTTACACCTCATCTAATATCATTCATTATACATATTTTTTCTTATCACTTTCTCTCACTTAATTACACACCCTTAAAAAAGATATGTACAGTACCTACACCTCTAAAAGAGGTGTAGAATTATCATTTTCCATATATATATATATATATATATGTTTTTTGAACAATATGCTTTCAAGAGCAAAATTATTTACCAAATTATTATTATTTTCAAACTATTTATCAAAATACTCCTGTTTTGGCCACGTTTTAATTTTTTATTATTTTTTATTCTACGTAAGATGCATCAAAGGAAATGGTGCATCCAACTAGGATACACCAACCTGGTTGGCGCATCCCACGTGGATATACCAACATGGTTGGCGCATCCCACGTGGATACGCCAACACTTGTGGCATTTTCCACGTGGTAACGCTACACGTGATGACGTATCCACATAAGATGCACCAAATGTGTTGGCGTATCTTAATTGGATGCGCCAACCGTGTTGGAGTTTTTCACGTGAAAAAGAATAAAAAAAATGACACGTTGCATATGCAGAACACTTAACCCATTCCACGTAGATCTCTTAAGAAATGATGCTCAAAGACATAAAATTTACATGTCTACTAAAGAGTGCACCATAATATTAGGAAACATAAGTATCAATTAACTTATTTATAAGCCAAATATTTGCTTTTGATCTATAAAGTAGTCCATGTGAGACTTTGGTGTTGACAAGACAAAGCAAAGATATCAAGAAACTGCAACTACAAAACTGGAATCTTGCTCACTCAAACAGTCAAATGATAGCGGTTAGTTTACACTTTACAACGTTCCAGTTGCATAGTCAATAAATATTAATTGTTCTTGTTCTTGACTTGATCGTGATAAGTTAATTTTGCAGGAGCTTAACTTGGAGAGGGAAAGGGTGAGTTCATTCCTCCAATTTTTCTAGAATCCTAGTGTGGACTACAACTCACATTGCTTGTCTTACAAACGCATTTTGAATTTGATGATACTCATTTCAGATAAAAATACTGCAACATGGAATTTTATGGAGGGTTGCTTTACTTAAAGGAAAGAACATGGACATGCAGGTATGCTCTAAGCTTGAATTCTGAAATTCATCTCAATTACATTGATTGCACTACACACTCATACATATTTAACTTGGAGTGTAGAATGTTATATATTGGGAAGAAAATGGGTAGAAAGATATCTTGACATAAATATTCACAAGATGACAACATCAAGTAACGAGTTTTATGGAATAACCCTAAATGAAGAACCATTACTATTTGCAATTAACTGAGGATATACAATTATAGTTTTTATTGAAGAATTAAGATTCAATAGCATTGTCAATATGTATTTTTTTCCCCAATTGAATAATGCAGATTGTTGGTTTTTAATGCATCTTCAAATGGTTTGTTGTCTTTGTCCTAATGAAGTTTTCCACTGATCGTTTTTTTTTTTTCTAAATGCTACATCTGTCTTCAAATGGTGACGGTAAATGGGCAATTTCTGTGATCTCGAAAGTGGTCATCCAAAGTCTCACATTAAATAAAAGTATCTTCTTGTCTTACTTAGTTATTTTGTCTTGTTAACACTAAAATCTTACATTGATTATTTTATAGATCAGAAGCAAATACTTGGTCTGTAAATAAGTTAATTGATACTGATGTCTCCTAATATTATAGTGTACTTTTTAATAAGCATGTAAATTTTATGTCACTGGGCGCCATTTCTTAAGAGATCTACGTGGAATGAGTTAAGTGTTCTGCACATGTAACGTGACATTTTTTTTTCATGTAAAAAACGCCAACACGGTTGGCACATCCAATTAGAATACGCCAATGCGTTTGGCGCATCCTACGTGGATACGCCATCATGTACGTGTGGCGTTATCACGTGGAAAACGCTATAGGTGTTGGCGTATCCATGTGAGATGCGCCAACTGTGTTGACGTATCCTAGTTGGATACGTTATCTCCTCTGGCGCATTCTACGTGGAACTAACAAACAATAAAAAATTTCAGCGTGGCCAAAATAGGGATATTTTGATAAATAGTTTGAAAATAATGGTAATTTGGTAAATAATTTTGTTACTAAATGCATATTGGTCAAAAAGCACATATCTATTTATCATTAAATTTTATATGAATGATTAAGAATAAAATATAAATATATGTAATTTTTTTAAGTAATTTTATGATTTTTAAATAACTTTTAATCTTAATTATTTACATATAATTGTATAATCAAAATTTACTAATCTTATATTTTTACAATAAAAATTCATCTCATTAAATATATTCTCAATATATATATATATATATATATATATATATATATATATATATATATATATATATATAATCCTTTTACTTCTCTTATTTGATTCATATTAAAATAAATTTATCTTTAAAATAAATAAATAAAAGTATATTTATCTTTAAATTATTTAATAAATTAAAATTTAGATATACTTTATCAAATCAATAATAAATATACTTTTATATATATAATATAAAGAATAATTCTAGAGGATTGTTATCCAAGATTCAGAGACATATTACATTTATATAATTTATATCATTTAATTAAAATTGGTGATTCAACTCTATTATTTCTTTTACATTGAAACTTTAATTCGCCTCCTATTCTTGTCTAATTTTTATATTCTTATATTAAATAATGTATATATATTTTTATATTTTATCTAATATCATTTATTATATATATATTTTATTATTATTTTCTTTCGCTCAATGACATATCTTAAAACAATATAAATAATAATACACCTCTAAAAAGAAATATAAAACTAACATTTTTCAATTTAAGATTAACTCTTATATTCTTACATCAAACAGTATATACATCTATTTTTACACTTTATTTAATATCATTCATTATACATATTTTTTTATCACTTTTTCTCATTCAATTATATTCATTAAAAATAATATGAACAATACCTACACCCTTAAAAAAAATGTAAGATAATTATTTTCCACTCAAGAAATCTGAGCTTTAACGATATACAACGCAACAATGATATTTCTACATCTAACAGTGTCCACACCCATTTCCACACCCGTTACTGTTCATGGGACCCACCAGTTAACAGTGCCAAATCATGTTTCTGTCTTTTTTTTTTAAGTAGATGTTCATTAATCAACTTCTCTACGTAATTAATCACTTTTTTGTTATTCATTAACTAACTTTTTTCACGAGCATAGAAACAAAGTTGGTTAATGAATAACAAAAACATGGTTAATGACCTACAAAAGTTAGTTAATGACACAAGATTTTACCACATGGTTTCTATGCTCGTGAAAAAAGTTGGTTAACGAAGAACAAAAAAGTAGTTAACAACATAGAGAAGTTGGTTAATAAACATATACTAAAAAAAAAGAGACAGAAAAATGATTTTGGTACTATTCACCAGGTGGGGGCCATGAACAGTACCCAGTGTTAAAAATGGTGTGGTACTGTTTGCGGTAGGATGATATTTTTCCCAATCCTGATAATCCTACCGTGTACAGTGTATTATTCTACGTACGCACGGAGCCCATATCTTTCCCTTTCTTTTCTACCTCCGTATCTCTCTTTTATTTTTCATTTTCATTTTCCTCTCTTTCTCCTTTCTCCCGTCCTTTTCTCCCTCTCAAATTTCTCTCTTCTCCCTCTCCCTCAACGCACCAGCAGCAACAGCCGACAGCAACGCCCAACAACTAGCATCACTCAAATTTCCCTCTTCTCCTAATTTGCCCTAACCACTCAACCCACCAACAGCGACAGCAATGCCCGACAAGCAGCAGCAGCAACGCGCCTTCAACAGCGTACCAGCAGGGATACGAGTGAGCTAATCTTCCCTAATGTCTTCACGTCGGAACCTCTCAACGTCTCAGCAATAGGTTTGCCTCCGTTTGCTTTTTCTCAGTAATGTCATTCAGAATATTTTTCACGTTTGAATCTCCTCCATTCTCCCCTCGTCTTTGTCAGGTGGTTTTAACATTTTCGTTGTTATTCCTTTACAGCTCTATCAACCAACACTGCATTTCTCTCTCACTTTCGCATCTCAAATCGATATCGAGGTGAGTGTGTGTGCACTTTGTCTCTCAATTTTTTTATTTTAGTTGTGTAAAATCACCACTGCTGCTCATGGAATTGAGTTGTTGTTTGTGCATTTAATGTTTGCCTTGATTGTGCCTAATAATGCTCAATTTTAGATTATTATTTTTCGGGTAAAACTGAAGTTTTGTTTAACTGGGTCTCTGTTTATTTGTGTAATAGAAGTTTCTTAAGACATTGTTGATTGTCTTTGGCAAGGTTTTGAGGTATTAAATGCTGTCTATTTTTTTTGCCATTTGAATGGATATAATTTTTTTTCTGGGTGGGTTGATTATTTGAGTGTGCTAAATACTTTTGTTGGCCTTTACATTCTCAACATGTAGTACTTAAAAGTAGAACTTGCTGGTAGTAATGTTATATTGAAGTTCAAAACAATATACTATTCAGGAAAGGGAATTTTTTATAATATTTAGCTTTATTTTGATTGAGAATTTTGTTTGAAAATTCAGTAGAATTGCACTTGACGTACAGCTTAGTGCCCTTCTCTTCACGATTCTTCATTGTACAACATTGATTTTTAAATTTCAAAGTCAACTTGCTTTAGACAGAAGGGATCACTGTCTGTCTTGCAAGTCATTTTCACTTAGAATATGTTTGCTTCCTAGAAATATTGCTCTGGCGCTAAGTCCAACAAGACAGCAATGCTTCTAGAATATATGATTATTGGTTTCTCAGTAATAGACAGAATAACTTGTTTGATTTCATGGAAAAAAAAAAGGAAAAGAATATTAATAATATATAATTTCTTATTTATAATATTTTCAATATTGATTATGCTCGAGATGGAGATCAATGGTAGAGACTGCCCAATACTGAGATGCCATGAGGTTAGGCCTTCACCAAAGAAAAAAATGTTAGTTTGTAATTTAACTTGGATTGAATTAACATAACAGGGCCTAAAAGTGAATCAGAGGTTGAACAGGAGATGCATATGTATATATGTAGGTGGAGGTAGTGGGGACCAATCATTGTCACAAGGTGGCAATCTAGCTAGTCTTGAGGAAAATAGAGACGACATGACAGCTCAATGTTGTCTTTGTTCATTAAATTGAATAACACCATAGCTAAAAATATATAGAGGAAGAATAAAGTTGCAGAATGTGCAAGTTGGGTTACATTGCGAGCTCTTTCTTTAGTATTTTGCTTCTTTGATGTCTTACAAAAAGCCTGCAACCTTAGGCGTGAGTTGGCTTCAGCCTCAACGACTAGCTTCTTCCCATGTCACAAACAATTTTGACTAACAAACGTAGATTACAAATATCTCTCATATTTATAATATTTTCTAGTTTCTTATTGAAAACAAATATCCCTTATTTCCAAAGTCATAATTTCAAGGTTGGATTTCCTTACTGTATTATTTTTTTCTCACACTATTTTTGGTTTTCAATCCTTCTCCTTTCCTATTCTCATATTGTAGCTTTCATTTTTGGTGTTTAGTCCCTTTAGCTCTCTCTTTTCATTTTTATCATAGCTTTGATTCTACAACAAATGAGCTAAAAATTTGGGATTGTCTTATGTTCTCCTAGTTCCCCTTAGCTATTTAAGAAATTCATGTTCTAAAGTAAGTCTTCTGTAGTTAGGCCTAAGCTGGAATTAAGAAGGTTTCATAGTTACAATTTCTTAAGTTGTTAAAGCAGTGATATATTTGTATATATACATGCATCTTTGTGTGTTTTTATACATCTAAAATTATATGAATAGATACATATGTACATAGTTACATACATGTTTAGGTTGTATTAAAAAGTAAACTTACTCCATACAAGCATGCATGTAAGGTTTCATAATTTCAATGTATTTTGTTATATTATTTTTGTCAATGATTTCTGCTTTATAATGTTCAATTTTTTATTGCTTTTCTTTTTTTTCCTTTTAACCCTTCTGGAATTCTATCATGTGCTTTCAAATGGGCTGTTTATTTGAATTATTCTTTTTCTCTCTTATGTAATATGTAATATAGGTTCCTTGGAAAAGTTTGGGGAAAGAACCTGTGATTGTTCTGATCGATCGTGTGTTTGTTCTTGCTCATCCTGCTCCTGATAGTTGGACTATAAAGGTACAACAATATTCTATACTTGGTTTAATTAATACAAATATGTGTCTTTTGCTAATTTGAGCTTATTTTATTACTGGAGGAGGATAGGGAAAAACTTTTCCAGGTCAAGCTCTAGTAGATTGAGGTCAGTTTTTTTGCAACCTTTGTGTACATATCTTTTTTTATTTATTTTAAGGTGTACGAGTGTTTGATATTGTTGAGTCAATTGTTACTTATAATGTCTTTTAACCCAATAAAAATGTGTAAGATTATCGTTGCAAATATATTGGTACCAATTTTCCCTTGTATTATTGTTATTCGGAGTTATAGGGTTAGATAAAGAAAAAAGGAAGAGAAATGGAATACTCAGAATAATAAGATAGATTGATATGGTGTTGTAATGATGTGATACTAATACAATGATCCTATTTATACTAATAACTAAGCCATAAGCACCAGTTTAGTACTACTTGAACAAGCTTAAGCCACTAATAGAAGAAGACTACTAACCCTAATTAAATTCGAAAACAAATCAGGAAACAAAATGATTAGGAAATAATGATTTGCAAAATGGGATAAAACTGTGCTTGTGGTTTGTACGAGACAACTTTGATTATTGACATGCACAATGATTGGACTGCTTTCCAATATTTTTGGGCCGATTCGGCCCTTTTTTTTGCCCTAATAAGCTGGATTACTCATCCTCGGCCAAATGCACTTAACCCTCTGATCAATAAAACCTTGAGTATACATTAAGTTTAGAGGGTCAGTTTCTATTTCTCCTAATTCTGCAAAAAAGTCCTCATATTGGTTGCTCTCTATCATAAATGGCTTGTAAGGGAATCCATCACTGAATTCCCCATCGTCCATCTCAGGTTGCTTCCATATACCTTCCATTTCCATCTCTCCCTTCACAGATGCACTATTTGCTGAGTTCCACCAAAAACTGGTGACACATTGCCCTCACTATTATTGCTCTCCTACTGCCAACACCTTTGTCTTTGTTGCACCCTTTTTGGGGCTGAGAGGTTTCTAAATTCTTTTAAGCAGCATTATTGTTCTTGAATGGCTGGGATCGGGTTGAACCAGCCAGAGCATTTCTTTGAGTTGGCCATGGATGGTTGTGCTCTGAAGTGTAAGTAATAACCAACATGTTTGGGTTTGTCCTGCCCCTCTCAACTTGTTTCCTCGCAGAGCAACCCTTTGAGCTGCTGCATGTATAATTACCCCTGATGGCAGCAAAAGAGATGGATGAGAAACACTACAACACTCAAATGATAATGAGAAACAAATCCAACACCTATCATAAATAACATTGCAAAAAATAAGTGCTTAACTTGGGTACAGTGAATTTCTTCTAATAAAAAAACAGGTAAAGAAAGCTTGTTGAATGGGAAATCTTTTAGCCTAGTTATTTTTTTACAGTCAATCTATACTTTGCCTAATACTCCATTATAACTCATGTTGGTCATATAAAAGAGTGTTATTATAAACTTAAGGCTAACTATGCATTGAGAATAACAACATGATGAATGGATTTGGACTTGTATTTAAATGCTTTTGTTTGTTATTAGTGTGTGCTTTATGTGAATTGATATTTTTTGGTAAGTGAGTAATCAACAATATGATGAAGAAAGATGTCAAAGATTTAGTGGCAAGTTTTATATATCTGAACACCGAAGGAAAGAACTCCACTGTGAGTTACAGGTCATTTGAAATTGTTATTGCTTGGGGTCAAATATTATGTCTATATTCTGGTATGAAAACTTGGACCTTTTCTAAGTTATCTAATTACTTTGATAGGAATTTGGGACTCTGGCTCTACTATTCTCATGCAAGAAAATTCTCACAATGAAAAAGGTGCATATGCATCATGTTTATTGCACCTCTACTGATGTAGAATAAATAGATGTGCCATGGATGTTGATAATTTTATTTAGGGTCTAATGTAAGCGTCAGTCATGTATTTTTTTGTTAAGGTGAAACTGAAAATAATTGAGCTCTCATACTTATTTTGATCCTTTTGAATCTTGCTTTCATTTCTGAGGCACTCGAAAATGTGTTAGCAAAGTAATAAAAAGGTGGAAACAAAGATTGTCTGAGG
The DNA here is from genome assembly GCA_029884605.1 of Ormosia emarginata. NCBI lineage: Eukaryota > Viridiplantae > Streptophyta > Magnoliopsida > Fabales > Fabaceae > Ormosia > Ormosia emarginata. The sequence continues at coordinate 769,180 of JAQQTP010000023.1, forward strand.
TTGAGCTGTTTGAGTATTAGATATGAAAATTCTAGTTAGATTGATGAATAACTTATTTTCACCATTTGAATGAAATAGTGATGAAGCACTACCATTTCTGTAGTTAGGTGTCCTTGTATTTGGAGTTAGAGCTATCTGTGATGAATTGTTGATTGGAACGTTACCAGCATTTGTGTTTTTACGCGTTCACATTAGCAATCTACTATATAACACATTAGCATTCATCCTATATGTGTGAATGGGCTTGTCAAAGCTACCAACTTCACAATTCTAAACAGCAAAACATCACCATAACATTGTGTAAATAATATAGTTATAGAAGAGACTTCTCACCCTCATGCGATGTATTTGTAAAGCAAGTAAGCCATCTTAGGTACATCATCCTTAGTCATAACAAATTCTTCTAAGTTGACATCATCAGCAAATGTCATCCTAAATGTGTGAATGAGCTTGATAAATATAGACAGTGCGTAGAAGTAACATAGTGCATATTTCCCACCAGTCAAAATTACATTTTAATCCTTGAACATTGCCATACCATTATATTGATTGCTTGGATTTCGGTTGTGGTACGGGACATATTAAAATGCTTTCCATCATTTTGCAGGTGTTGTTGCTTTGTTTGCAAAGTGTGTTAGTTGAATCAATTGTTTGGAGCATGGCAAACAGGCAAAATGTATAGTACACATGAACTGCTTTCACTATTTGCATGACTGCTATTTATTTATTACTAACATGAACTTTATTGTTACACTTTTCAGTTACATTTGAGGCATGCCTGCGTACCTCATGTGTTGGTTGACATTAACATTAATTTGTCCACTGCGCAACGAACCCAAATATTGACCACTCCATTCAGAGCGCTTCTAAATATGCCAGACAATTAGCAAATCTCTGACGTACTACTGTGGGAGTTAGCTTGTCGATGGGATGACCAAAGTAGGGGGTTCAGAGTTAGAAGTTGGGTGGTTGGTTTTAATCCCATTGATGTATGTTTGGCGCTTAGACTGCTTGTCCGAGGTGAACGTCTCCAACCTGACGATGGAGGGGAATGTCACACATTGTCTTTGCTTGGGGGTGAAGCTGTCACCGTTGACAGAATTGTCCAACTGCTCCATGCGCATCAAGGTGATCATCGGGTGGATGATTTTTGTAGACTGTACATACTCATTGCATTTGGGGTGTTCTACTTTCCACAAACAGGCAAGCATGTGTACGGTGGCTCGACTAAGATGTTAGATGACTTGGATGCTCTAGGTAATTACTGTTGGGGTTTAGCAGTATATGATTACTTAGTTGATAGTTTAACCGTAGCCGCTTCAGTTGTCAAAAGAGGGGAGAATTCACGCCAAAGACACATAATATGGTGTGTAGCTATCCTTCAGGTATATATTTATAATATTTGAAAAATCATTGTAATTTTTTCGCATGCATGAATTTTATAGGCATATATCTATATTGACCTTCCTAGTAAAACTATGTACTTAAATCTGACAATTGCTTGATGTAGATTTGGGCTTTAGACCACCTGTCCATGTGGAAAACAGACAGTAACCCCCAATTGTTTCCGTTTCCACGATTTTTGAATTGGCAAAACGTGGGGAGCAGCAAGGCCAAGATTGATCTGGCATTTCGACACAATTTGGTAAGCATGGTTGAATTAGTGGGACCCTATAACATGTTTCGCAAGAAATAACTTTTTGTAAGCTAGTATTCTGTCAACATTTGATATTTGTGTGTTTCGTGTGTTTTGTGCATTATCAGATAATCGAGGATGTGGCTGCTACGACTGAAGAGATGCGGGTTGACATACTCAGAGAGGCATTGGTCGATGCACAACCCGAGTTTGGGCATGATGGAGCAAGGTTTTTTGATAGGGAGGATCATGCTAGTGAACTTCGTCGGGTGGTGGCGCAAAATACGTAGTTTGCGGAGAGGATTTCTGTTTTGGAGCAAGAACTGAGTATGTTGAAAGAAATAGTACTTCAGCATCCAGTGATGGCTCCCTCAACTTCAACTGCTGCCACAGATCATCCTGGAAATATACATGGACAAAATGATGCATTTTTTACGCCTTTCCATGGTGATAGTGAAGGGCATGAGGGTGGTTCTCAGCAAAGGCCTGGGTGTGCATCACCGTTGACAGTAAGAAGCCCACGGCTTCGTAGTCATACTGCTGCTTGGAATTTTGGTTAGTGTTGTTTGATTAACGTTAGAATTGCGTGGTTTTTACATATCACTTTCTTCTTTGTTTGACTTATCATATGCCTTTTAAGGTGAATCATCAATAAGCCTACCTCAAGAGAGTGATGCAGGTAATTGTCCAAATCTCCTTTCCACTGCCTCAAATGCTTTATATATACATAATTGTTAAACATCTAACCTGCTATCAGTTGTTACACAGATGGAATAATGTCCGGGTTGAAGCTGATGTTGAGGCTGTTACCACCGATAAGCCACCATCGAACATTGTCACTCGAGCAAAACGCCAACTGAGGAAGCGTGTGGAAAGTGCGTTCACGCGAACACCATATGTGTATCAGCTAAGGAAGAAGAAGAACACCCAGAAGTAACGAGTTGACTAATGGTTAATAGATATTAGGATGTGAACTTTGTAATGTGATTATAGTCTTTTGTTATATATTTGTGTAGAATGTTTGATTTTTTGGGTGAAAGTGGCTCCTTTGACTAGTTTCAAATAGTTAATGTATTGATAATCGGTAATGTGAAATGAGTTATTGTTGATTTTAGTTTTTTTTACATGGTACATGTATGAAGGTCACTAATATGTTATGCTTCATGTTATGTGAATGTATTTATTTGGTTATTTTTGATTGATTGGTAATGCTAAGTTGATTTTTAAACGAATATTACCCATTTCAGAATAAGACTTATGTCGATTACGTATGATTGGTGATGTTGATTTTAAAACAAATTGATTGGTAATGATGTTGATTGGTAAAACAAATTTTTATTCGTGATTAACCAACTTTGTTTCAAGGATGGAAAGGGTTGCATTCAAGTTGTGCATGCTCATTAACCAACTTCTGTAGCTCATTAACCACTTTTTTGTTCGTGATTAACCAACTTTGTTTCAAGGATGGAAAAGGGTTGCATTCAAGTTGTGCATGACCATTAACCAACTTCTGTAGCTCATTAACCACTTTTTTGTTCATAATTAACTAACTTTGTTTCAATGCTTCTGAAAATAGTTAGTTAACGAAGAACAAAAAAGTGGTTAATTGCCTAAGGAAGTTGGTTAACGAGGTCAAGGATGGATAGGGTTGCATTCAAGATGTGCATGACCATTAACCAACTTCTGTACCTCATTAACCACATTTTTGTTCGTGATTAATCAACTTTGTTTCAAGGATGGAAAGGGTTGCATTCAAGTTGTGCATGACCAGTCAAGCAACTTATGTAGCTCATTAACCACTTTTTTGTTCGTGATTAACCAACTTTGTTTCAATGCTTCTGAAAATAGTTGGTTAACAAAGAACAAAAAATTGGTTAATTGCCTAGGGAAGTTGGTTAACAAGGTCAAGGATGGATAGAGTTGCATTCAAGTTATGCATGACCATTAACTAACTTCTGTACCTCATTAACCACATTTTTGTTCGTGATTAACTAACTTTGTTTCAAGGATGGAAAGGGTTGCATTCAAGTTGTGCATGACTAGTCCAACAACTTTTGTAGCTCATTAACCACTTTTTTGTTCGTGATTAACCAACTTTGTTTCAATGCTTTTGAAAATAGTTGGTTAACGAAGAATTAAAAAGCGGTTAATTGCCTACGGAAGTTGGTTAATGAGGTCAAGGATGGATAGGGTTGCATTCAAGTTGTGCATGACCATTAACCAACTTCTGTACCTCATTAACCACATTTTGTTCGTGATTAACCAACTTTGTTTCAAGGATGGATAGGGTTGCATTCAAGTTGTGCATGACCATTAACCACCTTCTGTAGCTAATTAACCACTTTTTTGTTCGTGATTAACCAACTTTGTTTCAATGCTTCTGAAAATAGTTGGTTAACAAAGAACAAAAAAGTGGTGAATTGCCTACGGAAGTTGGTTAATAAGGTCAAGGATGGAAAAAGTTGCATTCTAGTTGTGCATGCCTAGTAACCAATTTTTGTAGGTCATTAACCATTACGTAAAGAAGTTAGTTAATAGCCATATATAAATATGTTCTTCCAGCATTTACCCTGTTAACCAAAGTTGGTTAATGAGGAACAAAATAGTAGTTAATGACCTATGGAAGTTAGTTAATAGGCATGCACAAATGCATCCCTTCCAGCCTTTATCCCATTAACCAACTTCTGTAAGTCATTAATCACTTTTTTGTTCTCTATTAACTAACTTTTTTCACAAGCGTAGAAATAGTCAAAATGATTAGTTTCCTTTGAAAACATGAAAATCTGATTTAGCCTTAAAAAATTAATGGTAACGGGCTCATGAGCCAGCCAACTCTTTGAATACTTATCCTTGGTATTGATAGCATGTGTAATCGACATTGAACTGATCTTGGGATGAGTAATATTCTTTTAAAAATCAAAATGGCATTACCAATCAAACAAAAATAACCAAACAAATACGTTCACATAATAAGTACCAAAAGATATAATTGTGCTTTATACATGTACAATTTTCATTGGATACCTTATAAACATGTACCAAAAAAATAGTTCTACCTGACTGATTGGGGTGAAATCTGCAAGTGTACGGTTTCGTCGTCAAGTAATAAAAAGATCGAATCCACAGGGACTATGTCTATGAATACTAATTAATTAATTAATTCAATTAAATTAAACAAAAGGAATGTGATTGTGGAGTGATAAGAACGTAGTAACCAAACAGTTAAATAAATAAAAATTAAAATGCAAGGTTGAGATCAAAAACAGAAATTGTTAAGGAAAAGATTTCAGATTCAAGAAAGCTTCCAGGATTGGGGTTAACCACAATGATACAAGACTCCTAATTGATAATCCTCTTATTAACACTTGAAATTCAATTGAAGGTGAATTACCCTAAATTAGTTAATGTTCCCTTTCAAGATACAAGAACCGTGCCCAATTAAACCAATTCCTACTCTCGTGGTAATTGAATTTAAATTGAACCCATTACGCTTTTTGGTAATTCATTAATCCTCGAAAGGCTAAACATACTCTCGTGATTTAAACCTTAAGTTCAATTCTTATAGTTCCAACACCTAGGTTCACCTTTCAGTACGTCCCTAGATATCTATGAGATGCAAATAAGTGGCCAGCAAATTCACATGAATAATCGCAATAAGGATTGAATCAACACCATTCAAGATTAATAAAAGGGGTAAACAATATCAATTAATCATCATCAATGTATCAAAGGGCATTGCCCAATCCTAGAAACAAAAGGAACTACTCAGACATGGAGAAGAAGAAACTAGAAATCAAGTTCCAAGAACATCTAAACCCGTAATCCTAGAGAGAAGAGAGGAAGATGAAGATCAAGAGCCTCCAATGTGCCTCCTTCCAAACCAAATTCGAACCCTAATGTTGTCTTCAGAACATCTATATATATCCCATGGGTTAAAACTGGTTCAAGCCCATCAGAAAAGAGAAAAACGGACTTAAAAATCTAACACGAACACCGAACCACGACCGTGGTGGGTACCACGGCCAGGCCGTGGTCAGTTCTGGACTTAGAGTTCTCAACCAGACTCTCAACCACAGCCGTGGTGGCCACCACGGCCAGGCTGTGGTTGTCTCTGGACTTCCCCTTTTGCTTTTTCACGTAGCTGCTCGATCCATGGCCGTGGTTCAGGCCACGGGCAGATTGTGGAACTCTCTGGAATGAGCTTTTTGTCCCAAATTGCTACCCTTTAAGCTCCAACTTCAATTGTGCAAGCTTTCCATCCATTTCAAGGCCAATTAAGCATCAATCCTGCACAACACCAAAAACACCGCAGTTATCCGAACTAAAGGGAAAAACAAACAAAAAGGGAAACGAAAATGCCTAGAATGTATAAAAATGCATGCAAACACATGAACAAAATATGATGTTGTTTCACACACATCAAAATACCCCCAAGCTTAAGATTTTGCTTATCCCCAAGCAATAACTAAGACCAACTAAGAAATGGGATTATGAGACAATAATGAATGAGGAACCCGAGAAAACATCTAACCAAGCAATAGGCAAAGACAAACCAAGAATTAGAAAGGTAATCAAAATCAAGTCCAATTAGAGGCTAAAGTTCTCAGAAATCATGCTCCTCACTAAATTAGGATCACTCAACTAACACACTCAAAGTGTTTAAGGATTAAGACAATGCGCTCAATATTCTCCAAAGAAAATGCACTTCCATAAGCTTGATAAGAGACCAAATTTCCACTAATAATCAGCATGAATGCAAGAATCAAAAGGTCTTTCAAGGGATATAATGGGGCCATGGGAATGATGTCAGGAAGGATAAAGAAAGGAGGGTATGCACAAAGGGCTAACAACATTTTCAACAAGCACAAGAAACCTAATAGAACATACATGGAGCAAAGACAGTTTTCAATCAAGGCATAATTCCACATTTTCTCCCTTTCTTTTCAAGCTTTCATCTCAAGCTTTCATCTCAAACTCAGATTGCTCCATTCAATATTCTAAATGATCACCGACAATGTATCATCTAGGCATCAAGAAAACAATTATACAATAAGCTCAAAATGGGCAACTAGTGGATGAAAGTGTAATAAATTCAGAAGGCCAAAAAAATACCTAAGATGCCTTAATCACATTCAAGCATGCAAACCAAGATTTCGCCTCAAAATGGTTTTAAATCAAGTTCTAGAGCACAAAATCAATGAGGAATGACCACTCAACACAAAGAATGGGATGAAAAATCATATAGTGAATAAATCTCATACAAGCTCAAAACTCACTTTTAGAGGTTCAAAAATCAATGAGAAGCACAAATTCAGAGAACATATGCTAATTATTAACTATCAAGAAATCACCTCCACTATCAATTAAAGACAATGCCTGTTGCCTACCACAAGAATCAATAAATTGGGTTCCAAATCAATTATCATCTCAAAATCCCCAAAAGAGAGGGGGACAAGGTTCAACTAAAAAGCAGAAATATAAGATGGTGTGAAAATGCAACAAGAAAATGCAATGCAAAATGAGATATGGGAATGCATGATAATGAGGATAAAAATAAAAATGAAAAATAAATACCCCCAAGCTTAGACCTTACATTGTCCCCAATGTAAAAATCTAAAACTATGGAAGGAATAAATGAAAAGAACTCACTGCGGTGGTGGAAAAAGGAGACGTGTAGCCATGAACTCGAACATCCAGTCTAAAACTCCATTTTTTTTTTTTTTTGTGGCCGCTTGACTATATACATCCCCCTACAAAGGCTCCGAACTCAGGGAGGCACCAAAGCCGACTCAACAATAGCTAACTAAGAAACAAAAATAAAAAAGTGTTAATCAATAAAAATAAGAAAATAAAGGAAAAGAGATAGAATGTTGGGTTGCCTCCCAAGAAGCACTAAGTTATAGTCATTAGCTTGACTGTGAGTTTGTTCTATGCTCAGGTGATGTCAATAGAGTGGTACTCAGTCCCCACTCCATCTTCATAGTGTTGCACTCTCTGGCCGTTTATTAGAAATGTCTTCTGGCCTTCTATCTTCACCTCAAGCACACCATAGGATAAGACTCGAACAATCTCATATGGTCCAGACCATTTCGACCAAAACTTACCTGGACAGAAATGTAGAAGCGAGTTATCAACAAGAACTTTATCCCCTGGTTTAAATTCACGCTTCTTAACACATTTGTCATCCCGCTTCTTTGGTCCTTTCTTGCAGGGCTTGACCTTCTCGAACTTGGAAGCAACCTTGGGCAAGGTCTCCTCTAATACAGCATGAGTCACAGATTCCTGCATATCTGAAAGTACAACTCTGTCCACATCATCAGTAGCATCTATGCGATTACATGAATTAGAGGAATTAACATTTTTTTCAGAATTGAAAACATTAAAAACTACTTCCTCATTATTCAATCGCAAAGTCAATTTCCCTTCGTGGACATCAATAATTGCCCTTCCAGTGGCGAGGAATGGTCGCCCAAGTATGAGCGGCATTTTAGCATCTTCTTCCATGTCAAGCACAACAAAATCAACAGGTATAAAAAACTTACCCACTCTAATAGGAACATCTTCCAAGATGCCAACGGGGTACTTGACGGACCGATCCGCCAACTGGAGTGAAATAGTTGTGGGTTTCAGCTCACCCACCTCCAACTTCTTGCACATAGAAAGGGGCATAAGACTGACACTAGCCCATAAGTCACACAGAGCTTTATCAAAATTTGTGTTACCAATCAAGCAAGGAATAGAGAAGCTACCTGGATCTTTTAGCTTAGGAGGCAATTTATTTTGAATTAAAGCACTACACTCCTCAGTTAAAGCTACGGTCTCATATTCATCAAGCTTTCTCTTATTAGACAAAATGTCCTTAAGAAACTTAGCATAGGTAGGCATTTGTTTCAACGCCTCAGTGAAGGGTACATTAATGTACAATTTCTTAAGGACCTCTAGGAACTTCCCAAATCGCATATCTAGCTTGGCCTTAGCCAATCTTTGAGGGAATGGCACTTGGGGTTGGTGGTTCAGGGGGTACATACTTAGACACCTTTTCATTAATTTTCTCTTCCTCTAAGGGTTGTGTCTTAGTGTCTTTTTCCTCATTCCCCTCATCTTTGTCACTAACCTCCTTATCCTTGGAATCCTCTAGGTTCTTACCACTTCTCAAACTAACAGACATGCAGTGTTCATTACCTGGATTCATTTCAGGCTGACTAGGAAATTTACCTTGTTGCCTATGTGAAGTGCCTGCAAGTTGGGCAATATGAGTTTCTAACAATTTATTATGAATGACTAAATTTTCAACTTTAGATGACAACTCTCTAATGGCCTCAGTCACAACTTGCCCATGTTGCCTAAACTCCTCATTTTGCTTAGCTTGACTCTCAACAAAATTCTCAAGAAAAGACTCAAGTTTAGAGTTTTGTACCTGTTGGAGTCCAGAAGAGGGTTTACCACTACCTTGCCCTGCTTGGTGTTGACTATTCTGGTAGGAGAAGTTGGCATGTGACTTCCAACTGGGGTTATAAGTTTGAGAATATGGATCATTCCTCCCCTTTTGGTTGAAGTCATGGAAATTGTGGCATGATTCCACTTGCTCCACCAGTGCACCTTGTGAGGAACCAATTCCAACTTGGCATTCAACACCTATGTGTCCCTGTGCTCCACAAATCTCACAAAAATTGTTAGAGGCACCTATGGCATTTACATGAGCCTTTTCAAGCATGTCAAAACGTTTATTCAAAGAATCAAATTTTGACATAATTAAATCAACTCCGTCTACCTCAAACTTACCTCCCGAGAGTTTTCTCGGGTTATTACCTCTTTCATTTGCCCATTGGTGATGATTTGTGGCAACACTCTCAATGATCTCATAGGCTTCGTCGGTCTTCTATTCATCAAAGCTCCACCGGTGCGGAGTCTAGAGACACCTTCGAAGAATATTCTAGCCCATTATAGAAGGTGTGGACGATCAACCATTTTTCTAACCCATGGTGTGGCGGGCTTCAGCAAAGCCTTATATCTATCCCAAGCTTCCGACAATGATTCACCATCTTTCGAACAAAGCTTGTGATTTGGGTCCTCGATGAGCGGTCTTGGATGGTGGAAAGAATTTGTTCAAGAAAGTTTGCTCCAATTGGTCCCAAGAAGTGATGGTCTCGGCGGAATTGACCTCAACCAAGCCCTAGCTCTATTTCTCAATGATAATGGAAATAGGCGAAGGCGAATAGCATCAACAGAGGCACCTTCAATCTTGAGGGTCTCACGAGAATTCCAAGAACATATCCACATGATCGTTTGGGTCCTCTCGATGGCAATCCTCCAAACCGGTTCTCGCCTTATCATGGTGAGTAAAGCGGGTGGTATGGTGAACTGTCTAGCTTCAATGTCTGGCCGAGCAATTCCAGAACGCAAACCCCGAGCATTAGGGGTTGCATACTCTTTAAGAGGTCTATTATCAGCAGGTGCAGCCATGACAAGCGTTGGCTCAAGTTTATCTCTTGCTCTTTGGCTTTGTTGTCTTCTCCTTCGCGAAGGGTTCTTTCAATTTCAGGATCACCTTCTTCAAGAGTCCCAAAACATCTAGTTCTTCGCATAAACAAGAGAATTACCTGTAGACACTCAAAGAGAAAATAAGAAAGTAGTAAAAAGGTTTAAAATAATTAAATTAAAAATTTAAGCGATATTCAAGAAGAACAGGTCCCGGTCCCAAGTAACGGCGCCAAAAACTTGATTGGGGTGAAATCCGCAAGTGTACGGTTTCGTCGTCAAGTAATAAAAAGATCGAATCCACAAGGACTATGTCTATGAATACCAATTAATTAATTAATTCAATTCAATTAAACAAAAGGAATGTGATTGTGGAGTGATAAGAACGTAGTAACCAAACAGTTAAATAAATAAAAATTAAAATGCAAGGTTAAGATCAAAAACAGAAATTGTTAAGGAAAAGATTTCAAATTCAAGAAAGCTTCCAGGATTGGGGTTAACCACAATGATACAAGACTCCTAATTGACAATCCTCTTATTAACACTTGAAATTCAATTGAAGGTGAATTACCCTAAATTAGTTAATGTTCCCTTTCAAGATACAAGAACCGTGCCCAATTAAACCAATTCCTACTCTCGTGGTAATTGAATTTAAATTGAACCCATTACGCTTTTTGGTAATTCATTAATCCTCGAAAGGCTAAACCTACTCTCGTGATTTAAACCTTAAGTTCAATTCTTATAGTTACAACACTTAGGTTCACCTTTCAGTACGTCCCTAGATATCTATGAGATGCAAATAAGTGGCCAGCAAATTCACATGAATAATCGCAATAAGGATTGAATCAACAACATTCAAGATTAATAAAAGGGGTAAACAATATCAATTAATCATCATCAATGTATCAAAGGGCATTGCCCAATCCTAGAAACAAAAGGAACTGCTCAGACATAGAGAAGAAGAAACCAGAAATCAAGTTCCAAGAACATCCAAACCCGTAATCCTAGAGAGAAGAGAGGAAGATGAAGATCAAGAGCCTCCAATGTGCCTCCTTCCAAACCAAATTTGAACCCTAATGTTGTCTTCAGAATATCTATATATACCCCATGGGTTAAAACTGGTTCAAGCCCATCAGAAAAGAGAAAAACGAACTTAAAAATCTGACACGCACACCGAACCACGGCCGTGGTAGGTACCACGGCCAGGCCGTGGTCAGTTCTGGACTTAGAGTTCTCAACCAGACTCTCAACCACGGCCGTGGTGGCCACCACGGCCAGGCCGTGGTTGTCTCTAGACTTCCCCTTTTGTTTTTTCACGTAGCTGCTCGATCCATGGCCGTGGTTCAGGCCACGGGCAGGCCGTGGAACTCTCGGAATGAGCTTTTTGTCCCAAATTGCTACCCTTTAAGCTCCAACTTCAATTGTGCAAGCTTTCCATCCATTTCAAGGCCAATTAAGCACTAATCCTGCACAACAACACCAAAAACACCGCAGTTATCCGAACTAAAGGGAAAAACAAATAAAAAGGGAAACTAAAATGCCTAGAATGTATAAAAATGCAGGCAAACACATGACTAAAATATGATGTTGTTTCACACACATCACTGACCATTTACATAACCTTATATAATTATGTACACATTATATGTACTATGTCATTCACTAAACTATACAAACAATCTATTCCAAAAAAATACATAGGTTGGTTGCTTTACTTACAACAAAATAAATGTTTAAAATAATAATAAAAACTAACATATTACTATGTCATCATAATTCACCCTTTGCCACTCCCATGCATTAATCTCATCAAAAGTGGCCAAAAAATATTGATTTCAGCTAGCACTAATCTTTGAACCCATTATAGGTAAATCGACCGTTGCCCCATAAACCTGCAACACCAAAGTTAATTGCCTTAGTCTTTCAAACTAAACATTAACCCCAATAAAAACTGTTAAAAATATAATTAACTGAAAGAGTTAAGTACAACGTCAGTGTTACTCGGCTCGTGTTTCTTCAAATTGCCTGGAATAACTACTCATGGCAAAATTCATGTATGAAATCTCACTACTGGCAGCCTGAAAAAAACATTTAAAAAAGTCAACTACAACCACTTGTAGAACCTAAATTTAGCATACGTTTCACATGCCTTTGGGCCACTGGTGAAATCATGTTGAAAATCTGCAAGTAATGATAGAGAACTTTGTGCTGGACTTTCTGCCAACTGCGAAGTCCAACAATTATCTTTGTAATCATCATCATTTGTGTTGAGGTCAACAACTTTTGACTGTAAGGGAGAAATATAACTAAAGTTAAATTATAAATTCTTATAAAAGTTTACACATAAGAATGACTCCATCAATACTACTCCAAATCATAACAATCACTTCAACACTAATTACAATTTAAATTTAATTTCTGTGCACACACACACCACGGTACAACCATCATCTCGTTTTCCAAGAGTCATAATTTCCATAGATGAGCATACATGTAACTTGTTTCCATTGATCTGACTCATGCTTCCCTCAATACTCTCCTACATAAACCAACACAAATAAGTTAAAAATATATTTCATAATATATGCGCTCTTTCCAAGAGAGTTAACAGTAAACAGTTGTTCTATACACTAAGAAAATATATCCAAGTGCACTCACATCAATTGTGAACATGTGTGAACTTTGAAGTGTTGTCTTTCTCTTTTTCCTCACAATTTGGTCAACTTTTGATACTTTTCTATTTGATCGAGGGCGGCCTTTACGTGCAACACGTAATGGACTATGAATCACACTGGATGACTCCTTGGTTTGACTGCTTCCAGTACCAATCACATTACCTATTTTGTGTTGACCTTTATGACATATGACATTATTGTGGTTCAATGTAGCAATCGACTGCACCTTGCCTTTACATGCACGCAATGTTTGAAGAAAAAAATCACTAGCATTGTCACACTCCGCAGCAACTTCGGCAACCTCGTAAAACTCCTTCAATAAATTATCAAATCTTTGCATTTGAGGCTGCAACTGTTTCACATCATAACTGCTCTTGATGTATGCATGTTTCCGTCTTATATTTTTGCTCCATCTTGGCAAAATATATTTCGAAGGCATTTCCTTCACCCTTTCTTGCGCAAGGACGGCAAGAGAATGTCTACACACAATGCCTTTGAACTCAAACAAGAAGCATTTGCATCTAACATCATGATTGTTGCGATTAAATACCACCTCTACTGGTCTTTCATACATCCAACTACTACCATCTCCTCTAACACATCATAAGTACAGATTTCATCCTCAACACATTTAATGCAAATAGAACAATTCATTTTACCCCTAAATTCAGCTTGAACCTCATTAAACTTTGCATGGGTATACTCGCCTTGGAATTGCCTCTCAATCATAGAGTTTGACCCACACGCAATAATGCTATTAAATGATCGACAATCTGCCTCATATTCCTTTTCTGCCTTATTGTGGAGAGCATTATCATACTGCCTTACAAATTACTGCAGAGTTGTTGTTGAGTTTATATACCCATCAAAAAATGCGTTAATGCTCTCGCTCCTCTAAGTCGTTGACATTCCAGCCCAAAAATCTTTCTTCAAAAAGATCAGGACCCATTTATGTCGCTCATTGTACAACCCACTCAACCATTAGGTCATGTTGTTGGATGAAAGTAACCCACTTTCCTTCAAATTCAGCCTCTGACAACGAATCATAAACTGTATTTTTCATTGCATCCTTGATACTGTTATATTCACCATAACCTTTCAACTTCTCCAGGATTTTTTTCATGATATGCCATAAGCACCATCGATGGAGAGTAGTAGGTAACACTATCTGGATTGCATTTTTCATGGCCTTGCATTGATCAGTGATAATACCGTTTGGAGCTTTACCTGACATACAATTAAGCCAAGATTCAAACAGCCACACAAATGAATCAGTGTCTTCGGTAAATAGTAAACCACATCCTAGCAAAATTGATTGCCCATGATGATTCACACCAACGAATGGAGCAAATGGCATGTCATACCTATTTGTCAAATAGGTTGTGTCAAACGTCACAACATCTCCAAACGATTCGTAAGCAGCTCTACTTCTTGCATTAGCCCAAAAAACATTCTTCACGTGAAAGTCATCATCCAAATCTATAGAATAGAAGAAATGACTATTTTGTTGTTGCATCTATGAAAAATAACTCTTTAGAGCCTTACCATTACCCTCCTTTCCAATTGCACGTCTTTTCCTCCCAACATAGTTTCTCATGTCTCGTTCAATAAATGGTAAATTATCATACCCTCCTACATCATGAACAAGAGAACGGAAGCTCTTGTTCAGCCTCACACCTGCTTCATTGTTGATCTCTATTCTTCTCTTCACGTGCATGCTGATGTTTCTGTTTCCTTGGAACATCCTTGCCTTCGCAGGGCTAAGATCATAAGAGTGGTCAAGTACAGCTTTTTTTATGCACCAAAGTCCATTTTTGTTCAAACCAACAGTTATCTTCGCTTGACAGTTCTTCTTGATTATTGGATATGTATTCAAATCATTTGGTACTGTTGACACACAACTCCCTTCTCGTGAACATGCTAGAATGAAGTATTTTAACTCTCTATCATCTCGTTTTCTTGAATTTCTAATGATGAAATCAAATCGCTTTGCTTTAGCATACTGTCGATAGAATGACTTAACGGCAACCACCGAAGGAAATATAATACCTGCTGCAGGCTCACAAGGTTCAGATTGCTCATTGCAGCTATAACTCATAATTAACTCAGCTTCATTTGCTTCTTCATTACTTTGAGCACCGCCACCAACATCATCTAACACCCCACCGCCATTCACAGTATTTTCATCCTCCATGGAAGCATCTATTTCCAATTCCATTAACCTGCACATGTAAAACTCACGTTACCATCCAAAAAATCAGCAAGTGAAAAGCATTTTATCTATCAATGGTCAACAAATTTTTCAAAGTGACTATACGACATGGTCTTTCATATTATATATGAGTTAAAGTTATAGTAAAGAAAAATGTGACTACTATTTTACTACATTTTTTACTCTTGGTTAACAAGGTAAAAATTTATGATTAATAACGTGTATATGTTGGTTACTGGGTTGAATCATGGTCAGTGGTTAAGCCGTTAACCATCCACTACACGTCATTAACCATAAATTTATACCTCATTAACCAAGAGTTATAAATGGTGTAAAAAAAAGTGACATGATAAGCAACAGAATCAATAAACACAAGTAACCATCTAACATGCCACAAAGATAATAGGCCAGCAAAGAATCCAACCCCTCTCATTTACATGAAAAATTAAACCCATCCACAGGTCATTAATTTCCCAACAACAGGACAAAGTAAAAACTGCAGGAACTGACCTTTAAAGTCACATTTTTACATGGTTTAGTGCTGTAATTGATATGCAGCAACAGTATAGGCACCTAGTTTATCTCTGTTAATTTATTCATCTTCTGTGCACAATTAATCCTAACAGTATTGCTTCTTTATTGTTTATATATTTGCACTCTACCGAGTAGTCAAATCATAGAAGGTAGAACAAGCAATATATAGGTTAGTCTGTTAATTTTCTGGTCATTTGGACCAAAAGAACTTTGTATGTGCTTCAAAGAATAGTGAAGAATATATCTTTGTTGTCTTTCTTCTCTAAATCTGATATCACCAATGCCAAATTCATCCAAAATATATATATTTAAGCATTAAAAGTATGATGCTTAGTTAGGAGAGTTAAGTATGCCATAGTTATCTTGCAAGGTTTAAGGGATTTAACAATGACAGTTAAAATACCTCAAGAATCATAAGTCTTTATGATGTACTTGAAATTTCTGCTTGTTAAAAGCAAACTGGCATCTACTTTATCTAATCAAATTATTATACATGAAGAAGCAATAATACAAAGCTCTGTCTGAATATTGATGGCAAATGACAAAGTAAGTTTTTAAGCATTCATATAAAAGATTTTTCATGATTTGAAGTCTAATTTTTGTGATGATAAAGTGTATTTCATAAGCCTTAGGTTTTGATTGTAAACCCCTAATCACGCAACAGGTTAAGCTCATTTTAAGCAAATTGTTAGGAAGAATTTAGTTAAGCAATGATTCCATTGTCTATGCCTAGTCCTTTAGACTTCTATTTTAAGAGAAAAAGAAAGAAGGAAAACTTAGTATGCCAATGTGATTTTACTGTGATTACTTAACCTAGTTGTCTTAGATAGCTAAATTAACCAAGATTATAAAAGTATGACTCATTAGTATACTTTGCTAAAGGGAAGGAAAAAATATCTAATCTACTCAAGCAAGCATCTCTGTAGCTAGGACCAATACTAGGATATCCTGCTTACTAGCTAACTATATATACTTATTCTAGTAAGAAGATTATGTATGATTAAGTTAGAGTTAAACCAAAATGAGTTCTCATCCACCCAAATAAAGCCATAGAAAAATAAATAATTAAATTTCAAAGTAGATCACTATTAAATGTTTTCCTTATGCAAAAAAAGACATTTTGAATGCCAAGAACAGTTTAGAACATAACGCAATGCATCTTGTGGTTTGGGTTAAGAAGGATTTTATAACTTGAGTGAATTTGGTTTCAAGGTATATATGTTTTCCTTAATTTGTGTTAATCAGTTACAAGGCATTTGATGAAATCAATGGACTTGAAGTTGCATGGAGCCAGGTTCGGATTAATGAGGTAATACAGTCACCAGGTAACTTAGAGAGACTATACTCAGAAGTGCAACTCTTAAAGTCATTGAAGCACAATAACATAGTAAAGTTCTACAATTCTTGGATTGATGACAAGCACAAGACTGTTAACATGATTACTGAGTTGTTCACCTCGGGGAGCCTCAGACAGTATGTTCACTACCTTCTATAAACATATTTAATCTCTTTTTCTCTTTTATTGTGAAATTATCCTTTTTGTTAGTGGATTTGATGTATGATTTAGGTATCATAAGAAACACAAGAAGGTTGACATGAAGGCTGTTAAAGGATGGGCAAGACAGATTTTAATGGGTCTAAATTACCTCCACAACCGTAACCCACCAATTATACATAGGGACCTGAAGTGTGATAATATATTTTTATAAATGGTCACCAAGGAGAAGTTAAAATTGGAGATTTGGGGCTGCCAACTCTCTTGGAGCAGAATAATGCCAAGAGTGTAATTAGTGCATTGTTCTGTTTCCCTTCATTTTATTTTTCTGATAATTTCTTTTCAACCTCTATGACACTGCCCAAAAATTTATTAAGTCTACCCATCTCATAACATTACGCTTCCTATCATGTAGTGACCATTTAGAACATTACTAAGTTTAAGTTCTTCACTACATGTTCTATTCAGAAACAACTTTTACGTATCTAATGGAGAAAGTACCTTGATGAAGCCACAGAGGGCAGCGAAGGCAGTGGTGTTGCGGAGCTTCGAGCTGGCCACGAAGGCAACAACACTATGCGGGGCTTCGTGTGCGGACGGCGAGCTGTGGGCAACAGAGATGCGACGGAGATGAGAGGGAGAGGGAGTGAAAGAAGTCAGAGATGGAGAAGGTAAAGAGAGAGGGGGAAAATGAGAGAGAGAGGGAAATGATCATATATTTGCATTTCTCTTTTTTTTAAAATGACAATTTCTGACATAGCAAATGTGTTAAAATGAGCGTGGTTACTGTTAATGGTAAGAGCATCATTTTCTTATTTTTCCTATCCAACAAGTAGTGTTCCATAGCTTTGATCCTTTGAATTGACCAAAGTACCCAAACCTACACCTACACCCACGCCCACGCCCACGCCCACGCCCACGCCCACGCCCAAACCAAAAACCTTCACTCCCTCTTCACTCACACAGTCACAGTCCCTTCCCTTGAGAAATTTCAGGGCTTAGTTACCTTTTCTACACCCTCACCGAATGGCCTCTCATTACCACCACCACCACTCTCACCCCCATCACCAAGCCCCTCCTCCTTCCATCCACTGCTGCTGCAACCCTTCTTACACTTGTTGCACCACCCCACCCCACCACCCTTCTCCACCACCACAGGACCACCTTGTCCAAGCTATAGCCTCACTCCTTTCTCAAACACATCCTATTCTCACTCATCTCAACCTCCACTACCCCAAATCTCACCGCCACAATAACTTTCTCAATCAAACCTGTCAGCACCAACACCAGCAGCAAACCCACTCCACAATCTCCTCCCTCCTCCAACGCATCGAATCCCTCGAATCCTCTCTCAACCATTACACCCACCACTCTTCTCACTCTCTTCGTGACACTGCAGCACGCATAATCCAAACCCATTTCCGTTCCTTCCTCGTTTGCAGATCAAGAACCCTAAGAGACCTCAAACACCTCGCTTTTATTAAGTCCACCTTCAACGCCCTCAAATCCTCGTTCTACAATGACACCCACTTCGATTTCGCTGCCCTCTCCCACAAAGCCATGGACTTGCTCCTACAACTCGATTCCATTGAGGTAATTTAGTGCATGTTTGTATTTGCTTAATTCTCAGGAAAAAATTGCTTTTCTTTTTCAAAAGTTCAATTAGGAAGATTTTTATAAACTATTTAGAACACAAAAATAGTTAATCAAAACACACACTTAATCATGGGATTTTTTTTTTCCTTTTTTGATTTGTAATTTCCTTATTGTTTTTTTGGTTTACCGTAATGATTTTCAATCTCGTTTCTAGGGTTGTGATCCAATGATTGTGGATGGGAAAAGGTCGATTAGCAGAGATTTGGTTCAGTTTTTGGACTCCATTGAAAGGGTTGTTGTGAAGAAGCATTTGTTTTATGTTAAAGCAGCAAAGAGTGCGAGGTTTGGACATAAAATTAACAAATCCCGAGATTCAGTTGATGATGAGAAGAGGAAACTGTTGCAGAATTTGAGGGCCAGGGTTGAGAAGATTAGCAGATCGTGTAAGGTTTCTGCAAATGATGAAGTTGAAGAAGATTCAGAACCTGAGGGCATTCATCATGTTGATGATAATGATGATGGTGATGAAGTCCCCAGTGTTTTGATTTGTAGAAGGAATGGGGTGTCTCCAAATAAAAATGGGGTCTTTGTTCAAGGGCAAGGAGTTCAACCTAGAGTGAAGAAAAGTGTGAGATTTACAGAGAATGGGAAAATTTCTGAGGTTTGTAGCAGCGGCATTTATGAACCGGATCTAAATGGGGATGTCACTTGCTTGGATGGAAGTTCATCTAGTGATGACCAAGGAGAGGTTTTAGAGAATGTTGGTTGTGCAGTTGAAGATGTTGTGGATTCATCTCAGGGTGCTGAGGATGATGAGGAAGTCTTGGTGGAGAATGGAGGATCAACACGTAGCAGTGAGGATGGGGAAAGGAACTCTAGAAGGGATCTCAAAAATGATGGCAGAAATATAGGGAAAGGGCAGCTTCAGGCGCACCAAGAGAAGTTTTTGTTCTCTGCTCCATTGCCTCTTAAGATGGAAAACCGAGCCGACTTGATGAAGAGTAGAGGTGTGAGAATTTTGACGTGAAAGGCCATAACTTGATCATGTAAGACCTAGTTCACATTTGATTTGTATTGTTTAATTGTATTGTAGGAGTGTTTGATTGGACTTCAGATTGGTAGAGCTCATTCGGTGTCTAATTGGTCGTTGGTTCTATAAATGGACTTGTAATGTTCCACTTGTTGTTTATTAGTTTCAGATTATCTGCCGTTTCCTAACATTCTGTGAAGCAACCTTATTTGTTTTCTCAATGTTAGTATTAGTGACATGACAATTGCCACATTTCTTTCTGGCTGATTGACTTAACCAGAAAAATAGGCTTACTAACCTTGCCACAGATCCATTCAGATTTTCCAAAACATAAAGTTGATGGAACCTTAAGAGAAACATTGAGCCATGGAGCCGATATGATATAGTAGTCATGAAGCAGCATATACTTCCATTGGTAGAAACATATCAAAGAACGAGTTTCCTACGTCAAACAGCAAGTACGGTCAACTCTGCACAAATTTCCCGCATCAGTTAGTGAAGAACTCACCATCTTACGCATAACGTGAAAAGAAAAAGATGATTAATGCCAAGGGCTATATATGGCAGAAGAGTAAGAAGGCAATGTGATTTCATAATCTATTTGACTAATGGGAAGCCACTAGGTCATATTGAACACATTGAACAAACGCCTGCATTTATGACTCACAGCTCACTAGTCAAATACTACGTTCTGTAACGATTATATCTAGTGAAAATCACCACACCGTTGAGAGAAACAAAATGTTAAAAACAGGGGAAATACAAAAGAAGAAAATCACATCATTATTTGCATGAATGATACACTTGGAAAGACAAAGCCAGTGGGCTAAACCCCCCACAAAAATGTGCTACGGAAAAGTAAAGAAAATGAAGGATAAGCATCGAATGGTTAAAGCTTAAAAAATGTAGAATTTAACGGGTGAATCCTTATTTTAATTTCTGAAATTGTTAACATCAATCATATTTATCTCTGATTTGAGAAAATTAATATATTAATCTTTAAAATTGTAATTTGTACGATCAAATTAATCCTTGATTGATTAAAAAACGATTAATGTAAAGAACTAATATAACTTATTTTTTCATGTTTAAAGATTGATATATTAATTTTCTTATGTCAATCTTAAGTCAAAGGCTAATATAACCGGTGTTAACAACTTTAAAAATTAAAATGAAGATTCACTCAGAATTTAACAATAGGAAAGAAAATTGCCGAAAGAATGGCTCAATGTCTAACTGACTTATACGTTTGATTGATGAAATATTTTGATGAGTTAAACTATATCCTTTTAATACTTAATATAAAAAATATTAAATAAAAAAATAAATACATTTAATACTTTATTTATTTAATAATCAAGAGAATTAATAAGTAAATTTGAAGTGCCTCTACTAGCTGTAACCTTTCCAGCAACACCATCCACCACCAGCTTACCCCAAATCAGCAACAGAACCCGCCAACCTGCCCAACCTCCAATGACCCACTGCCGGCCGCCTCTACATGCGTCCCCACGCGCACATTCCACATTCATTCGAGTTGAATGGAAAGTGGAAATCTTTTAGAGGGTTATTGCTTGTTAATTTAAAAGACAAACAGAATAATCCACCTTAACAAGAGCACACTTTGCCTTGTCAGTGCTGCATCATCAAATTATTATGGTGAAGGAGAACATCATCATATCAAAAATCAAGTAAAATTGTCAAGTCTACAGACAGACCAACTAAATTACTCATTCTAACAACTTAACACCGGTTTCACATTTATTATTAGGGAATGCCATTCTACTTTAAAGAACACATACATAAACTAGTCCTTCAAAGAATTGAGTGTCGGATATTTAAAAAGCAATTATTGCTTTCCCAGAGAAACTTGAAACCTCAAGATTTGCACTTCATAGTCAATTCCATAACAGATGAATGCAGAGGAAAGGTAACACACATTTCTGGTTTGTCCTCTCCTCAACAGAACTTAAAGAGTCATACTTAGAACCTGCAGTAATTCCAATCATGAAGGAGTGAATACAGCCTCCTACTAGCAAACAGAAAACAGACATGATGCGGAAGCAATTGAACAAAATGAACCTTAACTTACTGTTCATGCTACAGCAACAGCAGCTTACATTTCTTCTGTCTTTTTCCTATTTTGGTTTTGGGTACCTTTTTTTTTTCAAGAGGAGTTCTGTCTATAAAAAAGGATCTAAATCTTGTTAAAATGTTTCCTTAAATTTTCCATGGTTTTGCAGACCAGAAAACCAGCCTCACTTATCCTGTTTTCAATGTCATTTGTGCACACAGTTGTATATGATCAAATTATAGAGATGATAAGCAAATTGTGCACCATGATCATTAGCCTACGCTATTATTAGCTAGGGCATAACCACAAATTGGACTGGCTCATGTCCAAGCAGCCCACACATGATAAGGTTATTAATTCACTAGCAAATAGAAGGCATAATAATAGATTATACAGTAATATATGGTGGATAAAATTTCAAATGATGTACAATTTGAGCCAGGATTGTTTCAATACTAGAAGTGGCAGATTACAAATATGAATAGGAGTATAGGTAAACCAATACCAAGACTAAATTATTCTAGACAATTTTGACATTCTATAGCAAATAGCACTGTTTTCAGAACTGGACCGGAACAGCCAGTCGGACCGGGAAAACCTGGAACCGGTCCTCTAACCCGTCCGGTTAAGCCTCCAAAGCTTGTATGATGAGAATCGGTTTCGGAACCGGTGAACCAGGCTAGCCAAACCGCTTGAACCGGTCGCAGTTTGGGAGGTTGGACTGGTTCTAGTGCAACTTGAAAATTCACAAAATTTCCTCTGAGAAGTGTCAAACCTGGGTCCTGACTCTGTAAGGAGAGCATGCAACCACCAAGCTAATGCTCCTTGTTGTGTGATAAAGTCATATTATTTAAGACATTGTATTGACAATAATAACATTTCTGAAGACTTTGTTTATGATAGGGCACAATAACGTCATTTGATCTATGCAGCCGACCCTACCTAGTGGAAAAAGACTTTGTTGTTGTTGTTGTTGTATTGACAACAATAAATATGGAGTAAATGTTAAAAAACAAGGAGCCAAGATTTGAACCTGGACTATATCTTATATTAAAGGACACTGAACCATGGTTATCAAATCATGAATCAAATCGCGAATCGAAAGGCCAATTTTCTGAATCGTGAATCGAAACATATTTTTATGATCAATTATTAAAATAACATAAGATATATTTTTAACATAATAAAATTGTAAAACTATGTATAAAAATAGAATAATTTCTTTATTTCCATCAATTATTGAGAATTTTTCATAATTTTCCCTCTTTCAAAATTAATTACTATTTACTCCAGTAAAAAAATAATAATTACTATTTATTAGAACCTTAGTTATTGGTGTTTTTTCATAATTTTCTCTCTCTCAACATTAATTACTATTTACCAGCACCTGGTATTAGAAACCATAATTTTTTTTCAGCCACCCCTTTAGTTTCTCTCTCCTCTGCCACAGACCATCTCAAATCTACAAATTTGAGGTGTGTTTCACCTCCCATCAACCCCACCACCCTCATTGCCAGTGCCAAACCGTCCAACCACTGGAGGCTCATCGTTGTCAGAGCATCCACGCACCGATCGCCAGTCCTCTGCTTCTATTCATCTAGCCAGCGCATGACGACGCGTCTGAGCCCTTTTTCGAAAGCCATCTTCTCAGACCTCTCCGACGACAAGATTCCGGCCACACCCACCGATTTCCGCCTCAGTTTGTCGGTCCACAGTGGCTGTTTGGCTCCCTATTCCTTCGAGATCTGTATTGTTGGAAACAAAACAGAATCGAGATTCCTACGATTCTGGCATGATTCTGCGATTCAGCATGTGATTCCGGACACAAAACGAAACTCCATGTGATATGTATCGATGGAGTGAGGACTCAAATCGAATCGCAATTCATGCGAGCGATTCCGACTCCCATGCATTGAACTACTATGGAATTTTATTATATTATTAATAATTTAATGTTTTTTTCTTACTTTTACTTATGTACTTCTCATATCTTTGTTATTTTTTTAAAATAAAATAAACCTCAGTTCGACCCTATTTCAACCCCAGTCCGACCTCAAAACCTTTCCGGTTCAATGACCGATCCGGTTCTAAAAACATTGGCAAATAGCAATCACGAATAAAAACAAATAAATACATGAGGAACACGGTTCACGCATATACATGCATAAAAATGTTATGTCTGTGCATATGTCATAATTTTTGGACCAGGACTTGATAGGTATAACACCAAATAGCAATTCAAAAAGAAATACATTGGTCCCCCTCCTAATATTTCAATACAGAGATAACAATATGCATCAATAGAATAACATAATTAGGATTACCCATATAGATTAACATGTTTGCAACTGTATGTTTGGAAGGAGGAGTTTGTAGAGTAAGGGAAGAGAGGGTAATTTTTTCATTTTAGGGTGTGTTTGGTATGGGGGTAACATAAGGGAAAATTTTAAGGATATAAATTTTATAAAAAGAATTATGTTTGGTTGACCAGTATGAGGAAGGGGAAATTTTATGGGAGGTAATATTTCTCCTCATTATTGGGGTAAATCTTAACCTGATTGAAAGATGGGTAATTTTTTCTCCTTCTCTCATCCATTCCCTCACTCTCTCTCTTTCACTCTCTCATAGTCTCTGAGCTCTATCAATCTCAATCTCTCTTCCCATTCTTCCTCCTTGACAAACCCCAGCTCTCTCAATCTCAATCTCTCTTCCCCCTTACCCTCCTCGATGAACCCCAAAAATCTCCAACACTAGCGTTCAGGTGCAGCAAAGGACACAGGCACAGCAGTGAGAGATCCGTAGTTTCTCTATAGAAGCTGACAATGGAAGATTTGACAACACTAAACATCTATTCCACTCCTCACAACAACTCCTCACCGGTGGCGAGATTGCCAGTTACCGGCCATCACAGCTCCACCGCCATTGCCTCACAATTATCCCGAGGTTTTCATTCAATTCTTGAGATTTTGTAGGTCATGCCTGTGCTTTTGTTCTTTGAGTACTGATTTTGCAGAGATTGAGAGAGACTGCCGATTTTGAAGAGAGAGAGGACATGCATCTGTTGGAGAAAAGATTGTATGTACCAACCATCTTTAACTTAGAGCAAGAAGTTTTACTCCATTAGCATTTACCTCATAAAAATTTCTCCCTTAAATTTTTCTTCCTTAAATTCTAATTGTGTACCAAACGTAGCCTTAAGCAAATATTCTCTTATTTGAGAATTTTCTTAAAATGAGATATTCTCATGTATCCTTCCAATCATCCTTTATAAACATTTTATAACTCTCAATTCAAAAATGAAAAATTAACCCTCCCTTCCCTTTTTACTCTAAACCACTCCATCCAAGCGTACCCTTAGACAGCTTGAGCAAGAACTAAGTTGCAAATCGATCAACTACCTTAACTCATGAATTATACCAAGTATAAAACACACATTCACCCATGTCTTTCTTTTATTTTATTTTATAGAAGTCGCCATTTATCTGCAGAAAACACTCCAAAGAAAATATCTTCCATTTCAGGAAAATTATTTGCATGCAAAAAACATCTGCATTTCTTTGGTCTATAGAAAATTCAATTACATCCCTCACTATCTCTAGTTATCAAACAGAGCATCACCCAATTATTTGCCATAAAGCCGAAAACCCACGAATATTTCTATACCCAAAAAGAAACCAACGCATAGTGGGCTTTGAAGAAAAAAGCAGTGAAATTGAAATGGGATAGTTACCGTGATTATAAGGGCCTTTGTGGGTTTTGAAGCTCCATGATGCTCCTAAGCGGAGGCACGTAGAGAGAGTAAACAACGGCCTGGCGTTTTACGACCTCGAGCTGAGACTTGCCATCAGAGAAGACTGAGGAAATCGAAGGTGGCTCCGAGAGGTTGCGGTTTTTACGAAACGCATCGATGGTGCGTCGTTTCGTGTATTCCCTGATGTTGTAATCTGGGAATTGGCGTGCAACTCGTAGGAGAGAGCGGAACAGAGACAAAATTTCTGCTCGAGAAGGAAGCGGAGGTGCCACCGTCATCGCCAATTCGCCACACACACGCACTTTCTCTCTATCTCTCTCTAGCTCACCAGATAGAGTTGGAGAAGGTGTGACCCGAATATTTATTGGATCCAAAAATTATGGCCCAACCCCAACACTTATGATTGTATTTGATTAAAATTTAAAATGAGATCCCACGACCAAAAAAAAAAACATAGAAATGAGATAAATTCTTGCTTTTTTTTTTTTGTACAAAAATTCTCACTTTATCTATACATTTATCTATCCATCTATACAATTATATAATGGAGATTGCCCCATTTGACCTCAAACTTTTTATTATTTAAAGTGCCTAGCTGTTCTGGACCGTAATCTGAGATCTCGTCCAATAGGATTAATCGAGCACGCGTACCACCAGATTCCGTAATGAACACCTCGTTCATAGCTTTACGACCTCAGGTTAAGGCATTGGATTATAACAATCGCTGGATCTATGCAGATACTGATGCGGATTAAATAATACAAACTCAAGTATAGGTTGTCTCAAGTAATAAATTTTTCAGGAGTCCGAGGTTGATCCACATAGAATTGATGAAGAAAAATTCTTTGAGGTAAGGAAAAACTTTGTCACAATAATAAAGATAATAAAACTTATTTACAATTAAATTAAAGAACTTGTTTGGGTTAGGAGATCTACTTTTGGTAATAAATTAAGGACAAGATTAATTCTTTTTATAACTCAATTGAAATCCACACACAACGGAGGTTCCAATCGGAGAATAAAACATTCAAAGTCCATTTCAAATTATATACATAGTTATATTTTAATTCCTTTAATTATTTACCAATACTTACATTTGTAAATGAGTTCAAGCATTCATTGTGCTAAACCACTTGTCTACAATGAATCAAGAACTCCACTTTACAAGGAAGGTTTCTAAATTGATTGGAAACAAAATACAACACATATAATGATTACTTGATAATATATCATTTAAGCACAAGAAAAAAAAATTAATCTAACCTTATTTTATTACCAAAAGCTTCACTCCTTCACCAAAGCAAGATGAAAATTAGTTACCCATAAACAAGAAGAAAGAAAGAGAGTAAAAGAAAAAAATGAACATAATTTTAACTTAGAACAAAAGAAAATTATAACAAGAGAAACAAATAACACAATAGCATGAACTCAATCTAAAACCAAAAGATCAAAGTATCTCTAAGAGATGCAACATTTCCAGTTAAATACTAAAGTCAATCCTTATCTCTCCAAACCACTCCACCGCCCTTCACCCTTCATCTTTCCATTTTACCACATTTCCACTTTTCTCATTCTCTCTTCTCACATGGCTACAGTAGGGGAAAATAGAAAGGAAAGCAAGAAAAGCAAACGGTGAATCAACAAGAAGGAGAGAAGAAAGGCAAGAAAGAAAAGGAAGAAGCACCATCAAAAGAGAGTTAAGGTAGGGGTTGTGATGTTTCTTCACTTCACTCTTTTCTCTTTTGTTGCCAAGAGTTTGTATGGATGAACTTGGTATGGAAGAATTGATTGTTGAAGTTAGATGATGTGAGTATGTTTATGTTTATGGTTTTGAGATTAGGAATAACTTTGAGACTCTATGAACATGTGGTTGATGCTTCTTTATTCTTCCTCTCATTGTTTCCAAAACTTGTGTTAGTAAACTTGATTGGAATTGAGAAATGGTATGTCTAAATGTTGACACATGTATGTTTATGAATTTTGAACTTATGTGCATCCATATAACTCTATATTCTTAAGGCTGTATATATGGGTTTGATGAGTTGTTCATTGTTTATAGACCCTTATGATGATGATTTGATAATGTATATGTGAGTTTTAACATGTTTAGGAATCATGTTTGGTGTTGAAATCATTTAAAAGTTGATTATGAGAGCCAAAAATTGGTTACCAACTCATAGAGCTAATTCTGGGAAGTCTGCCTCTGGGTGATTAGTCACCTAGAAAGTGACCACTTAATCGGTTAGTGGCAGAGAGGAATTTGGCCTGGGCGACTAATCAGTAAGAAAATGACTACTTAATCGATCAATGACAAAAAACAAGTGAGTTCTCTACTGTCATTAAGTGATTAATCGGTGCGTTTTGGGTGATTAATCGCCTAAAGTGAAAAACTCACTAGTTCCCTGTTTTGAGGAAACAAAGTCCTCTGCTTGATGGGATTACATATTTGTTATATATAGTGTGAATTAATCCACTCTTAGGAGTATCTTATGATGTTAACACACACCTAGCATATCTATGATGGATGATAACATTGTGCATTCAATTTATTTGTGAAGTGACAATGCTATGCATCTAGTTCATTAAAGAATAATGATATTGTTCACTGAGTTCACTTGTGAAGTGGTGACATTGTGCACTAGATACATGCATAATGAGATACATTTGCATTATACATTTGTCATATTCATGAAGTGTACTAGAAAAGTGAATAGCTCATTGATAAAGCTAAGCCAACAATGAATGATTATTGTGATTTGCTCCTTTACATTGTTGAAGTTGAGCTTGTACTGAATTGTTGTGAGATGTGCTCAAGTTAATTGACTTTGGATATTCCTTGAGTATTGTAACCTCATTATGATGTACACAATCATTTAGCCAGAGAATTGTAGGAGATGACTCGCGATAAGGAAGATGATCCTAAATTCTCAGTGTGAGATTTCTCATTTGTTTCCTTGTCATAGATGTGAATTTGAGGAAATGAACCTCGATGCAGAAGGTGATCCTAAATTCCTAGTATAAGACTTCCCAATATTTTCCTCATCAATAGGTCAGGGTTACCGGTAGTGTGAGGAGGTAACATTTCCTCCCTACCCAGTAGTGTGAGGAGGTAACATTCTCTCCCTACCTATAGATATAAGGAACTGGGTTCCTAGGAATATGCATAAAAAGTTGACGTTAAATGTGTTACCAAGTAGCTTCAATACTCAAGAGGGGGGTGAATTGAGTTTATAAAAGATTTTCACAATTCTTTCGTAAAACACTTGAAAATCAATTTTCGTTGAAGTTATTAATTGATTGAGGTGAATAGATAGATAAGATTGAATACTTTCATTCATAAAAGAATAAGCCAAGACATATTGTATGTAAGCAATCATATAAAAAACAAAACACAAATTTAGAAGATCAAACATAAGATTTATCCTGGTTCAGCTACTCCTTGTGAACTACGTCCAGTTCTCAAGTAATCACCCGAGCTTTTCTACTATAAATTCAAGCGTGAATATGTGCTTGCTACCTTTACAAACTAGAGCAATCAACACACCTTAGGATGCCTTACCCTTTGTGCTTGAGCCTCAATAACAAGGGATACCTCACTCTCTTTACAGAATAATCAAAGTATAGATGAAAGGAAACTCTCACAAGAATGGATAATACAATTTCAAGCTCAATTGGTATAAGGTTGATCACACTTTAAGCTCAAAACAGAGATTTTATGAAGATGACTATAATAACTCATATTAATGCTCAACAACACTTTTCATATTGATTTCCAACTTGTCTTTAATGCCCAAAGACTTATATTTATAGCCCAATGAATTTAATAGTCGTTGAGAGGTTGGTAAGAGCATTTAATGCCATCAACTAGTCATTTATTTATTTTTTTGGTATTCTTGTTTATTCGAATAACATTTATGTTATTTGAATAACACTTTAAGTAGCACACAAGCAAC
This sequence comes from Ormosia emarginata, assembly GCA_029884605.1. NCBI lineage: Eukaryota > Viridiplantae > Streptophyta > Magnoliopsida > Fabales > Fabaceae > Ormosia > Ormosia emarginata. The sequence goes on from JAQQTP010000023.1 coordinate 798,614, forward strand.
ATGGCTATGTATCATATTATTTGAATAACCATTTGATTATTCGAATAAACCATTTTAAAACAGTTTCAGAAAAACATTGTTATTTGAATAACTAATGTGTTATTTGAATAAACCTTTTAAAATAGAAGGCGCCCAAGCTTGGTTTAAAACTTTATTTGAATAATACCCTGTGTTATTTGAATAAAGCTTCATGAAAAAGGAAACTTGGCATTCTAACTTTGGTTATTCAAATAAGGAACCATTTATTTGGATAAACCTATTTGAAAAACATTTTAAACATCTTTTAAACCTTGCCAATTGTTTCCAAAATATCCAATAAGCTTTAGAGCACTTAAACGCTATTTCTTGAGAAACCAAAAACCATTTTGAAGTCTTGAAACCATGTGTGCTATTTGGATTCTTTGAAAAATAAGTTTAGAGCTTATATGTGAACCCATTTTTACATTTACACAAAGATTTAAGTCTTAAATGTTGGTTGTGGCTTCGTAATACTCAAGAAGGGGGGTTGAATTGAGTAATAAAACTTTTTTTTTATTTTTCTCCTTTTTGCAAAAACTGATTCTTTTCTTTAACTATAAAAAGAATTTTGTCAACTAACAAACCAAAATATGTTTTTGCAAGATGTATTTCTATCAAGATTTGAAACTTATAAAGAAATATTAACAATAAGATTGATTTCAGATATGATCAAGATCATAAACTAATCAAATCATGCAAACATCCCTAACATATTGCTTAATTCATACAATCAACAATAAAGTAAATAAAGAGTTAAGGGATAGAGAAAATTACAAACTGAGGTTTATCCTGGTTTAGTTACCTCCTCTGGTAACCTACATTCAGTCCCCACACCACTGTGAGATTGATCCACTATTGAAAAATCAATATACAAGGTTCTTTACACAAGCTTCACTTCTAGGTTCCTTCTACCCAAATGACAACTTTTTAGTCAAAGCAATCTTACAATTCCCACAAGAATTCCTTCTATTCTTACACAGCACCAAGAGTCCCTTCTACTCTTGATTTCATCAGCGAGAGAACCTTCTCTCTTATCTCTCTTTTACAATATGAAAAGATTGATTCAGATTTTAAGAAATCAGATACAATAACTTGAAGTTCTACAGAAAAATACTCAGTTTTCTTTCAATGAAAAGCTCTCACAGTATTTTTGTGTTTGATCTCTAATTTTGAATAAATTGTTGTTTTGAAAGTGTTTACCAATGTCCTTATATAGGTATATTTCAAAATAGATATGTTGGACACACTTTACAAGTCAGTTAAGATCAAAATAGATTCATCTAAAAAATTTTGTTATCAGTCAATCAATTAGTACACAGATGTATTAAACAAAATTTCACTTTTACAATGTGTGTACATCGATTGCTTAATCGATTGTGTTCTTGGATGTTCTTGATCTTGATTAATACACACATGAGTACATCGATGTTGTTCCTGAAAAGCACTCGTATTCTCAGCCCAGAAGATTATACATCGATTACTATATCGATTGTATGGCTATTTCAAAAATTCTTGCTTCTGTTCTGGCTTATACATAGCTGTATCAATCAATGTACAGATGCAAAAATGCATACTGATCAAATAAGTCCAGAATCAATCGATGTATACATAGATGTATAACACTTATACATAGGTGTACACTAATATTTTTCATTAAGTCCTTTGATCAATTGATGTATACATAGATGTATAACATTTATACATAGATGTACACTGAGGTTTTCATTTAAAGTTAGTTAATTAACTGAAAGTACATCGATGTACATATAGATGTACAGACTTATTAATTAACCTTTTTCATTCTTAATTCATTTTTACTTTTGAAAACTATTTTTACTTATTTGAGAGAGCTTAATCAAAGAATTAAACTAAGTCGTTTCTTTACAGAAAGGTTTCTAATGATTTTCCTTGAATTGAAATATTCTGCTCCATGATCCTTTGCATCCACTTTTCTTACTCCATAAAATCTCATTGAAAAAGTCAAGCTTGGCAAGTAGTTAGTGAATCAAAGTAATAATCATGTTAAGTTTAATCATTAATCAAAATATGTTAGAGTCATTTATCCACAAACTCCCCTTTTTTGATTGATGACAAACTTACCATACATAACATGTTTAACATTCAAAATATCTTTGGAAGTAATTTAAAAATATTATAGTAATAAAATGCAGCAGTTGTTTACCATTTACTCCCTCTGTCTAATTGACAATTCTTATCATTTGAACATGTATAGGATCATTGCATCATTGTTTTAGATCATTAGTTCTAGTTATTTTATTTAGTAGTATGGTACCCATTCTCCCCCTTTGTCATTATAAAAAAGAATATGTATGGGAGATTCAAAGTATAAAAGCATGTAAAACAAGGTACATACTAGAAATTCAATCATTCATTGATATCAGCATAATCAAAACAAATTGTATAGTCATGTATATTTATCATTGTTCAAAATATTTGAATAATCACAAAAAAAAATGCTAATATCATTCCAGATATACTTAAGACACCCTAAGATCTAAACATCTTCATTGGTTCTTGGTTCTTCAGTGTGTGTTGAAGCTTGGGCTACTTGCTCTTCAGGATTGCTTTCCTCTTCAAGTGCAGCAGTAGCAACAACAGCTTCTCTAGCTATGTTCACAACATCTTCAGAAGTTGGATGAACTTCTGGAGGTGCAGTGATGGAAACGCCTAGATTTTGATGCAAAGTGGCCATTTGGCCTTCCAGTGTGTTCATTCTAATACCTAGATAATCAATAGGCTGTTTCATTATTAGATGATATTTGGTTTGCCTAGCCTCAAAGTTCTGAAACATTTGAATCAACTTGTCTATCTTGCTATCCATCTCTGAGTTGTTCACAGCAGCTCTTGGTTCTTCACCACCCATCATAACCCACTCTCCATTAACTTTAGCAAGCTTCATCTTACCAATGGTCCCTTTTCCAAACTTGTGAGTGACTTCCCTAGACTGAAACTTCTCTTCATTGTCCAAAGAGACTCCAAAATGTTCTAGCAATCTCACCACTAATCCAGGATAGGGTAGGGTAGCTCCACTGATTTTGCAATCCAGCATGTGCCTAGCAATAATGAAGCTCCAACTCATCTGTTTTCTTTGTATCATAGCCCAGAGTAGCAAAATATCATTATTCTGTAACACAACATGATTTCCAAATCTTGGTAATAGCATCTAGCTCAACACATATTGCAGGAGCCTATGCTGAATATGCATAGAGCTGATGTTGATCAGTCTTCCTTCTGGTGCATTTTCAACTAGAAGCACCTTCTTTGCTTCCTCTCTGTCAAAATTCTTTATCCATACACTGTCAGGTCCAGTGCCAGCATGATTACTTCCCTTGTAATCTAGTCCAGTAAACTGAGCAAACTCAACAAAAGTCATCTCAATTTTTGTGTTCTTTACTTTAGTAGAAAATTCATTATTATCCATCTCAAGTGTACAGTAAAAAGCTTTGATCAATGTAGGGTAAATGTCACTCCTAATTTGCAGAAATTGACTCAGATTATATTCCTTTAATATTTTGTGAAAAGTAAACTCATTTTCCTCAAAGTAGTTGAAATCTACGGTCCTAGCCTCGTGAATATCCCTATTTTTGAAATCATTCTTGTAAAGCATGATGTACTTCTCATCAGAGAAATACCTCTTAAGAAGTTCATTCTCAGTGACTCCTTCATCATCATCTTCTTCTTCCTCTGTTCTCTTTATCTTCTTTTGAGCAGTTTTCTTTTTGGGTGTTTCCTTCACCACTTTCTTCTTCTTCTCTTGTTTCTTGGGTGCTGGTTTTGAAGATTTTGCAACCTTTTTGCCCTTATCTTGTGTCTTCTGTAAACTCTTGATTAGAAGTTTATCAATCCTTTGAGAAGTCTGGGCTTTCTCAGTTGTTTTTCTTTTAGGGCGTGTACAGGTTACAGTGAGTGAAACAGAGTGAGGTGAGGAAGATTGAGTTGAGGAGGAAGATGTGGAGTGAGAGGGAACAGGTGTAGAGGGTTGAGGTTGCTTCACACGAGCCATTGAAGATTATTTCGAGCTCTGCTAGGGTTTAGGTCTTTGAAATTTAGATTGGAAAGGTGAAAGATTTGGAGGGAATGGTTTAACTTTATAAACCCAGACCAGTCAATCGATTACCTAATCGATGTATTAAAGGGTCTTTCCACCTTTACACATGTGCTATTCGATGTACTTAGCATTAAGATTTTAATTTTAAACTAGATACATTGATGTATTAATCGATGTATACGCTAAGTCAGAGTACCAAGTTCTGAAAACTTGAACTCAATCGATGTGTGAATCGATATATAAGCAATTGCAGCATATACACAATCGATGTATAAGCAATGTCAGAAAGTCTAACAATTGTAGCATACAATTAATTAATGTACCAATTGATGTATAGGGTAAGTCAGAGAGTCCTAAATTTTGGAACTATCACTCAGTCGATGTTACAATCGATGTATATGATATCATGTACCTATTTTATTAAAATAATCGATTTTGCAATCGATGTATAATGACTTCCAGAGAGTCATGTTTTCTAATTTTTGAATTCAATCGATGTACAAATCGATGTTCTAATCATTTTAAGTCAACATTACTTGCATCAATCAATTGTATAATCGATGTAAGGGCTCTTAAAATGAATTTCTAAGTTTGTACATAGATTACCTAATCTGTGTACTAACTTTTGATTAAGGATTTTGTCTAAATAAATAGATTGGGTAATCGATGTACAGATATCAAACATCAAATTATCATGCATTTAACATTCAAAACATCAAGCATAAGTATGATCAATTATTCCTAATTCTCTTCTTATATAGAAAAAGTGTTCTTTAGCCAATGGTTTAGTAAAAATATCAGCTAATTGCTTAGATATATCTATATATTCAACGATTATATCTCCACTTTGAATGTGATCCTTTATGAAATGATATCTTATCTCAATGTGTTTGGCTCTTGAATGCATTATAAGATTCTTAGTGAGATTTATAGCACTAGTATTATCACATTTGATTGGTATTTTCTCTAAGAGAATACCATAGTCCATAAGTTTGTTTCATCCAAAGAATTTGTGCACAACAACTTCTTGCTGCAACATATTCTGCTTCAGCAGTTGATAAAGTCACACTTGTTTGTTTCTTACTAAACCAAGAAACTAATGAGTTTCCTAGAAGGTGGCAAGTTCCACTAGTACTTTTCCTATCTAATTTGCATCCAGCAAAGTCAGAATCAGAATATCCTACTAAGTTACATGTTGATCCTTTAGCATACCATAATCCCATTTCTTTAGTTCCTATTAAAGATTTCATGATTCTTTTTAAGGTAGATAAGTGTGATTCCTTAGGATCAGATTGATATCTAGCACACATACAAATACTGAATATTATATCAGGTCTACTTGCAGTTAAATAGAGTAAGGAACCAATCATACCTTTGTACTTGGAAACATCTACTGATTTACCTTTCTCATCTTTGTCCAAGTAGCATGATGAACTCATTGGAGTAGCCATTTCTTTTGCATTCTCCATTCCAAACTTCTTCAATAATTCTTTGCAATACTTAGTTTGGCTTATGAAAGTCCCATCATCACATTGTTTGATTTGTAGTCCAAGGAAGAATGTAAGTTCTCCTATCATAGACATTTCAAACTCATTTTGCATTAGTTTGGCAAATTCCTTACACAAAGATTCATTAGTAGCACCAAATATAATATCATCAACATAAATTTGAACAAGTAATATATTTTGTGCTTTTCTTTTGATGAATAGTATTATGTCAACTTTTCCTCTTATAAAACCCTTTTGAAGTAAGAAATTACTTAGCCTATCATACCAAGCTCTTGGAGCTTGTTTAAGTCCATACAAGGCTTTAGTGAATTTATATACATGATTAGGAAATTCATTTATTTCAAATCCAGGGGGTTGACCAACATACACTTCTTCTTGTATATATCTATTTAGGAATGCACTCTTAACATTCATTTGATACAATTTAAAATTCATGATACATGCATATGCTAACAACATTCTAATGGCTTCTAATATAGCCACAGGTGCATATGTCTCATCATAGTTAATTCCTTCTTCTTGATTATAGCCTTTTGCTACTAATCTAACTTTATTCCTTACTAAGATACCATTTTCATCAAGCTTATTTCTAAACACCCATTTTGAACCAATTATTTGTTTATCCTTGGGTTTTGGAATAAGTTTCCAAACTTTATTTCTTTCAAACTAATTAAGTTCTTCTTGCATTGCCATAGTCCAATTTTCATCAATAATTGCTTCATCTATAGTTTTAGGTTCAACTTGTGATACAAAAGCCATATTATTGCATGTATTTCTTAAGGAATGTCTAGTGGTAACCCTTTGGATATTTCACCAATTATGTTGTCCAGAGGGTGATTCCTTGTAATTTTCCATTCTTTAGGTAGATCTTCATGTTGAGCTTCTACTGGAATTTCCACTGCTTCATCCACTTTGACATTGTCCTGCTTTTCCTTATGTTGAATCTCTTCTAAAGTTTCTGCAACACCATCAATAAATTTCTTTCCCAACCTTTTTGGGGTTAGTTTCATCAAATGTAACATGTACAGATTCTTCAATTGTTTGTGTTCTTTTATTAAAGATTCTAAAAGCTTTACTAGATGATGAATAACCTAGAAAGATTTTTTCATCAGCTTTAGGATCAAACTTTCCTAGATTATCCTTTCCATTATTTAGTACAAATCATTTACACCCAAAGACATGGAAATGTAAAACATTTGGTTTTCTACCTTTATAGAGTTCATATGGAGTTTTTTTTCAAAATTGGTCTAATCAAGACTCTATTCATTAAATAGCAAGCTGTGTTTACAGCATCTGCCTAAAAATATTTTGGCATGTTTGAATCATTCAACATAGTTCTTGCTATTTCTTCTAAAGATCTATTGTTCCTTTCCTTAACTCCATTTTGTTATGGAGTTCTTAGAGCAGAGAAATTATGTTGAATTCCCAACTCTTCACAAAACTTATCAAATTCTTCTTTTTGAAATTCTCCACCATGATCACTCCTTATAGAAGTTATTTTCATGTCTTTTTCATTTTGTACTAACTTAGCCATTTTTTTAAAGGTTGCAAAAGCTTCATTTTTATGTGCTAAGAAGAAGGTCCATGTAAATTTAGAGTAATCATCAACTATAACTAATGCATACAAATTTCCTCTAAAACTTTTGGTCCTAGAAGGTCCAAATAAGTCCATGTGCAGTAGTTGTAAAGGTCTTTCAATTGAAACTATATTCTTAGTCTTAAAAGATACTTTAGTTTACTTGCCCTTTTGGCATGCATCACATAAACCATCCTTTGAGAACTTAATTTTAGGAAGTCCAATTACCAATTCTTTTAGAAATAAGTTTGTTTAGATGATCCATATCAATATGTCCTATTCTTCTATGCCATAGCCAATTCTCCTCTTCCTTAGATATCAAACAACATACATCACCAGTAGAAATATTCTCTAAATCTATCATGTATATGTTATTGAATCAATTACCTATCAGCTTTGCATTACTATCATGCTTGTTTTCTATAATGCAACTACTAGAGTTAAAGAATACCTTATAACCTTTATCACATAGTTGACTAATGCTTAGTAGATTGTGCTTGAACCCTTCCACATATAGTACACCTTCTATCTTGTTAGTTGTGTTTCTTCCAATTGTTCCAACTCCTAAGATCCTTCCTTTGTTGTTATCACCATAGGTGACACTTCCATCTTGTTTGGGAGTGAAGGATGAGAACTTTATGATATCTCCAGTCATATGTTTGGAGCAGCCACTATCAAGATAGCAGTTTGAACTTTTGGCTCTCAAACACACCTACAAAACAGATTTTAAACATTTGACTTGGGTACCCAAATTTTGTTGGGTCCTTTTGTGTTAGTCATAACATATGTTCCCTTGGGAACCCAAATTTGTTTAACACTAATCCTTGAAGGATTCCTAAAATAGCATGTAGAAGCTGTATGTCCTTTTCTTGCACAATAGAAACATTTAACAAAAGGACTAGTAGAGGATTTAGGTGCAACAAAGAGTTTCTTAAAAGTCTTTTCATGCAACGCTGGTTTATAGCTTATTCCAGCTTTGTCATACACTCCTTTTTGTTGTCCTAATATGGCATTTAGATTATCTCTTTCCATTGTAAATTTAGATAGAGTGGTTTTCAGTTTTTCCAGTTCTTTTTCCAAAATATTGCAATTAGAACATGTAGAACTAGATGCATTTAGCTTATTGTTTTTAGCTTCTAATTCTTTAATCTTAATTTGAAGAGATGTATAATCACTACATTGTTTAGCAATGACTTTCCTAGATGACATTAATTGCCTAGCAATTTTCAGATATTCACTAAGCAATTCATCAAAAGCATCTTGTAGTTCATCATAGGTAAGGGGGATTTCATTTACCTCATCTTTATTTTCACTTTGATGGTTGGTCATGAGACAAAGATTGGCCTCTTCTTCCTCAGAGTCTTCAGAGGAATCCATATCATTCTCCTCCCATGCTATGTATGTTCTTCTTGGCTTTCTATTCTTCTTGTCCTTGGACTCATGATTGTCATTCTTGTCCTTCTTTTGAAGTTTAGGATACTCATTCTTGTAATGTCCAGGTCTGCCACATTCATAGCACTTCACATTTGATGTTGAACTTTCAGCTTTTGAAGTGTTCTTCTTGGAAAAGAAGTTTGGGGGCTTTTTGTTGAAGGTTTTCTTCTTTTTAAGGAATCTCTTGAACTTTCATCTTGTGAAACATTTGGTTTTCTACCTTTATAGAGTTTATATGGAGTTTTTTTCAAAATTGGTCTAATCAAGACTCTATTCATTAAATAGCAAGCTGTGTTTACAGCATCTGCCCAAAAATATTTTGGTATGTTTGAATCATTTAACATAGTTCTTGTTATTTCTTCTAAAGATCTGTTTTTCCTTTCCACAACTCCATTTTGATGTGGAGTTCTTGGAGCAGAGAAATTATGTTGAATTCCAAACTCTTCACAGAACTTATCAAATTCTTCATTTTGAAATTCTCCACCATGATCACTCCTTATAGAAGTTATTTTCATGTCTTTTTCATTTTGTACTAACTTAGCCATTTTCTTAAAGGTTGTAAAAGCTTCATTCTTATGTGCTAAGAAGAAGGTCCATGTAAATTTAGAGTAATCATCAACTATAACTAATGCATACAAATTTCCTCCAAAACTTTTGGTCCTAGAAGGTCCAAATAAGTCCATGTGCTAGTTGTAAAGGTCTTTCAATTGAAACTATATTCTTAGCCTTAAAAGATACTTTAGTTTGCTTGCCTTTTTGGCATGCATCACATAAACCAACCTTTGAGAACTTAATTTTAGGAAGTCCAATTACCAATTCTTTTAGAAATAAGTTTGTTTAGATGATCCATATGAATATGTCCTATTCTTCTATGCCATAGCCAATTCTCCTCTTCCTTAGATATCAAACAACATACATCACTAGTAGAAATATTCTCTAAATCTATCATGTATATGTTATTGAATCGATTACCTATCAGCTTTGCATTATTATCATGCTTGTTTTCTATAATGCAACTACTAGAGTTAAAGAATACCTTATAACCTTTATCACATAGTTGACTAATGCTTAGTAGATTGTTCTTGAGCTCTTCCACATACAGTACACCTTCTATCTTGGTAGTTGTGCTTCTTCCAATTGTTCCAACTCCTAAGATCCTTCCTTTGTTGTTATCACCATAGGTGACACTTCCACCTTGTTTGGGAGTGAAGGATGAGAACTTTATGATATCTCCAGTCATATGTTTGGAGCAGCCACTATCAAGATACCAGTTTGAACTTTTGGCTCTCAAACACACCTACAAAACAGATTTTAAATATTTGACTTGGGTACCTAAATTTTGTTGGGTCCTTTTGTGTTAGTCATAACATATGTTCCCTTGGGAACCCAAATTTGTTTAACACTAATCCTTGAAGGATTCCTAAAATAGCATGTAGAAGCTGTATGTCCTTTTCTTGCACAATAGAAACATTTAACAAAAGGACTAGTAGAGGATTTAGGTGCAACAAAGAGTTTCTTAAAAGCCTTTTCATGCAACACTGGTTTATCGTTTATTCCAGCTTTGTCATACACTCCTTTTTGCTGTCCTAATATGGCATTTAGATTATCTCTTCCCATTGTAAATTTAGATAGAGTGGTTTTCAGTTTTTCCACTTCTTTTTTCAAAATATTGCAATTAGAACATGTAGAACTAGATGCATTTAGCTTATTGTTCTTAGCTTCTAATTCTTTAATCTTAATTTGAAGAGATACATAATCACTACATTGTTTAGCAATGACTTTCCTAGATGACATTAATTGCCTAGCAATTTTCAGATATTCACTATGCAATTCATCAACCTGAGCAATTACTTTAGAGATGTTTAATCCCATTTCTTATTTCAATGAAACAAGAATAAATAAGTAGTTCTAGGAATTTAAGCCCAGAAGAAAGGGTTTGAAAAAATAATACTTCAATTTACTTTAGCATTAAGAAACTTATTCTTTTTCTCAAGTTTCACACACACACACAAACACAAAATTATAGGGAGTTTTACAATTTTTATAAGTAATCTCACAATGGATTAGGGTATAGCAATATGATCTTTCAAATCTAGTGCTAGATGATTGATATATTGCTTAATGGTCTTCTCCAAATACCAACAAATTATTGCTGCAAAACTCATAAGAAAAATCATTTATCTCCAAACAAAAGAATGCTTATGAAAATTTGACAAGGCAGAAACTGATTTTAAGTATATATCAATATAATCACTTACAAATCTCATACTTTTTTTGTGGAAAGACTCCAGGTCTTTTGGATTATTGCAATGTTATTGTATTTTTGGAAATTTCTATGCATTCTTATTAGGAAAATTTCAAAACATTAATTTCATTCCTTCTTATTAGGAAAATTTCAAAACATTAATTCCATTCCTCCTAATTTGAGAAGGTAATTTATGTCTATTGCCGGAAAAAAAAAAGGTACCAGGCTTTATTTGGATCATCAGATTCATTGCACATTGGCGGCTCATTTTTTGTTCTTCTGTTATAGCATTCATTGTCAGTTGGTTTTCTATATATTTCTGCTGCCACTCCATTCAATTTGTCCTTTCCAATTACCACCAGATCCCAGCACATTGACTTGTTTTATATCATGTGATTTCTGAATACTGTTTGTCCAGAAGTAACACAGGTTCATTGCGCACAGGCAAATTGAAATGCTTAAAAATCAGTGAAGTTGTGTATTTTTACTTTATTTTGTTGGATTATCATATGAACTGCAACCTTAATTGTCCTCTTCGAAGCCTAACTATTTTAGCATATGTCATTTAAATGAATGATGATATTTTGCTATATATTTTCTCCTGCGGCTTTGGTAGTGGAATTGATCCCTGGCTGCTCTTTTTTATGCATTTATGGTGCATTGAGGCATTTTCCTCTTGGTTTGGAAATGACTTGAAAGTTATGCTCGTGGATCCTTTTTCTGGCTGTGCTAATAACTCAAACGTACCAAAATTTGGAAATGTGTGGTTTTTTCTTTTTCCTTTTTTTTCTTTTATTTTTCTCCTTTTCTCTTGTTTCCAATAACATAAACCTGTTGACATTTATGTCCAATCCACTGTCTCAAATCTCGTCCAATTTAATGATATTAGATTGACTCTAGTTGCTTATGTCTGTGGTAAAAGCTTGAATGCTTTTTTATATGGTTTCCTGGGAATGTTTGCTAAAGTTTTATATAATGAGAGAGACAACAATATCTGCCTTTTCAAATGATAGTTTTCTTCAAGTATCGCTATTATTTGTAGAAAATATTTCAAACTTTTGGTATGAATGAAACTATAATATAGGTATGATATGATATTTGATGATGCAGTGCCAATGGAATGATATTCTGTTTACAGTTCTATTTTTGAACTTTTAATTGTTAGGATATCAGTAATAGATACACTCCAAGGTGTCTTAAACACTTCATGAATATAAGCATAAGCGTATTCAGATTTATGAACAATAACTGATAAAAATAATCTACTATATTGAAGGATAAATACAATATCTTGTCTACACTCTCATATACAAGAGATATAAAATATAATATTTCTTAGTGAAATCATCTTCTACTACAATTTTAGTATTACAGAAAACTAGAAAATATACTCAAAATCCCCAGTGTATAAAGTCATAACACATGGAATTTTTCCTACACTTCTCTACTTTTATCTCACTACCAGAAGCTCTCAATTTCACTTCTGCATGTTGTGTTTTTTTGAATGAAGGATTTTCTCTATATTTATAAAGTCATTTTGCAAGCATTACTATTAATGCATTTAACCATTAGTCTCCCACTACCCAACCATCACTTTCCAACTATTCACCGAAAAACCTTCACAACCAAGTGAAAAAGTCTTTTTCCTTTTGTTGTTTAAATACAAGCCACATCGTAACAATTCTCCACCTTGACTTGTATTTTATTGGACACAAAGAGTTTTAACCTCTGCAGATATTGACTAAGTTCAAGCAATACTTAAACTTATCAATAGGCAATGGTTTTGTCATCATGTCTGTTGGGTTCTCAGCTGTGGCTATCTTTTGAATTGCAATTGTGTTGTTACTGACACTTTCTCTAACAAAGTGAAGTTTGACATCTATGTGCTTTGTCTTTTCATGGTAGACTGGATTTCTCGCCAAGTGAATTGCACTATGACTATCACAATATATAACTGGTACTTATTAGGCCAACCCAAAACTACCCAAAAGACCTTGTACTCATATGCTCTCTTTAATAGCCTCTGTCAATGTCATGTACTTAGCTTTAGTAGTTAACAATGCAACTATACTCTGCAATGCCAGCTTCCAACTAATAGTACATCCAAAGATTGTAAAGATATAGCCTGCCAATTACCTCCTCTTGTCTAAATCTCCTGCATAGTCAAAATCTACATACCCTACTACTCCTTGAGTTTGCTGACCATCAAACACCAAACAAATATCGGTGGAACCTCTCAAGTATCGCATGATCCATTTCACAGCTTCCTATTGAGGCTTTCCAGGTCTGCTCATATTTGTTCACTACACTTACAACATGTGAAGGATTTGGCCTAATGCATACCATAGCATACATAAGAATGTCAATATCACTAGAATATGGTATTTGAAACATACACTTCACCTCCTTCTCAGTTTTCGGACATTCCTTTAAAGATAACTTAAAATGTGCAGTTAAGGGAGTGCCAACTGACTTGAATTGATTCATATTGAAGCGTTGTAGCTCTTTCATAATGTAGCTTTGCTGTGATAAACACAGCCTACCACATTGTCTCTCCCTGTGAATATCCATTCCAAGAATCCTTTTTGTTGCACCTAAGTCTTTCATCTTGAACTCCTTTCCCAACTGAGTTTTCAACACACTAATTTCGGCCTTATTGCATACCACAATTAGCATATCATCTACATACAACAATAGATAAATCTGGGAACCATCTGGAAGCTTCTTGGAGTAGACACAATTACCATATTAGTTTTTGTTATATCTGTTTCCAATCATAAATGCATCAAACCTTTTGTACCACTACCTAGGGGATTACTTCTTGTAACGCCCCTTTTTGGGAGGGAACGTCACATTGTCAAATAAAAGAAAATGCGAAAAAGTAAAGTTTTAACATTTCAAGACCCGGTTCATTCATTTAAGTTTAACTTGTTCAATTCTTAAATACGCGAGCAAAATAGCAGAAATATTTTTTTTTGTTTTGATAATCATTTTAACCATGCGGAATATAAATAACGGTGAAGGATAAGATAGTAGACAAAATTCTCATCTGAATAACATGCATATATATATATATATATAATATATATATATATATATATATATATATATATATATATATATATATATAATGTACTGACATCATTTATACTTAGATACAAGCCTCGAATTACCCAAAAAGCAAAACTATACCTGCCCCAAAAGATTATACAAATATGCCCCAGAGATACCAAAATATACAGCCCACAAAAATATACATCAGGCCCCAAAATAAAACACTGGTAGCCATCAGTAGCTACCAGTAACTCAGTCTCTCAGATGAGGAGGGACCGTATCCGGGTCCTCAGCAGGATCCTCCTCTTCAGAGGAAACTTCCATGGGAATCACAGAACCACGGGCAGAAATCCGAGCAGTAGAATCAAAAGAGTCCTCCCAAGGGGTGTAGTAACGGTCACCCCACATCTCTCTGATGGGCAAGTAGAACTCCAGTCGCAGGCTAATGTGGCAGGTGAGGACAGGCACCTCATGACGTCTCCAAGCTAGGGCAATCGACACATCTCCCAAGTAGACGCAGCGATCAGAATTCAAGTTGATATACCAACACTCCGACCCTCCGAGGAAGGTCAGACGTACATCACCAAGAAATCCGCGCATACGTGCCGCCATCGTCTCAGTAGAAGCTAGTCTCGTTCGGGCAAAAAGCCGGGAAACTCGGGATCTTCCGCCTCCTTACCGTCGTCTTCGATCAATACAGTATACACACATACAGCAAGTAACAGAGATATAAGAAAGAGGTAAGACATCCTACCATCATTACCAATTATAGCAGCTAGAAACAGCACGGCGCCACGCGCCCAAATAGCAATTCAGAATATCATATTCAACTAATAAGCAGTAATTCCAACAGTAAGCAAATAAACAGTTCCAGGCAGATAGTCATCACAGTAATAACCAAATCAGTCATAGGTATGGAAAAATAAATATTAACAACGACAATGTATATCATGACTCACATGCATGCTTTCCTAAATTCTTACTCTATGGAGCTAGACTCAAACAGTCGGAGAGAAAGATCAGGAGACATGCCTGTAACTCGGCTGCCGAGGCCAGTGCTATCAATAAATTTTCTCGTGCACAATCATGGCATTGTACAGACATTCTACACTAGATCACGATATAGGACAGTGTCAAGTCTGAATCATCGGTGCGTTTGCATCGGTTTGCCCCACAGGCAGAGGAGCTACCAACTGCCCCTTGTGAAGGACCCGCACCCCGACGCCCCCAAGGTCATAACATAACCCACACTTGTCTACTCGTACCCGCACTAAGGTGTGTTCAATCTCCTAGGCAACTTGGCCTTACAACAGTCCACGAGGACATTCATAATGCATAAGATACTATGCATGAACATGTATGATTCACAATCTCATACAATTACATAACACTCCACAATAGGCTAATATCAGCATCAATATGCAAATGGTCACTCACATGGACCCATAACATCATAATATAAGGATAAAGTCAACTTGTACATTTTTAGGTTCATTATGAACCCTAACTTAGAATTTATTTTCCTTTCAAGGTTCATGAAATCTCTAATTCTACTAAATCCTTCTAATTTATCAATTATCCACTCATTGTATAGGTTTCTAATTACCTAGTCACTCATACTTCCCAATTTGCCAAAGTTACATAATTAGGTCCCAAAGGGCCTTAGAGGCCGTGGCCTCTCTAAGAATTCAATTCCTAATTCTTTCCAATTCATCACATTATAGGTTACATTCTAAATTCACTTAATCTTCACTTGTTACTTTAGCTTACCAATAGCCCCAATTTTGGGCTCAAAACCGTGGCCCTCATAGGAGTTTCCATTCCAAATTTTTCTTCCACTAAATTCTATGTTATCCATTGATTAATTTAAGTCTTATGCAAGTTACAATTTAATTCCCAATTTACCTAAATTCTAACCTAAAAACCGTGACCACCAAGAGGAGTCCTCAAAGGTTTTTCTTCCATTTCCAATCACATAATCCAATCCAATATAACATTGTATACAACAATTCAATCCAATAGCATAAATCAATTAAAATCACTACACTAGCACATTAATCACAAAATCAAAGAATAACCCTCATTAGGGTTTTTCCACAAGCAACTCAATCAAAGTTCCTAGATGCTAAGAGAGGTTGAGGAGGAGTGTCTTCCTCTTACCCAAATGAAGAAATCAAGAGAGCTCCAAGAAGGCTTCTTGCAATTTTCGGATTTGACCTCCAAAAGAACCCTAAAAATGGTGACTTTGTTAGAATAGCATAATGGCTTGGAAAATGAAGTATGGATGGCCAACATGAAGACCATGACCACGAAAATGGAGGAGAAAGAAGATAAGTCTTGAAACTTACCCAAAAAGCTCAAAGCTTGGAGCTTGGAGAAAATGGTGAAAATGAAGGAATTTCAAGAAACTCCAAGAAGAAAAGATGCTTAGAATGGTGAGAGGATTAAGGAAATGTAGTTGGTTTAATTTTTTGTTATGGTTGAGGGAGAAGAAGAGGGCTGGCCGTGAGGTTGGTCTAGAGAGAAGGAGGAGAAAAGAAAAATGAAGAAGAAGAAGAAAGGGTAGAGAGAGAAAGTGTTTTGGTTAATTATGGAATTTGTGAGATAAAAGAATAAATGAAACAAAACAAATTCTCCCTTGCTTGGGCTGCATTCCAGCCGTGTAGAGAGAGAAGAGAGAGAGAGGAGAGTTGGCTTCCAAGAGAAGCCAAGGGCATTTGAGTCAATGTTTGGTCAAAGCTTCTCAAAGAAGCTTTGATTATTTAACATTAAATTTGAATTAAAGTGGATTGATTAGACATAAAGTGGATTTCATTTAGATAATGTGATAGGATTTTTATTACACACTATTATCCAATGGATAATAGTTACAGTTGACAGAAGTCAGTATTTAATTAATCTGACAGATAAATTTTTCACAGTATTGATTTATTTTATCTGTTAAGATTTTTCGAAAATTATGAAACCTCGTAAATTGTGTCCAGTCTCGGGTTTAGTAGGATCCCCCGTCGACATGTCCATAGTCCAAGGTTCGCGGAGGAAACATCGCGTTTCTTCGGTTCTGCTCAGTGCGCACGCAAAACGAGAAATATACTAAAATATTCGACGCTTCTGGAAAATTCCCAGAAAATTCTCAAAAATTGCAAATATTATAAAACGACTATTCGTCATATAATTTTTCAATTTTTGAAGCATTACAGTCGTTTTCCCGACTCTGCTCAAGTTTCACGCAAAACGAAGAATATATTAAAATATTCATCATTTCTGAAAAATTCACATAAATCACAAATATTAGAAAATGACTATTAGTGGTGAAATAATAAATTTCTGGAGCGTTACACTGACCTCAGCAATTCTCAACTCAGTGTGCACGCAAAACGAGAAATATATTAAAATATTCGTCATTTCTGAAAAATTCTAGAAAAATTCCTAAAAATCAATAATAATATAAAATGATCATTTATACTTAAACAAATATTTTTTGGGATGTTACAACACTCACCTACTAAAAGGAATTTCGTCCTCGAAATTTACATACCTCAAAATAGTTCCGGATGTTGCTCTCTCATCTTGTCTTCTGGCTTCCAAGTTGCGTCACCAGTCGTCTCGTTCCAAATCACCTTTACCAATGAGATCTCCTTTCCTCTAAGTTGTTCTATCCGTCGGTCCTCGATTCTCGCAGGAGGCGCCTCATAGGTCAAGTTCTCTTTTAACTGTACTGTGTCCGGTGCTATGACATGACTTGGATCAGGCAAATACTTACGAAGTTGTGACACATGGAAGACATTGTGTATGTTGGAAAGAAAAGGGGGTAAGGCTATCTGGTAGGCTACTGGACCTATCCGGCGAAGGATTTGGTAAGGTCCAAGAAATTTTGGAGTGAGTTTTCTAGATTTCAAAGCCCGGCTGACCCCAGTCGTGGGTGTGACTTTCAAGAATACATGCTCACCTTTCTCAAACTCAAGAGGCTTTCTCCTCTTATCTGCATAACTTTTTTGCCGGCTCTGAGCAGTTCTCATCTTTTCTTGAATCATCTTGACCTTCTCAGTTGTCTATTAAATGATATCTGGTCCAATCGTAAGACGCTCACCGTCTTGGTACTAACACAATGGTGTTCGACACCGTCGTCCATACAGAGCTTCATAGGGTGCCATCCCTATACTCGAATGATAACTGTTGTTGTAGGTGAACTCTATCAGTGGTAGAACTTCATCCCAACATCCAGTTTGTTCCATAGTACAAGCTCTAAGCAAATCTTCTAAAGATTAGATCGTCCTTTCAGATTGACCATCGGTTTGTGGGTGGTACGCTGAACTCAAACGTAACTTTGTCCCCAACGATGCTTGCAAACTCTGCCAAAATTTTGAAGTAAACCTCGGATCCCTATCCGAAACAATACTCGTAGGCACACCATGCAGCCTAACGATCTCTCCAATATAAAGCTGGGTCAACTTCTCTAAACTGTACCTCATGTTGATCGGGAGAAAATGGGTTGACTTCGTGAGTCGATCCACTATTACCCATATCGAGTCGTGTCCTTTCTTTGTCCTCGGCAAACCCACAACAAAATCCATCGCAATGCTGTCCCATTTCCATTCAGGAATAGACAATGGTTGTAGCAATCTCGCTGGTCTTTGATGTTCCACTTTAGCTTTTTGACAAACTAAACAAGTAGACACACATCTAGTGACGTCGCTCTTCATTCCATGCCACCAGAACAATTTCTTCAGATCTTGATACATCTTAGTTATGCCTAGGTGCATACTCAGCTTGCTGGTGTGAGCATGTTCCACAATATATCGCCTAAGCTCTTGGTCACGGGGAATACAAACTCTACCTCGGAATCTCAGAATTCCATCCGTTCCTTCTTCAAATTCTGTCTCTTTGTCTTGCCTTATCAATTCTCTCGCTTCTTGCAAGAATTCATCGGCTTTCTACTTTTCCTGTATGTCATCCATTAGTTCACTTGAGATGGTGACCATATTCATACAAATCCTTCCGGGTTCCAACTTAACAAACGACCATACATCCCTAAACTATTCTATGAGGTCTCTTTCCTTGATCATCAAGGCAGAAGCACTGATAGTCTTTCTGCTCAAGGCATCAGCCGCGACGTTCGCCTTGCCAGGGTGGTACAATAGTTGGAAATCATAATCCTTCAGGAATTCCAGCCATCTCCGCTACCTCATATTCAGCTCTTTCTGATCATACAAATATTTCAAGCTCTTGTGGTCACTGAAGATGTTGAATGTTGCTCCATAGAGAAAATGTCTCCATATCTTTAGAGCAAAGAACACAGCCGCAAGTTCCAAATCATGTGTAGGGTAGTTCTTTTCGTGTACTCGCAACTGTCGCGAAGCATAGGCTACCACTCTTCGGTGTTGCATAAGAACAGATCTCAATCCTTGATACGAAGCGTCACAGTACACCTCAAATGGCTCATTCGGATCAGGTAGTACCAATACTGGTGAGGTAGTCAGTCGTTTCTTCAACTCTTGGAAACTCTGCTCGCAACTATTAGTCCATTCAAAAGCTTGATTCTTCCTCGTCAACTGAGTGAGCGGTCCAGCAATCTTGGAAAATCCTTCTATAAATCTCCTGTAATATCCGGCTAAACCCACAAAGCTACGAACTTTAGTCACAGACTTTGGTTGCTCCCACTGTAATACTGCTTCTACTTTCGACGGATCCACTGCAATCCCTTCCTTCAAGATCACATGGCCTAAAAACTTCACCTCATCAAGCCAAAACTCACATTTCGACAGCTTGGCATACAATTCCTTCTCCTTTAGAATCTGAAGAACTATGCTGAGGTGCTCAGCATGATCCTCCTGATTCTGGGAATATATCAGGATATCGTCAATGAAGACGACAACAAACTTATCCAAGTAAGGATGAAAGATCCTATTCATGTAGTCCATGAAGATAGCAAGTGCATTCGTAACACCAAACGGCATTACAAGGTACTCATAATGACCGTATCGGGTACGAAAAGCAGTCTTAGGCACATCCTCCGTTTTCACTCTTATCTGATGATACCCAGATCTCAAATCAATCTTTGAAAACACTGCTGCTCCCTTCAGTTGGTCCATCAAATCATCAATTCTTGGGAGTGGATACTTGTTCTTGATCGTCAGCTTGTTCAATTGCCTATAGTCCACACACAATCTTGAGGTACCGTCTTTTTTCCGAACTAACAGTACTGGTGCTCCCCACGGTGACACACTCGATCTAACAAACTGTTTCTCCAAAAGCTCCTCTAGCTGTTTCTTGAGCTCAGCCAATTCCGTTGGCGACATACGATAAGGTGCTATAGACACGGGACCAGCTCCCGGTACCAGATCAATGGCAAACTCGATCTTACGTGTCGGCGGTAAACCAGATACTTCTTCTGAAAAAACTTCAGAGAACTCTCTCACTACCAAAATAGTGTCCAGGTCAGCCTCGCTCTCGATTTTCAAAGAAGATAGTAGCATGTACCCCTGAGTTCCTTCTTTCAAGAAAGCTCGTGCTTGGTTGGCCGTCAAGTACCTAGAATTCTCATCCACAGGGAAAACTATGGTTTTTCTGGAACAATCTAATAGAACATGGTTGGAAGATAACTAGTCCATCCCTAGGATTATATCTAACTGTGAAAGGGGTAAACAGATCAAATCGACAGAAAAGATTCGACCTTCAACAATTAAGGGACACTTCAAACAAACTTTGGTAGTAACTACCGGTTTATCAGTGGGGGTTGAAACAGTCAATTGAAAAGGTAGTTCAGACACAGGTAAGCCAAGTCGTAGCACACAGTCATATGATATGAAAGAATGGGTTGCCCCAAAGTCATACAGTACTTTTAAAAGATTACCTTCTATGGTGCCTTCTCCTTGAATCAAGTCTTCAGATTCGGAGGCTTCAGCTCCGCTCATAGTGTAAACTCGACCTCCGGCTTGCGGTTTCTTGGCTCGAGTCGCATTGACTGAAGGTTCAGCCTTTGCTTGATTGCAGTCTCTGGACATGTGGCCCGGTTTGCCACATCTGAAGTAGATGATTCCCTTGAACGTGCAATCTCTCGTGAGATGATCTTTCCCACACTTTAGGCATCTGGACGGGTAGGTCACATTCTGCCCAGTTCGGTTCCCAGAGGAACCTCCACCAGAACTTCCACCGGTTTGCTGCTGACTTCCAACTGGTCGGGAATAAGGCTTCTTTTGGAAGCGGTTTGAACCACTCCCTCCACCTCTTTGGGACCGTACAGGCCCAAAGCTCCTGTTTCTCGAGTCTCTAGCCTGTTCCAAGGCTTCAACTTCACAACAAGTGTCTAACAATTCTGAGAATACCTTCATCTTCAGGGTGATCACAGCTTTCTTCACCTCATACCTCAATCCCTCGGTGAACTTCCAACACTTCCAGGCTTCATCGGTTTGGTGTTGGTAGTGTGTTGAGAACTTCTCCAGGTTCTCAAATTTAGCTGCATACTCACTGACGGTCATGTTCCTTTGTCTCAAGTTGAGGAACTCCAGCTCTTTCGCATGTCTCACATTAGCAGGAAAATATTTGTCCAAGAACTTGTTCTTGAACACAGCCCATGTGATGTCAGTTCCTTCGGCTTCCAATGCTCTCTGAGCTCCGTTCCACTAGTCTTCGGCATTGCCCACAAGCATGAAGGTAGCATAGTTCACCTTCTTGTCTTCGGCACAGTTCATGCCACGAAAGACTTTCTCTAGTTCCTTGATCCACAGACTAGCCTTGTCTGGATCAAATTCTCCCTTAAATTGTGGAGGGTTGTGACGACGAAACTCTGCTAAGTTCTGTGCATCGGCGGTCGCCTCGAGCTGTTGAGCAGCTCTCTCTTATTGTTGAGTCGCACGCTCATTTTGCTGCGCGATAACTTCTGCCATCCGCTGCATTGCCTCAACAGCTGCTGTCATTTCTCCACTTCTCGCCATCTTACTCTTTCTCAAATCAGGTTAACTGAAAACCACAAGGCATGTTAGAGGAATTCATTTCAAAACACAAACCACAGAGATTTCACACAGCACAAACAAGACAGACTCGCACACAAGACCCAAAGAAGACATAAACCGGGGCTCTGATACCAACTTAATGTAACTCCCCTTTTTGGGAAGGAACGTCACATTGTCAAATAAAAGAAAATGCGGAAAAGTAAAGTTTTAACATTTCAAGACCCGGTTCATTCGTTTAAGTTTAACTTCTTCAATCCTTAAATACGCGAGCAAAATAGCAGAATTTTTTTTTTGTTTTGATAATCATTTTAACCATGCGGAATATAAATAACGGTGAAGGATAAGATAGTAGACAAAATTCTCATCTGAATAACATGCATATAGATATATATATATATATATATAAAATGTACTGACATCATTTATACTTAGATACAAGCTTTGAATTACCCAAAAAGTAAAACTATACCGCCCCAAGGATTATACAAATATGCCCCGGGGATACCAAAATATACTGACCCACAAAAATATACATCGGCCCCCAAAATAAAACACCTTGGTAGTCATCGGTAGCTACCAAGTAACTCGATCTCTCATATGAGGAGGGGATCGTATCGGTCCTCGGCGGGATCCTCCTCTTCAGAGGAAACCTCCATGGGAACCACAGAACCACGGGCAGGAACCCGAGCAGTAGAATCAAAAGAGTCCTCCCAAGGGGTGTAGTAACGGTCACCCCACATCTCTCTGATGGGCAAGTAGAACTCCAATCGCAGACTGATGTGGCAGGTGAGGACAGGCACCTCATGACGTCTCCAGGCTAGGGCAATCGACACATCTCCCAAGTAGACGCAGCGATCGGAATTCAAGTTGATATGCCAAAACTCCGGCCCTCCGAGGAAGGTCAGACGTACATCACCAAGAAATCCGCGCATACGTGCCGCCATCGTCTCAGTAGAAGCTAGTCTCGTTCGGCCCAGAAGCCGGGAAACTCGGGATCTTCTGCCTCCTTACCGTCGTCTTCGATCAATACAGTATACACACATACAGCAAGTAACAGAGATACAAGAAAGAGGTAAGATATCTTACCATCATTACCAATTATAGCAGCTAGAAACAGCACGGCGCCACGCGCCCAAATAACAATTCAGAATATCATATTCAACTAATAAGCAGTAATTCCAACAGTAAGCAAATAAACAGTTCCAGGCAGATAGTCATCACAGTAATAACCAAATCAGCCATAGGTATGGAAAAATAAATATTAACAACGATAATGTATATCATGACTCACATGCATGCTTTCCCAAATTCCTACTCCATGGAGCTAGACTCAAACAGTCAGAGAGAAAGATCAGGAGACATGTCTGTAACTCGGCTGTCGATGCCAGTGCTATCAATAAATTTTCTCGTGCACAATCATGGCATTGTACAGACATTCTACACTAGATCACGATATAGGACAGTGTCAAGTCTGGATCATCGGTGTGTTTGCATCGGTTTGCCCCACAGGCAGAGGAGCTACCCACTACCCCTTGTGAAGGACCCGCACCCCGATGCCCCCAAGGTCTTAACATAACCCACACTTGTCTACTCGCAACCGCACTAAGGTGTGTTCAATCTCCTAGGCAACTTGGCCTTACAACAGTCCACGAGGACATTCACAATGCATAAGATACTATGCATGAACATGTATGATTCACAATTTCATACAATTACATAACACGCCACAATAGGCTAATATCAGCATCAATATGCAAATGGTCACTCACATGGACCCATAACATCATAATATAAGGATCAAGTCAACTTGTACATTTTTAGGTTCATTATGAACCTAACTTAGAATTTATTTTCCTTTCAAGGTTCATGAAATCTCTAATTCTACTAAATCCTTCCAATTTATCAATTATCCACTCATTGCATAGGTTTCTAATTACCTAGTCACTCATACTTCCCAATTTGCCAAAGTTACATAATTAGGTCCCAAAGGGCCTTAGAGGTCGTGGCCTCTCTAGGAATTCAATTCCTAATTCTTTCCAATTCATCACATTATAGGTTACATTCTAAATTCACTTAATCTTCACTTGTTACTTTAGCTTACCAATAGCCCCAATTTTGGGCTCAAAACCGTGGCCCTCATAGGAGTTTCCATTCCAAATTTTTCTTCCACTAAATTCTATGTTATCCATTGATTAATTTAAGTCTTATGCAAGTTACAATTTAATTCCCAATTTACCTAAATTCTAACCTAAAAATCGTGATCACCAAGAGGAGTCCTCAAAGGTTTTTCTTCCATTTCCAATCACATAATCCAATCCAATATAACATTGTATACAACAATTCAATCCAATAGCATAATTCAATTAAAATCACTACACTAGCACATTAATCACAAAATCAAAGAATAACCCTCATTAGGGTTTTTCCACAAGCAACTCAATCAAAGTTCCTAGATGCTAAGAGAGGTTGAGGAGGAGTGTCTTCCTCTTACCCAAATGAAGAAATCAAGAGAGCTCCAAGAAGGCTTCTTGCAATTTTCGGATTTGACCTCCAAAAGAACCCTAAAAATGGTGACTTTGTTAGAATAGCATAATGGCTTGGAAAATGAAGTATGGATGGCCAACATGAAGACCATGACCACAAAAATGGAGGAGAAAGAAGAGAAGTCTTGAAACTTACCCAAAAAGCTCAAAGCTTGGAGCTTGGAGAAAATGGTGAAAATGGAGGAATTTCAAGAAACTCCAAGAAGAAAAGATGCTTAGAATGGTGAGAGGATTAAGGAAATGTAGTTGGTTTAATTTTTTGTGATGGTTGAGGGAGAAGAAGAGGGCTGGCCGTGAGGTTGGTCTAGAGAGAAGGAGGAGAAATGAAAAATGAAGAAGAAGAAGAAGAAAGGGTAGAGAGATAAAGTGTTTTGGTTAATTATAGAATTTATGAGATAAAAGAATAAATGAAACAGAATTTCTCCCTTGCTTGGGCTGCATTCCAGCCGTGTTGAGAGAGAAGAGAGAGAGAGGAGAGTTGGCTTCCAAGAGAAGCCAAGGGCATTTAAGTCAATGTTTGGTCAAAGCTTCTCAAAGAAGCTTTGATTATTTAACATTAAATTTGAATTAAAGTGGATTGATTAGACATAAATTGGATTTCATTTGGATAATGTGATAGGATTTTTATTACACACTATTATCCAATGGATAATAGTTACAGTTGACAGAAGTCAGTATTTAATTAATCTGACAGATAAATTTTTCGCAGTATTGATTTATTTTATCTGTTAAGATTTCTCGAAAATTATGAAACCTCGTAAACTGTGTCCAGTCTCGAGTTTAGTAAGATCCCCCGTCGACATATCCAAAGTCCAAGGTTCACAGAGGAAACATCGCGTTTCTCCAGTTCTGCTCAGTGCGCACGCAAAACGAGAAATATACTAAAATATTCGACGTTTCTGGAAAATTCCCAGAAAATTCTCAAAAATTGCAAATATTATAAAACGACTATTCGTCATATAATTTTCCAATTTTTGAAGCATTACAGTTGTTTTCCCGACTTTACTCAAGTTTTACGCAAAACGAGGAATATATTAAAATATTCATCGTTTCCGAAAAAGTCCAGAAAAATTCACATAAATCACAAATATTAGAAAATGACTATTGGTGGTGAAATAATTAATTTCTGGAGAGTTACACTTATCTCAGCAATTCTTAGCTCAGTGTGCACGTAAAACGAAGAATATATTTGTCGTTTCTGAAAAATTCTAGAAAAATTCCTAAAAATCAAGAATAATATAAAATGATCATTTATACTTAAACAGATATTTTTCGGGATGTTACACTTCTAGCCATACAAAGACTTCTTTAGCAAGCACACATGGTCCTTCTTATCTGGGACTATGAACCCGTTTGGTTAACTCATCCAGATATGCTCCTCTAGCTCTCCATGTAAGAACGATGTCTTCACATCAAGCTATTCTAATTCCAAGTCAAACGTGCTCACAATAGCTAATAGGATCTGAATAGAGCTATGTTTTACCACCAGAGAGAATACTTCATGAAAGTCAATACCCTCCTTCTGAGTATAGTCCTTACCTACCAATCTTGCCTAGAACTTTGGAGGTTCAATGCTAAGGATTCCTTCTTTCCTTTTGAAGACCCATTTGCAAACCAATTACTCTTTTCCCCTTTAGAAGTTGTACTAGCTCCTATGTTTGGTTTTTCTGAAGAGATTTAATCTCCTCATGCATTGCCATCAGCCATTATTGTGACTCCTTACTTTCTATTGCATCACGATAGATAAGAGGTTCATCTCTTATTGCATCATCTAGCATAGCCAATAAAAAAGCTATAGGATCTGCATCAAACAAATCAAGTGCGCATAAGACAGAATTTAGATATCTCTGAGGTCTTTGAATTTGCCTCCTCTCTCTACTTGTAGCAATACTGTATGACTTTGTTCCTCTGGTGTCAGCATCTCTGTCCATGCTATGATCATCTGTGTTACCTTATTCATCTTGTTGCTCTACTTCAAGTTGAGCAGTACCTAAAGTACTCAGTTGATTTCCTTCATCTTCATGTTTTTCCTTCCCTGAGTTAATGTCCAGCTCCACCTATTTTCTAGCACCATGATATATTTTTGCCTGATTTCCGACAGATTCCCGCTTATGATTTAACATTGCTACCTCATCAAATGTGACATCTTTGCTAACAATGATCTTGGATGAACTTGCTTTTTCTATGCACCACATCCTATAGCCATTTTCTATGCTCATGAATATAACTTTGCTGACATATCCTAGAAATATACACCTTCTTGCCCTTATCTCAAGTTTACCATCACTCACATGAGCATACGCAGGGCAACCAAATATTTTTAAATCAAAATAACTTACAAGTTGATTGGACTATATCTCTTGTGGGATCTTCAGATCAATTGTAGTTGATAGAGATCTATTTACCAAATATACAACTGTGTTGACTGCTCCAGCCCAAAATGGTTTGGGAAGTCCAACATTAATTCGCATGCTTCATGCATATTCCATGAGTGTTCTATTCATATGTTCCACAATTCCATTTTGTTATGGTGTTTCAGGTACAATATGGTTACTCACTATACCTACCTTCTTACAGAACTTATCAATTTTTTTACTACAGAACTCTGCCATTGCCAGTTCTCAGTCTCTTGACTAATCGCCCTATTTGCTTCTCGACCATGGCTTTCCATTGTTTAAATTTGTCGAACATTTCATCTTTGTGTTTAAGAAAATAGACCAAAACTTTCCTAGAATAATCATCAATCAAAGTAAGAAAATTGTGAGTTCCACCCAGTGAGTTGACAGAGGAAGGACCCCAAACATCTAAGTAAATATATTCTAGAATGCCCTTGCTTATATGTTTTGTAGTATTGAACTTCAGTCGCTTTTGCTTCTCGTATACATAATTCTCACAAAAACCAAGTTTAAATTCTTTATGCCTTTCAGCAATCCTTTGCCAACAAGTATTAACATTCCTTTTTCGGTCATGTAACCAAGCCGCATATGCCATAATTGTGTAGCATCACCACACGATCTTTCATACGATAAAGCAACAACTATATTTGTGCTTCCAAGTAAAAGATAGAACCCACGCTACAATTTTTCTTTCATCACCACCATCGAGCCTTTAGTCACCTTTAACAAACCACCTTCTCCAAAGAACTTATACCTTTAATTGTCTAGGGCACTTAAAGAGATTAGGTTCCCGCCTAGTTTTGGCATATGTCATGCTTGAAATGTCCTTGCAATTCCATCACCCATTCTAACATGCACATCTCCTCCACCTACAATGACTATTACCCTATTATTCTCCAATCTGACCTTTCGTTCCCATTTTTTATACAAAGAGAAAAATTTCCTATTAGGTGTCATGTGGAACAATGCGCTAGAATCTAGGATTCACTCGCTTCCTAAGTCACTAATAAAGACTATTAAGACTGACTCAACATTGCTATCATCAGAACTTTCAAATGTTACGTTAGCAGAATCTTTTATTTTCTCTTTCCTCTTAGGGCAGTTTTTACGAATATGCCCTGTCTGGTGACAATGAAAACACTTCAGGGACTTGTAACTTTTGGACTTTGATCTTCTCTTGCTTTTGCTTCCTGATCCTCTTTTTTGATTGTGCCCCTTCATCATGAACAATCCTTCTGCTAGTTTATTGGTATTGGATATGGTTGCCAATTTCTATTGCTCCTTTGTCATCAATGCCTCCTTAATAGTTTTGACTAAAATGGAGGTCGTACTATACATAAGGGTATCACAGAAATTATCATATGACGGGAGTAAAGAAGTCAACAAGATCATTGCTTGATAATATCTTCCACTTTTATTTCAGCTGCCTTCATATTAGAAATCATTCGATTATAGTCGTCTATATGGTCTCAAATTAATTTTTCTCTCACAAGCTTGAATGTGTACAACCTCTTTCTTTGATACAGCTAGTTTGACAAAGTCTTTATTGAGTACTTTTCTTCTAGAGCCTTCCATAGCTTATTCGTAGTCTTTTCGCTCATAACCTCACGTAGCACGTGGTCTACCAAAGTCATTTGTATTATACTATGGGATTTGGCCATAATCTCCTCCTTTTTATAGGAGTCAAGGTTTCCAGTAATTTGCCTATGCCCTCCAACGCCTTTGACAAACCTTGCTGATCTAGCAAAGCTAGCAGCTTCAATTTCCATAAATTGAAGTCGTTGGAACCATCAAACTTCTCCACATCAAATCTTAGCACCGACATTTTGGATCTGAGATATGACCAGACCTTAGTAGTTCTAATACCACTTGTTAGGATATCAAAGATAGATACACCCCAAGTGTCTTAAACACTTTATGAATATAAGCAGAAGTGTACTCAAAATTGTGAAGAATAACTGATGAAAAATAATCCACTATATTGAAGGATAAATACAATATCATGTCTTCACTTTTACAGACAAAAGGATCAAAATATAGTGTTTTTGAGTGAGAACCTCTTCTACTACAATTTTAGAATTACAAAGAACTAGAGAGTATACCCAAAATTCTCAGTGTATAAACGCACAATACACTCATGGAATTTTCTCACACTGCAAGGTCTTTTGGGTAGTTTTGGGTTAACCAAATAGGTACCAGTTATATATTGTGATAGTCAACTTGCAATTCATTTGGCAAGAAATCCAATCTACTATGAAAGGACAAAGCACGTAGATGTCAGGCTCCACTTTGTCAGAGAAAGTGTCAGTAATGACATAATTGCAGTTCAAAAGATAGCCACATTTGAGAACCCAACAGATTTGAAGACAAAACCATTGTCAATTGATAAGTTCAAGTATTGCTTGGACTTGGTCAATATTTGTAGAGGTTAAGACTGCTTGAGACCAATAAAATATTAGCCAAGGTGGAGAATTGTTACGGTGTGGCTTGTATTTAGTCAACAAAAGGAAGAAGACTTTTTCATTTGGTTGTGAATGTTTTTTGGTGAATGGTTGGAAGGTGATAGTTGGCTAGTGGGATACCAATGGTTAATTAATGCATTAATAGTAATGCTAGCAAAAGGCATTTATAAATACAGAGCAAATCCTTTATTCGAACAACATAACATGCAGAAGTGAAATCAAGAGCTTATGGTAGTGAGATAAAAGTAGAGAATGCAGTGTGAGAAAAAAAATTTCATGAGTGTGTTGTGAGTTTGTACACTTGGGATTTTAGATATGATCTCTAGTTCTCTATAATACTAAAATAGTATTAAAAGATGATCCCATTGAGAAACACTATATTTTGTGCTTCTTGTGTGTGAGAGTACAGATAAGATATTGTATTTATCCTTCGATATAGTAGATTTTTTTCATTAGTTATTCTTCACAAATCTGAACATGTTTCTACTCATATCCATAAAGTGTATAAGAAACTTGGGGTATATCTATCTCTAATGTCTTTACTTGATCAGCTGCAGATGTTTCTTTATGAAGTGTTCTTCTAGATTATGGTTTGTCACTCTTATATTCTCAAAGATAAGTTTGATACTCTTTTAATCAACTTTTAAGAGTCGATGATCTCCTCTTTTTCTTCAGAAGCTAACCGTGAGGATCACCATGAGCATTGGAATCAATCTATGAGTAGAAGTCAATTGAAACATCATAATCAACAAGCTTCATCACTTCCAACCAAACTTCCAGCTAGAGCTCATTTACCCTCCTGTGCTGGTACACATAATTGTGCTCAAAATTGTTGTCTAGTTCTTTGTTTGCATATGTTTTTTCTAGAACCACACATAAGATTTTTACATTTATTTTTGTTGCTCCTACTTTAATATTCTTGGAGGAATGCCCCTTGTTGATTGCATGAAAATTGAATAGGAATCTCACCAATCCTAAAAATAACCTTTTTTTCCTCATGCATGAGGAATGAGGTGTAAATTTATTCATATGCTGACATATGACAAGAAATCCCTGCCTCTTCCTCTCATGGGCTATGGTTTCTTAGGAAGAGCTCATCTTTTATCCATTCTGCTCATTGTTTCTTTGGATATATGTAAATTCCTGCCTCAATCAAGTATGTGTTATTGGATATATGTAAATTCCTGCCTCAATCAAGTATGTGTTACTATTTATTAAACAATTCCTGTTTGGATATATTCTATCATGTAGAAAATGGTGAATCTGAGGATCCCAGACTAGACATCCCGGGACCTGACTACAATCAACTCAATCACAAGGTAGATCGATTCAGTGAT
Source organism: Ormosia emarginata (assembly GCA_029884605.1). NCBI lineage: Eukaryota > Viridiplantae > Streptophyta > Magnoliopsida > Fabales > Fabaceae > Ormosia > Ormosia emarginata. Next base: position 829,208 of record JAQQTP010000023.1, read on the forward strand.
TCTTGGATTTCTGAAGTTACCATTGAATCCTATATAATATATATGTATATATACATTTTCTCTGATAGGGTGGTGAGATTTCAAGTTCAACTACATGTAATGGTAGCAGTCACAATATTCGATCATCGCTAGCAAGTTCAGCAAATTCCAGTGCTTCTTCATCAGTTGCAATTCCACGCTCTCCATCTTTCAACTCTAGTCAACTACTTGCGCAGAGGAAATTGTATGCAGAATCCCAGACGGGAAGGTCCAGTTTTCAGAAGCTTTTGGAGCCAAAGCTCCCTCAGCTTCCTGGAATTGCTCCATATAGAGTTGTCCTCGGGAATGTAGAAGATAAGGTATCACTTCTGATTTACTTCAGTAATACTTCAAAGTTGACTGTATGGATGCTGGTATTCAATTTCTGCTGCTTGTACTTTGTATAAGATTAGTTATATATGTTGCTTGTTTCTTGGACATTGATAGCTTTATACTGTGGCATATGCTAGACGAGTGCCTGTGCATGTTTTATAAAGGCTTATAATGAATCCAGTAGACAGTCGTTTGAAAATGAAATGACTAATATTGCATATTTTTTCTGTTTGGGCTGGACGTAAGGACATGTTGGTTTAGAAGTAAAGTTCCATGAAAAACAATTTTGAAAGATAGTAAATGCAAAATATTTGCCAAATAACTCGAAAATCTAGCACCCTTGATCTTATGTCTTTAGTTATTCATGCAGTTGGCTTAATTTTTTCTTTAAGGAAAAAGACGGATGGTTGTAAAATTCAATGGGCAGAACCATTAAGGAATGATATGATTGCATAAAAGTTGTGGCAAATAAAGCTCTATAGGATTTATTTCAACATAGATTCATATTTTCTCTACTATTTCTAGATAAAGAGTGAAGGACTTTTGTACTTGACATTACATTTATTATTTCAAGAAAATATAAAACTATCATTCCATGTATTAAACATGACGTAATTGCTTACAACCTTTCTAATGGTCGTGTGTGTGCCACAAGCATTGAGATGTCACTTTTAAAGTAATAATTTTATTTTATTTCATATAAAATTATCATTCTATGAACTAAACAAAAAATAAGTACTTATAAATTGATATGATGAAACGAGTTTGAGTCCACAGGTTAACTTGTTTAACTCGCTAAAAAATGGTAGATTGAGTTATATTTTGCAACTCATATTTTTAGTATCATTTCATGTACTAAACATAAGGTAAGTGCTTACAAAAAGATATGACAAAATAAGTTTGGCTCAATAAGTCAACTTGTTTAATCCGTCAAAAATAGCAATTTGAGTTTTATTTTGCAACCCATATTTTTAGACGGGTTAAAATAACCTATCCTATATAACTCGTAGGTTGTAGCAGTATGAGTGTTTAAGACTCAACTCGTCCTATTAACTTGTCATAATCCAAAGCTAATTAGGACAAGTCTAAGTTTTAAAATTTATACCGATGTGTTTTCAGGTCAGGTTCAGGTTCAAGTTCTACATCGAGTTGTCCCGACTCAGCTTGGTATCTCACATTATTTTAAAACTTATACTTTTTTAATAATTAGTTGTAAATAATAGGATTTCTTGACTTAAATTAATAAATTTTGCATAACATAATAATATATTTATATTAATATTATTTGTTTTGAAATATATATTGTAAAATATACCTTAATTTTATTTTCTTATTTTTACAATTTTTTGACTTAGTTATGAATTTTGTACATTACAACATATCGGATTGGCATGATTTCAGCCCGATCATCATCGAGTTTTTGTCAGGCCAGATTTGGGTCTAAAAAAATAACATGATTAAAATAATGAATTGGGTTTGGGTCAAGCCATACTTGTCCCATAAACACCCCTATGTAGCACGGTGGGGCAAGTTGCAAGTCACTTTTTTTGGGGGGGGGTCAAATTTTTGTGGCTGGTTAGTTAAGTTAATCTAACTCGCCTTTTTTGTTCAATTTTAAGCGGGGGTTGACCCATTTAACCCACCAACCCATCATTTTTTATTTTATAATTTTAGACGGGTTGACTTGTCAACCTTCTCCCCAACCCATATTCCAAAGGTAGGTCAACCCACCCAGCTCCATTTTCACCTAACCTATAATGAGTTGGGGTGGGTTAGGAGTGCTCATGACCCAATTTGACCAGATAACTCGGCTTAGCCCGAAGCTAATCGGACCAGGTTGAGTTCTTGAAAATAGACTCGATGTGTTTTTCAGGTCAAATTCGGACCACACTTCAAATTGGTTCAATTCAACCCAACATTACATAATATTTTAAAATTTATTATTTTTTAAAAAATAATAATAAATTATAATACTTCTTAACTTATATTTGCATAACATAATAATATTTTATATTGATATGTTTTTTTTCAAAACATATATTATAAAATATCCTTTAGTTTAAATTTTTTATTTTTCTAATTTTTTTAATTTTATTAAATATAACATTCAAATTTAAACATTTTATCTAAATATCAAATCAATTCAATTCTGACTTTATCATTAGTTGAGTTTTGATTGATCTGATCCGAGTTTAAAAAAATTGGTCTAATAAAATTATCGGGTCAAGTAAAATACAACCCTACCCGACCTCTGATCACACCAAGCAATATACCCGCTTTGCCATCTCAAACTATGATGGAGTCTAATATACATCCTTCAAAGGAGGGTCTATGATATACCACTTGATCTAAGCTATTGATTTAATCATAAAAAATATCAATGATTTAGATCAAATACAGGAAATCTGCTTAGCAAGTTTCCGTTTTTTTTTTGTTTTATATTTTTTTTATATACCACCATCACCATCATTATCGAGCGGCCACCGTACGCCGTCGCTGGCCACCATCTGCCGCTGCCGCCCACCTCTATTTTTTTTAAGTTGTATAACTATGTAAATATTATTAGTTAAAATCTATAGGATTTTCAACATACACAGTTATGGTTTTAGAAAAAAAAATATTTAAAAAAAAATATTATTTTGTGTAAATATTACTAGTTAAAATCTGGTAATATTTTTTTACTAGTTAAAATTTGGTAATATTACCAGTTAAAAAATATATATATTTTTTTAAAAAAACTCCTTTCACACTCACACGAAGAAAACTGTAAGGGTTTTATTTTAAAAAAATATTATCGTGTGTAAATGTTATCAGTTAAAATTTGTTAAGTTTTCAGTATACAATTATTTACGAAAAAATATAAGGACTGATGCAGTTTTCTCAGTGTGAGCCCGTAAGAGATTTTTTTAAAAAAATCATATACATTTTAACTGGTAATATTTACACAATTGCGTAACTTAAACAAAAAATAGCCTGAAAAAAAAGGTGGTCAGTGATCGGTGGGCGGCGACCAACGAGTTGCCAACAGTGAACGGCAGTCACCGGTGATGGACGGTAGTTGATCGCGGCCAACAGCAGTTACTGGCGGCAGACGGCAATTGCCGGTGGCAAACGGTGGCAGCAGACGATGGCCGACGGCGGCAGCGTTGCCGACGGTGTGGTGGTGTTAAAAAAAACATAAAATAAAATAAAAAAGAAACCGAAAAAAAAAATCTACTGTTGTAGGTAAAATAGAGGGTATATTATACACCCAAACATGTCAGGGTGTATAATAGCACCTGCCCTTAAACTACAAACTTTCTAATGGTCACGCGTGCGACAAGGCACTTGCAGGAGTCCATTTTAAAGTCGTCGCTGCAAAAAAAAAATTTGTTAAATAGAAACAGGGAGAAGAAGGCGAGTGATATCAGGGCTCACCTCATATGTAGCTTCTCTCCCAAATTGCTTGGAAAAGTCTCGCCCTTTGACGCCACACAGAAAGGAGCCGCCACCTTCCCCACTCCAATTACCTTGAAACTTTAACTGAATCTTGTTTTATACATTTGTGACCTAGAAATAAATTATCTATACTTATTTCTCTCAGCTAAGCAATTTATGTTATTATCTGAGTCATTTTAAGATATTTTTCACCTTCAGTATTGCAACAAAATGCTTAAATTAACTCAGTTTTTCACAAAAATTAAACAAGCATGTTAAGCAAGTCATATGCTACCTTTTGTACACACATACAAGTCTAACATGTCATTAAGGGTATTACATTTCTCTCCTTCTTTTTAAAATTTTCACCCCAAAATTAATTACCTTCTAGGAACAATTATAGAAAGTCCTGTTGGAAGCGAGACTTTAGCTCCCAAGTAGCCTCCTCTGTGCCCTTGCCACCCCATAAAATCTTCACCAGAGCAATCTGCTTACCTCTAAGCTCTTTGACCCCTCTATCCACGATCCTTACGGGTTGTACATCATAAGACAAATCATCTCTTAACTATACAAATTCATGTTCTATGATAAGCAAAGGATCTGGATTATATTTTCTCAACTGAGACATATGAAAAATGTCATGAAGGTTAGACAAACTAGGAGGAAGGGCTATCTGGTAAGCTACGGGTCCAACTTACTTTAGAATTTGGTAGGGACCAAGAAAACAAGGATTTAACTTTCGGGTTTTCAATGCTCTACCAATCCCTGTAGTAGAAGTTGTAACACCCCTTGATATAGTAATCACGGCCCAATCGTCATTGCACCACAGTCACTAAATCCAGGCATGTCACAGTCTCAACAATAATCTTTTCAAAAGAAATATCTCATTTATGCATGGATGGAAAATATAAGCCTCAAATAAATGCATATTTAGTACCCAACTAGTTAAAACATAAACACTTTAAGAACAACCTACTCCATATATAATGTTTTCGTCTTTAACACAAAACACTGATAACACAAAATATAGTACTTACATATTCAAATAAAAGGTAACGGGTACAAAAGTACAAAAGGGAAAAGTAGTAACCATGGGATAGGTACTACTAGCAGACAAGGCCACCACCCCACATATATATATGCGACGCTCAGTGTCCCAGTCGACATGCCAGACACCATTGCCCCCATAAGGTTGCACCAGTGCGTAACCTAAGAAATCTCGTCCAGACGCCATATTAAAAATAATGAATCAGTCCAATCCAATCAGTAAGGGTGTGGTCCCTTGCCTTCTTCCTCTTACAATCTTTTAACAAATATATATATATATATATATAACAGAAATACAAGGATATAGGAAAGAGGTGAGATATCCTACTTACATTACCAATTATGGGCAGTAAAGAAACAGAACGATGCAGAGCGCCCACATAGCAGAGTAATAACATTTAAGCAACAGTAATCACATACGATAGAGAAAACAACAACAAAATCTCAGATAATGAATAATTAAAACATTTCAGATAATCATGACATCAATAATACAATAGTATAATCATCTTATAAATGAGTGTCAAATGATATGCCGACTCACAATGCTAACTCACAATGCATGTGCACTTGGTACTAAGATTTTCTATTCTTCCTCTTATAATCTTTTAACAAATATATATATATATATATATATATATATATATATATATATAGCAGAAATACAAGGATATAGGAAAGAGGTGAGATATCCTACTTACATTACCAATTATGGGCAGTAAAGAAACAGAACGATGCAGAGCGCCCACATAGCAGAGTAATAACATTTAAGCAACAGTAATCACATACGATAAGAGAAAACAACAACACAATCTCAGATAATGAACAATTAAAACATTTCAGATAATCATGACATCAATAATACAATAGTATAATCATCTTATAAATGAGTGTCAAATGATATGCCGACTCATAATGCTAACTCACAATGCATGTGCACTTGGTACTAAGATTTTCTATTCTATTTCAAAGATGAACGTTCCGGAAGATCTGCCCCCCTCAATGACAGTCTACGCCGAACCACGAAGAGAATAGTGCTAGTCAGGCGCGTGATGCGTTGCAATCGGTTTATCAGGGCTAGGGGTATAATAAGGTGATAACATCATCACGAAATGAACCACCGCGTCTCACGACCCTCAATCAGATCCTTCCACTGGATCACACTATTCAATTCTCGTTCATTCGCCACAAAAGGATAGTGATTTGTCGAGCCCGTAATGCGTACAATCGGCTTTTACCGCGCCTTACGCCCCCCCATAAATCTATCAGAGATCACACTATCAATTCTTATTGATTCACCGAGTAAAGAATAGTGATTTATTGGACTCGTAATATGTGCAATCGGTATAAACCATGCCTTACGCCCCCCATAGGTCCATCCACTAGACCTCACTTATTCAATTCTCATCCATAGGCTCATACAGCCTTTTAACAGTCATCGATTGAGTAATTTGTTCAACGTATACTGATTCAATGCATAATCATAGGCTCATCCAGCCTTTTACCAGTAATCGACTGAGCAAATTGTTCAATGCGAATATGCATAACTCAAGCCATCATGGTACTATCCCCAATGATATTAAACAATTGCCCATACAATTATCTAATACCATTAGTATCAATGATATTACATAACCGCCCATACAATTACATCATAACATTGATCCACCCGGTTTCAGCACATCGGCACAATAACTAACAGTGTATAATGCTCAATGCATGTTGACTCCATGCCCAACCATGTATATCCAATAATAATGATATATTTTTCATAACACACCACAATTTGGCCAATTTAAACATCAACAGAATTTTAGTCCAAACACGGACCCACAATAGTATAGTATTAATTTCTCAAGAGTAATAGCACACTTTTAGAGGCTTATTTTGGGTTTCACTTTAATTAACATCTCTTATGAATTCATTCTCTAGAGGGATTCTCTTGTAGTCCTCATTCAATCTTCATTCCTTTAGGTTGATCAAGTTCTTTAATCTAATCAATTATGCTCACTTAGAAATTACTCGAAGGTTTTGCAAGTCTCACAACTCTCTTGTTCTTCTCTTATGTTCAAAATCATTCTAATTCATAAGATAAAGTCTTATTCTTTATTCTTTTCCTTTTATGAACTCTTAACGAGTCTAGAATTCTCTAATCATCTAAGTCTCCATTTTAGTACTACATTTTGTGATATTTGGTCTTAAGAATCCATGAGCCTCATTATAACAAAGTCTAACCCTTTTTCCTTCACCACAATGTTGATCACTTAACATTTAATCATTTAAGACTCAAGGTTGCACAAAGGTCATAACTTAAACCAATAAATCTCCTAGAGGCCGTGAGCCTCCCAATGGTATGAATCTAACCAATCTTTCCACCATATTGTTAGTTACTTTCATCAAATTACCCAAGTTCCAAAGTTGCTATAAATTTAAGTCTTGAACCCTAACAATTACTCAAGAGGTCGTGGGCCTCCCAATGGGTAGGAACCCAAAGTTTTCCATTTTATTCATTTGCCTTTTAACTCTTCATCACCTAAGTTCCCATCTTTACTAAACCACACCTTGAACACCCAAAAATTTGGCCTCTTGGTCTTGAATCCAAAAGGGCAAAGAACCCTAAAATCTCTTCGCATAACAATCCAAGCAATCGAATATATTTTTACATAGTCATCAAGACATATAATAACAATCAATAAATCATACAAGTCAAAATAGCACAAAATCATAAAGAACAACACAACCAAGAGAGCAATTCCACATGGATTCTTCATCAACAACATAAAGAAAATGTTTTCTCACTACCAAGATAGGTTGAAGAGGATTATCTCCCTCTTAGCTATGGAAGACAACACAAGAAAGCAAGCCTCTTGGTCCCTTGTCGAGATTTTCGTACTACACCTTTAAGGAAACCCTAAAGACATCAAAACTCATCAAAACCATCATCAAAGCTTAGAAAAGGAACCCTTGATCACCCAAGAGATCAAGGATCACAAAAATGAGGAGAAAATGTGGAAAAGCTATGAACTTTACCTTAAAGTCTCCAACTTTGAAGCTTGATGGATCCAATACAAAAATAGTAGATTTTGGTGATGGTCACAACATGAAAGTTGCTTAGAATGATGTCTAGATTCAAGATCAAGAGTTAGTTGGAATTAAAGAAAATGGATAGGGTATTTTGAGGGGTGAGGCCGTGGAGATGGTGAGTGAATGGAGAAGAAAGGTGAGATTTTTAGAGAGTGATTCCAATAAGAAAGGAAGATCTTCAATGGAAGTGTAGATTCAAGCAAGATTAAAGCTTGAAATCAAAAATTCATAGAGTGTGGAAGGGTGTAGGGTGCCGTGGAGTTAGAGAGAATGAGGAGAAGAGAAGAAGAGAAAGTTGAGAGAAAAAGATGAAGAGAGAAGATAGAGAGAGAAAGTGATAGTAAAGTGATTTGAAGTGAAATATGTAATTAGGTGCATTTTATGTAAGTATGTGAATTAAAATATGTGGCCACAAAGAGCCTTAAAAAATGTGTGGTGGAGAGGAGGAGAGAGGAAGGTGAGGCTTCTCCAACAAGCCAATAAGAAGGTGCAAAAAAGCTTCCTCCAAGCTTCTTCAAGAAGCCAAAGCTCACCTTTTTGAAAAAGTCAAGGTGATGTGACATAAAATATATTCCTTTTGGATAAGGTGATAGGATTTCTATTACAAGCTATTACCCAATGGACAATTATTATAGATAGCAAAGCCAGTATTAATTGTCCAACGGATAATAAAATGTACAGCGATTTTTATTTTTAGCTGATAAAAATCTCAAAAAATGTGAAATCTCGTAAACTGTGTCTGGCCTCGGGTTTAATAAGATTCTCCGTCGATGTTTTTGCAGTTCAAGGCTCTCGGGAAAAATATCTCATTTTCCGGCTCCGCTCAATGCACACGTAAAATGAAAAATAATATTAAAATATTCTGCGTTCACAGAAAAAATCACAAAAATCACAAATATATAAAATAACTATTTATCATAAAATTATTAATTTTCGGGGTGTTACAACTCTCCCCTTCAAGTAGAAATTTCGTCCTCGAAATTTTCATTCCTTAGAATAAACATTGATGTTGTTTCTTCGTCTAGTCATCTAACTTTCACGTCGCGTCTCTAGTCACGTCAATTCAGATCACCCTTACCAATGTGATCTCCCTGCCTCCGTGGTCCTTTGCTCTCCTAACCTTGATATTCACAAGAAGTATTTCATAGATTAAATTCTCTTTTAATTATACTGTGCCTAGTTCGATGACATGGCTGAATCGGGGATATACTTCTGCAATTATGACATATGGAAGATATCATGAAGATTTAGAAAGAAAGGATAATAAAATCAGTTGATAAGTTACTGGACCAATCTGAAAAGGAATTTGATATAGTCCGAAGAATTTAGGAATGAGTTTGTTGGTAACTCAGACAAGATGACACTGAAGCTAGATGTCATACTCCTTCAAAATTTCTAGTCACCTTCTCTGTCCCATGTTCAGCCCCTTTTTATCGAATGGATACTTCAGGCCCTTGTGATTGCTAAAGGCATTGAACATGGCTTCACACAAAAAGTGTCTCTATGTTCTCAAAGCAAATACAACTGTGGCTAACACCAAGTCGTGAGTTGGGTAATTCTCCTTATGCACCCTAAACTACCTCGAGGCGTAAGTCACAACTTCCCAACTTTGCATCAACACACATCCTAGACCTTGATGTGAAGCATCACAAAACACTTCAAATGTTTCATTGGGATCGGGTAGAATCAAAACCGGAATATCACCTCAACCTTTGAAAACTTTCTTCACATGTGTTGGTCCATAAAAAGTTTGATTCTCTTCTTGTAAGCTGAGTAAGACGTTCTTCTGTCTTGGAGAATCCATCGACGCTCCTTCGATAAAACCAACTAACCTTGCAAGTTACTACGGTATTATGGTCTCCAGTCTTTCCCATTATAAAACTGCTTCAACCTTTGACGGACTCATAACAATTCCCTTTATTCGTAATTTCATGACCCAAAGTTTAACCTCCTCAACTAGCATTTGTACTTTGATAATTTGGCGAACATTTCTTTTCCTTTAAGGTCTGAAAAACTATATTGAGATGTTTAACATATTCCTCCATATATTTGAGAATAAATCAGAATGTCATTGATAAAGATAACGACATATCAATCTAGATAAGGATGAAAGATCCAATTCATGTTATCCATGAATACGACAGGAGCATTTGTCACTCCGAACGGCATCACGAGATACCCATAATGGTCAAAGCTCGTTCGAAAAATGGTTTTGAAAACATCCTCAAATTCTGACAAATTTAACGATGACCATATCTTACATCTATCTTGGAGAAAACAGCGACTCCCTTCTCACAGATCCATCGAATCATTCATTTCCTTCCGAGGATACTCATCCTTGATCATAATCCTGTTCAATTAGAAACAGTCCTTATATCACCGAGAAGTTTCATTCTCCTTCTTAACTGATAGCACTGTAGCTCTTCATGCGAAACTCATTGGCTACAAGAGTGGCATTCATATTACCCTTGCTTTTGTCCTCCACAAAAGATAACATATATCCTTGGAATCCTTTTCCTCTCAAAGCTTCAACTTGTTAACCGTTACGAATTCAAAAGTCTTAGTTTCGAGAATCACTAAGGTCTTCATTGAAATGATCTAGTAGGATATAGCCAGGAAAATAACTAATCTATTTTTAAAATCATAAACTCTAATAGGTGTGATTTTAGGTAAGCAATTCAAATCAACAAAAGATTTGATCTTTAGTAGAAATAGGATAGATTAAACGAACTTAAGCGTCAACGACAAGTCTTAGTAACATAAGTAGAAATAACTAAGTCAAAGATAATTGAAGACACAGATTAATCCAAATGATCCATACGGTCATATGCTATAAAGAAATGGGTTGCCCCCAGAATTGTACAACACAATCAAGGGATCATCTTTCGCGACACAATCTCCATCGTTTAGATTTTCAGTTTGGGAAACCTTCGCTCCATCTAGGGTGTAATCTTTCCCTTCAGCTTGGGATCTTGAAGCATACGTATCATTAACAGAAGACTTTTTCTTCGCTGAAGCACAATGTTTAGAAACGTGTTTGAGCTTTCCGCATCTGAAGCAGATTATCCCTTTGATCTTACACTCCCTCGTTAAGTGGTTCTTTGCATATTTCTTACATCTTGATGAAAATGTCAAGGTCTGACCTGATCTACTGCCACTAGCACTTTCTCCATGAGTTGGATGTTGCAGTTGCTTCCCTGATAATCGTGAATATGGTTTCCGCTTAAACTGATTAACCTTTGTATTATTCCTCCTTTGGAATCTAGGCAGTCCAAGGTTACCCTAAAATTGACTTTCCTCCAACAAATTCTGAACCTTAACCTCCAATTCTTGTTGTTGTGCAGCCCTTTGATCTTGGTGAGTTGTCACGTCAGCTATCCTTTGCATTTCTTCTACAGTCGCAGTCATACTTCCATTATCTCGTCCTGCGCTCACATGCGTACGTCTACCACGAGCCATTGGCCTTGTATGTCTACCGCGAACCATTGATTTTCTTCAAAGACGGACAAAACATGACACAACAAAGTAAACATATTTATTTTAAACAACATTGTCTCATTTCAGAAACTAAACACAAAGAATCACATAATCCAAACAAGATAAGTCAAGTCCACGAATCCTAACAGTCTCCAACTCGAGCTTCTTCATTCAGCCTTCTATGGCATAATCTCTTGCAAGTCGTCAACCCCCAAACAGCTTCTCAAACAAAACTTACACCAGTTATTTCTTTCTCTAGAAGACCGATTTTCCAAAACCTCTTGATCTCCTTACTAAAGAATTCCTATTCTCCTAGTACAGTACGCCTAGGCGAAGTCATAATTTCCTGTACACACAGAACATTATATATTGAGTAGGTCAATCCTCAATATCATGCAACTGTATAACAGTAACTACTAACATTTAACCTATGGCAAGCCATGCATTCCTTTCCCATCATCTCAATCAAGAGACAAGGAAGTGCACAATATACAAGAACTCTACATGCCTAAACATAGCAAGTCCATACCCCGGCTCAACAGGATGAACTGCTCTGATACCACCTAATGTAACACCCCTTGATATAGTAACCACGACCCAATCGTCATTGCACCACAGTCACTAAATCCAAGTGTGTCACAGTCTCAACAATAATCTTTTCAAAATAAATATATTATTTTTGCATGGATGGAAAATATAAGCCCCGAATGAATGCATATTTACTACCCAACAAGTTAAAACACAACGACTTTAAGAACAATATACTCCATACATAATGTTTTCGTCTTTAACACAAAACAGTGATAACACGAAATATAGTACTTACATATTCAAATAAAAGGTAACGAGTACAAAAGTATAAAAAGGAAAAGTAACAACCCTATGATAGGTACTACTAGCAGACAAGGCCGCCACCCCACATATATATATACGACACTCGGTGTCCCAGTCAACATGTCAGGCACCAATGCCCCCATGAGGTTGCACTCGTGTGTAACCGAAGAAATCTTTTCTAGACGCCATATCGAAAATAATGAATCAGTCCAATCCAATCAGTAAGGGTGTGGTCCTTCGCCTTCTTCCTCTTACGATCTTTTAACAAATATACATATATATACATATATATACATATATATATATATATATATATATATATATATATATATATACATATATATACATATATACATATATATACATATATACATATATATAACAGAAATACAAAGATATAGGAAAGAGGTGAGATATCCTACTTACATTACCAATTATGACAGTAAAGAAACAGAACAACGCAGAGCGCCCACATAGCAGAGCAATAACATTTAAGCAACAGTAATCACATACGATAAGAGAAAACAGCAACAAAATCTCAGATAATGAACAATTAAAACATTTCAGATAATCATGACATCAATAACACAATAGTATAATCATCTTATAAATGAGTGTCAAATGATATGCTAATTCACAATACCGACTCACAATGCCGACTCACAATGCTGACTCACAATGCATGTGCACTTGGTACCAAGATTTTCTATTCCATTTCAAAGATGAACGTCCGGGAAGATCTACCCCTCAATGACAGTCTACGTCGGACCACAAAGAGAATAGCGCTTATCAGGCGCGTGATGCGTTGCAATCGGTTTATCATGGCCCGGGGTATAATAAGGTGATAACATCATCACGAAATGAACCACCGTGTCTCACGGTCCTCAATCAGATCCTTCCACTGGATCACACTATTCAATTCTCGTTCATTCGCCACAAAAGGATAGTGATTTGTCGGGCCCGTAAAGCGTACAATCGGCTTTTACCGTGCCTTACGCCCCCCATAAATCTATCACAGATCACACTATCAATTCTCATTGATTCACCGAGTAAAGAATAGTGATTTATCGGGCTCGTAATACGTGCAATCGGTATACACCGCTCCTTTCGCCCCCCATAGGTTCATCCACTAGACCTTACTTATTCAATTCTTATCCATAAGATCATACAGCCTTTTAACAGTCATCGATTGAGTAATTTGTTCAACGTATACTGATTCAATGCATAATCATAGGCTCATCCAGCCTTTTACCAGTCATCGACTGAGCAAATTGTTCAATGTGAATATGCATAACTCCAGCCATCATAGTACTATCCCCAATGATATTAAACAATTGCCCATACAATTATCTAATACCATTAGTATCAATGATATTACATAACTGCCCATACAATTACATAATAACATTGATCCACCCGGTTTCAGCACATCGGCACAATAACTAACAGTGTATAATGCTCAATGCATGTTGACTCCATGCCCAACCATGTATATCCAATAATAATGATATATTTTTCATAACACGCCACAATTTGGCCAATTTAAACATCAACAGAATTTTAGTCCAAACACGGACCCATAATAGTATAGTATTAATTTCTCAAGAGTAATAGCACACTTTTAGAGGCTTATTTCAGGTTTCACTTTAATTAACATCTCTTATGAATTCATTCTCTAGAGGGATTCTCTTGTAGTCCTCATTCAATCTTCATTCCTTTAGGTTGATCAAGTTCCTTAATCTAATCACTTATGCTCACTTAGAAATTACTCTAAGGTTTTGCAAGTCTCACAACTCTCTTGTTCTTCTCTTATGTTCAAAATCATTCTAATTCATAAGATAAAGTCTTATTCTTTATTCTTTTTCCTTTTATGAACTCTTAACGAGTCTAGAATTCTCTAATCATCTAAGTCTCCATTTTAGCACTACATTTTGTGGCATTTTGTCTTAAGAATCCATGAGCCTTATTATAACAAAGTCTAACCTTTTTTCCTTCACCACAATGTTGATCACTTATCATTTAATCATTTAAGACCCAAGGTTGCACAAAGGTCATAACTTAAACCAATAAATCTCCTAGAGGCTGTGAGCCTCCCAATGGTATGAATCTAACCAATCTTTCCATCATATTATTAGTTACTTTCATCAAATTACCCAAGTTCCAAAGTTGCTATAAATTTCAGTCTTGAACCCTAACAATTATTCAAGAGGTCGTGGGCCTTCCAATGGGTAGGAACCCAAAGTTTTCCATTTTATTCATTTGCCGTTTAACTCTTCATCACCTAAGTTCCCATCTTTACTAAACCACACCTTGAACACCAAAAAATTTGGCCTCTTGGCCGTGAATCCAAAAGGGCAAAGAACCCTAAAATCTCTTCACACAACAATCCAAGTAATGCAATATATTTTTACATAGTCATCAAGACATATAATAACAATCAATAAATCATACAAGTCAAAATAGCACAAAATCATCAAGAACATCACAACCAAGAGAGCAATCCCACATGGATTCCCCATCAACAACATAAAGAAAGCGTTTCCTCACTACCAAGATAAGTTGAAGAGGATTATCTCCCTCTTAGTTATGGAAGACAACACAAGAAAGCAAGCATCTTAGTCCCTTGTAGAGATTTTCGTACTACACCTTCAAGGAAACCCTAAGGACATCATAACTCATCAAAACCATCATCAAAGCTTAGAAAAGGAACCATTGATCACCCAAGAGATCAAGGATAACGAAAATGAGGAGAAAAGGTGGAAAAGCTATGAACTTTACCTTAAAGTCTCTAACTTTGAAGCTTGATGGATCCAATACGAAAATGGTAGATTTTGGTGATGGTCACAACATGAAAGTTACTTAGAATGGTGTCTAGATTCAAGATCAAGAGTTGGTTGGAATTAAAGAAAATGGATAGGGTATTTTGAGGGGCGAGGCCGTGGAGATGGTGAGAGAATGGAGAAGAAAGGTAAGATTTTTAGAGAGTGATTCCAACATGAAAGGAATATCTTCAATGGAAGTGTAAATTCAAGCAAGATTAAAGCTTGAAATCAAACATTCGTGGAGTGTGGAAGGGTGTGGGGTTCCGTGGAGTTAGAGAGAAGGAGGAGAAGAGAAGAAGAAAAAGTTGAGAGAAAAAAATGAAGAGAGAAGATAGAGAGAGAAAGTGATAGTAAAGTGATTTGAAGTGAAATGTGTAATTAGGTGCATTTTGTGTAATTATGTGAATTAAAATTTGTGGCCACAAAGAGCCCTAAAAAATGTGTGGTGGAGAGGAGGAGAGAGGAAGGTGAGGCTTCTCCAACAAGCCAATAGAAAGGTGCAAAGAATCTTCCTCCAAGCTTCTTCAAGAAGTCAAGCTCACCTTTTTGAAAAAGTCAAGGTGATGTGACATAAAGTAGATTCTCTTTGGATAAGGTGATAGGATTTCTACTACAAGCTATTATCCAATGGACAATTGTTATAGATAGCAAAGCCAGTATTAATTATCAACGGATAATAAAATGTACAACGATTTTTATTTTTAGCTGATAAAAACCTCAAAAAACATAAAACCTTGTAAACTGTATCTGGCCTCGGGTTTAGTAAGATCCCCCGTCGACGTTTTCACAGTTGAAGATTCTCAGGAAAAATATCTCATTCTCCCGGCTCTGCTCAGTGCACACGTAAAACGATGAATAATATTAAAATATTTTGCGTTCACAGAAAAATTTCAAAAAATCACAAATATTATAAAACAACTATTTATCATAAAATTATTAATTTTTGGAGTGTTACAGAAGTAACTCTTAAAAAGACATGGTCTCCCTCATCAAACTCAAGAGGTCTCCTTCTCCTGTCAACGTAACTTTTTTGTCGACTCTAAGTAGTAATCAATCTATCCTTAATCATCTTGATTTGCTCTGTGGTCTGCTGGACCAACTCTGGACCTAGGATGGTTCTCTCACCTGCTTCATACCAACATAGAGGCAATCTATACTTCCTTCCATACAAAGCCTCATAAGGTGCCATACCTATGCTAGAATGGTAGTTATTGTTATAGGCAAACTCCACTAAAGGAAAGAACTTGTCCCAACTACCCTATTGTTCTAAAATGCATTCTCTCAGCATATCCTCAAGGGTTTCGATAGTTCTTTTTGTTTACCCATCTGTCTGTGGGTGATAAGTTGTAATAAGGCTTAACCTAGTCCCGAACGGCTCTTGCAAGGCTCCCTAGAATCTAGATGTGAATTTAAGATCTCTATCCAAAACTATGCTCACGAGGACTCCATGTAACCTAACTATCTCTTTCAAATATAGTTGAGCTAATTTCTCTAGGGGATAACTAGCTCTCATTGGCAAAAAGTGGGCAGATTTAGTTAATCTATCTACTATGACCCAAACTGCATTAAAACCTTGCTGAGTTCTGGGTAGACCCATTACAAAGTTCATAGAAATCTTCTCTCATTTCCACTCTAGGATTCCTAAAGACTGTAACGGTCCTACTGGCTTCTTGTAACATCCTGAAAATTGTTTATTTTATAATAAATATTCATTTTATAATATTTGTTATTTTTAGAAATTTTTCTAAAATTATTTGAATTACTTGATTATTTTATTATTTTTCTCGATTTGCATGCGCGCTTAGCGGAACCGAGAAAATGAAATATTTTCTCGAGGCTAGAAAACCTTGAACTGTGAAAACATTGACGGGGGATCTTACAAAACCCAAGGTCGGGCACAGTTTATGAAGTTTATGTTTTTTGAGATTTTATCTGATAAATAAAATTGTTATACATTTTATTATCCGTTAGACAATAAATACTGATTTTGTTAACATGTAACTTTTGTCCACTAATAATAAACTTAATACAATGTTAGTTATATTTTAGAAAACACTTTAATGACATCACAATGATGACATCATTACCATTACATTACCTTTGACTTTTCAAAAAGCTAAAATTTGGCTTGTTGGAGAAGCTTGAAGGAAGCTTCCTAGCAACTTCCTATTGGCTTGTTGGAGAAGCCAATTTTCTCCCCCCTCCTTGTAGCTCCACGGCAATGCATGCCAAAATACCACCAAAAGTTTTCATTTTCACTTAAGTCAAAAATCACCTTTTCATTCAAATTTCCTATCATTTTCTCTCTTTACCTTTCTCTTCTTCCATTTTCTCTCATTTTCTCTCTTATTCTTCTCCTCCTACCTCACGGCCTCACCCTCTCTTCACACCTCCATGATTCCAAAAATTTCATCAAATCACATTTTCTTAATCTCCATCACATCCTAAACACCTTTCTAGTTGAAATTATTTCCTAAAGCTTCCATCTTCACCATTTTCTTCAAGCTCCAAACTTGAAGCTTTTGAGGTAAAAGTTTTGATTTTTCATTTCTTCTCTTCATTTTCATGTTCATGGTCCTCTTTATGACCATTGATTCACTCTTTTTCAAGCTTACAATGTTGATTTTGTGAGTTGAAATTCTTAGGGTTTTGTGGGAGGCTTGGACGAAATCTTCAAGAACCATCAAGGGGACATTTTTCTTGTCATTTTCTTTGGTAAGAGGAAGAATATCCTCATCTACCATTCATGGTAGTGGGGGACGAATTTTGGTGTTGATGGTGGAGGATCCATGTGGTGATCTTTCCACTTGATTGTTTGTTTTCAAGACTCTGTTGATATGTGATTGTATAGTGTTGTTATGTGAGATTGTCACATTATGTGTTATTGATAATTTGTGATATGTTGTACACTTGAAATCGTATTTGGAAGACCAAGAATACTTTGTTTCTTGATGTGTGGCTCACTGCCTTATAGCCTTAAAATAAGAACCAAAATGAAATTATTACCCTAAAATGGAACTTGATGAGTTAATGGATGAGATGATGAAAATATGGACTTGAGACATCAGGTGAGGTCATGGTCAAGAGGAAGAAAAATTAGGAAAACTTATGACTAAATTGGTAATGAATTGGAACTTATAAGTTTACGTGGAAAATGAATTGATTGAGAAATTGAAACAATGGATTAAGAAGATGAATATGAAATTCTATGAACCTAAGGTTCATGGCTAAGAATAAATAAAAATGGAAGTATTGGATAAATTTTAAAGTAATTTAGAATTTAGAAAAATTAGGTTAAAAGTGAGTTAATTAAAGAATTGAAATAAATAAGTAAGAAGGGGAATTTTGGAACTTAAGAATATTAGGGTTTTCGGACATTTAGGGTAATCAAGAGGAAAATTTGTAATCAAAGTGAAGATTGAATAACTAAGTGACTAAATGCTAAATTGGGAATTTATAAGATGGAAAAATAAAAGAAATGAGGACTTTAATGTAATACAAGGCTTTAAGACTCATAAGACTTTAAATAAATAAATTTTATTAAGGATGAAGGGAAATGTAAATTTGAATAGAGAAACAAGAATCAAAATAATAATGGAAACCATGAGGTTGAGATTAAATGATAATGTCATTATCGTGCCCATAAGTGGAATCTCAATTTATTGATAATTGCTATGAATTATGATGGTGTATGATCATGGATTGCATGACATTGATGATATTATGTATATACGTGTGCATTGAGGCATTCATCATATCTTGTGAAGTCATGTGGTCTGTTGTATGGCTGTATAAGCCTAGGAGTTGAATTACACCTTTGTGCAGGTGCGATGGGCCTAGTGTAGGTCTTTATTGACCTTGGGGACGTCGGGGTGTAGGGTATCCGCAATGGCCAGCTGGTAGCTCCCCTAGGTCTTAGACCATACCATTGCAAACACACTGACGATCCGGACCGAGACACTCACCCCAATCAGGATCTGGTATAGAATGTCTTGTATAAAGATTTGTTATGCAAACATTGATTTTATTGAAAGCACTTGATTTATGGCTGACGAGATACAGACATATCTTCCGATTATTCTCTCCGAAATAATTGTTTAGCTCTATGGAGTAGGAATTAAGTACATTGTGTACATGCATAATGAGTCTGCATACCATCATGACATATATATATATATATATATATATATATATATATATATATATATATATATATATTTGATTATCTAGTGTTAAATGATTTATTAAACTGTTAGATTATTAATGTTACCCCTATCGTTGATATTTGACATTGCTAATTTCTGTATTGGATGATATTTCTGTTCGTACTGTCTCTACACTGCCTGTTGGTAATGATGATGGATTTCTCACCTCCTAGTTGTGTGCTGAGATGACGTTAAGGCTGCGTATTGTGGGTTATGTCCACGTGTACTTTCATGATAGAGCAGACACTTGGTCAGTCAACTTGGCTAGTGAGAGGGTTATCTATACTGGGGAGCTGACATTGACTTTTCATAGGGACCTTCGTGAGGCCCTCTTTTTGTCTTTCTCTATATCTGTTCAGTTAGTGTTTAGCATACATATCCGAGAATGATGGAGTAACTTCCACTATACTCCTCATGAGGACAGCGTAGTATCTTCTGAGCGGATGCCTGTCTGTCAGGGTGCACCTCCTACTGTGGTCATTTCTTCCGAGGAATCGGAAGAGGATCCCTCTGAGGACCCTATGGTTTAGGTATGTAGGACTTGGGCTTGTCATGTCTTTTGCTAGTCAGTCTTTCCTGATCATCTATACATTTTTTAGTGCGCATATGTATTTGGAGCACCATTCTTTTTGTAAGTATTTTGGAGTACAGATTTGTATATGATCTATACGAACCAGCTGATATGAATATTTATGTATATGCAGTATATATATATATATACATATATATATATATATATATATATACATATATATTTATCAATGATGCTTTATGACCTACCTGCTTGTTTGATTTGTTATCCGCAAGTAAAAGAGTATGTTACGTTAAATATTATGGTTTTAATAATTACTGATTTTATAACTTGGGTTAAATTTATTTCATATTCTACGTTAATTTGATTGATTTTGAATTCATAAAGTTGTGATGTCCTCCTCATTCTAAAGGGGAAGAGGGTGTTACACTTTTGGTGTTCAATTTTCAGCTTCTTAACAACTAAACACCTTGAGATGTATTCTGCTATGTCTCTTTTCATTCCAAACCACCAAAACATTTTCTTTAAATCATGATACATCTTAGTGGTTCTAAGATGGATGGTACACTTACTTGTGTGAAATTCTTCTAGAATCTTCTCTTTGATCTTTGACTCTATTGGAATATAAAATCTGTCTCTAAACTTTATCATTCCATCATCAGTCATATCAAAATCCTGCAAAGTTCCTAAAAAGATTTGCTCACTAATGTCCATTAAAGCTTCATCCTCCTTTTGAGCTTCTAGAATTTGAATCATTAAGTCATTTACTATGTCCACTCTACTCATAAAGAGACTTTGTGGCCTCACAGTCACCTCTAGACTCAAAATCCTGAAACTCTCGAGAAGTTCACTCTCTTGGATCATCATTCAAGATATATATAGGGACTTCCTACTTAGTGCATCAACCACTTCATTGACTTTACTCGGATGATACTTTAACTCAAAGTCATAATCCTTTAAGAATTTCATCAATCTTCTTTGCCTTATGTTCAGTTCCTTTTGATCAAACAAATACTTTAAACTCTTGTGATTGCTGAATATAATGTCTCGGGGGTGTTACAAATGGTATCAGAGCGAGACCTCTTCCAGTACGGTGTAGTTCAGGGACGAACCATACGGAAGCTGGTGGACATGCGACACTCGGGGCCGACGAGGGCAAGGAGTGGTTGCCGGTGCAAAAAGATGAAGCACAGACAAGGAGCGGTTCCTGGCAGGCTTCTAGGCGAAGGGACACATCAATGAACTGAATACACACCAGAATGAGAAGGATTAAGAGACTGTGTAGGTATGGGACTGCATAGTTGATGATGGCTTAAAGGAATTGATTAGAACCACTCATATCAACAAGATGCATCTTCTTTTCGAGAGCCAAGAACATAAGTACTCTATGGTTAAGTGTGCTTGAATTAGAGCACTTGTGGGATGGGTGACCTCCTGGGAAGTTTCTTAGGATGCATGTGAGTAAGGACAAAGCACACTGAAAAGACCTGTATTGGTTTGTGGAGACACTCATCAATCTTACAGGCAGTCCATGGGCGTTACAAATTTCTCCTCTCCTTTTAAAAATTTTGTCCCCAAAATTTAGATTTTCATACTAAAAGTTTGGAGACTGCTAACAGCTACCCTTACCTGTATCTATCTTATCCATCCTAATCTTTAACCAAAACTTAGATATTTACATTCTTCTATCAAGTCGGAAGATTGAGCTTCTTCTTGATTCCATAGAGTATATACCCCACCTATAGCCTGCAACCTAAGCTTGGGCATAACTCCCTGTCCCTTTGTATCCTGGTAATATACAACTTCAATAGTTTCAACATTTACAATTACCAAGTCAATTTTGAATGTTAAGGTCTTTGACAGAATAAGAGAATACCTAGCTATATACTTATTGTAAAATGATTTCTAACATCCACAATGGTCTCTAATCATTACATAAACCTTACTCACACCATTAACTCGTTCAAACACGAATTAAAGTTCATCCACAAATCACAAGAAAAGAAACTAGGGAATAATACGTCGAGACTCAGTATGCAACACATTTCAACTATTCAGGTTTTTCATCAAATAGGTCATACAATCAAAATACCCTTAAGTATATCATGTGCAAAGATATGACATGTTGGACACCATTAACATTCTTATTTAGTTTTCATCATGTACATACTATGAAATTCATTATTTCAAATTAAAATTCTCCAAACTCATCAACCATACTCACACTCCACTTACATAATTTTCTTTGTTTCTAAATTCCTTCCACTTGCAAAGAAATTTAAATAAACTTCATAATTTGTACCTTGACTATACATTACACAAGCAATACGCTATATGAAATCAAATGAAGCAAATCAAGGATGATTTCAGCAAAGGTATCATGATAGTCAAAATCATTCTCTAAGCTCACATACCTCAAAGAAATAAACATCTAAGCATATAACCATGCAGCATTTGGCTCAAACAAACATCACCAATACAGATATCTAATAGTATTTCCTATTAGTAACTTCTACTTGTTCTCTAATGGCAACACTCTGTTCCCTTATCACTTTCATCAATGGCCTAACTATCTTAAACATATCATTATTACCCTTCCCGAAAGCTTTTCTATTCTCCCATATTCGCCTAGGAGGTGTTATAATTTCCTGTTCACACAGAACATTACATATTGAGTTTACCAGACTCGATATCATGTAACAGTGTGCCAGTAATTATTAACATTAAATCCTAAGGCTATCATGCAATTTTATTCACAAATCTCACATTGAGAAAAAAGAAAGCACAACAAAAACCAAAACATCTAAACATGCTCAAAAGCATAGTCAGACCATTCCCCGGCTTGACAGGAAGAACTTCTCTAATACCAAAATATAACACCCTAACTCTAGGTACTGTAGCATACATAAATATACTAAGTAAATAGAATTAATTATCTCACTTCTAGATTCGAAACATAAAGCTTAAAACATAATCATAACCTGTATAACAAACATATAACACATACATATATAGAGCCTTGACAGAGTAAGAGAGCAAGACATTTTACGCATCTGGTAACTTGTTCTTTACCGTGAAATTGTCTGATATGTCTGAGATTACAACCTTTTACAAACTACATCTATAAACTTAATTACAGAACCATTAATATAATTTATAGACCAAAATAAATAAATAAACAACTTAACTAAATCTTTATCATCCTGCCTTGAGCTTGCTTTAATCCTTTGCTGGATTTATCATGGAAAGCATGAGAATTAATAATTCTCAGTAGTAAATTTGAAATCATGACATCATGGTAAATCCAACTGCTTTGGGGTAAAAATCAAATTGTACTTAATCATTTGGAAAGGTGACATAAACCAAAACTCAGTCATTTCCCTTCCCAAAATAGACAGTTCATTCGATTACAAAATAATTCATAAATATCATAGCAATCAATTCAAACAACCTATACCTTAAACACTTATCCTCGTATTAGGAACAACACTCAACTCATTTTAAATACTAATCTCAACCTTCTCTAACCAGTTTTTATCCTTAATCTTCACATTTAATAAAAATAAGACGATTGCCTATACAATCGTAATTTTTTATGCAATGCATGATAAGGTATGATTATGCCTAATGAGAATCCTAAAATATGCTCATGTAATGATTCTTTTAAAAAGATTTTATTTTAGAAAACACATGTTATTCGATTATTTCCAAGAAGCCCTTTTGTTCCAAAAAGCCATTTTGTTCCTTGCATTATTTTCTGGGTAGGCAGAATGCCCTTTTGTTCCTTGTACTACCAAACATTTTTAACTCACTTGGAGCCCTTTTGTCCAACCTACTTGGAGCCCTTTTGTCCAAGCCATAAATTTACAATACATGAAAATATCAAATAACAAGTTTGAAAACAAAAAACATGCAAAGTTGTGAAAAACCATTACTTAGCACACTTTCACATTTTCTTGCACAATAGGGAAGCAAAATCTTAATTCTTATGATTCATTGTAGAGAGGGAGCAACTCTACTCTTTTAACTTCAGTTTACCATTTTCTTTACATTAATATGCTTTCCAATACCATGCTGATCAATAACATTCTTTAAAGAACATATTTCAACATTCCTTCAAACACCATTCACATTTTTCGTTGATCCCATACAAAACAAATACAATGAATCATAACATAAGTAATCCATTTCTTTTCTTTTATACATCAATTCTATGAATCCTTTTCAATTTAACATTTAATATATTATAAATGAACTCATGAAAAATACATACTTTTTATGAGTTACTCATGATCACTTTCATAACTTTCAAATTCCTCAAGACACATCACAAGAATCATATTTATATAAGTGAAAGTGAAAACTTCACATTTAAAGAAAGTAAAGCATGAAGAACATACTAATCAATTTAATTCTAATCATATAAAGAACTACTCAGATTCTTAGGCTCCCACTATCTTATTTTGCTACAATCAATAATTTGACATTCATTGCTTAATATACTTCATCACTATGCATATCTCACTATGCATTCCTTCATTCATAGATATCATTCATTCCATACAAAGTACTTATAATAATTCACATCATAAGTACCCTAATACAATAGGTTCATACATTACCTATTATGCATTACTTTGACTTTCAAGTGAGTAAATCTCTTGATTATACTTTTAGATATTTTTCCCTTAAAGGAACTTCTCATTTTTTAGAACAAGCAAATCATGCTAATCAAAGTTAAAATAATATAATTTACTCGCTCTAATTCTTTACCATACATAAAACCTTATGCAACTTCAAGTTGCTCATACATCAAATACTAAACATTCACTTCATTATTATTCCCTCTAAATTCTTAATTACACCTTTGGATCTTTAATTGTAAACTCATACATCAAATATTATGCATTCATCTTATTTTCAACCGTCATCATCACAATTCTTAATCACAACTTTTAATCTTTATATATACAAACTTAAATATAATTGCATACTCTCCATGAAACTTTTCATACTTATAGTCATTTATATGGTGTAAAATAGCAATACTTTGCATTAATTTCCATATTTTCTTCTTAATTCTTTGTTGGAACAAAATCCTAATAGCATGAACAGTAGCACGGTGCTACTATTCATCATACAACAATAGTACATTGCTATTGTTTAGCAGCAATAACAGCACATTGTTGTTGTTCCTCCTCCTCATACTTCAATTTTTCTCCATTTTTGTCATGTTTTCAAACAATTTGCAACAACATAATCACCTTACAACTTATTAACACACATTTAATTCCTCAAATTAAAATTAAACATTAACCAAGAAACTAAAAAAAAAAACCCCACTTTTCATTCCTTGAATCTCATGAAAAATCAAACATACAGTCATGTTTTCAACTTCACTAATAATTAAACTAAACTATTCTTGAATTTTTAGGCATGAAAACCAAGCATAAAAATCACTAAACTCCATTAAAATATACTATTCATGCAGCTCAAAATGTGCATAAAATCAAAGAAAGAAAAGGATAAAACTAGGAACTCAAACCCTCTACCTCAAGTCTTCAACTTGGTCTTTGATTCTCTTCTTTTTTCCTCCATTTTCTCCTCTATTTCCCCCCTCCATTTCCCCCCTGTTTCTACCCTACATTTCTGGTTCTGTTTCAGCATGAAAAACGCATAAGGGAGACGAGAGAGATGAGAAATCTCACTTTCAAAGTGAGTAACTTAAACGCATTTTTGTCCTTTCACAAAACTCTTATCTCATAGAAATACTTTGATCTTATTATTTCAAGTTTTCTAACCTCTATAAGTATTAAAATAAATTCTAAAATTTACCTTAATATTTATTTCATAGTTTCCTTAATTTTCTATATCTACGCTAAGTCCATTCGGTATTAAAACACGTACTCAGTGTACTTAAAAATACCAAACGAATTCAGTTTACCTTCAAATTTTAACTACAACTTTCTTAACTCATTTATGACTTAAAATAACTTATCCATAATTATTTCACTTATCTAGCTAATTTATGTCATTTTCTGGGTCATTTTAGGCCATTTTTCACATTCTGTGTTGCGGCAAAGTGCATAAACTAGCTCAGTTTGTCATGAAACTTTACAAGCATGTTAAACTAGTATTAGGCTACCTCGATAACCCTTTATAAGTCTAACATGTTATCGGAGATGTTACACTAAACACCTCAAACTAAACTCCGTAGAGATAATGCCTCCAAATTTTTAAGGCAAACACTACAGCTGCTAATTCCAAATAATGCGTAGGGTAGTTCTCCTTATGTGGCCTTAACTGACTTGATGCATAGGCAACTATTCTCCTATTTTGCATCAGAACACACCCTAATCCCATCCCTGAAGCATTGCAAAATACTTCAAAGTTCTCATGGGGATCCAGAATTACTAACATTGGCGTAGTGGTCAACCTCTCTTGGAAACTATTCCAACTCTGAGTTCTGATTGTCCCTTTATTAGGCCATAAGTGCACGGATCATACAAGTAATACAGATACAGAGTATAAGTTCATTCTCATGAAGATAAATGGCTTCCATTACTAAATAACAACCAATAGCTTAGCTAAATTCTATTCAAGAACATATAAAATAGGAGAAATGCATAGAAACTAAATCTAAAGTCAACAAAGCAATAAAGATAATGGTTTAGAGATCTAGGGAATCCTTCTTCACCTCCTATTTCATACTAATGATATGCAATCTTTATAAGCAACATCAATGAATTGTTAAGTTAGCTTAAGAATTTGATTTAGTCAAAAGGCTATGTCTAGGTCAGTTAACCTTGGTTTAATTTACCTAATCCACTATATTTCTATGAGAACTAGTGAAAACTCTACTAACGAATGATATATTCTCAAACACCTGCTATACATAGCTAAAAGGTATATTTCTATCTAGTTAGCGAATCAACTCATCCAAGTCAATTGAACTCATCGAACATGCATCAACCATACGTATGATCTAAGATCCAAATTCCTATGTCTAGGTTCATCAGATTTCAACAAATCATTCAAAAGCTGATCAAACCTTCAAAAGCATTAAGAACTATATGATTGAACAAAGCTAAACATCAATATATACTCAAAAGATAACATAAATATCAATATTCATAGAAATTATTCAAAGTATCCCTAAATACAGCTTGGCTAAACATTGAACACGAATTTATACAACAAAAATACATGTTCAGAATAGAGGGAAGAGAGAAAAGCAAAGGGAGAAGAGGAAGGAAGCCATAGATATGATCATTGAAACTTGAATCTCTTTTCATGAAGAAGATGGCCTCCAACCAGGCCTTCTTAGGCCTCCAATCAGCCTAGAAATGAAGTTCCAGCCGCAGCCTATCTAAAACCTAAAAAACTCTCCTTAGAAAATCTATTAAATTTCTATTTATAGACTCAAAAAATAGAGTTACGCCGCGGCATTCAACTTCTCACGCCAGGGCGCGCTTCAATTTAGGTCACCACACCGCGGTATTCAGTGCCTGCATCGTAGCATGCAAATCTTCAAGTTCTTTGACTTTGATGTAAGGGATGCACCACGTCGCGGCATTAATATGCATGCGTCGTGGCGTTGCCTCCTGATATGCAGATTTAGTTTTCTCTTCCAGTTTTAGCTCAATTGCTTCATATATCAACTTGTTTAGAGCTCTTCTTATGATAGAGAAATCACCAAATAAATAAGAGTTGCAAATCCACTTAATTAATCAAATAATATGCACAGTTTGCTCATAATCATATAGGAAAGGTATCAGAATTGAATATAACAAATATAAGTACAAAACCTTTCAAATATGCATACAATCAAGGACTTAAGCAATCTTTGAAGTACAGATATGGGGCACAAATAACTATATTTTATAGAGTTATCAAGTCCACTCAAAGGTACTACCCTTCCTAGTCAACTTAGTCAAAGGTAACGCTAACTGGGAAAAACCCTTAATAAACCTTCTGTAATAACCAGCTAGGCTTATAAAGCTCTTAATGTCAGTCACAGTGGTGGGTCTCTCCCACTTTAACACTACTTCAACTTTACTGGGGTCCACTGAAATTCCTCCTTTTAAAATAACATGGCCCAAAAACTGAACTTCTGCTAACCAAAACTCACACTTGGACAATTTGGCAAACAGTTTCTTTGCTTTAAGGATATCTAAAACTATCCTAACATGTTGCTCATGCTCTTCCCTCATCCTTGAATAGATAAAGATGTCATCAATAAAAACAACCACAAACTTGTCTAGGTAGGGTTTAAAAATTTTGTTCATGTAATCCATAAACACAGCTGGAGCATTCGTCAACCCAAAAAACATC
The DNA here is from genome assembly GCA_029884605.1 of Ormosia emarginata. NCBI lineage: Eukaryota > Viridiplantae > Streptophyta > Magnoliopsida > Fabales > Fabaceae > Ormosia > Ormosia emarginata. The sequence goes on from JAQQTP010000023.1 coordinate 857,311, forward strand.
ACAAGATACTCATAATGCTAATACGTAGTCCTAAAAGCGGTCTTAGGGATATCCTCTCCCTTAACTCTGATTTGATAATATCCAAATCTTAGATCAATCTTGGAAAATATTGAAGCTCATCTTAATTGATCCATCAGATCATCTATTCTAGGCAAATGATACTTGTTCTTGATGGTTACCTTGTTCAACTGCCTGTAGTCAACGCATAACCTCATGGTACCATCTTTCTTTTTTACTAGTAACACTAGTGCTCCCCAAGGAGAGACACTAGGCCTAATGAATTGCTTGTCTAACAACTCCTCTAATTGCTTCTTGAGTTCAGCTAACTCTAGAGGTGTCACTCTATAGGGTGCTATAGATATAAGTCTCGTACCTAGCACTAAATCTATAGTAAACTTTATCTCTCTCTGGTGGCAACTCTGCTACGTCTCTTAGAAACACCTCAGGATATTCCCTCACCACAGGTATACTGTCTAGGCTCTGCTCAACCTCTACCTCTAAAGAGAAAAGAAGAACATATCCTAGAGCTCCTTCTACCAAACAGTGATTGACCTGATTAGCATTGAGATAGACAGACTCTGAAAAAACAACTCTGGTAGGAATATCAAACAAAAAAACTAGGGTTTTATCCGAACAGTTTAAGACTACCTGATTGGATGACAATCAATCCATACCAAGAATGACATCTATGTCCACAAGGGGTAAACAAATAAGGTTAACAAAGAAGATTCTATCTTTAATTCTTATGCAATAGTCAAGACATACTTTCGAAGTTATGATTGGTTTACTAATAGGTGTGGAAACAGATAAGTCATATGGTAACTCTGATATAGGTAAATCTAACATCCTTACGCAATCATAAGAAACAAAGGAGTGGGATGCTTCTGAATCATACATGACATTTAAAAGATGATTACGAATTATGCTTTTACCTTGAATCAGATCTGAAGACTGGGCCACCTTTGTTCCGCTTAGAGTATAAACTCGTCCCTTGGCTAGCGGCTTTGGGGTAGGCGCATTGTCACTCTAACACACACGAGCAAGTAGAAATTAGTTAAGTATGTTTCCATCCTACTTCCTTTTTGTAAAGTTTACAATTCCAATGCAAACTTAATTCAAAGTTCATTTACATTTCCTGTTGTTTACATTTCTGCAAATTCTCTTCTATTCCTGATCGAGTGATCTTCTCAAGATCATTTGATTTCTTTTATTTGCTTCCTTTAATTGTTTTCTTTATTCTTCTGCAAGTTTATCTTACTACGTTTTTATTTGCTTTCCTTAATTACTTTCATTCATCATTCTGTAATTTATCTTTTCTGTCAAGTCTACTTTATTGTCCTTATTTCTATGTACTTTACGTTTCATGCAATTTAATTGTTTTCCTTTAATTGCCTTCTTTATTTTACTATAATTTTAACTTTCAAGCAAGTTTATTTCATTGTATATTTACTACTTTTTTCTTATTTCTTATTTCATTGCATTCTTATTTTATTGCTTTTATCTACTTTTTATACTTTTACTCAACTTTTTACTGCTACAACACTTTTATACCTTATTTTCAATTTTCACATATTTTGTATTTTACTCGAAATTCTTCCCGATATTTTTATTAAAAACAAACCAATGAGTACTTTAGCCTTAAGGAAGATATTCTCTTCCCAGATTAAGAATTGAAATCGAATTTGTCTTTAACAAAAATTACACTAAACAATACTATGAAGTTCCAAGTCCATCCTCACATGTATACTAAAGAATACAAGACGATTTAAATTTTTCTTTTGGTGCAATTTTTTTTTTTATATGCATATATAAATGGAATAAAGTGTTCATAAAAAAATGGAATAAAGTTCTGGAGGATTCGAATTATAATCATGTATATCTCTATACAATAGGTTGGTCAGCGATATTGTGTGTTCAAGGTTTCCTTTCTCTAAGTAGAAAGATTAAAGATATTGATAATGGCAAGTTGTTCCCACTTTCAACAAGAAATTTAAATAAGTGGATTCTGGTCCATATTGTCCTGTCTGTTCGAAAACCTAGTTATTAGGCCAAATCTATGGGCTACCTGCAGTTGTGTGAAGGGTTACTTCACACAGGGAAGTTTTGATATACGATAATGGAGGTAACCACGCACAAGGACGAAAATTACGTGATCATTGGAGAGTCACCATGTTACTTCCTTGGCTTACGCCAATCCATGTTTGGAAAATAAAAGCATTGTGGTAGCCCAACGCCAATCCATGTTTGGAAAATAAAAGCATTGTGGTAGCCCAATTCAAGCCCTCTTTTGCGCTTCCATGCGTTACCTTCTTTGGCAATTCAAGTGCTCCCTTCATTACCCTAGTACTTTTTACCTTTGTCTGAATCTCCTTTTTCGGTGTTTGACTCTTGAAATTGTATGTACGAATCTGTCTTCCTCTTCTTCTTGTCCTATGAGGACCATGTCTTCTTGGCTATAACATAGCCATGTTTCAACAATGAAATGTGCTCTTGAATTAGTTTAAATGGTATACTTGTATGGGCAGTGCATTATTGAGGACCCTGCGGGTAGGTGTGCTATAATTGTTTTGAGACCAGGGGTGGACCTGACCATTGGACATACTCATTTGTTGTCCTAAACAATCTCGTGCTACCATGTCTTGCACCATCGTCTGCACAATATATTATTATCTCTAACCACTTGTGTTCTATGAGCTATTATGTACTATGAACCGTCGATGTGACCGACTTGTTGTTTGCTAGTATTTCAATTGGGATTTGAGACTTAAGAGAAAGTGAATAATTAATAAAGTAGTGGGATAATAGAGATAATGAACCAAAATCATTGGTTGAGTGACTAAAAATTGATGGGATATATAGTGCTTTGGTTGGTTGAATATACCTTCCCTTGAAGTGGGAGGATATGATTAAAAGAATATATGTTGGGACCAAGACATCTTTGATTCTTTTGTCAGTTAAACGACTATAATGGAGTGTTTATTGTTAATTAAAAGTGAAAACAGAAAAATTAATTAAAATGAAAAAAATATTTAGATATAATTATCTGAAAAAACATATACTTTTATTTTCATTATCACAAATAAATATGTAGTTTTTGCCTGAAAATGGACCTTTTTTTTGGACAACTGAAAGAATAGGTCGAGGGTCAACAGACCCAAATTATAGTTAAGAACTAAAACAAGTCTTTTTAGTTTTAACCCAAAAAAGAAAAAGTCTGACTTATATAGGCCCATGGATCAAAAGCGAAACCGAATCGACAAAGCATGAGATGGGTTAAGATATCGAAGAGGAGTGTTGACAATTTATGAGACACAAAAAAAAAAAAAAAGCTTACAAACTCTTATTATAAAAAAAAAAATCTTAGAAAGTCATGTTTGAAAAAAGTCTAATTCAATTGTAATTTTTGTTTTAATTTTGTTACAAAGGAGGTTTGAGTAGTGTGAGCTAAGCGTGTAGAGCCCTTTGTTAATTGTAATAGTAACTCGAATTTCTTAACGTTCAGTATCTTCTTGTTTATCTTTCTGTCTTCAGGAGTTGATTTAATTATTCTTTCCTTGAGTACAGCCTCATCTTCTACTCATTGATGACTGATCAATGTCATTTTGGCAGGACAAAGTTACTAAGAGTAAGTGATCGTGTCATTGTGTGACGAAAAATATGTTCATATTATAAATAATTAGATACTGAATCTTTTTTTATAATGTTTAAGAACAAAATATTGCAAAAGAGCTTGGTTTGTCATCAAAATCTAAATAGACCATGGGATACCTTTAGCTCTCAGAAGTTGACAACTTTCATCCTAGTCCTTAATTAAATAGTTGACATTCCAGATTCAAGAATGATTTCAATTTTGACCATAATTTTTTAAGGTAGTTCTATGAGGGTGGAGTTAGACAGTTTTCTTATGGGGCAAATAAAAAATAAAAAAAGATTCCATTGAGTGGGGAGGCCAAGTTTTTTAAAAAAAAAACAGTTATAAATAGAAAAAAGGCTTTTTCACCAAATTTGGGGGGAGGGGGGAGGGCTCCCTCAAGTAGCATGAGGCTCCACTCCTGTATATGCTATGGCTTTTTAACCCTTCAAGTATATCTGAGAATCTTATTTTTCATTTTGGTGTAACTTGAGAATTGTTTTTATTATGGTACATAATTGTATCAAGTTAAATAATTTTTTTCTAATTTTATAAAAAGGTTGTAGTCATAGAACATAACTTAGGTTAGGGTTTATTATAATATTTTATTCAAGTCATGACTCATGATTATGACTTCGGTTAAATATAATTATTATTTTTTAATATTATTTTAATAACTTCCTTTTTATTTTTAATGTGAGTCGTGGTCTTGCATGAATTTTTTTTTAAGCTTTTAATGTTTTAAGAATTAAGATAGTACAAAAATGAAGTGCTCCTAATAAATAAACCAAATGATGCATGGCACCGATAACCAAATAAGTCTTCAGAACAGTACTCCATACCAAAGTCAAGCACTAACTCTAGTTCTACAAGGTCCATCATGCCCTCTGAAGTGTAGATAATGATTCTAGTATTCTATAATCCGTTACAAACTTGGACGATGAGAAAGGCCAAAATTATATGTCATAACCAGATCAGACAGGAGGCAACACAAAATTTTAAAATAAAATAAAAAATAAGGAAGTCATCACCAACTTTATTGAATTAACAAAAATATTAAAAAACTTCAAAAAAATTTAAAAAATTTAGTCTGCACAAACTAAATTAAATTCAAGAGTCGGTTATGCATAAATAATGATAAAATCTTAATATCACTGTATCTCTATTCATCCATCCTAAGATGATTACGCTAAAGTTAATTGTATAAATTAAATAACCTAAAAATATTTAATTTATCCTAAAAAATAACAAATAATCAACAACAATAAAATATTTATAAAAGAAAATAAAAAGCTAATTAACATTAAAAAAAAAAGGAATTACAATTGAAAAAATCAATAACATTTAAAATAGTTACAGGTAATATAAAAATCAAGAATTAAAAAATTCAAGGTCAAAGAACAAATTAAAAATAAAATAAGCATAAAAAATTAATTTACAAAAATTTACAATAAATAAAACTATTTACATATAAATCAAATAAATCAAAATCAAAATAATTACAAATAAAAATGAAAAACAAAATAAAAAATTACAAAAAAAACTAAATTATGCAAATTTATTTTTTTGCTTAACTTTCGACCTATGTATCCCTTAAGTGCAATGATGAATTTAAAGCTAACGTAACTTTTTTTTAAACAAAGTGAGTTAGTTAATTTTAATTAACTTTGAGACCAACAAGTTGTCGCAACTCAGCTAACTTTTTAAAAGGTTACATGGTTAACAAGTTATCACAACTCAGTGAACATCTCTTTATTATTGAATTAATTTTAAAATATCTAAAATAAATCAATAACTAATAAATAAAAAATCAAACTAACCAATAAATAAGCCAAAATGAATAAAACAAATATATAAGAAGAAAGAAACTTACATTCAAGGCGTGCAAACATTATGCTTATTACATAGAATCTCACATGCTCTCACAAATCAAATATTGAAGAGCAACCCAAAAAATTTTTGCTAAAATTCTCAGGCTTTAAGAAACTTACATTCAAGGCGTGCAAACATTATCCTTATTACATAGAATCTCACATGCTCTCACAAATCAAATATTGAAGAGCAACCCAAAAAATTTTTGCTAAAATTCTCAGGCTTTATACTTAGTATTAAGTTTAAGTGTATAATTTTTTCGATGGATCAAACACTTGAGGATCAACTCTTTATATAGGAGGTAGGGAGGGAGAAGGAGCTTGATTTATCTGATGTGAGACTTTAGTAGAGTGAATAGTTTACCAAATATAGGACTTTTGTGTGTAAAAGAAATAAGTGCACATCTTTTTCTTCTTTCTTTTTGATCTATTTTTTCCCTTCTTTTTTTTATTTTATAAAAAAAAACCCACACAAAATTGGGTGTTAACATTAAATCTAAGAAGCTAGGGCATAAAAACTAACTGTAAATTGAGCAATAGCCACAAGTTGTGGCCATAGGAAATGACTCACCTTAAAAAGAGTAACACTAAACACACATTTACACATATATCATCTCATATATATAAAAATTTTATCATGAGATTATAATTGGTCTCATCTTAGGTCCTATGAGTAGTACAATGGTTGGTGTTGTGGGGCATTATACAAAGTGTGGGAGCTTCAATCTCCCTTTATACACTTTGTCCCATCTCCTCTCCTTGTGGGCCTTCCATGCAACCTTCCCTTAACAAAACATAAAACAAATGATGTACTTAGTAATGATGTGAGCTAAGCATTACACCATCAATATAAAAAAAAAATTGTATATTTCATTCTCATGGGCTAAGACTTACTAAAATATTGTAGAAAACCCTAACCTAATTCGTGGCCTATATTAAAAAAATAAAAAAAATTGTTTACAACTTATTGCAAGAAGTCATGACTTACTATAGGTTATGCAGCAAAGGAACAAATAATTCCCAAGTTGTACCAAAATGGTATATAAGGACTTGTTTGATACGCAAGATAGGATAATGTCTTATATTATTAAATATGATAATATAAAGCCTGATAGTATAAGGCTTGATAAAATTTTAATACTATCTAGTATTCAACGCGATATTGTAAAAGATACTGTGTTGTATTGGATTTAAGTTAACCCAGACCCTAACTCATAATAACATAGTCAAATAATAAAAAAAATAATGGGAAGAGCAAATTTCCTTAGGTGTGAGACGATGCAGCGTCTAAGACAAGAGGTGGTAATGTTGCGGATTCAACAGGAGCAAGGGCATGGAGGCAGGGTTCGGCAGCTAGGCAGTGATGGTTTTGATTGATGACAGAGAAGGTGGTTCATTGGGTGATTGAAGTTGTCTGTGGCGGAAGAAGGCAGTGACAGGTTGTGATGGTGTGTGTGTAACACCCTTATGGGGATGTCACATTTATAAAGAAAATAAAATAAAGATAAATAAAATCTACCCAAGTTGTAAAACGTTTATTATATACTAATGCGGGTTGTAAAATTTTTTCAGTTAAACAGAATATTACGAGGTAAAACAACACGGAACATAAAATAAGCACACTATTATCACACATAATATACATATGGTTCCATCATAGGTTATACAAATAATGTACAACTACAAATATTTAAAAACCAAAACAGTAAACAAAGCAGTAAAAGGTCAATATATACAAACGCAGACGCGCCCAAGTACACATCACAAATATCTAACCCTCTGAAGGATCACTCTCAGATGAAACTTCAAGTGATAGATATCCAGGATGCCTCGACCCTCTATGGACACGAGTCCGTACAGTCAATACGCTGCTGATCTCGCTAGGCGCATCAAACATACCACCCCAATGACGCCTAAGAGATAGCGGCAACTCCACATGTAAATACAACAAAGTAGAAAAGATCGGCACTCCATCAAAATCTGTACGTATGGTCACAGTCAGACGCCCTACGTACGTCACCGAGTCTCTATCCTCTCGCAGACGCCAGGCTTCAAAGCCTCCGTGAAACTCAAGTTGCACGAATCCAAAGAATCCTGGTAGTGTCATACTCACACAATCAATCCAATGGATATCGATGATCGGATGGTTCTTGCTCGTAGAACTGATCTTCAGCTTGCTGCTCTTCCTCCTCCTCTGGATACTCACACTCAAGAGGTTGTTCCTCTTCCTCAAACTCTTTATCACGTAATTTAAAATATACAGATAACACATATAAGAAAGAGGTAAGACAATCTATATCACCACAAACATGGTAAAATAAGAAAACGACAATACAACAAGTATAATAGTTCATACAATATAGCATACTATAATAGCATAAATAAAAATACAAGATAATACAGATGTAATATAACACAGAACTCAATGTAACAATAACATATAGTGGTACAGATAGATAAAATGTTATAGATAAATAGCATTAAAATGTATGACATAAAAGTATATGAAATGTGACTCAACCCTTCTCCATGGAGCTAAAAACACAGACATTAGAGAGAATGACCCGCAAAATCTATTAGTACCATCGACTGCCAAACTATTCTGCTGTCTCACGTTGCGTCTATAGTCCACTGTCATAACGTCGTGGTATAGCACACTGTCAAAACGTCGTGTCACTATAGGCTTGTACTAAATAGATTTCACAAGATCTTGATTAAGTATAGTGCGTATCGAGTCCATTAGTGTGTTGTCAGTTACCACGGCCGGCAGGAGCGACCAATTGTCCACAAATGGAATAATCCGCACACTAATGTCTCCAAGTTCATTCAAGTTGAACCACACTACGCTTATCACACCGACAACACGATGTAATTCACCTCGTCAATCAATCCAACAATTATCAACCAAACTAGCACAACTCAATGCATGATAAAAATTATCAGAATACCCTCAATGGTATAAATATGCGTATTTACGCAAATGTCCTCAATGGCAAAAATTCTAAATATGCCCTCAATGGCAAAAATTCCAAATATATACAGTATGTCCCACCTGACAATACTGTTCCACAATCTGTCCGGGTCCACCACTTTGGCCCGACAGTAAAATTTGCTTTTTTCGTCAATCGCGTAGAAATTTTATCGCGTTTTCAAAATTTCATCGTTTTTACAAATGTTTTTAAATCGCATAAATATATTTTACTGTTTTTGAAATCGCGTACTGTTTTTCAAACATTTTCTCAATCGCGTAAGATTTTTAAATCATTTTCTTGTCTGAATTCCTTAAAAATCACTATTTAAATAAATAAAAAAATAATATTTAATATGTTTGAACTACGTAGAATATTTTTCATATCGTATAAATTATATTGGATATCTTTTCTATCTTATTTGTCTGTTTTTAGCAAAAATTGACATTATTTTGCTTAGAAAATGTATAACAATGGTTTTCTAAGTTTTCTGTAAAAATTCCTTTTATTTATATTATAACCAATTAATTATACTTTTGAAAAACTACTAACGTGCTTCAAAATATAAAATGAGCTCTACGTTAGAAATTTTACAAAAAGCTACTGTATTTTCTTTTCAATGGTAAAACTCTTAGATTTAGTTCCTTAAGCTTAATCTAATCATTTTTATTCCTCAAAATTCATTGTAATAAAAAAAATTTTAGCATTATTACCTAACCTTTGTTGAAAAACAATTTTAGAAATAAAAACATTCACATTTGGCATGTTGGCCGAAATATATAAAATTGACATTTAATCTTTAAATTTGTTTTTTTCTTGTTCTAAAACAATTTATATCTTATCAATTCCCCTAAGTTAATTAACTCACACTTTTGAAAAATTGATGAGAACATTTTGGTTCTCCTTTGATGTTGAGGTCGTGAGCCTTCATTGGTGTTCTTTGGAACACTCATGCAATCCTTGACATGTTATTCACATCCTACTAATTATACATGCATTTCTAACACATACAATATATTTAAAGCTTGTAGACATGCAATTTAATACAAATCACAAATAAGAAAACTAATAACAAATAACACAACAGAATCCTTATGGATTCTACAACCACAAACAATTCTATTTTCTTATCACCACCCAAGGATGATAAGATTCAAGTCTTCCTCTTACCTTAAGTGAAGACAATCACTCTTTCACTCCTTTCTAGGGTTTCGGTTTTCACCCCTCCAAGACACCTATCAAACTTAAACAAATTTCTACAAGTTATTAACATGAAAGAAAGCTTAAACCATGGATCAATCATGGCTTAGAACTTTGGAAAAAGAATTTAGAAATGAAAAACAAGGATTTTCACCTTCTAGGTAGAATCTCTCAAGTAGTTTTTCAAGCTCAAGATGATGGATTTTGCAAGAACTCTCAACTAGAGATATTCTTAGAATTGTGTTTAGGTTTAGAAAAGTAGGTTAGAAGGAATTTTGGGTGGATGGATGGTGAATAATGGTGCTTGGCCGAATGGACCTTCAAAGAAGCATCAATGGTGTTTAGTATTTTTGGAAGAGAGAGAAGAGAGAAAGTGTTAGAGAATGAAGTGATTCTTGGCTCTCCAAGGTGAAGCTTGGCCGTAGACATCATGCAAGAGAGGTATCCCCTTGGTTGGCTCCATCCCAGTCTTAGAAATGATCAATGGTGAGGATTAAAACTTGATCACCAAGCTTAGCTCTCATTGGCTAATCCAAGCCTTGTCATTAAGCTTAGTCATTAAGCCTTGTCACTAATTAAGCCTAGTCATTAAGCCTAGTCATTAAGCTTAGTCATTAAACTACTACTCCAAAACGTTAACTGTTTCGCTAAACGTGGGTCCAGCAAAATATTTCCAGGTCCATTACCGCTTATTTGTACTGACTAATAAAATAATATTATAATAATATAAAATTATTTTATTGCACAGTTAAATCTTAAAAATTAAAAGATTACTAACCGTATCATTCAGAATTGGGTTTAGTAAGATCCCCCAGCTCTGAATAATTAAAATAAGATTTCCCCGGCCTGAAAAATATTATTTTCCTGTCCCGGAACAAATCACACAAAAAGTTCAAATAAAATCACAGACAGTAAAATAAAACAGTATTTCATACAGAAAAACAACAAACAGTACAAAAAGGACATAACGGTCATTTATCCTAAAGTTGAAAAACATCAAACAGTACATTCGGGACACAATGGTAATTCACCCAAAAGTTTAGGGTGTTACAGTGTGTTCGGTGCGATGAGTAGAGGTCTACAGCCATGGATAAGGTTGTGCAATCCTAGTTATGGTGGTTTAGACGAGATCGACGAGTTGGGAACGGCAACAACTGATGGAGACGAGATTGGGTGACGTTATAAAGGAAGAAACAACGAAGGATTGATGTTCAAGTGATAGGGTTGAAAAGGGAATATTTTCATATGAGCGTATCCATCAAAACTTAATCAAGGCTAATCTCACCCTCCAAGGCCTAATTAAGTTATACGTTATTTTAATGTATAAGAGTGATGTATTGGATAATAAGCTTATACAATATTGTGGTTGTACCAAACAACTGATAAAGTCATAATGTATTATAAGCTTATTCTATCAAGCCTTATATGTCGTGCCAAACATGCCCTCAGGTTTTTTTCAGGTGTTTGATGTACCTACATGATAGTATAGTTAAATCAAGTTACAATTTTTTATCCTACTATAACTTGATAAGATTTTTATTACATGTGCCCTCAACTTCCATTGAGTCTTTCCCTATCTCATGATCACTCTTTCTTACTATCACCATTGGGCATGGACACCACTTTTCAGCCACCACTATTGACTATGACTATAACTTTCTGACCACCAAAGCTAGCCATGGCCATCGTTTTTTGACCACAACATTGTTGCCATGTTATGACACATTTGGAGTTGTGGTTATTCTGGGCTTGTGGACAGTGATGACACGGTGCCACCATTACCACAACCATTGTCCTCTTCATTCCACCACCAAATCAAAAGAAAAAAATCCTCCCTTTATGGAGGAGAGGAATAGAGAAGTATTAACAGAGAAGTAACAATATTGCAGTAATACCAATTAGAATCCCAAAATCAATTCCAAGTTTGTATTTTTCTCAAATCCATCAACTTTGCAGTGGCAAATTGTTGTCGCTTTGTGATCCAATAACTCCCTTGTTGCTAGAGTTTTGGCGTCGTTACTGCACCTCTTGGAGGAGTCCCAAGGCCCTATTTCCGTTACTCCTGTAGAGATTAAAAGTGATGATGATGACGACAAAAACATCTTAGAGTGTGGAAATGGGGTTGTACAACTTAAGGAATTTTTTGATTCTTCAATAACTCCACTTGAAAACCAATGGAAGCTATTGGCCTTTTGTTTTTTCTATTTTCAGGCTCTATTCTACCATGGACAAAGGTGACATGGAGGATAGAGGTTTTTGCCTCCATTGACGAAATCCAGTCATAGACCTAACTTTTTATTTTTTATATATATTTTTTCATGTTAAAGGGTAGTATTGTTATGGTAAATAGTTATATAATCTATCGTTTGGCTTATATTATGTGTCCCAAATGTCTTGTAGTGTGAGAGTTTATTAACTTCTTTATACTAGAAGACATTATCATATTCTTTTATATTATCAGGTCTTATATTATCATGTGCACTAAATATAGTCTTATATGATAAAAAAAAACCTATGCTATCATTGAAAATAAACAATGATAGAAATAATACAAAAGATGCTCTACAAACATAAACCAAAAGTTAGAATTGATTTCCTTGTTTAAACTATTCTAGTTGGGATATTGTTGCTTGCAAGGTTTGATCAGGGAAATGAGTCTATTGTTAGAAGATTAATTCATTTTGAAGCTTCTAAATTTGCCACAAGGTGATATTTGTAAGGTCCATTAAATTACTACCATCAAGAAGCTTATGAAATGCAAAACACACCTGTGATCACCAAGGCTAGAAGTAATCTTTTCCCAACTATCCACTTGTGAAAGAAGAGGAGAAAAAAGTCTCCAAACAGCACACGCTCTTAGACAAAGAAGAGCATGTACCACAAATTCATTAATTTTAGAACAAAAGCTAGATATTCTTCATCATTATCTTACCCTTACACATAAGTTGCTCCTTATTCATAGACCACTGTAAAAAACTTGCAGCATGAAAATTTATATGAGAAATATTTAGATGTTTTCAAAGCAAGGAAAAGTTCTTACTTCGTACCATTCACTATATATGACCTTAGGTATGTGAGTCATTATTGTGTCTCAATAAGAAAACAATTCTTACTCAATACCAATGTTCTAATAATCAAATCGGACCAGCCGGTTGGACTAACTCAATTGTGAACTAGACCATTGACTAGTCCGGTCAAGCCACACTAAATGGTAATTAAAAAACTAATCTAAGAACAGAAAAATCGGCTTGAAACAAGTGAAACCATGTGAACTAGCTAAGGTTCAATTGATAAACAGATTCAAGCTTAACTTCAAAAATAATACAAAGTTCCATGTTGTTGGGTCAAAACTAGGGATGGCATCGGGACGGGGTGGGGGCGGGTAGTGCGTCCTTCGCCCTCGTCCTCGCTCTCGTACCCATCACGGGCATCCATTTGTAATCCACACAAGTAGGTAGGAGTATCCATGGATATCCGCAGGTAGTTAATAATTTAAAATAAAATCTTAAAAATTTTTAAAAAATAAAATATTTAATACCACATACTACAACTTTGTTCAATAATATAATATTATTACAAAATTAAAAGAATATTATAAATAACAAACTAAATTCAATTATATTTTGTAATAATCGGTTTACATAAATAACTATTACATAAATAGTATATTTTTTTTTAACAATTTTTATCATTATGGGCTCATTCAATGAAAAATCTATTTTTAAAAAATATATATATATATATATATATTTTAATCTCATCTTAAAGTAAAAAAAAAAAAATCATAATATATTATATATATTAAATAAAAAAATATATTTAACGAGTTTGTTAGTACTCGCGGGTTGAATACTATAATTCTCACCCTGCTCTTATTTATTAAATGGGTACCAATCTTCCACCTCATTGTGAATAATTCCTGTAAATCTACATGAATACGAGTAATTTTGTCATCTCTAGTCAAAACTCAGGTTCGGCTACTGCTAGTCCAAGAACACAACCACCACGCCGTCTTATGTTGTCTACGTGCATTAACTTCAAAAATAATACAAAGTTCCATGTTGTTGGGTCAAAACTAGGGATGGCATCGGGGTGGGGTGGGGGCGACTAATGCTTCCCTCGTCGTCGCATTCGCTCCCGTACCCATTACGGGTACCCATTTGTAATCCTCACAAGTAGGTAGGAGTATCCATGGATATCTGTGAATAGTTAATAATTTAAAATAAAATCTTAAAAATTAAAAAAAATATTTAACACCACATACTACAACTTTGTCCAACAATATAAGATTCTTATAAAATTAAAAGAATATTATAAATAAAAAACTAAATTCAATTATATTTTGTAATAATCGGTTTATATAAATAACTATTACATAAATAGTATATATTTTTTAACAAGTTTTATCATTATTGGTTCATTCAATGAAAAAATTCATTTTAAAATTATGTATATGTATATATATATATATATATATATATATATATATATATATATATATATATATATATTCAACTCATCTCAAAGTAAAAAAAGAAAAAAATCATAATATATTATATATATTAAATAAAAATATATATATTTAACGGGTTTGTAGTACCATGAGTTAGATACTATAATTCTCACCCTACTCCCATTTATTAAATAAGTACCAATCTCTCACCCCATTGTGAATAATCCCCGTAAATCTCCATAAATACGAGTAATTTTGTCATCTCTAGTCAAAACTCAGGTTCAGCTATTGCCAGTCCAAGAACACAACCACCACGCTATCTTATGTTGTCTACGTGCATATATTACCTAATATATTATATTGTTTCTTCAAATACATAATAAATAGTAGCCACATAATCAAAATAAAATAGAGGGTGTAAGATTGGATGTAAATTTTTTTTACTTACACTAGGTGTAAGTGTAACACCCTCCGTAGTGCATCACATTTCCGACTACAAGCTCATAATCTGACAATCAGTTCATAAAAGGTTTGAGTTATAAAACATGGGTTTTAAAATTTCTTTTTGCGGAAACATAAACGTACTGAAATTTATAGATAATACGGATGAATCAAAATAAAATGGAAACCAGATATAACCATTTCAAACAAACATGGTTTCCTTTCGGAAATCAAAAACACAGAGAACACAACACAAGCAAACTAGACCTAACCACAAACCCCAAAAGACTCAAACCGTGCTCTGATACCAATTAATGTAACACCTTCCATAAGGCATCACATTTTCGACTACAAGCTCATAATCTGACAATCAGTTCATAAAAAGTTTGAGTTATAAAACATGAGTTTTAAAATTTCTTTTCGCGAAAACATAAACTTACTGAAACTTATAGGTAATACTGAAAAATAGATTTAAACTGATTAATATACATTATTGACACTAAATAATATTTAACAATTATTTAGAACACATAAAACTTACAGACTTAATTTTAAACAGTAGCAAATCCTATGATGGGTCCTACTTAATAGTATGATAAAACACTATCAATAAAACTCAACATACTTATTCCGTCTTATATCCATCTTGATGCGTCATATATTTGTTCATCCTCAAAACTGCACACCAACTAATCCGGGGTGGTCATTCTTCGATGTTATCACCGAACTCCGAATATTTGCCTCCAGTTACGTCTAAAAAATTCGTTCCATCCACTATATAATTTTTAACAATACAAGCACAACAAAAATAATATAACAAAGAGGTGAGATCACCTACGCCAATACCAACATGGTAGCATGGAGATAACACAAATAATACACCATACAGGTATATCATACCATAATTACAATCATGCCCTCATCATTATTTATCATCACAACAGATGTAATAAACAGTAGTTACGATCCTGCCCTCAACATTTTTCAAATATTCAACAATTCAATTATCATAAACAATAATTACGATAATGCCCTCAACATTATCCAAATATTCAACAGTTCAATTATCATACCAATAATTATGATAATGCCCTCAATATTATCCAAATATTCAACAGTTCAATTATCATACCGATAATTACGATAATGCCCTCAATATTCAACAATTCATCGTATAATCACACGATAATTACAATAATGCCATCAACATCATCTAATATTCCTCAATTAATATACACACAGATATAGATATTCAGATTATGCATGTGCTCATAGACTCAATTTTCTACTCCATGGAGGTTTTCACAATTTCGAGATGAATGTTCTGGTTAATTGTCAGCCTTAGCCCAAAGACAATCTCCAGTCTTCGAAAGGAATCGTGTTCTTGTCGGGTATCGTCAATGCGTTGCAACGGACTACATCGCCACGTGGCACAGGGTTCTTGCCACTGCCCACTGGATCAACCATCGCGCCTTGACGCCCCCAAGATCCATCATAGATCTCATTTTTCAATTCTCATTCTCTCTTCGACCACAAGGGCCATAATAGCTATTAGCTATATTTCGTTTAATGCACGAATATCTCAATGCAAGTTCTGTTCAATTTCATTATATGCCTCAATGCATATTTTTCAATTTTATCATATGTCTCAATGCATATCTTTCAATTTCATAATCTCATAATTGGGGTCCATACACTGGCCCAATAGTATCTTTACTGTATTTTCAATTGCGAAATCACATTATCGTATTTTCTCAATCGCGCAACACTTTTGTCACATTTTTCACAATCGTGCAACATTTCTGTTACTTTTTTACAATTTCGCAACATTCCTATCGCGTTTCCAAATCGCGTAGTGATTTTCCATCATTTTCTCAATCGCGTAAAATATTTTATCATTTCTCAATCACGTAGCGATTTTTCAACAATATTTCAATAGCGTAAAAATATTTAAATGCTTTCCAAATTGCGTAGAAATATTTAAACGTTTTTCAAATCGCGTAGCTTAAAAATCACGTTTTTAAGTTACGTAAATCATTTTTCACCACTTTTCCACTACGTAAAATATTTCTCAACTTTCCAAAATTCCATTTCAACATTTCTCAAAATAATATGACTTCTCACTTCTTTTTCCGCATTTTCTTACTCGAGAAAATTCTTTTCGTAATATATTCCATAAATTCACCATTTCATTGAATTAAATCAATGTTTCTAACTTAAAATTTCCTAACGCACTCCAAAACCCAAAGGATGAGTTATACGTTAGTAAATCTCAAGTCACCACGTATTCTCCATAATTCTCAAATCAATTCTAAAAATCAATCCTCTTTAAAATAAATTAATGTTCAAACACTTTCAACCTCTATTTTTCACTCATATACGAAAATTCCATTTTTCAAGTAACAAATCACTTTGTTTCCATTTGTTTAATCCTTGTACTAAATCAATTACATTTCCACTTTGAAATCACTTTGTCTCATAAAACCAAGGCATTACAAGCCTTCAAAACCATGGTACATGGCCATTGAAACCATCAAATATTTTTCCTTCTAAATCAACTAAGTTCCATTCATGTTTTTACACAAACAAAACCATTAAAATCCTCCAAAAATCATGAGACTCTTGTTCTTTAAAATCAAAACATTTGTTCATTTTCCTTGCTCTTCTAAACATCTAATTTCACCATTCATGAAAATATTAATTTGTAAACAGCTAATTTGAGGTGTGAGGCCGAAATCCTCTTGGTCTTTGGAACCAAAAATTATTTTCCTTTCCATCATCAAATCATAGCATACATATACATATTCATCATATCATATAATCAAGCATACCTTAAAGCAATAAAAATCACCTAAAGCATGCCAACACAAAATAAATAATTTAAAGCACATAAACACCCATAAATAATTACACAACTATGGATATGAATCTTCACATGGATTCACCATCCATCAAATACAAATTCATCTCTCACCACCATACTTGGTTGGTGAGATAGATCTCCCTCTTACCTCTTAAAGAACCTCAAAAGCTCCTTGCTTTGCTTCTTTTTCAAGTCCTTCACCACCAAAGGTTTCTTAAACACAAAACAAGACATATATTTATTAACATATTAAGCTTGAACAAGGTACACAATGGATCAAACATGGTTTAAAACATGAAAATAATATAAGTAGTGAAGTTTCCTTACACTTCACCTTAAAAACCCTATAACTTTGCTCTTGAAGAAAGTCCTTGAAGATGATGGATTTAGAACTTGGCCTAAACTACAACGGTTATTGGATTGAGGTATAGATTCAAGAAGTAAGGTTGTTTGAAATTTTTGAGTGATGGAAGGTGGTCTTGGGTGCCTTGGCCGAAACTAGCATGAAGAGAAATGGAGAGAAAAGTTTGAAGAGCTTAAGCTTTTGGAATGATCAAGAATGATCAATAATGGTCTTCAAACCTTGCTATAGCCTTAAGGCCATCACAAAACCGTCCCCCCCTTCTTGCACTCTCAAAGAGTGACCAATTTCACTAGCCACCATTTTAAGCATTCTTAGTCATTGATTAGATCAATGGTTAATATTAATATAGATTCTAATTATAACCTCTAGATTAGAAGACTTAATCTAGGCCATTGAATCTTTCTCCTTGAAATTCTAGCCATTAAATGTATCTCTAAAATGAAGGGTCAAGATCACCTCTTCATACTTTACATCCAATGGTCATAAATGGTCCTAAACATTTTATAAGACCAAATCTCCACCGTTGATTAAATCAATGGTGGATATCCAAAGGCTTCAACATTAAGCTTGCTTCCTATTGATCCGTCATAAAATTGTCATAACTACTAATGTTGACTAAGCAGTATATTATTTATTTTTATCTGTTATTACCCTTCGAACAATATTTTTACTGTATTTTTATTGCCTGGTAATTAAATATAGTACAAAACACAGTAAAAGAAAATTTTAAAAATTGTTTCCGGTTTCAGGTTTAGTAAGATCCACCGTTCCCGTCTCAACAGTACAAAATTTTTTTGTTGCAGAAAATTTTTTACTTTTCCTGACCCACCTGGGCCCACAGACAGCCCATGGATAATATTAAAATAATCAGAGAAATATAAAAATTTCATAATCATCCACAAAATCATAAAAATTATAAAACTTACGAAAATCAAATCAGATTAAGTAAAATAATTAAGACTTAACAGTAATAATTAATTTACGTAAAAAAATTTTCGGCCCGAAAATTATTATTTTTCTGACACGAAGTAAATCACACAAAACGATCAAATGTATTGACGGAATACTCAAAATAATTTTACAGTATACAGAAATCACTAAACAATAAAATTCTATTAACTGTCAAAATTACTGTCAAATAGTTAAAAAATTTGAGGTGTTACAGTAAGTGGATCCCCTCTCTATATTTAATGTATTTATATAATGTAAAACATATATGAATATTTTTACATAATAAAAAATATATTTGAATTATTATGATAATTTAATTTTTTTAATATTATAAAGAGTTATATTAATTCTTTATTTTTTTATTTATTTATGAGTTTAATTTTGATGTAATATCGGTGTAAAAATTTTACACCATCAATTAATTAGATATCACTACATATATGACTTTTAAGGTATTTGTTTTGAAAGTCAAATTTTGTTAATAACGTAATAATATATGATTGCATAATAATATAAAAAAAATTTACACTGATAATATATCAAAATTAAATTTTTTATTCATTAATCCTTCATCGTCATAATATTATTTACTAACATTATTCATATTAATAAAATAACATTCTAATTTTAAAATAAAAAATATTTTAAATATCAAATTTACATTTATAAA
This sequence comes from Ormosia emarginata, assembly GCA_029884605.1. NCBI lineage: Eukaryota > Viridiplantae > Streptophyta > Magnoliopsida > Fabales > Fabaceae > Ormosia > Ormosia emarginata. Next base: position 876,724 of record JAQQTP010000023.1, read on the forward strand.
TTTTTTATATAAAAATATAATCTAATTTAACTATAATCTAATCACAATTGAATTATTAAATTATAAATCAATCATTTCACTAGTTTAATCATCGATCCAGTTTACCATAATAAATAACAAATAGTACGGACTACGGAGGAGCACAAAAAATTCTACTTCAACCGACTTTATGGGGTATACTTCTTTTGCATATTACACAGGCTGTGTTTTTGTTTTAGACCTTTTTTTAAAAAAAAAAAGAAAACGCGGATTGGATTGGGCTTCATGTGAGCCTGCCAAAATTCATGCAATATATATATATATATATATATATATATATATATATATATATATATATATATATATATATATATATATATATATATATATATCATTTTGATGATATAAAAAAATTATTTTTATATATTAAATTACTAAAAAAATATAAAATGATTAAAAATTATTTAATTGAGAACAAAATAATATTTACATTTTAAAGTTTTTGAAATAATTTAAAATATAAAACATAAATTTTAAACTTATAAAAAAAGTTATTATAATATATTGAATTTCATATAAAAATTAAAGTAAAATTACCCAAATATGTATAAATAATAAAAAAAAAGCTTTTGAACAACCAAAAAGTTGTTGGTTAAGAAAATAATCTCAATTAAACATGCTTTAAGTTTAGAAATATCAAAACTCTAATAATTTCTTAGAGACATGGTGGTTAGGTATCAAGCTCATCTGTTTGTTTTGTTGGAAACGCATATCACTGGAAGTAGAGCGGATCGCTTGATTCGTCAATTGGGTTTTGATGGCATTCATCTTGAGCATGTTGTAGGCCAGTCTGGGGGTATTTGGCATGCAAGGGAACGTGGTCTGTCCAGATCTTGTCTTCTCATCATCATTTGGTTCATATGAGAGTTGCTAGAAATAATGAGGAGTCGTGGTTTTTCACCGCTGTCTATGGCAGTCCCAGGCGGGTCCAAGAAGAGATCTCTAGATCATGTTAAGGGAGTTAGCGGATTCTATCAATGGTGCTTGGATTGTTGGTGGGGACTTTAATTCTACTTTAGAGGTTGGGGATTCTAATGATATGAGTAATAGTAGTGTTGATTCTTCCTAGTTCCAATGTTGTTTGATGTCTTGTGGGCTTTACGATTTGGGTTTTTTAGGTCAGAATTTCACTTGGCAAAAGGGTTGTCTCGTAAGAGATTGGACAGGTTTGTGGCAAATGTTGCTTGGAATAACATGTTTGACTCTGGGTATATCTGTCATCTGCCTAAATTGAAGTCCGACCATGTTCCTCTCCTTTTTCACCTTTCTGTTGACTCTCATCAGATTCAGAGCCAGAAACCTTTTAGATTTCCCGCTTCTTGGTTACTTCATGATAATTTTCCTATTGTGGTGAGGGACTCTTGCTGTGAGGATCATTCCCTTCTGGGAAATATTGAGAATTTTATTTCGAGAGTTAGGAGTTAGAATACGGAGATCTTTGGAGACATTTTGAGGAAGAAAAATAAAGTTTTGCTGCGGTTAGAAGGAATCTCCAGGAAACTTACCTTTCAAGGTAACCCTTTTCTTGAGAATTTGCAATGTCAACTGTGGAAGGATTATGAAAACATTCTTTGCCAGGAGGAGTTGCTATGGAAACAAAGGTCTCGTTGTAAATGGATACAAGATGGAGATAAAAACACAAGATATTTTCATGGCCTTGCTAATGCTCGTAATGTAGAAACCGAATTGTATGTTTGAAAAATGATAATGGTGATCTTGTTTCGAATGCTGAAGAGATGAAATCTTTAGGAGTGGAGTACTATCGGAAGCTTTATACAGATGATGGTCATTATGAGGAATTTGCTATGACTGGCGGCTTTCTGACTCTCGCTGCTTCTGAAGTTACCATGCTTGGTAGTGAGGTGTACATGGAGGAGGTTAGAAGTTCTCTGTTTGGTATGGGGGGTTTAAAAGCTCCTGGTCCTGATAGTTTACATGCAATTTTCTTTCAGTCTCAATGGGATGTGGTTAAAGATACTCTGCTTCAATGGGTTAAAGGTGTGTTTAGGCATCCGGGGATGATTAAGGACGTTAATCTCACTCTTATTTCCCTTATTCCCAAGGTTGAGCATCTTGATCATTTTAAATTGTTTCGACCTATCAGCCTGTGTAATGTTTGCTATAAGTTGGTTACTAAATTGATTGCCTCCAGGTTTAAGTCTATTATGGGTAACCTTATTGCACCAACCCAAAATAGCATTATTCCTGGGAGGCAAAGTTCTGATAATATTTTGGTCACTCAATAGGTTATCCATTCTATGCGTAGCAAGAAAGGTGAGATTGGTTTCATGACTATTAATATTGATCTAGAGAAAGCTTATGACAAGATGAAGTGACCTTTTGTCAAAGATACTCTTCTCGATATTGGAGTTCTGATTAATTTGATCGATGTTGTTTGGGCCTGTATTTCTTCTCCGTCGATGCGGCTGTTATGGAATGGGGAGTATTCTTCTGCTTTTAATCCTTCTGGGGGCTTAAGGCAAGGAGACCCTCTCCCTCCTTATCTTTTTATTCTCTGCTTGGATAGACTATAGCACCTTATTAATGTAGCTGTAGAGAATAATATTTGGGAGCCAATTTCTTTATCTAGAGGGGGGCCTCGCCTCTCCCACCTATTTTTTGCTGATGATATTGTCCTCTTTGCTAAAGCCTCCTTGGATCAGGTTGATGTTTTACAAGGTACGCTGGAGTTGTTCTGTAAGAGTTCAGGGCAAAAGGTTAATTATGATAAGTCTTGCATTTTCTTCTCCAGAAATGTTCATGGGTCTAGACAGCATGAGATGAGTCAGGCCTTTGGTCTTCGTTTGACTAGTGACCTTGGTCGTTATCTTGGAGTCCCTTTGTTGCATGAGCGGGTCTCGAGGAATACCTATAAAAGCATCATTGATAGGGTTAATTCTAGGCTTAATGACTAGCGGGCTAGCACTTTCTTTCTTACATGAAGGGTTTCTCTAGCTAAGAGTACGGTTGTTACGATTCCTTCCTACACGATGCAGACATCCTTTCTTCCAGTCAATGTTTATAATCAGATTGATAGGGCAGTGAGGAATTTCGTGTGGGGAGCTTCAGAGAATGAAAGGGAAATTCATTTGGTCAGCTAGAATAAATTGTGTAGAGCCAAGAAGTATGGTGAGCTGGGTTTTAGGCATTCTCGTAGTCTAAACCAAGCTTATATGATGAAGTTGAACTGGGTCTTAATTCATCGCCAAGATGCTTTATGGGTTAAGGTGTTCAGAGCCAAATATGGTGCAAGTAATAATTTAATTCCTCATATTAAAAGGAAAGCTAATTCCTCTTGGGCTTGGAAAGGGATTATGTCTTTTTAGGATAGTTTTGTCAAAATCTTGTCTGGCAGATAGGTAATGGGAGAAGAGCTAGCTTTTGGTTTGATCAATGACTTCCTGGTATTAATAGGCTGGCGGATTTTGCCCTTTCAAGCAGGGAGCACTTGGATGAGAACGTTGTGGTGGATGATTTTATTAATGACTATGGTTGGGATTTGGGTAAGCTAAGAAGTGTTATTCCCGAGGACTTTTGCAATATTATCATTTCTTGTTTTGCTCCCATGCTGAAGGCTTTGAATGATTCTGTTGCTTCGCTTCCATCTCAGGATGGGAAGTGCTCCCTGAGAACGGCTTATGATGTCTGTGCTGGTACTTCGTATGGTCAAGATGATTCTTTGTTTAAACTCGTTTGGAAGGCGAGAGTCCCCAAGGATTTGTTCCTTCCTTTGCATTTGTGGAAACAATGCCCTTCATAACAACTTATTCAGATTTACCAGACATATTTCGGATAGTGCACTATGTAGTATTTGTGGTAATGCAGAGGAATCCACTCTGCATGTTATGCATGATTGTCCTGCGGTGAGGTATTCTTGGTTACGTCTTGTAGCTCCTCACAGGCACTCACTCAACTTTCTTTAGCTTGGATGTTAAGGAGTGGTTGTGTTCTAATCTCTCTAGCTTCTTTGGTAGGCCCTCTAATATTGAATGGGTCATAATGTCTCTAACAGCTTGTCATTTATTTTGGGGTCAAAGAAATAAAGCCCTCTTTAATGGCCCCATGGATGCCCCTGCGACCTGGATTCCCAGGATTTGTGTTCTATCCTCGGAATATCAAAGTGCTCTTCTGGTAAAGAATATTTGTACATCTAGAATTCATGCTCAGCTCATTTCTGTAGTGTGGCACCCCCCCTGAGGCTGGTTGGGTGAAGATAAATATAGATGGTTCTTATTTGGCTAACTAGCATAATGCTGCTTGTGGGGGTCTTGCTAGGAATGAGATAGGTGGTTTTCTGTTTGGCTTTGCTCAGAATCTTGGTCAAACTTCTATCACTTGGGTTGAGTTGAATAGAATCCTCCATGGTCTGACTTTGGCCTCTCAGAAGAGTTTTATGCACCTCGTTATCGAAATAGATTCTCGTTGTGCCTTGGGTTTCATCAACTCTGATATTCCCCCTTGGTATCTTTATGCGGTTGTGGTGTTTAGAATCAGACAGCTCCTCAGTCATAACTGGCATGTCAAATTATAACATACATACAGGGAAGGAAACAACTGCGCTGACTTGTTGTCTAAGTACGGTCACTCCCTTTCTCGTGGGATGCATCTTTTTGAGATTATGCCTTCTTTTCTTTTTGTTGCTTTGCTTGCTGATGCAAGTGCTATTTCTTTTGTTTGTAATGTAACTTTTTAGTTTTTCTTGGGCTTGTTGCCCCGATATTTTTCAAAAAAATAAAAAAATAAAAGGAGACTTAGTAATTATCATAAATATGATTACTATAATTATATATTTACTTTGTCAAAGGCCACCCAGCACGACCCCCACAAGCCGCACGACCCACCCAATCTGGTCAACAGAGAAGTCGCCCGTCGTTCTCGCAGCACCACTCGAACTCGGATCTGCTCGGCCCACCTCCTCATTCCAACAGCACGACCCGCGTCTCCCAGCAACCATCCGTATCGCGCCACCTTGAGTCATCGTGGGCATCGTCGACGCCGTCGCTCCATGCCACCCGGATCTGCTCCAATCTCCACCACAAGCTTTCCCTGTTCCCGTGAGAGTCCCTTTTGGTTTATGTAAAACAGAAACCCATTTTCTTTTTTTCTTCTTCTTCTTCTTCTTCTTCTTTTCTTTTCTTTTTTTTCTTTTTTCTGATTAAAAGTAAAACAAAAAATAATAATGAAAAGCAAAAAACGAAAAGAAAAGAGAAAATGGGGGGAGTTGACTAATATTCTAATTTGGGCTAATGACTTTTGGGCCAATTTCATGGTTTGGGTTATTTTTGTTTCTATTCTGAATTGTTTTGTTTTGTTTGGCCAAAAATAATAATTTTTTTTTACATTAAAAAGAGAAAAGATTTTTTTTTAATCAAATGTAATACTCAATGATAATGATTGAATAGTAGATGTTATTTTTAATGTCATTTGAATCATAAAGGTTTATTGAGTAGTCTGGTGCTAACTTGAACCCTGTGCAAGAATGAGTTTGTTCTCAAACAAAATCCATTTTTTTTAAAGAAAAAACATTTTCATTATTAAAATTAATGAACCCACCATTATTTTCTAAAAAATGACGTGATTTTGAGTTTCTCATTGCATCAGGGGATACGTAGGAGCGAGAATTTATTTCTGTCAAGCCAAAAATTAAATTTTCATAATTTTTTTGTTTATTTAGTTTCATTTTAAAAAAAAAGGTAAAATAAATATATTTGAGATTGTCAAGCTTTGTGCAACTGACTTAAGGTACCGTCTCAGGACAGATGTGTTAGGGGTACTGTGAGATTAAGTTTCCACCTTTTCCTATACATAACCCACTTCCGAATTCAATCTAATTTCAAAGACTATTTTCTAAAAAAAAAGTTTTCTAATTTTTCATATTTCAAATAAAATTAGTGACGATTCTATTTTTTTATTATTTTTATTAGTTCGCCGCTCTCGTCTTGATTCCGGTCGTGACAGTCATGTCTTTGACTCTTAGTTAAAATGGTTGGGGAGTGACCCACATTTATAGAACTTTTTTTTGTCTTTAACCAAGAATCTCTATAGGTGGTCTTTGACCATGTATCCTATGAATATTACTATAAGACTAACACTTGAGTATTATCGCAACTAAGAGACTAACACTTAAGTTCTATCACAACTAAGAGACCCTCTCAACAATTATCTTCTCCAAGATTTAAACATTGATCCTCTCACTAAGAGTGCTACTCAATTACCACTGCACCGAACCCTTGCGATATGTGCTTGACAAACAAGAAATAAAATTTCTTTGTCAAAATTGAAAAGAAAGAGAGAAAGGAAATATGTTAGCTATAATAGTTATAGATTTAATTTTAATACACTATTACTGTAATTTTTTTTAACAAAAACATCTAATTATATATTGTCAAATCACTAAAAAATTTTGAGTATTATAACTATTTTATAAAAAGTTTATATAATTTAATGATATGTCAATTGTAACCTCCTTCATAACTTTAATCTAATAACAAAATTTTACTTCTTTACCTTGTGAATGATTTAAAACTAATACCTAGATTAGATTATACCTAATTAGCGTCAATTTTTTTTTAACTATAACTAACATCATGCCAACTCACAAAACAAACTTGAAAGTAGTTACTTACATCATAATATCAAGAGTTTATGGATATATATGAGGATCGATAACCTCTACACTTCCATATGGAGGTTAATAATCTCTACATTTTTGCTTTGGACAAAAAAAAAACAAAATTCTTTTTTATAAAATAATTTGTCTTTAGAGCATTTTAATAATTTAAAATCATCAACTTTAATGAAAAAAGAGAATAATACATCATAATATTAATAAGGAGAGATAAAAGAGAAATACTATAACTTTAATGATGAGAGAAATTTTGACTTTTTTTTATTAAATAAAAAATATGAAATATGAAAAATAACTAATTTAATTATTTTATATAAATAAAAATTAATTATACATAAAAAGTCGTAAGATTATTTATTTGGTACATAAATTTTTAAAATAATTTTATCATATATAAACAATATATATATAAAATACTTCAATTATGGATATAGTATATATTTTAAAGTAAGTATAATATATCCACATTATTTTTTAAAATTATGCATAATATATTTAATTATTTTTTAAAAATAAAAAATATTATATATTACAAATTACAAATATTTGAATAGCATTATAATTTAATAATAATAAAGTATAAAACGTTGAATTAAGAACGTCTTTTATATGTTTAAGATTTAACAATTGAATTAAAATACTTTATGTATATGAACTAGTAGCACCTAAAGAACTCACATCTAAAGACAAGTTTTCCTTTTTAGAAGCTCTCTGAAGGAAAGCTTATACTAAGTGGGACAACGGTGAAAGTGTAGAGCTTGGCTTTGTTGAAAAGCTAACTTTTTCTTTTTTTCACACCAACACCATTTTGGCATGTTTAGTGGGACCCCCTGGATTCAAGTTCTCCAGTAGTTTTTAAACTTGTTCAGCATATGCCATTAAGATCAGGTCGTTGTATTTCTTTTGCGGCTATAACTTCCCAAGCTGAAACGCCTAGTTTTCCTCCCCTTGGTCGCTTTAGGGCAAATGCACATGGAATTCTTTGGTGGGTGGGAGGTGCTGAAAACTTATGGAACACAAGACCATCAAAATCAGAATAATGGCATGTTTAGTTAGTGATTATTTTATCGATTTTTTTTTAAAGTTCTCTTACGGAGCTTTTGATTACAAGCTGTTTTGAACAAGTTAATCCAAACACACACCAAGTACTCAATTAGTCATCTTCGATTCAAGACATATGTCCAGAAATATGTGATCTGATGAAGTATCCGTTTTCTAATTAAATATTTGAACATTCGGGGTAAGAACTATTTATAATTCTCTTGTGTGCCAAAAGAAAGAACAACACTTACGATACTGGTAACTACAGGAAGTGGGTATGACCAATGATAATATGGGAAACATTGAAGTTTATTAGTTTATCTGATAATATCTTTCTTCTATCTTACTCGTCAAAATATTGTTTTTTCCAATTGGAGCCAAGCTACCTTCTTGACTCAAAAGGGGAACAAGTTATAGCATAAGAAAGAAGAAAAACTCTGGCATTTTGGCAGGAAGCCGTTTATATATTGGATGAGTCAAAGTCATGTGTGTTTTTAGGATGACTTCAATAATCTACGCATCGACCAAGGTAAAAGTGATCCAAGCGATGCAAATACCTGCTTACATATTTGAAAGACATGTTTTTACTAGCTGGGAGTTGAGCTTTGTGAAAGCATTTCAGTAGGGAAATTTCAGAGAACATTTCCGGTGAAAAAACGAAACATCTTGTTTGTAAAGTCATGGTATACTGTATATATATATATATATATATATATATATATATATAAAGATGTTGATATAAATTTTATAATTTTTTTTTGCTGATAGAGAAAGCATATATAAATTTTCCATTCTTTAATTTTTAAATGTGATGTTATCTTTTGGAAAATACATATGAAACCAAACTCATAATTTAAAGCACACTTTAACGTACGACTTCTTTAATGTTAGCTTTGCTTTTAACTAAATTCATTATTAATAACCGTAATGTTTATGAATATAAAAGGACGTAAAATGTATGTTTCAGAAACACGAGATAAAATATAGTGTTATCGGTCAATCGATTATGATCTGATTTCAGGAATTGGGATTCGATCCAAGAATAATCCGGAAGTTTTGAGTTCAGTATAACATCTAAACATATTGAATCTTGATAACTTCTGGCTGAATTCTATTAAATTTTTCTGGCTGTGTAACATTAATCAATCACCAATTTGTTGACTACAAGAATATTTAGGATTTTGATTTAATTTTACACCATTTAGCCTTATAAGACTTGATGTAGAACCTCCAAATACGATGGATAAAAGCAATCTCATTTTGAACCGAACTTGCTGCTCACGGATTCATAGCTTGGAACATACATAACTGCAGAACATGCAGAGGAGATATCACCACCAAGATTTTTTTTTAATAAAACAAAAAGTCATGGAGAATTCTTGCTGGACAAGGAAATACCATCTCCATATGATGCCATTGTGAAAGGGGAAGAAATGAGCTTTTGAGGAATTGTAGCAACACCCTTCAAAGTTACTTCATCCACTGCCTTTCAAGAAACTCTCCACAGGTTTCCCGAGGACGGGTAAGACATCTTTTAAGAAGCCAGAGACATTATAGTTTTTCAAGCATATAACAAATGCAAGCAACAATCTTACATTTCATGCTAAAACCAACAGCTTTCCTTTTTCATTTTTTCTGTCTTATTTGGTCAATATATATAGAGCATAGAACAACTTCTAAATGCACAACTGACACCAAATATGGGAATCTCCAACGTAATAGAGTAATGGTAGAGGGCACATTGATAGATAGGAGCAGGGGACAGAGTTAATACCCAAAAACAAAAATAAGGGAGATAAGGTCAGTACCCTCTGTCAGGAAAGTTGACTACTAACAATTCAACCTACTCCGTTTAAATCAGTAGCCTATCTCAGTAGCCTATAATCGATACAACTTCAGATGGACCATAAGGTAGACCATTTCTACTATAACAGTAAGAACTAGCAATCTTATTTCCCAACATTAGGGGTTGGCCACAATATCCTAAGTCAGAGCTAGTTGTTGTCTTCTTCATAGAAAACAAGCACAATTATGACAATAAATTGATGAAGTATCATGTATGACACAAGTCTAGAACAGATTAGCTCAAGGAAGGACCATGAAGCAGCACATGAGCCACGTAGGTGTATTAAAATTCAAATCAAGCCAAACTCCTGCTAGAGCTCGGTCCCTGCCTCAGTCAAACCACTATACCTGCTAGCAATGTTCATGGTTAATTCCTTCTATAGTGACGATAAGATGTTCATTGCTAATTTTAATTTTCTAAATAGTCTAGCAAATATTTTCACTGTCATATCTGTGTCCTTAAATTCACATTGCACAACCGAATCGCTACACACTAGGATATTAACCCCAACGAAAATGACACAGAAATTCAGTAAACTGAAGGAGTTTGTTGATTAAAGTCAGGATTTTTCAGTTAAAGTTTTACTTAGTCAATTTCAGTTTGAATAAGTCCTAGTTTTAGGGATTCTGTTTCATTTTAAATTAGCATGTTCTGTTCATCATGTAGCTAAAATAATGCTTCGTGTGCTGCAGTTTTATCTTTCTGTTACATTTGTAATTTGGCTATAAAAGCCAAGTTTGTTTTTCAATAAAGTGTTGAAGTCATTCACTCCATCTGATTGAGCTTTCTGCATAGTTTCATTCATTTGTGCCTAACAAAGTGGTATCAGAGCCCATACTGGGCCTGAGAGAAAAGAAAGCCGCAGCTTTTCGTTTGACTTGCAAACACAAGAGAGTTTAAACACGAGAGTTTAAGGGAGATGTCAAGTGAGGGTTCTTTCGTCCAACCAGCTATTCCACGCTTCGATGGTCACTACGACCATTGGAGTATGCTTATGGAAAACTTCTTAAGATCCAAGGAATACTGGAGTTTGGTCGAGACGGGGTATGAGGAGCCGGAAGCAGGAGCAGCTGTGACAGAGGCGCAGCAAAAGAGGCTTGAGGAGCTGAAATTGAAGGATCTCAAGGTGAAAAACTACCTTTTCCAATCAATTGACAGAACCATTCTTGAAACCATATTGGAAAAAGACACTTCCAAGAAGATTTGGAACTCGATGAAGAAGAAATTTGAGGGGAGTGCCAGGGTGAAGCGCTCTGTTCTCCAAGCCTTGAGAAGAGAATTTGAAACTCTGGAAATGAAGATAGGTGAGAGCATTAATGAATATTTTGCTCGGGTGATGACAGTAGCAAACAAGATGAGGGTGAATGGAGAACAAATGAAAGATGTCACTATTGTAGAGAAGATCCTTAGAACTTTGACGGAAAAATTCAATTATGTAGTTGTCTCGATCGAAGAATCTAAGGATATTGATGCACTCACAATTGATGAACTGCAAAGTTCACTCATTGTGCATGAACAGAAGTTTCATAGGAGCAATGGAGAAGAACAGGCCTTAAAAGTGACTGTGGATGAGAGGAATGGAGGAAGAGGGCGTGGCAGAGGCACTTTTAGAGGAAGAGGTCGAGGAAGAGGGCGTCAAGCTTTTAACAAAGCCACTGTTGAATGTTATCGATGTCACAAGCTTGGCCATTTTCAATATGAGTGTCCTACATGGGAAAAAGAGGCCAATTATATCGAGTCAGAGGAGCATGAGGAAATGTTGTTAATGGCCTATGTTGAAAAGAATGATACCAAATGTAAGGAGGTATGGTTTCTGGACTCGGGGTGTTCCAATCACATGTGTGGAGATGCAATGATGTTTAGTGAATTAGATGAGAATTTCAGGCAGCAAGTAAAGCTTGGGAATGACACCAGAATGACAGTAAAAGGAAGAGGAAATGTCAGATTGCATGTGAATGGTTTTAACCATGTCATCACAGAAGTCTTCTACGTGCCAGAATTGAAGAATAATCTGTTGAGTATAGGACAACTCCAGGAAAAAGGACTTGCAATTCTCATTCATGAAGGAATGTGCAAGATATACCACCCCAACAAAGGTTTGATTATCCAAACCACCATGTCAGCAAATCGGATGTTTACCTTGTCTGCTAATGCACAAGAAAAGAAGGCAGCCTGCTTTCACACGAGTGCGCAAGATCTCTCACACTTATGGCATCGTAGATATGGCCATTTAAGCCATAAAGGTCTAAAAATCTTGCAGGCTAAGAATATGGTGAGTGGACTTCCACATCTTCCATCTACCACTGTAGCATGTACTGACTGCTGGAAGGGGAAGCAACATCGAGATCCAATTCCTAAGAAGAGTGCATGGAGAGCAACTCATAAGCTGCAACTCATACATGCAGACATTTGTGGCCCAATTACTCCTGCATCAAATAGCAATAAGAGGTATGCCTTATGCTTTATTGATGACTTTAGTAGAAAAGCATGGGTTTACTTCTTAGTAGAAAAATCAGAAGCTTTAAATTCATTTAAATGTTTTAAGAATCTGGTTGAGAAGGAGACAGGCATGTATATCAAGTGCTTACGCACTGATAGAGGGGGTGAATTCAATTCAGAAGAGTTCAATTAGTTTTGTAAACAGTGTGGCATCAAAAGGCATCTTACCAATGCTTACACTCCACAACAAAATGGGGTGGCCGAGAGAAAGAACCGGACAGTGATGAATTTGGTTCGTTCAATGCTCTCAGAAAAGAAGATTCCCAAAAACTTCTGGCCTGAGGCAGTGAAGTGGACCATATATGTTCTAAACAGAAGTCCCACAGTAGCTGTCAAGAATATTACTCCCGAAGAAGCATGGTCTGGTGTGAAGCCCTCAGTGGGACATTTTCGAGTATTTGGGTGTATGGCACATGTCCATGTACCAGATACTAGGAGGACCAAACTTGAGAACAAGAGTTTTGGGTGTGTGCTTCTAGGAGTCAGTGAGGAATCAAAGGGCTACAGGTTGTATGATCCAGTGTCTAAAAGAGTGGTGACTAGCAGAGATGTAATTTTTGAGGAAGACAAGCAATGGGAGTGGGATGCAAGCTATGAAGAACAAGTATTGCTAGATCTTGAATGGGGTGATGATAAAATTAACACAGGAGAAGAACTTGAGGCAGAAATGGATGAAAATTATGAATCAAATGATGAAGGCAGCAGAGAAGTAGAGGTTAGTGAAGAAGATCAAGTAGCAGGAAATGATACATCTAATCCTGTGAATACAACAGAATCCAGTTCAAGAGGAAGAAGGGTCACACAGGTTCCCATTTGGATGGAGGACTATGTTAGCGGTGAAGGTCTATCCGAGGAGGAAGTTGAGCTCAATATGGCCTTAGTTGCTTCTGCAGATCCCATGAATTATGAAGAAGCTGTGAAGAGCACGAAGTGGAAATTAGCAATGGACTCCGAAATTAACTCCATTGAGAAAAATCAGACTTGGAGCCTTACTGATTTGCCAGCTGGAGCTAAAACCATTGGAGTCAAATGGATTTTTAAAACAAAGTTAAATGAGCTTGGAAAAGTTGACAAATATAAGGCTCGGTTGGTGGCCAAAGGGTATTCTCAACAACAAGGAGTAGATTTCACTGAAGTATTTGCTCCGGTGGCTCGAATGGACACAGTGAGAATGATATTGGCACTTGCAGCACAAAGGAGTTGGAAGATCTACCAGCTGGATGTTAAATCAGCATTTCTTCATGGTGAACTCAGTGAGGATGTATATGTGGAGCAGCCAAAGGGTTATGAAAAAAGGGGAAGCGAGCATAAGGTATATAAGCTGCATAAAGCTTTGTACGGTCTAAAACAAGCTCCACGAGCTTGGTTTAGTCGTATTGAAACTCACTTCATCAATGATGGTTTCCAAAAATGTCCAAATGAACAGACCTTATTCACCAAGAGAAGCAGTAAAGGTAAAGTGCTAATAGTAAGTATTTATGTGGATGATTTAATTTATACTGGTAATGATGAAGATATGATGAAAGACTTTAAGAATTCTATGATGAGAGTCTTTGACATGACTGACTTGGGGAAGATGAGGTTCTTTCTTGGCATTGAGGTGCTACAGAAATCTGATGACATTTTCATCTGTCAAAGAAAATACACCATTGAGGTGTTGAGGCGTTTTGGGATGCTTGAAAGTAAGTCAGTTAGCAGTCCAATTGTACCAGGGATCAAGATAAGTAAAGATGATTATGGAGTCACAATTGATGAGACTTATTTCAAGAGATTGGTTGGAAGCTTAATGTATCTTACTGCAACACGCCCGGACATAATGTTCAGTGTCAGTCTAATCAGCAGGTACATGGCTAAACCTACTGAACTTCATTTACAGGCTGCCAAAAGGATATTGAGATATTTGAAGGGCACTACTAGCTATGGAATTCTGTATAAGAAGGGAGGGAAAAATGAAGAGCTGCTTGCATTTACAGATAGTGATTATGCAGGAGATGTAGAGGATCGTAAAAGCACATCGGGGTATGTTTTTCTTTTGAGTTCTGCAGCAGTTTCATGGTCTTCCAAAAAGCAGCCAATAGTTGCTCTATCAACCACTGAAGCAGAATTTGTGGCAGCTGCTGCTTGTGCCTGCCAGGCTGTATGGATGAGGAGAGTGTTAAAGAGACTAAGTCATTCTCAGGAAGGCCCCAGTATCATTATGTGTGACAACAGTTCAACAATTAAGCTGTCAAAAAATCCAGTCATGCATGGGAGGAGCAAGCACATTGATGTGCGATTTCATTTCTTGAGAGATCTTTCAAAGGATGGTGAAGTTGAATTAATTCAGTGTGGATCACAAGACCAAGTGGCTGATTTGATGACAAAGCCATTGAAGTTAGAAGCTTTTCAGAAACTCAGAAAGATAATGGGATTGTGTAAGGATACAGATGTAAACTGACTGCATTCTGCAGTTAGTTTAAGGGAGGGAAATGAAGGAGTTTGTTGATTAAAGTCAGGATTTTTCAGTTAAAGTTTTACTTAGTCAATTTCAGTTTGAATAAGTCCTAGTTTTAGGGATTCTGTTTCATTTTAAATTAGCATGTTCTGTTCATCATGTAGCTAAAATAATGCTTCGTGTGCTGCAGTTTTATCTTTCTGTTACATTTGTAATTTGGCTATAAAAGCCAAGTTTGTTTTTCAATAAAGTGTTGAAGTCATTCACTCCATCTGATTGAGCTTTCTGCATAGTTTCATTCATTTGTGCCTAACATAAACAAGCAAGAAGAGAAATCCCCGAGTAGTTCATCCAGAAGCATAAAAAAGACCAGTGGTAATTAATTAGTTATTAAACTCAAAATAACAGAAAAATTAGAGTGCCATGCTTAAGCCATACCATTCACCATATGTCAAAACCTGTCTTCCTATATCTTCTGAAGCAACCATCTGAAAACACATCAAGTTCAATAGTGAGCAAAATCCATCTGTATATAATTGAAGAGAAAGAAATTCAGGTTATAATATAATAACCAAGTGACATTTTCATCGGAGATGGATCTATTTACATACACTTGATTCCAAATTCATCAAGATTGCAGATTTTGTAGCCTGTTTGTCACGATCCAGCTGTACCTGGTCAACTGCAGACAGAAACCATAAGAAAAAGTGGAAGGCTAACAATCAAGATGTGGTAATCATGAAGCAAAATACTAGTCAAGTGAAGAGCATAACAACTCAACATACCTTGTCCAGAAGTAGCAACTACAAGAAGCTCTTTAGATGCAAGAGCACAAAACAGTTATTTCCAAAATCTTTGTGCTTGCTAGTATTAAGGGTATGTTTGGATATCTAACTATGGATGGAATGAAATAAAATTAAAATTACCCTACTATTGTTTGGATAGTTTATAAAGAAATAGAGGATTTGATTGTTTGGAAACAAGATGGAATGACAAGAGTTATTATAGTTATATTTAGAAAACAATAACTTGACTCCATCCAATACCCTCAAATTAGGGGAAAAGAAAAATAGAGAGATTGGATGGATGCACTACACCACGTTTATTTCATTCCATTCCATCGTAATTTAATAAAAAATCTAAACAATGATAACTAATATCATTACACCCCTTCTTACCAATCCAAACATAACCTAAGTAACAGAAACCGTGTACCAATGTAAACATAGTTTAAGGATCCAGCCAACTAAATAATGCATTCTTAAGCACATTTTTACAACTATTAAAAGGAAAAGAAATGTTACCAACTAAATAATAATACAGTTGAACTTGCAAATGTGGGAGAAAGAGGTACTAATCGCATTGGTTCGATAACAAAAATCGAACGGATCAGACATTTCAAACTCAAAATCTGAAACGGGGATTTTGCGAGCTTAGTGAAATGAAGATTTCTTCCTTCGTATGGATCAAATAAAAGGGAGGAAGAAGAAGAGACGTGAATGAACAATGGTACCGGCTCTCTTCGGTTTGGGTTTCCACTTTGGACCTCTGGGTCCAGCCCACCACCACTGCAGAGGCAAAGTGGGACCGGGATGGAAGGGCAAGATAGGGTATGACTCAAAATCCATCTGGAGTTAGCTGGTTGTGCTCCAATTGCAATTTAGGCAAGAATAATGCTTCTTGCACGTCACCAAAAAGCATATCCATTCACAGAGCTGTGTAGAAAACACAGAAAATTAATTAAGATCAATTGTTAGTAAAAATTGTGAAAATTGTGTAAAAATACTACTATTATTTGTTTGTGAAAATACTACTATTATTAGTTGGTGAAAATAATGTTACTATAACATTCTTTGTCATGTTAATTAAGCATCACATAACTATTTATGTCACCAGATTAGTTACTTTATAAGCTGCGAATTAAGCCAAACCATAATTATTACCCACCGTTTCTACTTGGGTATTGCTACAAAAACACTCGAGCGTTTTAACCCAAGTTTTTCACCTGCCAAAGAAAAGGATGTTATCTCCAACGCAAATTTGTATCATGGTGTTTAGTGTAATTTTTATTAATAGACAAATTTCAATTTCAAATCTCGATTCGATGAAGGAAATTTCTTTTTCAAAGAATTCTTTAGTACTTACTAATTTGTTTTCAACAAGAATGTTAAAAAGAAAAAATTCAATTAAAGCAAAGGTGTGTAAATTACAAATAGTTAGTGTGAGCAATGGACTTAATGAAATAAATAAATGAAAGTAGTAAAAGTGCAATGAAAGTAAATTTGCTCAAAAGTTAGATTGCAGTCAGATAAAAAGAACACTTTAAAGAAAGACAATTACAAGACATGAAATGTAAAGAACAGAAAAATAAAATACTATAAAATAAACTTGACAGAAAATACAAATTGTTGAATAATAAATAACAATAATTAAAAAGAAAGCAATGTAAAAACAGGAAAAATAAATGTGTAGGAAAGTAAAATGAACATAAATATAAACTTGCATAAAGATAAAAAAAGCAAGTAAAGAAAAACAATTAAAAGAAATTAAATGATCTCGAGAGAATCATTTAATCAAAAATAAAAGAGAACTTGCAGGAAAATAAAGGATTGGAAATGGAAATGAACTTTAATTATATTTGCATTGAAATTGTAAAGTGTACATAAAGGAAATAGGATGGAAACATATTTGGTTTTATCTCAGTTTGCTCGTGTGTCACGATGACTTATAAGCGTGTTTAGAGAGTAGTACAAGTAGATGAATTCCAACCCTTAAATGTTTAGGAGTTAAGTTTTTATATTGAAACTTATATCTGCTAAGGACACTTGAATTATGCTAATTCAAGTTTTTCAGCTTCTAACAACTTTAGAATAAATATTACGATTCATTTAAATTGTTGTTTCACCTTTATTCTATTTTTTTATATCTACTGAGGGTCAATTCGGCATTAAAAGCACAATCAGTATGCCTAAAAATATTAAACTGACCCTGATTATTCTCAAATTTTAACTGCACCCTACTTAACTCATTTGTGACCTAGAAACAAGTTATTCACACCTATTTCTTTCAACTTAGCAATTTATGTCATTATTTGAGTCATTTTAGGCTATTTTTTAACTTCTGTGCTGCAACAAAGTATATAAACTGACTCAGTTTGTCACAAAACTGAACTAGCATATTAAGCAAGCATTAGGCTACCTCCGTAACCTTTTAAAAGTCTAACATGAGTAAAAAGAAGATGTTACACTTTATTTCCATGATAATTCCAGCTTGAGATCCACCCAAGGAGAAGAGGTGAAAGTTGATGATGTAGTGTAGACTTATCAACTCTTTTGACCATTGCTTTGTTTTTATAGTGGTTGCAATGGCTTGTATTAAGTTGTATTGTACATATGCTTTCAAGGCTTAGTTTGTATATACTTAAAACATTGATGTGCTAGTTGGTTGAACTTGTTTTATCATAGAGAAATAAACTTTTCAGATGTATATTTATTTATGTACATGTTACATTTTCCTCACAAGGCTCTATTTAATAACTTGGTATAGTTATTGTTAAGGTAGTAAGTTGCTTATATATCAGAAGTGGCATGCCTAATTATGTTTACTCATGTATATTCCGAATATACTATAGTATTGGGGCATTACACAAGTCATCAAACCAAAGACTTGAGATTTTTTTTTTTGAGACATCATCAGGCCATAGACTTGAAATATTGTGAAAGGCATCAAAGTAAGGACTTGGTAATTTTTTAGAGGATCAACAGCCCACGGACTTAGAATTTTGTGAAAGGCATCAAGCCAAAGAATTGAAATTTTGAGAAAAAGATATCAAGCCATGGATCTAGAATTTTTGAAAGCTATTAAGCCAAAGACTTGGAATTCTGATGAAAAGACATCAGGTCATGAACCTAGAATTTTGTGAAAGCCATCAAGCTAAGGACTTAGAATTTTCAGGAAAAGACATCATGCCATGGACCTGGAACTTTTGAAAGTCATCAAGTCAAGGACTTATAATTTCTTTAAGAAAAAGACATTAGGCCACGAACTTGGAATTTTTGAAAGTCATCAAGCCTAGAACTTGGAATTTTTCAAAAAGATCATAGGCCATGGACCTGGAAGTTTTGAAAGTCATCAAGTCAAGGATTGAAATTTTTTCAAGAGATCATAGGCCACAGACTTGGAATTTTGTGAAAATCATCAAGTTAAGGACTTGGAATTTTGAGGAAAAGACATCAGGCCACGAACTTGGAAGTTTTAAAAGCTATTAAGCCAAGGACTTAGAATTTTGAAGGAAAAGACATCAGGTCACAGACTTGGAATTTTGTGAAAGTCATCAAGCCAAAGACTTGGAATTTTGAGGAAAAGATATCAGGCCGTGGACTTGAAACTTTTGAATGTCAACAAACCAAGGACTTGGAATTTCTTTAAGAAAAAGACATCAGGCCAATGAGCTAGAATTTTTTAAACTCATCAAGCCAATGACTTGGAATTTTTCAAGAAGATCATAGGCCACAAATTTGGAATTTTGTGAAAACCATCAAGTCAAGAACTTGAAATTTTGAGGAAAAGATATCAAGTCATGAACTTGGAATTTTTTAAAGTCATTAAGCCAATGACTTGAAATTTTTTCAAGAAATAAATAAATGTATCTTATAAAAGTCTCTTAGTAAATTATGATTTTCTTAAACCATGCACTTCCTAAAAAAAGCTTGAACAAATAAACTCGCTTTAATGCTCGTCCTCTTGTTTCTTTTCACTAATTCTCAATTTGGATATACCTTACAACATGAGTTTTATGATTTGCTTTCTTCAAAATTCTCTTCTCCATCCCTTTATTGATTGGCTGCCTCTTATTGTTGATCATCCATTGAGGATATCATTTTCCCCCATCGATTGGAACTCTTAAATTCTTTTTGGTCTAAATTGGTCATCGAGACATTTCATCTAATTGTCAAATCACAGTGTTGTACTCATGTTCACCTTACCTGAAGCATTAAGTAACAAACACACATGGATTCCAAAGTACAACAGGAAAAAAGTTTACTAAGTGAATAATTTCTAGATTGGTCTTGGAAGTTCGACTACAAAAAATGTATTTACAAAGGACAAAAATAAGGAAAAAGACACAAGAGGTGGAATATAATGGAAGTCAAGGGGTAATTTCCCTAGTATGGATTGGTTTGATATTTATGAAATCGATCTTTAATTGCCAATTAGACATCATGGCCATTGTTTCCCTTTGCTGAGCATCTACAAAAGTTTACCCCAGTATAAGGCATCTTGAAAATGAAATTGGCCTAGTGTATGCCGTAACATCATCTTGTTGACATGTTAGTCTTGTAAATAGTCTCAGAGATCTCATAATACTTGCATGACATGCCATTTAAGCTTTGTGACAAACTGAATTATTTTAAGTACTTTGCTGCAACACAAAATGTGTAAAGTAACTTAAAATAACTCAGATAATAACATAAAAGGCTTAGTTTAAGGAAATAAATATAAAAAATTTATTTCTAGATCATAAATGTATGAACTGAGATGTAGTTAAAGTTTCAAGATAATCAGAGTTAATTTAGTATTTTTAAGCATTCTGGTTATGTAATTTAATACCGAATTGACTTGTAGCAAATATGAAAAAGTAGAGTAATGATAAAACAAGGATTAAGATGAATCCTAGATTTTATTATAATATCTACGGAAGTTAGGAAAATTGAATATGTGAGATTAAAGTATTCCTAAGAGATAAAAAATTTCAGCAAACCTTGGTTATATCCTATAAGAAGTCATTTTTTACTTCTTTTCTTTATTTTCTCATGGCTGAAGTAGAAAACAGGGGAGAAATAAGAGAGAAAGAAAAAGAAAGAAAGAAAGGAGAGAAAGAAGAGAATGAAGGAAGTTCCAAGAGCCAAGCTTAAGCTTGAAGACCAGCTACACTTCAAGAGGTAGGGGATACTTGAACCTTACTTGATCATGCCTCCTAATCTCTATCTTTATTGCTTGGTTGTTGTTGTGGATGAAAATGGGTTTAAGATGCTTAGATTGTTGTTCTTGCTTGTTTAGTGCATTTAATGATTGAGTTTGGTTAAAATGAAGCTTAAGTAACTCAACGGTGTTAGTTTGCACCTAGAAACATCTATAAAACACATGGAGTTTGAAGTTAGTAAATTGGTATTTTGGATTATTGAACTTTGTTCATGAATCTAAGTTAGATGGATTAAGTTAGTGTTTGATGATTCTATCATGTTAGAGATCATGTTTAGGATTGGAAATCACTTAGGATCCCTGGTTTGAGGGTTGGTTTCGGTTGGAGAACCATTAGAGAAGAAAACAAAAGTTTTTTGGTGCATGGGCGCTTAGGTGCCAAGAGTTGGGCGCCCAAGCGCCCTGTGACTAGAAAAATTCTGCAAAAAACCAATCCTGACAGCTTGTGGTATTGGTAGCATAACTTAAGCTGTAGACATTGAAATGGCATACTACTTATTTCATTTGAAAGCTAAGATATAAGGCTTCATATAATAAAAATTTCATATTTTTAAAACAACTCAAGTAGCACTAGTTTTGGTTTGAATTTGAGTCAGATTTAGCAGAAATAAGCAGACTGACACCTATTAAACCAGATTGCATAACTTCTTGCTTAGTGGTGTAAAATGCAAGAGACCAGTGGCATTTTGCACTTTTTATGCGTTCCTAGTTTCAATTTAAAGTAAGGTCAGATTCTGGTAAAGTTGCTAGTTGCCCTATTTCAGCTTCTACATTTTGTTGCATAACTTAAGCTACACTAAGTCAAATGAAGTGAGGTTTGTTTTATTTAAAAGATATAAGATAAGGCTATTTGCCTATAAAATTCAAAAAAAAAATTGAAGTTATGATGTACATTTGGTACATTCATGAAAATCAACCTTTTTAGGTAACCAAACCAGAAAATGTCAAAATATGAATCTTGTTGAAATGAAGTTTCCTACTTGTTAGGATTCTTTATTACATGCTTTTTAGAGTGTGTTAAAATATTATTAGCGGTATTACATGAAAGGAATAATCATCTAGTAAGTATATAAATGGTATGAACCTTAGAGCAACCAAAAGTAGTGAATTGCCTTAGGAAGGTACCTAGAGCTTAAAGCAACTAAGTGTTGCATTGGATAATTACTCTTACATAAGATTCACTTGAGTGGAGATAGAGTTGTGTGTTTAGTTCCTTAATGAGGGGATGGTTTATGTACTAAGTTCACTAGAAAGTGGGACATTGTTCATTACTAAATACACGAGATTCATATGTTATTTTTTCTCTACCCTAACTTTTGTTTAGACTGCATTTGCGGGTTTTCAGCCTAATGGGCCATTTATTTTTCTTATGTTCTTCTCTTTTTCTGTTTTTTTTAGGAGCATGGAACTAAAAACTTAGAAGTGCATGAACCTTTTGTCTCAAAATTAAAGTTAATGAAAATGACAGCAACTATTCATTGATTAGAATATACTTTTTGAAGCCTGTACCATGGCTAAGGTTAAAGGTTATGAAAGGAAAGATATATGACTCAAACAAGTGTTTAAGGGTTGAATGAAACTAATGATCTTTAGTAAGCTTTGCCTTTGGTATTCTAAAGTGTAATGACACATTTTGCTTACTTTTGTATTTTCTTCTCTTTTTTCACTTCATCATTTGCCTTTGCTACTAGCTTTTTCATTCTATTTCTTTCTTCTATTTTTTTCTCCTTTTTTTAACTTTTTATCTCCTTCCCCTTTTGCCATCCTTCCTTTCTTTCTTTCTCTTCTTTTTCACAAAAAATCATCATTTACTTTGTGTTAGCCCTTATTGTAAGGGTGATCCTTGTCTAAGGTTTTCTTTGAAGAAAACTTTTAAGTTCAAACAAGGGATAATGAAATATTATGAAGGATAGAGAAAAATGACAAATCTTCATTTCAAATCATGGTTGTTTATTTTCAAAACTTTAATTTAAAAACAAAAAGATATTGCACACTAAGTGATTACTTCTTCGCTTCTTTTTTATTTCTTCTCTCTTTTTCTTTTTCGCTTTCTTTTTTTTTTCTTCTCTCTTTTTCTTTTTCGCTTTCTTTTTTTTTTCTTTTTTTCCTTTTTTTTTGCGAAGAGCACTTACACACATGGGCTTCATCAACATTCATCAAACCAAGAACTTCCAAGATTGGGAGTCCCATGGAGTCCAAACCCAATGAAGACACTTTGCATAAATGAAAGAATTAGAGAGAAAAAGAAATGACAAGAAAGACAAGACATGGATGAAAATGGAAAGAATATGAATGCAAAGAATACAAAGAAGATAAAGGAAGCAAGGTATGTTAAAATTCTTGCAAATCAATTATATTATTGCTTAAGAAAGTTAACATGAGTCCAAAACCCAAATGGTTTTAATGACTAAACAGTAACCACTTAATGAACATATCAAAATTCCAATTGCTCAGAGATTTCTCAAGGCTAAAGCATTATTCTTCCTCAGTGGTCGGGAAACGAATTGCCAAGAATAATCTTTTCACTGAGTTCTTAAAGCCTTCACATTCTTCAATTGAATGAGCAACTGCCCTAATATGAAACTTACAGGTAACATTAGGGTTATACTATGATGGGAATGGAGGTACCATCGGGCACATAGGTGCTCCAGAAACCAAGTTGGCATTAGACAAATGTTGGAACCATTTAGTATTTGGAATGGATAATTTTAGGGAATGGTGGTGGTCGACGATGAAAACGTCTTCGATTTTTGTGACTTTGGTTGGGGATGATGGTCATTGGGTTAGTCTAGTGGAGGTGTAGGTGAATAATCAACATGAGGTGGAAGTGAAAGTGGATGGGTCAAAGTTTATGGATATGGTGGGATATAGATCAAATATGGTTGTTGAAGCTGCACATGACTTACTTTTGTCTTAACTTTTTTTGGATAAGGCTCTTTCATTTGAAATCCATCCTCTGCACTCCCAATAGATAATTTACCAACTCTTGCCAAAGCTTCTATCTTTTCCCCAACTTTGATCAAGTCAACAAAATTTTGTAAGATACACCAATCATTAACTCAATGAATAAAGACTCAACGGTTCCTAAGAAATAAGAACACATCTTAGCTAGAGTGAGCGATGGTTGAACTTGTGCAACTAGGGCCATTCACCTTTGAGCATATTACCTAGAAGTCTTATCATTCTTTTTCTACATTACCACAAGTTGTTCTCTGGATGGAAGAATATCCAAGTTAAAATGGTATTGATCCATGAATAAGTTTGCCAAATCTGTCTAACACGAGATTTTTGAATGGTCTAGCTGAATGTACCAAACCAAAGCAGGCCTTGTTAAGCTCTCATGAAAGAAACTGACAAGGAATTTATCATCCCTAAACTAGATGACCATCTTGTTGCAATAAGTCTTCAAGTGGAAGAAAGGATTAGTAGTCCCATCAAACTTTGAGAAGTCTAGGATCTTGAAATCCTTCAGGATGGTTACTCCTGTCATAGGACATAGATCATCAATTTCCACATAACCATATGTGTTAGAACCCTGGGTTACCCTAATTTGCTCTTGCAGCTTTTGAAGTCTTTCTTCCCTCATCTTCTCCTTCTCTGACATCATTGAGTTATTACTATGTTGAATATTTTTTGGTTGCCCCTGGCTACCCATTCTAAATAGTTGCGTCTAATGCATATTGGTAGTTATTCCATGAGTCATTACCAAATAATTTCTTGAGGACCCATTTGATCATTTTGAGATAAAATCCTCCCTCAATCGCTTCAACATCCCTTTCATTCTCGTATACCCTTCTGTCATTTGATCTAGTCTTCTCCTTACTTCATCTATTTCAAAACCCAGATTCCTTCCAACTATTTCCATGGGTTTTGTTTGTGATCAAGTCTCATGATCTTGGGTTTGATTGATATTCATTTTACTTGGAAGCGCAAT
Source organism: Ormosia emarginata (assembly GCA_029884605.1). Lineage (NCBI taxonomy): Eukaryota > Viridiplantae > Streptophyta > Magnoliopsida > Fabales > Fabaceae > Ormosia > Ormosia emarginata. The sequence continues at coordinate 901,127 of JAQQTP010000023.1, forward strand.
GATTCAATTTTTTAAAAAGGAATGCATATGGAATCATTATATTTTTCTCCCTTCTTTCTTTTTTTTTTTATATGCAAAAACTTTACACTAAAATGCGATTAAAAAAAAGCTCTTTTCTTTCTTTTTATTTTACATGTTGAGATGCAAACATTCATGCAAAGATGCAATGCAAAAAATTTCACTTTTTTTCTTTCTCTTTTTTCAGAAATTGATGCTAAATGCAAATCCAAGCTAAGACTCAAAGAAAATGCAAAAATTGATGATGAGATGTGATGTAATTTTTTTTTCTAGATGCTTGATATGCAACAGTTTTTTTTTTGTTTTTCTTCTTTTTCTTTTTTCACTTCTCCTTTTTTGGTGTAAAGTGTCATAATAAATAATTCTATCATTATCACCCTTTGCCCATTTAGATGCTAAAATGCAATGAAAATGATTTAAGATAGGACAAAAATTTTTTATATGCAAAAAAAATTTATGTTAATGTAAAAATTCTATATGGAAAAAAATTTATGCAAATGTGAAAAAAAAACCTGAGCACAACTTATTTATTTTCTTTATGCAAAATTTTCCTATGTCAAGATGAGTTGAAAATGCTCTATTTAGATGCAAAACCATATGCTAAGGTATAATGAAAGAGTCTTTTTTTTTTTAGAAATGAAAAGAAAACCATTATATACAAAAAAAAAATTCATAATGACCCATTGGATTAGAAAATTGTTGGTCCATTGATAATGACTTTACTTCTTTTCTCAAATCAAACTCAAAATGTAGAATGAAAATTGTAAAATGTAGTTCATCATATTAGTGGATTAAACAATATTGTTAACCCAAAAATTGTATTAATGCATGAGATGCATGAAATAAGCCCCTTTTTTATACCAAAAAGAGTTATTAATGCATGAGATGCATGAAATGATTTTTTTAACCCAAAAAAGAAAAATATTGTTAATACATAAGATGCATGAAATAAGTTTTTTTTTAACCAAAAAAATTAAATTAATGCACAAGATGCATGAAATAAATTTTTTTTTAAGAAAGATATGTCCCCTTTGTGTCCTAATTAAGGTTGCCTTAAATTACATGACTTCTGCCCTAAAGATCTATAAGTTCATCTAATTCGTGAGAACTTCCATTGGGTACTCTACAATTTAAAAATCTTTGGCCTGTAGAGTTAAGATCTCATTTCAGAATGGCGACCACAATAATAAGTGATATACTTGGTGTGGGACATTCATGAATAGGTCACACTTTATATGATGTTTTTGCTATAACCAAACAGGATGTATATCCAAAATGACTACCACTACACAACCTTGCACCAATCTTAGGCTTCACTCAAACTTGGGTATAGGGCTCCACTCATGAGTATATGAGTAGTGTATAGGTGTGGTATGTGAAGGGAGCATACAAATCTGGAGTCCTAAAACTACTTATAAACCTACCTGCAAAACAAAACAAGCAAATAATAATATATAAGTTGTCTACCCTAAGGTTCAACCAACTAAGCAAAAGACGAATATAGAGAGAATAACAATCAACAAAAACTATTTATAATATCAAATGAAAAATAAATAAATAAACTAGCAAAGGAAGGAGCAACAAAAAATAAATAAATAAGCAAGTAAAAGAAGGAATAAAATAAACAAAAAAGGGTACAAACAATTTGCACAACTAACTTTGATGGGCTTGACTCTCTAATCATCCTCAGTGGAGTCGTCAACTGTCGCGATTAAAATCAAGATTGAAATAGCAACTAAATTTTAAAATTTATGAGTCGCCACCAATTTTTATTTTTAATTAGAAAAAATTAGAAAAAATGGTTTAAGTTCAAAAATCAGATTTAGGAATCTAATTATAAATAAAGAATGGTGGAGACTTAACCCCACTGCACCCTTGATAAATTCATCCTAAAACAGTTACCCTAAATTAATTATATGAATCATTAATAATCTTTAAATATTTATTATATCCCTTTTAACAAAAAAAACAAACAAAGTTACGAAAAAATAATTTTAGCTTGACTTGCGCTCCTACATATCTCTTGGTGCAATGGAGAAGTCAAAGTCACATAGTACTTAAGAAAATAATTGTGAGTTAGTTTGTTTTAATTAAATTTTTAGGCCAACAAGTTATCACAACTTAGCTAGCCTTAAAAAAAATTACAGGATTAACAAGCTGTCATGACTCACCTAACCCATTTATTATTAAATTCTTGTTTAAGCAAGATAGACACAAAAGATCAAATACAATTCTCAAACAATGCTCATGAGAATAAAATGATATGGGAAGATTAAAAAAATATTACTCTAAGATGCCACAAGACAAATTAAGGACCAAAATATCAAAAAGGCAAAATGCTTTATTTTATTATTATAGGCTTATGTGGAAAATATCCATCGCCATTAAATGACAAAATAAGACTAAAAAAAGAAAAACATTGACATACATGATCCATAATGGCATGAGTTACATAAAAAAACTTGCATGCATGGTTTCAATTTATGATCCCAAACCCTTGTCAAAGAACAGTTTAGCATCTCATCCTAAAAAAACATTTTTATGTCAACCCAAGTATCAAGATAAAAGGCAAATAGCATGCTTCATTCAAAATAAGATAGTTGCTAACCATTACACTTAACCTGTTAACATCGAGAAGTACTTAATGGCATCAGAAAAACCTGATTGAATGAGGTGAGCATGAAAATCTTAAGTGGAGTTTCAAGTTTTTCAAACACATTGATGCTCTTGACATGGTTTTGTAGAGGTTCAAACAAAGAAGAACATAGCAAGCAATATCCAACTGAAACTGAATGATTTCAATCAAAAGAAATTTTGAGTGAACGATTTTACCTCTTTAATTAGAAACACAAGCATTTGCTTCTACCCTTGGCCACTAAAACCTCAATCTTATATGTATTCTACCACCACTACGTCCTCTTATGTGTAACTGATTGTCCATTGTGAATGGACAAGGATTCTATTTATAGGTCACTATTGAAAACCCTAATTCCCATATAAATATCAAACCAATAAATAATTGATTATAAAAAATCCTAACAAAATCAGTTTCCTCAATTATTCCATGATCTCTCATTTAAAGCACATTTTCCCTTTTTCTTTTTTTATTAAACCATTACAATATCTTATTTCAATTCTTTCCTTTTAAATCTTGAATTTATTTTTAAGAGTATCAAATCATGATTCATCACTAGAAGCACATCCATCAATTATATCAAATCATGATTTCTTATTAAAAGTATACCCTTGATTATTTTTCAAGAATATCAAATCATGATTTCTCATTAAAAGCATATCCCCTTTTTTCCTTTTTTCTCTCTCTTTTTTTTTTAAAAAAAAAATTAATTTTCAATGGGCATTGAGGCTCTTATTGGGTCAAGAATTGGATTTGAAAATTAGGTCATGAGAATTGAGAATTAAACTACTTTATTTCCCCCCCCCCCCCCCCCCACCTTTTCCATCCTTTTTTCAAATTTTAGAATTTTTCCAAAATCTTAAAATGACCTAGTCAAAATAAGGTGTTCACAATGACAAATTGCTACCAATCATTTATCAGTTAACTCATAACACAACAAGATTATCATACAATTACCAATTACACCCCAATCAGCTTGTAACTTCGATAAAATAGTTGATAATTATTTTACGAGACAACTTATAACTAGATTGAACAGTTGATAGCTAGTACAGTTTATTAGTCAATAATCATTTTAAAGTATTTCAAATCAATTTAATTGTTCTAATCCAAGCTAATTTATGTAATAAAGAGATCTTAGAATACATTGATTGAATTATACCCTTAACCCCTCTTGGACCCCAAGACCTTAAATTGATTTTCTACATTCAATTTCAACTCTAATCCACCAAATTACCATTAGTTAAACACCTTTTATATATTAGTTACATGTCACTCAACTTTCTTAGTTCAAGATCTCATGAACCCAAGACCAACACCATTCTCCCATCAACCAATTAACCTTCAATCTAGCTTAATTCCTTAGTTTTACACAACAATACTTAATTAAATTCACAAGTATAATCTCCTTGGTGCAAAATCACCCCAAAGCTGTGACCATGACCTCACAAAGACAACATCAAAATCCAATCTAACACGCACCCATGGATTTCTACTCATACAAACTCAAGAATTTAAGGAATCAAGAAGGATTAAGAAGAATATATATATACCTACCCTTCACCCTTTAAACCAGTGACCAACCCCATATGCAACATCACAAATTTTGCAACCAAATCAGTATGCAACTTATAGGTTGCTCATAAAAGAGAAACAAAAAGATAAATAGGAAGCAAAGACCCCTACTTAGGTGCCAAGCTCGTGGAGGAAGAATGAGGAAAGTGAAGTGATGGTGAAACAAATTACACTAAATTGAAAAGTTCAAAGAGATGAATGACTTTCCTAACTAGAGCTTGACGAGATGAGAGCTTGAAGGCCACCATACAAGGGGAAGAAGCTTGTCACCCACAACTACCTTCCTTCTTCTCTCCGCTGCCCTTCTCGTTTCTTTCTATTTGTTTTCTTTCTTTCCTTGACGTGAGGTGTGTGTTAGTGTGTATTGTATTTTAGTGAAAAGTGTTGAGAGTATGTGATTGTGTGTATGGGTGTTATGGTGGGTGAGTGTGTGTGACAAGCTCCTTAGGAGCTAAGGAGTGTGTGTCTGTCGTTAGCTTCATGAAGAAGTGATGTGATTTCAAGCTCCTTAAGAGCTAAAGAGTTGACTTTAAGTGAATTAAGGCTTAAGTGTGTGCATTTTAGACACCTAATTTTATGAAATATGCTTGCCAATTATATTTCAGAACATAGACCCTTACTCTTTGATAATTATTATGTCTTAATTGTCACCAATGGGTTAATAAAATTGTTAGTCAAATTACTTACATGTAATCTAATAGGTCCTAAATAAAATTCTAATTTTAGAGCAACTAATAATTACCTTATAAATTTTAAGTCAATGAAATTTAAGTTAAGTACTTTACTTTATTTATCTGCAATTCTATTAGTGAGAAAGTGGTCATTACATAATTCTTTTATTTTAATCTAATATGAGCTTAGGTAAGTGTCCAATACTGCTTGCATGCATTTTTCGTTAGCTCTTATGTAATTATAAAAATTACCATTTTCATCTAAATTAATTATTGTCGCTACCGTGATCGCGGCAAAATAGCAACTTAAATTAAAAAATTTAAGAATCGCCACTAATTTTATTTTTATTAGGAAAAAATGGAAAACCCAAGAAAAATAGTTTTTGAAACCAGATTGAATTCGGGAGTCGATTATCCATAGAGAAGGGTTGAAACTTAATCCCACAACACCCCTAACACACCCGTCCTAAGACGGTACCTTAAGTTAGTTGAACAAATTCTTGATAACTCTTAAAAATATTTATTTTACCCCTTTAAAAAAACATTGTAACTATTAAAAAAGACAACTAATTTGTAAAAAATTAATTTTTGGATTGACAGAATAGTAATTCCGCTCCTACGTATCCTCGAGTGTAATGAGAAACTCAAAGTCACGTAGTTCTTTAAAAAATGATCATGGGTTGATTATTTTAATTTTTTAAGAGATTTATTTATTTTTTATTTTTTTAATTCATTGCTCCTTTTTTTTAATTTTCTTTTTTTTCAACCCCAAACTACAAAAACAAAAAAAAATTATCTGAACTAAAAATAATAATAAAAAAATAACAGAACCAAGCTTATGAAAATAGGGGGAAAAAGGGGGTTATATTTTGAAATGGTTGTAGAGGCTTGGTAACAAGGCAGAGAAGTAGCGATGACTAGTTGATTTGTCGATTATTCCTATATCTTGAGTACCTTATAATTGATTCAATTGAATTCCATTTGTGCTTAATTGCTACCATTTAACTAAGTTTCTGATATTTAGCGTATTTGGAACCTTATTGTGAAACTTAGTTTGAATGTGTTCATAAACACTCATAATTTAATTGTGCTTTTTAGGAAATCTTTGAGTGTTAGAGTCCATTAGCCTCAAACGAGGCTTGCTATCCACTTGAAGAAGAAGCGAAGGATTCATGAAGATCAATACCACTTCTTGAAATAAGGAAAGAAGAGTGTTTGTTGAAGATCTAGGCTGAAAATAAGGAGACAAAGTGACACGGCCCGTGTCCCTTGACATGGGGGGCCGTGTCCTTTGCTGTTCTGCTAAATTGAAGAAAAGCTGAAACAGAGGCTGACAAGGCCTGGGTCGTGTCCTTCTCTGACTTGTGAAATTCTTGAAAATTTGAAGACAGAGCCTGACACGGCCTAGGCCGTGTCATTTGACATTGGCCGTGTCCTCGTGTCAGAAAGTGAAACACGTGAATTCTAAGTGAATTAGGTCAAGAGGCCTATAAATAGAGAGACTTAGGGTCTCAAGAAGGGGAGTTCGACCTTGGAGGCTATCAAGGAGCTAAAGGGAAGCCCAAGACCAAGGAAGGGAGATTGAATCGAAGATTGGATTCTCGGGTTCGAGTAATTGGAGATCAATCATCCCCAACCTTTGGAAAGTAGTTTTCTCTTTAATTTTCTTCTGCACTTTCATTCTAGAACTATGATTTTCTGTTGATTTTCTCTTGATTTCGTTTTAGCTATGTGTGGCTAAGTTTCTCATTTGGTTAAGGGAAGATGAAACTCTAGTTTTGATCTTGTGAACCCTGTATATTCATTTATTTTAACACAATTATGTTTCTATCCATATATTTCTGAATATTGTTGTTGTATGAAGGTATTTATGTTTATTTCCAATTTCAAAGTGGTAGATCTAGGATTATTATGCGTGGTTACGGTGATAAAACTAGAGGACTGTATGTTTATGGTGTAAATATCTTCATACTCTTTGCCAAATGTTAAAAGTGGTAAATCTGGGTTTGTTATGCGCGGTTGCAGTAATAGATCTAGAGGAATATGTTCTAAGTAATTTAATCTCGGTGTGTGATTAGATCTTAGTGTGATTAGTTTTCTAAATCTTAATGCAATTACTGGATAGTTGTAAGAGCGGTTGCTTTATGAATAATCGGTGATCAAGAGTTGATTTGAGCGGTTGCTAAATTGGCCAAAACTTAAGGAAAACAGAGATTTCATCTTACAATTGCGTAGAAACGTAATTGGTCATGTTAGAATAAAAGGATATGTGGGTTAACATTAACATATAAATCTAGTGGTAGATTTTATCTCTTAACCAATTCATTAACTCTGTTAATTCTTGTTTGTTTATTATTATTGTTTCTAAAATTGTTCCTTGTTAATCAAAACCCAAAAAACCCTCTTTTTTACTATTCATTAACCTGTGGAGTTTGAATTAGGAATTGAATTATAGTGTTCATTGAATTGGTTCTCTGTGGATCGACCCTTACTAACTATAACTGGTTGCAAGGTTTTTAAATTTCTGGTGGACTTAGCAATTGATTTTAAACTTAATTTTAATCACTATCCGTATCACATCAAGAATTTTGGCGCCGTTGCCGGGGAACTAATTTTTCAATTGCGCTACTAATTTGTTTCTTATTTTTAACTCTGTTTTCATTTTCATTTTTAATTTTTGATTTATTCTTTTTGAGTGTTTTGTAGGTGTTAATGTCCATCAATCATTGGTAAAGTGGTTAATGGATATGGGGAAAGCACCAGTATATACTTGTGGGATTTGCTTATCTCCTAGACATATCATTGATATGTGTCTCACTTTCCTAGTGGACACAAATGAGGAGGTTAAAGCAGTAGGGGAATATTATGAACATTCCAACAACTACAACTCCTACTCTAACACATATAATTCGGGGAGGTGGGATCATCTTTACTTGAGCTATGGAATACAGCCCCAAAATCAACCTCTAGCTTATGAACCTCCAGAATTTTAACAAGGCAAGCACCTTTCCCTCAGAGTCAACAACAAGCTCAAGTCCTTAGGCAATCTAAGCCTTCATTGGAGGAACTAATAAGATAAACGGCCATTAATCACATGCAATTTCAATAAGAAACAAGGGCCAAAAGCAACATCTTGCAAAACCTAATAGGGCAGTTAACCACAGAATTCAGCAAGGTGCAAAGCTTATCTTCTAAAGAACTTCCCTCACCATCGGAAGTGAATATGGAGGAAAATGTTAGTGATATCACATCACGAAGTGAAAAGTTGTTAGATGAACCTACTTCTCCCGCACAAGCCACTAAAGAGAAAGACAAAGAGCCTAAAGAAGTAAATGAGGAAGGGCAAAACTCTAAGGCCCCCAAGGTAAGTATTTCTAAACCTCTTCCTATTATAGTGGAGGAAAGTCATGATGAGTTGTGTGATAAATTTTCTGAATTTATTGGTTTCAATAATTTCATTCATTACCACTCATGAACTAATTGTGACAGTGACATGAAATATGTTGTTTGTACTGAGATTTTTGCATACTTGAAAGTTGATGATTCTGTTTACACAGCTGCTAAGAGTTTTGAAGGATTCATCAACAATTTTCTTGACGTAGTTGTAGAATCTAAGACCCAAAGGGAGTTGGAATTGCAGGCCACTGAAGAATTTTCAAAGAAGGGAGAAGAGCACCGCTTGGCGGTCACTACTGAAGTTGATTTTGTTTTTGGACCTTGGTCCAACATAAACAATGCCAGTGAAATTGTAAAATTACACATATTACATTCCAGTGGTGAAGCCAAGGAAATTAAGGAAGGCCAATGGGACCTCGGTAGAAGCCTTCATGCTTCAAGCTTAACTTGCTCATTACACTTCAACTAATGGGATCCTGGTAGATCTTTTCACTTATCTCACTTGATGAGATCAATGGACACCATCTCAAGCCTTACTATGAGTTTCCGGAATGTGTGGAAGTGAAAGTGATGGCCTTTTACCATCTACATTATAAAGATCAATAAGGGGTGTCACAATGTTGGGCTGAGGACAATAAACCAAGTGCTCATGGGAGGCAACCCATCATCAAGAAAATCAGATTTGTTTTCTTTCCCCTTTTATTTTATGTTTCTCTATAGTTTTCTTAATTAGTTTCTTAGGTTGAATGAATTTTGATCTGTCTCCTAAATGACTGTTCTTGAATCCTGGAAATTCTTGTATTTTGAATTGCTTGGTGTGTGCTTGAGTGCATTATCTGATTGTGTGATGAGTGGTTAGAACATTGATTAGAGTGTGGTGGAAGTGAAACTTTGAGAATTAACTGTTTGGTGATGTTGTTGTGCTTTTCTGCGTTAACAAGCTAAGTTCTTTTAGAATGATTGCCATAATCTGAGAAGTTTAATTTTAATTCATTACGAATGGACTGAGTAAAGAGTCATTAGGTTATACTTTATTGACTTTTGAGATGCATTCTTATGGATTTGTGCATCACGAACTTCGTAGGTTGTAAAATCTCTTCAAGAATGATAATGTGTATAATCTTGGGAATCTGACTTTAAAAGACCCTAGGCCATGTTTAATGGCATAACCTACATTGTTAACATGTGTTCCTTATGTGTTTTATGAAGCATAACAACATTCATGAGGTTTAAAAAGGATTCCCCTATCATTCCTTTGCAAAATAGGTCATTTCGTATATGTTTTTGTGCATTTTTGACAACAAAGGACTTGGGCGAGCCATGTCAAATGACATGGCCTGTGTCACCATAAGCTGATAAGTGATTTTGAGATAGCAAGGTACACGGTCCGTGTTTGCATGGCCAACATTCCAAGTCCATGGTAGAGGAGAACACGGCCTGGGCCGTGTCAAAGGACACAGCTCGTGTCTTCGTGACAGCCCCCAAAAATACCATTTTAGGGCTCCTTGCTTCATCTTCTTCCTCCAAACCTCTCTCCAATATGCAGCCCCCACCCTAACCACCATCTCCTCCATTAATTTATTCTCCTTTCTCCACCAAAACCCACCATTTCCATCAACATCCAACCCCATCCAACTCATTTTCTTCCATTTTCCACCCATTTTCCTTCAAATTTCACCACTAAAATCCCTAACCCTCCTCCATACGAGACCACCATTTTTTCTACCACCACCTTCATTTTTCTTCATCTTTCTTACTCCAACCCACCACCTACACCATTATTTATCCTCCATTCCTTCCATTTTCACCAATTTCATCACCTGCCACCATCATTTCTTCAAAAACACCACTCCACCACCGTGACCATTGCCACTTTTGGCCACCACCACCACCGTGAATAGTACCCATGACCACCATTTCCTCACCTTTCAAAATGCTTCCAAGGAAACGCATCAAAACCACTGCTAGGAAGAATGTTCCACCTCCACCACCTCCAATAGCTCCTTCTCCTCCTCATCAGGTAAATATTAATTCATTACTGGCTAGAGAAGTTGTTCCCACTAGATTTTTATATGCTAGTACATTGCAACAACTAGGATTGTATGATGAAGTTTTCACTCTGTTGCATAGAATAGGGGGGATACATTTGCTAATTTGACTGCACCGACTTATACTGAGCTCACTAGGGAATTCATTTCCACATTTGACTGTAAATTGTACCCTTTGAGTGACTAAGATGAATGTCCTGGTGTGATTAGATTTGAGCTTCTAAGAACACCTCATACTCTTGACATTCACCAGTTCAGTGCCATTTTTTGGATTTCTTGAGGGGCATAATATGATGCCCCGTACTTTTCGGGCTGATCGTGTGTGGTCTGATGTAACTGTTGCTGAGGCTGGTACTTATAACCCCAAATCCTCAAAAGCCTCCAAACTTAGGTCACCTGTCCATAGGTATATTCAGAAATGGTTGGCTAATACCATTTGTAGCAGAGGGGAGAGTCAGGGTAACATGAGTCGACCTGAGCTGTTTTTCCTACACTGTATGATTCAGGGGGAGCCTATGAATGGGGGGTATTGGTTGTGCCAACATTTTAAACATGCAAGATCAACTATGGTTAGCCGTATCCTACTGGGTGGGTATGTCACTGCCATTGCTGAGCAGTGTGGAGTAGATTTTGACTTACTTGATGAGGATCCTGTGAAGGGTCCTAATGCTATTGATGGCTCCGTTCTAGTGTCCATGAAATTGTGTGAGCTTCGGAATGGTGTCCTGCATTTGATTGGCCATGATGGCCATGCTGTACCTGGGAGACCTTCGGCACCTGAGCCACAGGAACACGAAGTAGACCCAACACCCCCAGAGTATCCTTCTTGTAACGCACCTAAATATACCAACTGCAGCGCAATCGTCATTACACCACAGTTACTAAATCCAGGTGTGTCACAGTCATGATAACAGTAGTTTCCAAATTAACGAGTTTATTTTTTGCATTTATGCATAAGTAGAAAATACGAGCCATGAATGAAATATAAATGTATTCAACCCTTAATACAACCATTGGAATGAAATCACGTTCCTTATATATATAGTTTATAGTCAATTTACACGAATAACTGATAACATAGAATATAATAATTACAAAGTCAAATAAAATACAACGGGAAAAAAAAACATAAAAGGGGTGAAGTAGTAACCCAGGGATGGGTACTACCAGCAGACAAGGCCGCAACCCCACATGCATATGACACTTAGCGTCCCAGTTGACACAACAGGCATCAATGCTTCCACGCAGCTGCACTCCTATGAAATCGAAGAAATCTTGCCCAAGTTCCCAACCCCATCGGCAAGGTGTGGTTCCTCATCATCTTCTTCCCGGCCTTTTATCAAATATGAATATAAAATAACAATACAGAAATATAGGAAAGAGGTGACACACCCGTCTTTCATTACCACTATTGGTAGTAAGAAAACAGCACGGCCAAAGCGCCCACTAAGCAATACAGTTCATATATTCATCAATAGCAACAGCAGAATTTATAATAAAAGCAATTCAATTCTAAGCAATAATCAAAGTCAACAATAACAGTGATATTTATAGTAAAGGTAGAACAATAGTAAGCAATATCAGGCAGATCACAATAGTATTTTCAAGAATCAGCACAACAATTAGATAATCATTTATAGAGGTACAACAGTTATCTACACATTCACAGGTGTTCATGATCGACAATTTATGAGATTGATAATGTACGATTCACAATGCATTATGGTACCAAATCCTACTCTATGGAGCTAGACTCAAACAGTCGGAGAGAAAGATCAGGAGACGTGTCTGTAACTCGGCTGCCGAGGCCAAGGTGCTAAAACTCAACAGTTTTCTGCGTGCACATACAGGCATTATACAGACAGTCCACGCTCGATCACGACATAGGATAGTGTCTCAGTCCGGATCGTCGGTGTGTTTGCATCGGTTTGCCCCACGGCACAGAGAAGCTCTAAACTGTCCATGTGAGGGACCCGTACCCCAACGCCCCCAAGGTCATAACACGACCTACACTAGTCTATTCGCACCCGCACCAAGGTGTGTTCAATCTCCTAGGTAACTTGGCCTTACAACAGTCCACAGGACATTCACAATGCATAAGACTCTATGCATGAATATGTATGATCAACATCACATACTATTCCACAATATGCCACAATTGGCTCAAATAAGCATATGCCACAATTGGCTCAAATAAGCATCAATACAACATTGGTTACTCATATGGACCCACAATATCATAATATTGAAATCAAATAAGGTAATATATTTTTAGGGTTCATTATGCATTCTTATTCAAGATTTGTCATTCTTACAAGAATCCATCACTAAGTAAGTTTCCATCTTGCGTTATGCTCAAGTCTCTTGATACCGATCACTTAGTTTTTATTCTACATGGGATCAATCCAATTCCTAAAATCCATGATCAAAATCGTGGCTTCCCAAAGTCCACTACTAACATCAATTTCTCCCATTTTATGCATTGATTTCTTGATATCTCCTACTTAAGTTTTAGTTCACCAAGTTCATTCCAATTCCTTATAGTTTCAATCTAAAACCGTGGCTTCAAATTGAGTTAAATAACCCTTAAAACTCTCCATCTCAAATTCCAACATTAACATTCACGTCTCCAATTACATAGCTCCATCTCATAGTTACCTAGCTGGTTCTATTCTGGGCGCCTAGGCGCCATATTTGGAGCGCCTGAGCGCTGGTGGAGCGCCTGGGCGCTGACCACAAAGCACATGAGCCTTCACCAGACCGCATCACAGGAAAAACTTTCTGGGCATAGAGCGCCTAGGCGCTCTATACACAGCGCCTGAGCACTAGTGCATTAACAAGGGTTCTGCAGAATTCGTTTCTGCAGGACCTTGGCTCATCCTTCATCAAAGTTTCTCGTTCATATTCCCAACAATCCATAATATGATTCATGATCTCTAAATACAAAATAACAATATGTAAGTTCATAATCATCAAAGCACACAATGTAAATCCATATATTCATACAAATCAAATAACTACAAAATCATGAAAATAACACAATATACAAAGAGAGAAATCCAACATGGATTCCTTCATCAACAACAATACACAAGACATTTCCTTATTACCAAGATTGGTTGAAGAGGATCATCTCCCTCTTACCTAAATGAAGACAATCACAAGGATGCTTCTCCTTTTTGCTCTTGATTTTCGTTTTCTCCCTTCAAGAAAACTCTAAGGTGAGAAATTCCCGAAGTGTTCACTCCAATCATGGAAAAATGACTCATTGGTCACATAGGTGACCAATAAAACGAAAATGAGAAGGAGATAGAAGAAACTTGAAGACTTTACCTCAAAAGCTCCAAGCTTTAGCTTCAATGGTGAAAAATGGAAGAAGAAGAAGAAGAAGAAGAAGAAGAAGAAGAAGAAGAAGAACCAAGGATGGCCACAAGGAAAATGGTCTTGGAATGATGGAAGAAAGGTAGATATGGAAGTGGTGAAGCAAGGAAATGAAGATGGTGAATGGTGAGAGTGTACGGTTGAGGAGGAAGAAGAATAGAAGGAGGAGAAGAAGAAGAAGAAGAAAGAAAAGAAGAAGAAGAAGAAAACGTGATGATTGGCTCCAAAGGAGCCTCTGCCGTGTAGAAGAGGGGAGAGGGAAGACAGAGAAATGGGGAAATGGGTGGAAATTTCCTGGAAGTTTCCCAAATGAGTATTTTGAATTAATTTAACTTTTATTTTGAAAATAAAGTTAAATGAGCATGACACAAGGTAAATTTTGAATAATGTGATAAGATTTTTATTACCTGTTATTATTTATTGGACAATAGTTATAGTTGACAGAAGTCAGTATTAACAAATCTGACAGATTAATTCTTCGCAGTGTTTTATTATTCCATCTGTTAAAATTTCTCGAAGGACGTGAAATCTTGTAAACTGTGTCCGGCCTCGGGTTTAGTAAGATCTCCCGTTGACGTTTCCATAGTTCAAGGTTCTCGAAAAAATATTTCATTTTCCAAGTTCGGTTCAGTGTGCACGTAAAACGATGAATATATTAAAATATTCATCATTTCCGAAAAATTCTGAAAGAATTCACATAATTCACAAATATTAGAAAATGATTATTCGTAATAAAATTTTCTAACTTTGGGAGCGTTACAGTCGTTTTGCCAACCCTGCCCAATGTGCACGCAAAATGAGAAATAATATTAAAATATTCCGCGTTCTCAGAAAAATCCAGAAAAATTCTTAAAAATCCCAAACATTGTAAAATGATCATTTATCCTAAAATTATAAATTTTCGGGATGTTACACTTCTCAGTTCACAGCAGGGGCTGGACCATTGTCCTCACGAGCTGCTTCGTATGATGAGATCCTGGAGCGTATTGATCGCTTAGAGCTGGACCATGCTGCTCGGTTCCAAAGATTTGATGACCGCTTCCAGGCATGGGAGGATTCCTCCACTCAGAGGATGGCCAGCATGGACAGCAAACTTGATATTCTGCTTCAGAGATTTCCCCTTCCCCTATCTTGATGTATCCCCATATTATTTTGGATTATGATTTGATTTGTATGGTTATGTTGGCACTGTTATGGATCTTCATTTGCATAATGACTATTAATTACTATTTTTATTGAGATCCTCATTTCTTATTGTCTTCGTATTGCACTGATGTTTTTATTATGGATATATTCTCTGTTGCGTGTGCTTAGACATTGAGGATAATGTCTGCTTTAAGTATGGGGGTGTGAATAGTGATCTTATGAATGATGACCTTATCTTAATTGAACTTTTTCTTGTGGATATTTTTCTAATGGACTTTCAGTTTCCAATAAGCTTTCAAGTGACCTGAATGGTGAGCATATGACTAAATTTTTTGAGAAAAATTCATTAAAACTTTAAGCTTGACGGAATGAACTTTCTTGATTTCAAGTTTGTAAGTGAGATTTTGAAAAATTGAAGGGTTTAATTCAAAAAGTGATGAATCATGACCTAGTGAGTTTTTGGGCCTTGTTGTATATGGCTAATTTTAAGCCATTCTGGTTCTTTGATTGTGTGATTCCACTCTTGATTATGTATTTTTCAGAACTTGTCTTGACTCTCGTTTAAGCTACAAATGACCACTGCATGCAATTGATATGACAAAGACATTTCTTTCAAATAACCACTGGCCAAATAGTCATCCTTGCATTTTTATCCATTGTTTATCCCTTTGAGCCTAATTGACCTCTTTTCCTTTTATCAAAGCTCAATTCAAGCCTAAAAGTGAAAAACCATTTTGATACCCTACCTTAGGGAATGGAAGAGCTTAATGATTATGTTGGGAATTAGTTTTTGAATAAATGTGGGGGGCGGGGGGGACAATGATATGTTTGCTTTGCTATGCATGTATATAAAAAATATATTGTTGGCAAACTATCTTGTTGAATATGATGCAAGGTTTATAAACAAAAAGAGAGAGAGAAAAAAAGAAAGAAATAAGAAAGAAAAAGGTTAAATTTGAGTATTGAATCAAGAAAGGTCAGAAAAAACAAAAGATACAGAAAGAATTGGAATTTGAAGATTGCTGGGAATTCTTATTGCATTGATTGAATATCTTTTCATTTTGCTCTTCTAATTCCTATGGTCTAGCTTTGCTTATCTTTGATGTATCCTACCTTGACCCTGACTCCATTACAACATGATTGAAGACTTTTTGATCTTTGTCTGCATGTGGCCTAAGTGGTGGAGAAGTAGAGGCTTGACAAGCCTATGGTAAGACATGTTTTCATGAGATGGTTGAGAGTAAACACAAGCCTAAATCACTTGAGTGAAAAGCATATCAGTGAGGATTTATCATATTAACTTAACCTTTATTTTTGATTGATTTCACTTGCTGAATTAGAATGTCAAGAGAGGAAACTCATGATTGCTTAGATTCCTTGAAAACTCTAAAGCATATAGGTCTTTGCTCATTGTTCTGCACTTTCATGGCTTATTGGGAAACTGTGCTTGATTGTATATTTTGGACCAAAAGTGCAAAAGGCTAAGTGTGGGAGTATTTGATCTATTGATTATCTTGAGTACCTTATAATTGATTCAATTGGATTCCATTTGTGCTTAATTACTACCATTTAACTAAGTTTCTGATATTTAGCGTATTTGGAACCTTATTGTAAAACTTAGTTTAAATGTGTTCATAAATACTCATAATTGAATTGCGCTTTTTAGGAAACCTTTGAGTGTTGGAGTCCATTAGCCTCAAACGAGGCTTGCTATCCACTTGAAGAATGAGCCAAGGATTCATGAAGATCAATACCACCTCTTGAAGTAAGGAAAGAAGAGTATTTATTGAAGTTCTAGGCTAAAAATGAGGAAACAAAGTGACACGGCCCGTGTCCCCTGATATAAGGGGGTGTCCTTTGATGTTCTGCCAAAATTGAAGAAAAGCTGAAACAGAGGCTGACATGGCCTGGGCCGTGTCATTTGACATGGGTCGTGTCCTTCTATGACTTGTGAAATTTTTGAAAATTTGAAGATAAAGCCTGACACGGCCTGGGCCGTGTCATTTGACACGGGCCGTGTCCTCGTGTCAGGAAGTGAAACACGTGAATTCTAAGTGAATTAGGTCAAGAGGCCTATAAATAGAGAGGTTTAGGGTCTCAAGAAGGGGAGTTCAACCTTGGAGGCTGCCAATGAGCTGAAGGGAAGGCTAAGACCAAGGAAGGGAGATTGAATCGAAGATTAGATTCTCGGGTTCGAGCAATCGGAGATCAATCATCCATAACCTTTGAAAACTAGTTTACTCTTTAGTTTTCTTATGCACTTTCATTCTAGAACTATGATTTTCTATTGTTTTTCTCTTGATTTCATTTTATCTATGTGTGGCTAAGTTTCTCATTTGGTTAAGGGAAGATGAAACCCTAGTTTTGATCTTGTGAACCCTATATATTCATTTATTTCAACACAGTTATGTTTCTATCCATATATTTCTGAATATTGTTGTTGTATGAAGGTATTTATGTTTATTGCCAATTTCAAAGTGGTAGATCTAGGATTATTATGCGCAGTTGCGGTGATAAAACTCGAGGACTGTATGTTTATGGTGTAAATATCTTCATACTCTTTGCCAAATACTAAAAGTGGTAAATCTAGGTTTGTTATGTGCAATTGTGGTAATAGATCTAGAGGAATATATGTTCTAAGTAATTTAATCCCGATGTGTGATTAGATCTTAGTGTGATTAGTTTTCTAAATCTTAATGCAATTACTAGATAGTTGTAAGAGCATTTGCTTTATGACTAATGGGTGATTAGGAGTTAATTTGAGCGGTTGTTAAATTGGCCAAAACTTAAAGAAAAATAGAGATTTCATCTCACAATTGCGTAGAAACATAATTGGTCATGTTAGAATAAAAGGATATATAGGCTAACATTATCATATTAATCTAGTGGTGGATTCTATCTCTTAACTAATTCATTAAATCTGTTAATTCTAGTTTGTTTATTGTTATTATTTCTGAAATTGTTCATTGTTAATCAAAACCCAAAAAACCCCACTTTTTACTATTCGTTAACCTGTGGAGTCTGAATTAGGAATTGAATTGTAGTGTTGATTGAGTTGGCTCTCTGTGGATCGACCCTTGTTAACTACAACTAGTTGCGAGATTTTTATATTTTTGGTGGACTTAGCAACTGATTTTAAACTTAATTTTAATCACTATCCATATTACACCACTGATCAGGTGCGGAGCTTGACGGAATGTGGTCTAGTGGGTGGCGGATCGACGAGTTGTTCAGAGAGTATGACTCGCACAAAGGACATGGCGGCTTCGGGTGATGGTCCTGGCTTCAAGCGATAGATCGGGTTTGATGAGATGCTGGGTCATAGTTTGGATCAGCACGATGTGTGTTGGTGGAGCTTGTTTGAGGACGATGATGATGGGGAATTTGGATGGAAGGCTGTATAGCTACTACGTGGTTGGGAGTTAAGGGCAGAGGTGTGGTTCGCTGACAGTGCGTGGATTGGTTTCAGGTAACATGAATGGTGGGTGAAGGTGATGAAGTCATAGGTGGCAGAGGCTGTGTGGTTCACAATTTAAAGGTTGTTTAATGGTGATGAGGATGGTTCATGTTGGTGAAAGATAAAGGTTGGAGGTGGTAGTTTAGATAGATGTTGTTATGGGTGTTTTTTGGTAGGTTGAAGATGGTGGTAATGTTGGTTTATTGGATGGTGGTGTTTATGATGACTGTTGATAGTAGAGTAGGAGATGTTGGGTAGTGATGAGGTGAAAGGTAAAATAACAAAAGGTTTAGATATGGTAAGATGAAGATGATGGCACCGTGAGTAGAAAAAATGGCTAGGCAGAAGTCTCTTCGGGGGCTTGGTTATTAGTTTTTAGGCTGAAAAGTTTAAGCTAAAGTCTTTTATGTATGGGTTATGGGTTTTTATAAGAGGGAATTAGGCTGAAGTGTTTAAGTTGAAGTGTGATTAGGATTTATTTAGGATGATAAGTTATAGTTTGTTTAGGATGAGTTATATTTTGTTTAGGATGAGTTATGGTTTGTTTAGGATGATAAGTTATGGTTTATTTAGGATAAGTCATAGTTTATTTATGATGAGTTTAATGATAAGTTATGAATTATGAGCTGGATAATGGGTCAATGGGTTATGGGTAAGATAATGGGTCAATGGGTAAAAGTTAGGGTTAATGGGTTAGATAATGGGTCAATGGGTGAAAGTTAGATCATTTTCCTCTTATTTCCTTTTTTTCTTTTACAAAATGTTCCAGACAAAATTGAGTGTTAACAGTTGCCCCTCTTTACTTGTTTTTTACTAGATAAAAAGAATAATCGCAATTTTTTATTTTATCATTGTAAGGAACGAGTAAAGACATGAACTCGAATTTTGTTCGACAGCATAAAACAATGCGAAAACAATAAAATACGAAGAGTCAATACGCTCAAAAGTAAATGATAGGAATTTAAAATGCATGGAGATAATGCACTAAAAATAAATGACAGGAAAAGTAAATGCAGGTAGCCGATGTGCTCAAAATAAATGACAAGAGCCGATGAACTCAACAGTATATAACAGGAATTTAAAAATGAATGGAGTCAAAGCACTCGAAAGAATTGACAAGAACCGATGCACTCAAAAAGAATTTAAAATGCAAGGAGCCAATGCGCTCAAAATAAGTGACAAAAATTTAAAGAAGGAGTTGATGCTCTTCAAAAGAGTTTAAAATGAAAGGAGCTGATTTACTCAAACGTATGGAGTTGATACGCTCAAAAGACTTTAAAAATATAGGGAGTTAATGCGCTCAAAAGAAATTAAAATGCATAGATCTGATGCGCTCAAAATACATGGAGCCGTTGCACTCAAAATGCATGGAACCGATGCACTCAATGATGCATGGAGTTAATGCGCTAAAAAACATGGAGCTGAAGCGCTCAAAATACATAGAGCCGATGCACTCAAAATGCATGGAGCCGATGCGCTCAATGATGTATGGAGCTGATATGCTTAAATTGCATGGAGCCGATGCGCTCAAAATGATATGAAACCATCTGTGTCAATAAGATATGGACTTAAGATCTTTTTATTCTCTCTCCTTTTTTTCTTTTCTTTTCTTTTCTTTTCTTTTCTTTTTTTCTTTTCTTTTCTCCCTTTTTAATTATTCTTAAAAATCATCTGAACCAGCGACAATTCTAAAAAAATTTGATCAATCAAACCCTTGTTCACGTGCTTTACCCATTAGACTTGATAGCCTTGATCCTACTTACCCCATCATTTCTTTCAGTCTTTTTCTTCTTTCTTTTTCCTGTTTTCCGCTCTTAACTCTCCTTTTGAGAAGTGAGAGGATCATCTCTTGTTGTGAACCCTTGGTTGGAGCTACAAAGTCCTTGCCAGAAAATTTTTGCCCTAGTATTTAACTTCATCCCTCATCCAATTGATTCCTTGCAACTGCTTGATAACTCAACCGCTATCTCTGTTACTACTTCCTTTAACACAGCTTCTTCTTAATCCATAAAAACTTTTGCCCTAGTATGGCTAATTGAATGCAAACAAAGTTGCCAAAAAATTACCCCAGTTTAAGCAATGCAAATTTATTTGCCCTAACTTTTGCTTAAACTGCCCTTTCGAATTTTCAGTCTAATGGGCTCTTTTTTTTTGTTCGGGTATCTCTTATTTCAGGATTATCCTTTGGGATATAATTTTCCCATTTAATTGAAACTTCTAAGTTTTTTTCGATCTGAATTGTTCATTATGAGATTGCCATCAGATGGTCAAATCATAATGTTGTACTCATGTTTACCTTACTTGATGCATTACATAACAGACAAATATGGATTTAAAAGTACAATAGAAAAGAAATTTACTACGTGAACAACTTCCAGATTGGTCTTGGAAGTTTGATTACACAAAATGGTATATATGGGAAAAGACACAAACGATGGTATCAGATTCAAAGTGGTGTTGACCCAATATGGATTGGTTTAATCCTCATGAAAACGATCTTTAGTTGTCCACTAGACATTATGACTAAGGAATTTCTTCTGCTGAACATATACATCAAGCCAAATTGAACCAAAGAGAAATCTGCCCCAGTCTAGGACTGAATTGAATAGGGCAACAACTCGCCCTAATGACCAAAAAATTTGCCCTAGTGTAGGTCAAATTAAACCATGGAAAAGAAAAATTACCCCAGTTTAGAGCCGAATCGAACAAGGCATAAACTTGTCCTAGTATATGGCCAAATTGAACTAAAAGATTTGTCCAATGTAGGTCAAATTGAACCAAAGATACATTTGTCTCAATGTAGGGTTGAATTGAATAGGGTCGAAACTCACCCTAGCGACCAAAAGATTTACCCTAGTGTATGACAGGTAAGTACCTCTTTCTCCTTTTTTTTTTTTTTTTTTTTTTTTTTTTGGAGCAATGAATTGAAAACTCAAAAAAGCATGAACATTTTGTTTCAAAATTAACATTAACGGAAATGACAACAATCATTCATTGATCAGAATAGACTTTTAAAGCTTGTAACGTAGCTAAGGTTAAGGATTATAAAAGGAAAGATATAAGGTTTAAATAAGTATTTAAGGGTTGAATGAGACTAAGGATCTTTAGCAAGTTTTGTCAATTGTCTTTGGCATTAGTAAGAGCATTGATTCTTCTTTTTTTTTTTCATCATTTGCCTTTGCTATCTTATTCTTCTTTTCCTTTCCTTTTCTTTTTTTTTCTTCCTCTTTTTTTTTTTAGAAATTGCCCTTTTTTACTTTATGCTAACCCCTTAGTATAGAGGTAATCCTTGTCTAAGGTTCTTTTTTTAAAAAAAATTTAAGCTCAAAAAGGGTAACAAATGATAATAAAGATGATGAAATTTGTAATAGATAGAGAAAGATGACCAATCTTCATTTTCAAAATATGACATGATTGCTTATTTTCAACATTTTAATTTTGAGACAAAAAGATAGTGCACACCAAGTGATTACATCTTTACTCCCCTTTTTTTATTAATTTTTCTTGTTTTTCTTTTTTCTTTTTTTTTTTCAAAATGATACTTGCACGCGCTGACTTTATTGACATTTACTAAACTGAGAATTGCTAAGAATTGGAGTCTAATGAGGTCCAAATACAAGGAAGACACTTTGAAGAAATGAAAAAGAAAAAATGTCAAAAAGACAATATGATGGAAATGAAGCGAAACAAGATATCCATGCAAATTCATTATATTAATGCTTCAAGAAAGTTAATATAAGTTCAACATCACTGATTATTTTATGGCAATCACTTCAATTAATACCTTAGATCTCCAATTGTTCAGAGGTTTCGAGTTACTGGAGGGCGAATGACTTCTTTAGATTATCTCGACTGGTGCTGGAAATATTTCCCGCATGTGAGGAATGTACTGTATCATTTTCTTTTCCCAGAATAATACTCCTCATTCTTTCGTCCAATCCTACATTAACCTCTTTAGAGGAAGCTACCTCTTGTCTAACTTGTATTACCCCTGAAGCGAGCAATTCTTATA
Organism: Ormosia emarginata; assembly: GCA_029884605.1. Lineage (NCBI taxonomy): Eukaryota > Viridiplantae > Streptophyta > Magnoliopsida > Fabales > Fabaceae > Ormosia > Ormosia emarginata. The sequence goes on from JAQQTP010000023.1 coordinate 923,466, forward strand.
TTCAAACCTTAAAGTCTTGACAGTTCTCGATATCATGTCCTATTCCTCCATAATGATAAGCACAACTTGACTCTTCATTCTATTTTTCCTCTTCTTCCATTGTTGTAGTCAGTGCAGTGATACTATAACCTACTTTCTTCAAATTGACTAATATTTCAGTCATTGGCATACGCAAGCTCATGACATTTCTTATGGATGATCCTTCTATCTCCAAAGCATTTACCTCATGATTTGAATTTGGGCTGTCGACAACACTGGGTCCAGCCACTTCTTAAATGTCCAGCTTCCCATAAGCAATTAGCTTTCTTATTGTAATATTGAAAGATTCACAATCTTCAAAAGGCAAAAGATAGGAATGGAAAAGAGGGTTATGGAAGCAGAAAACATAGACGTAAGGGAGGGGGAAAATCGTGTTGGTGGCGGCACAAATTTGGTTCAGGCGCGGATCTAGTTCAACGGCGGCGCAGGCTTCATAGTGACTGGTGCGTGGCAAGATGGCGATTGGTGTAATGGTGCAGATGTGGGTCATGCTGGTTGGAGCGGTGGTGTGTGGCATGGTGTGGAGACGAGGGAGCAGGCGGTACGTGGATCTGGTTCGATGGGATGGCTGAGTGTGGCCATGCGGTGCGACTCGGGTCGCGTGGATCGACTGTTGGTTCAGGCGAATTTGGGTCGCGATGGTGTTCGTTAACACTGGTGATTCCAAGTCGGTGAATGCGGGTCACTAAGATAGCGCGGTTTGAGGTGTTACGGATCTGGGACGAGGTTTACGTGATGCGGTGGCTAGCGGGTGGCGTTGCAAATTGCAGGGTGGAGGACAACAGGTGCTTTTACGGCGTGATGGGTGACAGATCAGCACAGTGCTGGCCTGATCTGTGATGGTTGGGCTTAGGTCTGTACAGTTTGAGGGCTGAGGTGAGGTTGTATGGGTTGTTTGTGATGGTTTGTTGTTCGGCTTGGAGAATGATGGTGCAAGGTGGTGAGTGTTGAGGTTGATGAAGGTTGATGGTGTTGTGGTTTTTGGGTGTTATTTTTTTGTTAGGTGGTGAGAGGTTGAAGATGAAGTTGTTTGGTGGTTATGGTTTCAGTATGGCTTTGGATGGATGTTGAGTTTTAGTCATGGAGGCTTGAATAGGTGTGTAGTAGCCATTTCAAGTTGGGTGCACAGGGATTCAGGTGTCGTGTGGAAGTGAGAATGATTAATAAAATGATCTACATGACACCAGATAAAGAATCTTACCTGTGGAGCTCAAAGTGCAGTAGCTTGAAGTGAATCAATCCTCCTTGACATGAAGATGGTGGTGGTTTTGGTTGTTTGTGGTGGTTATGTTGCTGGTGAAGGTGATTCAAGGTGCAGAGAGTATTTTCTCTTCTCTTTGTAAAAAATGGTTCTGGAAATTGTTCTTCCTTCTCTTTTTCGTTTCCCTTTCTTGTAGGCTGAAAAATCTTTTGCAACCCCCAAGGAAGTCAGCTTAGGTAGCAGATAGAGTGGTTCTTGCTTTCTAGCTCAGTTTCCACTTTCATGGATTTTCTTTGGGCTGAGACTTTCTCCAAGTTTCTATCTCTGCCAATTTTTTGTGCCTTTGCTTTTTCATTGAGCTTTGAGTTTGTAGGAGCTAGACATAACGTAATGTAGCTGCTGTCATTTTTCTATCTTCTTTTATTTTTTTAAACAAAATCAATTTTTTTACCTTTTTTATTTTCTTATTATTATTATTATTATTATTATTATTATTATAGATTTTTTATATTTAGATCAAAATCAAGACAAAGTGAGAAAATAAATGAGCAAAAACATGATTAGAGGATTTAGTCAAGAATGTGGCCCATTATTAATTATTTTTTTTAATTTTTTTCTCTTAATATTTTTTTTAATTTCCAAATTTTTTTTCTGAGACCCGAACGAAATTGGGTGTTCATACTTATCTTTAGTCTTTTACTGATAGTGAGGATGATGATTCTAATAATAAGTTTTTTAAGCGGTAGATATGATCGAAAGTTTGCATACTGAAAACAGTTCCACCTCTTATGATGATGTGTAAAAGACAAGGTAACGAGATATAAAAAAAAAGAAAGAAAAAAGTAGTGTTGATTATAATAATGAATTTATATAATTTTATGAAGTAATTTTTTTGGCGAACAAAATCTTACTGGTGGAAAAGCTGAGAATAAGAAAGAAACAAAAAATAAACAATTTTTTTTTATCAAGAATGACGACATAAATGAAAATAACATTGTACTAGAGTATCATGGAGAGAAATATTTAGATAATATTGTGTGCTCAATGTTATTATAACTAGGATAGTTGAGAGGATAGCTTCAAGACCATTACCCTCGTTGGTGATACAGAAAGTATGTTTTTGCTTGCAATTGTGTAACGATTTTTTTATTTTGGGTACATGTGTAACGATTTTTAAGGAGTAAGAAAAAAAATTAGGATTTCAAGAGTGATGATAATGACAAGTGAAAGCATATATATTTATCTTATTAAATGTAATACAATATGAAACTCAAGGAAAGATTGTCCAAATTTAACAAACCAGTCTAGAAACTAGGAGCGTCAGTATAAAAAAAATTATTTTTCTTTTAAGTTCTTGAAACGATCACACTCGTGTTTGAAAAAAATTTGTGTTGGTTTCTCTCTTGATGAATTAGGATACCAGTCTTGCTCGCTACAATTTGAGAAGCTTAATTTTTAAAAAAAAACAATGTTGGTTGTGAAATATATCATTCATCATCATTGTCTTTAACGGTTAAATATACAAATTTTATTAACATTCTTAAGCATGTTATTTCGTATAGTCGATGATAGTCAAATTTTATAGAAATCAACTCATATGCCTTCTCCAATCTTGAGATTTGGACCATACAACTTCTTTAATTCAAAGAGGTTTCTAGATTAGAGAAGGCATATGTGTATAATTATATAATGTGACTATCACCAAGCATAAGGAAAAGTGCAAGAATATTGAGAAAATTCAAGTATTTAATTGTTGAAGACAAAGATGAAAATTGATGCATTTGTAAGAAATATTACTTAGAAAAAGGAGAGTACTTCTCGAATAGTTGTTAATTTTCTATCCTAACTCACCAGGAGAGATCAAATATGAAAATCTTTTAATACGAGTGAGAGTAATTTATTAAATATAAAAAAAAATTAACTTTCTTGGTACTAATGCTCCTAGTTTCTAAACTCATTTATTGAACATAGATAGTCTTTCCTTGAGTTCTAATTATATTATATTGAATAAGAAAAGTACATCTACTCCACTTGTTATCACAATTATTATTCAAACTGTAATCCCAACTTCAGCCAAATGCTACTGAAATTATTTTTCTCTCAATTAACTACTCTTTAAAACTTGATAGACGAGTGCAAGGAGACAATTGCTTTCAGTGTCACCAGTGAGGGCAACAATTTAAGTACTACCCACTCAACTTTTTCAATCCTAACGATGTCAAGTTCACAATTTTATTTAGCATATCCTCCCCAAGAGACTTTTGTATAACATCGTTTTTGTTGTTTATATCAATCTCATCTACTTTTGATTTTTGTATTATCCTCCAACTGCTCCACCATGTGACTTCTATGTATAAAAAAATCTACTTCACAAAAGCATGCAAATTTATTTTTTTAATCTGCAGTGTTTTTCTTCTTCCTTTTCTTACATTACCTTACATAGTTTTTTTCTTATCATCATAAGAGATGGGTTCGTGTCAGTACTCAAACTTTCTATCATATCAATTACTTGATAATTTTATTACTAGAGTTATCATCCTCATTACTAGTGGATGACAAAAGATAAATTACTTGAGTAATTAAATCTCGAACTGTTCAGAACCACTTAACCTATCATGCAGGACTGATGTCGTTTAACTTAAAATTTAGAGCTTTCTAATTCAGTAGAACATTAATTATTTCAATAATTCAAACATAATATGCATGCAAATAAGTGTTAATAACAATAACATATTGCTATATTACATAATTGATATCATCGTAACATATGACTATTATATATTCTTCATTCCACATAGTAGTTTGAAGCTATCGTTCATCTGCAAGATTTGTAGCACACTACCTCTTATTTAATTATTTAATTATTATTGATGTTGTTCTAATTTTCACTTTCTATAATTTCATTTTATATTATAATTATAATTTTTTATACAATTTGAAACTTATTGTAATTGATGTGTCTTATATATTTGGCATTCTTCTCAATTTGAAGCCATCATTTATTTGCAAGATCTGACACACATTGTCTTATGTCTACAACCCATTGTTTCATGTCTGCAACCTATGCGTTTACATTGTTTTGTTGACAGTTGGGCGCATATTTATGAAATTTATTATTCTCATGTAATTAATTAATTTTATATAATTCATATTTTAATTTTTAATTTTTTTTGTTAAATTATATTATATATTATAATATACTATATTAATTTATTAAAATTAAAATTAATATTATTAATAATTATTTTCATTTATAATTTAAATTTAATATATAAATTATTAAATTAAATAATTTTTCAACCTCTTCACTTAAAATTTTAAAAATTTAATATTTCATATTACTATTTTATCACATTTTTTAATTTTAAAATTTTAAATTAACACATTAGCCTATAATACTATTTTTTATTATAATAAATTAGTATTAGTCTTATAAAATGTCAAGTTATTAATCAAATCGTAAAAAAGCATAATAGAGAATTATCTATCATAGTAGCAAAACACGACAAATAACAATAACAATATACTTACATATATGCATACAAATATACAAATATGTACAGCACACACACACACACACACACACACACACACACACACACACACACACATATATATATATATATATATATATATATATATATATATATAATAAACAAATATAACATTCAAAATAAAAAGACAAACGAAATAAACATACCGAGAAGCCATGCACCACGTTGGTTGGGTCGCACAATGAGGACGCATAAATGGTCTCGGCGGTGGAAGGGGAGAGGAGGGAGAAAGGGGAGAAGAATGAGAAAACCATTGTAGAAATGGAAGGGAAGCTAGCCTCGCATGACTCTTAATAAAAAAATTCCGACGAATCCAAATTTGTCAGAAATTTTTTTGACGGATTTTTTAAAATTTTCGACAGGTAGTCTAGAATTGTTAAGCACATGTTTCCTCTTTACTTCTTCATGTTGGTGATCACTTATCAATTTTTTGTTTCCTTTTATATTTTTTCTCGGGTATAAGGATGATGGGTATAGTTGTATAATCTGAATCAGTGGTTGTTCTGGTCAGACTACAACTCAATGGGTCAGCGGTTTGATCGCAAGTTAAGTGGCTGAACCATATAACTTGGACAAAGAAGAATGTATATATATATATTATATTATATGAAAAAGTACTTTATATAAAAAATACTACATAAAAAATACATTATATAAAATAATACTAATGATGTAAGTAAACTAGTAGTGATAATTATTCAGCTTTAATTTTCTAACTTTGAATTGATTTAATAATAATATAAATTAAAAAATCGAGAACATTACTCAATAGAAACATGTAATTTAATAGTAAAATGTATTTCATTTTAAGAATTTTTCTAGGTAATACGTTTAAATCTTACAATTTGTCGTTTTTAAACTTAAATTGAAAAAAAAAAGAAACCTGGATCAATCTAGATCAACCCAACTGAGCAGGTTGTCGGGTCACTTGAATTTAATTGGGTCAGTAACCTACCCAAAATCTGAATTACAAGTTTTTCGATAGGATCCGTCGGTCATACAACCAAGATGACGGGTTCTTATTGTACTTGCTCCCCATATAAAAATTAAAGAAATTTATTATACTTAAATTTCCAGATAAGATATGTAGTTTTCTGTACTTTTATGTGCACTGTACGTACACACACTGTGGTTACTGAGCACTAGAGTAATGGACAAAAATTGTTGGTTTGACAATTTAAATTTGGACTCAATACATTAATTGTGCACTAGCAAGACAATAGCTTTTATTTGCCTGTGTCATTAGCTTGTAATATAGATTATATGGTGTATATTACTTGTTACATGAAGCACTTGCTATTAAGTAAAAAATATAGTTGTTTTTTGGTTCTCTTATAATAAAACCAACAATCTCCTTGTTAACATCGAGAAATTATACCATATTATACATACTCTAGAAAGAGTTTTATCATTGATTTAAGTTATTTTCTTTAAAATTTATGTGAATATGTTTAAAATTAATGGTGAATATGTTCTTAGAGCATGCATTTATTGCTGCTCAAGGAGTATGTAATAATTTCTCCAATGACATCTAGAAGACTCTGGCATGACCACTAAGCTAAAAGTTATAGTTGTAAGTGAAATCACAAATTTATTTTCTAATTGTGACTCTGCATAGCCCTAACATGCTGCCAGTGGGTCTGAAGAGATTCATAGTACACAGTAATACACTAATAGCCTAGGGTGTCAAGTACCTTTGATGTGCGTTTATACACACAAACAAGAGTCCAAAAATGTTTGCTCATCTCTCATCAAACCAATAGTATTTGTAGAATAATATTTTATATTTCTTACACTATTAGGTGATATGGGGAGTGATAAAATTATACGTTTGAGATAATTTGTTGAGCAATCAATCCCTTCTTCATTGCTCAAAATGGTCGAAGAATCATATATCCTCAAACATATATATATATATTTTGTCTTTGACCAATTACTTTTGTAGTTTCAAGTTAAAAGCTGTGGTTAAGTAAAGTCCTCTCAAAAGTAACGATTGTAATATCCTTAATAACATGTTAAGTTTGTATATAGCTACAGAGGTAACATAATGTTACTTTAATATGCTTGTTAAAATTTGTGACAATCTAAGCTCGTTTAGGCATTTTACTGTAACACCAAAGGTGAAAAGTAGCTTAAAATGACTCAGATATTAGTATAAATGGATTAACTAATGGAAATAAATATGGAGAATTTATTTCTAGGTCACAAATGTGTGAAATGCGATATGGTTAATTTTTTAGAGTTAATTGAGGTTATTTGGTATTTTTAAGTACACTAGGAGTGTGTTTTAATATTAGATTGACTTGTCGCAGATATGGAAATTTATGAAAAAGGTGAAATGAGTATTGAGATAAATCTTAGGATTTATTTTAATGCCTATGGAAGTTAGGAAACTTAGTTTGGAGAAATCTAAGTGTTCTTAATAGGTACGAAGTTGAGCAAAAGCACCAAATTGCCCATAGTGCTCATCTTTAAAGTGAAATTTCATTTCACTTTCCTCTTCTCTCTCTCACGAACGGATAGCAGCATCAAGGGGGGGAACAAAAATAGAGAAAATGGAAGGCCAAGGTGTAATCTTCATTTTCAAGAGGTAGGAGTGTTTGTTATCTTGTTCCTCCATCTTCTATTTCTCTTCTTCATGCTTGTTGCTTGTGGGTTTGGAATAGAAAATGAGTTTGGATGAGATTATTTGAGTTTGAGTTAAAGGAACTCTTAGGAATTTGGAAATGGGTTTGTTTTTGAGTTGAGTTATGCATGATTTATGGTTTGAGCCATAGTTGTATCCATGAATCTACTTTGGTTGAGAGTTGTAAAATGGGGTATGGGAGCTTAGGTTTTGGTTCCAAGAATCATACTTACTTGGTTTGACATCATACATGTGGTACATTTGATGTTTAGAGGTGTTTGAGGATCATGTTTATGAGTGAAAACCCTTTGGAATGATTGAAAAGAGTCAAGGATGGAGAGTGTTCTTAAATTTTCTGGGTTTAATTTATGGGGAACCGTGGCACTTCCCCATGCAGAGCCGCAACATCTAACTCTCTACAACTCAGGAAATGCCACCCGAGAGCAGGGACCCATGGTACAGAAGGAGGGGAACCGCGACACAACCTGGAAAATGGCCCAAACTTGCTTCCTTGTGTAGTTTTTACTAGAGAATGCATGATGATTTGACATGATGTGATATAATGAGATACACTCATGCTTGATTGATGAGATGGTAATGCCTTAGACCATGTTATGAGATGGATTGGTGAATATGAATACTCATGATAAGAAAACCCTAGTTACTTCCTTAGTAGTTGAGTTTGAGCTTGAATGGTATGTGAGACATGTGTTGCTCTCTTTTTAGCTAAGGTTGAACTAGGATCTTGTGATAAAAGTGTGTTGGTTCTTTTATGTGATAAAGTTAAGCCACATGCAATTGTCTAGGTGCATAAAGTGTTCCTTTATGAGTGAAGTTGAGCTAGAATGCATATGTGTGACAATTGTTCTCTTAATTACTCAGATTGGGTAATAGGGAGTACTAGGAACATGATCTTGCCCCTTTGTGTGATAAAGGTGAGTAGGGTGGAGTGTTTGCTAGTTTCCTTTTTCACTCGGTTGTGTGAACCTTGTGATGTGTTTAAGTACCTAGAACCTTGTTCAACATAAGGTTGACTATGGAATCACTTGTGAAGTGATGGTGTGATATTCTAGATACAAGAGTATTAGTGTTGAGACACTAATAGGAGTATTCCTTGGAGAGGACAACCCCCTTAGTATAAATGGATATTGGAGAAAGACCTTATGCATTCAAAGTGTGGTGGAATGCCATAGGGTAGTGTTGAGAACCTTGAGCATCCAAGGGTAATGAAATGCTATAGGATAAGTATCTAGGACCTTGAGTAACATATGGTTGCATTTGATATCACTTGTGAAGTGATGAGGCTGGGTTCTAAGTATAAGTAAGCTAAGTTTACTTGGCTAGGTTATACTCCCTCACTTGGTTAGGGTGAACTTTGAGATGAGTGTATGGTTTTCAAAATAACATTTGCATGTTTTGTTTTCAAACTTGCTATTTGTTTCTTTCTATGTATTATAACTTTAGATGGTGTGCACAATCATTTAGTCAGAGAATTGTAGGAGATGACCTTGGAGAGAAAGGGAATCCTAAATTCTCGTAGCGGGTAAGGCTATTTTGGTCAGAGTTACCAGTGTATGGGGTTGATATTAGTACTCTTACTGTTGTAAGAGGAACAAGTCCACACATCACCAGGTAGTGTTAGTGTAACACCCTTGTGGGGATGTCACATATATAAAAAGAAATAAATAAAATCTACCCAAGTTGTAAAACATTTATTACGTATTAATATGGGTTGTAAAACAATTCATGATAACCAGAATATTATTAAAATAAAATAAAGCGGAAATATAAAGTAAACAGAACAACATTACTCATAATATACATATGGTCCAAGTTATAAGTTATACAAATAATTTACAACTACAACTACAAATATTTAAACAGAAACAGTAAAGAAAAACAGTAAAGAGTCAATATATACATACGCAGACGCGCTCAAAAATACATCATAAATATTTAATCCTCTAATGGATCACTCTCAGGAAACTCATCAGAAGATAAATATCCAGGATGCCTCGACACTCGGCGGACATGAGACCGCGCAGTCGATACGAGTGTCATCTCACTAGGCTCAGTGGATACACCACCCCAATGACGCCTAATGGATAAAGGTAACTCTAGGTGTAGAAACACTGTCGTCGTCATCACTGGCTCGTCATCAAACCTATGACGTAGGGACACAGTCAGCCGTCCCACATACATCACGGAGTCTCTATCTCATCGCATATGCCAAGCTAACGATCCACCGTGAAACTCAAGTGTCACAAACCCTAAAAATCCAGGCACCGCTATACCCAAACTAATCAATCCAATGGATATGGATGATCAGATGGTTCTTGATCGTCGAACTGATCTTCGGCTTGCTGATCTTCCTCCTCCTCGGGATACAGAATCTCAAGAGGCTGGTCCTCTTCCTCAAACTCTTTACCGTGTAAAATAAATATACAGAAAACACATACAATAAAGAAAGAGGTAAGAAAATCTAAAATCATCACAAACATGGTAAATAAGAAAACGACAAACAACAGTTATACAATTCATGCAATATGAAAGGCTATAACAATAATTTAATAACAGTACAATAAAAAGATCTAATTATCACAACAACACATGATATCACAGATAAAACAATAACACATACCATTTAATATCACAGATAAAATAATTTCAGAAACAGATAATTTCTCTAACGATAACCAAATAAATAAATAATCAGATAAAATAAATAATGTTGAAGATATAATTAAATGCAACATGACACGATCCTACTTCATGGAGCTAAAACACATACAGATATCAGAGAGAGAATGACTCGCAAGATCTATTAGTACCACGGCTGCCCAACCAAACTATTGCGCTTGTCACACTTTGCGTCTATAGCCCCACGTCACATGGAATCCATCATCCAAGGCATGGTGTAGTTCACGGTCTCACATTGTGGCACTACAGCAATGTACTATTAGACTTTACGAAGTCTCGATTAAAAATAGTGCGTGTCGAGTTCATTAGTGTGCTATCGGTTACCACGGCCCGAAATGAGCGGCAACATGTCCATATATGGAATCCCGTACACTAACGTCTCCAAGTTCATAAGAATAATGAACCACACTACGTTTATCGCATCGACAACACGATGTGATTCCCTCGTCAACCAATCCACCAAAAACTGGTATAACTAAGATAAAAAGATACAGTATAAGTCCCACCGGACAAATCTTTTCCAAGAGTCTGCGGGTTCACCTCATAGCCCAACAGCAGAAAAAAATACAGAAAATCCAGAAAGAATATGGAAAATACCGTTTCGATCAATCGCGTAGAAATTTTATCGCATTTTCACAATCTCGTCGTTTTTACAAACGTTTTTAAATTGCGTAAATTTATTTTTCTATTTTCAAAATCGCGTAGTGTTTTTAATACGTTTTCTCAATCGCGGAATATTTTTAAATCATTTTCTTGTCCAAACTCCTTAAAATTACTGTTTAAATAAACAGAAATAATAAATAATACGTTTAAACTACGTAAAATATTTTTCATACCGTATACTGTCTTTTGGACATCTTTTCTATCTTAATTGCCCGTTTTTACTAAAAATTGACAGTATTTTGCTTAGAAAATTATATTAATGGTTTCCTAATTTTACCGTAAAAATTTTGTTTATTAAATTTTTAAACCATATAATTAATCCTTTTGAAAACTACTAACATGCTTCAAAATACAACATGAACTATATGTTAGAAATTTTCGAAAGTTACTGTATTTCTTTTCTAACACTAAAATCATTAATTTTAATCTTTAAACTTAATTCAAATCATTTTGTTTCTTTAAAACTCATTGGAGAAAAATTCTTTTTAACATATATTGCATCTTTATACTTGAAAATAGTTTGGAATTGATTTTAGAAATCATGAATTCTTGATTTGGCATGTTGGCCGAAATATATGTTTGGATCATTTGATTTCTAAATTCATTTTCCTTGATCTAAACAATGCTATCTCTTGTTAATTTTCCTAGGTTAATTAAATTACACTTTAGGGAAAATATGAGAACATTTTGGTTCTCCTTTTGTGTCCATGGCCGTGAGCCTTAAGATTGTGTTTTTGGAACACTCATGCATACCTTAACATGTTATTCACATCCTATACATTATCATGCAATTCTAACACATGCAATATATTTCTAACACATATAACCTAAATCAAAGCTTGTAGACATGCAATCAAAGCTTGTAGACATGCAAATTATTACAAGTATCAAATAGGAAAGCTACTAACAAATATACAAACACATAAACAAGCCAATAACAAATACACAAATGAATCCTTATGGATTCTACAATCACAAAAATCACACTCCATCTTCTTACCACCATCCATAGATGATAAGATTAGTCTTCCTCTTACCTTAAATGAAGACAAAAACTATTCTTTCACTCCTCCTAGGGTTTCGGTTTCACTCCACCAAATCACCTAGCAAGCTTAAACAAAACCACAAGTTACTAACCATAGAAAGAGAGCTTAAACCATGGAGAAATCATGGTTTAGAACTTTGAAAAAGAGTTTAGAAAAGAAAAACAAGAGATTTCACCTTCTTGGTACAATCTTCCAAGTAGGTTTTCAAGCTTCAAATGAAGGATTTAGCAAGAACTCCCAACGTAGAGATGTTCTTAGGATTGTGTTTAGGTTTAGAAAACTTGGTTAGATGAAATTTTGGGTGATTGGATGGTGTAGTAGAAGCCTTGGCGAATGCTTCACAAAGAGAAAGCAACAATGGTGTTTAGGGTTCTTGGAAGAGAGAGAAGAGAGAAAAGCATGCAAGAGAAGTCACTTTTGGTCTTCCAAAGCCTTAATGGCCGTAGCCTTCATGTGGGCAAGAGGTGTCCATTTGTGTTGGCTTCATCCAAGCCCTTGGATGCATCAAAGGTCAAGATTAAGCCTTGATTAACAAGCTTTGCTCTCATTGGTTGGTTTAAGCTTAGTCATCTAGCTTAGTCACCTAGCTTAGTCACTAATGACCTAGTCATCTAGCTTAGTCACCATGTTCAAGAATGTTCCACTCTTAATGATGTTTAATTAAGCTACTAAGTTAGCTGTTCAACTAACGTGGGTCCCGCAAAACATTTTAGGGCCCATTGTCATCTAATTATCTTGACTAATAAAATAATACACAAAATTATTTTATTGGATGATTAAATCCTAAAAATTAAAAGATTAATTATTGTCTCATTCGAGAATTGGGTTTAGTAAGATTTCACGTCTGAATAATTAAAACAAGATTTTCCTACTCGGAAAAATATTATTTTCCGTCCGAGCAAATCGCACAAAAAGTCAAATAAAATCACAGACAATAATATTAAGATTGTAACATATAGAAAAATTAAAAACAAGATAATCGGGACGTAATCGGTCATTTTTTTTTTTTCCCCACGACGTAACAAATCATCCAAAAAGTTCAAATAAAATTACAGACAGTATTAATTGTCTGTATATCTCCCAGAAAAATTAAAACAGTAGTTCGAGAAAATTTTTATTTTACTGTATCGAAGCAAAATACGTAAAACGATCAAATAAAATTTTAGCCTGTAAAACATATTTGTATTTCATATAGAAAACAAGAAACAGTAAATAAGGACACAACAGTCATTTACACAAAAATTTAAAAAACAGCAAACAGAACATTCGGGACATTTTCTAAAAATTGGGGTGTTACAGTTAGGGCTTTGGAGCCTATTCTACCCATTATATACAAGGGAAGATTGTTCCTGAGAATGAGCGAGTAACATTTGTTTTCCTAAAACAAAAATTTGTATTAGCATTGTATAATCATACGATTAGACCCTTATGTAAGCATAACCATATCATAAAACAATGCTTCTTGTAACGTCCTGCCATTAGAGTTAGAGTAGATCAATAAAATTAGTGAAAGTTACCTGATAGTTGTGGCAATGACTTAGGTTGAGTTGAGTATAAATCTATAACACTGGGTATGAGGAATAGTTCAAAATAATTTCAAAAAATAAAATAAAATAAAATTCTAGAATTTTTCATATCATCAGAAAAGGTTGAAAAATTCATTAAAAGAATATGAAAATATCTTTATAAATATAAAGTTTTAGGATTTCCTCCTGTATCCTTTTGTCACTATTTTATCCCATTAACTTCACCTTTACCATATGATTTTATTTATTTAATTTTTCTCTCTCACGCTCGTTTACTCTCAGCCGCCCATTTGGTTCTCTTTCTCGTTTCACTCTCCCATTTTATCACTCACTCGCCTGTTCCCTCTCTGTTCTCTCTCTCGGTAGCTCGTCCGCTCTCGTTGTCGCCCGCTTGCTCGTCAACTTTCACCGGTTCGCTCTCGTCGTCGGCTGATCTGGTCCGTTCATGCAGTGTGCTCGTTCGTTCACGTTGTTCTCTCCCTTGGTTCGTCCTCGCTGCCACTCTAATTGCTCTGTTCTAATAATCTTTTCTCTTTTCTGTTTCTTTGATTCTCACTCACCATTCACCATTTTCTCTCACGGACACAGCAGAAAAGAAAACGAAACAGAGAAACAAAGAAAAGAGGGAGAGAGGGGAAACGCGTGCAAGAGGGAAAACAGAGGGAAGAGGAACAAGGAGCCGTGACACGGTAAGGGGGTTCTTTGCTTCTTTTGTTCATCTTTTCTCATTGATTTTTAGTTTTGAAATTTGATTTATGGAGCTACATAGCTCACGGCCAAGGCTGAAATAGAAATGATGTTTTTAATTTTTATATTGTGTTCCTATTTATTTTATCTTGCTGTGATCCTAGTTTTGTTTCCTTTAGGTTTTGAATTAAAGCTTGTAAAATTAGTTGATGCTTGAAGCTCCAATGTTCGCGGCTGACTTGGGTTAGGAGCTAAATTTGAATGGTTATTTAAACTCTAATGAGATTTTTGTTGAAATTTTATTGGTTTTAGTGATATGTATGGCTTAGTTTTCTGATCGAGGTCACGGCCAAACAGCTTTGGAGGGCTTTAGTTGGTTCTTTTTTGGCTGCCAGGACAGGTTGGTTTTGGCTGCCAAATCGACTTGTATACCAGTGTTGTTGGAGGAATTTCATTCCTCACCCATGGGTGGTCATTCTGGGTTATCGAGGACTTATAGAAGGATAGCAGGAAATTTGTATTGGGTTGGAATGAAGAAAGCAGTACAAGATTTTGTAAAAGGTTGTGACGTGTGTCAGAGGCAAAAATACTTAGCTGCTTCTCCAACCGGTTTGTTGCAGCCCCTGCCAATTCCGGAGCAGATTTGGGAAGATATTTCTCTAGATTTTATTACTGGCCTTCTTAAGTCAAAAGGCTTTGAAGCAATATTTGTGGTAGTAGATAGACTCTCAAAGTATGGCCATTTCATCCCTTTGAAGCATCCTTACACGGCTAAAAAGATAGCTGAATTGTTCACCAAAGAGATAGTGCGTTTACATGGGTTGCCTCACTCTATAGTAAGTGATCGTGATCCCTTGTTTATTAGCTTGTTTTGGAAGGAATTGTTTCGTTTGCAAGGGACAATGCTGAAGATGAGTTATTCATATCATCCGGAGACCGATGGACAAATGGAGGTGGTTAACTGGTGCTTAGAATCATATCTGCGTTGTTTTGCTTCCGAGCGGCCCAAAAATTGGTCATATTGGGTATCTTGGGCAGAATTGTGGTACAATACCACTTTTCACGTGTCCACGGGCACTACTCCTTTTGAAGTGGTATATGGAAGAAAACCGCCCCAAGTGGTTAAATTTTCTCAAGGAGAGACAGGAGTAGAAGCGGTTGCAGCAGAATTGGGGGATAGGGATGAAGCCCTTAGGCAACTAAAACACCATTTGACTCGGGCACAACAGCAAATGAAGAAATACGCAGACAAGAGGCGAAGGGAAGTGTTTTTTGAAGTAGGAGAGTGGGTATGCTTAAAATTAAGACCCCATAGGCAGCATATAGTGGCTCAAAGAATTAACCGAAAGCTGGCCCCAAGGTATTTTGGGCCATTTCCAATAGTTGAGAAGATTGGGGTTGTTTCCTATAAGCTGAAGTTGCCTGATACAACAAGAGTTCACCCAATTTTTCATATCTCACAGCTGAAGAAGGCTACTATTCAGCTGAAGTTTCTTTACTAGAAGGGTTGGAAGTGGATGCAGAGGAATTTGAAGAACCTGAAGCAGTTTTGGCCTCTAGAGAAACCCGAGAAGGGGGGCAGCGTATCAAGCAGTGGCTAGTCAAGTGGAAGGGACGGGCTCCAGAGGATACAACTTGGGAAGATAAAGAGTTACTAACAAGTCAATTTCCTCATTTCAGCCTTGAGGAGGACAAGGTCTTGTTTCGAGAGGGAGCGGTGATAGGACACTTGGGCACGACCCCAATACGGTCTAGTGCTGACTTCACCAAGGCCCATTATATGGAGGGTTTATTCTAGAAGGAAGAAAGTGGGGCTAGGAAGAGAGAATGAGAGTTAGTTAGTGAGGTGGCATGGGATCCATGTGATACGGTTAGAGGAGGGTATTAGAAAGGGGTGAAGGATAGTGTGTGGGGATAGAGAGGTATTTGCTGATTTTCTAGTTAGGAGAATCATTCTCTGGTAGGAGCCATTGGCTCTGGAATATTTTCTTTGCTTCTCTGTGTCTGCTATAAGAGCCTTGGTGCTCTCTTTCTCAGTTAATAATACACTATTCCATTGCTACTTGTTCTGTGAGTTCCATCACTCAATATCAGAAGTTAGTAAGGAAGTTGATATATTTAGCATACACTAGACCAGATTTGGCATATGCTGTCAGTGTTGTTAGCCAGTTTATGCATGACCCAAGGGTAAGACACTTACAGGCCGTGGACAGAATTCTACAGTATCTTAAAACTACGTCTAGAAGAGGGTTACTATTCAAGAAAGGTGGAAGTTTATCCATGGAAGTATATACAGATGCTGATTATGGAGGATCAGTTATTGATAGAAGGTCAATCTTTGGTTATTGTACGTTTTTAGGGGGAAACTTAGTAACTTGGAGAAGTAAGAAGCAAAATGTGGTAGTTCGGTCAAGTGCAGAAGCTGAATTTTGGGCTATGGCATAGGGAATCTATGAAGAGCTATGGATGAAGATCATATTGGATGATTTGAAGATAAAGTATGAGACCCCTATGAAATTGCTCTGCGACAATTAGTCTGCTATTAGTATTGCTCACAACTCGGTTCAGCATGACAGAACAAAGCATATTGAGATAGACCGACACTTTATCAAGGTGAAGTTAGATAGTGGGTTGATAACCACAACATATGTTCCCTCTGAATTGCAGATTGCTGACGTGCTGACTAAAGGGTTATCCACGGAGAGGTTCCAAGATCATACTAGCAAGTTAGGAATGATAGATATCCATTTACCAGCTTGAGGGGGAGTGTTGTAACCGTCTCCTTTATGTGTATTTATGTTTAATTATTGTAAATTATTATGAGTATCATTAGTTGTCATAGGTCAGGTTGTATATTTTAGGAAAATAGTTATTGCTATTGATTGTCCTGAAGTCTATATATTGTAAGAAACTATGTACAAAAGTTATCAAGAAATAATATACAGTTTTTATCCTTTTTAGTCTATATGTTTACACTTGTTCATACTTTGTAACATTGATTTTATGACCTTGATTCTTGTAAAAGCCTACACAGCCAAGCCTTAATTAAATAGGAGAAATTATGTTTTTTATATATTTTCTATGAGTTCACACTTTAATTTGTGGAAAGTCATGACCAAGCAAGATTTACTTTCCTTATTGATTTTTAAAATTGAGTTTGTTGTTATATATTAATACACGACTGCACCATATTGGGTGAAGTGTTGTTCAGTTTTAACTATAATTGGAATGTTGAAAAATGATGAATACAATGAGATTTTCAAGTATGGGTTGAATTGTTTGAGCTAGCTGCTGCCATGTATTAAAACAGAAATTTTGATGTTTATATATCATAATTCATGACTTGAATTATGCTATATATTTATGACAAACTGTTATCCTTTTGTGATTGAGTTATAAGTGTTTTTAAACTTGAATGGAGCTTGATTGATGGAGAAATTACAAGGGGCAGAAATGAATAAACAATAGAAATAGAAACAAGAGAGAAAAGAGGGAGAAAGAGGGCAGAAAAGGAAGGAACAAAATCAAGGAGCCATGGAAAGTAAGGTAGGGGGACTTCCTTACTATTGTCGTTTCTTTCTACTTGCGATTTGACAAAGATTTGAAATTGAAAGAATAATTACATGTTGATTGAGGTTTACGAAATTGATCCTTTGATTTGATTCCTTTGATTTAATTCCTAATGAAGTTTCCTTAACTTTGAAAGTGAGTTTGAAACCCATTTTTGTTTGGCTAATTTGGTCGAACTATTTATATTGGTTTGATATGATTTTGCTGTTATTGAGTTTATATATACTAGTTTGGTGTTGAGTTGTTGTTGAAATGATAAAATTTGGGTATGGAACACCAAACCTGTGAGTTTCTGGTTGTTGGATTTCTGGACAACATCTGTATTTTGATTCCTTTATTTGAGAGATTGATTTTGATGCATTGTTATGCTATTTTGAGAATTTATATTATGATTGGATTAGATCAAATGAGATTGAATAATGAATGATTGA
The DNA here is from genome assembly GCA_029884605.1 of Ormosia emarginata. Lineage (NCBI taxonomy): Eukaryota > Viridiplantae > Streptophyta > Magnoliopsida > Fabales > Fabaceae > Ormosia > Ormosia emarginata. The sequence continues at coordinate 941,509 of JAQQTP010000023.1, forward strand.
TTGCCTATGATAGGAATGATAAATTTATGCATTTTATTTCATATTTGATAATCTGATGTACAAAGAGATTTGATAAAACAATTTGATTTTTATGGGTATCTCTTTGTGGAACTAGGCTGATTGAGATTTTGGATACACCTTAGACTTAGGGTAAGTCTCAGAAAATGGTAAGAGAGAAATTGAGAATCTTTCTATATCATGGTAATTGAGGTTGAGAAAAACCTCCCTCTTTACCTGAGCTTCCCTAGTTATCAAGTTGTATAAGATGATTTTACTACTTGGGGTAATCCTAGATCCGAGGTAGTGTGAAGATTTATGTGCATCTTATTCCAGACGATTGATAGTGTGAGGATTTATACGCATCTCACCTATCAAGGAGTTGTGCTCTATTCTTATATCTAGACTGAGGATTTCTGTGCGTCCTCTTTACTAGACTGAAATAGACATGACCCAGTTACCTGGAGTAGTCCTATGTGACAAATAGATCGTCATAAATAGGTTGAAGTGCACCAACTCGAAAGCAGGCTACTATCAAGTGAATGAATGATATTATGAGTTCATATTTTTTATTTTAAGATGAGAATTGAGTGTTGATGATTTGATATATCATAAAATGATTTATGATTTGATAAGTTGTAAGAAACAAGGTTTCTTGTTATAATTTTAGTATTGATGATATTCCGAATATATAAAAGTGAGATTTGATAATATAATTTATGACTAGATGATATGAGATTCTAAGACATAATTTATGATGTGATTTTCACAATTATGACTGATTTTCATAATAATAAAATGGACTATCTATTACGGGAAAACGGGCTGCGTGGTGGCTGTTTGGCAGCGGCGCGTCCCGGCGGCGTTGGGGCTGGGCTTCTGGGGTCCGGCCGGTCGGCGGGAGACGATTCCGATGGTGTGGTCGGCAGTCGAAAAGGAGGCGGTGGACGGCGGTGGCAGCGGCGAACAGGCAGAAAAAGAGGTCGGAAAGACGTCACGGCAAGGGAGAAAGGTTGGCAAACCGGAAGGGAAACACGGTTGGCCGGAAAAATTTTCACCGGAGAGCGAGGCTCACGGGCGTGCACTGATTATAGGATTGCCTCTCTTTAGGCTGTAGATACTATGTTGAAAAAGAGAAAAGAGAGAGAGTATATGAAGAAATCGTGTGTTTCAATTACACAATGGAGGCTGAATATATACTCAATAAGTAATAACTAATTACATAATTTACATGATGTGGGATTAACAGTTGTACTACTAATTACACCTAATTACATATGTTTCCAACAAGTACAAAGCTTGTATAGTGGTATATTTTCTTTGACTTTATATAAAGTTATGTATTACAATATGCTTTGTGAGACTTATGATGTTTATATATAACTTTTAGTTTGTTGTGGCTCTATTATTTATATGAATGAATGTTATGAGTTAAGTTTGCAGTTTTAGGCTAGAGTAGCATTGTCGTTCCTGGTTATTCTTATATATGCCAGATATAACTGGATATTAGAATAGGGATGACAATACTCCCTGCAATTCGAGGATCCCCGCGGGGACCGCCCCGAATGGGCCCCCGAATGCGGGGTTTTTCTACCCGCGGGGATGGGGACGGGGAGAAAAATCTCCCTGTGGTACATTCGGGGACGGGGAAGGGGATCATACTCCCTGCCCTGTGGGGTCCCTGTCAAAAAAATTACAAAAATATCCTTTATAATATATATATGTATTATTATATAAATAAATAAATATATTTTAATAATTTCATCTTTAATTAAATTTTATATTTATTTAAAATTAAAAATATTAAAATAATTTATTTTATCTTTTATTATTTTATTATTTTTTTTAATATAGCAGGGAGTCCCCGCGGATACGGGAGCGGGATAGGAGGAAAAATCTCCCTGCGGTGGGGATCGAGGACGAGGACGGGGACGGGGACGAGGACGAGATTGGGGTGCGGGGACGGGGAGCTGGGAGGCCCGCCCCGCGCGGGTGCCATCCCTATATTAGAATGGGGATGTTACAACGACTCTAAAACTCAAACCTTAATATTGCAGGTATACTTTGACTAACCCTGTGTTTGGATGTTTTCTCATTAACGGAACGGAACAGAATAGGTGGGGATGGATTGGAAAGGAAATGAAAGGAATGGAACATAGTTTCCCCTCTCTTTGTTTGGAAGATTCATTAACGGAACGGAACGGAACATGTGTTTCCTCCATTCCATCTCAATTTTGGGGGGAACAAAATTTGGTCATTTGAGGGGAAGTGAGGGGGAATGATTCTCCCTTTATTCCGTTCCGTTCCTATGCATCTTAAAACATCCAAACACAAAAAATTAATTCCGTTTCCCCCATTTCCTTTCCGTTCCCCTCTTTACTTGTCATCCAACCATAGCGTAAGATTGCAGTTTACTTTCACCCTGATCAAACACTATTGGCTTATCCTCGAACATACTTGAGCCTGCCACATATTGGGAATTCAAACATCCCCACCTCAAGTGTTAACTAATCAAGGAATCTCACAATTTTTGGGTAATATTAACTCAACTTTCACAAACCCCTTTCCACCAGTACAAGTTGGCACTCCATTTTCTAATAAACACGTGTCAATTCATATACAGTACAAATACTTCTTGCAACATTTTGATCAAATTATTATTCATCATTTCTATTTAGTGTGGACAATTGGATATTATTAATCTCAATCTATGAAAACACATAGGTTTCCGTTCTACCTACGTACGGTATCCTAATGAAGAAGAGGCTAAATCATTTTTCCTCCCTGCCGTTTCCAGACTAAGCCCAACACACCCATTTTATTTATTTATTTATTTATTTTTGTTATGCTCAAGTTTGGTAGGTTTATATAAGCTTATGCTCCACCAATTTGTGTTGGTCCGAATAGAAAGAACTTGAGTCTCTTAAGTATATGATTCTTAGTTTGATTTTGATATTTTAGTGTATATAAATAATACTGTTAAAAAGAATTTTTATTTAAGTATTTGATCGTATCTTGAGAGATTAATTTCTTATATATTAAATAAAAGATACTCTAAGAAACTAAAAAAATATAAACTTGTACTCCCTCCATTTTATCTCTGCTTGTAAATGCCTAAATTTGGTACACGTGACCTATGCAGCAGATACACTTAGGAAGAAACTGAAAATTAAATTAAAAAATTGAAATCTAATTAAAATTAAATAAATTTGATTTCTTTTGTTTTAATTTTTTAAAAATTAGTTGGATTGAATTGATTTTTTATTTTTATTTTTAAAAACAATTCAATTCAATTTAAAACCAATTAATACTATATAAATATATTTTTTTATTATTAAATTTATATTTTAATCCATAGTTATTCCAATTTTTCCAACACTTCTCGTACTCTATGCACTGTTCCTAATTAATTGTTATTTTATACATGTTAAATGAGTTATTTTTATTTTTTTAGTTTTATTTCTGGATTTTTTTAATGGGCTAAGTTGATTTTAACTTATAAAATTTTGAGCTTAAAGATTTGTTTAGCTAAGAACTAATTAAATTGTTAGTTTAGACTGAATTAGTTTCAAAATTTAATCTAAATCAATTAGATCTGAATACTTAAAAATCGATAAGAATAAAATAAATTGGATAAATTTTTATCTCAAAATCAATCTAATCCAATTTACTAACGCATTTATCTATTTCCATTTTTATATTCTTATGATTTTTGGATTTAAATCCTCACGATTTACTTACTAATAATAAAGGGTGTTGTTAGTTGTAACGAAAGTAATAAACACAAATTAATTTTATGTAAAATTGGAGAGTTCCCAGTTCCCACTTACGTAAATTGCTTTACGATAAAATTTGTACCTTTATAATAAATAAAAGTTTACAAAGAGGATGGAATCCTCATTTTCTAGTTCTAGTACTGTTACGTGCATTAGATTGTCAAAAAAAAAAAAACGGTTACATGTGTTCGAGTTTTTGAACCTTTTAATTAAAAAATAACATCACTTTTATATTCTTATCATAAATAATATATATATATATATATATCTTTTCATATTTTTTTTTAATATTATTTATTATATATACTTTTTTTATTCACTTTATTTCACTTAATCAACAGTCTTAAAAATAATGTTAATAATTTTTATACTTTTTTAAGAGTATAAAATAATCATTTTTCAAAATAACACGGCATCTTTTCACCTTCCTAGTCTTACCTTACCCTACTTTTTTCTCACCTTTCTCTTACACTGCCTCACACTTACACAAAAGATGAAGAATGAACAACTAACATTAACTACCACTCTTCTCATGATGCTATCCACATAATCCTTTAAGCCTTTGCCCATAAACATAGGAAACATCTAAATTTAGCTCCTAGATCATGCTCCCTACTCCCTAAGCTCAAGGTCAAACACCCACGCCTTTTCTCTCCTTCCCCCTCTCTCTCTAACACGTAATTCTCTCTCTCTCTCTCTCTCTCTCTCTAACTCCAACACGGTTTTGACTCAAATAATGTTGTCACTTTTTTTTCATAAAGTTTTTTCCGGGAAAACGAAATTATAGATCGGGCCAATGAGAAAGCTCCGCACAAACTGAAAAAAAAAACAACAAAAACAACCAACAAAACAAAAAGAAAAAACAGACCCAGATTTTCTCTCTCTTCTCTCTCTCCCTCTCTCCTTGATCCATGGGAGAGGAATTTCAACCTCATCAACTCAGCCCAGAAGAAACTCGATCGGTTTTCCCAATCTGGTGATCGATTCAGCCACACCCATTTGCTCGAAAACCCCAATGCGGTCTTCCGGAAGACCCCAGAAGAAGAAAAACCCGAGATTCTCAGATTCGAGCACGACCCAGATCCGCAACCGATCCGAATTCCACTACGCTCAATCGATTGGTGCATGTGGGTGGTGTGGTGGTGGATCTGATGGTGTGCATTTCGAGGCCATGGGCGATTGCGTCGTTGTCGTTTTTGCGTTGCGGTGTTTGTGTTTGTGTCTCTGCTAGGTTTGTTGTGGTGGGGCTGCATAAACAACGATGCAGCTTCACTTCTCGCCTAGCATGAGAAGCATCACGATATCGAGCAGCAATGGGTTTATTGACTTGATGAAGATCAAGGTCGCAGCTCGCCACATCTCCTATCGAACCCTCTTCCACACCATCCTCATCCTCGCGTTCTTGTTACCCTTTGTCTTCATTCTCACCGCTCTTGTTACCCTTGAAGGTGTCAACAAGTGCTCCTCATTTGGTACTCTAATATTCAAACTTTTTAAATCCTTTTTCTTACCGTGTAATTTTTTTGCTATTTATTTATTTTTTGATTTGTTTTGAGGTAGATCTTGATATGAACATTGGGTTAAAATATGTTCAGGTTTTGTTTCTCTGAGTTATTTATATTTATATATTTTTTTTAATAAATATTAAGGCCTGGAATTATTTTAGTGCAATTATAAGTGATTTTGGTGATGAAAGTTTTGTAGGTACTAGCTAGTATATATACCCTTTCATTTTAGGATCTGAAGTGAGACTGGGTAATTTAAGCATTTCATTTGAGAAGTCTGATTGCCTTGAACTCGAAAATTAGTGACGGAGATGTTTTGGTGACATGTATTGCTGAAATTTGTAAGCTGTTGATTCTTTCATGTGACAAATTAATACGTTCCTTGTGTTTTTAGCTGAAAACTATTTCGTGTTATGATAAATTAATAAAGACGTTATGGGCCAGTATTTGTTGTTTTTAAGGTCCCTGTCTAAACAAAGCTGGGTTCTGCTGTTGTCATTTAGTTGATAGTAAAAGTTTTGATTTATCTATTTCTTTCTTTCTGAAACATCAGCTGTTTGTAGCTTGCTTTTTTATGTTACTCAGATTAGTTTCTGAAATTTCTTTGTTTTGTATGTGTATGTGTGTTTTATATATATTTTTTAATGTCCCACCTTGTGCCTACTTTGGACCCTTGATTGATCCCTTATTTTGTGCTCCAGATTGTTTAGGCAGGCGATTGGGACCAAAGCTTCTCGGTAGGGTTGATGATTCAGGGGTAAAGAATTTTTTTTATTGTATCCACTGAAGTTTTGGTTAAAAAACTATTATTTGAACCCTTGTGGTGATGACATTGATGGTGCTGCAGAGACTGGTTCGAGATTTTTACAAGATCCTTAACGAAGTGAAGACTGGGGAAATCCCAGCTGATCTAAAGCTGCCAGATTCTTTTGATCAACTTGTTTCTGATATGAAGAACAATCAATATGATGCGAAAACTTTTGCATTCATGTTAAGGGGAATGGTAAGTTTGCTTGTTACATTTACATAAAGCATTATGTGTTTCTTGGTTAATTGCTATTGAGTAGGGAAAGGTTTGTCTGAAACTGAATTTTGTTGATATTTTTAAATCGTTTAGCATATGGCTTAAAAGGAAAGCATCTTATCTGTGAGTCTGTCCTTACTGAAATTTTAACATTAAAAGGTTAAGGTTGGGATAACTAATGCACTGTGTAAGTATGAATATTGGCTAAGAAAACTTTTATAACGAAGACGCAATATTCTGCCTAGTGATACAATGATTCAGTTCATGACATCTCTAGATGAATATTTTTTTCGAACGTACAAGGCTATGGCTAAGGTTGGTTTTATAGATTGGATGGAAGTCCCTGCCAAACTTGACTGTGTTGTTGTGGTAGCATTGCACTGACTCTGTTGCATTGTATGGGCTTCTGCTTGTATCATTATTAAAATGTGTAGGACTTGACTGTAATTTTGGTCCATCTACAGCTAATGTTTACAAAAAGAAAAAAAAAAACTCAAGCACAAGTTCATTTTTTGTGTATAGAGATATTTGACAGCACTTTTGAAATTACTTAGTCTCCATGCTTACTTGCTTAGTCATGTATGTTTTATTTACTTGTGCATGGATAAAGCGTTATCTTGCTTCTAATGATGTTGCTGCTAAATTTGATGCTACAACCTCATAAAGAAGTCAAATCAAGAACACTTGACCAATATTATTTAGATTGCTTTTACCAAAGATATATATACTGGTCATTCATCTTCTATGAATGTTAGTTTATAATTTCACTTGAATTTAGTTTGATGCCACTATACAGATAAACATGTTTGTGCTTACTTTCAGTTTTCCATTATTGGTTGTTGAGGAAATTGGAGATAATTTCGTATATGGCTTGCAATAAATGATTCTGTTGTTTATACTGGTAGTGTGTACTGTGTAGTTTGTTGGAGACTTATTTTGAAGTGTCTGCCAACAACAACAACAACAATCAAAGCCTTTTCCCACTAGGTGGGGTTGGCTACATGGCTCAAAAGATGCCATTGTGTTTTGTCTTAAATCATGTCTTCAGAAAGGCCATTTAACTCTTAAGTCCTTTTTAATGGTTTTTCCTATGGTTTTTCTTGGTTTTCCTCTACCTCCAACTATTAGGCTATCCTCCATCTGATATATTCTTCTTACTATGGCATCTAATGGTCTTATCCTCACATGGCCAAACCACCTAAGGCGTGATTCTACCATATTTTCGTCAATAGGTGCTATCCTTACTTTCTCTCTAGTGTATTCATTTTTTATCCTATTTTGTCGTGTATGTTCAATCATCTAGTGCAACATCCTCAGGTTGTTGCACTTTCCTAAAATTTCAGGTCTCAGGAGGGCTAAAAGAGAACTTTTACTCTTTTAAATAAGAATTCTATCAATAATGAACTTTATCATGCAGACAGATGACAATCATAAATTACTGCCATTAGAAATGCAATGTTCTTTCCTCAAACTGCTCATATTTTAGTTATATGATATATTTGATAGATCTTTTAGCTTTTGTTTGTTTTCTTTTACTTGATACTTGTTTGTGTAGCTGACACCATGTGTTTCATTTCTTTTTATTAAAGAAGAAATTCATTAAAGTGAAGTGAAGAAATTACAATGAATTTGGAGGATAAGGAGTCCTCTTTAACGTAAGAACAAAACACAAAACAACAAAGAAAACCAAAACATCAATGGAGCAAAGTTGCCCAATCCCTCAACATATTTGTTAAGGAAACCCCCTTAAAAAGACCACGTGCTTTACACCAAATGGAAGCCAAACGACTAATCTTATTCCAAATTAGTTGTTGTGCCAAAAAAACCTCCTTAAAGATACAAGAGTTACGCTCCAACCATATTCATCTAAGTGTAGCGTAGATTGCACATTGCCACAAAAATTTAGCCTCTTTACTTCTTCCAAAACCATCAAAGCTAATCATAAAAAAATGGTCCAACAACCTAGGCCACACCAGCATTCACCAAAAATGCTTAACAAAGAGTTCCCAAGAGAAACAGCAGCAGAACAATGCAGATGATGAACTGATTCTGAGCAAGCCCCACACTAACACATATTAGGGGGAAGGAGCCTTTTGTGGCCTCTGGACCTGCCACTTTTTTATTAGTATTAATCTATGTAGCACCGATACACCATCTACCTCCAGTTTCCGGTATCAAGGCCGTGTCTGTGTCTGATATGGACACGACATAACTGGATCCATCCTGGTTGTGTTTCCCTTTTTTTTTTTTTTGAATATTTGCAAGCCAGCTTTGGGTAGATGGTGGAGATTCAGCGATAATAAGATGATGACACAGTGGCGACACGGATTGGACACGGCAATGGCAATCGCAGCATCTAAGAGTGATGGACTTTAGTTAGCTTAAAACTCCTCCTTCCACAAATTAAAGCCCAATATGTACAGAGAGTGAAAAAAACCATTCTGTGACTTTGAGTTTTGTTTCTGCAACTTCGGGTTTTGCTTCTGCGACTTGATTTCTGGTCTTTGCTCGTCGAGTTCTGGAATTCTGATTGTCAAGAAAAACCCATTATGTGACTTGATTCTGGTCTTCACTTTGAGTTTTGGCGTCCGATTGTGTTCTGCAGTTGCACCACGTTAAGCAATTGAGTTTCTCCTTCTTTCAGTTCTGCATCTCTGTTCTTGATTCTGAGACTTGGTTCTGGCACTCTTTGCCTTTGGGTTCTGCATCTTTGTTCTTCGTTTTAAGGATCAATTGGCCTACCCTCGTTTCCTTCATTTATTTGGGCTTCTGTTTATGTATTTCAGCTTGTGTTGAAGTGTTAGTTTTTAATTGTTTTCTTTGTATACTATACTGTTTTGCTGAGTTGATATCTGATTGTGAGATTGTGAATTTGTAATTAAAGAACCTATTATTGAATTGTGAATTTGTGATAAAGTTTAAATTGGTGATTGCATATTTGAATTTAATTTGCTGACACACACACACACCCACGCTCCATATCGGTATCTTATATTTTTGAAATTTTGGCGTATATATTGGTGATGTATCGTACTATTTTTGTATTTTGAGACAATGCTTCATAGGTATTAATTCTATTAAGCATTGCAGTTCAAATAAATGACTTGACCTTGGAGGGAGCTTTGGACTTCCTTAAGGGTTTATGAAGATAAAAAGTAGCTCTATTCAATGAACTAGCTAGGAATTGGAAAAAAGATTTGCACGAAAACACCCCAGAAGGGTCAAGAGACCAATTCCTTTTATCTAGGTTAGGAGATAAATGAACAAAGTCTAGGAGACTTAAAAGAGACTCCAATTCTGAAAATTCCCTAATCATTTAAGTTATTAAAAAAGTTAAAATTCCATGAGACACCATGTGTTTCATGTTACGGCTTGTCTTATAATCAGAATATATTTTGATTTTTCATTTTGGTATTGTTAGAGATATATAATAAAGCCATTCATGTGTCTTCACTCAATAGCTTAAGCTTTCGGGAGAGATGGCTAATGACATGGTATCAGAGCCTCTATGACTAAGTGGTCATGGGTTCGATCCTTGTTGTTCCCATTCTTCTAAATAAAAGTTGAATATCAACACATGGTAAAAATGGGCTTGTGCGTTGTCCATGCTTCAAGCCCAAAGGGCTCTTGCATGAGGGGGCGTGTTAGAGATATAATAAAGCCCATCATGTGCCCTCACCCAACAGCTTAAGCTTTTGGGAGACATGGTTCATGATAGGTATATTTGTCACAAGCATAATAAAGATTTTTCTCTTCTCTTTGTCTAACGTATGAAGGTGCTCAGTTTTATGCTTGTTTTTCTCGATATGTTGGGTTTTATTTTTATTCTCTTCTTCTTTTCTTTGTTTAAATGTTTGTTTCATTTCAATTATGTACAACTGCAGCTATTGAATCCTAAATGTCTATTTATTTGCAGTTGGTAGTACTTTGAGGCCTTCATGCTCTTTTAAGAAATATATAGTGAGTAGTACTTTTTCATCATTGTTACCATCTTGTTTTCAGTTTGCAACCTTAATTACTCATGAATGAAGGCCATTGGTTTATGCATCCCTATTAGGAGTTTGAGAAATTGTATGCACATATGCAAGATTGTTGTGTGAAACTTAGCATAAGCATGTTCGAATCTTTAATTAATCTTTGCAATAGCTTAGTCACATTTGCTTATACTAGATATTGCACTTGTGTTAAAAGTTGTGGTAAATGGTAATTATATTGATCTTTGTTACAATGCGATGCTTTTTGGGACAGATGGAGAAATTTGAGAGAGAAATCAGAGAGTCTAAATTTGCAGAGCTAATGAATAAACACTTTGCAGCAAGTTCTGTCCCTAAAGGGATTCATTGTCTGTCTTTGCGTTTGACTGATGAATATTCGACAAATGCCCATGCACGCAAACAACTGCCTCCTCCAGAGTTACTTCCTTTACTGTCTGACAACTCTTATCACCATTTTATTCTGTCAACTGATAACATCTTGGCTGCTTCAGTAGTTGTTACTTCTACTGTTCAGTCATCTCTGAAACCTGAGAAGATAGTCTTCCATGTTATCACTGATAAAAAAACTTATGCGGGCATGCACTCATGGTTTGCACTAAATCCTGCCAACCCTGCTATAGTTGAAGTCAAAGGCATTCACCAGTTTGACTGGTTGACTAGAGAAAATGTTCCAGTACTTGAAGCTGTAGAAAATCAAAATGGGATCAGGAATTATTACCATGGGAATCATGTTGCGGGAGCCAATCTCAGTGATACCAATCCACGTAAATTTGCATCTAAATTGCAGGCAAGAAGTCCAAAATACATATCTTTACTCAACCATCTCCGCATATACATACCAGAGGTAAAATGATAACTCTCAGTGTCTTCTTTCTCCGTCTCTCTCTCTCTTTCTCAATATTGTTGAAACTTTTCAAACCATAATTCACAAAAAAATATAATAATGCATTTCATTAGCTTTCGATATCTTATATTCTATGTGATTTTTTTTAATAGAATATATTGTATGTGAATGAAACATAAAAGAAATGAATGATTGGCCTTAGAAAATGGCTTGAATGCTTGCTCACTTTAAGCTGAATATTTATCTGTAAAATTCTGCATGGTATATTTATGGGGAGTTGTTGTGGTATCCTGATGGGGATGGTACCTAGGGTGAGTTGTCAAGCATTTATTGAATGTTGATTTTTATGATAAATGTTTAAAATTCTATTAAATGTAACCAACAGCCAATGAAATGCTTGATGGGTACCATTGATTGGAAAAAAAGATGGGTACTGGAGTAATGCCCATGTTTTTTAAAGCTTTAATGAACTGAAATTGTAGTGGCAAAAGTGGCTTCTGGGTACTGATATCTCTGAATTTTTCACAGAACATAAAACCATGTGTTAAAAGATAAGAAATGATGTAGAATTATTTCAAGTGAAATGTTTGTCTATTTTGCCTAAATTGGTTTGTAGCAACTTGTAGAACATGAAGGAAGAACATAAACCATGAAATGAATGGAGGGATGTTCCCCTCACCCTTGCTATTTTTGCTTGTGCAAGTAGATAATTATTAATTGTAACTTGTGAAGCATTTGCATTGTTTTCATCAGCATTCAGCACTTGTGTACTAAATAGCTGTGGTTGCCAATTTTAACACTAGAACATTTTATGATGGAGAAAATATTCTCTTATTGTCTCTTTTTTAAAAACATAAATTGGGTTCCGTTCAATATATTTGTGCTGATTATGTTTGTCTTGTGTGTCAAACAGCTTTTCCCAAACCTTGACAAGGTGGTCTTTTTGGATGATGATGTGGTGATTCAGCGCGACTTGTCTTCACTTTGGGAAATTGACCTGGAAGGAAAAGTTAATGGAGCTGTGGAAACTTGCAGAGGTGAAGATGAGTGGGTAATGTCTAAGCGTTTTAGGAACTATTTCAATTTTTCCCATCCCCTCATTGCAAAGTATTTAGACCCTGATGAGTGTGCTTGGGCTTATGGGATGAATATCTTTGATCTGCGTGCATGGAGAAAGACAAATATAAGAGAGACGTATCATTCCTGGCTAAGAGAGGTAAAAGTCCATATAAACTCAGACTAATACAACTTCAGTATATCAAAATTTTAAATTATTCTTTGATTTTCGTTAAATTTAAAGTTTGTACAAAATCCACACATTTTAAATTGATGCTGTTGTACAGCAACTGATTTGAGTGGCTTAAAACATCTTTTATATATTAATTTATAAGGTTGTAGTGTTCTGGTCTTTTTATTGGAATTTTCCCACCTTCTGGTCTTGGGCATTTGGTCTTCAATTTTTATTTTTCCAAAGAATATGTTATTGACAGCTTCGCTATGGCAGAATCTTAAGTCAAACCTGACAATGTGGAAGCTTGGAACCCTACCTCCTGCTTTAATTGCATTTAAAGGTCATGTTCACCGTATTGATCCCTCTTGGCACATGCTTGGCTTGGGTTATCAGAACAATACTAATATTGAGAGTGTGAAAAAGGCTGCTGTTATTCACTACAATGGCCAGTCAAAACCCTGGTTGCAAATTGGCTTTGAACATCTTCGGCCATTTTGGACCAAGTATGTCAATTATTCAAATGATTTTGTTAGGAACTGTCATATCCTGGAATCATAGTCAGCCAATGTGGAGCACTATGGTTTGTACAACAGAGAATGAGAGGGACGAGTAATACAGGTTTCATCTAAATTTTTGCGGCTTGAGATTTTCTTCAAGATGAATTTGAGAAGGCAAATAGAAAATTGGTTGAGAGGACAAAGATAAAAAACATTGTGGGTGGATATGCTGCCACCCCTTACATTTTTGCAGACACAGTTACCATCCCTGCATGGCATTGAGAATCATTCAAGTCCTGTGAGTTGTGACATAGAAACACGTCCTCTATTTTTGGTTGGTGAAAGGATACTATTATTGGTCTTCTATGGGACAAATATAGCAAAGATTCCATAGGTGAATATTGGAGAATAAACTGAATGCTGAAGATAAAAAGGTCAGGCCTGTTTCATCAATCTAGTTGGTGTTGAGAACACAAGTGCTAGGACAGTTAATTTGTGAGGTTCCCCCCCCCCCCCCCCACCCCTCAACTAGATCAGCGTTTTCCCCATCATTTTAGTTTCTTAATTTTTGTTAGTACCAATTTTTACCTTCACCCACTTTGATTTGATATCATGATGGTGAATTCTAGGAGTAGTTCATGAGATTGCTTTATTACGGGTCCATTGAATCGGGGAACTGTTTGTAGGATATATATTTTTATTCGTTATGTACGATTACCAGACATTGGAAATGTGCAGAAAATTCATTTTTCCTCTTCATCCTTACTATGCCTGATCATGATTGTTCTCTTCATTTTCGTACCTCGTGCTTTCACAACGATGTTACTGAACAATATTTCCTCCTTTTCCCTGGTCAAAGAGAGAAAATAAGCAAAAGTAAAAGTAACAACAAATTAGTAAGTAAACTGAATGCAAATTATACGGCAGCAAAAGCTTGGCCATTTTTTGGTAGGAAAATTCAAGAGGCAACAATCATATTGGTTAAAAATAGTAATGAGGATAAGCCTTAACACTATACCCTTCGTGGGGTATTATTTGGGTGGAGGGGTAAATCATTCCAGTAGTGGCTGATTTGTCACATGCAGCTTGTTAATTTGTCAATTATTCATCAGTTTTCCTTTTTCCTTATGATAACAATCCTTCTAGCTTATTTCTTTCTGTCTTCTCTACTTCGCCTTCCTCTCCTATGGGTGCGTTTTCAATACCACAAGCTGTGGTTGTTGTATGCAACCCCCTAATAACAGTTGATTATTGGCCAAGTTAGATCTACAGTTCACATTAATGACATGTAACCCATTAAATTTTATACAGAAAATTTTACAGATTTTAACTGATAATATTTATGTAAACTTAGATTCACACAGACCCAATTCGATCACTTTTTTTGTATTTTCTATAAATAATTATACATACAAAAAATTTTACAGAGTTTAACTGATAATATTTATATATATATTCAGATTTATACATACAACCAACCAAATAAGAAAAAAGGACAAATAAAAAAAAAATCCAGATAACCGGTGTTTGAAGGTAAAAATGCTTGTTGTATCCAAACGCCTCCCTCTCGTGTTCCATAAGAGAATTTATTTGTTGTGATCTTCAATTTCATACAACTTGCTTCTTCTGCACACATGTCAAATATTTTATCAAATATTTTACGTGTAATATCAGAGGGTTGATTGCTGTGACAGTGGAGTTGCGCAAGAAAGCTGTGTAAGACGAAAAATCAACTTTGGTCAGTTCGGTACATCCATAAAAATGGGGTGAAAAATATAGGGATGAGTTTTATATGAAAATTATATATATAAAAAAACTTATCATTAAATTTTTCACCCCTATTTTAAAGGGATACCAATCTGACTGCTTACTAGAGTATAGTGTTATTCCATTAGCAAGTTCACTCGAAAGAAGTTGATATGATACTAAAAGAGTGTTTGCGGTTCAGTTTAGATTAATTTTGAGTCAAAAAGTCAATCAATTTAAATAATGTTACGTACATCGGTATAAATTGAATTAGATTGATTACATTATGAAAACTGAATCAATTCAAACTAATTTAAGCTAATTTAGATTGAATTGGTTTAATTAGTTTTTGACTAAAATTTTTTAGGTATAAAATTTTCAGAGTTAAAAACAATTTAGTTTATTTAAAAATAAAATAAGAAATAAAAAAATAAAGAATCAAAATAACTCATTTCACATGTCTAAAATAATATTTAATTAAGTAAAATAAGATAAGTATGTGAGAGATTAGAATTACTATAAGTAAAAATATAAATTTATTAATAAATAAATATATTATTAATATTAATCGGTGTGAATTGAATTAGATCAGTTTTCAAAATCGATCCAATCCAATTGATTTTAAAAAATCAAATAAAAAAGATCCAAACTTATTCGGTTTTGATTAGATTTCGATTTTTCGCTTTAGTTTTCGATTTAATTTTCTGTTTGGATTGGATTTGAACACCCCTAAATACAATGATGTGTATTGTAGTTAGGGTAAATTGTCAAATACAATGTTTTCAAAATCTAACCGGTCATTGAATCACTAAAGGAAGAGGTTCAAGGTTTTGAAGTGCAATCAGGGTCGAATCGGAAATTTATATATACATGCATATTTTATAAATATATAATTATATATAAAAAAATAGCATATATATCTTTAGTATATAATTAAAATCATAATAAAAAATTAAAAAATCTCTAATATGATCAAATTGCATCATAATACATTACAAAAGTACAATAAATATATCTTACACTATACAAATATCTTACATATATCTTATATTAAATCAAGAATATGTTTAAAAATGTCTCTTAATATTAAAAATTAAACATAATATAATAAAACTATTAAGAATTTGAAAAAATAAATTCAAATGGCGTAGTTGCTTACCGCTAAGAATTCAAGTAAGAATCAATATCGAATCATGGCTTTTCAATTTTGTAATATAAACACAATGTTATAATGGGTATAATACATATATGATTTAATTTAAATACATTATTAATGTAAAATTTTTACACTATTAATTAATCATACATTATGTAAAAATTTTTCATTAATAATGTATCAAAATTAAATTTATAAATATAATGATATGACTTCGTATTACAAGAGGCACCTTTGTTCAACTTCAAGTCGTAAGTGACGCTGCAATCCATCTTGGAAGCCCAAGTTTAACACCGGAGGAGTTGTTGTCCAATTTGAGTTAAAATTGAACCGATTTGGTTCGACTAGTCAAACCGGACTTATTTACATGGCTCAACCAGTTTGTAATTAGTTTTTTTAGTTTAAATATCGATTTTTAGCATACTAGCTTTAGAAGCTTGACCGAACTAGTTAATGAACTGGTCCACGGTTAAACAGATTTGATTGATTAATTTAATCTAGTTTTAAAAATAATGATAAACTTCTATTAGTTGTTGATTTTATTATAAATGTTTAAAAATTTAATAAATATAATCAATTGTTACTAAATAATTGACAAACTCATTCTAAATATCAATATGTAATATCTAAATTAAAAAAAAAATACCGGAGTAATCACTCACTCGACAAAGTCCAAAAGTATCAATATTGACATAAGTCATGTTGACAAAGAAATATAAAATTATCTGTGATGAAGAGATTAACTAACTTTAGTTAATATACATGTAGTTCTAATAATTATAAAATATGAAAGAGTCTTATATAGAAGGATTTTGCTAAGTTGGTGATGACAAGAATTCCATTTACAACTATTTTGTAGTATTCTTTTAGCACCCAACAACAAAATTTCGCATTACTGCGATCCCTTCAAAGTGCATGGAGGATCTTATTTTTTAAGACTTTTCCATTAAAATGTTATGGATCTATCATTTAACTGGGACCCATTTTCGCAATTTCTTTATTCAAATGTTATCAAATTAATCAATAAGTTGGCTGTATGATTAAACTTTAACAAGTGTCACTCAATTGTGCCCCAATATTAAAGAGTCGATTTTATTCCAAAATCTTATGTGAGACAATATGAAAGCCTGAAAGGTTCTTTAGACTTTGAAAAATTGAAATACTCAATACAGAAGTGTTTATGCAGAATTTTGATTCAAAGATTTAGAATTAATTTCAACAAATAAATAAATGTATCAAAACGAATGTGGATTTATGAGTTATGTGGTAATCTCGTTATAAAAATGGTTTTAACAGTAAACAAAAGAAATTTAAGCAATTTGAAGTAAAATAAACATGAAAATGCAGAAAGAAAAGTTTGAAAAGATTAAGGAAATTTAAAGAAACTGAGCAGGAATCTTAAAATGCAGAAAATTAATTGAAAGCATGTAAATGACACGAAATTAAAGTGCAGAATTTAAATGAAAAACAAGTAAAGAAAAGCAGATAAAAGTGCGAAGAATCTGTAAAGAAAATTTAAAAAGCGAGGCTGAAAAAGTAAAGAATTTTAAAGGAACATTGCATTAATTTAAATGACATGAAATAGAAAAGGAAGACATACTTGGACAAAAATCCTTTAATCTGCTTTCGGGTTTAGATGTTAGGATTTTTTGTAAAATAACCTCCCTTTTACATTATGGCTACTTGGTATTTATAGACAATATCAAAAATAATCGACATCTTAAAAAAAACCAACACGTTCAAGCGGTTTTATTCTTCAAATAGCATCAATTTTAATTAAACCAAAGACTTGACTACTCTTAAACAGTTTTCATCGACTTAATGCAATCTCCCTGTCGGATACTTCTTCTCACTAACATCATACCTTAACCTCATTAGAATCTTCCTCTTTATCCAATGTTACTATCGACTTTTCTATTTGGCACTTCTGTCGGCTCAATATTTCAGAAAGTTTCCTCAAAACCTCCATCAACCGACGAACTGCCAAATCTTTATTTTTACTTCCAACAAGAAGAATTACCAAGTTTACAAAAACTAAACAAGATCCACATTAAGAAGAACTCGGTAGTATGTTGGGGTGGAAATAAGTTAACCAGCATGTTGAGAGTTTACGACGTGGTCCGTTTAAAGTTTAGTTTAACTTCATTTAACAAAAAAATCAGGTTAATCTTTTTTTAAAAAAATATTTAATTAAATAATTCAGATTTTAAGATTTTAAAAAAATCTTTTAAGATTAGCATATTAATTTATGTAATTATATATATTATTACTTTATAGAATGAGGATCAACTTATATCGGTGTAAGTTTTTTTCTTTTTATATTCATTTTCTTGTTGTTAGATCCACTTTCATCTAATAGTTACCTTTAATGAAATAATCTCAACTATTAGATGAAAATAAAACTAACAGATTAAAAATAAGTGTAAGAGAAAAAAAATTCTGTTGATATAAATGATCCCTTCTCATAATCTATATTATGAGATTTTAATATTTATATAATATTTTTTTATAACTCAAGTATGTTAATTTAAATAAAAATTTAAATTTGTTAATCTTTTTATTAGCCTAAAAAAATTTATTAATCTATTTAACATTTTTATTATAAAATAAATTTTTAAATTAGGTCAAACTTTAAAATAATCAAAACAAACTTTAAAAAATTACTTATATCAAATAAAGGGCTTTTTGACCAAAGTGCCATTTTTGGCAAAACAAATTATCAAAATGTCACTTTTTTCAAACTAATTATCAAAATGCCACCGTTTTGGCCACGGTGGTATTTTTATTTTTTTGTTGGCCACGTGGAATACGCCATCACGTGTGGCGTATCTACGTAAGATCGCTAGAGCGCTTGGCGTATCCACGCGTAGGATACGCCATAGCTCTTGGCGTATCCTACGTGGATACGCCACACGTGATGCATGCAGATATCTACGCCACGTGGACAAGAAAAATTTAAAAAAAAATACTACGTTGGGTGTCTTCTAAGACACTTAACCCATTTCACGCGTGGATCTCGTGACTCCTCCCAAAGTACATACATTTCACACGCCATATTTTGAAGTGCATCATAACCTGGAAGACATCAATATTTATAAAGCTAAATGTTTGTTTCTGATCCTAAAGTAGTCGATGTGAGACTTTGGTATTAGCAAGGTAAAACAACTAAGTAAGGCAACAATGTACTTTTATTCGATGTGAGACTTTGGTAAATGAAACAAACATCATTTCTTCATTTCTTATATGTACTTCACTATAGACACTGTTTATAACATCATTTCTTGTGTCAATTTTGTCATAGGATAAATCATGGGGTGGGTATATTGAAAGGGGAAGGCATTGTAGCTTGCATTTTTCATACACCTGTGCCTCTGGATGCGTGTTAAAAAATACTAGCGATTAAATTCCTAGACTCTCTCAAACATAAGTTTTTGGATAACTTTCTGTAGCACAAGACAATCTGCGTCAGTGGTCAAATTTTTTGTTTGACTACTTTAGAACTTTTGGGCTAGAGTGAACACCATATTTCCGAGGAGTAATTGTTTTTCTTTCTTCTACCAGTTCCCTTTGCTCATCAACCTGTAGTCCACCTCAGCCTTCATTTTGTGGTTATACTACTACTTTTATGCTTAACTCTTGTATTTTGTGCAGTGATCATTCAAGTTCCTTGATATATTATACTGATAAAATTATCTTGTTTCATTTTTAGGTGCTTGTGGTTCAGGAAACCAATGGCAGATTCAGAGGCACAGGTGTATGGAAGATGCAAGCTACAATGCCTTCCCCTTTCAATATACCCACCCCATGATTTATCTTATAACAAAATTGACATAAGAAATGATGTTATAGACAGTGTCTATAGTGAAGTATATATAAGAAATGAAGAAATGATGTTTGTTTCATTTACCAAAGTCCCACATCGAATAAAAGTACATTGTTTTCTTACTTAGTTGTTTTACCTTCGCTAATACCAAAGTCACATCACTTCTTTAGGATCGAAACAAACACTTAAATTTATAAATATTGATGTCTTCCAAGGTTATGATGATGACTCTCGAACAAAAGGCGTGAAATGTATGTATTTTTGGGAAGAAAGTCACGAGATCCACGCGTGAAATAGGTTAAGTGTCTGCAAGACACCCAACGTAAGTATTTTTTTAAATTTTTTTAGTCCACGTGGCGTAGATATCTATCATCGCGTGTGGCGATATCATCGCGTAGATACGCCAGAGATTGGCGTATCGCGTAGGATCACGCCAAAGCTATGGCGTATCTTATGTGGATACGCCAAGCGCTCTGGCGTATCTTACGTAGATACGCCACACTTGATGGCGTATTCCACGTGGCTCAACAAAAAATAAAAAATACCACCGTGACCAAAACGGTGACATTTTGATAATTAATTTAAAAAAAGTGATATTTTAATAATTTATTTTACCAAAAATAACACTTTAGTCAAAAAAATTTTAAATAAAATCTTATATTTAAAAAAATAGATCAAATTTATTTAAAATAAGACCTGACTTCACCTGCTGTTCCGCACTAATAATATGCAAGAAATGACCCAGAAGTAGAGTATATCAATATGATACGAGGAATCTCCTTGTTGACGTTGTACATTTAAAACTATCGATATTGAGGTCCCACTTTGGTGGTTGTTCAGAATTTAGATTGTCAGCTATCAGATAAAGACTATTCCCTCAAAGTATTTGTCATAATTTGAGGTTTGAACACTCCTTCGTAATAGTATTGGCTGCTAAGGCTGTTTCGTCCTTGTAATGGACCAGTCTTTTGTACACATTCACATACGTTCATATGGACTGTCAGGATAATTATTGTAAAAATGTTGGATACGGATCGTGCGCAGTTCTTTTTAAACTGCATCAAATCTCTACCCTAAAAAGTAAGGTATTGTGTAATAAAATAAAGATAAAATTTAAGTAAAATTTTTTAAATATTTGTGGTGTTTATTTTTAATAAAAATATGATATATGTATATTTTTAATAAAAATTAATTATTATTTTCAAAATTTTTATTAATGAGTTATAAAAAAATATATACATATTATATTTTTATTAAAAATAAATACTACAAACTTAAAAATTTTACTTCCATAAAATAATAATATTAAATGTAATATAACAACTTTTAAGGATGAGATAAGAATTATATCCCTCTGTAAATTTTTTATAACTATCGAGGATCCTAATCCAAAAATGTTAAGTTAGTGTACGGTATCGGATGATCCAATCAAAGAAGTAGTATTTTTTCTTTTAAAGAAATAATGAGGTATTCTCTTAATAACTTGAATAATCTTTCATATTATGCAAAAATTAAATCATTCAAGAACTTAAGTTTAGATATAGGTAAACATAATCATGCTACTCTATCATTATGTGCAAAATAATCCGCTATTTTTCATATATATATAAGAGTTTAATGTTAATTCACTATTAATTATATCATTAATTAATTATATATTATTATATGTGTAATTTTTAAAGTAATTATTTTAAAAATTAAATATTTTTAACGTTATATTAATACATAATTAAATGACAATATATTTAAATTAAATCCTATAAATAATCTGTAAAATTAATAACACAAAACAGTAGCAGTAATTTTAAGTCACAATTTGTTGTTTCTTTTATCTTTCATATGTATCCAACTACATGACAATCATGTGGCAATTCATACGTCTATATATGTTGTCTAAAAAAAATAAATGGACTACTAACCTTGATTTATTTCTACTAAAATTGGTACACACATGTGTACTACTATACAAATATATTGAAAGATATTAGGGGGAAAAAGAAGAAAGTTAAGGAGATGTTATAAATATTGTAGGAATGAGTTGTTCAATAGCTGTGTTTATCAGGTTAGATTAATTCGATGAATCCGAAAATCCAAATCAAACTAATTAAATTGGTTCGTTTTAGTTCAGGTAATGAGTTTACATTGGATTAAACATAACAAAAATTAATTTTCATTGATTCGGTTTTTGAATTTGTGATTTTGAACCAGATGACTCGAACCAATGACCCATGAAGTTTTTTTTTTTATGAATGTCAATTACGTATATTATGCATTTTAGTTAGGTCACACATTAAATTTTTTTATTTCATTTCTTTTTTGAACGTCCTTAAAAGATTAGATGACATACCAATTCACCCACTCAACCAATGAACCATCGTGTCCTAGCCTCTTTGCCTACAGTGATTGCACCTTGCTTTTTTTTTTTTCTCTGTAATTTATTGTTTTATGTAACTTATATTTTGATAAAAATCATTTTGTTGTCATATTCAATTTATTTGTTCAATCAACAATTTAATTATTCATTTTATTATGTTTATGTTGGTACAAAAAATAAAAATTTTTGATTTACAAAATAAATATATTCGCAAATAAAACATCTTAAGATTGATTTAACTGTAAGTTGAATTTTGATCACCTAATTGAAAATATTCCTTTCGATTAAGATGTTTTAACTAAGTTTTGCAGGACAAAGGTAACTTGAAGACAAAGGGTGAGTTCCCAAGGGTGTGTTTCACTTCGACAAAGAGTGACAGTTGCTTGAAGTCACAACCAAGATCGAAGCAGAAGCAAAATTTACAAGATTTGCAGAGGACATCTTTCGAGTTCAAAAAGACTTAGAAACAGATTCGAGACAATTACATTTAAAATTCAAAACTCAAATTTAAGTGTTAGAATTTGAATTCAGGAAGTTTATAGCAGTTGAGTTTGTAATATAAAGAAAATGCAATCATTATTGTTAGATTAGGAAGTTACTTGTGTCAGGGACACTTGTGCTAATCTTGTTAGAAAGTCAGTTACTTTCTTTGTGTCTATAAATACTGAGGGGGTGAAGATACTTAGGTGGTTGGAAAACACTTGCACACATATCAAAACACATCCAAAAGTCATTTTGACGCACACGGATAAACACTGGGATTAGTCAAGTATACTTCCCATCCTCTTTCATTTCTATAACCTTTACGTTTCAATGTGATGTGTGGATAAAATACACACATCTTGTGCTTGATTTGAGATGGATTTAGGTGTGCTTTGATTGATTTATGTTAGAATTTATGCCACATTTAATCTATTTATCATTGGTATCTCATGATTGGTTTTTTTTTAAAGGTTTTTAGGTCCAAAAGAGATGTTTTGACATGGTTTTATGAAGTTTTGGATGGATCCATTGCAATGGAGTTGAGTTCAGAATTTATATGACTAAGATTCGTAGAGTTTTTGACCTTTGCGCGATAAAATGAGCATAACTTGAGTTACAGAGGTCGAAACGTGATGATCTTGGTGTCATTGGAAAGCTAAGAAAAAGATCTACAACTTTCATGAAGACTACTTTTTCAAAAAATGACGTTTTGAGCTATTGAAGAGTTAGACACAACTGTGTCTAACTTGAAAAATGCTTCTGTCAAGCTCACACAACCCTGTCTAACCCCAATGAAGCTTATGACTTTGAGACACGACCGTGTCTCTTAGTCACATGACCGTGTCTCCCATCTATGTCAAAATTATGCTATTTTTTAAGCTCACATGACTGTGTCGAAGGGAGACACGACTGTGTGACCCTTCTTGACGTGAAAAAAAAGGGAATTTGGCACCCAAATCATTATAAATTGGGCAAAAACACCAAACTTAAGGGGACTTTTGGCTGGAGACTATAGGAAACTTTGAGAAGCACAAGGATTGGAGGCTAGAGTTTAGAAGACAAGAGCAAGAGTATTGAAGTTCAACCATTGAAAACATCTTCTCCATCTTCTCTTTTATTTTGAAATCATGGTTGTTTCTTTACCTTTTGTTCTTGTTTGTGCTTCAATTTCTATGAGTAGCTAAACCCCTTTTTCTAGGATTGGGATGAAACTCCATTTTTTTATATTAAATTGTTAATTTGATTCTTTGTTAATGAAATTATTGTTCTTGATTCATTCTTAGTATTCTTAATGCTTGTGTTATGTTGCCGGCCATATTTACATGATCTTAGGCTTTAGGTGGATGATCGAAAGATGAAATCTAATTGCTTGATAATCTAAGAATTGAACTTAGGAATTGAGACCTAAACATAGACTTAAATCCTTCGAGGGTTAAACGATTGTCGTGAATCTTAATGAGTTGGAACTTAGATTAATTGTCATGAGAATGAGATTGATGAAGTTTTTGCATGTTTTTAGTGCCAATAAATTGAGCTTTAAATAATTTAGGACAAATCACCTTTAAGAACATAATTGAACATTAACAAAGATAATGTTACAATTTAGCATAAAGGGTAGTATAGCGGATTCCCAGTCCCAAGCCTTTAAACATTAGTTGAATATTGACTTTTCTTGATTAATTTGCTTTCTTTATTGTTTTGATTTTAATTTAACTTTCACTATTGATTTTTATTCTCTTAAATAATCGAAGTAGCCGTCAGAGTTAGTAATTAACTGATCCTCATAGGAACGATCTTTATTTTACTACTTGTACGATTCGTGCGATTGCGGAAAGTCCACAACAAGTTTTTGGTGCCGTTGTCGGGGATCAAGTTTGTAACATCCAGGAAAAACATATTAGACTTTTATATGTGTACAAAGGTAGCATATGACTTGTTTGATATTTCAATAAAGTTTTGTGACAAACTGAGTTAGTTTAGATACTTTGTTGCAACTTCGAGTGTGAAAAGTATTCTAAAATAACTCAGAAAATAGCATAAACTGCTATTTGAAGGGAAACAAGTTTAGATAATTTGTTTCTAGGTCACAAATGAGTTAAGTAAGGTGTTGTTAAAGTTTTAGAGTAATTGGAGTTGATTTGGTATTTTTAGGCATACTGATTGTGCATTTTAATATCAGATTGACCCCCAGCAGATATGAAAAAATAGAGAAAATGTGAAACAAAATTTTTAATGAGTCTTAGGATTTATTTTAAATTTGTTGGAAGTTAGAAAACTTGAATTAGTATAATTCAAGTGTTTTTAGCAGATATAAGTTCCAGTATGGTTGTAAGGGCAAAATGGACTTTTCCTCCATTTTTCTCTATTAACTCTCGGTTGAGAGGAGAAAGAGAAGCAGAAAATGAAAAGAAAGAAAGAAAAGGGAGAAAAGAGAAAATGGGGAAATCGAAGGGGGAAGAGAAGAGAAGAGGAAGGACCCAAGGAAGAGGATTCATGGCAAGAGCAAGAGCAAAGCTTCAAGGATCAAGTGTCTTCAAGAGGTAGGGGTGCTTGAGCTCTAACTTCATCTTCTTTCTCATCTTTCCATGTTAGGCCTTTTGAGGTTTAATGTGTCATTTTGAGTTCTAGAGATGTTGTAGGTGTTTTTCGGTTTGGATGAGTTATAAATGAGGTTTATGACTTGTTCAAGCAAGGAATTCGAGTCAGAAACAAATGCTATCCAAGTTAGATCCTAAATTCCCAAAGAGGGGTTTAGGTTAAGGTATGTGATTTTGATCCATAATCTAAATTAAGAGGTTTAAGTTAGTGTTTGATGTTTCCTATGTGTTAAAGAACTGATTAGAGACATATAATCACTGAGAGATTGGATAGAAATGGCCAAAATCTAAGAGAAAAATTAATGGAACAGTACCACGGTTCTGCAGAATTTTACAAAATCTGGTTTCTGCTAAGAACGTAGCGGCGTTGGGGGCACGCCGCAGCGAGAGGGTTATTTTGCTTAGCGCGCCGCGGCGTAGGAAGTGGCATGCCGCGGTGTGAGACTAAAATTAGCCCAGAAGTTGCACTCGAGAGTTGGATGCTGCGGTGTGAGACCCTAAAGCTTCAAAAATGTTGTTTTTGAATGCTTTAAGTCCTTTAGTTGATGGAATCCTTTGGTTATGCCTAGTAGAATGTATTGAGGCACTAGAGAGGGTATTTCTGAGATAGAAAAACCTAGAGGCATACAAGGAAAGATAAAAGGAAAGTTGCGCATCCATTAGACTTGGATTGCCATAGATCAAGAGTTTAGTTTCTTAAGCAACTTAAAGTTGCACAGAGGTCACAAGAGAGGTGATAAGAGATTTAAGAAGCAAGTTGGCAATAGTAGAGTATCATAGTGCCTAAGTGGCAAGAGTTAAGGGCCAAGGTGCTGAGCCATAGTGCCTAAGTGGCAAGAGTTAAGGGCCAAGGTGCCGAGATGGCAATAGTAGAGTGCCATAGTGCCTAAGTGGCAAGAGTTAAGGGCCAATGTGCCCAGTTGGCAAAAGTTAGGTGCCATAGACCCTAGCTGGCAAGGGTGAATGCCATAGTGCATGAAGAACTCTCAAAGAGTGAAAGAGAGTTAGTAATGCAAAGACAGCAGTGTACTAAGTCTAGTTGGCATTGGTTCAATGTCATAGTGCATAAAATGCTCCCACAGAGAAGAGGTGGAGTTAGTAATGCAAGATGGACTTAGTATGAGATCATGTGGTGGTTATGTTAGAGTTAGGACATAACTCCGCATTACACACACTTCACAATTCACATATGCTTGCTATTCCTAGAGAGCATATGGTGGAGCCATCCACTCAGTTTATGATAGGTTATAGGAGGTTACATGATATGATAACAGACTCCCTCCCTACTTAGTAGGTTATAGGAGGTTACTTGTTATCGTATCAGATTCCCTCCCTACCTAGGGGTGTAGGAGGTCATGTGTTGTGATAACAGACTTCGTTCCTAAAAGTAGGCTATAAGGGGTCACATGTTGTCATGACAGAATTCCTCTGCACCTAGGGGTGTAGGAGGTCAGGTGTTGTGGTAACAGACTTCGTTCCTAAAAGTAGGCTATAAGGGGTCACACGTTATCATGGCAGAATTCCTCTGCACCTAGAGGGAATAGCTAAGTATTCATGACATTGCACCAACACTATCATATACTTTTCTTTGGACATAAACATATATCATTCCATCATTGCAATATTTAATATTTTGTTTGGTTTGAATATATTTGTGTGATTGCTGAGTATGTGTTACTCTATGCTATCGGTGATAGCTGTATGGGCGGTTGTCTTGCCGATAATTTCAAATGATTGTATGGGCGGTTGTTTGATATCATCGTGGTTTCGATTATCAGAACAGAAGTATAGTTTGCTAAGGAACGTTACATAAAGAGAGAGTTATAATTGTTTCTTAGGCAGGAAGTATTAGTTCAGTTAGGTTTATTGATTTTGAATGTTTAAACTGCTGGTTTTGATATACTTATACTGAGAAATGTGATTTCTCACCCCGTTTGTTGCCATGTAAATCTAGGTGGAAGTTCATCCAAAGGCAAGAAGAAGAAGTATGAAGACAAAGATAGTTTTTATGCTTTCTAGTTTAAAACTTGTATTTATTTATAGGTTTTTAGTTTGTTCATGAAGTTATGTATACAATGAGCCCTTTTGTGGCGATGTTATATGTATAACTTTTAGTTTCCTGCAAGATTCTCCATTATTATTTGCTTAAATGATATGGATCAGTACTATGTTAAGTTAGAAGTAGCATAACTAATACTGCTTATCCAGGTATATTTTGATATACTAAGTTACCGATATTAGGGTGTTACAAAGTTGATATTAACACGAGCGGTATTTTGATTAATTTAAGCACTTTTTCTTTTATTTTATTTTTCACTTTATTCTTTTTCATTGAATTTTCAGGTGTTGATTCTTTCTAATGTGCAGAACGAGGAGCCAAGAAGATCTTACTATCTTTATTGATCCTAAGATCGAGAGAATGCTTCATCATATTAGAAAAGAGAGAAAAACACAGAAAGTCAAGGAAGACGACATGACAAATAACAATAATCAAACCGCCAATGTAGAGCGAAGGCTGAAGGATTATGGAACTCCCAAAGCCAATGCTCATCAGTCTTCTATTGTTAGGCCACGGGTAGAGGGCAACAATTTTGAATTAAAGACATTACTAATCCAAATGGTCCAACAAATGCAATTCAGCGAGTTACCAACTAAAGACCCAAATCTACATTTGGATGACTTCTTGGAGTTATGTGACACAATCAAAATCAATGGGGTTTCAACAGATGCTATAAGGATAAGACTTTTCCCTTTTTCTCTTAGGGGAAAGCAAAGAAGTGGATTCACTCGGAGCCCCTTAATTCACTCACCACTTGGAACTTAATGGAGCAGGCCTTCTTGGATAAGTATTACCTGATTGAAAATACAATCAAGCTCCCCTAAGACATCACTACCTTCTCTCAAAAGAAAGATGAGTCTCTTTATAAAGCATAGGAGATGTATAATGATCTTATTCGTCAGTATCCATATCATGACCTACAGGATTTTGTTGTCATCCATACTTTCTATGCTGGGTTGACTTTCTCTACAAAAGCAGCTCTTGATGCCGTAGCTGGCGGTACTTTGATAGCCAAGACTTCAATAGAGGCAAGGGTCTTAATTAATAAGGTGACTTCCAATATTTATCTGTGGCCAAGTGAGAGATCATCTTCAAGGAATCAAGCCGGGATTATAGAGCTTGATGCCATTTCTATGTTGACTGCCAAGTTTGATACTTTGGCTAAGACACTTGAAAAACTGAATGTCTATGCTATAAATACTCCAAAAGCAACTTGTGAAACATGTGGAGAAGGGCATTTGACTTCGGAATGCAATGTAGTGGAGACATATTTTCAAGACTTATCATTAGGGCAAGTGAATTATGTCCAAAATGGCAACTTCAAGGCTTAGGGGAATTCTTTCTCCAACTTGATGAGGATTAAAGGATGCAAACCCAAGTGCAGGTTATCTCAAGTAATAAATTTCTCAGGAGTCCGAGGTCGATCCACAGGGAATTGATGAAGAAAAATTCTTTGAGGTAAGGAAATACTTTGTCACAACAATAAAGATATTAGAACGTGTTCACAATTAAATTAAAGAACTTGCTTGGGTTAGGAGATCTACTTTTGGTAATAAATTAAGGACAAGATTAATTCTTTTTATAACTCAATTGAAATCCACGCATAACGGAGGTTCCAATCGGAAAATAAAACATTCAAAGTCCATTTAGAATTGTATATGTAGTTATATTATGGTTTCTTTAATTATTTACCAACACTTGTAAATGAGTTCAAGCATTCATTGTGCTAAACCATTTGTCTACAATGAATCAATAACTCTACTTTACAAGGAGGGTTTTTAAATTGATTGGAAACAAAATATAACACATATAATGATCATTTGATAATATATCATTTGAACACAAGAAAAAAATTAATCTTACCTTATTTTATTGCCAAAAGCTTCACCCCTTCACTCAAGCAAAATGAAAAATAATTATCCATGAGCAAGAAGAAAAAAAGAGAGAAGAAGAAGAAGAAGATCATAACTTCTATTCACAACAAAAGAAAATTACAACAAGTAAATAACATTATAACATGATCTTGATCTAAAACTAAGATTATCCTAATAGGTAGCCAAGACTACCTTTATAGAGTATTACAAGCAAAAGATGACAATGAGTGGGTAGATAATTAAGGGGTGGGTGGATGATTAAGGAGTAGGTGGATGATTGCAAAAAAAAAAAAATGCTTGTCTTCACTTGCATAAAATAATTTGGTGCCAAACTCGTGCTTGCTGACAGCTTCTCGGAAAGTGGCCTTCATGAAAGTTGTAGTCCTTTGTATTGGTTATCAAATGCCCACTTGAACCATCCAATTTGGTCTCCTACAGTGCAAGATATGACCCAATCATTGCAACTGCTCACGCCCAATTTTAACGCCTTTGTTCTGACTTGCAAGCCCAATATGACCTCAAAGACATCCTAACTGACTCTTGTATTCTTCATGAAAGTTGTAGATTTGGGTCTTAACTTTCAAATGACATTAGTTTCAGCTCAATGCATCTCATATAGCCCAAGTTATGCCCTGATTAGTGCACACTACTCGGATTCTAGTGACATAACTTGTTTTCTAAATTCTAGGCCCAATTAGCTCCACTATATGTCTGATTGGGACTTTGAACTCTCATCAAAGTTGTAGAAATTTCTGTCAACTTTCCTAGAAGGTAAAATTCATAATTTCTAGGCATCTAGAACTCAAGATATGGCCGAAATACAGAAACAGTGTAAAATCTCAATAATGTTGAAAAATATCAATTAAGCCTAATTTGAACCCAAACTTACAAATCATGACCAAGCTCAATCAATTAAGTACATGGAGAGTGTAAATGATTAAAAATGATGATTTATTAATGTATAAAATATGTGATTATCAAATTTCCCCCCAATTAGCTTTTTGCACTCCTGGGCAAAACACATAAGACCAAAGCTAGGAAACAAAGAAAAACATGACATACTCAAAAACTAAAAACTCTAAAAGACTCGATGAATCAAGAAGAGCAATAAAAAATTCAAGGGATCAAAGCATTCATAAGGTAATATTTCTTCACATCTCAACCAACAAACAAGGAAACTTTAGTTGAAAAGAATGAATCAAGAATGATAGAACCTCACAGAATTCACTCTCAATCTTTCAAGTGTTTAAAAGGTAAGTATTTCACTCTATTCAACCTATGAAAAATTGTACTACTATAAGCTTGCTTATCTTCTACTTCTTCACTACTCAAAACACATGCACACACAAATCATGAGGTCTTTATTCAAAGTTGTAATGGGATCAAGGTAAATGAGGGTGGTAATATGGATTTGACAAGTTAAAAACTAAAGAGAATAAAAGAGCATGAAAGCTGAGTTCAATTAACAAGCATGAAAGTTTATCCCCACTCCACCTAATATAAATTCCTTTTATATATTCTTTTCCCTTCCCTTTTTGCCTTGTTGACTTTTCTTTACACATTTGTTTTTTTTTAGATCAGAAATATACACACACATTTGTTTTTTCAATTAGCTACTTTTTTCTTTTTTACCAACCATTTTGCATACATCCCCACACTTGATCAAGAACTCATCTATTAACAAAGTCAATGCTCTCTTATTCACCAAATTCAGGTAAGAACATAATTTTTCATTTAAGGCGCACAATGAGTTAGAAACAAGGAATAGTCAAATAATCTTAAAGGGGTTAAGCAAGGGAAAATAGGCTATTTCCAATGCCTTATGTTAGCAGGAATCAGAGAATGTCCAAGAAGTCATAAGAGTGCTTGATATCATATTGAGATAATATGCTGCTAAGTAAGGCTGCCTATTTGGTTAAAGTAGCTATTTCAAGAAAAATGTCTCAATCATGTTTATGTATGCATATGAAAATGTAGCGTAAAAAAGAATCAAAGCAAGTTCTAGAGTAACAATTCTATGAGTGAAAATCACACAAGAAAAAAGAGAACGGTACAAATGTTCAAATCATTCAACAATAGGCTCAAAATCTCACAAGGCATATTTATATCATTCTCAATCTATCAATTCAACATCCATAACCAAGCATGTGAAATTTAAGACAGAGGACAATTTACGCTATGATCCAAGAATTCATTTGTTACTTCTACACAAAATAATTATTTTCTCAACTAAGATGCGTCTCAAGAGTAAAAAAAAAACACTCCTTACTTTGCCATCCTTAATTGGTTTTACTACGAGTAGGTTTATGACAATTATATCAATAAACATACTTCCCCAATTAAGATGTGTCTCAAGAGTAAAATTACTCTTGATTCTACCATCCTTAATTGGTTTAGTAAGTTGCTGACAATCAAGTCATACTTCCTAATATTTTTTTTTTGGGTCAACTATCCTTCCCCTTAACCAGATCACAACATCGTCCTCAATGTTAAAATATAGATGAGTAAAGGATAAAAGATATTATATGTTGTAGCAATTACTGAAAAAAAACCTGATACAAATTTAAACAGAAACAAAATACGATGAATGAAACCAAAAGTAAAGGAAGGTTATAGGTGAAATGTTAGATCAAACTTGCATTTCAAGCTGCTTCCCTCACTGCTTCCCTCACTGCTTCCTTTTGACTAATCTTTTTTTTTTGTTTTTTTTTAATTTTTTATATTTTGTTTTTTTTAATTTTTTTGACCTTCAAGAAAACCATCAGGGTAAAGAAGTCTAGAAATCCCTGAAGGACCTTGCTCAAAGGATCGTCTATCCAAAACCAAAATACAGCAAAATCATACAAAGATAAAAGAAATATAATAGCAAATAATGACATACATTTATGTACAATTTTCATGGCGTATCTTTATACTGCGCGTCATGAGTGTAGTAGTGACATATCTTTATATTGCGTGTCACCAGTGCAGTACACACTCACGCCTGTTTATTCGAAGAAAAGAAAAAGAAGAAACCATCGTGGGTTTCCATCCTAGGTCTGGAACCTGGAGAGCTCACACTTGGGTTCGTAACATCAACAAAGATGCTAAAATCTGAAACCCGTAATGTCCAAGATCCAGAACGTCCCATCCCAGGGCGCTGAGAGCCCCTTCTAATAAAAGAGAGGATCAAGCTCAGATGCCTCATACGCTTTGGCTGCCGCATGTTACTTCTCACTAATAACCAAAGTGGGACGCTTCTGCCTGTCCATCAACTCCACAGTGCATAGATGGTAAACATTGGGTTATGGAGTGTGGCTCTCTACAGAGTATGGTACATGAACCTTATTTAAGTACCAGCGTGCAAAGGTCCACCTAAGTCAATGACGGGTCAGCCAAAGGCTGAGGCTCCACAACTAATTAAAGTCATGGTACTCATTCCGGATCACCCTTATTCAATTTTTTTTTTAAAAGAAGAACAACAAGATAATATATGCATGTTGTTGTGATTGTAGCTCACATCTTCCTTTAGTTTTATATTCAGTAATGGCTTAAACGCCTTCTATGAGTCGAGGATAAGCTTCCCATCCAATTTTCTTATAAATTGGCAAATAGGGTCTTTTAGAGTCAGATTCCCAAGACTGTAATGTTTTTATTCGTCCTTGAAGAGATTCCACAAATTAAGAAGTTCACGATGCACAAATCCATAAGAATGCATCTCAAGAGTCAATAAGATATAATCTAATGACTCCTTACTCAGTCCATTCTTAATGAAGAATATTTTATCTTCTCGATTTGCGGAAACCATCCCCAAAAAACGACATCACTTGTTACAATTCCATCGTGTACATTTATGACAGACTTGTAACCTTTTTGCTCTTCTTATTTTAGAATACGAACTTCTGCTAAGACCTGGCATGTATGAGTCAAATGAAATTGAAGACTTACTTGTTAGTCGGACCTTTACTTCAATTATTCAGCGTACATCTTCCGGCATACCCTTGTGCATTAATAGTCTCAATCTTTCACATCTAGCTTTGTAGATTTTTGTCAGAGCATTTTGAAGGAGGGAAGGAAAATATTTTCTGAAATTTGAGAGAATGACATCCATTTTAAAGGAGAAGGATTCAGTTATTATGGGAAACTGAAAATAAATCAACTCGAGAGCCACAGAGTACCATTATCCACCACTTAATCGGGACTACAAAGAACTGCAAAAAGAAGACAACAAAATTAGAATAAATTCTATTCATAACAAGAATTAGAAAGAGAGATGAATTCTACCTCATCAACTTAGTTTTCTAGAAATGATTTGAGTCTTTGTCCATTGACTTCAAACACATTACCATTTCTAGGATTCTCAATGTCTATGGCCCCATGAGGATACACAATTTAACAACAAAAGGACCACTCCACCTAGATCTCAATTTACTAAGGAATAGGTGCAGATGAGAATTATAAAGCAGAACTTTTTAACCAATTTCAAAAGATTTTCTCAAAATTGACTTGTCATGAAAAACTTTTGCTCTAACTTTATAAATCTTTGAGTTTTCATATGCATCATTTCTCAATTCCTCAAGTTCATTTAATTACAATTTGCATATCTTGGAAGCATCATTAAGGTTTAGGTTGAAAGCTTTAATGGCCCAAAATGCTTTATGTTCTAATTCTACAGGCAAGTGACAAGGTTTTCCATAGACTAACCGATAGGGAGACATGCCCAATGATGTTTTGAAAGTAGTACGGTAAACCCAAAATGCATCGTTTAGTCTTAAAGACCAATCTTTACGATTTGGGTTAACCTTTTTTTTTTAAATTTGTTTAATCTCCCTATTTGCCAATTCAACCTGTTCATTTGTTTGAGGGTGATAAGGGGTAGCAATTTTGTGTGTAATACCATATTTTTTCATTAAAGATTCAAATGATTTATTGCAAAAATGTGTTCCCCCATCATTGATGATAGTTCGAGGGATTCCAAATCGACAAAAAATATTTTCTGTTAAAAATTTGAGAACAGTTTTATGATCATTGTGTCGGCATATAATTGACTCAATCCATTTGGAGACATGATCAATTGCAAGCAAAATATACACAAATCCAAATGAGGATGGAAATGGGCCTCTGAAATTAATTCTCCAACAATAAAAAATTTCAATGACAATGATAGGGTTTAGAGGCATCATGTTTCTTTTTGAAATGGAGCCCAATTTTTGACAGTTTTCACAACTTTTGCAAAAAGTATAGCAATCCTTAAATAAAGTGGGCCAATAAAATCCACATTACAAGATTTTCGTAGCTATTTTCTTTGAAGAAAAGTGACATTCACATGCTTTTAAGTGACAAAATTTAATGACACTGCCTACCTCACTATCGGGTACACATCTCCGAAAGATTTGGTCAGGACAATATTTGAACAAGTATAAATCATCCCAATAAAAAAATTATCACCTCTGTCAAAAATTTCCTTCTATCTTGGAACGTCCATTGAGGCGACATCTTTCCTATTACAAGAAAGTTGACTATGTTAGCAAACCATGGCTTGGAATTGACAGGAAATAAAAATTCATCAGGAAAATAATCATTGATGGGTGTGTTATCAAAAGGTGAACTTGTTGTAAGTCTGGATAAATGATCTGCGACAACATTTTCGGCTCCTTTCTTATCTTTTATTGTGATGTTGAATTCTTGAAGCAACAAAATTCATCGTATCAATCTTGATTTGGCATCCACTGGAAAGCTTTGCACTTCTCCAAAAAATGTGTACTTCACACTACAAAAAAACATGTAAATTATGGCAGTTTTAATATGGTAGTTCTAAAAAACTGTCGTAATATGCAGTATAATACGACAGTTACGCACCTGCCATTTTTTACAAGTAAAAAATGGCAGTTGAATGAATAAAATAGCAGTTTTAACTGCCGTTATTTTAATTTAAAATTTTATTTAAAATATTTTTAAAACAAATAAATTTTCACTTCCTTCTCAACAAAAAAAATTCTCTCACAAACTGCTATTTTCACTTCCCTCTCCCTCGTGCTCTCCCTCTCACTCTCACCCTGTCACTTTCACTTTCGCTCTCACTCTCACTGTCTCTATCTCTCGTGCTTTCTCTCTGACCCTCTCTCTCTCACTCTCTCACTCTCACTCTCTCACTCTCACTCTCACTCTCACTCAATGCCCAGATCTATTCAACCTCTGCATCTTCCCCAAAGCTGTCGCGCCGACACGAGCTCACAGGTGCCCAGATCTGTTCAACCTCTGCCTCTGCCCAAAGCCATCGCGCCAACATGCAAAGAAATCTGCTCTTTTTTTTGTCAATCTGCTGTGAGAGCTCTGGAATTGAAAGGTGCAGAACAAGGCCAACATCGATTTTGTGAAGCTCTGTGAGTCCCTTTATTCGGAGCACTGCGAGTCCTTTTGTTCAGGTGAGTCCCTTCTCTATCGATTTGGCAGAGCTCTATGAGTCCCTTTGTTCCATAAGTTCATTATAGTTCTTGCATTTTCAGATTGAAACACCTATGGTTTCTAATATTTGGATTATGAGATGTGTTTTTATGTAATATTTGGTGGTTGTTATTGTGCATTTTGATTTGAATACTGATGTGTGTGGTCTATTTTTTAGTTTTTGGTTTTGAAATTTTCAAAGTTCATTTTTGAAAAACACAATGGTGAACTAAAAAATGCAGGGTTTAAGTACGTGATGTGGGTAGGATTTAACTACGTGTCTAATATTCTAATATTTCCAGCCAAAATAGCTAGATCCTTTGTTGAAAATGTGCGTAACAGTTTTAAAGGATCTACTAAGTAGACTATGTCCTTTACATTTTTCAGAGAGGCAGGGTTGACCTGAGTAGTATATCACCTCCAGCAAAATAAAGTCCAACAACTCCTGACACCCAATTATTTTTTTCATAAAAATCTACAGGTCAAACTTCTAATGTGTTTTGTTTCATTAGCCGATTATTGAGACATAACACCTCCTGAACCCATAGATGGGTTTTGTAAAGAAACAACATGAGATAGAAAACCGAATACACTAAATTATAAGAATATTCTTTAGCTACTCTTTATTAAGTTTCATTGGTGCTTGAGCAAAAAGAGGGTATAAAGTAGAGCTAAATAAGTCAATAAATTTCACTGATTATATGTAGCCACCCCACTTTGGTATAAATCATACAAAATGAATGCCATTTAACTTTAATAACAATAAATAGTAATAGTTATTTTTAAATTGGGTCCCCAGAGTTCAAATTTAAAGTAGTTTTGCAGTTAGAGGCTTTGAAATAGTATTTTTTTGTTACATAGTGTTTTTCCTTTTTGATGAATTTTAAGGTGTTAATTTTGGGTTTTGTTATGGTATGATCATGTAGCCTTTCTCGCTTGATTCTTTTCCAGCAGTGTTATTTTTTTATGGTTGTGTGTCACTCCAACTATCTACCTGTTTTGTTGTTGAGTTATATTAATAGACTCAGATTCATGGTAAACTCTATATGTGGCAATACTATCCACCATTCAAAAGATAATTTAAAATTATAAATATGTGCATAGAATTCAGTGGTGGATATGTTGTCACATATAGGATTCACCATGAACCCAAGTTTAGTAACACAACTCTTGGTTGTCTCTTTCTAGTAGTGCCTATCTATTCCCAAAGTACATCTTTCTGGCCATGTTTTTCCTTCCTTGGCCATGCATTCTTCTAGTTTTCCAACCCCTTTTCCACTATGACTCTTTCAAGCAGTGCTGCTTTTTTAGGTTGTTGCTGTGTTGTCTCTCAAGCAGTGCCTGACTGCCAGTTCTTTTCAATTGTATTATGGTTCAAATCTTGTTTCTGAAGGCCATTACAAGCTGTAACAGAGTCCACCATGTTTTTAAGTTTTTTTGGTCATGTGAGTTTGTGTGTTTTTCCTTCATCTCGAGGAGAAGTTTCACAATATTAGTGTATCCTATGTTAGAAATTATTATTGTTTTAAGTATATTGTGTTAGTACAATGTGAATGTTATTGGGCAGGGCTTGTATTAGTTATATTGTAAGACAGGCCAGAACCGAAACCACCGCATTCAAATCATATCTCTATGACAAAGTATTTTTTGGGGTTCAAAAATGAATTTCCATAGGGGTTGTGATTGAAAAGAATGTAGACAGATGCAACGTGTTTCTAATTTCTCATACCTTCATCTATCTCAATTTCTAATCTTTCTAGAACTGCAAATAGGTGCAACAACATCAACACTTTTAGTGAATCTTGTTCCATCGTTAACCAGTCCATGGTTTAATTTGGTAAACTCTATCCATTCTATTGTGGATGAATTGATGATGAAATCTTTACCTATTACTAAAGGTACTGTTGTATGTGGTAAAAGAAAATTATAAAATTGCTGTTGAATGGGATAATAAGATCATTTGTGAGAAATTGTGTATATGTAGTGTTTGACAAAATGATAGAGAAGGATATCATCATAGGACTGGAATATATGGTTTTCTTTGGCTTCTTGGTTGGTGCAGTTTCGTGGATATTGAGATTTATGTGTCCCTTTAGCTTTTAGGTAGGTATTACTAAGAAATTGGTTGGAGCAATATAGTTCGAAAGGTACTTAGATGACATGGAGCCCAAAATTTGTCAATTCTTTACTACTAAGTCAGAATATGGTGTTACTTTTCATGTTCTCTCCTTTCCCACAATTTCCCATGCCACCACTGCCCACAACCATCATAAGCCTCACAAGGCAAAGTTCAAGTCCTAAGTCCTCAATTTCTCCTTGCCAGTTCCTATAGAAAACTATTACTTTTGAATCTCTATGAATGTGTTAAAGTAGCACTTGATACTACATTACAAGCTATAGGACAATACTGCAATCAATCACCGTCTTTGCACCTTGGATGGTGTGTCAACATTGGTGATGTTGGAGTGATGAGTTTGCAACATAGGTGTCCTGATCTTGGAATATTTGACAGTGTGATTGAAGTAATGATAGTGTGCTTGCTAGATGGACCCACGTTTTGTTCTTCACGATACCTTAAAGTGAAGAACATCAACTATGACTGTAGCCTTAAAGTGAGCTGTATGAGGTGGGTCCTCAGTTTTACTTATAAAAATAGGTGGATCAAGATTGTTCCTTTGAGCATAGGTTTGAACCTGGCTTTTGCATAGACGATCCATATCTGGAGGAATGATTTGATTGTTGAGTGTTGGATAAATGTTAAAATGGAAAACAGTCAATTGGAATGAAAAAGAGACAGCACCGAAAAATTTGAAGCAATCATAACAAAACTGTCAAAGATTTACAAGTACAATAGTGAATAAAATGAAAGAAAGTTATTCCTCTGAAAGTTCCACCAGAATATAATAAAATATGTGTTAAGTAAGTTAATATGTGTTGTATATAGATGCAGGAGCTGACGTAATAGTTGATGACTCTGAAAGTTAGGGATGTGTTTGTTCCTTGAGACACAGATAATGACATTTGAAATTCTGACCAGAAATTTGGAGAGAAACATAAGCAAATTGCAGTTGAAATAAACATATAGACAAAAATGCATTGCATACATTTTACATTTGTTGAGCGAAAAAAATCCAAAAGCAACTGTACCGTAGTATTTGACTTGGAAAGATGATATTTAACATGATCAAGTAAACTTAAGGAAAAGTACGTAGAACTACAATTTCAAAAATGGTCTGGGATCTATATGACACTGTCACTTTCCTAATTTAAATTCCTAGAGTGATTCCAGACAGTTTCAATGACTATATTCTACTAATAAGGGAAGGCAATCAGGTGTTTGGAGAGGTATAAAATATCTTGTCCGTTAGCATGACAATATGAATTAAAAAAGAACAAAGTGCAATGCACGAGATACTTGCTAGTATGACATTATGTTTAAATTGCAAGAATTCTTAGTTGTTCTGTTCTGGTTCTCCCTATAAGACTACCTCCATATAAGGCTAGGCCCAAATTCAACTAACTTGTCCGTTTGTTTCTTTATTTACTTCTAATCTTAAGGTAGTTTGTTCTTCTAGGTGTTCTTCAAATTCTTCTTTAAAATTTATAATTATTTCTATGCTTCTTTCTATGCAAAAAGCATACTAAACTTTAAAATTAAACAAATATATGTAAAGTACTATGCTTTCAATTATTCATTCATCATATCTAAAGCCATTCTAAGCTATAAAACATAAATCAGAGGCCCACTATGGATAGAAAAAATAATGTTGTGTTAAGATTGGAGTATTACGTGGGCATCAAATGCTCATCAAATAACGTAGAAAGAGGCTTAACAGCTCTAAAACCAGATTAGTTTTTGGACACTTCTATGAATGAACGCATCTGATCTGAATGTAGTTTTAATCAGACACACTGATTTAAAGCTGCCTCAATTAAGTGCTTATGTTCTACTTAGTACAAGCAACCTCAAATTCCCTTTTTCAACTTTTCTTCTTATGTGCTTTTTTTAACTGGACCTCCATTACTTTAGACCAAGTTTGAATGTTATGTAGTGTAGTGGTAACTGATAATGTTATACAGATCAAGTACTTGTATGTTGACATCAAGTCATTCTTAGGAAAAGTGTGTACAATAAATCAATACTTACATAGAAAAATAAAAAGTGACTAACAAATAACCAACTTGATTCAGCAAACCAATTTAACTAACTTCTAATTAACAGTAAACACATGCTAACCATGGTAACATCTTAAGTTCAAGTTGTAGTAATAATCTTCTGCAATACTTGAAAAGATAAAATAATCACTTCGAGAAAGCAATTTTTTTTTTTTAAAAAACAGAAAGCGAATTCAGATGAAATTCTTCTGCCATTGTTTCACTTTGCTGGCTACAGTTTTTCATTCTTTCTTAGTTGAGACAATTTCTATCGTTTTATCATATTGAACAATTGCCAAACCTTTCAATCTTCTCTAAAATGTTAGCTTCAATTTATGATTGTTTTCTGGACAAGCAAATAGCTTGGAGACCATCTTTCATTGAGCTTAACATTATTTTCAGGCTTAATTTCCCACCATCAAGGTTTTTGGGTCTGTGATCAAGCAGTGAGAGAAGGCCAGGCCACAGGTTCAGTTGCACCCACTTATATCTAATAAAATCATATTACCTATTCAGGTATCTAGTCTAGTCTAGCAATAAAAGTAGGGCCCAAAGGCTCTAAACAAAGAATTAGGCCTTACTATATGATTTATTTTTATAAAAGCTTCCAAAAAAATTGAGTTGTTCTACACAGAAGCCAAACCTGAAGTGGTTGAGAAACGATTTCTCTTATATGCAGCACTTTAGAAGTACATTTTATTTTATTATACTGTTATCTTCTTTTCTCATATATCACCATTTAAATTTGCACCATTGTATTAATTTTAAATTGTAATATTAAATTTTCCTTTCTAGTCATGCCGATGGATAAGTCTTGGATTAGTAAACCATAGAACACAACTGAATATGCAGTTGGGTTAAGCAAGTTTTTGGATTTTGCATTTCAACATCAGTCTATTGATAGGTGTAAAATTAAGTGTCCATGTTCAAAGTGTGGTTTTAAGAAGTGGCAAACAAGAGAAATAGTTCAAGAACACCTAACTTTACGACCTTTTCCAGAAAATTACAAAGTTTGGTATTGGCATGGTGAAGAATCAAATGTAATTCAGTCTGAGGCTTTTGAAGGCACACATGTCATGGAGGACACTTTTCAACCCCAAAATCCAATGGAAACCATGATCAATGATGCATTTGGGTTCACTAGGCACAATTTTAATGAACCTAGTGTGTCTTCTGAGGCTGTTAATAGAGAAGGGACATTAAATGAAGGGCATAATGAAGTGCATAATGAAGATAATGTAGAGTTTTACGAGTTGCTCAAAGACGGTAATCAAGAATTGTATGAAGGGTGTACGAAGTATTCGAAATTGTCTTTTCTGGTAAAATTGTATCATATTAAATGTTTGTGTAGAATGAGTGACAAAGCTATGACTATGATTCTGGAATTGTTAAAAGATGCATTTGAAGATGCCAAGATTCCTGTTTCATTCTATGAGGCCAAGAAAATCATCAACAAACTTGGTCTTAATTATACCAAGATACCTGCTTGCCCAAATGATTGTATGTTATATTGGGGGGATGATGAACACTTAGAAGAATGTAGAAGATGCAAGGAATCTAAGTGGAAGGATAAT
This sequence comes from Ormosia emarginata, assembly GCA_029884605.1. Lineage (NCBI taxonomy): Eukaryota > Viridiplantae > Streptophyta > Magnoliopsida > Fabales > Fabaceae > Ormosia > Ormosia emarginata. Next base: position 982,642 of record JAQQTP010000023.1, read on the forward strand.
AAGAAAAAGAAGAAGCAACCTGTAAAGATTTTGCGTTACTTTCCAATAAAGCCAAGGTTACAAAGATTGTTTATATGTTCTAAGACTGCTAAGTCTATGACTTGGCATGTGTCGGAGGATAACCAAGATGGATTGATGAGGCATCCTAGAGATTCGAAGGCTTGGAAAAGATTCGACTTTATTCATTCTGAATTTGCCGTTGATCCTTGAAATGTATGACTTGGCTTAGCTAGTGATGGTTTTAACCCTTTTGGAACCATGAGTACAAACCATAGCATTTGGCCAGTAGTTCTTATCCCATACAATCGCCCTCCTTGGGAGTGTATGAAGTAAACTTCATTCATCCTCTCAATAATCATTCCAGGAAAACAAATGCCAGGGAATAACATAGATGTGTACTTACAACCTCTTATCAAAGATTTGAGGGATTTGTGGTATGATGGAGTGCAAACATTAGATTCTTCAAAGAATGAAATGTTTAGAATGCGAGCAGCTCTGATGTGGACAATTAGTGACTTCCCTGGGCTTGGTACCTTATCTGGGTGGAACACACACTGGCCTTGCTTGCCCCACGTATAACTTTGACACAGATTCTTGTAGACTGAAACATAGTAGAAAGTGGTGTTTTATGGGTCATCGTCGTTTTCTAGAAAAAAGGACATAAATTTAGGAATGGGAGTGGTTTTTGGAAAAGAGCACTCTGGCAAAGGGAGGATAATTACTCTGAAATTTCTCCAAATGATGCTGTTGGTGTGGTTTTTGGAAAAGAGCACTCTGGCAGTGTTCGAGGATTAGGAATGAGAGTGGTTCCTACCATTGCATTCAAGCATACTACCACACGGCTTGGAGTTATGAACTCAAGTTCATCTAGTGCTAACACATCCTCTCCTGACTTACGACACAAGGTGGTGACTATGGAATCATAATTACAAGCATCGTATGCATACATTGCTATGAAGGAAGGAGGAAGGCTCCCTGAGGAGTTAGTTAGCTTATTTCAAAATCCTACACCACATGTATCTCATCTTTACATCTTTTCTTGTTCTATTCAAATAAATTGTTTGATCTGCCTGAATATGGTTGAATTGGGGTTTTGTTCTTATTATGTTATAGTTGAAGAGTTGGAAAACTGATTTGCTTACTAGTTGAGTTTGTGGGTTGTGTTTTTAGTAGAATTATATGATGCAAGCATGCTTAAGTAACTTTTTTGCATGTTGTTTTTGAACTTATTTTGTTTGCTCAGTAACTCTACTTATATCTTTTGCTATTGTTTTTGTTGTGGTTTTCTGGTAAATCAAGAAGTTGTTGATCTCTTATAATGCTGTTTATTATTAAAAGTAGAATGCACATGTGATATTTTTATTCACCATGTGAAATTATTTACCCTCAACAATGCACATCATTGAAACCCAAATTGTCTTAAGGCCACACTAATTTGAGTGTGATATTTCTTTCCTTTTCTTCTAATATTTTTGGTGGCTAATTAACTAAGTGATTAACTTACAAGAAACTCAATAGAAGAAATATTAAAAGTTATTTTATACTTTGTTATTTTTGCCTTTCCTATAAAATCAAGCAGTAACCATAAAGAAATAATGCAAGAATTTGGTTAGCAGCCCATCAGACATTGTAATAATTGAATGCAAGTTTGGTATGGAGTCCGCACTTTCAATTTTTACAATGATATGTATATCAGCACCAATAGTGAGTAGGAAACTTATCATATTTCAAAATATGTAGCAAAACTAATTATATGTACTATTTAGAAAAAATATATTTTTCCAAAAGTATTTTAGATATTTACTTTTCAAATAATTATTTAGTTCATGAATTACTTGTACATCCTTAACAAAGGAAACAACATAGAAGCCAACTTTGTTATCCACTCCAAATTTGATTTCGTCCCAATCTTTCTCTACAGCAAATCAATATGAAAATCTTGTCAATGGGAAACCACCATAATGTCAATCCCCACCTAGTATCCAAACACACACAGAGGCATGCAAAAAGAGATAGAAACTAATAGAAAATTATTGAGAATAGGAATAATAACCCAAAATCTTACAAGTGATGGAAGGCAATGTTGTACTCTTTCCTCCAACATTCCAATGTTGCCTTGAGTTCTCTTCCATCAATAACTTCATGTTTCTCAGCAAAATCAAGGCCCATTTGTCAGTACTTAGTAAATGTTTTCTTAAATGTGAAGCTAATAAATAGATGAACAATTTTGGGACTCTCTTTTAGAAAGATCCAAATAGAAAATGAAGAAGGATATGATACAACATATTCAACCCATATACTGAAAAAAAACAAGGGTAAATAATATTTAAACAATCAACTTTTTATTTCCTAGACATTGATTATATTCCTAATCTTTATTTGTAATAATATTAAAAAAAAATGCCTAAGGCTTCATTCAAATGCTCTGACAACAAAAATAACTAGTCCATCAGTATTATTGCATCAAAATGCTACACATTTTCATGAAGAATACCTATTGTCTTTTCCTCTGGGAGAAAGCAGCATTATAGTTGGTTACCTCATAAATTATGCTAGAAGTTATTTCCATAAACTGTTTATTATTGATGAACTCTTTATGAAGTTTTGATTAATCTCAAATATAATTTTGTCCTTCTTGTAGGTACCAGATGAAGGTAGCGGGGCTCTATCGCCTAATGACCTAAGAAGATCATGCAATGGAAGTAACACTCATCAATCAGTGGATATTTCAAGTCCTCATTAATTAATTTACTATTTGTTTGACTTATATGTAATTTGGAGTTATTTGACTTGTGTATTTATGTTACTATTTAGGATGTTATTTCTCAAAACGTTGATGACTTATAATTTGCAGTTATTAAGCTATTGTACTCATGTTAAATTTGATATTTAGTAAATTAAATTAATGAGTATTTCTTTTTACAATTTATTAAGCAAAATTATTATATTTATATTTGTAAATTTTAACAAACAAGAATTGTCATAATAAACATGAAAACTACCCTAATTAGATGTAAATATGGAAATTAGTTGGTAATTTTTTATGTGGATTACGACAGTCTTAAATTGCTGCAATTATCTATAAATTACGGCAATTCAAACTGCCGTAATTAACTGCAATTACGGAATTCCATCAGTAATTTTTGAAGTGTATTATGGCAGTCAAAACTGCCATAATTCTCAGTATATTACAGTAGTCAAAACTGCCATAATTCTCAATAAATTACGGCAGTTTCGACTGCCGTAATTCTTAATAAATTATGGCAGTCGAAACTGCCATAATTTATTGAGAATTACAGCAGTCAAAATTGCCATAATTTACTGAGAATTATGGTAGTCGAAACTGCCATAATTTACTGAGAATTATGGCAATTTAACTGTCATTTTATACTCAATTAAATCGTAATTTTTTAGGTAAATTACGGCAGTTTGAACTACCGTTTTACGCAACACAGAACTGCCATTTTATACATGGTAAATTGTGGTGGTTATCGTGGTGGTTAATGGGAAACTGCCGTATTATACCAAATGACAATGAAAATTATGTCAGTTGTGGAAATTGCCACTAACGCGAAAAAGGGGGTTAAAACCGCCGTAATATGCAAAAAAAATTATCGTAATTTATCTAATTTTTTGTAGTGTCAACCCAGCAAGTAACGACTTCAATTCCAGTGTGGGTACTTCTTCATGGGTATTATCATTCATAAGTTTTAGTTCTTCAAATCTAGGTTTCATCCCTTGTACTCCATTTCCTGTGTAGAATTAATGAAAGAGCATATTTCAAAAATATCACCATCTAATTGCATGCCTGAATCAAACGAATTGACTGAACAAATTTGTTGCGACCGGGAACGCAGCGGGAGCGGTGAAAAATAAAAATTTAGGAGTCGCCGCCAATTTTATTTTCTTATTAGGAAAAATTGGAAAAACTTAAGAAAGATGGTCTACATTCAAAAATTCAGGTTCGGGAGTCTAATTATGCATGGGGAAGGGTGAAGATTTAACCTTACAGTACCCCTAATACATCCGTCCTAAGAGGGTTACCTTAAATCAGTTGTGTAAATTTTTATAACTCTTAAAAATATTTATTTTACCCATTTATTAAAAGATAAACTAAACAAACAAATAAATTATGAAAATTTAATTTTGGCTCGACAGAATAAAAATCCTGCTCCTACACATCCTCGGGTGCAATGAGGAATTCAAAGTCACGTCGTTCTTTAGAAAAAACGATTGTGAGTTGGTTATTTTTTAATTTTGAAAAGATTTTTTTTATTTTAAGAATTCATTTGATTTTTATTTTTTGTTTTAAGAAAAGAATCATCAAGCTGTAACAACTCAGATGATTTTAAAAGCTGTAAGATTAACAAGCTGTCACAACTCAGTTAATCCCATTTTATTCTTTCTTAACAAGACTCAAATATTTTATTTTTATATTTGTTAAAAAAATGAATCATCAAGCTGTCACAACTTAAATGATTTCAAAAGTCACATGATTAACAAGCTGTCACAACTCAGCTAATCCCATTTTATTAAACTTTCATTTGTAAAATTAATGCAAGATCATTATTTAAGATACAGATAAATAATGTAATAAACACACCAATTTAAAAAGAACAAAATTCAATAAGTCAATAAAACAAAACATTTTGTTTTTTTTTGTTTCTATCTTCAGCCATTCAAACTTTAACCCAAATCATGTGACAAAAAAAACGTTAACATTTTTTAATTTTTTTATTATTTTCTTTACTAAAAAAAAAAACAAACAAACCTATCCCTAAAATAAGCCCATGATTTTTTTGACAAATCCTAACCCACTAATTTATTTAGTTCTGGGCCAACTAAAGTGCTACTAGCCCAAAGAACATAAATCTCACAACAACTTAAAACTAAGCTGAATAAACAAAAGGAGATAAATAATAAAGTAATAAAAAAAGAAAATAAACTAGAACAGATTGATAATGGAATGAAAAAAAAAAGAAAAGAATTAAAGCAAAGGGATGACTCTCGTTTGGAGAGACCATCAATAGAAAAAGAACCACAAAATGTGGTTATGGCAAACAAGCAATAGGGGCGACTATGGCTGAGCTTGCAGCGGCGGCGTGGTGGTTCGTGGTGGCATGGTTGGGTGCGCAAGGGGTGAACGAAGGAATGGTGGTTGACGGCGACATGGTTGGGTGCACAAAGGGTTTGGGTGGTCAGATCTAGTCGTTTGGCTATGGTTGAGCTTGCAGTGGCGGCGTGGAGGTTCGTAGTATGTTGAGGTTTCCGTGGAATGGGAAGTGGGGTGGTTGTGCGTGGCTAGGATGAGCCTGAGGTCTCGGATTTGGGGGTTGCGGGCTTCGTGGTGGACCGTGGTGGCTGCCATGGTGGACAGTGGGTTGCTTGGAGGTTTTGGCGTGCTGGGGTGGCTGTTTGTGGTGCCTTCGTGGGGCGTTCACAACTGTGGTGGAGGCTGTTTGGACGGCTGGTGGAGGCTGGGCTCCATGGATGTTCGAAGTGAGGGTTGCGGGCTGTGGTAGAGGTACGTCAACATGTCCACAATTTAGAGTTTACCAGCCACAGGAAAATATCGCATCTTCCCGGCTCCGCTCAGTGCACACGTAAAACGAAAGATATATTAAAATATTCATCATTTCTGAAAAATTCCTAAAGAATTCACATAAATCACAAATATTAGAAAATGATTATTTATGATAAAATAAATGATTTCCGGAGCGTTACATTGACATCTACAGGTCTCTGCTCAATGTGCACGTAAAACGAGGAATATAGTAAAATATTCGACGTATCCGAAAAATTTCAAAAAAATTACTAAAAATCAAGAATATTATAAAATGATCATTTATGATTAAACAAACACTTTTTGGGGGTGTTATAACACTCCCCCACTAAAAAGGAATTTCGTCCTCGAAATTTACGTACCTCAGAATAATTGTGGGAGTTGCCCCCTCATTTTGTCTTCCAGCTCCCAAGTTGCATCACTAGTTGCTTTATTCCAGATTACCTTTACCAATGAAATTTCCTTGCCTCTAAGTTGCTTTATCCATCGATCCTCGATTCTCGCAAGAGGCGTCTCATAGGTCAAGTTCTCTTTTAATTGTACTATGTCTGGTGCTATGACATGACTCGGGTCAGGTAAATATTTACGCAGTTGCAACACACGAAAGACATTGTGTAGGTTGGAAAGAAAGGGGGGTAAGGCTATCTGATAGGCTACTGGACCTATCCGGTGAAGAATTTGGTAAGGTCCAAGGAATTTTGGAGTGAGTTTTCTAGATTTCAAAGCCCGGCCGACCCCAATCGTAGGTGTGACTTTCAAGAATACATGCTCATTTTCCTCAAATTCGAGAGGCTTTCTCCTTCTATTCACATAACTCTTTTGCCGGCTCAGAGCAGTCCTCATTTTCTCTTGAATCATTTTGACCTTCTCAGTGGTCTGCTGAATAATATCAGGTCCAATCGTGAGACGCTCACCATCTTGGTACCAACACAATGATGTCTGACACCGTCGTCCATATAGAGCTTCATAGGGCGCCATCCCTATACGTGAATGGTAACTATTGTAATAGGTGAATTATATCAATGGCAGGACTTTATCCCAACTTCCAGTCTGTTCTATAGTACAAGCTCTAAGCAAATCTTCTAAAGTTAGATCGTTCCTTCTGATTGACCATTGGTTTGTGGGTGGTACGCCGAACATAGACGTAACTTCGTCCCCAATGATGCCTGTAGACTCTGCCAGAATTTCGAAGTAAATCTTGGATCCCTATCCGAAACAATGCTCGTAGGCATACCATGCAGTCTAACGATCTCTTCAATATACAATTGGGTCAGCTTCTCCAGACTGTACCTTATATTGATTGGGAGAAAATAGGCTGACTTTGTGAGTTGATCCACTATTACCCAGATCGAGTCGTGTCTTTTCTTTGTCCTTGGCAAACCCACAACGAAATCCATTGCAATGTTGTCCCATTTTCATTCAGGAATAGACAATGGTTGCAGCAATGCTGCAGGTCTTTGATGTTCCACTTTGGCTTTCTGACAAACTAGACAAGTCGATATACATCTAGTGACGTCACTCTTCATTCTATGCCACCAGAACAACTTCTTCAAGTCTTGGTACATCTTCGTTATGCCTGGGGTGCATATTCAGCTTGCTTGTGTGAACATGATCCACAATATACCTTTTAAGCTCTTGGTCACGGGGAATACAGACTCTACCCGGAATCTCAGAATTCTATATGTTCCTTCATTAAATCCCGTTTCTTTGCCTTGCCTCATCAGCTCTCTGGCTTCTTGCAAGAATTCATCGACCTTCTGCTTTTCCCGTATGTCATCCATTAGCTCACTTGAGATGGTGACCATATTCATACAGATCCTTCCAGGTTTTAACTCTACAGATGTCCAAACATCGCTGAACTATTCTATGAGATCTCTTTCCTTGATCATCAGGGCAGAAAGACTGATAGTCTTTCTACTCAAGGCGTCTGCCACGACATTCGCTTTGCCAGGGTGATACAATAGATGAAAATCATAGTCTTTCAGGAATTCTAGCCATCTCCGCTGCCTCATGTTCAGCTCCTTCTTTGTCCTTAGCAAACCCACAACGAAATCCATTGCAATGCTGTCCCATTTCCATTCAGGAATAGACAATGGTTGCAGCAATCCTGCAGGTCTTTGATGTTCCACTTTGGCTTTCTGAAAAACTAGACAAGTCGATACGCATCTAGTGACGTCACTCTTCATTCCGTGCCACCAGAACAACTTCTTCAAGTCTTGGTACATCTTCGTTATGCTTGGGTGCATATTCAGCTTGCTTGTGTGAGCATGATCCACAATATACCTTTTAAGCTCTTGGTCACGGGGAATACAGACTCTACCCCGGAATCTCAGAATTCCATCCGTTCCTTCCTCAAATTCCATTTCTTTGCCTTGCCTCATCAGCTCTCTCGCTTCTTGCAAGAATTCATCAACCTTCTGCTTTTCCCGTATGTCATCCATTAGCTCACTTGAGATGGTGACCATATTCATACAGATCCTTCCGGGTTTCAACTCTACAGATGACCAAACATCTCTGAACTGTTCTATGAGATCTCTTTCCTTGATCATCAGGGCAGAAACACTGATAGTCTTTCTAATCAAGGCATCTTCCACGACATTCACTTTGCCAAGGTGATACAATAGCTAAAAATCATAGTCTTTTAGGAATTCTAGCCATCTCCACTGCCTTATGTTTAACTCCTTCTGATCGTACAAATACTTCAAGCTCTTGTGATCACTGAAGATGTTGAATGTCGCTCCATAGAGGAAATGCCTCCATATTTTCAGAGCAAATACCACAGCTGCTAGTTCCAAATCATGTGTCGGGTAGTTCTTTTCATGCACTCGCAACTATCGCGAAGTATAAGCTACCACTCTTCTGTGTTGCATAAGAACAGATCCCAATCCTTGGTATGAAGCGTCATAGTACATCTCAAATGGCTCGTTCGGATCAGGTAGCACTAATACTGGTCAAGTGGTTAGCCGTTCCTTCAACTCTTGGAAACTTTGCTCGCAGCTATCAGTCCATTCAAAAGCCTGGTTCTTCCTTGTCAACTGAGTGAGCGGTCCAACAATTTTGGAAAACCCTTCTATGAAGTTTCTGTAATATCCGGCTAAACCCACGAAGTTACGAATCTCCATCACTGATTTCGGCCTTTCCCATTGTAGCACTGCCTCCACTTTTGATGGATCCACTGCAATCCCGTCTTTTGAGATCACATGGCCTAAAAACTTAACCTCATCTAGCCAAAATTCACACTTCGACAGCTTGGCATACAGTTCCTTCTCCTTTAGGATCTGGAGAACTATGATAAGGTGTCCAGTATGATCCTCTTGATTCTGGGAATATATCAAGATATCGTCGATGAAGACGGCAACAAACTTGTCTAAATACGGACGAAAGATCCTACTCATGTAATCCATGAAGATAGTAGGTGCATTCGTCACACCAAACGACATCACAAGGTATTCGTAATGGCCATATCGGGTACGAAAAGCAGTCTTGGGCACATCCTCCGTTTTCACTCTTATCTGATGGTATCCCGATCTCAGATCGATCTTTGAAAACACCGTTGCTCCCTTCAGTTGGTCCATTAAGTCATCGATTCTTGGGAGTGGATACTTGTTCATGATCGTCAGCTTGTTTAACTGCCTATAGTCCACACACAATCTTGAGGTACCGTCCTTCTTCTGAACCAACAACACTGGTGCTCCCCAGGGCGATACACTCGGTCTGACGAACTATTTCTCCAAAAGCTCCTCTAGCTGTTTCTTAAGTTCTGCCAATTCTGTTGGCGACATCCGATAAGGTGCTATAGACACGGGACCAGCTCCCGGTACAAGGTCAATAGCAAATTCTATCTCGCGTGTCAGTGGCAAACCAAGTACATCTTAGGGAAAGACTTCAGAAAACTCCTTCACTACTGAATAGTACTCAGATCAGCCTCGCTTTCAATTTTCAAAGAAGACAGTAGCATGTATCCTTGAGCTCCTTCTTTCAAGAAAGCTCGCACTTGGTTGGCCGTCAAGTATCTAGAATCTTCATTCACAGGGAAAACTATGGTTTTTCTAGAGGTAACCAGTCCATCCCTAAGATTATATCTAGTTATGAAAGAGGTAAACAGATCAAGTTGACAGAAAAGATTCGACCTTCGACAATTAGGAGACACTTCAAACAGACTGTGGTAGTAACTACTGGTTTGTTAGTAGGGGTTGAGACAGTCAAATCAAAAGGTAGGGTAGACATTGGTAAGTCAAGTCGTAGCACACAGTCATATGATATGAAAGAATGGGTTGCCCCAGAGTCATACTGTACTTTTAAAAGATTACCTTCTATGGTGCCTTCCCCTTGAATCAAGTCTTCGGATTCGGAGGCTTCAGCTCTGCTCATGGTGTAGACTCGACCTTCAGCTTGCGGTTTCTTGGCTCGAATTGCATTGAATGAAGGTTCAGCCTTTGTCTGGTCGCAATCTCTGGACACGTGGCCCAGTTTGCCACATCTGAAACAAATGATTCCCTTGATTGTGCACTCTCTCATGGGATGATTGACGAGCGCCGAACTCAGTCAAAGTTATAACCGAAGTTATTACCTAAGCTTGTAGTATAGTGAACAACACCGGATTGTCTCCTCAAGGATCGTAAATACAATTTGATCAAATTAAGTTAAGTTAGAAAAGTGGGGTTTTGATGGTTCAAGGATCACAGTGACAAGATTTAAAGAGAAATAACAATTAGAAGAACAATCAATTTAGAAATCTATCAGAGATTGGGTAGATTCAATCATAAACCTTTCAACAAACACTTGAAACACGTTTGAATGGTTAACTTGGATCTAACCGAGATCTCAACATCAGATCCAGAATTCATACTAGACAATCGTCCAGAATTCAATTGACAAGTGATAAACACAAATCTGCAATCGCACCATTCATGTAGATATATGTCAATTTAAGCACCAAATTCAATTAACCTAAGCACCAATCAGTAACCTAACCTCTTCAATTACGTGATTAGTTTAGATCAATCAGTTCTAAGTTTCATCAAAACTCTCAATCTTCAGTTATGTGATTAATTCAGATCAATCAGTTCTAAGTTTTATCACAAATCTTAATCTTAAATCAAGATCAAATCCGATCAAACATGAACAGAATCACCATTCATGCATTCAAGATCAAGAAGAAGAAGAAGAAGAAGAAGAAGAAGAAGAAGAAGAAGAGAAGAGGAATTCAACTACAAATCAAATACATTACAGAACTAAGGTCTCAAGAATCCAAACCACAATCTCTTCAAGAGTCTTGAATTGACTAAAAGTAACTTAGCCCTCCATTACAATGAAAGAAATCATCAAAAGATACAAGAACTATGAAAAACTACGTAAAAAAAGAAGAAAAATTGAAGGAAGGAAGGAGTGGAGGAGTGGAGGAGAGGAGGAAAGGAGGAGAAGCCCAGTCCCAAACTAAGACTAACACCCTCCTTAAATATATGAATGCAAAGCTCCTATAATACAATACATATTTTCATCCTCCACCTACTCCATTATTAAAGTGGTTCAACCACCTTCTCCATTATGTCCACCAACTCCATCATTAAAGTGGTTCAACCACCAACTCCATCATTAAAGCATGTTCAACCACCAACTCCATCATGTCCACCAACTCCATTATTAAAGTATGTTCAACCACCAACTCCATCATGTCCACCAACTCCATTATTAAAGTGGTTCAACCACCAACTCCATCATTAAAGCATGTTCAACCACCAACTCCATCATTAAAGCATGTCTCCCACCTTCTCCATTATGTCCACCTACTCCATCATGTCCACCAACTCCATCATTAAAGTGGTTCAACCACTTTTGCTAATAATTCTTCCACCTAATTTCCACTTTTCTGCCTTCTCTTTAGTCTGGATTTCTGTCACAACTTCAAATTAATCTTAATCCCATCAGATAGCCTTTGAAATAAGCTTTCCAAGGAGTGCTCATATGCTTAATTTGGGCTTGAAATGAGTGAGATATGCCCAAAATGGTGAAGGTATGTCCAGAAATTCGTAACAGCACCGCTAGACCAACTTCAAGGCTGATTTTGACCACTTAAATGCCCGAATCTTCCAATTTGACATTTCACAAAACTTGTAGATCTTTTTCTCATCTTTCCTAGCATATAAAGAACATAAAAATCAGAGATCTACAACTCAAGTTATGGCTAAAATACTTAATCAATGTAAATATGCATTAAAATCCGAAAATTAATGATTAAATTGCTTTAAAGCCCAATTCATCTCAATGATTAAAATAGGTGCTAAGATCACTTAATTACAACCTAGACATTATTAATAAGGTAATTATGTAGATAATTAATACGTTAAAAATCGTAATTATCAATGATCGTTCCCACACTTTAGGTATCTAGAGGGATACGCCACATTCTGACCAGTCCGGTTCCTGGTAGAATCTCCACCAGAACTTTCACCAGTTTGTTGCTGACTTCCCATTGGTCGGGAATATGGCTTCTTTTGGAAGCGGTTTGAACTATTGCCTCCACTTCTTTGGAGCCTTGCAGGCCCAAAATTCTTGCTCCTCGAATCTCTAGCTTGATCCAAAGCCTCCACTTCACAATATGTGTCCAACAGCTCCGAGAACACTTTAATTTTCAGGGTGATAACAGCCTTCTTCACCTCGTACCTCAGTCCTTCAGTGAACTTCTGACACTTCCAAGATTCATTTGTTTGATGCTGATAATGCGTTGAGAACTTCTCCAAGTTCTCAACTTTGGCCGCATATTCACTAACGGTCATGTTCCCCTGCCTCTGGCTGAGGAACTTCATCTCTTTCGCATGTCCCGCGCTTGTAGGAAAGTACTTATCCAAGAATTTGTCCTAGAACAAGTCCCACGTGATGTCACATTCTTCGGCCTCCAATACTCTCTGAGTTCCATTCCACCAATCTTCGGCATTGCCGACAAGCATGAAGGTTGCATAGTTCACCTTCTTGTTTTCAACGCAATTCATACCACGGAAAACTTTCTCCAGTTCTTTGATCCACAAACTAGCTTTGTCCGGATCGAATTCTTCTTTGAATTGTGGAGGGTTATGGTGACGAAATTCCGCCAAGTTCTGCGCATCGGCAGTCGCTTCGAGCTATTGTGCAGCTCTCTCTTCTTGCTGAGCAGCACGTTCATTCTGTTGTGCAATGACTTCCGCCATCCTCTGCATTGCCTCTATAGCAGCTGCCATATCTCCGCCTCTTGCCATCTCGCTTTCTCTTAAATCAGATTAACTGAAAAACATAAGGAAAGTTAGATGTATCCATTCAGAACACCAATCACAGAGATTCACACAGCACAAACAAGACAAACTCACACACAAGACCCAAAGAAACACAAACTGGGGCTCTGATACTAACTTAATGTAACGCCCCTTTTTGGGAGGGAACGCCACATTGTCAAATAAAAGAAAATGTGGAAAATAAAATTTATGAAATTAAGAGCCGGTTCATTCTAATTAAGATTAATTTGTTTGATTCATTAGTACGTGAGTAAAATTGTGGTGTATATATATATATATATATATATATATATATATATATATATATATATATATATTGTTAATCGATAAAACGTTGCAACGAAATGTAAATAACAATACGAGTAAGACAGAGGGTAAAACTTACATCCGAACAACATGCATATATATATATATATATATAGATATATAGATAGATAGATAGATAGATAGATAGATAGATAGATATCAAATGTGTTTTAGATACAAGCCTGGAATTCCCAAAAAGCAAAACTATACCTGCCCAAAGGATCATACATATACATCCCCAAGATATCAGAATATACAACCCACCAAAAATGAAACATCAGGCTCCCAAAATAAAACACTGGCAGCCATCAACAGCTACCAGTAATATCAGTCCCTCAGATGAGGAGGGACCGTGTCGGGATCCTCTGCGGGGTCCTCCTCATCTGAGGAAACCTCCATAGGAACCACAGAGTCCGAGCAGTGGAATAAAAAAAGTTCTCCTGTGGGGTGTAGTAGCGGTCACCCCACATCTCCCGGATGGGCAGATAAAACTCCAAACGTAGGCTAATGCAGTAGGTAAGGGTCAGCGTCTCATGACGTCTCCAGGCCAAAGAGATCGATACGTCACCAAGGTAGACACAACGATCGGAACTCAGGTTAATGTGCCAGCACTCTGGCCCCCCAAGGAAGGTCAAATGCACATCACCTAGAAATCCGTGCATACGTGCCTCCATGCTCCTCAGTAGGTACTAATCGCGATCAGGCCAGAAGCTGGGGCAATCGGGAGCTCTAACCTCCTTGTCGTCGTCTTCGATAGTCACAATCCACGTACAATAGCAAATAATAGAAATACAGGAAAGAGGTAAGACATCCTACCATCATTACCAATTATAGCAGCCAGAAACCAATATGGCGCAACGCACCCAGATAACATCTCAAAGACAATAATAATAATGATAGACAGTAAACACATCAGTAAACAGGTAAACAGTTCCACACAATCATTCATCATAATAATAAATAAATAGTTCAAATCTACATAAAGCAGTAATTATCAGATGGTATGACATCTCATGATGCATATGCGCACAGTACCCAAATTCCTACTCCATGGAGCTAGACACAAACAGTCGGAGAGAAAGATCAGGAGACACATCTGCAACTCGGCTGCAGAGGCCAAAGTGCTATAACTCAAAAGTTTCCACGTGCACATTCAGGCAGTGTACAGACAATCTACGCTAGATCACGATATAGGACAGTGTCTCGGTCCAGATCGTTGGTGAGTTTGCATCGATTTGCCCCACGGACAGGAGAGCTACCAACTGCCCATTGCGAGGTACCCGCACCCCGACGCCCCCAAGGTCGTAACATGACCTACACTAGTCTACTTGCACCCGCACTAAGTTGTGTTCAATCTCCTAGGCAACTTGGCCTTAACAACAGTCCAAAGGATATTCACAATGCATAAAGACTCTATGCATGAACATGTATGATCATCATTACGCATTATTTCCCAATATGCCGCAATTGGCCAAAGAGAGTATCACTACATCATTGGTCACTCACATGGACCCACAATATCATAATATTGACATTAAATAGAGTAATACATTTTTAGGGTCTATTATGAATTCTTACTTAAAATTAGTCTTCCTTACAAAGTTTGTCTCTACTTGAATTCTCATAATTAGCTAAGTTTTTCTAATGTAATTTATTCTCATATACTTTGAAGGTTATTCTAAGATCTCAAAGCCTCACACTCTCTTGTACTTGCCCCTAATAAAATTACCTTAAGTTTTATGACAAGTTTCATTCTTGGTTCTTTAGAATTTATGAATCTCAAAGTATATCTAATTCTTCCAATTTGCTAAGTTTCTAACCTATTACCTAAGATTTAACCATTTAATTATCTAAGTTCCAAGGTTACCAAAATTGCATAATTTAGCCCCAAAAAGGCCCTAGAGGCCGTGGCCTCCCTAGGGAATTATGGTCCCAATTTTTCCATTCCATTGATTGTACATTACACACTTGATTAATTAAGTCATTCACTTGTTATAATTTGTTCACAAAGAACTCATATTTTTAGCCCCAAAACTGTGGCCACCCAAGGGAAAATCCCACATCCATTTCTTCCATTACATGTTTTCCAATCCATTCCAATATACCAATATACATCAACAATCAATCAAATAGCATAAACCAAGTACAACCAACATGCAAACACACTAATCATACAATCAAAGAATAACCCTCAATAGGGTTTTCTCACAATCAACCACAAACAAGGTTCCTAAATGCTAATAGAGGTTGAGGAGGAGTGTCTTCCTCTTACCAAAGTGAAGAAAACAAGAGAAGCCTTCAAGATACTCCTTGTAATTTTCGGATTGGGCACCACCAAGAACCCTAGAATTTCAACTTCATCAAAATAGCACCAATGCTTGAAAAAAAAAGCATGGATGGTCACCAAGAGGACCATAAAAATGAAAATGAGAAAAGAAAGTGAAGATGAAGAAGCTTACCCAAAAACCCTAAGCTTGAAGCTTGAAGAAGATGGTGAAAATGGTGGATTTTCAAAGAGCCACAAGCAAGAAAAGTGTTTAGGAGATGAAGAGGATTAAGAAAATGGGGTTGGATGAAATTTTTGTGATGGATGAGGGGGGAGAGAGCTGCTGGCCATGGAGCTCCTAGAGAGAAGGAGGAGAAAATCTAAAATGAAGAAGAAATGAAAGTAGAGAGAGAAGGTGCATTAGGTGAAATTTTGAAATTATGTATTATGGTTAATTAAGTGAAACAAAACAATTTCCCCCCCCAAAATTAGTGCTCCAGTCGTGCATGAAGAGAGAGAAGAGGGAGATGGCTTCTTGCATTGGGAAAGAGGGAAAGGAAATTTCCTAGAAGCTTCCTCCAAGCTTACAAGGGAAGTTTTGCATGTTTCACGATAAAGTGAAAGTACTGTAGTCTCCTAATTGGGTACACTAACACAGATAAATATTTACACTATCAGTATTATTTTTCCCCCAGTGTAGAAGAGTCACACATGATGAAAATAATATTTTATTGTTCATCAGATGATTTTACGATACCGTGATTTAATTTATCGTGTAAAACGTCAAAAAACATAAACCCCGTAAATTGTGCATGGCCTCGGGTTTAGTAAGATCCCCCGTCGACATGTCCACAATTTAAAGTTTACTAGCCACAGGAAAATATCGCATCTTCCCGGCTCTGCTCAGCGCGTACCAAAACGAGAAATATATTAAAATATTCATCATTTCTCAAAAATTCTGAAAGAATTCACATAAATCACAAATATTAGAAAATGATTATTTATGATAAAATAAATGATTTTCGGAGCGTTACACTGACATCTGCAGGTCTCTGCTCAGTGTGCACGCAAAATGAGAAATATATAAGAATATTCAGTGTATCTGGAAAATTCCAGAAAAATTTATAAAAATCAAGAATATTATAAAATGATCATGTATGATTAAACAAACACTTTTTGGGGTGTTACAATACTCCCCCACTAAAAAGGAATTTCATCCTCGAAATTTACGTACCTCAGAATAATTGTGGGTGTTGCTCCCTCATTTTGTCTTCCAGCTCCCAAGTTGCATCACCAGTTGCTTCATTCCAGATCACCTTTACTAATGAAATTTCCTTGCCTCAAAGTTGCTTTATCCGTCGATCCTCGATTCTCGTAGAAGGCGTCTCATAGGTTAAGTTCTCTTTTAATTGTACTATGTCCGGTGCTATGACATGACTCGGGTGAGGTAAATATTTACGCAGTTGTGACACATGGAAGACATTGTGTAGGTTGAAAAGAAAGGGGGGTAAGGCTATCTGGTAAGCTACTGGACCTATCCGGCGAAGAATTTGGTAAGGTCCAAGGAATTTTGGAGTGAGTTTTCTAGATTTCAAAGCCCGGTTGACCCCAGTCGTAGGTATGACTTTCAAGAATGCATGCTCACCTTCCTCAAATTCGAGAGGCTTTCTTCTTCTATCCGCATAACTCTTTTGCCGTCTCAGAGCAGTCCTCATCTTCTCTTGAATCATTTTGACCTTCTCAGTGGTCTGCTGAATAATATCCGGTCCAATCGTGAGACGTTCACCATCTTGGTACCAACATAATGGTGTCCGACATCGTCGTCCATATAGAGCTTCATAGGGTGCTATTCCTATACTTGAATGGTAACTGTTGTTGTAGGTGAATTCTATCAATGGCAGGACTTCATCCCAACTTTCAGTCTGTTCTATAGTACAAGCTCTAAGCATATCTTCTAAAGTTGGATCGTTCTTTCTGATTGACCATCGGTTTATGGGTGGTACGCCGAACTTAGACGTAACTTCGTCTCCAATGATGCCTGTAGACTTTGCTAGAATTTCGAAGTAAATCTCGGATCCCTATCCGAAATAATGCTCGTAGGCATACCATGCAGTCTAACGATCTCTCCAATATACAATTGGGTCAGCTTCTCCAGACTGTACCTTATATTGATCGGGAGAAAATGGGCTGACTTTGTGAGTCGATCCACTATTACCCAGATCGAGTCGTGTCCTTTCTTTGTCCTTGGCAAACCCATAACGAAATCCATTGCAATGCTGTCCTATTTTCATTCAGGAATAGACAATGGTTGCAGCAATGCCGCAGGTCTTTGATGTGTCACTTTGGCTTTCTGACAAACTAGACAAGTCGATATACATCTAGTGACGTCACTCTTCATTCTATGCCACCAGAACAACTTCTTCAAGTCTTGGTACATCTTCGTTATGCCTGGGGTGCATATTCAGCTTGCTTGTGTGAGCATGATCCACAATATACCTTTTAAGCTCTTGGTCACGGGGAATACAGACTCTACCCGGAATCTCAGAATTCCATCCGTTCCTTCATTAAATCCCATTTCTTTGCCTTGCCTCATCAGCTCTCTTGCTTCTTGCAAGAATTCATCGACCTTCTGCTTTTCCTGTATGTCATCCATTAGCTCACTTGAGATGGTGACCATATTCATACAGATCCTTCCAGGTTTTAACTCTACAGATGACCAAACATCTCTGAACTATTCTATGAGATCTCTTTCCTTGATCATCAGGGCAGAAACACTGATAGTCTTTCTACTCAAGGCGTCTGCCATGACATTTGCTTTGCCAGGGTGATACAATAGATGAAAATCATAGTCTTTCAGGAATTCTAGCCATCTCCGCTGCCTCATGTTCAGCTCCTTCTGATCATACAAATACTTCAAGCTCTTGTGATCACTGAAAATGTTGAATGTCGCTCCATAGAGGAAATGCCTCCATATTTTCAGAGCAAACACCACAGCTACTAGTTCCAAAGCATGTGTCGGGTCATTCTTTTCATGCACTCGCAACTGTTGTGAAGCATAAGCTACCACTCTTCTGTGTTGCATAAGAACAGATCCCAATCCTTGGTATGAAGCGTCACAGTACATCTCAAATGGCTCGTTCGGATCAGGTAGCACTAATACAAGTGAAGTGGTTAGTCGTTCCTTCAACTCTTGGAAACTTTGCTCGCAGCTATCACTCCACTCAAAAGCCTGGTTCTTCCTTGTTAGCTGAGTGAGCGGTCTAGCAATTTTGGAAAACCCTTCTATGAAGCTTCTGTAATATCCGGGCGAAACCCACGAAGTTACGAATCTCCATCACTGACTTCGGCCTTTCCCATTGTAGCACTGTCTCCACTTTCGATGGATCCACTGCAATCCCATCTTTTGAGATCACATGACCTAAAAACTTAACCTCATCTAGCCAAAATTCACACTTCGACAGCTTGGCGTATAGTTCCTTCTCCTTTATGATCTGGAGAACTATGATAAGGTGTCCAGTATGATCCTCTTGATTCTGGGAATATATCAAGATATCGTCGATGAAGACGACAACAAACTTGTCTAAATACGGACGAAAGATCCTATTCATGTAATCCATGAAGATAGTAAGTGCATTCGTCACACCAAACGGCATCACAAGGTATTCGTAATGGTCATATCGGGTACGAAAAGTAGTCTTGGGCACATCCTCCATTTTCACTCTTATCTGATGGTATCCTGATCTCAGATCGATCTTTGAAAACACCGCTGCTCCCTTCAGTTGGTCCATTAAGTCATCGATTCTTGGGAGTGGATACTTGTTCATGATCGTCAGGTTGTTTAACTGCTTATAGTCCATACACAATCTTGAGGTACTGTCCTTCTTCTGAACCAACAACACTGGTGCTCCCCAGGGCGATACACTCGGTCTGACGAACTATTTCTCCAAAAGCTCCTCTAGCTGTTTCTTAAGTTCTGCCAATTCTGTTGGCGACATCCGATAAGGTGCTATAGACATGGGACTAGCTCCTGGTACAAGGTCAATAGCAAATTCTATCTCACGTGTCGGTGGTGAACCAGGTACATCTTCGGGAAAGACTTCAGAAAACTCCTTCACTACTGGAATAGTACTCAGATCAGCCTCGCTCTCAATTTTCAAAGAAGACAGTAGCATGTATCCTTGAGCTCCTTCTTTCAAGAAAGCTCGCACTTGGTTGGCCGTCAAGTATCTAGAATCTTCATCCACAGGGAAAACTATGGTTTTTCTTGAGCAATCTAATAGAACATGGTTGGAAGACAACCAGTCCATCCCTAAGATTATATCTAGTTGTGAAAGAGGTAAACAGATCAAGTCGACGGAAAAGATTCGACCTTCAACAATTAGGGGACACTTCAAACAGACTGTGGTAGTAACTACTGGTTTGTCAGTAGGGGTTGAGATAGTCAAATCAAAAGGTAGGGTAGATATTGGTAAGTCAAGTCATAGCACACAGTCATATAATATGAAATAATGGGTTGCCCAAGAGTCATACAGTACTTTTAAAAGATTACCTTCTATGGTGCCTTCCCCTTGAATCAAGTCTTCGGATTCCGAGGCTTCAGCTCCGCTCATGGTGTAGACTCGACCTCCAGCTTGCGGTTTCTTGGCTCGAGTTGCATTGACCAAAGGTTCAGCCTTTATTTGGTCACAATCTCTAGACACGTGGCCCAGTTTGCCATATCTGAAGGAAATGATTCCCTTGATTATGCACTCTCTCGTGGGATGATCTTTCCTACACTTTAGGTATCTAGAGGGATACGCCACATTCTGACCAGTCCGGTTCCTGGTAGAACCACCACCAGAACTTTCACCAGTTTGTTGTTGACTTCCCATTGGTTGGGAAGAGGGCTTCTTTTGGAAGCGGTTTGAACTATTGCCTCCACTTCTTTGGAGCCTTGCAGGCCCAAAATTCTTGCTCCTCGAATCTCTAGCTTGTTCCAAAGCCTCCACTTCACAATATGTGTCTAACAGCTCCGAGAACACTTTAATTTTCAGGGTGATAACAGCCTTCTTCACCTCGTACCTCAGTCCTTCAGTGAACTTCTGACACTTCCAAGATTCATTTGTTTGATGCTGATAATGCGTTGAGAACTTCTCCAAGTTCTCAACTTTGGCCACATATTCACTAACGGTTATGTTCCCCTGCCTCTGGCTGAGGAACTTCATCTATTTCGCATGTCCCGCGCTTGCAGGAAAGTACTTATCCAAGAATTTGTCCTTGAACAAGTCCCACGTGATGTCACGTTCCTCGGCCTCCAATACTCTCTGAGTTCCATTCCACCAATCTTCGGCATTGCTGACAAGCATGATGGTTGCATAGTACACCTTCTTGTTTTCAGCGCAATTCATACCACGGAAAACTTTCTCCAGTTCTTTGATCCACAAACTAGCTTTGTTCAGATTGAATTCTCCTTTGAATTGTTGAGGGTTGTGGCGACGAAATTCCGCCAAGTTCTACGCATCGACAGTCGCTTCGAGTTGTTGTGCAGCTCTCTCTTGTTGCTGAGTAGCACATTCATTCTGTTGTGCGATGACTTCCGCCATCCTCTGTATTGCCTCTATAGTAGCTGCCATATCTCCGCCTATTGCCATCTCGCTTTCTCTTAAATCAGATTAACTGAAAAAGATAAGGAAAGTCAGATGTATCCATTCAGAACACCAATCACAGAGATTCACACAGCACAAACAAGACAGACTCACACACAAGACCCAAAGAAACACAAACTGGGGCTCTGATACCAACTTAATGTAACACCCCTTTTTGGGAGGGAACGTCACATTGTCAAATAAAAGAAAATGCGAAAAATAAAATTTATGAAATTAAGACCCGGTTCATTCTAATTAAGATTAATTTGTTTGATTCATTAGTACGTGAGTAAAATAGTAGTATATATATATATATATATATATATATATTTTGTTAATTGATAAAATGTTGCAACGAAATGTAAATAACAATACAGAGTAAGACAGAGGGTAAAACTTACATCTGAACAACATGCATATATATATATAGATATCAAATGTGTTTTAGATACAAGCCTAGAATTCTTAAAAAGCAAAACTATACCTGCCTAAAGGATCATACATATACATCCGCAAGATATCAGAATATACAACCCACTAAAAATGAAACATCAGGCCCCAAAAATAAAACACTAGCAGCCATCAGCAGCTACCAGTAATGTCAGTCCCTCAGATGAGGAGGGACCGTGTCGGGATCCTCTGCGGGGTCCTCCTCATCCGAAGAAACCTCCATTGGAACCACAGAGCCATGGGGAGGAGCCTGAGCAGTGGAATCAAGAGAGTCCTCCTGCGGGGTGTAGTAGCGGTCACCCTATATCTCCCGGATGGGAAGATAAAACTCCAAACGTAGGCTAATGCAGTAGGTAAGGATCGGCGTCTCATGACGTCTCCAGGCCAAAGAGATCGATACGTCACCAAGGCAGACACAGTGGTCGGAACTCAGGTTAATGTGCCAGCACTCCAGCCTAACAAGGAAGGTCAAACACACATCACCCAGAAATCCGCGCATACGTGCCTCCATGCTCCTCAGTAGGTACTAATCGCGATCAGGCCAGTAGCCGGGGAAATCGGGAGCTTCAACCTCCTTGCCGTCGTCTTTGATAGTCACAATCTACGTACAACAGCAAATAATAGAAATACAGGAAAGAGGTAAGACATCCTACCATCATTACTAATTATAGCAGCCAAAAACTAATACTGCGCAACGCTCCCATATAGCATCTCAAAGACAATAATAATAATGATAGACAGTAAACACATCAGTAAATAGGTAAACAGTTCCACGCAGTCATTCATCATAATAATAAATAAACAGTTCAAATCCACATAAAGCAGTAATTATTAGATGGTATGACATCTCATGATGCATATGCGCACAGTACCCAAATTCTTACTCCATGGAGCTAGACACAAACAGTCGGAGAGAAAGATCAGGAGACACTCTGCAACTCGACTGCCGAGGCCAAAGTGCTATAACTCAACAGTTTTCACGTGCACATTCAGGCATTGTACAGACAGTCTACGCTAGATCACGATATAAGACAGTGTCTCGGTCCGGATCGTCAGTGCATTTGCTTCGGGTTGCCTCATGGACAGGAGAGCTACCAACTGCCCAATGCGAGGTACCCGCACCCCGACACCCCCAAGGTCATAACATGACCTACACTAGTCTACTCGCACCCGCACTAAGGTGTGTTCAATCTCCTAGGCAACTTAGCCTGAACAACAGTCCAAAGGACATTCACAATGCATAAAGACTCTATGCATGAACATGTATGATCATCATTACGCATTATTTCGCAATATGCCGCAATTGGCCAAAGAGAGTATCAATACATCATTGGTCACTCACATGGACCCACAATATCATAATATTGACATTAAATAGAGTAATACATTTTTAGGGTCTATTATGAATTCTTACTTAAAATTAGTCTTCCTTACAAAGTTGGTCTCTACTTGAATTCTCATAATTAGCTAAGTTTTTCTAATGTAATTTATTCTCATACACTTAGAAGGTTATTCTAAGATCTCAAATTTTCACACTCTCTTGTTCTTGCCACTAATAAAATTACCTTAAGTTTTATGACAAGTTTCATTCTTGGTTCTTTAGAATTTATGAATCTCAAAGTATATCTAATTCTTCCAATTTGCTAAGTTTCTAACCTATTACCTAAGATTTAACCATTTAATTATCTAAGTTCCAAGGTTACCAAAATTGCATAATTTAGCCCCAAAAAGGCCCTAGAGGCCGTGACCTCCCTAGGGAATTATGGTCCCAATTTTTCCATTCCATTGATTATATATTACACACTTGATTAATTAAGTCATTCACTTGTTATAATTTGTTCACAAAGAACTCATATTTTTAGCCCCAAAACTGTGGCCACCCAAGGGAAAATCCCACATCAATTTCTTCCATTACATGTCTTCCAATCCATTCCAATATACCAATATACATCAACAATCAATCAAATAGAATAAACCAAGTACAACTAACATGCAAGCACACTAATCATACAATCAAAGAATAACTCTCAATAGGGTTTTCTCACAATCAACCACAAACAAGGTTCCTAAATGCTAATAGAGGTTGAGGAGGAGTGTCTTCCTCATACCAAAGTGAAGAAAACAAGAGAAGCCTTTAAGATACTCCTTGCAATTTTCGGATTGGGCACCACCAAGAACCCTAGAATTTCAACTTCATCAAAATAGCACCAATGCTTGAAAAACAAAGCATGGATGGTCACCAAGAGGACCATAAAAATGAAAATGAGAAAAGAAAGTGAAGGATGAAGAAGCTTACCCAAAAACCCTAAGCTTGAAGCTTGAAGAAGATGGTGAAAATGGTAGATTTTCAAAGAGCCACAAGCAAGAAAAGTATTTAGGAGATGGAGAGGATTAAGAAAATGGGGTTGGATGAAATTTTTGTGATGGATGAGGGGGGAGAGGGCTGCTGGCCGTGGAGCTCCTAGAGAGAAGGAGGAGAAAATCTAAAATGAAGAAGAAAGTGAAAGTAGAGAGAGAAGGTGCATTAGGTGAAATTTTGAAATTATGTATTATGGTTAATTAAGTGAAACAAAACAATTTTCCTCCCCAAAATTGGTGCTCCAGTCGTGCTTGAAGAGAGAGAAGAGGGAGATGGCTTCTTGCATTGGGAAAGAGGGAAAAGAAATTTCCTAGAAGCTTCCTCCAAGCTTACAAGGGAAGTTTCGGACGTTTCACGATAAAGTAAAAGTAAGGTTATCTCCTTATTGGGCACACTAACATAGATGAATATTTATACTGTCAGTATTATTTTTTTCCCTAGTGTAGAAGAGTCACAGATGATGAAAATAATATTTTATTGTTCATCGAATGATTTTACGATACCGCGATTTAATTTATCGGGTAAAACCTCAAAAAATGTAAACCTCATAAATTGTGCCCTGCCTCGGGTTTAGTAAGATCCCCCGTTGACATATCTACAATTTAGAGTTTCCCAGCCACAGGAAAATATCACATCTTCCTGGCTCCGCTCAGCGCGCATGTAAAACGAGAAATGTATTAAAATATTCGTCGTTTTCGAAAAATTCTGAAAGAATTCACATAAATAAAAAATATTAGAAAATAATTATTTATGATAAAATAAATGATTGTCGGAGCGTTACACTGACATTTGCAGGTCTCTGCTCAGTGTTATGTAAAACGAGGAATATATTAAAATATTCGATGTATCTGAAAAAATTCCAAAAAAATTTGTAAAAATCAAGAATATTATAAAATGATCATTTATGATTAAACAAACACTTTTTGGGGTATTACAATAACTCTATGAAATAGAGTTATTACGCAAGATTTTTCTAATGCATTTATAGGCTAGTTCCTTGAGTTTTATCATGTTTTCATTCAATCCTTGATAAAAAAAAATGTATAAGAATGTTGGTTCATACATCTGCATAAATTGAAATGCACACACTCACTTTTCCTGTAAATGATTGATTAATTTGGTTTTTGCTAATTTCAGGAGCTTTAGAAGCGGCAAGAGAGCTTAAGGGAGCTTAAGGGAGCAAGATGGATGAAAGTATGAGCTAACAATGAAGCAAAGTGGAGATCAAAGCAGTGGGGGCATTTCTAAAAATTAGAAACCCTTGTGTCTACATAAGTGTCGTGGCTCAAATTTAGTGAAGTGCCAGGGCACTAATTTAGGAAAGTGTCGCAGCACTCCTGGAAAGAAAACAAAGTTACGTAGCCAATGAAATTGGAGGGGCATTTTGGGCATGAGGGATGTTTTGGAAATTGAGGAGGAGGACCTAAATTTGCAGGAGTGCGGCGCAGAAAAGGAGCTTTTGATCTTTTATCCTTAGTATTCTGGGGGGAGAGAAAAGAGGAAGGGAACATCTTGGAGGAGAGCATTTGGGGAGATGAAAAGCTAGAGAGACTAGACATAGCACCTTTCTTTCATCGTGGAACCTAGTTTCTTCTACATCTTCTCTTTATTTTTCTTTTATCATGACTATGTTGCTCTCTCTTGACTTTGTTTACATTGAAACCATGATGTTCTAATTTTCTTTTCTAAGGTTCTAATGGATCTTATTATGTAAGTTGAATTGATTGTAATCATTTTCTACTCTTGAGATGATTTTAGTTATGAATTCCTAATTTTATGCTTAATGCTCACAATTGATTGCCCATTATTTGTGTTGTTTTGGTGAACCCTTTGAACTAGACATAGTGATTTGGATGTTGGACCATAAGATTAGGAATTGCATGTTTAATTATATTCAATTGTATGGATGAATTAATTAGCTAATAGGATAAAAGTATACCTATTGGTCATGCATAGCAGGTGTTTGATATTTTTTCTCAATGCATGGGATTTTGTCAATTCATAGAGAAATATAGTGTTTTGATTAAAGCCTATAGGTTTACAAGGCCATCGAAAGAGGTTTGTAAATGCTTGAACACATTGGCTAACATAATCAATTTGTTGATCAAGAGTAATGAAATGATTACATGAAATCAAATGAAATAATAAGTGAAGTTAGACCCTAGATTCTCAAACCATTGTTCCTTCTCTACTTATTTTTATTCTATTTTAGAATTGTTATTTTAATTCATTTTACTTCTTAATCACTCAATTCAACTCGATTGCTTGGAATATAGAACAAGTTGTAATTGGTTAATACTTGACATAGTTTTTTAACATAGTCCTCGTGGGAACGATACTCGAATATTCACTCTTATTACTTGTCGATACGTGCGCTTGCGTAGTATGGCAAACGGGCAACAAGGTTCACATGCAAATCTTCTCCCCTACGCTTGTTTCTAATTGGCTTAACCAAGCCTTAGTCACTTGTTCATGAAGGTTCTAACCTAATGGTGGTCATAGGATGCTTCCCATTGAGTTTCTATGTACACTTAAGCTAACTTAGTTAGGATAATTAGTTCTATTGCTAACTAAATAGTTTTCTATACTTGAATCAAATATTCTAGAAAACCCTAGACTCCTCCAAAACTGTGTGGCATTTAGGGAACTAACTAGGTTTACTTCCATTTAGTTACTTCCTATGCTTCTTAGAATAACCAAGTTAGATTTAGGCTAACTTAGTTAGTTTTCTAGTTACATTACTAACTAGTTAGTTACCTTGATGTTAGTCATCCATTCTTGAACATTGTAGAAGCTTCTTGTAACTAGAAACCCTAAGGAATAACAAACTAAGTTTCCATCCTATTTGGTTACTACATAGAACATAAACTAACCTAGTTAAGTCACTGGTTACCAAGTAACTAGTCCAACCACTTAATTTGACTACATCTCATTGGTTTAGAAAGTCCTAGCCACTAATGTTGACTAGTTTCTATTGGTTTAGAGATTTTCAAGTATGAAATGTTGACTTGGTTCCTATTGGTCCATTATCAGTAAGTCTTAAAGGCTTTATCAGTTCCTATTGTCCACTGGACAGAGGCTACTGCTCATAAGTCAGTAGGTATCGTCCACTGGATAATAAAATAATAATAAAAATATAAAATTTTTTTATTACACTGATAAATTCTAAAAATTAAAAAATTAGGACACACATATCTCAGAATTGGGTTTAGTAAGATCCCCCGGCTCCGAATAAATGCGTAAAGATTTTTTCCGGCCAGAAAATTATTATTTTACTGACACGTAGCAAATCTCTCAAAACAATCAAATACAATCACGGAATAGTCAAAATAATTTTATAACACTCATAAATCACAAAACAGTACAATTTCATTGTTACAGTGATAATGGCTAATTTTGGGGATGTTACATGCACTGCGACGCCAGTAATAGAACATGGATTCTGCAGAATCTGGGTACTATTCCATTGGAACAAGTTCTGGATTTTGGCCACTCCAAATTAGTTTCTAGGTGATTTAAGGTCCTTAACAAGTTCATTAACACTTAGGAATCATTAATCACAAACAAAAACCTCCAATTTGGATCCAAAGACTAAAATCATCATCCATGACCTAACTTTTTCCACTTTTAGCATCAAAGGTCCAAATGACAAATTCTAAGCTTCTAACTCAAACGCATTCCATGAACAAATCATAAACATCCAAAGAGACTCATTCAAGCAAGAAAAACTATTCAAACAACTCTAAAACCCAAAATGACCTATTAAGCACCAAGTGTTCTTCAATGGTGAAAATGGAAGTAAAGAGTTAAGAAGAACACAATAACCCCTACCTCTTGGACCAAAGATGGTGAAGATGATGAAGCCTTAGCTTTCCCATTCCTTTTCCTATCCTCCTCTTTCTCCTTCCTTGCTTGATTCTCTTTTTCCTCTCCTTTAGAAGCTATAACCGTGAAAGAAGTTGAGAGAAAAGGGTGAAAATAGTGAGATAAAATATCTTATTTTAGCCTTAAAATATCAAGCCTACCGTAAGAAATTTTGGTCACTTAAGTGACCATGTGTTAATTCTTGATCTGCTAAGAACACTTAGATTTCACCAAATCTAGTTTTCCTAAAGCCAACAAGTTTAAAATAAATCACTGAATTCTTCAAAAATCTTGTTGCACAAAAACCACCATTTTCCATATCAGCTGCTAGTTAATCCGATATTAAAACACACAACCAGTATGCTTAAAAATACCAAACTAGCTCCGATAAACCTCAAATTTTAACTATACCTTTTTCAACACAATTGTGACTTAGAAACAAGTTCTCCACACTTATTTCCATTAACTAAGTAGTTTAAGTCAATTACGGGGCTAATAACACCTATATATCACTCATAATACTACAACAAAATGACTAAACGAGCTTAGAAAGCCACAAAACTCATCAGACATGTTAAGAAAGTATTAGGCTACCTCAGTAACCATTTACAAACCTAACATGTTTTCCTGGGTGTTACAGTTTGGGTCGATTAAGCCTTTCAAGCTTATCGTACAAGAGTATATCCATAGGTCCCCTTTGAAGCTTATTAAATATTCAGCCTTGTATGTTTTTCAACCACCCTCATATTGCCTACCATGTTAACCATTCTCATGCATGTGAAAGCATTGCATTTTCATCCTACCATCAATGTTTATTGAGTACATAAGATGTTATTTCTTGAAGTAAGTCCAGTGACTAGGGAATTAATGCATGTTCAATACAATATGAGCTTGAAGGAACCATATGCAGTAGAAGAAAAAACATTGCTTTGTTAAAAAAATGAAAAAAAAATAACAAGCAAATGAATGAAATAAGGGAAAATACAATAAGCATTGAATGATTCTGGAGAGTTTTATTCTTTTATTTTTGAATACTCGCTGAGTTCACTTAGAGGCTCAAGTCTTGAAATTTCATGTTTATGATTCTCAATGTTTATACTGAATCCTTTCCCTTTTTGTTCTTCTGCCCATAACCATTAGTCTTACATTACAAGCTGTTGAAATCCGTTTTGATCCTCAATAATGTGTGATTTACATTAGTAGAGAGAAAGTTTAAAGACAATCTTGTGGATTATATGATTCATATACATGTATGCTCGTAAACTTATCCAGATGAGTATGACTTGAATATGATAAGTTTAGCTTGCAAGATTGTGGGAGATGTGATTTGCATAGAAGGAAACCTTGAATGTTAGCATACTAAGGATTGTGTATGTGTGGAGTTGATTGTGATGCATTAGCATTCTTTGAGGGCTTATACAATTATTATACAATGGTTGTGGTTTAAGTGAAAATTGAATTCATAATAGTTATGAATGTTGAGCATGATCCATCAACGCAAGTGTATTTAATCATACTTTGTTTTACTAAAGGATTAGCAAAAATTTAGCCTTGAGGTGTGATAACTCCATAAAAAGTAGTTATTTATGCTCTTTATTTATGTTCTATAGATAGTTTAGTCCTTGTTCTTATGCATAAATGGAAGATTTTAGGCTCATATTCATCTAATTCAATTTTGATATCTTTCTATATGATCTTGAAAAAATATTACATATTCTTTAAGTGATTAATTGCACTTGTTATTAACTAGGGTGAATTCTCAATTGTAGGAAGGGCTCAAAACAAGCAGATTGGTGGAAGATGTTGACCAGCATTGGAAGAGAAAGCCCAAAGAGTAATTCAACAACCCACATCGCGTGCACGCACATTCATGTCACAGCGTGGTAGCATCAGCCCTGCTTCATACTTAAACCCGAGGCTAGCACACCACAATGCAGAGGAGTCCATGTCGTGGCATAGTGACTTAAATTAATGTGCGCCACAGCGCAAGGTGTGTCATGCCGTGGTGTGAAACTAATTGTTGGGTCTATAAATATTGTTTTAAGAGCATTCAGAATAGGGAGCTTTTTGGTTAGACATAACACAGTTGCTAGGGTTTCATTTTGAGATTTAGAGGAAGAAAAAGGTAGCCCAAGTTGAAGGCCATCTTCTTCAAAGAGGAAGATTCAATCATTAAGGACCACAACCATTGTGTCTTCTTCCCATTCCATTTACTTTCTCTTTTTCTTTGTCATGAACATGAATATTTGTGTTAGATTTTCATGTTTCATGGATAGTTAAGCTATATTTAGGGAATTCCATTGGATCTTGATAACTCCATAGAATGTAGTTATTTGTGCCTTATCTTTATGCATTATTGATTGCTTTGTCCTTGTTGTTAGGCATTGTTGGAAAGCTTTAACTCTATTTTCATGTAAAATCCATGTTGATGTCTTCCTATCTAATCTTGCTAAAATTCTTCCTAAACTTTGATTGGATTGAGCTTGACTACATTTGTATGTGACAGGTTGATTTCTCAATTGCATGATGAGCCCAAAAGAACTAACTTGATGCAAGCCAAGGCCATACATTGGAAGAGAAATCACAAGACAAGCTCTAGTGGATCACGTCGTGGCATTCTGCTATCTGCCTGTGCACCCTGATAACCCTAGGCTTTAATGTCGCGGTGCAAGAAAGTGAACATCGCAGCGCTGGTGACCTAATTTTTGTGCACCACGACGCGTGTTGTGTAATGTCGTGGCGTGAAGCGCAAAATCTGTGGGCCTATAAATACCTTCTACGCAAATTTCAGATTTCTCTCTTCCTGGCTCTCTCTCATTTTCCTTTGGGAGTTATGTTTAGCTTTTCTGTCCAAGAGAACCCAACGACTAGATCTTCATTTTTGGGTTAAAAGAGAGTTGAAGGAATCAAGATTGGAGGTCCTCTTCATCTTAGAGGAAGATTCAAGCTTCAAGGCTCACTCCATTGGGCTTCATCTTCTGTTCTTTCTCCTTTCTCTCATCCCTTTATCTTGAATATGAATTTTTGTAATGCATTTCTGTATTCAATGAGTAGCTAAGTTGTGTTAGGGTATTCTCTGGATCCCCCTATGAATATTGATTGATTTGGGTTTTGTTCTATCATATGGGGCTTAATGTTCTTATTTGTTTGATCAACTCTTAG
The DNA here is from genome assembly GCA_029884605.1 of Ormosia emarginata. Lineage (NCBI taxonomy): Eukaryota > Viridiplantae > Streptophyta > Magnoliopsida > Fabales > Fabaceae > Ormosia > Ormosia emarginata. Next base: position 1,013,501 of record JAQQTP010000023.1, read on the forward strand.
GTGATTTGATGAAATCTAATGAGCCTAGACATAGGACTTTGGGTTTGGATCATACATATGGTCTATGCATGTTCGATTTCATTCTAATGGCAGGATAGATTGATTCGCTACTTGGATAGACATATACCTCTTAGTCATGTATAGTCATAGTTGAGAATCAATCTTAATGCTTGTTATTTGGTCTGGTTCTCATGGACACATAGTGAACTAGGTAAGTAACATAGGGTTAATCGACCTAGACATAGGCTTTTAACTAATTGTTTGCATTGCTTGAAAGGATTGCATGTTATCAATTGAAGTAGGGGGTGAAAAAGGATTCTCTTTTTTCTCAACTATATCTTTATATTTTGTTTATAATTTGTATTTTAATTAATTAACCATTTTTCTAATTTACGTTTACTTGAATAGAATTAGTTAAGTTGTAAGTTAATATTTAGCTCTAGAAAGTAATGAGAACAATCTCTACTTATCATTTTTATTACTTGAGTGACCTATGCACTTGCAGTTAGCAAAAGAGTTACCCACAAGGTTGGCGTAACCCCCAACAAGTTGTTGGGCCTAACAAGTTTTGTCGTCGTTGCCGGGGAACTACAGTTAATTTCTGTATTGCAAATATTGATAATGAGCTTTGTTAGTTCTAATTCAAGTATTTTCTTTTATTACATGTTGATTTAATATTTCATTCTTTTGTGAATAAGGTACCATCAATGGCGAAAAATAACGATCATACGAGGCCTCTAAGGGAGTTTGCTAATCCTCAAATGGAAAATCGTCATTCAAGTATCAGACGGCCTCCCATCCGTGCAAATAATTTTGAGATCAAACCGGCCATTATCCAAATGATTCAGATATCTGTACAATTTGGCAATTTGCCGAGCGAAGATCTTAATGCGCATTTGTCAAACTTTCTAGAGATTTGCAACACCTTTAGGCACAATGGAGTCTCAGAAGATGCCATTCACTTAAAGCTCTTTCCTTTCACTCTCAGAGATCGAGCCAAGAGTTGGTTGCAGTCTCTACATGCGGGATCTATAACTACATGGGCGAATGTGTGCGGAAAATTTCTCAACAAATACTTTCCTCTGGCCAAGACTGCTGGGTTAGTGAATGACATCACTTCATTCACCCAATCTGAATCCCTGTATAAAGCCTGGGAGAGGCAAAAGGATCTGCTTAAAAGGTGCCCACTGTAACACCCAACTGGGGATGTCACATTTACGATAAATATAATAAACCTTTACCCAAGTTATAAATCATTTAGTACCTATAATAGTATAAGTTGTGAAAAATTTTGTTTTTGTATATTATATTAATAAATAAAATAAATAGAACATGAAATAAAACAAACTATTAAGTACACGCCATAATATACATATGATTTTGTCTTTAAGATACAAATAATTTACACACTACAACTATTTAATAAAGTAGTAAATTGTTTGGTTTATAGCAAACCATAAACTTGCCCAAGTACAAAACTAAAAGTTCTGATCCTTTGAAAAATCCTCCTCTGGGAGATCATCAGTGTAACACCCTCCGTAGGGCATCATATTTCTTACTACAAGCTTATAATATGACAATCAGTTCATAAAAGGTTTGAGTTATAAAACATGGGTTTTAAAATTTCTTTTCGCGGAAACATAAACTTTCTAAAATTTATAGGTAATACTGAAAAATAGATTTAAACTGATTAATATACATTACTGATACCACATAATACTTAACAATTATGTAAGAAACATAAAACTGACAGACTTAATTTTAAACAGTAGCAAATCCCATGACAGGTCCTACTTAATAGCACGGTAAAACACTAACGAGAAAAACTCAACATACTTATTTTGTTTTGTATCCATCTTGATGCGTAATATATTTATTCCTCCTCAAAACTGCACACCAACCAATCCCGGATGGTCATTCTTTGATGTTGTCACTGAACTCAGAATATTTGCCTCCAGTCAAGTCTAAGAAACTCGTTCCATCTACTATACAATTTTAACGATACAAGCACAACAAAAACAATATAACAAAGAAGTGAGATCACCTATGCCAATACCAACATGGTAGCATGGAGATAACACAAACAACACACCATACAAATATATCATATCATAATTACAATCATGCCTTCAGCATCATTTATCATCATAACAGATGAAATACACAATAATTACGATCATGCCATCAATAATAACCAATTATTCAACAATTCAATTTTCATAAACAATAATTACGATCATGCCCCCAATATTTTTCAAACATTTAATAATTCAATTATCATAACCAATAATTATGATAATGCCCTCAACATTATCCAAGTATGCAACAATTCAATTATCACACCGATAATTACGATAATGCCTTCAACATTATCCAATGTTCAACAGTACAATTATCATAATCAATATTCCTCAATTATTATATCACACAGATATAAATATTCATATTATACATGTGCACAAAGACTCAATTTCCTACTCCATAGAGGTTTTCACAATTTCGAGAAGAATGCTCTAGTTAATTGTCCAGCCTTAGCCCACAGACAATCTCCAATCTTTCTGGTTAATTGTCCAGCCTTAGCCCACAGACAATCTCTAGTCTTTGAAAAGAATCATGTTCTTGTCGGGTATCGTCAATGCGTTGCAACGGACTGCGTCGCCACATGGCACAGGGTACTTGCCACTACCCACTGGATCGACCACCGCGCCTTGACGCCCCCAAGATCCATCATAGATCTCACTTTTCAATTCTCATTCCCTTTTCAACCACAAGGGTCACAATAGCTATCAGCTATATTCCATTCAATGCACGAATATCTCAATGCAATTTTGTTCAATTTCATCATATGCCTCAATGCATATTTTTTAATTTCATCATATGCCTCAATGCATATCTTTCCAATGCATGTATAATGCACTAAATGCCAATCACAGGCAAAATTCATCATTTTCTCATACAGTGTCCATACACTATTCCAACAGTAATCTTACTGTTAAATTCATCATTTTCTCATACAGGGTCCAAACACTAGTCCAACAGTAATCCTACTGTTTATTCAGTCGTGAAATCATATTATCGCGTTTTCATAGTCGCGCAACACTTTTGTCGCATTTTCACAATCGCGCAATATTTCTGTTACGTTTTCACAATTTCGCAACATTTCTATTGCGTTTTCAAATCGCGTAGTGATTTTTCATCGTTTTCTCAATCACGTAAAAATATTCCATCATTTTTCAATCACATAGTGTTTTTCAACAATATTTCAATCGCATAAAAATATTTAAACACTTTCCAAATCGCGTAGAAATATTTTAACATTTTTCAAATCGCGTAGCTTAAAAATCATATTTTTAAGTTATGTAAATCATTTTTCACTATTTTTCTACTACGTAAAATATTTCTCAACCTTCTAAAATTCCATTTCAATATTTCTCAAAATAATATGACTTCTCACATTATTTTCTACATTTTCTTACTCAAGAAAATCCTTTTTGTAATATAGCCCACAAATTCACCATTCCATTGAGTTAAATCAATGTTTCTCACTTAAAATTTCCTAATGCGCTCCAAAACCCAAAGGATGAGTTTTACGTTAGTAAATTTTAAATCATCAACGTTTCCTTTACAATTCAAAATAAATTCTCAAATTCAATCATATTCTTAAATAATTTGAGGTTCAAACCCTTACAACCTCTGTTTTCCTTTCATAACCGAAATTTCTATTTCTCAAGTGATAAAACACTTTGTTTCCATTTCTTTGATCCTTGTACTAGATCAATTACATTTCCACTTCGAAAGCATTTTATTTCATAAAATCTAGGCACTTACAAGCCTTCAAAACCGTGGTACATGGCCATTGAAACCATTATATATTTTCCTTTCTAGATCAACTAAGTTCCATACATGGTTTCACACAAACAAAACCATTAGAATTTCCTTCAAAAACCGTGAGACTCATGGTCTCAAAACCAATTCATTTGTTCATTTTCCTTGCTCTTCAAGTCTTCTAATTTTACCATTCATGAAAATATAAATTTGTAAACACCTATTTTGAGGTGTCTTGGCCGAAATTCACATAGTCCTTGGAACCAAATTTCCTTTTCCTTTCCATCATCAAATCATGACATACATATACATATTCACAATATATATCACAAGCATGCCATAAACAAAGCAATAAAAATCATACCAAGCATAATTAAACCATGCAAAACACATAAACCACATAAATACCCACAAATAATTACACAACCATGGATATGAATCCTCACATGGATTCACCATCCACCAAATACAAATTCATCTCTCACCACTATACTTGGTTGGTGAGATGGATCTCCCTCTTACCTCTTGAAGAACCTCAAAAGCTCCTTGCTTTGGTTCTTTTTTCAAGTTCTTCACCACCAAAAGCTTCTCAAATACAAAACAAAACACAAGTTTATTAGCATATTAAGCTTGAACAAGGAAAACCATAGATCAAACATGGCTTAGAACATGAAAAAGAGATAAGAAGTGAAGTTTTCTTACACTTCACCTTAAGAACACTATAACTTTGCTCTTGAAGAAAGTCCTTGAAGATGATGAATTTAGAACTTGGCCTAAACTACAAAGGTTCTTGGATTGAGGTATAGATTCAAGAAGTAAGGTTGTTTAAACTTTTTGAGTGATGGACGGTTGTCTTGGGTGTCATGACCGAAACTTGCTTGAAGAGAAAATGGAGAGAAAAGTTTGAAGAGCTTAGGCTTTGGAATGATTAAGAATGAGTAATAATGGTCTTGAAACTTTGCTATGCCCTTAAGCTTCACCAAAATCGTCCCCCCCTTCTTGCACTCTCAAAGAGTGACCAATTTCACTACCCACCATTTTAAGCATTCTTAGCCATTGATTAGATCAATGGTTAGGATTAATGTAGATTCTAGGTATAGCCTTTAGATTAGAAGACTTAATCTAAGCCATTAGATCTTTCCTCCTTAAAATCCTAGCTATTAGATGTATCTCCAAAATGAAGGGTCAAGATCACCTCTTCATACTTTCCATCCAATGGTCATAAATCGTCCTAGCCATTTTATAAGACCAAATCTCCACCGTTGATTAAATCGATGGTAGATATCCAAAGTCTTCAACATTAAGCTTGCTTCTTATTGGTCCGTCATAAAGCTATCATAACCACTAATGTTGACTAAGAAGTATATTTTTTATTTTTGTCTGCTATTACTCTTTGAATAATATTTTTACTGTATTGTTATTGCCCGATAATTAAATACATTACAAAACATAGTAAAAGAAATTTTTAAAACTGTTTCCTGTTTCGGGTTTAGTAAGATCCCCCGTCCCCGTCTCAACAGTACAAAATTTTTGAGCTGCAGAAAAATTTTCACTTTTTCGGACCCACTTGGGCCCACGTACAGCCCCCTTGGCCCCACAGACAGCCCATGGATAATATTAAAATAATCAGAGAAATATAAAAATTTCATAATCATCCACAAAATCATAAAAATTATAAAACTTCTGAAAATCAAATCAGATTACGTAAAATAATTAAGGCTTAACGATAATAATTAAATTATGTAAGATTTTTCCCCAGCCCGAAAATTATTATTTTCCTGACACGGAGTAAATCACACAAAACGATCAAATGTATTCACGGAATACTCAAAAAATAATTTTAAAGTACACAGAAATTACTAAACAGTAGAATTCTGTTAACTTCAAAATTACTGTCAAATAGTTAGAAAATTTGGGGTGTTACAATCGAAAGACAAAAAACCCAGGGGGTCGATCAATCCAAATGATATGGATTATCAAGAGGCTCGCCTTCCTTGCACTAGTCGTTTAGATGTTGCTTCTCCTCGTACTGACAATCCAGAGGCTGCTCCACTTCTTCTTCCTCAAAATCTTTACGGAACATAAATAATAATACAGAAAATGTATACAAAGAGGTGAGACAATCTACATCATTACCAGCATAGCAGTACAGAAAATGACAATACATACAAATATCACAGTTGATATAATAATCCATATTATCACATCATACAAAATATCTCAAATTAATATAAATAATCACATTATGATGTAGACCATATATGCAAATGGACAACGACTCATTCGTACTCCATGGAGCTAAGCACAACATCAGAGAGAATGATCTGAAAGACTTGTCCGTACCTCTAGCTGCCCCAACCAAGTATTTATACAGTCAAACGTTGTGTAAACAATACACAGTCAAAACGTCATGTAAGTAGTACACAGTCAAAATGTCATGCGCAATAGGCATTGTACCGGACAGTCTCCACCAGATCCTGATTAAGTATAGTGCTTGTCGAGATCGCTAGTGCATTGCCCGTTACCACGACCCAGAGGAGCTACCAACTGTCCGCATGTAGAATTTTTCGCACACTAACGCCCCCAAGTTCACTTAATGAACTGCACTACGCTTATCACACCCGCACTACGGTGTAATTCATCTTGTCAACCAATTGCCAATTTCAACCAAATTGACACATTCCACAATGCTTGTGTATGAACCAAAATACACAAATAACAACATTATCGTTATTTCTCATAATAGTACGCTACCACTTGTCAGTATCATTTTTCAACATGTTTGGGTCCACCACTTTAACCTGATAGTAAACTACTGTTTCTCTTAGTCGCATAAATATTTTATTACATTTTCATAATCACGTCACCTCTTTCCAATGTTTTTAAATCACGTAAATATTTTTTGACATTTTTAAAATCATGTAGTATTTTTAAACCATTTTCTCAATCGCGTAGTTTAAAAATCATTATTTTAAATACGCGTAAAGTATTTCTAATATTTTTCAACTACATAAAATATTTCTTTACATTGTAAATTATATTTTGAATTTTTATCCATTATATATTTATTTCTAATTTTATTTACAGCTTTTCTTTTAAAAAAAACCTTTATTTAATATTTCCTACTGTTGTTTCCTTTAAAAATTGCCTTTCTTAGTCTTAACCATAATTTACATCTCAAAACTTGCTAACGCGCCTCAAAACCCAAAGGTGAGCTATACGTTAGTACTTTTCAAGTGTTCAATTAATTTCTCATCCATACTTAATTCCTCTAATTAAGTTTCTAAAAATAACTTCATTCCTTTTATTCTCAAAAATTCATTCAAATTGAGTTCTCTTTAATTTAATTACATTGTTCACACTTAGAAAATAAATTTTGGATCAAAGGTATTAAAAAAAACATGTTGGCCGAAATTCACTATATCCTCCATAAATCATCTTTAATTTATTTTCTACTATCCAAGTCCATGTAAAAATCATTGATACAATTAAATTAATTAATCCTTGCTTTAGAAAATAGTTGAGAACATTTTGGTTCTCTTGGTGTTGATCAAACCGTGGCTTTATGTGTTCTTTGGAACACTCATGCAAATCCTCAACATGTTATTCACATCCTACAATAATTATCATGCATCCCTAGACACATACAAAATATATCAAAGCTATAGACATGCTTGCACACAAAATCAACCACAAATAGGAAGAACTTTAAACAACCAAGTGAATAAATCTTTATGGAATTCTTCACCACAAATACATCCATTTTCTCACCACCATACATGGTTGATGAGATTAAATCTCCCTCTTACCTATAAGGAAGACAAAACCTTCTTGGACTTCTTCCTAGTGATTTCGTGTGGCTCCAAGAAAAATCCTAACAAGCTTAAACAATTTATAAAGTCACAAACTATGGTTGAAAAAAAAAAACCATAGATCAATCATGGCTTAGAACTTCAAGAATAAGTTTAGAAACAAGAAACAATGATTTTTACCTTGTAGGAAAGAGACTTCAAGGATGGTTTCCAAGCTTCAAATGGATGATTTTGAAGAAACTCTCAAGATGAATTAGAATGGTGTTTAGATTTAGGAAATGGTGTTGGATGAAAATTTAGAAGAGTGGAGGTATGGTTGTAGGGTGAAGGCAGTGAGCTTCACAAAGGAGGGCTATGGTGATCTTGGTTCTTGGAAGAAAGAGAAAAGAGAAAATAGCTTTGTGAGATAGAAAAGATGAAGATGAAATGAAAATGGTCTTCTAATCCTAGCACTTGGTCGTGAGGCTCCCTAAAGGAGGTGGCCTCCTTAGTTGACCTCTAAGAGCTCCTAATGGCCTTAGATGAGTTCAAGGGTGGATCTTCAATGCTTTGTCTCCAAGTTGCTTCCTATTGGCTTAGAGAGACAAGTCACCATGTTCTTGAACCTTCTTGAAGATGCTTGGCCAAATTGCACTTAGGGAGAACTAATCAAGTCTTAATCCATTTTGTTAACTAATTAGGTTTAGGGAAATCTAGTTAGTTTTCTTAGTTATTTAGTTAATCATTTAATTACTTAGGATAACTAATCACTTTCTTGATTATGTTAGAACATTCTCTAGCTAAAATTTTAATGAATGACTAACTAGGTTTATTCTATTAAATTACTACTTAAGCACTTTGGATTAACTTAATTAGGTTTTTAAACTAACTTAATCATGTTTTCTACTTACTAACCCATTAAGTCCAACCATTTTTGTGGACTTTTATCCTATTGGTTTAGAAAGTCTAGCCATTTTTGTTGACTACTTCTTATTGGCTTAGAAATAATTCAAGCCAGAATCGTTGACTAATTTCTATTGGTTCTCCGAATAGTAAGTCATAAAGACTTTATGACTATTCTATCCACTAGGCAGAAGCTACTATTCTTAAGTCAGTAGGTACTGTCTACCAGATAATAAAATATTTTTATTTTACAGATAAATTCTAAAAAATAAAAGATTGATATACGTATTACTCAGAATTAGGTTTAGTAAGATCTCCCAGCTCCGAATAATCATATACAAATTTTTCCTGGCCCAAAAATTATTATTTTCTTGACTCAGAGTAAACCATACAAAACGATCAAATATAGTCATGAAACTATCAAATTAATTTTATAGCACACAGAAAACATAAAACAATACAATTAGGACAAAAATCATAATTTAGCCAAAAGTTGGGGTGTTACACCCACATCATGAAATTCCTCCTTGGCACCAAATTTACTCCTTTCGCAAAGGACTACTACCTCACCATCATCCAATTATGGTTGCAGTTGCAGGTGGTTCATTATTGGGTAAATCTTTCAATGAAACATACCAACTATTGGAAGAATTGGTCGCCAACAGCTACCAATGGCCTTCAGCAAGAAACATTTAAAGGAAGGTAGCTAGAGTTCATGACGTTGATGCACTTTCATCCTTGTCAGCTTAGGTGGCATCATTAGTAAACAAGTTTGACAATTTGGGTACAAACTCTAATCAAAGCCCCTTCGTGTTGTGTGACCTATGTGGGAACAATCATGCTAACGATAGTTGCCCATCCACTTTGGAGAGTGTTCAATATACGGGAAACTATCGGCCACCTCAAAACAACCCATACTCATAACAATATAATCCTGGGTGGAGAAATCATCCTAATTTCTCATAGAGGGACAACCAAGGGCCAACATCTTCATCTACTGGTAATGAGAGACCACATTTTCCTCTTGGTTTTTCATCGTAAGGCCACCTATGCAAGAAAGGAATCCAACATTGGAAGACATGTTCATGCAATTTATGGTGAAAACTGATTCATACACGACTAAAATCGATGCTCATTTGGCCAAAAATGACGCTCTTCTTCAGAGACAAACATCTTCAATTAGGGCTCTTGAGACACAAGTAGGCCAACTTGTCAATGCAATAAACAATAGGCCTTCGGGGACTTCTTCAAGTAATAAGAGGGAGGAGACCTTCCTAAAACATGCTCCCCCAAGTTGAAGAAGCAGAAAAAGTCCTGTCTGGAGTATAAAAAAAACACTTTTTTGGATGGATCCACTGTTTTGTGTTAATTTCTTAAGTTTTGAGTCTAGTAGGTAGTGTATTTGATTTGGAAATTTCATGTTATTTTATTGATACATGTATGTGTTTAACTTGCTAGACAGTTTTTTATAGGTGGTTGAGCCCTCATTGAGGCATTTTTAGATGTTGTGTGGAGTTTGCTGTAAAATTTAATGACAAACTCCTCATGCCGCGGCATTGGTTAGTGCACGTCATGATGTTCTCATCTCGGTCTTATCAGGGTTTTAAACCTGAGAGCTCACCATCGCGGCGCTGCAATGTCATGCCGCGACATTCTACTCTCAAGATATTAGGGTAAGAAGGCTGGGAGCATAATGCCACGGTGCACCAAGTGCATGTCATGGCGTGAGTGTCTATTTTATGTAAAAAAAAAGAGTCATTTGAAGCATTAGTTTCGCAGACGCATGTCGCGGCGCTGGTTAGTTAACGTCGCGAGGTTTCGAGCATAATTTGCTTAAATGGGAATAGGGTTTGCGCCACAATGCAAACCCTCCCTCCCTCCTTCCTCTCTGCATTTTCTCTCTAAGTTTTTCCCCTCACCCTTTCTCCCACAATCCCCTATTTCTATTTTCGTGTATCCCATTTCCATCTCCATCACCAGGTATATGACTTTGTCCTGTTTCACCTTTTATTTTCGTATTTTATTTTTGTTTTAGTGATTGTTTAGTTTTAGGTTCTTTTTAGTTGGTTTTTATCTTAGTTAATAGGTATTTTGTTTAGTATTTGGTTGATTTTTGTTAGTATAAAGTTACATTTGGGGTTGGGGCTGTTGTGGGTTGCATTTTTGTTTTGTCTATTCATATGCGTCGCGGCGTGGCTAGTTAACATCGCAGCGTTCGTTTGAACTTCTTTGAGTGTCGTGGCGTGGCAATTTCATGTTGCGATGTTGGTTAAATACGCTTGAATGTCACGGCGCTGGTATGAATGTCACAACGTTAGCCTCCACTTTTCTAGAATTTGAATGTATTAATTGTCTTATTAATTTCATTGCTCAAATCTGACCTTCTCATTTCTTTTTCAAGTTTTAATGGCACCAAAAAGGGTCAAAGGTGAGAGTAGTGGGTAGCATAGGGAAGTCCTCTTCCCCTCTAGATTTTGACCGCACTAGGTTCATTTCTGCCACTACGCAGAACCATTATGGGACACTAGTCTCTAAGGGAGTCAATATTGAGTGCTACTTCAGCTTTAGGAAGTCCATTCAGGAGCACATAAAGGTCGCAATTAAACAGTACCAGTGGGGTGAGTTCGCCAAACACCCCAACAGGGCCCCACTGCCTTTGGTTCGCGAGTTTTACGTGAACCTTGCATTAACTCACATCGACTCCACCATTGTAAGTGTGCGGGGGGTACCGCGTGTTGTTTTCTATCGAGAGTATTAGAGCGGTGCTAACTTTGCCCCCTTCTCCCGAGATATGCTAGTATTCAGAGTTCATTCAAGGGGAGCCCAAAGGGATTGACCTGCAGACAGTCACAACTTATATATGCACACGCGAGTCGCAGCCATTCCCCCGGACCATGTCACAACAGGGGCAACCAAGGTACTTCCCTTGTGCTTGCTTGGTCCCCGAGGCCAAGGCCTGGTACCACTTCATTTGCACCAAGATTCTACCCACCGGTAACCTTTCAGAGGTCACTCGCGACAGGGCCATTATGATTTATGTCATTCTGGAGCGACGATCGATAGATGTTGCAGTCATTCTCCACAGGCAGCTATGCAGGTCGATTAGTGAGCAGCGTAGTCTTTTCTTCCCCTCCCTTATCCATGCATTGTGCTGGAGGCAGGGTGTGCCCATAGACCCGCATGAGCAGCTCACGGACATCAAACAACCTCTCAATGAGTACTTCATTAGGAGGGTTGGTGCAGCTTCCCCAGCAGCAGCAGTGCCCCGTATGCCTTGAGGCAGGCTCATAGAGTAGCCCTTGAGGCCCAAATTCCCCATAATGAGAATGAGCAGAGTGTTGAGATTCGCCAGGTGGCCGCCATGCAGGATTACACGGTTGTGACCATTAGGTGGCTAGCGAAGCGCCTTCATGTCTTTACCCATGATTTTGCTATCCCACCCTACCCTCCATTTGACGGTGCCGACCCTTCACATCAGCATTGGGATCCAGTAACTCCTCATGATGATAGTGGCAAATATACTGAGGTCCTTCCAGATGTTAATGATATGTAGTATGATGCATACAGGGCATCTTTCTTTTATATTGACTATTTTTTTTATGTATACTGTACAATGAGGACACTGTTTCCTTCAGGTTTGGGGGGTGTCTAGTATTTTGATGTCTATTGACTGCTTATTTTGTTGGCTGGTTAATTTATTTGTGTTTATTATATGATTTGGTGCACATACTAGTTAATTTGCATGATTGATTCTTGTGAAATTATTTGAATGCATAACATGATGCCATTAGCTAGTGTAATGATTGCCCAATGATAAGTAGGGATGCACATTAACCTCAAATATTTTTATGAATCCTTATGCGATCTTGGATGCATGCCAATTAATCTCGAGTCTTTTTATGCATGATGTATTTTTCGTTCGTATGCTTGTTTATGTTCGGATTGGATTTGAGTGCTTTTCATCCATGTGTTTGCTTATAAGCTTATTCGCTTGAGTGTGATTTGAATTGAAGAGGTTTTTCTTGCATGTTTGGGGGAAATAACTTATGCATGATTTGAAGCTTTGATTGTTGGTATGATATGGATTGTGTATGCGTGGACCAGATCATAAGACATGCATATTCTTTAAGGTTTAATGCAATTATCATGCACTAGTGTTGTAGCAGAAATTGCCTTTACAAGTGTTGTCTGACCTTGTTTTGCTCAAGGACTAGCAAACATTTAGGTTTGAGAGTATGATAACTCCATAGAATGTAGTTATTTGTGCCCTATCTCTATGCATTATTAATTGCTTTGTCCTTGTTGTTGGGCATTGTTGGAAGGCTTTAACCCCATTTTCATGTAAAATCCATGTTGATGTCTTCCTCTCTAATCTTGTTAAAATTCTTCCTAAACTTTGATTGGATTGAGCTTGATTACATTGGTATTTGACTGGTTAATTTATCAATTGTAGGATGAGCCCAAAAGAAATAACTTGACGCAAGCCAAGGCCCTATATTGGAAGAGAAATCACTAGACAAGCTCCAGTGGATCACGTCGTGGCGTAAGAAAGTGAACGTCGCAGTGCTGGTGACCTAATTTTTATGCGTCGTGGCGCATGTTGTGTAACGTCACAGTGTGAAGCGCGATATCTGTGGGCCTATAAATACCTTCTACGCAGATTTCAGCTCTCTCTCTTCCTGACTCTCTCTCCTTTTCCTTTAGGAGCTGTGTTTAGGTTTTCTCTCCAAGAGAACCAAGCGGCTACATCTTCATTTTCGGGTTGAAAGAGAGTTGAAGGAGTCAAGATTGGAGGTCCTCTTCATCTTGGAGGAAGATTCAAGCTTCAAGGCTCACCCCATTGGGCTTCATCTTCTGTTCTTTCTCTTTTCTCTCTTCCCTTTATCTTGAATATGAATTTTTGTAATGCATTTTCGTATTCAATGAGTAGCTAAGCTGTGTTAGGGTATTCTTTGGAGCTCCCTATGAATATTGATTGATTTGTACTCTTTTGAGCTTATATGAATGATTTGGGTTTTGTTCTATCATATGGTGCTTAATGTTCTTATTTGTTTGATCAACTCTTAGGTGATTTGATGAAATCTAATGAGCCTAGACATAGGACTTTGGGTTTTGGATCATACTTATGATAGATGCATGTTCGATTTCATTCCAATGGCAGGATAAATTGATTCGCTATTAGGATAGACACATACCTCTTTGCCATGCATAGTCATAGTTGAGAATCAATCTTAATGCTTGTTGTTTGCTTTGGTTCTCATGGACGCATAATGAACTAGGTAAGTAACATAGGGTTAATCGATCTAGACATAGGCTTTTAACTAAGTTAGTTTCTCGGCTAACCTAATCTAATCATTTGCATTGCTTGAAATGATTGCATATTATCAATTGAAGTAGGGGGTGAAAAAGGATTCTCTATTTTCTTAACTATATCTTTATATTTTCTTTATGATTTGTATTTGAATTAATCAACCTTTTTTCTATTTTATGTTTGCTTGAATAGAATTAGTTAAGTTGTAGGTTAATATTTAGCTCTAGAAAGTAACCATATTCCTTGTGAGAACGATATCTACTCATCATTTTTATTACTTGAGCAACCCGTGCACTTGTGGTTAGCAAAAGAGTTACCCACAAGGTTGGCATAACCCCCAATAAGTTCTTGGGCCTAATAGATCCCCCTATGAATATTTGTGATTTTGTAACCTATTAAGTTAACAATGATTATTTGGGTTTATTTAACCATTTTTCTCTTAATGCTCTTGATTGTTTGGCCTACTTTTAATGTGATTTGATTGAATCTATTGAACTATATATAGGGATTTATATTTGAGATCATAGATATGGTTGATACATGTTTAATTTCATCCTAATGGTAGGGTGAGTTAATTAACTAATGAGATAGAAATCTACCCCTTGGTCATGCATAGAAAGTGTTTGAGAATAGTACTTAATGAGTGAAGTTTGCACTAGTTCTCATGGAAACATAGTGAACTAGGCAAATGAAACATGATTAATTGACCTAGACATAGGCTTTTAACTAAGTTAGTTTCTCAAGCTAACAAAATCCTTTCATTTATGTTGCTTAAAAGGATTGCATGGTACCAATTGAAGTAGAGAGTGAAGACTGATTCCCTATTCTTTAATCATTATCTCTTGTTTCCAAATTTATTGCATTTAAGTCTTTGACTTCATAGTTATCATATGTGTCCTTTCCCTTATGAATGTTCTTGAATAGAATTAATTGAGCTATTGGTTGATATTTAGCACTAGATTTAGTCCTTGTCCTCGTGGGAACGATATCCTACTTATCATTTTATTCCTTGTGCGACTCATGCACTTGTGGTAAAAAAAAAGACAAACAATAGGCTGAAATTCAAGTCATCTGACTCGAAATTGCACTTTTAGTGCAATAACCAACCATATAAACTAATAAACGAGCCAAGTGGCTTTCAAGTGTCATTTATATTACAACTTAAAGCTGATTCTACTCAGCCAAAATCATTAAACAGACGCCTATAGGCCCTGACATTATTATTCTAAACTTGTAACTGAATCGAATCAGCCTTTGGTATCAAAGAGAAACCTACAGGAGTTAAAGCCACCATCTCGACCCATTTTCTATCCAAAGCTACAGAATCCCATATGCAAAAAAGCTTGATGTAACACCCCAAAAATTGTTTGTTTCATGATATATAGTCATTTTATAATATTTGTGATTTTTGTGTATTATTTCAATGATGTTGACAATTTTAATATATTTCTCAATTTACGTGCACGCTAAGCGGAGCTGAGAAAATAAAATATTTTCCTCGAGGCCAAAAAACCTTTGACTGTGGAAATGTCGACAGGGGATCTTACTAAACCTGAGGCTGGACACAGTTTATGAAGTTTTCGTTTTTCGAGATTTTATCTGATAAATAAAATTATCGTACGTTTTATTATCCATTTGACAATAAATATTAGTTTTGTTAACTGTAACCTTTGTCCACTGGATAATAGCTTTAGTAGAGTGTTAGTCATCTTTTCTAGAGAGCACTTTAATGACATCATCACTTTGACTTTTTCAAAAAAGTGGACAAAGCTTCTTAAGGAAGCTTTGCACCAAGCTTCTAGAGGAAGCTTTGCATCAAGCTTCTAGATGAAGCTTCATTTTCCTCTCTCCTCGTTGGAGACCTCACAGTTTGGGGGGGGGGAAATGGCAAGGAAAATTGTTATCTTTTCATAAAACAAATTTCAAGTTTTATTTAAAAAAGTTTCCGATCACTTTCTCTCTCAACCTTTTCTCTTCTCTCATTTTTCCTCCTTCACATTTTCTCTTCTTCCTCTCCTCTCCAAGTCCACGACAACACCATTCCCCCACCCTCCATGTTTGAATAATTTCAAGCCATCAATTTGCTTGAAACTACATCTCATTTGAAGGCTTTTATTTCTTGTTGGAACCACCTTCAAAAAGCTCACCTTTCCTCTCCACTTTCTCTGCATTCCAACGGTCAAACCCACCATTTTTGGCCATCCAAGCTTTCTTGCTCAACCAATCTTATTTCTTGCTTCTACTCATCACCTAGAAGCTTTTTCCTTCTGTGACCACCATTTGAATCTTCCATTTTCACCTTCTTCCATAAAGCCCTAAGATTTAAAGCTTTGAGGTAAAGTTCTTGACTTTTCTATTTTCTCTTCTCTTTTTCATGTTTCTTGGTCACCTTGGTGATTAAGGATTCTTTTTTTTTTTTCAAGTTTTAGTTGTTGATTATGTGAGTTTGAATATCCTAGGGTTTTGTTGGTGGTGGTGGACGAATTTCAAGAACACCAAGGAGCTTGCTTTTCTTGTTTTCTCTTTAGGTAAGAAGGAGAAAACCATCTTCAACCTATTACGGTGGTGAGGATCTCGTTTTTTTGTTGGTAGTGAGGAATCCATGTTAGGGTTACTCACTTTGTTGTATGATTCTTGATGATTTTTGTATTGATTTTACCTTGTATGACTTTATTTAGTTGTTATTGTATATCTTAATGGCTTTCAAATAATTTTGATGGATTGGAATCATGTATGGAAAGCAAGGGTGCTCTGCCCCTTTATTTGAGGCTCACAGCCACACACCCATAAATGGGGTGTCCATAATTAAAATTTTGTCACAAATTGGGAGACTAACTAATCAAGTGGTTAATAATGAATGGAGTAATGAAAATTTAGGTTCCTAGTCCCTTGGAGCTCATGGGCCCTTAGAGTAAATAATGGAAAAATTTTGTGTTAAAATGGAAACTTAATTAATTAGATGATTAGATGTTAATTAGGGATTCATAAAATGAAAAGAACAAAGAATAAGATTTTATCCTATAACTTAGAGTGATTTTTGGTCAAAGAAAGAACATGAGTGTAAGTAAGATTTTGAGAAACTTAAAATAAATTACTCTAAGTGAATTAGGTATAGAACTAAGCGAAGGACTTGTTTAATTAGAGTAACAATGATTAGGTGAAAATTGCAAGAAAATTTCCCTAGAGAGGCTTAATAGGAAAAACATTGAAGTTAAAGCGTAATTTCATAATAAACCTTAAAAGTATGTTTTCGCAATTAAGAATAAGATAATGTATTATTATGGGTCTATAACTGGGACCAAGGATTTATTGATAATTAATTTGGCCAAATTATGGTGTGATTATGGAAAAAATGTATTAATGTTGAATATACGTGAATATACATTGAGTCTTCATGCATTGTAAAAGTCCGGTGGACTTTGTTGTAAGGCTGTATGCCTAGGAGATGAATCATACCTTAGTGCGGGTGCGAATAAACTAGTATAGGTCACTCGTTGACCTTGGGGGTGTCGGGGTACGAGTATCTCGCAATGGGCAATTGGTAGCTCCTCTGTACCATGAGACAGACCGATACAAATGCATCGACGATTCGAACCGAGACACTATCCTATGTCGCGATCTTATGAAGAATGTCTTGTATAAGTCATATTGCGCAATTTGTTGATATTGGAGCACTTGACTTGAGGCTGATGAGATACAGACATGTCTCCTTGATCATTCTCTCCGATGTTGTGTTTAGCTCCATGGAGTAGGATTTTGATACTTTGTGCATGTGCATAGTCAGTCAACATATCTACCTGGCATTTATTTACATGATTATGGAACTGTTTCCTTTATTAATATTATGACTGCCTAGATTATTAAACTGTTTATTATCTGATCTTGATGTTGCTTACTGTTTTATTGTATTGTTTGGTGTTATGCGCCGTTTATGTTTCTTTACTGCCATATTGGTAATGATGTTGGATATCTCACCTCTTTACTTTGTTATTCTATTTATATCTGTACTTCTGTAAAGACCGAGGCGAGGAAGAGCTTGCGTTTCCTAGGTTTTGGTCAAATTAGTCTTCTATTTCGTGATGGCATCGGGTCGAAGCTTTTTGGGTTACATGAGTGTTTTGTTCCATGGCGGTTTAGATGCTTAGAGGATTGACTAGAACTCGGAGCGCATTAGATATATTGGAGACGTTTTCGTAATTATTTGTTGGACTCGGGATGAAGTTCCCTTCTTTTCTTTGAACACTACTATACACTTGGAGTTTTTTATGCCTGTTAGGGAAATTTGGGGTGTTCTGAATTATATCCTGGGAAGGACAATGAAGTGTCCTCTGCACGGACTATTGTCCATCATGGTGTGCATCCTCCGGTAGTCTTATCTTCCTCCGACTCATCTAACCTATTAAGCCTCTCTAGGGAAATTCTCATGCATTTTTCACCTAATCTTTGTTACTTTAATTAAACAAGTCTTTTGCTTAGTTCTATACCTAATTCACTAAGAGTAATTTATTTTAAGTTTCTCAAAATCTCACTTTCACTCGTATTCTTTCTTTGGCCAAAAATCACTCTAAGTTATAGGATAAAATCTTATTCTTTGTTCTTTCCATTTTATGAATCCTTAATTAACATTTAATCATCTAATTAATTAAGTTTCTATTTTAACACAAAATTTTGCCATTATTTACTCTAAGGCGCCATGAGCTCCAAGGGACTAGGAACCTAAATTTTCATCACTCCATTCATTATTAACCACTTGATTAGTTAGTCTCCCAATTTGTTACAAAATTTTAATCATGGACAACCCATTTATGGGTGTGTGGCCGTGAGCCTCAAATAAAGGGGCAAAGCGCCCTTGCTTTCCATACATGATTCCAATCCATCAAAATTATTCCAAAGCCATCAAGATATATAATAACAACCAATAAAGTCATACAAGGTAAAATCAATACAAAAATCATCAAGAATCATACAACAAAGTGAGTAAGCCTAACATGGATTCCTCATTACCAATACAAAAACATGTTCCTCACCACCATGATAGGTTGAAGAGAATTATCTCCCTCTTACCTAACGAGAAAACAAGAAAAGCAAGCTCCTTGGTGCTCTTGAAATTCGTCCACCACCACTAACAAAACCCTAAAATATTCAAACTCACATAATCAACAACCAATGTAACACCCTACTGGGGATGCCACATTTTTGAATATTTAATAATAAATGTAATCCAAGTTATAAAACCTTTAGTAAATATTTAATAATATGAGTTGTAAATTTTTTTCTTTCTATACAATATATCATTAAGTACTATAGATAGTACATGAAATAAAACAAACTATTAAATGCACACCATAATGTACATATGATTTTGTCTTAAGTATACAAATAATTTACACACTATAAATATTTAATACAATGGTAAACTGTTTGATATCACACTAAAAACAAACTAGCCCAAGTACACATCTAGGAATTCTAATCCTCTTCCGATGGATCGTCGGATGACAGAAATCCCGGATGTCTCGCAGCTTTACGGACAGGAGTCTGCGCCGTCGATACACTACTAAGCTCACTGGGGGCATGAAAATGTCCTCCCCAATAACGCCTAATAGTCAAATGCATCTCTAGATGTAAATAAAAAGTAGTAGTAAACATCGGTGCTCCATCAAATTCCCTACGAAGGGACACAGTCAGACATTCCACATAAACAACCGACCCTCTGTCTTCTCGTAAATGTCAGGCCTCAAAGCCTCCATGAAACTCAAATCTCATAAACCCCAAACACTCAGGCAAAGCCATAACCACTAAATCAATCCAAATGATAAGGATGATCTAGAGACTCGCATTCCTTAAATTGTTCGCTCGGTTGCTGCTCCTCCGGATACTGACAATCTAGAGGCTGCTCCTCTTCCTCTTCCTCTTCCTCAAACTCTTTACAGAACATAAATAATAATACATAAAATACATACAAAGAGGTGAGACAATCTACATCACTACTAGCATGGCAGTACAGAAAATGATAGTACATATTGATATCACAATTAATAGAATAATCCATATTATCACATCATACATAATATCTCTAATTACTGTAAACAATCACATTATGATGCAAACCATATATGTAAATGTACACAAACTCATTCCTACTCCATGGAGCTAAACACAAACATCAGAGAGAATGATCCAAAAGACCTGTCCGTACATCAGGCTTCCCCAGCCAAGTATTACACAATCAAACGGCATGTAAACAGTACATAGTCAAAACGTCATGTACACAGTCAAAATGTCATGCACAAAAGGCATTGTACCATACAGTCTCTATAAGATCTTGATTAAGAATAGTGTTTGTCGAGATCACTAGTGCGTTGCCTGTTACCACGGCCTAGAGGAGTTACCAACTGTCCACATGTGGAATCTTCCGCACACTAATGCCTCCAAGTTCATTCAATGAACCACACCACCTATCACACCCACAACACGGTGTAATTCATCTCGTAAACCAATTGTCACTTTCAACCAAATTGACACATCTCTCAATGCATGTATATGAACCATAATTACACAAATACCCTCATTATCAATATTTCCAAATATAATGAATCATAATTACATAATTACCCTCATTATCAATATTTCCAAATACAGCACATCTCCACTTGACAGTACTATTTCTCAACATATCTGGGTCCACCACTTTGGCCCTATAGTGAACATACTGTTCCTTTTAGTTGCGTAAAGATTTTATTGTATTTTCACAATGGCGTCACCTTTTTCAAATGTTTTCAAATTGCAAAGGTATTTTTTAATGTTTTTAAAATCGTGTAGAATTTTTAAATCATTTTCTCATTCGCGTAATGTTTTTAAATTGGTTTCTCAATTGCGTAGCTTAAAAATATCATTTTGAAATACGTGTAGGACATTACTAATATTTTTCAACTACGTATAATAATTTCTTTACGTTCTAAATTATATTTTAAAACTTTCTCTATTATTTATTTATTTTTAATTTTATTGACAACATTTCATCTAGAAAATCCATTTAAGTGGTATTTTCTACATTTTCCTTTAAAATTACCTCTCTCAGTTATAACCAATATTTACACTAGTATTTTTCAAGTGTTCAATTATTTCTCATTAATACTTAATTTCTCTAATTAAGTTCCTAATAAAAGTTCATTTATTTTGTTCTCCAAAAATCCATTGAATTCTTTTTAAATTAATTACTTAATCTACACTTAGAAAATAATTTTGGATCAAAGGTATATTAAGTGACATGTTGGCCGAAATTTAACATATCTTTAGTAAATCATCTTTAAATTATTTTTCATCCTCTAAATCATTGTAAAATTTATTTATTCAACTAAGTTAATTAATTCATGCTTTAGAAAATGGTTGAGAACATTTTGGTTCTCTTTTTATTGGTGAAGCCGTGAGCTCCCTTGTGTTCTTTGGAACACTCATACAAATCCTCACATGTTATTCACATCCTACAATAATTATCATGCATCTATAAAACACATACCATATAATTTAAAGCTATAGACATGCTTGCACACATAATCAATCACAAATAGAAAAGACATTAAACAACTAAGTGAATGAATCCTTATGGATTCTTCACCATAAATATATCCATTTTCTCACCACGACACAAGGTTGATAAGATTAGATCTCCTTCTTACCTATAAGGAAGACAAAATCTTCTTGGATTTCCTCCTATGGATTTCGTGTGGCTCCCAAAGAAACCCTAATAAACTCAAACAATTTTAACAAGTCATAATTATGGTTGAAAAAGATAAACCATGGATCAATTATGGCTTAGAACTTCAAGAATCAAGTTAGAAACAAGAAACAAGGATTTTTACCTTGTAGGGAATAAATTTCAAGGTTGGTTTCCAAGCTTCAAATGGATGATTTTGAAGAAACTCTCAAGATGAAAGATGTTTAGAATGATGTTTAGGTTTAGGAAATGGTGTTGGATGAAATTTTAGAAGAGTGGAGGTATGGATTGGTGATGGAGGCCGTGAGCTTCACCAAGAAGAAAGGAGAGAATTTTTGGTTGTCTTGCTTTGGAGAATGGTTGAAGATGAGTTTGAACTTAGCAAAATGTTTTCTTCCTTCCTCCTAATGCACTTGGCCGTGGGGCTCCCTAAGGAGATGGCCTCCTTGAGTGACTTCTAAGAGCTCCTTATGGCTTTAGATGTGTTCAAGGGTAGATCTTCAATACTTTATCTCCAAGTTGCTTCCTATTGGGCTAGAGAGAGAAGTCATCAAGTGTCTTGCACCTTCTTGAATGTGCTTGGATGGCGTGGCCGAAATTCACTTAGGGAAACTAAACCAAGCTTTGATTCATTTTAGTCTCCTAATTATGCTTAAGACATCCTAGTTAGGTTTAGGTAAATTTTAGTTAGGTTTTCTTAGTTATTTAGTTACTTATGATAACTAATCACCTTCTTGATTATGCCATGACATTCTCTAACTAAAATTTTAATGAATAACTAACTAGGTTTATTCCATTTAATTACTATTTAAGCACTTTGGATTAACTTAATTAGGTTTTTTAAACTAACTTAATCATGTTTTCTACTTACTAATCCATTAAGTCCAACCATTTTTGTTGACTACTTTCTATTGGTTTAGAAATATTCAAGCCATTTTTGTTGACTAATTGCTATTGGTTTAGAAATATTTCAAACCATTTATGTTGACTAATTCCTATTGGCTTAGAAATGATTCAAGCCACTAACGTTGACTGATTTTCTAAGCGTGGGTCCCACAGACTTTTCCTGGTCTATGGTCCATTGGAGCAGAAGCTACTATTTTTAAGACAGTAGGTACGGTACTTCGGATATTAAAATAATATTATAAAATATAAAATATTTTTATTTTACAGATAAATTCTAAAAAATAAAAGATTGATACATATATTACTCAGAATTTGATTTAGTAAGATCCCCCAGCTCCAAATAATCATATACAGATTTTTCTGGCCTAAAAATTATTATTTTCTTGACTCGGAGTAAATCACACACAACAATCAAATACAATTACGAAATAGTCAAATTGATTTTACAGCACACAGAAAACATAAAATAGTACAATCAGGACAAAAACGGGGATATCACATTTTTGAATATTTAATAATAAATGTAATCCAAGTTATAAAACCTTTAGTAAATATTTAATAATATAAGTTGTAAATTTTTTTCTTTCTATACAATATATCATTAAGTACTATAGACAGTACATGAAATAAAACAAACTATTAAATGCACACCATAATGTACATATGATTTTGTCTTAAGTATACAAATAATTTACACACTACAAATATTTAATACAACGGTAAACTGTTTGATATCAAACTAAAAACAAACTAGCCCAAGTAAACATCTAGGAATTCTAATCCTCCTCTGATGGATCATCAGATGACAGAAATCTCAGATGTCTCGCAGCTCTACGAACAGGAGTCCATGTTGTTGATACACTACTAAGCTCACTTGGGGCATGAAAACGTCCTCCCCAATAACGTCTAATAGTCAAATGCATCTCTAGATGTAAATAAAAAATAGTAGTAAATATCAGTGCTCCATCAAATTCCTTACGAAGGGACACAATCAGACGTCCCACATAAACAACCGACCCTCTGTCTTCTCGTAGACGCCAGGCCTCAGAGCCTCCATGAAACTCAAATCTCATAAACCCCATAAGCTCAGGCAAAACCATAACCGCTAAATCAATCTAAATGATAAGGATGATCTAGAGGCTCGCCTTCCTCAAACTATTTGCTCGGTTGCTGCTCCTCTTCCTCTTCCTCAAACTCTTTACAGAACATAAATAATAATACAGAAAATACATACAAAAAGGTGAGACAATCTACATCACTACCAGCATGGTAGTACAGAAAACGATAGTACATACAGATATCACAATTAATACAATAATCCATATTATCACATCATACATAATATCTCTAATTACTGTAAACAATCACATTATGATGCAGACCATATATGCAAATGTACACAGACTCATTCTTACTCCATAAAGCTAAACACAAACATTAGAGAGAATGATCTGAAAGACTTGTTTGTACATCAGGCTACCCTAGCCAAGTATTATGTAACATCATGGGATTGCCTACAGGATTGATGAGTATCTCCACAAACCAACACGAGTCTTTTCAGCGTGCTTTGTCCTCACTCACACGCATCTTAGGAAACTTCCCAAGAGGTCACCCATCCCACAATTGCTCCAGGTCAAGCACGTTTAACCATGGAGTTCTTATGTTCTAAGCTCCCGAAAAGAAGTTGCAATTTGTTGATATGGCTATGCCTAATCAATTCATTTAAGTCATCTTCAACTATGCAGTCTCTTACCTACACAGTTTCTGAATCCCTCTCATTCCGGTGCGTATTTAGTTCATTCATAGGACCCTTCGCCTAGAAGCCTGCCAGGAGACACTTATTGATGCTTTCAATTAGCACTAGCGACCACTCCCCACCCTCGTCGGTCCTGGGACGCCATATGCCCACCAACTTTCGCTTGGTTCGTCCCCGAACCACACTGTACAGGGAGAGGTCCCGTCTCTGATACCATTTGTAACATCTTGAGACTGCCTGTATGATTGATGAGTATCTCCACAAACTAACACGAGCCTTTTCAGCATGCTTTGTCCTCACTCTCACGCATCTTAAGAAACTTCCCAAGAGGTCATCTATCCTACAATTGCTCCAGTTCAAGCACACTTAACCATGGTGTTCTTATGTTCTAGGCTCCCGAAAAGAAGTTGCAACTTGTTGATATGGCTATGCCTAATCAATTCACTTAAGTCATCCTCAACTATGCAGTCTCATACCTGCACAGTCTTTGAATCCCTCTCATTCCAGTGCGTATTCAGTTCATTCATAGGACCCTTCGCCTAGAAGCCTGCCAGGAGACGCTTATTGATACTTTCAATTAGCACTGGCGACCACTCCTCGCCCTCATCGGCCCTGGGACACCACATGCCACAAATGTAACACCCTCCATAGGGCATTACATTTTCGACTAAAAATTTAAAACCTGAAAATCATTTCATAAAAGCTTTGAGTTCTAAAATTTGGATTTTTAAAATTTCTTTTTGCGGAAACATAAACTTACCGACTGAACTAATTAATACACATATTATCTATACCACATAATATTCAACAACATTTAAAACATAAAACTTACATACTCAAAGAAACAGTAGCAAACCCAATGACGAGTCCTACTTAATAGCACGGTAACAACACTAACAAGAAAATTCAACATACTTGTTCCGTTCTTCCACCAAACTGCACACTGTCAAAACTGAGAAGATCACTCCTCAATGCCGCCACCGAACTCAGAACATTGCCTCCAGTTAAGTCTAAGGAGCTTACTTCGCCTATTATACAAATTTTGACAATAACAAAAATAACAAGCAATACAGCAAAGAGGTGAGATCTCCTTTCATCAATACCAGTATGGTAGCAAAGAATGATACGAATGACCAAGTCATTCCATACACACAGATATCACAAGTATAATCATGTTAACAAATTATCATTATGTTCAAAAAATATATATCACAATAATATAAACATCAACAATACATCAACAACAGATATCAATAATATATATATGTAATGATTATGCCACCATGATATGTACCTCGACAATGCCACCACAATATGTACACAACTATGCACATGCACAATACATCATATTCTTACTCCATGGAGCTAAACAAATTCGGATATGAATGGCCTAGAAGATCTGCCATCCATAATGACATCTAAGCTAGACGCGAGACATAAATAGTGCTTGTCAGGACATATGCCAGTGCGTTGCAACAGTTTATCATGGTCAGGCATATAATGTGACAAATAGGTCACTATGAATCACCGGGCCCTGACGTCCCTAGTAGATCCCCCACTGGATCACACTATCCAGCTCTCATTCACTCCTAAACAACAAAAGTCATCACAGTCATCGACTATGCATGACAACCCAATGCATAACTCAATCTACCATAATATTATTCACCATAGTATTATAACAACTGCTCATTCAATTGTCTAATACCAACAACATCAATGATATTATATAACTGCTCATTCAGTTTACATAATATCAATGATCCACTAGGGTCTAGTACGTTATATTTATAATAATGTAGTTTCTCCTAATAACAAGCAACATTTGACTCATTCGTCTATCTGATGTTTCCGGTTATGAAGACAAACCCCAACTTTAACTAAATTGTCCATTTTATTGTTTCTGGGTCCAATACGTCAGCCCAATAGAAATCCGTTGTTTTCTCAATCGCGTAAACTTTTTATCGTGTTTTCACAATCGTGTTACTTTTTCAAACGCTTTTAAATCGCGTAAGTATTTTTCAACATTTTTAAAATTGCGTAGAGTTTTTAACATATTTTTTCAACCGTGTAATGTTTTTAAATCATTTTCTTAATCGCGTAACATTTTAAAATCATTTTCTTGATCATGTAGTTTCAAAATCACTATTTTAAATACGCATAATCTATTTCTAATAATTTTCAACTACGTAGAATATTTCTTTGTTTTCTAAATTACTTCTTGAAACTTCGTCCATTATATAATTATTTCTAGCTTTATTTACAGCATTTCTTTAATAAAAATCCTTTACCTAATATTTGCTATTATTTCCTTTGAAAGTCTCTAAAATAATTTTACTTTAATTTATTCTCTAAAACCCATTAAATTAAGTTTTTCTTTAATATTTGTATAATTCTATGCTTAGTAAATAACTTTGAATTTAAAAACATTATAAGTAGACATATTGGCCCAAAATCATTTATATGCTTTATAAATTATCTTTAATTATTTCCTATGCATTTAATCTTTTTATAAAAATTCTTAATCTACTTTATTATCATTGGATCATATAATCCATGGTTAGAAAATAATTTTGGATCATAGGTATATTGAATAGCATGTTGGCCGAAATTTACCATGTCTTCTATAAATCATCTTTAAATTATTTTCCATCCTCTAAATCCTTGTAAAAATCATTTATTCAATTAAATTAATTAATCTTTGCTTTGGAAAATATTTGAGAACATTTTGGCCCTCTTTGGGGTGATGAAGCCGTGAGCTTCATGTGTTCATTGGAACACTCATGCAAATCCTCAATATGTTATTCACATCCTATTACATAAGAATACTATCATGCATCCATAATCACATTCCAAAATATATATCAAAGCTATAGACATGCTTGCATCAAAATCAATCACAAATAGGAAAAGCTTTAAACAATCAAGTGAATAAATCCTTATGGATTTTTCACTACACACAAATCCACTCCTCACCACCAACACATGGTTGATGAGGGTAATCTCCCTCTTACCTCTTGGAGAAACCTCCAAAGCTCCTTGTTGTTCTTCTTGAAATAGATCTACTCCACCAAGTAGCACTTAAAACAAAGAAACACATACAATATTAATGTTCAAGATTTATCAAAAGTGACCACAAGCCAAAATATGGTCTTAGAAACTTACCAAAGAAAAGAAAGATGAAGAACACAAATCTTCACCTAAAAGCTTTTGATCTTGAACTTGAAGATCAAGATTGAAAGTGAATGATTTGGAAGATAGTATCAACATGAAAGTTTCTTAGAATTGCATGAAGATTCAAGATCTAAGGTTGTTTAGAATTATTGAAGCTTGGAAGGCATTTTGGAAGGGTGTGGCCGTGAGCTTCCTTTGAAGAACAAGGATGAAGATGGATGATTTAGGCTTAGGTTTCTTCTACAAAGTATCTTAGAATGAGGTAAGGATACTAGATGTAAGGTTGTTTGAAATTATAGAAGAGTGGAGGGTGGTGCAAGGTGGTTTGGCCGTGAGCTTTGTGGGAGAGAAAGGTAAGAGTTTTTGTGTTCTTTGCTTGATGGGAAGATGAAGATGAATGAATCTTGAGAAATTCCTAACATGAAAGTGTCTTGTTGGATTAATAAGAGGATTCAAGAAATGATATTGGTAAGAATTATAGAAGTTTGGAGAGTGGATCTAGGTGCTTGGCCGAATCTATGGAGGGAGAGAAGGTGAGAGAGTTTTTGTTGCTTGTTCTTGGTTCTTTGGAGAAATTAAAGTGTAAAAGATTAAGTGAATTGAAAAGATGAATATTGTCTCCTACTTGAGTGTTAAGGCCGTGGAACACAAGGAGAGGAAAGGGTGAGAGCTTCATGCAAAGATGAAAATGAACCAGAGCCCTCCTCTTTATAGACTTCATGAAAAAGATGAATGCTTAGGATATTTTGATCAAGATATTTTTCGGTATACTTTAAGCGATGAACAATAATTACTGCTTATAAAGTCAGTGTCTATTGTCCAATGGATAATAAAATATACCTAAATTTTTCTCTTATTCTAGCTGGGTAGCAACTATTGTTGATCATTTTTCTACTGATTACCCTTGATGAGTCACAGAGCGAGTCATCAAAGAGAAGTTTCTAGAACATGCGACTCACTATGATGAGTCAGCATAATGAGTCACTATAGAGATTTCTAGAACAACTGAGTTAGCATGGTGAGTCGTAGCGCTGAGTTAACATGGTGAGTCGTCAAGGAACCTTCTGGAACATGTGACTTACTGCGGCGAGTCACAAGGTGAGTCAGCGTTCCTACACTCTTCTAGAATGTGGCGAGTCAGCATTCTAGAACATGGCGAGTCATCGCTTCTGGAACATGGCGAGTCATTGCTTCTAGAAGCTTCCCGAATATGCTGAGTCACAGGTGCTGAGGTGTCACACCACGTGTCAAGCTTCTATTAGTCCTTCGCGATGAGTCACAACTGTCAACTTTGACCAGCTCCTCATTGGTCCACGTGTAAAGCAAGTACTCAAGTACTTCATGACTAGGCGCGTGACTAGGCATTTTCTAGAATCTTCTAGAATAGTCTAGAACATGTGAGTCACTAGGCTAGTCACCTAGGTGAGTCACCAAACGATGAGTCATCGTCTAGAATATTTTAGAGTGGATGACTAGACTTGCGTCTAGAATCATCCACTAAATATTTCCAAGAAAGATATTATCCAATAGATAATAAAACATACCCCGAATTTATTTATCAGATAAAATCGTAAAAAAACAAAACTTCAAAAATAGTTTCCGGTTTCGGGTTTAGTAAGATCCCTCTGCTCCGAATCAATAGTACAAAATTTCTGGCTAAAGAAAATTTTTATTTTTCCGGGTTTATCCAGGCCCACACACAATCCAAAATATCTAGAATATATTAAATATTTAAAATATTCCAAAATATCAAAAATATAATAAAATATTTAAAATATCTTTAAAATATCTTTAAAATATCTTAAAATATCACAAATATATTAAAATATTCAAAATATCTCGAAATATCTAAAATATATTAAAATATTCAAAATATCTAAAATATCACAAAAATTCACAAAAATCATAATAATTGTGAAATTCATGAAAATCAAATCGATTAGTAAAAATAATTAAGGATTGACAAAAAGAAATAAAATACGAAGGCTTATATACAACTCAAAAATAACATTAAAATAATAAAAAACGTAAAAACTCCCAAAAAATCCTAAAAATCACGAAAATTATAAAATTTACAGAAGTCAAGTCGGATTACTCAAAATAATGAAGGATCGACCGAAATAAATAACATATGAATTTTCGAGGTATTACATATTACACAGTCAAACGTTGTGTAAATAGTACACAATCAAAACTTCGTGCACAACAGGCATTGTACCAGACAGTCTCTACAAGATCTTGATTAAGAATTGTGTTTGTCGAGATCGCTAGTATGTTGCCTGTTACCACGGCCTAGAGGAGCTACAAACTGTCCACATGTGGAATCCTCCGTACACTAATGCCTCCAAGTTCACTCAATGAACCACATTATGCCTATCACACTTACAATATGGTGTAATTCATCTCATCAGCCAGTTGCCAATTTCAACCAAATTGACACATCTCTCAATGCATGTATATGAACCATAATTACACAAATACCCTCATTATCAATATTTTCAAATATAATGAACCATAATTACATAAACACCCTTATTATCAGTATCTTCCAATATAATGAACCATAATTACATAATTACCCTCATTATCAATATTTCCAAACACGGCACGTCTCCACTTGATAGTACTATTTCTCAACATATCCGGGTCCACCACTTTGGCCCTATAATAAACTTACTGTTCCTTTTAGTTGCGTAAAGATTTTATCGTATTTTCACAATCGCGTCACCTTTTTCAAACGTTTTCAAATCGCATAGGTATTTTTCAACGTTTTTAAAATCGCGTAGGATTTTTAAATCATTTTCTCAATCGCATAACATTTTTAAATTGTTTTCTCAATTGCGTAGCTTAAAAATATCATTTTTAAATACGCGTAGGATATTACTAATATTTTTCAACTATGTATAATAATTTCTTTACGTTCTAAATTATATTTTAAAACTTTCTCCATTATTTATTTATTTTTATTTTATTGACAACATTTCGTCTAGAAAATCCATTTAAGTGGTATTTTCTACATTTTTTCTTTAAAATTACCTCTCTTAGTTATAACTAATATTTACACTAGTATTTTTCAAGAGTTCAATTATTTCTCATTAATACTTAATTTCTCTAATTAAGTTCCTAAGAAAAGTTCATTTATTTTGTTCTCCAAAAATCCATTGAATTCTTTTTAAATTAATTACTTAATCTACACTTAGAAAATAATTTTGGATCAAAGGTATATTAAGTGGCATGTTGGCCGAAATTTAACATATCTTTAGTAAATCATCTTTAAATTATTTTTCATCCTCTAAATCATTGTAAAATTTATTTATTCAATTAAGTTAATTAATTCATGCTTTAGAAAATGGTTGAGAACATTTTGGTTCTCTTTTTATTGGTGAAGTCGTGAGCTCCTTTGTGTTCTTTGGAACACTCATACAAATTCTCACATGTTATTCACATCCTACAATAATTATCATGCATCTATAAAACACATACCATATAATTTAAAGCTATAGACATGCTTGCACACATAATCAATCACAAATAGAAAAGACATTAAACAACTAAGTGAATGAATCCTTATGGATTCTTCACCACAAATATATCCATTTTCTCACCACGACACAAGGTTAATAAGATTAAATCTCCTTCTTACTTATAAGGAAGACAAAATCTTCTTGGATTTCCTCCTATGGATTTCGTGTGGCTCCCAAAGAAAACCTAATAAACTCAAACAATTTTAACAAGTCATAATTATGATTGAAAAAGATAAACCACGGATCAATTATGGCTTAGAACTTCAAAAATCAAGTTAGAAACAAGAAACAAGGATATTTACCTTGTAGGGAATAAATTTCAAGGTTGGTTTCCAAGCTTCAAATAGATGATTTTGAAGAAACTCTCAAGATGAAAGATATTTAGAATGATGTTTAGGTTTAGGAAATGGTGTTAGATGAAATTTTAGAAGAGTGGAGGTATGGATTGGTGATGGAGGCCGTGAGCTTCACCAAGAAGAAAGGAGAATTTTTGGTTGTCTTGCTTTGGAGAATGGTTGAAGATGAGTTTGAACTTAGCAAAATGTTTTCTTCCTCCCTCCTAATGCACTTGGCCGTGGGGCTCCCTAAAGAGATGGCCTGCTTGAGTGACTTCTAAGAGCTCCTTATGTAACACCCCAAAATTTATTTATTTTATGATAAATATTCATTTTCTAATATTTGTGATTTTTGAGAATTTTTTTGGATTTTTCTGAGAACACAGAATATTTTAATATTGTTTCTCGTTTTGCGTGTAAACTGAGCGGGCCTAGAAAAATAAGATATTTTTCCCGAGAACCTTGATCTGTGGAAACGTCGATAGAGGAACTTACTAAACTCGAGACTGGACACGATTTACGAGGTTTTATATTTTTTGAAAAATTTTAACAGATAAAATAATAAATCTCTGTGTAAAATTTTATCCCCAAACAATTAATACTAACTTCTGTCAATTGTAACAATTGTCCATGGGATAATAACATGTATTAAAAACCTTATCACATTATCCTAATGTAATCTACTTTAAGTCTAATCAAATCCACTTTAATTCAAATTTATTGTATTTTAATCAAAACTTCTTTAAGAAGCTTTGACTACCAAAAGACTAGTATGCCCTTGGCTTATTGGGGAAGCCAAAAATTTCCCCCTTCTCTCTCTCCATTGCCGCAGCAATGCTTGGCCAAAGGAGGCAAAAAATTTTCCTCCTCACTTAATGCATAACACTCAAAATATCTCATTTTATCACAACACTTTCTCTTTCTAGTTTTTCTTCATTTTTTTCTCCACCTTCTCTCTTCTTCTCCTTCTTCCCTACGAAATTGCAGCCCCCATTAGAGACCATTTTCTTTGATTTTTCTCTTCACCAAGATCATTTCTACACTTACCTCAACCTCCTCTACATTTCCTATTTAGAAAATTTCTCCAAAATCCATCTTCACCTCCATTGTCTTCCAAGACAAAGCTTTAAGCTTTAAGGTAAAGTTTTCATTTTTCTTCTTCTTTCTCCTTATTTTCATGCTCCATGGTCTCATTGATGATCATGGATCTCTTCTTTTTCAACCATTGATGTTGATTCCTTGTCTTAAAATTTCTAGGGTTTTTGGACCCCAAAATTGAAACTACCAAGGAGCAATAGGAGATCATTTTTGTGTTCTTCCTTTAGGTAAGAGGGAGATTTACTCACTTCAACCATTATTGGTGATGAGGAGACCTTGTGTGATTGGTTGATGGAGAAATCCATATTTGTATGCTTACTTTGTTGATGATTTTGTGTGTGTATGTGTTCTTAATTTGAGATTAATGATTTTGAATGTATTGGATGTGTTGAAAATGCTTGATCATGTTAGGGTTGTTAAATGAAAAATTTAGAGTTTCCTACCCTAATTTGAGGCCACGGTTTTGACTAGAATTTAGGGATATAAATTGATTTTTGTATACAATGAAATGAAGCTTATGTGGTTAAATGTTGAATGATAATATTAAAATTAATGAATGAAAAATTTTAAGGGTCTAATACCCCAAAGTGAGGCCATGGTTTTGGCCTTGGATCCTAAGGGATAAGATTGATTGGGTGTGAAATAACATCAAAGTAATTAGGTATCAAGTAACAAATGCATAACATGGAAAGAAATTGGAACCTTGATGACCTAGTGAGGCCACAGTTTTTAGAGAAAAATTAGGGGTTCAATGATGCCTTTGTGCATCTTTGGAGATTAAAAATTTAGAGACATGCATAATCCATAATGGAGTGGAAGAATTAAATTGAGTAATAACACTTAAGAGGACCACGGTTTTGAAGGGTTATTCAACTTAAAATTTTCATAATTGACCAAAGCTTAAGACTTTAAAAATGAGAATCCATAATGTGGACTTGTGATAATTAATGAACCACGAATACATATCGATATTGAGGATTGATTCTATGTTATCGTGAAATCCCGTGTACTTGAGGGAATTATGACATATTGATGTTGAGAAATGAATATATATGCCAATGTGGTATGCTTATGATAAATGTATCATTTATGAACATACATGATATACATTGTGTTGTCATGCATATGTGTTATCCGTTGGACACTGTTGAAAAGACGATGTATGCCTAGGAGTTTGAATAACACCTATGTGCGGGTGCGAGTAGACTAAGCGTAGGGTCATAGTGGTTGGCCCTAGGGGCATCGGGGTGCGGGTGTCTCACAATAGACAGTGGTAGCTCCACTGGAGCTGTGGGATAGACCGATGCAAACACACTGACGATCCAGACTGAGACGTTATCCTATATCGCAATCAACTATTGAGGTGCCATATATGAGCCATTATGCGCAAATATTTTTATGAGATGAGTACACTATTTTTAAGGCTAACGAGATACTGGCATTACTCCTTGATCATTCACTTCGAAAATGTTTATGTCTAGCCCATGGAGTAGGAATTTTGGTACCATTTGCATTGTGAACTGTCAGTCTCATAATTCATTGAGCATGAGCATTTATAATTGTGCAAAGTATATGTTATTGTTACTGCAATAATTATTTGATTGCTTGGACTGTTGAATGTTAGAAATGTTGATGTTGTCTGCCTGTTATTGATGATACTTACTGTTATTTATTGTTGTTTTGCTCTTACTGTTAATTTTAATTATTACTATAATTGGATGTATGAACTATGTTTATATATGGGCGTCTAGTGCCGTTTTGTTTTCTTGCTATCATTTTAGTACTGAAAGCTGGGTGTCTCATCTCTTTCTGTATTTCGATACTTTCTGTTTATTTATATGTTTCTGAGAGACGCTCGTGAGGAAAAGAAGGAAACAATTGAGTTTCTAGGTTTCTGGCCATACTACGACTAGAGCTGTTGAGGATGTCGTCGTGCCCACGCCGCTTTTTGGGGTGCGTAAAGTTGACATTTCATGGAGGACCCGATTGTTGGCACCTACATGTGTAGACGGACCGATGCGTCTACCGCGGGGAGCTGACGGTGTCTTTAGCCTGGGGTCACTATGACCCTCCTGTTTTCGATTTTTTCACTTTTGTTATTTTGTAATTTTACCTACCCGTTAGGGATATGTGAACTAATATGTTCTACACTCCACAAGAGGTCTCTTTTCTCTCCACTGCTTAGGCTTCTACTCGGAATTTGGTCGCTCTAATGGTAATTTCGTAAGATGAAGAGGACCCTGCGGAGGACCCAGCTACGGTCCCTTCTCGTTAGTCTTAGGTGTTGATACTATAGGTGGCTACTGATGGCTAACTATTTATTTTTTTGTGAAGCCTAATGTTTTGTTGTACATGATGGGGGTATATTTGTATCTTTTCGGGTGCGTACGTCTTTTGCTTTTTTCGTGTAAATCATGATGTAATTGAATAGGTTGATGCTTATATATATATATATATATATATATATATATATATATATAGTGAATGTATGGTCTTTAGTTTATGTTGATTTTATTGTATCCGTAGTTATTCTTATTTCTTTTACAAAAAAATATATAGCACGTATTTCGATGTTCATTTATTTCGCGATCAAGAATACAAACTATTTAATCTTGTGTTAACAATGAACCGGGTCTTAATTAATCACTGCAACTTTTATTTTCCGCAATTTATTTCGTTTCTTTTGTATTATGGTGTGACGTTCCTTCTTCGCGGTATTAAGAAAAAGGGGCATTACACCTTATGGCCTTAGATGTGTTCAAGGGTGGATCTTCAATACTTTATCTCCAAGTTGCTTCCTATTGGCCTAGATTGACAAGTCATCAAGTGTCTAGCACCTTCTTGAATGTGCTTGGATGGCTTAGCTGAAATTCACTTAGGGAAACTAAACCAAGCTTTGATTCATTTTAGTCTCCTAATTATGCTTAAGACATCCTAGTTAGGTTTAGGTAAATTTTAGTTAGGTTTTCTTAGTTATTTAGTTACTTAGGATAACTAATCACCTTCTTGATTATGTCATGACATTCTCTAACTAAAATTTTAACGAATAAATAACTAAGTTTATTCCATTTAATTACTACTTAAGCACTTTGGATTAACTTAATTAGGTTTTAAACTAACTTAATCATGTTTTCTACTTACTAATCCATTAAGTCCAACCATTTTTGTTGACTACTTCCTATTGGTTTAGAAATGTTCAAGCCATTTTTGTTGACTAATTGCTATTGGTTTAGAAATATTTCAAACCATTTATGTTGACTAATTCCTATTAGCTTAGAAATGATTCAAGCCACTAACGTTGACTGATTTACCAAGCGTGGGTCCTAGAGACTTGTTCGGGTCCATCGTCCATTGGCGCAGAAGCTATTGTTTTTAAGACAGTAGGTACGGTACACCGAATATTAAAATAATATTATAAAATATTTTTATTTTACAGATAAATTATAAAAAATAAAAGATTGATACACGTATTACTCAGAATTGGGTTTAGTAAGATCCCCCAGCTCCGAATAATCATATACAGATTTTTTCGGCCTGAAAATTATTATTTTCTTGACTCGGAGTAAATCACACACAACAATCAAATACAGTTACGAAATAGTCAAATTAATTTTGCAGCACGCAGAAAACATAAAACAGTACAATCAGG
Source organism: Ormosia emarginata (assembly GCA_029884605.1). Taxonomy (NCBI): domain Eukaryota; kingdom Viridiplantae; phylum Streptophyta; class Magnoliopsida; order Fabales; family Fabaceae; genus Ormosia; species Ormosia emarginata. The sequence continues at coordinate 1,049,490 of JAQQTP010000023.1, forward strand.
ACAAAATCATAAATTAACCAAAAGTTAGGGTGTTACAACTCTCCCCCACTAATAGAAATTTTGTCCCCGTAATTTATCATACCTTAGAAAAGTTGAGAGTATTACTCGCTCATTTTATCTTCCAGCTTCCAGGTAGCACTCTCGTTACTTCATTCCATATCACCTTTACCACTACAATCATTTTTCCTCGAAGCTGCTTCACTCTCTTGTCCTCAATCTTAACAGGAAATGTCTTATACATCAAATTATCTTTCAGTTGTACTTCATCAGGCTGAATGACATACGTTGGATCGGGAATATATTTTCTCAGCTGAGACACATGGAATACATCATGAAGATTGGATAGAAAAGGTGGTAAAGCTATTTGGTAGGCTACGGGACCTATCCGACGAATGATTTGGTAAGGTCCGATGAATTTATTAGTGAGATTTATGGATTTGATAACCCTTCCGACACCAGTCGTAGGTGTTACTCGCAAAAACACATGTTCACCTTCCTCAAATTCAAGAGGTCTTCTTCGCTTGTTAGCATAGCTTTTCTGTCTGCTTTGAGTCATCCTCATTTTCTCCTGAATCATTTTTACTTTCTCCGTAGTTTGTTGTACAAGATCAGGTCCAATGGTCATACTTTCTCCATCCTGATACCAACGCAAAGGTATTCAGCATCATCGCCCATATAGTGTTTCATTGGGTGTCATCCCTATACTCGAGTGAAAACTATTGTTGTAAGTGAATTCTATCAAAGACAATAATTCATCCCAACTCCTTTGTTGTTCCAGCACACAAGCTTGCAATAGATCCTCCAACGATTAGATAGTTCTCTCCGTTTGACCATCAGTCTGCGGTTGATAAGCAGAACTTAAACGTAACTTAGTTCCTATGGCTTCTTGTAGGCTTCGCCAGAACCTTGACGTAAACCTCGGATCTCTTTCAGAAACTATGCTTACGGGTACACCGTGAAGCCTAACAATTTCACTAATGTACACCTAGTTTAATCGTTCTAATGAATACTTGATATTGATCGGTAAAAAGTGCATTGACTTCATAAGCCTATCAACTATAACCCATATAGAATCATGACCCTTCCTCGTCCTTGGCAATCCTGTAACAAAATCCATTGATATACTATCCCATTTCTATTCTGGAATAGCTAAAGGTTGTAACATACTGGCAGGTCTTTGATGTTCCACTTTTGCCTTCTGACAAACAAGGCAAGATGCCACACGTTCCGCAACATCTCTCTTCATCCTTGGCCACCAAAACATCTGCTTTAAGTCATGGTACATCTTAGTCATTCTGGGATGCATACTCAACCTACTAGTATGAGCTTCGTCCAAAATCGCTTGCTTAAGATCGGGATCTTTAGGTATACATATTCTTCCCTCAAATCTTAAGACCCCATCAAATCCTTCTTCAACTGTTGCCTTATGACCTTGCTTTAAAAATTCTCTCTCATTCTACAAAAACAGATCATCTTCCTATCTCTCCTTAATTTCCTCCAACAAGTCATTCAAAATAGTCACCCTATTTAGACAAATCCTTCTTGGTGCCAATTCTACTGACAACCATAAATCTCTAAACTGATTATTCAATTCCTCCTCCTTTATCATCATTGTAGAAACACTAATCACCTTCCTACTTAAGGCATCTGCCACCACATTCGCCTTTACTGAATGGTATTAAAGCTGAAAATCGTAATCTTTTAAAAACTCTAGCCACCGCCTCTACCTCATGTTCAATTCCTTCTGATCAAACAAGTATTTTAAACTCTTGTGATCACTGAAGACATTGAACGTGGCTCCATATAGAAAATGTCTCCATGCTTTTAATGCAAAAACCACTGTGGCTAACTCCAAATCGTGCGTTGGGTAGTTCTTCTTGTGTACCTTCAACTGTCTTAAAGCATACGCTGCCACATTCCTATTCTGCATTAACACACATCCCAGTCCCTGATAAGAAGCATCACAATACACCTCGAAAGTCTCGTTTGGATCTGGTAAAATCAACACTGGTGCAGTTGTCAATCTCTTTTTCAACTCTTGGAAACTTGCCTCACATTCATCTGCCCAATCAAAAGCTTGACTCTACCTTATGAGTTGTGTAAGAGGTCCTGCTATTTTAGAGAAACCTTTAATGAACCTCCGGTAATATCCAGCCATTCCAACAAAACTCCAGATCTCTCTCACTGTCTTTGGCCTTTCCCATTTTAGAATGGTTTCTACTTTCGATGGATCCACTGCAATACCTTCCTTAGAAATCATGTGACCCGGAAACTGAATTTCCTTCAACCAAAATTCACACTTCGCCAACTTTGTATACAACTTTTTTTCTTTCAAAATTTGGAGAATTATGCTGAGATGTTCAGCATGCTCTTCCTGATTTTGAGAATAGATCAGAATGTCATTGATAAACACAATAACAAATTTGTCTAGGTATGGATGAAAAATCCTGTTCATGTAATCCATGAATATAGCAGGAGCATTCGTCACTCCAAATGGCATTACTTGATACTCATAATGCCCATAACGAGTTCAGAAAGCTGTCTTAGGTATATCCTCTTCCTTAACACGAATATGATGATAACCTGATCGCAGATCTATCTTAGAAAAAATAACTGCTCCTTTCAATTGGTCCATCAAATCATCAATTCTTGGAAGTGGATACTTATTCTTTATTGTGACCTTGTTCAGCTGGCGATAGTCCACACAAAGATGAGAAGTTTCATCTTTCTTCTTGACTAACAGCACTGGTGCTCCCCATGGTGTAACGCCCCTTTTTGGGAGGGAACGTCACATTATCAAATAAAATAAAATGCGAAAATTAAATAATCAAACAATTAAGACCCGGTTCATTTAATCAAAGTTAACTCGTTTAATGCCGTAATGCATGAGAAAATAGCGGTATATTTTTTTTTCTTCTTTTTTTTTGTAATAATACAAAAAGTAGAAGAAAGGTAAGGAATAAAATAATCAACAGACTTTCCACCTGAATAACGTGCATTTATATATATATATATCAACATTTAAACATAACTGTAATTTAGATACAAGCCTGAATACCTCCAAAAAGCAAAAACTATACCTGCCCCAAGGAAAATCATGCATATATAACCATCATGCATATACAAAATATACAGCCCACCAAAAGTAATACATCAGGCCCCCAAAATAAAAACACTGGCAGCCATCAGTAGCCACCAGTAAAATCAATCCCTCAGATGAGGAGGAACCGTGTCAGGATCCTCAGCGGGATCTTCCTCTTCCGAGGAAACCTCCATTGGAACCACAGAAGCACGGGACGGAGCCCGAGCGGTGGAATCAAAGGAGTCCTCCCGTGGGGTGTAGTAACGATCGCCCCACATCTCACGGATGGGCAAGTAAAACTCCAATCGCAGGCTGATGTGGCAGGTGAGGACAGGTGCCTCATGACGCCTCCAGGCTAGGGCTATCGACACATCTCCCAAGTAGACGCAGCGATCGGAATTCAAGTTAATGTGCCAACATTCTGGCCCTCCGAGGAAGGTCAGACGCACATCACCAAGAAATCCGCGCATACGTGCCACCATCATCTCAGTAGAAGCTAGTCTCGCTCGGGCCAAAAGCCGGGAAAATTGGGGTCTTCCACCTCCTTGCCGTCGTCTTCGATCAACACAGCATACACACATACAGCAAGTAATAGAGATACAAGAAAGAGGTAAGACATCCTACCATCATTACCAATTATAGCAACTAGAAACAGCACGACGCCACGCACCCAAATAGCAATTCAGAATATCATATTCAACTAATAAGCAGTAATTCCAATGGTAAGCAAACAAACAGTTCCAGGCAGATAGTCATCACAGTAATAACCAAGTCAGTCATAGATATGGAATAATAAATATTAACAATGACAATGTATATCATGACACACATGCATGCTTTCCCAAATTCCTACTCCATGGAGCTAAACCTAAACAGTCGGAGAGAAAGATCAGGAGACATGTCTGTAACTCGGCTGCCGAGGCCATTGCTATCAATAAATTTTCTCGTGCACAATCATGGCATTGTACAGATATTCTACACTAGATCATGATATAGGACAGTGTCAAGTCCGGATCGTCGGTGCGTTTACATCGGTTTGCCCCACAGGCAGAGGAGCTACCAACTACCCATTGTGAAGGACCCGCACCCCGACGCCCCCAAGGTCATAAAAAGACCCACACTTGTCTACTCGCACCCGCACTAAGGTGTGTTCAATCTCCTAGGCAACATGGCCTTACAACAGTCTACAAGGACATTCACAATGCATAAGAAACTATGCATGAACATGTATGATCCATAATCTCATTCAATTCCACAATATGCCATAGTAGGCCAATACAAGCATCAATATACAAATGGTCACTCACAAGGACCCATAACATCATAGTATAAAGATCAAGTCAATTGATGCGTCATTAGGTTCATTATGAATCCTAACTTAGAATTTGTTTCCCTTTTCAAAGTTCAAGTTCAAAGTCAATTCTTGTAACCAATATAACATTCCAAGGCAATTCAATTTCGTATATCTTGCAATTTATTTAAGCTCTTAGGCCTCACACTCTCTTGTTCTTCACTCACTTAGAATTACCTTAAGTCTTATGATCATTTTACTATTAGTCGTTTAAAATTTATGGAGTCTTGATTATATTAAATTCTTCTAATTTATTAATTGTCCATTTCATTACAATGGATTCTAATTACCTAATTACTTATGCTTCCAAACTACCAAAATTACATACTTGCCTACAAATACCCTAGAGGCCGTGGCCTCCCAATGGTTACAATTTCCAATCCTTTCAAGTCATCTTACTACATGTCATTCCCTTAATTCATTTAAGTGGTTCACTTGTTAAATTAGGCCACCAAGAACCCTAATTCTTGGCCTCAAAACCGTAGCCATCACATAGAATTCAATTCCAAATTTTTCTTCCACTCAATTCCATCTTGTTACTTGATTAATCCTAATCTTATGCTTGTTACACATTAACCATAATTTATCCAATTTTTCCACCCCAAAACCGTGGCACTCCAAGAAGGGTGTTCAATTATTTTTTTTGTCCATTTCAAACTATTCAAACCAATCCAATATTCCATTATATTCAACAAATCAATCCAATAGCATAAATCAATTAAAATCAACATATAAACATACTAATCACAAAATCAAAGGATAACCCTCATTAGGGTTTTTCCACCAACAACACAATCAAGGTTCCTACATGCTAAGAGAGGTTGAGGACGAGTGTCTTCCTCTTACCCAAGTGAAGAAAACAAAAGAAGAACACCAAGAACCTCCTTTGAATTTCGGATTTGAGCTTCAAGAACCCTAAAAATGGTGACTTTGTTAGAATCAATACCAATGCTTGAAAAATAAGCCATGGATGGCCAATATGAAGACCATGACCACAAAAATGGAGGAGAAAGAAGAGAAGTCTTGAAACTTACCCAAAAAGCTCAAAGCTTGGAGCTTGGAGAAGATGGTGAAAATGAAGGAATTTCAAGAAACTCCAAGAAGAAAAGATGCTTAGAATGGTGAGAGGATTGAGAAAATGTATTTAGTTTAATTTTTTGTGATGGTTGAGGGAGAAGGAGAGAGCTTGGCCGTAGCAATGGTGGAGAGAAGGGAGAGAAAATGTTGAAGAAGGAAGAAGAAGAAATGGTAGTGAGAGAAAGTGTTTTGATAACTAATGAATTTGTGTGATAAAAATGAAATAAGGAAAAGCAATATTTCCTTGCTTTGGGATGCCATGCAGCCGTGCATAGTGAGAGAAGAGTGAGGGGGAAATTGGCTTCCAAGGGAAGCTAAGGGTATTTGGGTCAAATGTTTGGTCAAAGCTTCTCAAAGAAGCTTTGATTATTTAACATTAAATTTGAATTAAAGTGGATTAATTAGACATAAAGTGAATTTCATTTGGATAATGTGATAGGATTTTTATTACACACTATTATCCAATGGATAATAGTTACAGTTGACAGAAGTCAGTATTTAATTAATCTGACAGATGAATTTTTCGATGTATTGATTTATTTTATCTGTTAAGATTTTTCAAAAATCGTAAAACCTCGTAAACTGTGTCCAGTCTCGAGTTTAGTAAGATCCCCCATCGACATGTCCATAGTCCAAGGCTCGCGGAGGAAACATCGCGTTTCTCCGGTTCTGTTCAGTGCGCACGCAAAACGAGGAATATACTAAAATATTCGACGTTTCCGGAAAATTCCCAGAAAATTCTCAAAAATTGCAAATATTATAAAATGACTATTCATCATATAATTTTCCAATTTTTGAAGCATTACAGTCGTTTTCCCGACTCTGCTCAAGTTTTACGCAAAACGAAAAATATATTAAAATATTCATCGTTTCCGAAAAATTCCAGAAAAATTCACATAAATCACAAATATTAGAAAATGACTATTGGTGGTGAAATAATTAATTTTCGGAGTGTTACACTGACCTCAGCAATTCTCAGCCCAGTGTGCACGTAAAACGAGAAATATATTAAAATATTCATCGTTTCCAAAAAATTCTAGAAAAATTCCTAAAAATCAAGAATAATATAAAATGATCATTTATACTTAAACAGATATTTTTCGGGATGTTACACACGGCAAAACACTCGGTCGCACAAACTATTTTTCCAATAACTCCTCTAATTGCCTCTATAGCTCTACTAGCTCTGATGGCGACATCCGATATGGTGCAATCGAAATAGGACCTGCCCCTGGTACAAGATCGATAGAAAATTCTATCTCTCTCTCCAGTGGTAAGCTGGGTATCTCCTCAGGAAAAACCTCGAGATACTCATTAACGACATGAATAGCATTCACATTTTCTTAATTTTGACTTCCAAAGAAGACAGCAGCATGTATCCTTGAACTCCATCCCTCAACAAGGATTTGACTTTGACGGCAGTTAAAAATCTAGAATTCTCATCCTTTTGAAAAACTATGGTTTTATTGGCACAGTCTAATAGGATATGGTTAGAAGATAACCAATCCATTCCTAATATTACATCTATTTCAACAAGAGGTACGCAAATTAAGTTGACAGAAAATACTCGATCATTTATGGTAATAGGACAGTTCAAACATACTTTAGATGTAACAACAGGCTTGGCAGTTAGTGTAGAAACAATCAATTGAAAACTCAGAGAAGACATAGACAATTTCAACAAATCCACACAGTCATATACAATAAATGAATGTGTTGCACCCGAATCATATAGTACATTCAAAAGATTATCTTCAATGACACCTTCTCCCTGAATAAGATCTTCAAACTGAGAAGCTTCAGCTTTGGTCATCGTGATACTCACCCTCCAGATCGCGGCTGAGTAGCACTAATATTACTCACAGCTGGCTTCTTTTCTAGTTGATTGCAATCCCTAGAAACATGTCCAAGTTTTCTACAGTTGAAGCAGATTGTCCCCTTGATTGAACAATCTCTAGATATGTGGCCACTCTTTCCACATTTAAAACACTTTGGCGTAAATGCCACATTTTGACCAGTTCTGTTGCCACTAGAACTTCCCCCAAAAGATTGACGTAGGGGCTGACTTTCCGATGGTCTCGAATATGATTTGCGATGAAACTGGCTATTATTGTTGTTGCCTCCTCTTTGGAACCTAGTCGGTCCAAAGTTACGATTTCTTGGATCTCTTGACAGCTCCAGCTCCTCGAGTCGTCGACATGTATCCATCAAAGCAGGAAATTCATTCATCCTCATGGGTAGCACTCCTCGTTTCAACTCTACCCTCAGTCCTTCCTCAAACTTACGACATTTCAATGCCTCATCAGGTTGAATTTGAAAATACCGCGAGAACTGTGACAAGCTCTTAAATTTGGCAACATACTCACCAACAGTCATATTGTCTTGCCGTAAACCAAGAAATTTCATTTTCTTGGTATGTCGGGCACTAGCAGGAAAATACTTCTCCAGAAATACCTCACAAAATACCTCCTAAGTAATTTCAGTTCTCTTAGCTTGCAGTAATTGCCAAGTTCCTCTCCACCAGTTCTCACCATCCCCTCTTAGCATAAACGTAGCGTATGTCACCTTCCGATCATCGGCGCACCTCATTCCTTCAAATATCTTTTCTAAGTCTTGGATCCAAAGACTAGCCTTTTCAGGATCAAATTCGCCTCTAAACTATGGTGGATTGTTACGCCTAAACTCATGCAAGTTCAAAGCATCAGCAGTCGCATCTTGTTGTTGGGCTGCTCGTTGATTTTGTTAGGTAATTACCTCCGCCATGCGTTGCATAGCCTCAGTAGCTGCAGTCATCGGATCAATATTGCGTTCCACATTCGCACGCGTTCTTCTGCCGCCAGACATCTTTTTCTTCAATCAAACAAACATGACAAGACAAAGTCAGATGTAACCTCTCAGAAACAAATCACAGAGAATCACACAACACAAGCAAAAACAGACCCAACCACAACCCCAAAAGACTCTAACTTGGGCTTTAATACTAACTAATGTAACACCCTACTGGGGATGTCACATTTTCGAATATTTAATAATAAATGTAATCCAAGTTATAAAACCTTTAGTAAATATTTAATAATACGAGTTGTAAATTTTTTTCTTTCTATACAATATATCATTAAGTACTATAGACAGTACATGAAATAAAACAAACTATTAAATACACACCATAATGTACATATGATTTTGTCTTAAGTATACAAATAATTTACACACTACAAATATTTAATACAACGGTAAACTGTTTGATATCACACTAAAAACAAACTAGCCCAAGTAAACATCTAGGAATTCTAATCCTCCTCTGATGGATCGTCGGATGACAGAAATCCCAGATGTCTCGCAGCACAAGAGTCTGTGCTGTTGATACAGTACTAAGCTCACTAGGGGCTTGAAAATGTCCTCCCTAATAACGCCTAATAGTCAAAGGCATCTCTAGATGTAAATAAAAAGTAGTAGTAAATATCAGTGCTCCATCAAATTCCCTACGAAGGGACAAAGTCAGACGTCTCACATAAACAATCGACCCTCAGTCTTCTCGTAGACGCCAGGCCTCAGAGCCTCCATGAAACTCAAATCTCACAAACCTAAAAAACTCAGGCAAAGCCATAACAACTAAATCGATCCAAATGATAAGGATGATCTAGAGGCTCGCCTTCCTCAAACTGTTCGCTCGATTACTGCTCCTCCGGATACTGACAATCTAGAGGCTGCTCCTCTTCCTCTTCCTCTTCCTCAAACTCTTTACAGAACATAACTAATGATATAGAAAATACATACAAAGAGATGAGATAATCTACATCACTACTAGCATAGCAGTACAGAAAATGATAGTACATACAGATATCACAATTAATACAATAATCCATATTATCACATCATACATAATATCTCTAATTACTGTTAACAATAACATTATGATGCATACTATATATGCAAATGTACACAAACTCATTCCTACTCCATGAAGCTAAACACAAACATCAGAGAGAATGATCTGAAAGACCTGTTCGTACATCAGGCTGCCCTAGCCAAGTATTATACAGTCAAACGTCGTGTAAACAGTACACAGTCAAAATACCATGCACAACAGGCATTGTACTAGACAGTCTCTACAAGATCTTGATTAAGAATAGTGTTTGTCGAGATCGCTAGTGTGTTGCCCGTTACCATGGCCCAGAAAAGCTACCTACTGTCCACATGTGGAATCCTCCGCACACTAACGCCTCTAAGTTCACTCAATGAACCACACTATGCCTATCACACCCACAACATGGTGTAATTCATCTCGTCAACCAATTGCCAATTTCAACCAAATTGACACATCTCTCAATGCATGTATATGAATCATAATTACACAAATACCCTTATTATCAATATTTCCAAATATAATGAACCATAATTACATAATTACCCTCATTATCAATATTTCCAAATACAGCAAGTCTCCACTTGACAATACTATTTCTCAACATATCTGAGTCCACCACTTTGGCCCAACAGTAAACTTATTGTTCCTTTTAGTTGCGTAAAAATTTTATCGCGTTTTCATAATCGCGAGACGTTTTCAAATTGCGTAGGTATTTTTCAACGTTTTTAAAATCGCGTCGGATTTTTAAATCATTTTCTCAATCGCGTAATGTTTTTAAATTATTTTATCAATTGCGTAGCTTAAAAATATCATTTTTAAATATGCGTAGGATATTACTAATATTTTTCAACTATGTATTATAATTTCTTGATGTTCTAAATTATATTTTAAAACTTTCTTCATTATTTATTTATTTTTAATTTTATTGACAACATTTCGTCTAGAAAATCTATTTAAGTGGTATTTTCTACGTTTTCCTTTAAAATTACCTCTCTTAGTTATAACCAATATTTACACTAGTATTTTTCAAGTGTTCAATTATTTCTCATTAATACTTAATTTCTCTAATTAAGTTCCTAATAAAAGTTCATTTATTTTGTTCTCCAAAAATCCATTGAATTCTTTTTAAATTAATTACTTAATCTACACTTGGAAAATAATTTTGGATCAAAGACGTATTAAGTGGCATGTTGGCCGAAATTTAACATATCTTTAGTAAATCATCTTTAAATTATTTTCCATCCTCTAAATCATTGTAAAATTTATTTATTCAACTAGGTTAATTAATTCATGCTTTAGAAAATGGTTGAGAACATTTTGGTTCTCTTTTTATTGGTGAAGTCGTGAGCTTCCTTGTGTTCTTTGGAACACTCATACAAATCCTCACATGTTATTTATATCCTACAATAATTATCATGCATCTATAAAACACATACCATATAATTTAAAGCTATAGATATGTTTGCACACATAATCAATTACAAATAGAAAAGACATTAAACAACCAAGTGAATGAATCCTTATGGATTCTTCACCAAAAATACATCCATTTTCTCACCACCACACAAGGTGGATGGGATTAAATCTCCCTCTTACCTATAAGGAAGACAAAACCTTCTTGGATTTCCTCCTATGGATTTCGTGTGGCTCCCAAAGAAACCCTAATAAACTCAAACAATTTTAACAAGTCATAACTATGGTTGAAAAAGATAAACCATGGATCAATCATGGCTTAGAACTTCAAGAATCAAGTTAGAAACAAGAAACAAGGATTTTTACCTTGTAGGAAATAAACTTCAAGGTTGGTTTCCAAGCTTCAAATGGATGATTTTGAAGAAACTCTCAAGATAAAAGATGTTTAGAATGATGTTTAGGTTTAGGAAATGGTGTTGGATGAAATTTTAGAAGAGTGGTGGTATGGATTGGTGATGGAGGCCATGAGCTTAACCAAGAAGAAAGGAGAGAATTTTTGGTTGTCTTGCTTTGGAGAATGGTTGAAGATGAGTTTGAACTTAGCAAAATGCTTTCTTCCTTCCTCCTAATGCACTTGGCCGTAGGGCTCCCTAAGGAGATGGCCTCCTTGAGTGACTTCTAAGAGCTCCTTATGGCCTTAAATGTGTTCAAGGGTGGATCTTCAATACTTTATCTCCAAGTTGCTTCCTATTGGCCTAGAGAGACAAGTCATCAAGTGTCTAGCACCTTCTTGAATGTGCTTAGATGGCTTGGCCGAAATTCACTTAGGGAAACTAAACCACGCTTTGATTCATTTTAGTCTCCTAATTATGCTTAAGACATCCTAGTTAGGTTTAGGTAAATTTTAGTTAGGTTTTCTTAGTTATTTAGTTACTTAGGATAACTAATCACCTTCTTGATTATGCCATAACATTCTCTAACTAAAATTTTAATGAATAACTAACTAGGTTTATTCCATTTAATTACTACTTAAGCACTTTGGATTAACTTAATTAGGTTTTAAACAAACTTAATCATGTTTTCTACTTACTAATCCATTAAGTCCAACCATTTTTGTTGACTACTTCCTATCGGTTTAGAAATGTTTAAGCCATTTTTGTTGACTAATTGCTATTGGTTTAGAACTATTTCAAACCATTTATGTTGACAAATTCCTATTGGCTTAGAAATGATTCAAGCCACTAACGTTGACTGATTTACTAAACGTGAGTCCCACAGACTTTTCCGGGTCTATGGTCCATTGGAGCAGAAGCTACTATTTTTAAGACAGTAGGTACAGTACACCAGATATTAAAATAATATTATAAAATATAAAATATTTTTATTTTACAGATAAATTCTAAAAAATAAAAGATTGATACACGTATTACTCAGAATTGGGTTTAGTAAGATCCCCCAGCTCCAAATAATCATATACAGATTTTTTCGGCCTAAAAATTATTATTTTCTTGACTCAGAGTAAATCACACACAACAATCAAATACAGTTACGAAATAATCAAATTAATTTTATAGCACACAAAAAACATAAAACAGTACAATCATGACAAAATCGTAAATTAATCAAAAGTTGGGGTGTTACAACCGAAGCTTGAAAAAAAAGAATCCTTGATCACAAAGGTGACCAAGAATCACAAAAAAGAGAAGAGAAAATAGAAAAGTCAAGAACTTTACCTCAAAGCTTCATGTCTTAGGGCTTTATGGAAGAAGGTGAAAATGGAAGATTCAAATGGTGGTCACAAAAGGAAAAACCTTCTAGGTGATGAATAGAAGCAAGAAATAAGATTGGTTGAGCAAGAAAGCTTGGATGGCCAAAAATGGTGGGTTTGGTCGTGGGAATGGAAAGAAAGTGGAGAGGAAAGGTGAGCTTTTTGAAGGTGGTTCCAACAAGAAAGAAAAGCCTTCAAATGAGATGTAGTTTCAAGCAAAGTGTTTGTTTGAAATTAATCAAACATGGAGGGTAGAGGAATGGTGTTGCTGTGGACTTGGAGAGGAGAAGAAGAAAAGAAAATGTGAATGAGGAAAAATGAAAGAAGAGAAAAGGTTGAGAGAGAAAGTGATAGGAAACTTTTTTGAATAAAAGGTGAAATTTGTTTTATGAAAAGATAACAATTTTTCTTGCCATTTTTCCCCCCAAAATCGTGGGGTCTCCAAGGAGTAGAGAGGAAAGTGAAGCTTCCTCTAGAAGCTTGGTGCAAAGCTTCCTTGAGAAACTTTGTTCACTTTTTTGAAAAAATCAAAGTGATGATGTCATTAAAGTGCTCTTTAGAAAAGATGACTAACACTCTACTAAAACTATTATCCAGTGGACAAATATTACAGTTAACAAAACTAGTATTTATTGCCATTGGATAATAAAACGTACCGCGATTTTATTTATCAAATAAAATATCAAAAAATGAAAACTTCGTAAATTATGTCCAGCCTCGGGTTTATTAAGATCCCCCATCGACATTTTCATAGTCCAAGGTTTTCCGGCCTCGAGGAAAATATTTTATTTTCTCAGCTCCACTCAGTGTATACGCAAATCAAGAAATATATTAAAATAATCAATGTCACCTAAATAATTCACAAAAATTCACAAAAATTATAAAATGACTATATATCATGAAACAAGCAATTTTTAGGGTGTTTCAACTCTCCCCTTCTAAAAAAAATTTCGTCCTTGAAATTTATCATACCTTAGAATAGATCTGAATGTTGTTCTTTCATCTTATTCTCTAACTCCCACGTTGCGTCTCCAGTTGTGTCATTCCAAATTACTTTCACTAATAAAATTTCTTTCCCTCTGTGTCGCTCCACTCTCCTATCTTCGATCTTTATAGGAGGTGTCTCATAGGTAAATTCTCTTTTAATTGTACTATATCAGGTGCTATGACATGGTTTGGACCAGGAATATATTTTCGCAATTAGGACACATTGAAGACATTATGAAGGTTAGAAAGAAAATGTGGTAAGGCTATTTGGTAAGCTACTAGACCTATCCGATGAAGAATTTGATAAGGTTCGATGAATTTAGGAGTGAGTTTTCTAGATTTAAGAACTCGGTCGACCCCAGTCGTGGGTGTGACTTTCAAAAACATATGCTCACCTTCCTCAAACTCAATAGGCTTTCTGTTTTTGTCCGCATAGCTTTTCTGCTTACTTAGAGTCATCCTCATCTTTTCCTAAATCATCTTGATATTTTTCGTCATTTATTGCACAAGATCAGGTCCAACGTAAGGTGTTCTCCATCTTGGTACCAACATAAAGGTGTTCTGCATCGTCGTCCATATAGAGCCTTATAGGGTACCATCCCTATGCTCGAGTGAAAACTATTGTTGTAGGTGAACTCTATCAATGGTAAATCTTCATCCCAACTTCTAGTTTGTTCCAAAGTGCAGGCTCTAAGCAAATCTTCCAACGATTAGATCGTCCTTTCCGATTGACCATCGGTTTGAGGATGATAAGTAGAGCTCAAACGTAGTTTCATTCCCAGTGCTCCTTGAAGACTCTGCCAAAATATTGATGTGAACCTCAGATCTCTATCAGAAATAATACTAGAAGGCACACCATGCAGTCTAACAATCTCACCAATATACAGCTGGGTTAACTTCTCCATTGAATACTTTATGTTAATCGGTAAAAAGTGTGTAGACTTTGTAAGCCGATCAACAATTACCCATATCGAATCATAACCCTTTCAGGTCTTTGGCAATCCAACCACGAAGTCCATTGCAATACTATCTCATTTCCATTTGAGAACAGTTAGAAGTTACAACATTCTTGAAGGTCTCTAATGTTCAACCTTAGCTTACTGACAAACCAGACAAGATGACACATATCTGGTGTTGGTGTACGCCCTAGAGGCCAATACATTTTGTCTATATTTACATACATTGTATTATGCTATTTTTTGATATATGAGGCATTTCATTTATTGTGTTCTTTTTGTTAGACATAATAAAGTCCTTAGAATAGTAAGTTTGATACCATAGGACATCAAGTGGATGACTTGATCATGAGATCTTATTGGATAAAATACTATTCTTAAATATCCCTAGTCAAGTATTATTGTTAATTAGGACAACAATCATGCATTGAGACTAGTATGTGTGTAGACTGATGACCACATCTCATGGGTTATAGATATGAAATATCAAGTCTACACATGGATACATATTAAAGTAATGATGTATTGGACAGACCTGCCATGAGAACGCTACGTGGATCGTTACGTGAGTGTCATAAGCGATTCTCATAGTGATAATGGTGTATGTGGTCCTTTGACCTGAAATCACTACGATTCCTACATGAGGAGTTATGTGTTTTAATGCCATCAAATGTTATCTGTAACAAGATGATTATAAAGTTAGTTATTAGACATATCGCGATACATGTGGAGGGATGTGAGTGACCTAGATGGGATTTGTCCCTCCTACATAACAGGAGTGATATCTTCGGGGCCCCTGATTGAGTGAGACTACGAAATGCATGGCCATGCTCAAATGAGTCAATATGAGATATTGATCTCATTTGTTATTACTATGTCTACTCTGGAATCAGAAAACTGAAGATTGAACTAAACAAGGGTGACACGTTCCATGCCTTGTGTTCAATCTAGATATCTGGACAAAGGAACTAAACTACACGGAAACATTGGTCACAGATAGGTTATGGCAAATCACTGACATTCTCATTACTTGGGTAGCAGTGATGTGTTACTAGATACCGCTTACTGTTTGTAATATTAAAATGAGATTTTAATATTACTACCAACGTTATGAGAACCTGTAGGGTCGCACACTTAGAACAGACTAAATTGGAGCAATAAGGATCCAAGTTGGACTCGGATTCAATTGTGGGCCTAACTCATGACAGATGGGTTTAGGGTTGCACAGCTTACCTTGCTACTGCTCACACTCACTTAAGGCAGCCACTATTATAAATAGTACTGCTAAGGGGGCTGCTATGTACGTAACATTACAACCCTAGCCGCACTTAAGAAAGTGAGTGAGAGACAGTGAAAGGTTTTCTTCTCTTCTCTTCGTAGCTAGCACCGCGAAACAGAGGCGTGACTCCTTTTGCAAGTCTGTTCGTGTGGATACCGCAGAGACATCGTCGCTATTACGGTGTTGGTGATTCACCTCGCTTGTGTTTATCACGCTTCAAGAGGTAAACTTTTAAAAAAACTCGGATTATGGACTTTTTCGCATGGATCTTGTGAGGGAATTCAATTATTTTGCAGCATGATTTTTAATCCGCAATTCCCAACATCTGGCAACATCCTTCTTCATTTCGTGCCACCAAAATAACTGTTTCAGGTCTTGGTACATCTTGGTCATTTCCGGATGCATACTCAACTTACTCGTGTGAGCGTCTTCGAGAATGAACTTCCTAAGTTCCAGATCTTTGGGCACACAAACCATGCATCTGAACTTTAAGATTCCATCAGGTCCTTCCTCTACTGTCGACACAATGTTGCGCTTCATCAGCTCCCTCTCATTTTACAAAAAATTGTCACATTTCTGTTTCTCTCGAATTTCTTCCATTAGATCACTTGAAATAGTAACTATATTCAAACAAATCTTCCCGGTGTCAATTCCACAAATGACCATATATCCCTGAATTGCTTTATCAACTCCTTCTCCTTGACCATCATAGCAGAGATACTAAGCATCTTCTTACTTAAAGCGTTGCCACGATGTTTGCCTTTCCGGGGTGATACTGAAGTTGAAAATCATAATCTTTCAGAAACTCCAACCACCTTCGCTGCCTCATGTTCAACTCCTTTTAGTCAAATAGGTACTTCAGACTTTTGTGGTCATTAAAGACGTTGAACGTCGCTCCATACAGAAAGTGTCTCTATATCTTCAAAGCAAACACCACAGCTGCTAACTCTAGGTCATGTGTAGGATAATTCTTTTCATGCACTCTCAACTGTCTTGAAGCATACACCACTACTTTCCTATCTTGCATGAGCACACATCCTAATCCTTGATGTGAAGTATAACAGTACACCTCAAAGGGTTCATTGGGATCAGGTAGGACTAAAACTGATGAAGTAGTCAGTCGTCTCTTCAACTCTTGGAAACTTTTTTCACAAGCATCGGTCCACTCAAAAGCTTGGTTCTTCCTCGTGAGTTGAGTAAGAGGTCCTGCTATCTTAGAAAATCCTTCAATAAATCTTCGATAATATCTAACTAATCCCACAAAGCTTTGAATTTCAGTCACGTTCTTTGGCCTTTCCCATTGTAGAACTGCTTCAACCTTTGACGGATCCACTACAATCCCATCCTTTGAGATTACATGACCCAAAAACTTAACTTCTTCCAGCCAAAATTCACACTTTGACAACTTGGCATACAACTTCTTCTCTTTCAGAATTTGGAGAACTATACTGAGATGTTCGACATGTTCCTCTTAATTTCAAGAATAGATCAGAATGTCATCGATAAAAATGATGACAAATCTGTCTAGGTAAGGATGAAAGATCCTATTCATGTAATCCACGAATATAGCAGGTGCATTCATCACTCCAAACGGTATCACAAGATACTTGTAATGTCCGTAACGTGTACGAAAAGTCATCTTGGGGATATCCTCTACCTTTACTCGGATCTGATGATAGCCAGAACACAAGTCAATCTTGGAGAAAACTGCGGCTCCCCTTCAGCTGATCCATTAAATCATCTATCGTCGGAAGTGGATACTTGTTCTTGATTGAGACTGTGTTCAGCTGACGATAATCTACACATAAGTGCCAAGTTCCATCCTTCTTCTTGACCAACAATGCTGGCGCTCCCCAGGGTGACACACTAGGCCTGACAAACTGCTTTTCCAGAAGCTCCACCAACTGTTTCTTAAGTTCAACCAATTCTGATGGCGATATCCTGTACAGTGCTATGGATACAGGACCAGATCCAAGTAGAAGATAGTGAACTATATCTCCCGCTCTGGTAGTAAATCAGGTACATCATCAAGAAAGACTTCAGGAAACTCATTGACTACTAGAATAGCATTCACATCTGTCTCACTCTCAAGTTCTAAGGAAGACAATAGCATATATTCCTGAGCTCTTTCTCTTAAGAAAGCTTTAACTTGGTTAGCCATAAAAAATCTAGAGACTTCAGACTCAGGGAAAATTAGGGTTTTATTGGAACAATCCTATAGGATATGGTTAGAGGATAACCAATCTATTCCCAAGATTATATCTATTTGGGAAATAGGTAAACAAATCAAATTAATAGAAAAGATTTGACCTTCAACATATAAAGGACAATTTAAACAAACTTGGGTAGTAACAACAGGTTTAGCAGTAGGGGTAGAAACACTCAAATCAAAAGGCAAAGAAAACACAGGCAAACCTAATTGACGCACACAGTCGTAAGCAATAAAAGAGTGGGTTGCTCCCAAGTCATAATGTACAGACAAAAGATTACCTCCTATGGTGCCATCTCTCTGTATCAGATCTTTGGATTTGGAGGCTTCTGCTCCACTCATTGTGTAAACTCTGCCTTCTGCTTGAGGCCTTGCAACTCGAGCATTGTTGACAGAAGGCTCTGTCTTAGGTTGGTTGCAATCTCTAGAGATATGTCTAGGTTTTCCGCATCTGAAGCAGATAATCCCCTTGATAGTGCATTCCCTTGTCAGGTGGTCTTTTTCGCATTTCAAACACTTTGGTGAAGATGCCATAGTCTGACTAACTCTATTGCCACCAGGATTTCCACTCGAGCCTCCACCAGGTGATTGTTGTTGATTCCCGACCGTTGGAAATAAGGCTTCCTCTAAAAACGATTTGCATTGCTGCCACTTCCTCTTTGGAACCTAGAAGGTCCAAAGTTGTGACCCCTCGTGTCCCTTGATTGATCTAGCTCTTCAGTCCTCCGACACTTGTCTAGCAAGGCTGGGAATTGGTCAATTCCCAAAGGCAATACTGCCCTCTTCAAGTCATGGCACAGTCCTTCTTTGAACTTCCGACATTTTCACTCTTTGTCAGGCTGGAGCTGGAAATACCTTGAAAACTGTGACAAGCTTTCAAACTTTGCCACATTCTCACTAACTGTCATGTTTCCTTCTTTCAGACCAAGAAACTCCATCTCCTTGGCATGTCTCGCCCTCGTAGGAAAATACTTCTCCAAGAATTTGTTCTTGAAGACTTCCCATGTGATCACTGTTCCTTCGGCTTCCATTAATCTTTGAGCTCCATTCCACCAGTCTTCAGCATCTCCAACTAACATGAAGGTAGCATAGGTTACCTCCCTATCATCAGCACAACCCATCCATTAGAATATCTTCTCCAGTTCCTTGATCCAAAGACTAGCCTTCTCTAGATCGAACTCTCCTTTAAACTGAGGTGGGTTGTTGCGACGAAATTCTGACAAATTATGGGCATCCGCCATCGCCTCTTGCTATTGTGCAGCTCTCTCATTTTACTGTACAATAACATCCGCCATTCGCTGCACTGCCTCCACTGCTACAGCCATACCTCCACCGTGAGCCATCACTCTCTTTCAGAGTTAGACTAAACAAAACATAAGGAAAGTTAAATGTAACCTTTTGAAAACCAAACACAAAGAATCACATAGCACAAACAAGACAAACCACAAAACCCAAAAGAAAACTTAAACAGGGGCTCTGATACCGAACTAGTGTAACGCCTCTTTTTGGAGAGAGACAATCACACCAAAAACAGATGAAACTCAAAAGATCCCTCTAAGACCTGGTTTATATACATATAGATAGTAACCTATTCATTTATAAAGCATATGATGACTTGGAAATTCTTCTTTTTTGTAAACGGAAAACATAAATTTAGCAGAAATAAATAACAGGAAGAGCATTACATATAAGTACTCAGAAATATATATATATTCTGGTTGGATGTATGTATTGTTCTTCCTGTTATTTATTTCCACTAAATTTATGTTTTCCGTTTACAAAAAAAAAAAAAAGAATTTCCAAGTCATCATATGCTTTATAAATGAAAGGTTACTATCTATATGTATATAAATCGGGTCTTAAAGGGATCTTTTGAGTTTCATTTATTTTTAGTGTAACTGTCCCTCTCCAAAAAGAGGCGTTACACTTGACACCTAGTGCGTAAATTTGTAAGTTTGCATGGTTTTGAGGGACCTAACATATAGTGTCATCAGCATCGATCATTTCTAACTCGCCAAGTTGATTCCACAAGAACATCTTTTGGTGAAGGGTCGAAGGCACAACTCCCACTGCATGGATCTACTCCCTTCCAAGTAAGAGATTATAGTTGGCTTTAGAGGGGACCACAATGAATAAGGTGGATCTTGTAACTGAAGCCACCTTAATGTCTAGAGTTATTGCTCTTTCTGAGGTTAAAGACTTGTCATTGAAGTCTGTTACCACCAAGTTGTGTGGCAATAGATCAGAATTTGTTTTGCCAAATTTCTTTAGTAAACTCTTAGGCATAAGGTTGATAGTTGCACCTCCATCTACCAAAATCTTCCCAACTAACTTTCCATTCACTATAGCTTTTATGAAGAGGTGACATAAATGGCTCTTCATCTCTAGAGTGGGAGTGTTGAAGACTGTTGAATTTTCTATCACTTCAAAAGTATCTTCTTCAACTAGATATCATCCATACTCCTTAGATAGTCATCTTCAAAGTCCTCTTCAGGTTTACTCCTTCAGTTCCTACAATAGAAAAACTATAAGGTGGGAGGGACACTACATTCACTCCAAAGATCGTGTCCAAGTCATATTTGAAGCTGAATTCGAATGAATTCGTAATAACATCCTCGTCTATTGGACTTAGAGGTTTTGGTTTTCTTTCTATCTTCACTGGTGGTCCCTGTACCACCTCATCATATAACCTTTGCTGCCACTGTAGCTAGGCCAACGCTTGTTGTTGTTGTTGTCTCATTCTCTGGGCTTTGCGCCACTGAGTCTTGGACATATAGGGGCTTAAGCCCTGGGTCAAAGCCTGTCCTGCACCTCGAACCCATTGTTGGACTTCATACTCCCACCAATGGGATTCTGCATCCTATACTCAAACCTGTGCCAATTTGGCCTGGTTTGAGTTTTGTAGGTCTAGGGACTATTTCTGATCCACTGATTAGGGGCCACATTGGCAGGAGGAACTCTTATGTTTCTCTTTCTAATCCTGTCTGAAGTGTTATCCATTACCAATGAGTTATGGTTTGTGGGTTGATCGTTGATCTGAATCGACCTTCCCATAGGAGCTTTTTATTTTCTACCTCTATTTAATGGTAGCCTGGTAAGACTTGGCTACCAACTTATCGAAGACAGCATTGCACCTAGGGCAAAGGGATACCTCCCTCTCTCCTTCCTTCTTCCTGAGAAGGAACTCCACCAAAGTCTCCCCAGCTTTGGGTAAGACCTCCTCCTCGTTTGCCTCAAAGGCATCAAGGTCACATTAAGTGCTTATGACAGGGGCTGTTTCCTCCACAACCTCGACCATGTTAACTTCAGCAAAGCTAACAGGCTAAATGTGGCTTGCATTAACTTCGAAGGGATCAACATTGATCTTCATGTTTTTCTGTTTGTTTTCTAACTTGAGCCTTCCTTCTTGGATACTCTTTTGTATCAAATCCTTGAAACGAATACAATTATTAATCAAATGACCATATCTATAATGATATTTACAATACTTTTGACCTTTATTTTTTCAACTGAAGGGATTTTATGTCCATCAGGAAGTCTGATTTGTTTATCTTTTAATAATACATCAAAAATTAAATCCACCTTTGATATATCAAAAGCATATGATGGCCTATTAGGGGATTACGTTTTATCCTTAGTTCGATTAGGCATTAAAAATGAGCAGGTATAGGGAGGACTAGACTTTAGCTCTGCAATGTTAACCTCACTTTCCTCATCATCTTCAACCTTATCAACTTTGATATAGGCTACCTTATTATCTTTAGATTGTGTAAAGTACT
Source organism: Ormosia emarginata (assembly GCA_029884605.1). Taxonomy (NCBI): domain Eukaryota; kingdom Viridiplantae; phylum Streptophyta; class Magnoliopsida; order Fabales; family Fabaceae; genus Ormosia; species Ormosia emarginata. The sequence goes on from JAQQTP010000023.1 coordinate 1,071,259, forward strand.
TATCCTATACATCAGGAGCTTCGACATAAGCAATCTTTTCTTTTCTGAAATGTTACCTAAACCTCTCTTTTTCGAGCTTTAATTTCTAAATTTATCTCACTTTATCTGCAAGATGAGACATGTCTAGGAGTTTCTAATTTGTTAGTTTCTTCCGAATAGAATAATCTAAGCCATCAACAACCATCTTGACTATTTCAGATTCTGGGATGACTGTAAAGCATTTAGCCTTCATCTGCCTAAATCTTGCCAGGTAATCAATAATGGATTCTCCATTTCCTCTTCTGATGTTAAATAAATCTATGAGACTTACCTTAGTCTCTCCTCTAAAGAACTGGTCATGAAAATTCATTTCAAGTTGGTTCCAAGAGTGGATCGAATTTGGTGGGAGAGTTGTAAACCATGAAAAGGCATTCTTAGTTAAGGAACGAGGGAAATATTTTATTTTTAAATGTTCATTAGTGGTTATATCCCCTGCTTCGATAGTATATCAAGCAATATGTTCCATTGTATACTCTTCACTTTTCCCAGCAAATTTAAGATTTAAGGTGCTTTGTATCCTCTAGGCAATTCTTCCTGTTGGATGAACTCAGGGAAAGCTGACATAAAATAGGGTTGATTTGCATATCCTACATCAAAGTCATACCTATTCAGCACTTGCTCAACTACTTGGTTGATATTTTGATGCGCCCCAAGATTGTTTAGTCTAATCTTTTCTAGGAGGTTATTAGCATTTTGGTTTCAATTGACCAACTGAAAACCTTCATTGGGGCCAAGTGGGATTTTTCTTGGCTGATTGTCCTTAATTGGGTTATTCATATTTGGATTATTTACTAATGGAGTGTTATTCTGGTAGATTGGTTGTGAGTTTCCACTTTGATTACCTATAGATTCTTCTGGATTGCCAAAGACATCAGTGATACTACTCATTTGCCTACCTAATGTAGTATAAGTATTATTGGTTGACTCTATGAGTGAGGTTATCATAGTGGTCATCTACTGAGTTAGCATATGGACCATCTCATGATTACTTTCATCAATTTGTTGCCTGATATTATTCAGGGCTGTATTCGTGTTCCTTGAAGGAATCAAAGACAGATCCTTGGGAAGATTAGGGAAAACCGGTGTTCCCATATTCTGTCTATCAGTTCGAGTTATACTAGTTCCTGCCCCTTGGCCATTAGAGTTTACCATTTGATTTCTTGGTGAAACATTGGGTATTGAACTTGTGTATGTAGCCTGGGCAATACCTATGCTTTGTGTAATGTTTTGAGGTGTAAATTCAGGAGGCAACCCTTATAAGGGTGCAGTCCTATTCATCCCAAGAGTTCTGTTTTCCAAGTTAGAAACAAGGATCCTTGTGATTTCACCGACCATAGGATCCAATGGTTAAGGCAAAGTTGGAGACACTATAGTGTCTCTATTGCCATTTGCTCCATTGTTCTCTGCTTGAGGGTTCTGAGCATTGATTATTGTACTATCAGACATGTGGCACTATTTTACCACTTCTCAATCGCATAAACAACCAGAGTTGTTCCAAATACCAGTCTTTCGACTAGTCCCACTGGACATACCAATTTGTTTATGGTAAACTTTTGTCTAAGGACAAATTCGATTCTGAATCTCAACTTAGGTAAGGGGACCACTTCCTTAAGGGATCCTCTAGTACTTAGACTGGTTTTTAGGCAAGAATGTCAAGAATAATTTTGAATAAAACACAAAGCTGTGTAGATTGAAATCGAAGTGTTGTAGCCTGATAAGTAACTTAGTAAAAATATAGAAAATAAATAGGGCAATGAAAAGATGGTTGAAAAGAGCTTGTTTTGAAAACTAAAGATTGCTTTTAAACTTAAGAAAATAGTAACGAGAAGACAATTAAATGGCATGAAATGTAAAGGAAAGGCAATAAAGTGCAATAAAATAAACTTTGCATGCAAAGAAAAGTACAGAAATATAAAGAACATGAATTGAAAGAAAGCAATGTAAAGATACTTAAAATAAAGTTGCAAGTATTTAAATGAAGAAGAAAGTAAATTTGCAGAAAAGTAAAGAAAATAATTAAAGGAAAACAATTAAAAGAACTCAAATGATCTCGAATGAATCACTTGATTTGGAGTAGAAAATATGTTGCAAGAAAGTAAAGACTAAAAACATAAATGAACTTGAATTTAAAGTTGTATTGAATTTGTAAATAATACAAAAATGAAATTGGATGAAAACATACTTGATTAAACTTACGTCAATGCTCAAAGTGTCAGAGAGACGTGTGAGCGTGTTTACAAGTGTTTGAGCAATGAATTTCCAACCCCTAAACGTTTCAATCCATTTGGTATTTATAGACATTCTAAGAAACTATCATTTCTACTGAATCTTGACATGTGTTTAAAACAAAGAAAACTGCCTAATGATTATCAGTGATCCTTTTTAAGTAACCGCTAAATCTTTTTCAGCAATCCCTATGCTATAAGTAACTGTCTAATCTTTGTCAGTAATCATTGTGTTGTCTTGCTCTTATACTTATAATTGCTGCTAACTTCTATTTCAAATTCAAATCCTCTTATATGAATTTAAATTTGAACCTTCAAATAGTTACTGGCTTTTAGGCGAGACCCCTTACTTCTTTCTTATAGCTGCTTCTCAAGTCTCAGCTTTCGATTCAAACTCGAAGTTATTATTTTTCAATACCAAATCAAAAATACCATTTTGGTAACTTCCAAATCGAAAATATTATTTCGATAACTATATTACAACTGATTCTAATAGAATCGTGTAAGTTCTTGAAGTAAGTATTCAACTACACATCGAAATTATTTGAATTGAAAAGTGTTATTTTTATACCAACAACACATCTAACAGACCATTATGATAAAAATCTAATGAATCGCTTAGATGACAAAGAATATCTTGAGAAAATTGAGAATGAAGTAAATAATTATATCAATCCATAAATTATATTTAATGATATTGACTTCAATTAGTAAATCTAAGGTTTGTTGCCCGTGATCCATTACTGGAATGATAACTGGTATTTATTTAAGTAAAACTGTAAAATCAATATCAAGACTTAAGGCATATGCATTAGCTATCTTATTATGAAGTCGTGACAAAATGACACATCCCATTGTCCTTGGACAGGTTTTCAGTTAATCCTCTGAAGTTGGTTGAACACACTGCTGGAACTGGAACAATTTCTGCTAATCAGCACCTGAAATATACCATTAATTTATCATTGAGCTTGATGATGCTGTCTCGCCCATGCCGGCATTTCCTAGGAAGGATAGACATATTACTAACCAATTTTTCTTGTGAATCATTATACATAAGGTTGTTACTGTGAATCATGTGATATACCATGTATATTGATGTGCGGGTAGCTCTGGCTCTCTGCCGGGTGATAGATGGGTTTGTGCTATAATTTATACTTTGTTCAGTATCATTAAGATTCATTTGCATGTTCTCATTATCACCACGAGATAGAGTCGAATGAGCTTTATTCTGCATCACGGAATAGAATTGGTTTCCTTTTCCTTTTGTTTTTATGTTGTATATATGTTTTTGCCAGCTAAAATTGGTTTCATTTGAAGAGAACTATTGCTAAACCCATCCCAGCAATGAATAAGATACTCTTGGAATAATTCTGGATTTAAAGAGAAACAACAGTATTCTCTCGTTTCTGGTAAGTTTGAATTAGGATGGAAAATGTCGGATTCAATGCATGCAATGTAACCTGCTAGAACTCTAACTAAGAATGAGGTACCCCATGCCTTTATGCTCTTTTCTCTTGATTTTCTCAAAACCTTCTTTTTGTCCTTTTGATCAAAGTCAAGCTTTTCAAAGCCAAACTTTATTTTTTTAATTAAGCTGGAATTAATCCAAGCTCAATACAATTGAAATAAGCTCAGCCTGGCTCATTTACATTACTCGTAACATTATGGTGGGATGATTTTACCAATTTCTGCAAGAAGGGAATCATTGAACAGAGAAGAATATTTACACTGCTTTCGGGTGACAAATGTGATACTTTGTCAAGTGTGGTATTCGTTTTTATCAATAAATATATAAACGTATATATATGCAAACTATACGACGATCATTGTTCAATTGGTATAAGAAAACCATGAATACTAAAATTTGTGTGAAACCTAGCACGTGGCGAAATAAGGAGCTGTAAAAGGCATTCAGGGAGTCTGTGGAGAGGGTTGCAGGCTGTCTTGAGTGGTAGATTCTGAATCAGCTTCAAGCTTCCTAAAAACAAGCTTCTGTTGGGGAAGTTGACCGTTGGCAAATGCTGTGAGTTCTGTATCTATTAAAATTGTGTCCTCATCCTTAAATTCTCCTCTCAAAATACCCTTGGCAAGTTCATTCTCCACATTCTGCTGAATCACTCGCTTGACTGGCCTAGCACCATAGTTCGGGTCATACCCCAAATTTCCAAGAAGTAGGATAGCAGCATCTGTCACTTGGATTTTCATCTTGTGATCTGCAATTCTCTTCTGCACACGCTCCAACTGTAATAAACCCAAAAAGAAAAAGTGAAATTACGGATGTGAAATACCATGTACTACCCTGCAAATCTTGCAAGAAGGCTTCAAAAGAAGAGATACATCAGACAAATAACAAGTAAAATGTCACTGCTCTCTTAAGGTCCACTACACGGTGTGAAGCATACAAATAAAACAAGCACACACAATGTATCTTGTTTGGTAAGAACTTAGCCGTCTGTATTCTAACTTCAAGTTTCGCTATGTTTGGCAGTCAATCAAATAAATCCCATACTAGTTTCTCACAAATGCAAGTTAAGCCATGCACATCCAAAATTCATAAACTCAGTCATCCTAAACAAGAATTGTCAATCAATATGGGCATAGGAATCAAGCAAATTTTGGAAGGAGAGGTGGGGGGAACTATTATGAAAAATGTAATAAGGACTGAAATTACCTGTAACCTGACAATGCTACTTATTTGGTCATGGTCTAGAGGCTGGAAAACAATATACTCATCAACTCTATTTATGAACTCAGGGCGAAAGATAGATCTTGCAGCATCCATTACCCGCTGCTTTGTGGTTTCATAAGCTAACTCTTTTGGCACAGTCTCATCAACTGTGTTGAGAATGTACTGTGATCCAACATTTGAGGTCATAATGATAACGGTGTTGGTAAAACTCACTGTGCGACCCTGCGAGTCAGTTACTCTTCCATCATCCAAAATTTGAAGGAATACATTGAAAACATCTGAGTGTGCCTTCTCAATCTCATCAAACAAAATAACAGCATACGGTCTGCGACGAACTGTCTCAGTAAGTTGCCCTCCCTCTTCATACCCAACATATCCAGGTGGAGCCCCAATCAATCTTGAAACAGCATGTTTTTCCATGTACTCACTCATATCAATTCGTACAAGTGCTTCTTCTGTACTGAACAAGTAGGAAGCAAGTGCCTTAGCCAGCTCTGTCTTTCCTACACCTGTAGGTCCCATAAACATGAAGCTAGCAATTGGACGATGAGGATCTGAAAGACCTGCTCTTGAACGTTGAATAGCCTCAGCTACTGCCTTAACAGCAGGGTCTTGACCTACAACACGCTTATGGAGCACTTCCTCTAAATACAACAACTTCTCCCTCTCTGATTGTTGAAGTTTTGAAACAGGTATACCAGTCCATTTGCTTACAATTTCAGCAATATCATTTCCTGTAACTTCTTCTCTCAGCATAGACTTCCCAGAGTTCATATATTCGTCTAACTCCTTCTCTGCACTCTCAAGTTGTCGTTGCAAGGAGTTTAGACTGTCATACTTTAATTCAGCAGCACGATTAAGATCATACTCCCGCTCAGCCTGTTGGATCTCAAGATTCACTCTGTCTATCTGTATATATTAATACAAAAATCATTAGTATCTGCTTTTGATCTTCAATTACAATAAAATCATCTTTTACATAATTAAATTTATAATTTCAATTATAATTATTAACTTAACCCGTATACTCACTAGTTGTTCCACGTGATGAAAACACAAGAATGCTATATTCATCCTACCGATCTTTTAAACATTCGATTATTTAAAATGAAAAAGAGAACCTTCAACAGAAAAATAAGTACATAATAACACACCTCTTCTTTAATTGATTGAATACGAGTCATTACAAACTTTTCATGCTCCCACTGTTCAGTCAACTCAGCCTGTTTTTCTTTTAAGAGAGAGAGCTCTGCCTCAAGACGATTTAACCTATCTTTAGAAGCCTTATCTATATCATTCATGAGAGAGAGTCTCTCCATCTCTAGTTTCAAGACTGACCGATTGATCTCATCAAGTGCAGTAGGTTTAGAAGTAATTTCCATTTTCAGTTTAGCAGCTGCTTCATCAACCAGATCAATAGCTGCAATTTGGAAATTGCTAGCAGTTAGCGCTTTATGAACATCATCAATGCCAGTCCACTAAGAAGTTTTAACAAAATAAACTTAACACTATGTTTGGATGACAGGTAATAGGAGGAAAGGAAAGGAAAGGAAAGGAAAGGAAAGGAAATGGGAGAAACGGAAATAATTTTCTGTGTTTGGGAGTTTTAAAATGTATAGGAACGGAACGGAACACATGGGGAATCATTCCCCCCTTCTTCCCCTCAAATGCCCAATTTTTGTTCCCCCAAAATTGAGGTGGAATGGGAGGAACACATGATCCATTCCGTCCCGTTAATGAATCTTCCAAACAAAGAGGGAGGAAACTATGTTCTATTTCTTTCCTTTCCTTTCCGATCCATCCTCACCTATTCCGTTCCGTTCCATTAATGAAAAAACATCCAAACACAAGGTAAGTGTAATAAAAAAAAATGAGTCAACAATATTTTAATCATTCAAAACCAATCCTTCGAAAATTAGTAAGTATTACCTTTATCAGGCAAAAATCTCCCACTGATATATCGATCTGAGAGAATTGCAGCTTCCACAAGTGCACTGTCAGAAATTCGGACTCCATGATGTAGCTCATACCTTTCCCGCAGTCCCCTTAGTATTGAAATGGTATCTTCAACTGTAGGTTGGTCAACATAAACTTGCTGGAAACGACGCTCTAGTGCTGGGTCCTTTTCGATATACTTCCGATACTCATCTAGTGTTGTTGCACCAATACATCGCAGCTCCCCCCGACCAAGCATAGGCTTTAAGAGATTACCAGCATCCATAGCACCATTTGTTGCACCTAACATATGATAGATTATAATTGCAATCAAATCCAACAGTCACATGTTAATTTCAAATCTCCATTTGGCATCAGCTACAAACAGAAGTCATATTTTAGAAGGAGAAAGATATGAATTGAAATGAATCATCTTCTATGATCAGAATCTCCATTGATGTAAAGGGTTTTGGTATATAAACCAATTTACATCATAGCGTAGGAAGAACAGAAGTTAAGAGAAACGGAGGAGTCCAGCTCCGGACCCTATAAGCAGCTTTTAGAACACCCAAAAATCAGCTGTCTGATCTGAAAGTGGAAAGCTTTGAAGCTTATTACCTGCCCCAACAACTGTATGGATCTCATCAATAAAAAGGATAGTCTGACCATCAGATTCTGTTACTTCTTTGAGAACGGCTTTCAACCTATCCTCAAATTCTCCCCGGTACTTTGCTCCAGCAATAAGTGCACCCATATCAAGGGATATAAGCTGAAAAAAGACAAGTGTATAAGATCAATTTTACAACTCCAAGCCAATAGACAAACTTCAAAAAGGAGAATAAAATAAATATTACATTTTTCATAAAAAAATGGAATTAAAACTAGGCTGGTAGAGGATATAATAGAGATGATTATAGTAAAATTGAAAATGTGAACAGAAACTTAAAAATCAGTTATTTTCATTCCATGGTCCCCTTCCCCATTTTCCATTCATTTTCAGCTCTATCATGAATAGCCTAAGTATTCGGATAAAGCACATACCCTACGGTTCATCAAAGCTTGAGGAACATCTCCTTGCACGATTCTCTGAGCAAGACTGTTTCAAAGGAAGAGTTAGGTCAATATGCAGAACATAGTAAGGATTAAGGAATACTAACAAAAGCATCCAGATCAGATGCAAGCAAGAAAAAAATTATTTAGCCTCCTTGTTTTCCGAGAAAATTATGAGAAAAACCTGAACCACTTGCTAAACACATATTTCAAAGGCATCAATGTTCACACTAAGTATTGAGCATACAACTGATCATATTGCTTCTGCCATTCTAATCCTTACTACTATAGAAAGAGGTTTACCTCACAAGGTATCCAATTTTCTTTTCCTAAAAGCCCATAGTTTTGTTTTTAGTATAATTGAAAAGAGAGGAATAAGCTGTCATCTCAGTATAATCAGAAAAGGGACAAAATTATCATTTTATATTATTCACTTAGGCCAACCACTTAAACCCACTTCCTATTTGTAAGAAGCTTATATTTAAAAAACTATTTTTATAAATATAGTAGATTTCCAACAAATTTTCATTTTCACTTTTTTTTTCAAAAACTGTATACCATTATATGTTTACCTAAAATTTGTATTATTAATAAACCATCACAGGTGCCATTGCTAGGTATTTATGAAGTAGGTTAGACATTGAGGTTAAGGCCCAGTAATACTGGTAGCAGCTTGTAAAATTTAATTCATAAAGATTTTAACAGAGAAAATGTTCCAACACATGGTAATCCAATCATAGGCAAACAGTTAGGAGGAAGACCTAAGTACTTACCCTTCAGAAATTGCAGTCTTTCCAACACCAGGCTCACCAATTAGCACTGGATTGTTCTTTGTCCTCCTGGAGAGAATCTGGATGCACCTGCGTATTTCATCATCTCTTCCTATGACTGGGTCAAGTTTTCCTGCTTTAGCCATTGCTGTCAAATCTTTCCCATATTTTTCCAAGGCTTCATACTTCCCTTCAGGATCTATAACAAATTTAAATGAGGCTTGAACAATACAAAATGTTGACAATGATATAAAATGTACAGCTCCTAACAGCCCATGGAAAAGTCAAGGACAACCTGAATCCACTGGTTCATGATATTCCCCAAAGATGCTTAAGTCCTCAATAGTACGAAATTAACAAGTCTAACTAGCCCTCCCCAAAACAAAAGGGGTAAGAAGAAAAAAGAAGACAACACAAAGCCATATATTATATATTAAAGTTACTAAAAGAAGACAAATGGAAAATGTCACTACCTTGATCAATAACTGACTGGCGTCCCCTTATGGACTCTATTGCAGATTTTAGAGCCCGCTGAGATATTTGAAAATCTCTAAAAAACTGCTTCCCAAATCGTTGATCTTGGGTAAAACCAAGAACCAAGTGCTCAACTGAAACAAATGAATCCCCATATTCTTTTTTGTACTCCCTGGCTCTCTGAATCAATGCTTCCAAATCACGCCCCAACATTGAACCAGCTGATTCCCCTAGAACCTGGCATAATTGAACATGAGTTAAACAATTGGGTTCTTCGGGTACAGAAAATAGAACCATAGATAATGAAAAAATATCTTTCCCACTAATTAGTAGTAGTTAACCAAACCAGCCAACAAAATACAAGTGCTCATATTTTAAAGGCATCTGAAAAGTTACAATCAGTGCCTATGTGTTTGCTCCATATCATTTGCATTGGCGTCTGCTCAAAGCCATACATTGACGTCGGGGATTTAAATCAAATTATGATGGTGCAATGTCAGTTTCACCTCAATGTTAAGCCATTCCATTCCATAATTTTATTCCTATTAGTTCCCTTCCAAGCTTGCATTTTTATTATTTTCTTCCAATTTTTCTGCTGCCATCAAGTTTTAAACTTCATCAATTTTTTATTTAGGTCTTAAATAGGATAACACTAAATGGGGGAAAAAAAAAACGCATGCCCCCAAAAGAAGTTGTTAGAGAACAGGAACAAAACCAACAAATCTCACACCTAAGATGAATGCCATGAAGAAAAAAGGCAAACTATTGTCACAAGCCAAAGACATAACTAATTAACTATTAAGCACCAAAGCATATACCTAAATTAATTCAAACTTGTTCAAATTGGTGAATCACCTTGGGTTGCCGCTGAATATACTTATCAGTAGCTTCTAGAAGCGGAGTGTTATCTACCCCAACCTTGGAAAAGATCCTGCGAGCAAGCCCGTTCTTCTGCTCCAACAAAGCCTTCATCAAGTGCTCTGTCTCCACAATTTGATGCTTGTTCTCCTTCGCCACCTCCGGCGATGAAACTATTGCCTGCCATGCCATTTCAGTGAACTCTTGCTGCGTAATCTGCCATTGAATCAAAACCCCAACATCAACCACTGCACCTCACAACCTCCAATCAGACCCAATAAGCATAACAAAAATATATATATAACCTTTTTCGATCAAATATATATATATATATAAAACCCAAATTTACAAATCATTCAGAGTGCAAATAAGCTGAGAAAATTACCATATGTGGTTAATTCGTTGAGTTTGGTTAGTAAGTGATTAGTTAGTTAGTTGGCGATTAGTTAGATAATTACTCCTCTACTAGTATATAAGTCATTTTGTGGCTCCATCATAATCACTTTTCTCCATTCAATCAATTTTACATTTCTTTCATCACTTCTCTCTCAACTTTCTCTACCATGTTTTCCAACAGAGAAAGTTTGGTAGTTGGGAAAATTTAACTTGTACCAACTAAAATTCTCTAACAAACACGATAATTGCATTGCAAGTTTCTAAAGGAAAGGAAAGGAAAACGAATCAATTTGAAGCAATATGGTATCACGTGTTACCCTTCCACTTGATGCTTCACAGCGAACAGAGAAAGGAGTTCTGGAATTTCTTCCAATTCTCTGAAACCCATTTGCAAAAAGGTATCTTTTCTTCAAGGGAAGCGATTTGAGGGGTATTAAGGAAATGGGTTTTGCGGGGAAGGCGAGGGAGAGGTAGAGATGCTGAGAAAACCGAGCATGGTTTCGGCTGCAGGAAATTGGAACTGAGTGGGGAAGGGAGAGACCTGAAATCGACGTCGTAGAGGCCATCGCCGGTGAGGGAAAGTGAGAGTGATTTAAGCGTTGAGGCAAGAGTGAGATTTGAGAGTGGAGATTAAGAAGAGAATGGAAATGGAGGAGGGAACTTTGCGTTGCGTGGAAATTGAGAAACGAAAAAGAAAAGAAAAGAAAAAGGGTGTGAATTGAAAAGAAAAGAAGAACGGTGAAATTGAGAAGAAAAAGAGTTGGAGTGAGGGTGGAGTCTTCCCGCAGGTTCGAATGCATTCGAATTTTTGGAATGGCTCGTGAAACATCTCGACGCTGTTGGATACGCCGGATGCGCAGTGGCAGCATTCACCAGGTTCGCACACGTGGGCCGGTTTGGATATGATGGGCATGTGAAGTGACCATTGGAGTCCAATGGAGCCCATGCATGAAGACAGGAGAAAATCACACTTTGAGGCTTTATTTAGATATTTAGTAAGTAATGGAATAGAGTAGAATGAGATGAGATGGAATAGAATAGAATAAGATGAAATGAGAAAAAAATATTATTTTATTATTTAAATATTTTAAGATGAAATGGAATAAAGTTACTATTCTATTACTTGGGAAGTAGATAATTTTTGATAAGATAGAATGATATTTATATTAAAAAAGATGATTTCATCTCATACTTTCAAAATTAGGGGAAAGAAAAATGATGATTTCTAGTGGGATGGGATGGAATCCATCTCACCTACTCCCATCTCATTTTTTTTTTAATATAATCAAATAATAAAATTTATCTTTATTTTATTCTATTTTATTCTATTCCACTCAATACCATCAATCCAAATAAACTCTCAATGTATGTTATTATTATTCTTCTCAATATTAATACAAGAATTTCTCTAAACGGAGAAGGAAAAGGAAAGAAAACGAAAAAACATTTCTTAAAAACAAAGATAAAAACACTTACACAAATTATATGAGATATGTGTATAATTTGGATCATTCAAAAAAATTTATAAATGAGATTAAAGTGTTATCGAATAAGTCAATAAAGTTGACTCAACTAATAAAATCGAACAATATTAACAAAATGGTCTTGAAATCAAATTTTGCTGATGATCCTCCGTTAATAGATCATATCTATATATGAATGTAAATTATCCGATAACTTCCTAAATAGTGTTTGACTATGAATTTTTGCTGGTCATTACTCTTAAAATTGTTTGTAGTTCAGATAAAAAATTATTATTATTATTATTATTATTATTATTATTATTATTATTATTATTATTATTATTATTATTATAGAGAGAGAGAGACAACGGAGCTTTCAAAGGACAGAGAGGGATAGCCGACCTCAAACTTTCAATTTCTTTAAAATTATAATTTTAAAACTTTACTAGATATAGAGATATATATTTTTTATTAGCGTCATTAATTTTAAGTGTTACTTTTTGTTTAGTTATTTTTTTTCTTCTTTATTTTAACCATATATAATAGTTTTCGTATTTTATTGGTCTTGAGAAAGGAAAAATGAATTTTTGTACACTATAACAATATTCTCATTGATTCTTTTTCATTTTATATTGAAAAAAGACAACTGTCTTCCTCACAGTTATTTGAGAGAATTCACATATGATACTTTATTAGAAAAATTCATTTGTTAGTCATTTAACTCAATCGTCTTTTACTTTTACTATGATGACTGCAAATTTTGAAAAATTTATTTGAGTCTCTATTTTTAGAAAATTGATAGCTAGACTGTCAAAGGACTGATTTATAATAGTTTTATAAATTTTCTTATAACAAATGGTTTAGATTATGATTATAACTAGAGGATTAAAATAAAAATATACTATAAGTAGTAGGGTTTTAAGTTAATCATACTAATACATGTTACAATGGTTTAAACTCTAAAGTATTGGAACATGACTTAAAATTTTTGTCCCTCCAAAATTTTTGGTCAAGTTCTGCCATTGTGTGTGTGTATATATATAAGTTTAATTTTTATTGAGAGTAATTAAATTATGTCTTGATATATTATTAAACGAGTTTAATTTTTAAGTAGGTATTATTATATTTAAACTTCTTTAATGGTGTGAAAATTAAATGATAGTGCAAAAGATATTATATTGATAATTAATTAAAAAATCTAATATGTATTTGGTCACAAGCTAATTTTAATACGAACTAGATATTTATCTATTAAATAAAAAAATCATAGTTATTTATTATAAATATAAACTCTAAAACAACTAGTACAACGCACAAAAAAAGATAAAATCTTTTGCATGTTAAATATTAATTTTTTTACTAAACAAATTTTTTAAGTGTGAAATTAAATAATCTAAATATACTTATAATCTTGTGATAAAGTATAATAGAGAAACTCGATTCAAAATTTAACAATTACATGACTAGATTTTGTTTTGTTTATTAGTGGCAATATTTGGGTAAACTTATGAATTAAGTTTATATATATAATTTAATACTTAAATGTAATATGTGTAAATAAGTAACAACAAGAAAAGGAAAATCTCACAAAGATAGGTTGAGGTACTAAGTAACATCAACATTCAGGGGCGAAGACATAAGTTTAAATTATAAGAAAATAATTATTGTATGAAGACCGTATAACTCTAGTACTTTTGCGATCGAATGAGGATTAGTCTTATGAATGGTTCAAATAGGTGAAATCTATAAAGATATCTCATGGTCTCACAACAAAAAAAAAAGAAGAAAAAAACAAGTAATTTTAGTTTATTTTAACATGTTGATTATCTTTTTTATGACATGAAAGACCTATATAATTTTTACTCTGTATTTTTTATTTTACAATTTTATTAATACCTTCCTAACTTAATCTTAATACATTTTTATAATTTTTCTCAAGGTTGTGTTTAGAATGAATAAAAATGAGAAATGATTTGATTTGAATTGAATTGATTTAATTTAAATCAAATTTTGTGTTTGTAATTCATTAAAATAAGAATTAATTTGATTTGATTTTATAATTTTATATTTTAATCCTTATGAGAGATAGTTAGAGGTAGTTATTAATAGTATAATAGTCTATTTATTTCAAATCAAATTAAATCCTATCAATTTGATGAAATTTCTAAAACAAAAGGAATGAAATTCATAGGATTTTAAAAATCAAATAATTTCTTATTTTTTAACATTTCAAACACAAGATTTAATTAGATTTTATTTATAAATCAAATCATGTTGTATTTTTTTACATTCGAAACACACTCTTAATTCAAAATAAAGTTTCCTTGAAATTGTTGATGTTAGAATTTTTATTTATGGACTAGCATAAATCATATTGTAATTTTATAAAATCCAGATTAATTAGACATCAAAATTATTAGAGCATTTTGTTTAGCTTAAATTGTGATTAGTATTGTTAATAGACCTATTGTTGTTAAAACACTGTTCATATATGTGAGTTTTATTTTATGAGTTTTGCGTATGAGTTTACTATAGTGGTTATGTTTAACTCATTTTAATTATTCTATATATACAGGAAAAGGTCCCTATTCCTAGTCATTCTAGTGTGCATAGTTATCCTATTGATAGTGATGTGTGAGCGATTATTGTAGGATATAAATAATTTCTCTCCCTTATCTAATTTTGCTTTTCAAGATTTCAACAATGACTTCCTCTTTAATATCTTTTCAAAGTAATCTTAAAATTTTTTATAAATATTGATATATCATAAGTATTAAAATTAATAAATTCGATAATTTTTTATCAATTGATATCAGAGTTAATATTTTTAATTCTAATTATGAGTATTAATTTTTTTTAGGATTAATTTTCTTTGAAAATCGGATGAGGGTCGTTACTCTTTAATGTGCTGCACTGTGTCAGTGCGACGCTCAAAGTTATGTACCGTGGAATGAAATCTTTGAAATTTTTCCTATCAATTGGACTTTTCAATTCACGTGTACTGTGCGCATTCTTCCATTTTTTTTCTTTCTTGTTTTTCGTGCGATACTCCTCTTAATTTTTTTTGTGTAATGAAAAATTCTCATGCACAGTAATAAACTTCAAAAATTTTTTTATTTATTTTGAAGTTATGTATAATGTAAAATTTTAGTGAGATAATTTTGTTCATATTATCTTAAGTCTAAAAATATATATATTGAATTATAATGTTGTGAATTCAAAAAGAATTTTATTTTATATTTTTTTATGTCTATTTATTATTTGTTCCAAAATTTTTAGAGATTAAAATTGTTAAAAATATATATATAATATTCTCTTCTTCTACTTCTAGAAATTGTGTATTATTGTGATGTTTTTGGACATGATATATATAATGTACTCTCAAAGTTGATGTTGTTTGGTCACTGAAATAATTTTTGGTATTATTTTATACATAAATTGATATATAATGTTTCAAAAATTATTTATTTTGTTGATATTTATGCGATTTGATTCTGAGAATTGCTGTTTAAAATATTGTGGTACTGTTTTTGGATATTTTTCATGATTGTGAGCTCACCTTCGTGGAACTAATTATGTTGAGATATCATTTTGTTGATATTTTGTTAATAATGTTGCATTGAGGATTATGTTGACATGTGCTTACCCTATCAGTTTGCCTTTGTTTATATAATTTCTGATGATTTGTTAAGTGGTTCTATTTTAGGCATTTTTCATGATTTCGCCTTCACGGGACCAATTGTGGTAAGGTTTTATTTTGTTGATAAAATATTGTTATATTGTGACTTTGGGAATTATATTGATAATGCGCTTACCTTATCGGTTTATCTTTATTAATGTGATTCCTAGTGATTTGTTAAAGACATTAAGATTATGACCTTAGAGTTCTTTGTATCTTTTCGGTACTAGCTTTAGGGACATGATTTTGATATCTGTGGGAGTCTACTCATGTGTTGTAATTCGGGACCCTTAGATGGAATTGCAATTGCATGAGAAAACTTCATTGTGGTTATTTGCTCAAATATTGTACATGTTGATATGCTTGACAAAATCTCCCTTTAATGTATCATACTTTCAGCTTCATCAATGCAAATGAGTGCTATAATGAAATTAAACGGGACTAATTTTGAGGACTAGATGGATTCTATGAAATTGTTTCTTGTTGTCTCTAATGTTGATGTTGCTCTCACTGAGGATGAATCTCAGAGACCCACAAATGCATCTTCCGCTGCAGATAAGAAGAAGCATGAAAGGTGGGTTCAATCCAATGAAGTTTGTTTGATGACCATGAAGTATAGCATGGAAAATACCATTAAAGAGAGCATTCCTGAAACAAATAATGCTAAGGAGTTTCTCAAATCTATTGGTGAGAAATTCAAGAAGTTTGATAAAAATGAAAAGGCCGACTACCTCTTTTTATTGACAAAGACTACATATGATGGTGGGAGTGGTGTTTGTAAACATCTTTTGAAGCTTGTAAACTAGTACAACAAGTTGAGGTCCTTGAAAGTGGAGTTAGGAGAGGATTTCCTAGTCTGGCAGGTGTTTGAGTCTCTTCCGGCTAGTTTTGATGTTCTAAGGACCACTTACAATGCTCAAAAGGAGGAGTGGATTGTTGATGAACTTATATCTATTCTTACTCAAGAGGAGTGTAACACCCCAAATTTTGGAAAAATATTCCGAATGTCCTGTTTGCTGTTTTTCAAACTTTTGTGTAAATGACCGTTGTGTCCCTATTTTACTGTTTCTTATTTTTCTGTATGAAATACAGAAAAATAATACTGTTTGTTATTTTATTTGGTCGTTTTACATAATTTGTTTCGATACAATAAAATAAATTTTTTTATCAAATTACTGTTTTAAATTTTTCTGTGTGAAAAACAGATGTATAATACTGTCTGGTATTTTATATAATCGTTTTACGTATTTTTCTTCAAGACAATTGAAATAAAATTTTTCTTGAATCCATTGTTTTAAATTTTTTCGTGTAATATACAGCTATATAATATCTTTGGATATTTTATTTGAACGTTTTGGATGATTAGCTACATTGTGGGAAAAAATGAGAAAATGACCATTACGTCCGAATGTCTTTGTTTTTTGCTATTTTTCTTTGTTTTTAATTGTTTTCTACTTGATACGATTGCTCAATATTACCGTCTGTGATTTTATATGGACTTTTTGTGTGATTTGCTCCAGGGTAGGAAAATAATATTTTTTTGATTTGAGAAAATGCTGTTTTTAATTATTCAGAGGTGGGGATCTTACTAAACCCAACTCGAATGAGCCTAAAATTAATCTTTTAATTTTTAGGATTTAACTATCAAATAAAATAATTTTATATTATTATAATATTATTTTATTAGTCAAGATAAATAAGTGACAATGACCGAAAATATTTTACGGGACCCACGTTTAGTCATCAAGTCGTACACGTGGACCAATGAGGAGTGGTCAAAATTGATGGCTATGACTCATCGCAACGGGCCAATAGGACGATGACACGTGGCGTGACAACTCAGCAGATTCCGGAAGGTTCCAGAAGCTGCTGACTCGGCCTGTGACTCACCATGATGACTCGCCAGTTCCAGAAGCTTCTCTGATGACTCAGCGCTGTGACTCACCATTGATGACGCAACCAATGATGCAGTTGTGATGCAGTCAGTGACTCAAGATGTCGACTCGCCATGCTGACTCACCTGTTTTGGAAAATATCTATGCTGACTCATCTGCTCTAGAAAATATCTACGCTGACTCGCCATGTTGACTCACCCGTTCTAGAAAATTCCACGATGACTCATCATACTGACTCATCGTAGTGAGTCACATATTCTAGAAATTTCTCTTTGATGACTCGCTTTATGACTTATCAAGGGCAATCAGTAGAAAAAAAAATGAAATGATCAATAATAATTACTACTCTGTTATTCTAAAATAAAAATTTATGTATATTTTATTACCCATTGGACAATATATACTGACTTTATAAACAGTAATTATTATTCATTGGTTAAAGTATACTATAAAATATACAGTGTGTACCAATAGAAATTGGTCAACAAAAATAGCAACCAATAGGAATCAAGTTTGTAAATAATTAACCAATAGAAATTGGTCAAGATTAATGGCTTGAATTTTTATGAACCAATAGAAAACAAGCTATCAAACAAATATTGGACTTCTTAAATGTTAGATGGTTCTACGGTGAAGAAGGAGGACAAAGTGCTCTAATATCCAATTCACAAAGTGAATTCACGTAGAAAGGCTTTAGGAAATTCATTTAGAAAGCCAAATTGAACAAATGAAGAATAGTCAATATTGATGGCTTTTCTTGGTTGAACTCTACGGCAAAGCCAAATTTGTGAAGCAAATATTATCATTCAATTCTTCCTATCTTTCAATTAATTACCCAAATGAGACCAAGTCAATTATAATGGCTTTTGCATTGGCTTCTACGGCAATTCACATTTGGTGAAAGGCAATATCCTACAATTAGTTATCTCCCTTATTATTCATTCTTCCTATCTCTTAAACAAGAAAAGCTCTCACCCCTTTTCTCTCCATGTGCTCCACGGCCATGGCTCCCAAATGGAGACAACCTTCATCCATTTATCTCATTTACTCTCCTACACATCTTTTTCTCCAAAGAACCAAGATCAAACAACCAAAATTCTCTCCTTTTCTCTCCCCCTTGGATTCGGCCAAATCACTAAGAACCATTCTCCAAACTTCAATAAATCCTACCAATATTATTTCTTGAATCCTTTCATCAAACCAAGACACTTTCATGTTAGGAATTTCTCAAGATTCCTTCATCTTCATCTTCCTATCAAGCAAAAACCACAAAAGCTCATATCTCTCCCTTTCTTCAAGCTCACGGCCAACCCCTCAAAAATCCTCTTCCAAGCTTCAATAATTTTAAATGACCATAGGTCTTGAATCTCCATGCATTTCTAAAGAACTTTCATGTTGGAAGTTTTTCCTAAATCTTCCATTTTCTACCTTGTTCTTCAAAGCTTAAGTTTGAAGCCTTGAAGGTAAGATTCTTTAATCTTCATATTTCTATCCATTTCAAAGTTTTAATCATGATTTTAATCCATGATTATTCTAGTTTAGAGCCTTAGGTATTAATATTGTATGTTTTCTTTGTTTTCAAGGAGCTCTTGGTGGAGGAAGCTTGCTTGAAGGAGACATACAATGGACTTGGAGGTTTCTACAAGAGGTAAAAGGGAGATTACCCTCATCAACCATGTGTTGGTGGTGAGGAATGTTTGTGTTTGTGGTGAAGAATCCATAAGGATTCATTCACTTAATTGTTTATAATTTTTCCTAATTGTGTTTGATTATGTGTGTAGCATGTTTAATGGCTTTAATATTTTGTATGTGTTATGTGTGTAACATGTCTAAAAGCTTTAATATTTTGTATGTGTTTATGGTTGTTTTAAATATATGGTATGTGTACTTATATGTATGATAATTATTGTAACATGTGAATAATATACAAGGAATTGCATGAGTGTTCCAAAGAACACAAACCTAAGCTCACGGCCTCAAGGCAAAAAGGAGAACCAAAATGTTCTCATCAATTTTCTAAATGTGGAATTTAATTAACCTAGGAAAATTGACAAGTTACAAATTGATTTAAAGTAAGAAAAATGAATTTATGGATCCAAGAATAAAATTAGGTATTTCGGCCAACATGCCTAAGTTAAATGTTTTGATTTCTAAAAACCATTTTCTAAAACAATGATTTAATGAATACAATGAATTTGACATTGATTTAAGAGATGAAAACTAATTTAAAAATCAAATGCAAAGACTTTGTTAAATTTGGCCAACATGCCACATACTTTTAATCCAAATTTATTTTCTAATTATGGACTAGATAATTTAATAAAAATAAATTAGATCAAGAGTTCTATAAGAGATTAAATGTATGGAAATAATTAGGAATGAATTATAAAGCATGGAATGACTTTCGGCCAAAATGCCAAATTTAAATCTTTTTGATTTAGAGAATTGTTTTCAACTATGTTTAAGTAATAAATGCCAAAAGGATTTTATTACAATGAGTTTTGAAGAAATAAATTGATTAGAATTAAGTTTAAGAAGTTTAAGCTAATGATTTTTACTGTTAGAAGAAATACAGTAGCTTTGTAAAATTTCTAACGTATAGCTCACCTTGTGTTTTGAAGCACGTTAGTAATTTTCAAAAGTGTAATCTATTGGTTGTAATAAAAATAAAAAGAATTTTTGACAGTAAACCTAGAAAATCATTATTATAATTTTTCTAAACATAATACTGTCAATTTATATTAAAAACGGACAAATAAGATAGAAAAGATGTCCAAAAGATAGTATACGATATGAAAAATATTCTACGTAGTTTAAATGTATTAAATATTATTTTTGTTTGTTTTAAACAGTGTTTTTAAGGAATTCGAACAAGAAAATGATTTAAAAATCTTACGCGATTGAGAAAATGTATTAAAAACTCTACGCGATTTTAAAAACAGTAAAATAAATTTACGCGATTTAAAAACATTTATAAAAACGACGAGATTGTGAAAACGCGATAAAATTTCTACACGATTGACCAAGACTATATGTTCTGTATATTTTTCTGCTGTCGGGAAAATGTGAACCCGTACAGGCTTTTGAGGATTTTTCGCTGTTGGGAAAATGTGAACCCGTACAGGCTTTCTATTTTTCTGCCGTTGAGGGCATATTATTATCTTGAGGGTATCTTCGTAATTTCATATTTTTGGAATTATGTGTTGAGTTTATACCAAATTTTTGGTGGATTGATTGACGAGGTAAATCACATCGTATTGTCGGTGCGATAAGCGTAGTGTGGTTCGATTTTGAATGGACTTGGAGGCATTAGTGTGCATAAATCCATATGTGGACAGCTGGTTGCTCTTCTGGGCCGTGGTAAATGACAACACACTAGTGGACTCGACACACACTATGTTTAATCGAGATCTTGTAAAGTCTAATAGTACATTGCCTGTAGTGCCACAACGTGAGACCGTGAACTACACCACGCCTTGGATGATGGATTCCATGTGACGTGGGGCTATAGACGCAACGTGTGACAGCGCAATAGTTTGGTTGGGCAGCCGTGGTACTAATAGATTTTGAGGATCATTCGCTCTCTGATGTCCGTATGTTTTTAGCTCCATGGAGTAGGATGGTGTCATATTGCATATGTTTATATGCTGTACATTATTATCTTTTATTTGTGATCTTATGATTATATGTTGTTATTATCTTTTTATCTCGAATCTTATATGTGGTTATTTCTTATATGTGGTTATTTCTTAGATGTGGTTATTTCTTATATTTTTATCCATGATATTATATGTCGTTATTTAGTATATATTTATCTCGTGATGTTAAATGTTGTTATTGTTATTCATTTTATTATGATATATGCTTATTTGATTTTATTTATAAATTAATAACATGATGATATTTGTGATATCTGTGTGTTTGGAATGACTTTGTCATTCGTATAATTCTTTGCTACCGTACTGGTATTGGTGAAAGGGGATCTCACCTCTTTACTGTATTGTTTTGTGGTGTTGTATTTGTTAAATTCGTATAGTAGACGAAGGAAAGTTTCTTCGACCTACTGGAGGCTATGTTCTGAAGATGATGATGGCGTCAAGGTGTTATCTTCCAAGTTTCAACAGGATGCAGTTTGGTGGAGAAAATGGAACATGTAGGTTGAGTTTTCTCGTTAGTGTTGTTACCGTGCTATTAGTAGTAACCTTCTTTGGGTTTGCTACTGTTTCTCTGAGTCTGTAAATGTTATATTTTAAATTGTTGTTGGATATTTTGTAACATATATAATATGTGTATTAATTAATTCAATCTAATTTCTGTTTTACTTATAATTTTTGGTAAGTTTATATTTCAGCAAAAAGATATTTTAAAATTTATCTTTT
This sequence comes from Ormosia emarginata, assembly GCA_029884605.1. Taxonomy (NCBI): domain Eukaryota; kingdom Viridiplantae; phylum Streptophyta; class Magnoliopsida; order Fabales; family Fabaceae; genus Ormosia; species Ormosia emarginata. The sequence goes on from JAQQTP010000023.1 coordinate 1,093,111, forward strand.
AAAACTCAAAGATTTTATAAAACGATTTCATTTAATTTTATGTTTTATTTAAAATGTGACGCCCTACGGAGGGTGTTACAAGGAGCATACCATAAAGAAGGGCAAGGTCCATAGTGTTCAGTTTGTTTCTCACATGAATGATGACAAGAAGAAGAGATTTGCTCAAAGGAATAATAGTAAGCCTCAGTTCAAGAAAAAGTGAAATGATAAGCCTGGATATCCTTCTAAGCTATCTTCTGGTCCTGGTGAGTTTTTTGGTGATAAGCTTCGATATCAATTTAATGGAAATTGCAAGTTCTGTGATATATATAGGCATAAGTAGTCTGATTGTTTGAAGTTTAAGAGCTAGCTTGAGAGGAAGAAAGGTAACCCCTTGGCTCTAGTATATTTTGAATCAAATCTAGTTGATGTTCCTTCAAATACCTAGTGGTTAGATACTAGTGCAACTATTCATGTTACAAATTCATTGCAGGAATTCAAAAGCATGAGGAAACCAAGTAAAGGAGAGTTGATGAACACAGTAGGAAATTGAGCTAAAGTTAAAGTAGAACATATAGGAGTGGTTTCATTAAAGTTATGTACTGGACAAGATTTAGTCTTGAAAGATACAGTTTATGTGCCTTCTATGAGGAGGAATTTGATTTCAGTTTCTGTTTTGGATGGTTGTGGCTACTCTTTCTATTTTAGTAATGCAAAAGTTTCTTTATATTATGATTCTGCTCTTGTTGGTTCTGGAATCTTTTCTAATGGTCTATATATGTTGGATGTTGATTCTCTTTCTGTTAATCAACGAGATTCAGATATCAATAATGTTGTTGGGAACAAACGTGCAAGAGTTGCTGAAAACTCTTCTATGTTGTGGCACAAAGTTTGGGACATATCTTTAGGGAGATAATGGAAAGGTTGATCAAGGAGAATATTCTTCACGATCTGGACTTCTCTGATTTTGATACATGTGTTGATTATATAAAAGGAAAACTTACAGTTGGAGCCAGGAAGAGTGGGATTACCAGGAGTGAAGGAATACTATAGTTGATTCATACAGATATTTGTGGGCTCATTACTCCTATTGCTATGGGTGGTTTTAGGTATTTTATCACTTTTATTAATGACTTCTCTAGATACAAATGGATTGATTTGCTGCATCAGAAATCTAATTCTTTAGATGCCTTTAAAGCATTCAAAGCCACTGTTGAATTGAAATTTAGTAAGCAGATCAAATGTGTGAGGTCTGATAGAGGTGGTGAGTATTATAGCAGGTATGATGAAATTGGTAGAAATCTTGAACCTTTTGCTAGGTTCTTATAGGACTGTAGTATTGAGGCATTGTACACCTTGCCTGGCACTCCGCAACAAAATGGAGTTGCAGAAAGGTGAAACCGTACTCTTATGGATATTGTGAGATGTATACTTAGTCATTATACTCTTCCAAAATTCTTGTAGGGGGATGCCTTGAAGATTGCTGCTTATATATTGAATCTTGTGCCAAGTAAATCTATGTTGAAGACTCCATATGAGCTTATGACAAGCAAACGACCTACCTTGAGCCATTTCCGTGTTTGGGATGTAGAGCAGACGTGAGACCTTATAACCCATATTTAAATAAGCTTGATCCCAAAACCATTAATGGTTTCTTTATTGGCTATTGTATTGTGTAACACCCTCCCTAGGGTATCACATGTTTGACTCCCGACTCAAAATCTGAAAGAAGTTGGCACAAAGTTTGAGTTATAAAAGATGGATTTTAAAATTACTTCTTTACTGAAACATAAACTTACTGAAATTTATAAGTAATATTGAAAAATAGATTTAAACTGATTTAAACTCATATAACAAATACCACTTAATATTTAACAATTATTCAAGAAATATAAAACTTACAGACTTTTTTTTTCTAACAATAGTAACCCTATGACAGGTTTTACTTAATAGCACGGTACAATACTAACGAGAAACTTTAACATACTTATTCCTTTTTCTGTCCATCTTGATGCATCAGACATCTGTTCCTTTGTCAACACTGCACACCTTCGAGTCCTGAATGTCCACTCCTTATTGTTGTCACCAATCTCAGAGTATCCATCGCCCGTTATGTCTAAGACAACTCGATCCTTCTATTATTTGATTTTAACAAAGACTGACACAAACAAAACAACATAACAAAGAGGTGAGATCACCTACACCAATACCAACATGGCAGCACAGAGATAACACAAACGGCAATATCATACAGGGATATCATACCAGACTTCCAATACTATATTTAATATTAATCAACTATCATCATCCAATCATATATCAATCCAAGTATTCAAAATAGTTGTCATAACCAATATTCCTCAATTAATATATCATACAGATATAAATGTAATCATATAATGCATGTGCATTTAGACTCAATGTTCCTACTCCATGGAGCTAAACTCAGGTCGGAGAAATGATCGAAAAGATCTGTCGGTGCCATATGCCTCAGACCATGTGCTATAATCCTCATTTTGATTTTGCACATCTAGCATATACACGACAGTCTTTATCAGATCTTGAATAAGAATAGTGTCTCGGTCAGGATCATCAGTGTGTTGCATCGGTCTAACCTACGGGAAGAAGCGTGACCAACCACCCGTGTAAGCAACCCGCACCCTGATGCCCCCAAGGTCAACAAGTGACTTACACTACGCATATTGCACCCACTCAAGAGGTGTGTTTCTCCTAGGCAATCAGCTATATCCAGTCCTCATCGGACCATTCCAATGCATGTATAATGCACCAAATACCAATCACAAGTATAATACCAATCACAGGTATATCTCATAATTTCTCAGATATAGTTTATACAATGCACTAATATATCAGTGCAAGTCCAACCACAAGGGCTATTCTGTTCAAATTCGTTTGTTCAATTAAATCATATGCCTCAACGCATATTTTTTTCCAATGCATCTAAAATGCACCACGTGCCAATAACAGGCAAAACTCGTTGTTTTCACAAACAGTGTCCATACATTGGTTTTACAGTAATCATACTATATTTTTCAATAACAAAATCATGTTATCATGTTTTCATAGTTATAAAACACTTTAACCATATTTTCACAATCGCGTAACATTTCTGTTACGTTTTCACAATCCAAAAACGTTTCTGTTATATTTTCACAATATCATAACACTTCTTTTACATTTTCACAATACCGTAACACTTTTGTTACGTTTTTAAAATTTCAAAATATTTTTATTACGTTTTCACAATACCGTAACATTACTGTTATGTTTACAAAATTTCGTAACATTTTTGTTACGTTTTCAAAATGCTGCAACTCTTCTGTTGCACTTTTAAACCACGTACTAATTTTTTTAACGTTTTTCTCAATCGCGTAAAAATATACGTTTCTCAAATTGCATAGTATTTTTCTACTGTTTCAAAATTGTGTAACTTAAAAATCATTCTTTTAAGTCGCGTAAATCATTTTCCATCATTCTCAAAATATTTAAAACACTTTCCAAATCACATAAGGATTTTCTATCATTTTCACAATCACGTAAAAATATTCTATCACTTTTAAATCACATATTAATTTTTTAATAGTAGTTCAAATTACGTAAAATATTTAAACGTAATTCAAATTGCGTAGAAATATTTTACTGTATTTCAAATCGTTTTTAAGATACGTAAAATATTTTTCAACATTTTACAATCACGTAAAATATTCCTTAATATTCCAAACATTATTTTGGACTTAAATAAATCAATATCATTTTTCAACACATTTTTCAAATTGCGTAAAAATATTTTACTGCATTTCAAATTGTTTTTAAGCTACGCAAATAATTTTTTACTACAATTTCATTACAGAAAATATTTCTTAACCTTCAAAAATTCCTTTTCAACTTTTCTCAAAATAATATAACTTTATACTTCATTTAATATATATTTTCTTACTCAAGAAAATCTTTTTCCATGATTCTTTACTCAAGAAATTCTTTTTGAATATAATTCACAAAATCACTTTTCCATTGATGTAAATCAATGTTTCAAAATCTTAAATTTTCCTAACGTACTCCAAAACTTGAAAATAAGTTATACGTTAGTAAATTCTCAAATCACCATTATATTCTCCATTTTTCTCAAATCAATTTTAAAATCAATTCTCTTCAAAATAAATTGAAGTTAAAACATTTTCAACCTCTCTTTGTCTTTCGTTTACAAAATTTTCTCAAGTGATAAAACACTCTGATTCCCTTTTCAAAATCCTTGTATTAAACCAAACTGTATTTCTACTTTGAAAATTACTTTATTTTATAAAACTAAGGCATTACAAACTTCTAAAACGTGGACATGACTATTGAAACCATCAAATATTTTTCTTTCTAAATTGATATGATTTTACACAAACAAAACCATTAAAATTTTGTTTTCAAAACCGTGTGATTCATGGTCATAAAAACCAAACCCATTTGTTCAAATTCATTTTCACTTTCTTTGCAAATTCTTTTTCACTTTCTTTGCAAATCCTTAAAATCAACGTTTGCCCGTTTCATTCAAAACTCATGTTTAGAAAAACACTTAGGATCTTTTTACACAAAATAAATCAATAAAAATCCTTCAAAATCATATTCTTGTTCTCTTGAAAAACATATCCTTTGTTTATTTTCCATACTCTTCAAATCAATCTAATTTTTAATCTTTCATGAAAATCTTAAGTTATAAACACCTATGTTGAGGTGTCTTGACCGAAAATCCCATAGCCTTTAGAACAAAGAAAATTCATTTTTCTCCACTTCATAATTTTCATTAAACAAATCAATTTCCTTGTTCTTGAAAAATTTCAACATGAATCTCTAATTATGGGCATCAAAATCGTAGCCCTCTCCTTGGCCATTGAAGCCAAAAATTGGTTTCCTTTCCATCATCAAATCATGGCATACACATACATATACATCATATATATATATATATATATATATATATATATATATATATATATATATATATATATATATATATATATATATATATATGAAAAGCATGCTATATTATCATCGTGCATAGTATAAGCATACCATTAAAATCATAAATTCATGCAAAGCATATTAAGCATAGGCAATTAATCAAAGATCATAAACACCCACAAATTAATTGCATGACCATGGATATGAATCCTCACCTGGATTCAACATCCATCAAATATATAAACATCTCTCACCACCATGCTTGGTTGGTGAGATGGATCTCCCTCTTACCTCTTGAAGATCCTAAAAAACTCCTTGTTTTGGTTCTTTTTCCAAGTTCTTCACCACTAAGGGCTTCTCAAATACAAAACAAAATACATAGAAATTAGTATACTAAGCTTGATTAAGAGAAACCATGGATCAAACATGGTTTAGATCATGAAAAAGAAGAGAAGAAATGAAGTTTCCTTACACTTCACCATAAATACCCCATAACTTTGATCTTGAAGAAAGTCCATGAAGATGAATGATTTGGAGGAAATCTTCAACATAAAAGTTGCCTAGAACATTATGTAGATTCAAGATCTATGGTTGGATGAAATTAAAAGAGATTGGATGGTGGTTTTGGGTGTCTTGGCTGAACCATACTAGACAAAATCTCTGTAATCGATTACACGCAAGTTGTAATCGATTACCAGAGTTCCAGAATCACGATTTCGTACCCTTAAGAGCTTGGTAATCGATTACAAACCTCGTGTAATCGATTACCACGCGTAATCTTGCAGAAAAACAGAGTTCTTCAGGTCCTCTAACTCAAACTAAACCATTCCTCATTATATTTAATCAACAAGATACTCAATACAGCTTCAAATCATGCAAGAGACACCAATAAATCATACAAATCCAACAAAATACTTTATCATCAAGAACAACATTAAAATGAGAGAACTTTATACATGGATTCAAAAATCAACAATAATACACATACAAGACATTCCCTTACTACCAAGATTGGTTGAAGAGGATCATCTCCCTCTTACCTATTTGGAAGACAACACAAGGTGTTACCTCTTCTTGCCCTAGATTTTCGTTTTCCCTTCAAGAAGAACACCAATGTGAGTGATTTCCATAATGTTCACTCAAACCATGGAAAAATGAGTTCTTGATCACATAAGTGACCAAGAGAAACGAAAATGAGAAGAAAGTGAAAGAAAGGTTAAGACTTTACCTCCAAGCTCAAAGCTTTAGCTTCAATGGTGAAAAATGGAGGAAGAAGAAGAAGAACCAAGGATGGTCACCAAGGAGAATGGTCTTGAAATGATGGAAGAATGCTAGATATGAGTTTAGTTGTAGCAAACAATGGAGATAATCTCCAATGAGAGGGTGTGTACGGTGGAGAAAAGAAGAGAAGAAGAAGAAGAAGAAGAAGAAGAAGAAGAGAAGAGAGTAGAAGGAGAAGAAGAAGAGATAAAAATGAAAATGTGATTATGGCTTTCAATGCCATTTGTCGTGTAAGAAGAATGGAGGGAGGGAAGAGAGAGAAAATGTGTCCACAAGGAAACTTCTTGGAAGCTTCCTATAATGGGCTTTTAATTAACTCTATTTTTATTTTGAAAATAAGGCTAAAGGAGCTTGACACAAGGTAGATTTTTGAATAGTGTGATAAGATTTTTATTACATGTTATTATTTATTGGACAATAATTATAGTTGGCAGAAGTCGGCATTAATAAATCTGACAGATTAATTCTTCGCAGTATTTAATTATTTCATCTGTTAAAATTTCTCGAAGGACGTGAAACCTTGTAAGCTGTGTCCGGCCTCGAGTTTAGTAAGATCCCCCGTCGACGTTTCCATAGTTCAAGGTTCTCGGGAAAAATATTTCATTTCCCGGGTTCGGCTCAGTGTGCACGTAAAATGAGAAATATATTAAAATATTCATCAGTTCTGAAAAATTCTGAAAGAATTCACATAAATCACAAATATTAGAAAATGACTATTCGTAATAAAATTTTCCAACTTTGGGAGCATTACAGTCGTTCTGCCAATTCTGCTCAATGTGTGCGTAGAACGAGAAATAATATTAAAATATTCCGCATTCTCCGAAAAATCCAGAAAAATTCGTAAAAATTCCATATATTGTAAAAAGATCATTTATCCTGAAATTATAAATTTTCGAGATGTTACATTTCGCATTGTAACACTGCTTCTACCTTTGCAAGATCCACAACAATTCCTTCCTTCGAGATCACATGACCCAAGAATTTCACTTCGTCTAACCAAAACTCACACTTGGACAACTTAGCATACAACTTTCTCTGCTTCAAAATCTGGAGAACTACACTGAGATGCTTAGCATGAGCCTCTTGATTTTGCGAATAGATTAGGAAATCGTCGATGAAAACAATGACGAATTTGTCCAAATAAGAACGAAAATCCTATTCATGTAGTCCATGAATACTACAGGTGCATTCGTCACACCAAAAGGCATCACCAGGTACTTGTAATGTCCATATCGAGTACGAAAAGTCGTTTTGGAAATATCTTACACTTTCACTCTGATTTGGTGATAACTCGATCGTAAATCGATCTTTGAAAACACAGCTGCTCCCTTTAATTGGTCCATCAAATCATCTATCCTCGGCAATGGATACTTATTCTTGATTGTGACTTTGTTCAACTGGCAGTAATCCATGGACAATCTTGAAGTACCATCTTTCTTCTTAACCAACAACACAGGTGCTCCTCAGGGTGACACACTGGGTCTCACGAATTGTTTTTCTAGAAGCTCTTCCAACTGCTTCTTAAGTTCCACTAGCTCTGCTGGATCCATACGGTAAGGCGCTATAGAAATAGGGCCAGCTCCGGGTACCAAGTCAATGGCAAATTCAACTTCTCGTTCTGGTGGCAAGCCAGGTACATCATCAAGGAAAACTTCAAGAAATTCTCGTACAACAAAGATTGCATCCACATCAACTTCACTCTCGACTTTCAAACAAGATAATAGCATGTATCCTCGAGCTCCTTCTTTCAAGAAAGCTTTCACTTGGTTGGCAGTCAAAAATCTAGAATCCTCATCCAAAGGTAAAACTATTATTTTTCTAGAATAGTCTAACAGGATATGGTTAGCAAATAACCAATCCATTCCTAATATCACATCTAATTGAGATAATGGTAAACAGATCAAATCGACAGAAAAGATTCGACCTTCCACAATTAAAGCACAATTTAGACAGACTTTAGCATTAACGACAGGTTTTGCAGTAGGAGTCGAAACAGTCAAATCAAAAGGTAAGGAAGACACAGGCAGTCCAAGTCTTTTCACACAGTCATATGAAATGAAAAAATGAGTAGCACCAGTTGGACTTCCTCCTTGAGGTCTTTGTGACTGTTGGCTTCTAGATGGTCTGGAATAGGGCTTCTTTTGATAACGACTTGCATTACAACCACCTCCTCTTTGGGACCGAATGGGCCCAAAATTTCTGTTTCTCGATTCATGTTCTTGTTCCACACTTTCCAATCGACAGCAGGTGTCAAGTAGCTCGGAAAACTGAGTAATCTTCAAAGCTATCACAATTTTCTTCACCTCATGCCTCAGGCCTTCCTCAAACTTTCGGCACTTCCAGATTTTATTGGGTTGAAGTTGAAAATAGGTCAAAAATCTGGACAAGTTCTCAAACTTGGCAGCGTACTCACTCACAGTCATGCCTCCCTGTCGCAACCTCAGAAATTCCATTTCTTTTGCATGCCTAGCACTTTCAAGGAAATACTCGTTTAAGAACCTTTCTTTGAACACCTCCTAAGTTATCACTCTGTCTGTGACTTGCAGCAACCTTTGTTCCTGTAACACCCTTGTGGGGATGTCACATATATAAAGAAAATAAAAGAAAGATAAATAAGATCTACCCAAGTTGAAAGACATTTGTTACGTACTAATACGGGTTGTAAAATAATTCCTGTTAAACAGAATATTATTAAATAAAATAACGCGAAAACATAAAACCAACAGAACAACATCACTCATAACATACATATGTTCCAAGTTGTAAGTTATACAAATAATTTACAACTACAACTACAAATATTTAAACATAAGCAGTAAACAGAAACAGTAAAGAGTCAATATATACATACGCAGACGCGCCCAAAAATACACATCATAAACATTTAATCCTCTGATGGATCACTCTCAGGAAACTCATCAGAAGATAAATATCTAGGATGTCTCGACTCTCGGCAGTAACGGGACCACACAGTCGACACGATACTTATCTCACTAGGCTCAGTGGATACACCACCCCAATGACGCCTAAGAGATAAAGGTAACTCTAAGTGCAGAAACACAGTAGTCGTCATCACTGGCTCTTCATCAAACGTAAGTCGTATGGACACAGTCAACCGTCCCACATAAGTCACTGAGTCTCTGTCTCCCCGCAGATGCCAAGCTAACGATCCACCGTGAAACTCGAGTGTCACAAAGCCCAAAAATCCTAGCACCGCCATACCTAAACAAATCAGTCCAATGGATATGGATGATCAGATGGTTCTTGGTCGTTGTACTAATCTTCAGCTTGCTGCTCCTCTTCCTCCTCAGGATACAAAATCTCAAGAGGCTGGTCCTCTTCCTCAAACACTTTACCACATAAAATAAATATACAGAAAACACGTACAATAAAGAGGTAAGACAATCTAAAATCATCACAAACATGGCAAATAAGAAAACGACAAACAACAGATATACAGTTCATGCAATATGAAAAGCTATAACATTAACTAATAACAGGATAGTATCACAACAACACATAATATCACGGATAAGATAATATCAAGATAAGACAATATCACGAGATAAAATAATACCACGGATAAAATAAAATAAGAAATATACCAATTATCATAATAATAACCAAATAAGATAAATAGAAAAAATAAAGTAATATCCAAGATATAACCATATACAATATGACACGACCCTACTCCATGGAGCTAAACACATACAGATATCAGAGAGAGAATGACCCGCAAAATCTATTAGTACCACGGCTGCCCAACCAAACTATTGCGCTGTCACACTTTGCGTCTATAGCCCCACGTCATATGGAATCCATCATCCAAAGCATGGTGTAGTTCACGGTCTCACATTGTGGCACTACAGGCAATGTACTATTAGACTTTTCGAAATCTCGATTAAAAATAGTGCGTGTCAAGTCCATTAGTGTGTTATCGGTTACCACGGCCCAGCGGAGCGACCGACTAACCATATATGGGATCCCGTACACTAACGTCTCCAAGTTCATAAAGACAATGAACCACACTACGTTTATCGCATCGACAACACGCTGTGATTCACCTCGTCAACCAATCCACCAAAAGCTGGCATATCCTCAAATTACCAGGATATCCTCAAAGATAAAAAGATACAGTAAGTTCCACTAGACAAATACTGTTCCAAAGCCTGTACGGGTTCACCTCATAGCCCGACAGCAGAAAAATTACAGAATACCGTCATGGGTATAAAAAAAAATACAGTTGCGGTCATTCGCGTAGAAATTTTATTGCGTTTTCACAATCTCATCGTTTTTACAAACGTTTTAAATCGCGTAAATATATTTTGCTGTTTTTGCAAATCGCGTAAGATTTTTAATACGTTTTCTCAATCGCGTAAGATTTTTAAATCATTTTCTTGTCCAAATCCCTTAAAATTTACTGTTTAAATAAACAGAAATAATAAATAATACGTTTAAACTACGTAAAATATTTTCCATAGCGTATACTGTCTTTTGGACATCTTTTCTATCTTATTTGCCCGTTTTTACTAAAAATTGACAGTATTTTGTTTAGAAACTTATATTAATGGTTTCCTAATTTTACCGTAAAAATTCTATTTACTTAAATTTTAACCGTATAATTTAATCCTTTTGAAAACCACTAACATGCTTCAAAATTATAGCATGAGCTATATGTTAAAAATTTTCAAAAGTTACTGTATTTCATTTCTAATAGTAAAATCATCAGTTTTAATCCTTAAACTTAATTCTAATCAATTTGTTTCTTTAAAACTCATTGTAATAAAATCCTTTTGGCATTTATTACTTAACCTTAGTTGAAAACAATTCTATAAATCAAAACACATTTAAATTTGGCATTTTGGCCGAAAATCATTCTATGCTTTATACTTCATTCCTAATTATTTCCATACATTTAATCTCTTATAAAACTCTTGATCTAGTTTATTTTTATTAAATTATCTAGTCAATAGTTAGAAAATAAATTTGGATCAAAAGTATGTGGCATGTTGGCCAATTTTAGCAAAGTCTTTGCATTTGATCTCTAAATTATTTTTCATCTTCTAAATCCATGTCAAATTTATTGTAGTACCTAAATTCATTAAATCATTATTTTAGAAAATGGTTTGGAATTGATTTTAGAAATCATGGATCTTTGGTTTGGCATGTTGGCCGAAATATACACTTTGTGTTACTTGATTTCTAAATTCGTTTTCCTTGATCTAAACAATTTATCTCTTGTTAATTTTCCTAGGTTAATTAAATTATACTTTAGGAAAATAATGAGAACATTTTGGTTCTCCTTTTGGGTCAATGGCCGTGAGCCTTGGTGTTGTGTTCTTTGGAACACTCATGCAATCCTTATCATGTTATTCACATCCTATACATTATCATGCATTTCTAACACATACAAATTATCAAAGCTTGTAGACATGCAATTTAAAGCTTGTAGACATGCAAATCAAAGCTTGTAGACATGCATCTTCATACAAATTATTACAAACATCAATTAGGAAAGCTACTAACAACCACACAAACAAGCTATGAAACAAACACAAACAAGGAATCCTTATGGATTCTACACTCATAATAATCAAACTCCATCTTCTTACCACCACCCATGGATGATAAGATTAGTCTTCCTCTTACCTTAAGTGAAGACAAAATTACTCTTTCACACCTTTCCTAGGGTTCGGTTTTCCTCCTTCAAAACCTAACAAACTCAAACAAAAGTCTACAAGTTACTAACCATAAAAGAGAGCTTAAACCATGAAGAAATCATGGCTTAGAACTTTGAAAAAGAGTTTAGAAATGGAAAACTAGAAATTTCACCTTCTAGGTAAAATTTTCCAAGTAGGTTTCAAGCTTTAAATGGAAGATTTTGCAAGAACTCTCAACTAGAGATGTTCTTAGAATTGTGTTTAGGTTTAGAAAATTTGGTTGGATAAAATTTTGGGTGGTTGGATGGTATGGTTTTGTGTTTGACCGAATGGAGCTTCAAGAGAGCTTCAATGGTGTTTAGGGTTTTTGGAAGAGAGAGAAGAGAGAAATTGCATGAAAGATGAAATGATTTTTGTCCTCCAAAGGCCAAATGGCCGTGAACATCATGCCATGCAAGGTGTAGCCTTGCTTGGCTTCATCCAAGCCTTAGAATGAATCAAAGGTCAAGATTAAAACTTGGTTAGCAAGCTTGTCTCCCATTGGTTGATTTTAGCATAGTCATCTAGCCTAGTCACCATGATTAGTGACTAATTAACCTAGTCACCACACTTAGTCATCATGTTCTAGAGAATTCCTTCACTAATGATGCTTAATTAAGCTACTAAGTTAACTATTTTAGCTAAACGTGGGTCCCGCAAAACATTTCCTGGTCCACTGTCCTCTAATTATACTGACTAATAAAATAATATTATAATAATACAAAATTATTTTATTTGACAGTTAAATCCTAAAAATTAAAAGATTAATTATTGTCTCATTCAGAATTGGGTTTAGTAAGATCCCCCATCTGAATAATTAAAACAAGATTTTCCTACCGGAAAAATATTATTTTCCTGTCCCGGAGCAAATCGCACAAAAAGTCCAAATAAAATCACAGACAGTAATATTAAGCACTGTAACATATAGAAAAATTAAAAACAGCACAATCGGGACGTAATGGTCATTTTTCTATTTTTCCCCACAACGAAGCAAATCATCTAAAACGTTCAAATAAAATTACAGACAGTATTAATTGTCTGTATATCTCCCAGAAAAATTAAAACAGTAGCTTGAGAAAATTTTTATTTTACCGTCTCGAAGCAAATTACGTAAAACGATCAAATAAAATTTTAGCCTGTAAAACATATTTGTATTTCATACAGAAAAACAAGAAACAGTAAAATAGGGATACAATAGTCATTTACACAAAAGCTTGAAAAACAGCAAACAGAACATTCGGGACATTTTTCTAAAAATTGGGGTGTTACAACTCTCCCAACAAATAAAAATTTCGTCCTCGAAATTTTGCTCATCAAAACAAATGAGGATACTGATCCCTCATTTTATCTTCCAGCTCCCAGGTAGCATCACCCGTCACATCATTCCATATGACCTTCACCAGCTCGATCATCTTCCCTCAAAGCTGCTTTACCTTTTTGTCCTCAATTCTAACAGGTAAAGTCTCGTAAGTCAAATTCTCCTTCAACTGCACTTCATCCGGTTGTATAACATGTGTTGGATCCGGTATATACTTCCGTAACTGAGATACATGAAATACATCATGTAGATTCGATAGAAAAGGCGGTAAAGTAATTTGATACGCTACAGGACCTATACGTCGGATAATCTGATACAGTCCAATGAACTTAGAAGTAAGCTTCTTAGACTTAATAACTCTTCCGACACCGGTCGTAGGAGTATTTCTTAGAAACACATGCTCACCCTCCTCAAACTCAAGAGGTCGTCTTCGTTTATCCGCATAACTTTTCTGTCTGCTTTGCGTCGTCCTCATCTTCTCTTGTATCATCTTTACCTTTTCTGTAGTCTATTGTACAAGATCTGGTCCAACAGTCATGCTTTCTCCATCTTGATACCAACATAACGGGGTTCGACATCGCCTTCCATACAATGCCTCATAGGGTGCCATCCCTATACTTGAGTGAAAACTATTGTCGTAGGTGAATTCTATCAAAGATAAAAATTCATCCCAACTTCCTCGTTGCTCCAACACACAAGCATGCAACAGATCCTCCAAAGACTGTATAGTTCTCTTTGTCTGACCATCAGTCTGCGGATGATACGCCGAACTCAGTCGCAACTTAGTTCCCATAGCTTCTTGTAGACTCCGCCAAAACCTTGACGTAAACTTCGGATCTCGGTCAGAAACTATACATGTAGGTACACCATGTAATCTGACAATCTCACTGATGTACAACTGGGTTAATCTTTCCAATGAATATTTAATATTAATTAGTAAGAAATGAGCCGATTTAGTAAGCCTATCGACTATAACCCATATCGAATCATGACCTTTCCTCATCTTCGGCAAACCAGTAACGAAATCCATCGAGATACTATCCCATTTCCACTCTGGAATAGATAACGGTTGTAACATCCCAGCTGGTCTTTGATATTCCACTTTCACTTTCTGACAAACCACACAAGACTTTATCCACATAACCTGTGAACATTACAGAAACATTCGCCACTCTGAACAGCACCACTTGAAATTTCCCTGCCTTTGTACCGCTTCACTCTTCTGCTTTTGTTTTTAACAGGAGGTGCCTCACAATTCAAGTTTTCTTTTCCAACAATACTGTATCTGATACTTATGACATAATTTTGACTAAGAATATCCTTTCTTGCAATTGCAATACATAAAAGGACATTATAAAAATTTAGAAAGAAAAGGTAGAGAAACTATTGAAATTGTTACCAGACATGTCCAACAAAGAATTTGACATTGCCTAATTTTAAGAATAAGTTTTCCGTGACACCAAAATTTTACTGGAACAATCTATAGGATATGATTAAAGATAACCAATCCATGTATAGGATTACATCTATCTTGCGAAAGAGGTAGACAGTTTAGATTAACAGAAAAGATTGTTTAAGGAACCGGATAATAATAATAATAGGGTTGGTAATAAAAACAGAAATAGATAAGTCAAAAGGTAACAAAGATATTGATAGCTCTAATCAACCCAAACAGTCAATTAGTCATAAAAGAATGAGTTAGACCAGATGTACATCTCCGCATATTTAGCAATTGCAGCATAGGAAAGATATCATGAAGGCACAGAAATAAGAGATGATAGAATCATTCATACCACCGAACCTATCCAATAGAAAAATTGATATGGTCCGATGAATTTAGAAGTGAACTTTTTAACTTGAACAATTCAACTGATAAGTCTAATAGAGCATGAATCGTTGGAAAAAAATACCCAATCGATATTTTTAAATTGCGTCCGTTTTGAGAACGAAGCATACAAATTGAATCAACGGAAAAGATTCAATTATTTAATAGACTTAGGATGGTTTAAGCAACTCAAATCCTCAACCACATGTTTTAACAATAGAAGTAGAAACAACCAGGTCAAAAGATAAAGAAGACATAAACAACTCTAATTGACCTACACAATTGTATGCCATAAAGAAATAGATTATTTTTGGAATTATACAGTATAGTTAAAGGATCACCTTTTGCGACACAACCTTCTTTAATTAGGTTTTTTAATTTGAGATGCTTTTGCTCCACTTGAAGAACCGATACTCCATTCTACTTGAGATATCGAAGCACGTTCATTTCTAACAGATGACGTCGTCTTTTGGTGGAATATACTTTTCAGCAAAATATCTGGCATCCTATACTTGAAACATATGATTCTTTTGATTATACCATCCCTCGTTAGATGATCTTCCCACATCTCCAACACTTTGGTACAGACGTCACAGTTTGACTAAACTGACTACGACTCACACTTCCTCCACAAGTTTGTTGTTTGTTGCCTTCCCAATAATCACAAACACGGTTTCTACCGGAATCGCCTGGCTTTACGAGTTTTTCCTTGTTCGAACACCATGCTTCCGCTGCACTACTCTGATCATGTTGTACTGTACCTTTAGTTGTTCTTTGCATTGCTTTTGTAGTTGCAGTCAAACCGCCACTATCACTTCTACCTCCTCACGTGCACGTTTACCACGAGTCATCGTTTTTCTTCAAGGACGGACAAATCATAACACAATGGAAATCAAAGTAACCATTTCAAACATAACAAAACAAAGTTAGATACATCCTTTCGGAAGTAAATCACAGAGAATCACACAGCACAAACAAAAACAGACCCAACCACAACCCCAAAAGACTCTAACTTGGGCTCTGATACCAACTAATGTAACACCCTTGTGGGGATGTCACATATATAAAGAAAAGAAAAGAAAGATAAATAAGATCTACCCAAGTTGAAAGACATTTGTTACGTACTAATACGGGTTGTAAAATAATTCCCGTTAAACAGAATATTATTAAATAAAATAACGCGGAAACATAAAACCAACAGAACAACATCACTCATAACATACATATGTTCCAAGTTGTAAGTTATACAAATAATTTACAACTACAACTACAAATATTTAAACATAAGCAGTAAACAGAAACAGTAAAGAGTCAATATATACATACGCAGACGCGCCCAAAAATACACATCATAAACATTTAATCCTCTGATGGATCACTCTCAGGAAACTCATCAGAAGATAAATATCCAAGATGTCTCGACTCTCGACAGTAACGGGACTGCGCAGTCGACACGATACTTATCTCACTAGGCTCAGTGGATACACCACCCCAATGACGCCTAAGAGATAAAGGTAACTCTAAGTGCAGAAACACAGTAGTCGTCATCACTGGCTCTTCATCAAACGTAAGTCGTATGGACACAGTCAACCGTCCCACATAAGTCACTGAGTCTCTGTCTCCCCGCAGATGCCAAGCTAACGATCCACCGTGAAACTCGAGTGTCACAAAGCCCAAAAATCCTGGCACCGCCATACCCAAACAAATCAGTCAATGGATATGGATGATCAGATGGTTCTTGGTCGTCGTACTGATCTTCAGCTTTGCTCCTCTTCCTCCTCAGGATACAAAATCTCAAGAGGCTGGTCCTCTTCCTCAAACTCTTTACCACGTAAAATAAATATACATAAAACACGTACAATAAAGAGGTAAGACAATCTAAAATCATCACAAACATCACAAACATGGCAAATAAGAAAACGACAAACAACGGATATACGATTCATACAATATGAAAAGCTATAACATTAATTAATAACAGGATAGTATCACAACAACACATAATATCACGGATAAGATAATATCAAGATAAGACAATATCACGATAAAATAATACCACGATAAAATAAAATAAGAAATATACCAATTATCATAATAATAACCAAATAAGATAAACAGATAAAATAAAGTAATATCCAAGATATAACCATATACAATATGACACGACCCTACTCCATGGAGCTAAACACATACAGATATCAGAGAGAGAATGACCCACAAAATCTATTAGTACCACGGCTGCCCAACCAAACTATTGCGCTGTCACACTTTGCGTCTATAGCCCCACGTCATATGGAATCCATCATCCAAAGCATGGTGTAGTTCACGGTCTCACATTGTGGCACTACAGGCAATGTACTATTAGACTTTACGAAATCTCGATTAAAAATAGTGCGTGTCGAGTCCATTAGTGTGCTATCGGTTACCACGGCCCAGCAGAGCGACCGACTGTCCATATATGGGATCCCGTACACTAACGTCTCCAAGTTCATAAAGACAATGAACCACACTACGTTTATCGCATCAACAATACGATGTGATTCACCTCGTCAACCAATCCACCAAAAACTGGCATATCCTCAAAGATAAAAAGATACAGTAAGTCCCACCAGACAAATACTGTTCCAAAGCCTGTACGGGTTCACCTCATAGCCTGACAGCAGAAAAATTACAGAATACCATCATGGGTATAAAAAAAAATACAGTTGCGGATAATCGCATAGAAATTTTATCGCGTTTTCACAATCTCGTCATTTTTACAAATGTTTTTAAATCGGGTAAATATATTTTGCTGTTTTTGCAAATCGCGTAAGATTTTTAATACATTTTCTCAATCGCGTAAGATTTTTAAATCATTTTCTTGTCCAAATCCCTTAAAATTTACTGTTTAAATAAACAGAAATAATAAATAATACGTTTAAACTACGTAAAATATTTTTCATAGCGTATACTGTCTTTTGGACATCTTTTCTATCTTATTTGCCCGTTTTTACTAAAAATTGACAGTATTTTGTTTAGAAACTTATATTAATGGTTTCCTAATTTTACCGTAAAAATTCTATTTACTTAAATTTTAACCGTATAATTTAATCCTTTTGAAAACCACTAACATGCTTCAAAATTATAGCATGAGCTATATGTTAGAAATTTTTAAAAGTTACTGTATTTCATTTCTAATAGTAAAATCATCAGTTTTAATCCTTAAACTTAATTCTAATCAATTTGTTTCTTTAAAACTCATTGTAATAAAATCCTTTTGGCATTTATTACTTAACCTTAGTTGAAAACAATTCTATAAATCAAAACACATTTAAATTTGGCATTTTGGCCGAAAATCATTCTATGCTTTATACTTCATTCTTAATTATTTCCATACATTTAATCTCTTATAAAACTCTTGATCTAGTTTATTTTTATTAAATTATCTAGTCAATAGTTAGAAAATAAATTTGGATCAAAAGTATGTGGCATGTTGGCCAATTTTAACAAAGTCTTTGCATTTGATCTCTAAATTGTTTTTCATCTTCTAAATCCATGTCAAATTTATTGTAGTACCTAAATTCATTAAATCATTATTTTAGAAAATGGTTTGGAATTGATTTTAGAAATCATGGATCTTTGGTTTGGCATGTTGGCCGAAATATACACTTTGTGTTACTTGATTTCTAAATTTGTTTTCCTTGATCTAAACAATTCTATCTCTTGTTAATTTTCCTAGGTTAATTAAATTATACTTTAGGAAAATAATGAGAACATTTTGGTTCTCCTTTTGGGTCAATGGCCGTGAGCCTTGGTGTTGTGTTCTTTGGAACACTCATACAATTCTTATCATGTTATTCACATCCTATACATTATCATGCATTTCTAACACATACAAATTATCAAAGCTTGTAGACATGCAATTTAAAGCTTGTAGACATGCAAATCAAAGCTTGTAGACATGCATCTTCATACAAATTATTACAAACATCAATTAGGAAAGCTACTAACAACCACACAAACAAGCTATCAAACAAACACAAACAAGGAATCCTTATGGATTCTACACTCATAATAATCAAACTCCATCTTCTTACCACCACCCATGGATGATAAGATTAGTCTTCCTCTTACCTTAAGTGAAGACAAAATTACTCTTTCACACCTTTCCTAGGGTTCGGTTTTCCTCCTTCAAAACCTAACAAACTCAAACAAAAGTCTACAAGTTACTAACCATAAAAGAGAGCTTAAACCATGAAGAAATCATGGCTTAGAACTTTGAAAAAGAGTTTAGAAATGGAAAACTAGAAATTTCACCTTCTAGGTAAAATTTTCCAAGTAGGTTTCCAAGCTTTAAATGGAAGATTTTGCAAGAACTCTCAACTAGAGATGTTCTTAGAATTGTGTTTAGGTTTAGAAAATTTGGTTGGATAAAATTTTGGGTGGTTGGATGGTATGGTTTTGTGTTTGACCGAATGGAGCTTCAAGAGAGCTTCAATGGTGTTTAGGGTTTTTGGAAGAGAGAGAAGAGAGAAATTGCATGAAAGATGAAATGATTTTTGTCCTCAAAAGGCCAAATGGCCGTGAACATCATGCCATGCAAGGTGTAGCCTTGCTTGGCTTCATCCAAGCCTTAGAATGAATCAAAGGTCAAGATTAAAACTTGGTTAGCAAGCTTGTCTCCCATTGGTTGATTTTAGCATAGTCATCTAGCCTAGTCACCATGATTAGTGACTAATTAACCTAGTCACCACACTTAGTCATCATGTTCTAGAGAATTCCTTCACTAATGATGCTTAATTAAGCTACTAAGTTAACTGTTTTAGCTAAACGTGGGTCCCGCAAAACATTTCCGGGTCCACTGTCATCTAATTATACTGACTAATAAAATAATATTATAATAATACAAAATTATTTTATTTGTGATTAAATCCTAAAAATTAAAAGATTAATTGTTGTCTCATTTAGAATTGGGTTTAGTAAGATCCCCATCTGAATAATTAAAACAAGATTTTCCTACCGAAAAAATATTATTTTCCTGTCCCAGAGCAAATCGCACAAAAAGTCCAAATAAAATCACAGACAGTAATATTAAGCACTATAACATATAGAAAAATTAAAAACAGCACAATCGGGACGTAATGGTCAGTTTTTCATTTTTCCCCACAACGAAGCAAATCATCTAAAACGTTCAAATAAAATTACAGACAGTATTAATTGTCTGTATATCTCCCAGAAAAATTAAAACAGTAGCTTGAGAAAATTTTTATTTTACCGTCTCGAAGCAAATTACGTAAAACGATCAAATAAAATTTTAGCCTGTAAAACATATTTGTATTTCATACAGAAAAACAAGAAACAGTAAAATAGGGACACAACAGTCATTTACACAAAAGCTTAAAAAACAGCAAACAGAACATTCGGGACATTTTTCTAAAAATTGGGGTGTTACAGTTCCCTAGTCCACCAATGCTCAGCATCGCCTATCAATATGTATGCAGCATAGGTCACATTCCTATTGTCATTACAATTCATACCAGTAAATGTTTTCTCCAGCTCTTGGATCCACAATGTAGCTTTCTCTGGATTAAACTCCCCTTTGAATTGTGGAGGGTTAGCACGACGAAATCCCTCTAAGTTCTGAACATCCGCCGTAGCTTCTAGTTGTTGTGCAGCTTTAGCCTATTGTTGAGCTGTCTGCTGGTTCTGCAGTAGCATTGCCTCAGCCATCTTTTGTATTGCCTCTATGGCAGCAACCACATCACCTCTACGAGCCATCACTTCTTTTCAAATTAAACTACGCAAAACACAAAGGTCAAATGTATCCTTACGAATACCAAACAACAAAAATCACAGAGAATCACACAGCACAAACAAGATAGTACAAAACCACATGACCCAAAAGAAGACATAACCGGGAGCTCTGATACCAAGACAGTGTAACGCCCCTTTTGCTTACCCAATACTCGCGAAGAAGGAACATCACACTATTATATTTATATAATCATAAAAACATAAGGTAAGATTATGCAACGGAAAATAGCACTTGGTTTGAATTTCCATAAAACCCGGTGTATTAATGTTGGTTTAATTTATCTTAAAACTTTCGCCATACTCTTATTATGTTATCATTATTGTATATTTTTTTTGTGCAAGTCATTGTAAGTAGTACAATAGTAAATTAGAAAAATCCCTATTGTAGCGAAACTTCAAACACTGAATAGTTATAATACAGTCAATAGAAATTAAACTATACATTGGAACTACATTATCATAATTATACGTACAAGCCTGTATTAATTACATTTCCAAAATGTACACAAAAAGCAAAATATGTACTTACCCCAAGAGATACAAATATATATATACCCATCAATCCAATAATACGTCAGGCTCCCACAAAAATAAACGGACAGCCATCAGTGGCCATCGATAAAAAAAAACAGTCTCTAAGATTGACGAGAATGAGAAGGTACCGTAAATGGGTCCTCCTCAGGGTCCTCATCGTCTGACGAGACATCCACCGGAACGACAGAACAATGGGCAGGAGCCCGAGCAGCGGATAAGAAAGAGTCGTCACGTGGGGTATAGTACATATCCGCCCACATGTCTCTCACAGGCAGGTAAAATTCCAGCCATACAAAGTCATGGAAATAAAAAATAGAAGCATCATAACGTCCCCACGCTAAGGACACCGTCAACTCGCCATGGTATACACAATGATCAGTCTGCACGTTGATATGCCAGCAATCCGAACCACCATGAAAGTTGATCTGCACGTAACCCAAGAATCCACGGGGGTGAAATGACATCCTCAGCAGCCTCGATCTCAGTTAAGATATAGCCAGAAACCCTGAAACTCAGTGGTTTCCTTGTCCTCCTCACGAATGTCTTTGGGCAATCATAGGGTAACATATAATGGCAGAATATACAATAAAGAGGTGAGATACTCTTCATTCATTACCAATAGTAGCAGCAAGAAACTAAATGGCACTGAACACCTAAATAGAACACAATTTATACATTTAAGCACCACAACATTAGAAATTTACAGTGAACACAGAGTAATAACATTTAAATAATAGAGATACCATCAGCAGTCAACAGTTCAGGTAACCAATAATTTTTATAGAAATAATAATAAGCATGCTTCACAGTTAATAATGCTCATGCTCAATGAGTTTTGCGACCGACAGCTCACGATGCAAAAGTGTCTCAAAACCTACTCCATGGAGGTAGACATAAACATTTTCGGAGTGAATGATCAAGGAGTAATACCAGCATATCGTTATCCTCAGAAAATATAGTGTGCTTTATTTCATAAAAATGTTTGCGCAATGGCTTATACATGGTACCTCGACAGTTGATCGCGATATAGGACAGCGTCTCAAACAGGATCGTCAGTGTGTCGCATTGGTCTATCCCACGGGCCCAGTGGAGCTACCACTGTCTATTGTGAGACACCCACACCCTAACGCCCCCAGGCTCAACAACATATGACACCTATGCTTAGTCTATTCGCACCCGCACATAGGCGTTATTCAACTCCTAGGCCCACACGGCCTTTCTAACAGTGTCCAACGAACGACACATATGCATGACGACACAATGTCAAATCATGTATGTTTATCATAATTATGCAACAGTATCATTTCATCAGAATATTTTCACGGTACGTAACCATCAAGTATTTAGCCCACAAGGGGGGTCTACAATCACTTAGAATCATATTCTGTATCAATCCAATTTTTCAGAGTACATTCGCCATCATGGTCCACATCATGGAATCCACTTTTTCAAGTTATAAGCCATTCGACTAAATGTGACAACATTGGGTTACTTTAATCCTTTAAATTCGTGTCATTCAAGGGTCTTTGAATTTTTATTATTTCATCGCATTAGGCATTAACTCCTTACCACTAATTCTCTTAATCCCATTAGTTCATTAAAGTCAAATCATTTCCATATTAATCAAGCCAAGGTCGTGGTCCTCATTAGGCTCTCAAGTCCAATATTTGTCTTCATTTTTATGCATTAGTGTATCATTATTAATTCATTTTATGTATTAATTTCATGTTCTCCCAAAACTCACCCACTCATGTTCTTTCTCTTGAGTAGGATTCTCAATTTTACCAAATTAAGTCTTTAATCAATTATCTTTGCACATTAGGAATTCCTAATGGTCTTCTAATGTCCAATTTATCAATTCCTCCATCCAAGTCAAAATTCTTCACCATTGTTCCCCTCCATGGCTGTGAGCCTCACAAATTTAGGGTTCAAGGATTTTCATTTCTTCATTAGTCCTTAATCACTCAATTAATACCAATCCATTAAGCTTTAAAATTTTAAACACCAACACCCCACCAAAGAGGGTGTGGCCGTGAGCCTCCATGCTTCAAGCATGGGGCTTTTGTCTCAACCTCATCAATTTCAATCCATCATAATTTTTTACAACGGCAATATGATTCAAATCTATCTAACAAATCAATTAAAAGAATGAAAACTTAAGGAATCAATTATAAAAGAAAATGAAGTAGCAAGAGTAACCCCTATTAGGGTTTCTCACAAATCTTCAAACAACAAGTCTCCAACCACTATTTTTGGTTGAATAGAGTGGTCTCCCTCTTACCAAAGAGGAGAGCACGAAAATATCCTCCAAAGTGCTCCTTGTGATTTCAGTTTTTGGCTCCTCAAAACCCTAGAAAACAACCTCAAAGAATCAACACCATATTTTGAAAAGAAAGCATCCTTGACCATGAAAATGGTCTTGGAACACGAAAAGGAGAAGAGAAGAGAAGAAAGTTGTAATTTTTACCTTAAAGTCTCAAACTTTGATCTTGAAGAAGGATAGTGAAGATGAAAGATTTTGATGTAGGGTATGAAAGGAAAAAGACTTAGAATGATGAAGAGAAGCTAGAAATGAAAGTAATGAAGCAAGAAAATGAAAATGGTGATGGTGGAAGTGGTAACCCGAAATGGAGAAGAAGAGAAAATGGAAGATTTTGGTGAAACTTTGTGAATGAAAGTGGTAGAGATGATGATGGAGAGTAAGGATATGTGGTTGATGAAGAGAAAAGATGAAGAGATCAAAGAAGAGGAGGGGCTGGATTTTTGGATGGCAATGGTGTTTTTAGAGAGAAGGGAGAGCAAAGAAGAAGATGAAGTGGTAGAGAGAGAAGCAAGGGGTAAAAGTGATGAGATAGTTTTGAAGAATTAGGTTAAAGTGATGCAAACAAATTTTCCCCCTTTTGCTTGGAGTGTGCCGCGGTAATGAGAGAGAGAAGAGGGAAATTGACAAGCTTCTCAAGCAAGCTAAGGGTAGTCATGTCATTTTTAGGTCAAAGCTTCTAGAAACTTGATTAAAATAGCAATATATTTGAATTAAAGTGGATTTGTTATGACATAAAGTAGATTACATTGGGATAAGGTGATAGGATTTTTATTACATGCTATTATCTGTTAGATAATAGTTACAGTCGACAGAAGTCAGTATTAATTAATCTAACAGATGAATTTCACACAGTGTTGTCTAATTTTTATCTGTTAGAATTTTCTCGTAAAATGTGAAACCTCGTGAATTGTGTCCGATTTTGGCTTTAGTAAGATCCCCCGTCGATGTTTCCATAGTTCAAGGTTCTCGGAGAAAATACCTCGTTTCTCCGGCTCCACTCAATATGCACGTAAAACTAGAAATATATTAAAATATTCAGCATTTCTAAAAAATTCCCAGAAAATTCCCAAAAATTACAAATATTATAAAACGACTATTTGTCCTATAATTTTCCAATTTTTGGAACGTTGCAGTTATTTTCTCGACTCTGTCCAAAGTGCATGCAAAATGAGAAATATATTAAAATATTTCGCGTTCTCAGAAAAATCCAGAAAAATTTCAGAAAATCATAAATATTATAAGATGAATATCGATAGCAAAATAAATAAATTTTGGGGTGTTACAACTCTCCCTCACAAATAAGAATTTCGTCCTCGAAATTTTTCATACCTTAAAATAATTCAGGATATTGCTCCATCATTTTGTCCTCCAGTTCCCATGTTGCATCTCCAGTTGCTTCGTTCCAAATTACTTTCACCAGCGCAATGTCCTTCCCTCTGAGTTGCTTTATCCTCCTATCCTCAATCCTTATGGGAGTTGTCTCATAAGTCAAGTTTTCCTTTAATTGTATCGAATCAGGTGCTATGACATGATCAAGACTTGGAACATATTTTCTGAGTTGTGACACATGAAAGACATTATGGAGATTTGAAAGAAAATAGGGTAAAGCTATTTGGTAAGCAACAGGACCTACCCGACGAAGAATTTGGTATGGTCCAAGGAATTTTGGAGTGAGTTTTCTAGATTTGAGAACACAACCGACCCCAGTCATAGGTGTGACTTTCAAGAAGACATGCTCTCCTTCTTCAAACTCAAGAGGTTTCCTTCTTTTGTCCGCTTAACTCTTTTGCCGACTCTGAGCCGTTCTCATTTTCTCCTGAATCACTTTGACCTTTTCGGTTGTCTGCTGAATAAGTTCAGGTCCAATGGTAAGTCGTTCTCCATCTTGATACTAACATAGAGGTGTTCGACACCTTCGTCCATATAGGGCCTCATAGGGTGCCATCCCTATACTTGAATGATAACTGTTGTTGTAAGTGAATTCTACCAACGGTAAGATTTCATCCCAACTTCTAGTCTGCTCTATAGCACAAGCTTTCAACAAGTCTTCTAACGACTGAATTGTTCTTTCTGATTGACCATCAGTTTGTGGATGGTATGCAGAACTTAATCGCAACTTCGTTCCCATAGCCTCTTGAAGATTCTGCCAAAACTTCGATGTAAATCTCAGATCTCTGTCAGAAATAATACTCGTGGGTACACCATGAAGTCTGACAATTTCACCAATATATATCTGAGTTAACTTATCCAATGGATATCTTATGTTGATCGGCAAAAAGTGGGTTGATTTTGTAAGCCGATCCACAATTACCCATATTGAGTCATATCCTTTCCTTGTTCTTGGCAACCCGACAACAAAGTCCATGGCAATACTATCCCATTTCCACTTGGGAATAGCCAATGGTTGTAACATTCCAGTCGGTTGTTGATGTTCAATCTTCGTCTTTTGGCAAACCAAATAAGATGATACGCATCTAGCAATATCTATTTTCATTCTATGCCACCAAAATAATTTCTTCAAGTCTTGATACATTTTGGTCATACCCGGATGCATACTCAACTGATTCAAATGAGCATGTTCAAGTATATACTTCCTGAGTTCCTCATCCTTAGCACACAGACTCTACCTTGGAATCTCAGAATTCCATTATTCCCTTCCTTCAATGTTGACACACCGCCCTGCTGTATCAGCTCTCTTTCCTCTTGTAGGAACTTGTCGACCTTCTGTTTCTCTCAAATATCATCCATTAAATCATTCGAGATTGTGACCATATTCATGCAGATTTTTCCCGGTGTCAGCTCCACAAACGACCATATGTCTCTGAATTGTTCTATTAGATCTTTCTCTCTGATCATCATAGTAGAAACACTGACTGTCTTCCTACTCAAAGCATCGGCAACCACATTTGCTTTTCCAGGATGATACTGAAGTTGGAAATCGTAGTCTTTCAGAAATTCTAGCCATCTTCATTGCCTCACATTCAGCTCCTTTTGATCATATAGGTATTACAAATTCTTGTGGTCATTGAAGACATTGAATGTTGCTCCATACAAGTAATGCCTCCATATCTTCAATGCAAACACCATGGCAGCTAACTCCAAATCGTGCGTTGGGTAGTTCTTCTCATGCACTCGTTATTGTCTTGAGGCATAAGCCACCACTTTTCCATTTTGCATAAGAACACACCCCAAACCTTGATATGAAGCATCACAGTACACTTCAAACGGTTCATTTGGATTCGGTAAAACTAACACGGGTGACATAGTTAGTTTCCTTTTTAACTCTTGGAAACTTCCTTCACAGGAGTCTGTCCATTCAAAAGCTTGAATCTTTCTGGTGAGTTGAGTGAGCGGTCAGACGATTTTGGAAAATCCCTCAATAAATCTCCGGTAATATCCGGCTAATCCCACGAAGCTTCGGACTTCCGTCACCATCATTAGTCTTTCCCATTGTAACACTGCTTCTACCTTTGCAGGATCCATAGCATTCCTTCCTTCGAGATCACATGACCCAAGAATTTTACTTTGTCTAACCAAAACTCACACTTGGACAACTTAGCATACAACATTCTCTCCTTCAAAATCTGGAGAACTGCACTGAGATGCTTAGCATGATCCTCCTAATTTTGCGAATAGATTAGGATATCGTCAATGAAAACAACGACGAATCTGTCCAAATAAGGATGAAAGATCCTATTCATATAGTCCATGAATACTGCAGGTGCATTAGTCACACCAAAAGGCATCACCAGGTACTCGTAATGTCCATATCGAGTATGAAAAGCCGTCTTGGGAATATCTTCCACTTTCACTCTGATTTGGTGATAACATGATCGCAAATCAATCTTTGAAAATACAGCTGCTCCCTTTACTTGGTCCATCAAGTCATCTATCCTCGGCAATGGATACTTATTCTTGATCGTGACTTTGTTCAACTGGCGGTAATCCACGGACAATCTTGAAGTACCATCTTTCTTCTTAACCAACAACACAGGTGCTCCCCAGGGTGACACACTGGGTCTCACGAATTATTTTTCCAGAAGCTCTTCCAACTGCTTCTTAAGTTCCACTAGCTCTGCTGGAGCCATACGGTAAGGCGCTATGGAAATAGGGCCAGCTCCTGGTACTAAGTTAATGGCAAATTCGACTTCTCGTTCCGGTGGCAAGCCAGGTACATCATCAGGGAAAACTTTAGAAAATTCTCGTACAACAGAGATTGTGTCCACATCAACTTCGCTCTCGACTTTCAAAGAAGATAATAGCATGTATCCTCAAGCTCCTTCTTTCAAGAAAGCTTTCACTTGGTTGGCGGTCAAAAATTTAGAATCCTCATCCAAAGGGAAAACTATTGTTTTTCTAGAACAGTCTAACAAGATATAGTTAGCAGATAACCACTCCATTCCTAATATCACATCTAATTGAGATAATGGTAAACAGATCAAATCGACAGAAAATATTCGACCTTCCACAATGAAAGGACAATTTAGATAGACTTTAGCAGTAACGACAGGTTTTGCAGTAGGAGTTGAAACAGTCAAATCAAAAGGTAAGGAAGACACAGGCAGTCCAAGTCTTTTCACACAGTCATATGAAATGAAAGAATAAGTAGCACCAGAATCATACAGTACAATTAAAAGATTACCTTCGATGATACCTTCTCCTTATATCAGATCCTCAGATTTAGAGGCCTCAGCGCCACTCAGGGTGTAGACTCTGCCTCCAGCTTGTGGTTTAGAAGTCTTAGCAGCATTGACGGATGGTTCTGCCTTGGTCTGGTTACAGTCTCGAGAAACATGACCAGGTTTCCCGCACCGAAAGCAAATAATTCCTTTGATTGTGTAGTCTCTTGTAAAGTGCTCATTTCCACACTTCATACATCTCGGCGTAGACACCGCATTCTGACCTGCCCTTCCCAGACTTCCAGTTGGACTTCCTCCTTGAGGTCTTTGTGACTGTTGGCTTCCATATGGTCTGGAATAGGGCTTTTTTTGATAATGACTTGCGTTACAACCACCTCCTCTTTGGGACCGAATGGGCCCAAAATTTTTGTTTCTCACCTCACGTTCTTGTTCCACACTTTCCAATCGACAGCAGGTGTCAAGTAGCTCGAAAAACTGAGTAATCTTCAAAGCTATCACAATTTTCTTCACCTCATGCCTCAGGCCTTCCTCAAACTTTCGACACTTCCATATTTCATTAGGTTGAAGTTGAAAATAGGTCGAAAATCTGGATAAGTTCTCAAACTTGGTAGCGTACTCACTCACAGACATGCCTCCCTGTTGCAACCTCAGAAATTCCATTTCTTTTGCATGCCTAGTGCTTTCAGGGAAATACTTGTTTAAGAACCTTTATTTGAACACCTCCCAAGTTATCACTCTGTCTGCGGCTTGCAGCAACCTTTGTTCCCCAGTCCACCAATGCTCAACGTCGCCTATCAGCATATATGCAGCATAGGTCACGTTCCTATTGTCGGCACAATTCATACCAGCAAATATTTTTCTCCGGCTCTTGGATCCACAATGTAGCTTTCTCTAGATCAAACTCCCCTTTGAACTGTGGAGGGTTAGCACGAAGAAATCCCTCTAAGTTCTGAACATCTGCCGTAGCTTCTAGTTGTTGTGTAGTTTTAGCCTGTTGTTGAGCTGTATACTGGTTCTGCTGTAGCATTGCCTCAGCCATCTTTTGTATTGCCTCTATGGCAGCAGCCATATCACCTCTACGAGCCATCACTTCTTTTCAAATTAAACTATGCAAAACACAGAGAAAGTCAGATGTATCCTTACGAATACCAAACAACAAAAATCACAGAGAATCACACAGCATAAACAAGATAGTCCAAAATCACATGACCCAAAAGAAGACATAACCGGGAGCTCTGATACCAAGACAATGTAACGTCCCTTTTGCTTATCCAATACTTGCGAAGAAGGAACGTCACACTATTATATTTATATAATCGTAAAAACATAAGGTAAGATTATGCTGCGAAAAATAGTACTTGGTTTGAATTTCCATAAAACCCGGTGTATTAATGTTGGTTTAATTTATCTTAAAACTTTCGCCATACTCTTATTATGTTATCATTATTGTATATTTTTTTGTGTGCAAGTCATTGTAAGTAGTACAATAGTAAATTAGAAAAATCCCTGTT
The DNA here is from genome assembly GCA_029884605.1 of Ormosia emarginata. Taxonomy (NCBI): domain Eukaryota; kingdom Viridiplantae; phylum Streptophyta; class Magnoliopsida; order Fabales; family Fabaceae; genus Ormosia; species Ormosia emarginata. The sequence continues at coordinate 1,122,985 of JAQQTP010000023.1, forward strand.
GTAGCGAAACTTCAAACACTGAATAGTTATAATACAGTCAACAGAAATTAAACCATACATTGGAACTACATTATCATAATTATACGTACAAGCCTGTATTAATTACATTTCCAAAATGTACTCAAAAAGCAAAATATGTACCTACCCCAAGAGATACAAATATATATATACCCATCAATCCAATAATACGTTAGGCTCCCACAAAAATAAATAGACAACCATCAGTGGCCATCGATAAAAAAAAATACTCCCTAAGACTAACGAGAACGAGAAGGAACCGTAGATGGGTCCTTCTCAGGGTCCTCATCGTCCGACGAGACATCCATCGGAACGATGGAACAACGGGCAGGAGCTCGAGCAGTAGACAAGAAAGAGTCGTCACGTGGGGTATAGTACATATCCGCCCACATGTCTCTCATAGGCTGGTAAAATTCCAGCCATACAAAGTCATGGAAATCAAAAATAGAAGCATCATAACGTCCCCACACTAAGGACATCGTCAACTCGCCATGGTATACACAACGATCAGTCTGCACGTTGATATGCTAGCAATCTGGACCACCATGAAAGTTGATCTGCACATAACTAAAGAATCCACGGGGGCGAAATGGCATCCTCAGCAGCCTCGATCTCAGTCAAGATAGAGCCAGAAACCCTAAAACACAATGGTTTCCTTGTCCTCCTCACGAATGTCTTCGGGCAATCATAGGCTAACACATAATGGCAGAATATACAATAAAGAGGTGAGATACTCTTCATTCATTACCAATAGTAGCAGCAAGAAACTAAACGGCACTGAACGCCCAAATAGAACATAATTTATACATTTAAGCACCACAACATTAAAAATTTACAGTGAACGCAGAGTAATAACATTTAAATAACAGAGATACCATCAGCAGTCAACAGTTTAGGTAACCAACAATTTTTACAGAAATAATAATAAGCATGCTTCACAGTTAATAATGCTTATGCTCAATGAGTTATGCGACCGACAGCTCACGATGCAAAAGTGTCTCAAAACCTACTCTATGGAGCTAGACATAAACATTTTCGGAGTGAATGATCAAGGAGTAATACCAGTATATCGTTAGCCTCAGAAAATATAGTGTGCTTTATTTCATAAAAATGTTTGCGCAATGGCTTATACATGGTACCTCGACAGTTGATCATGATATAGGACAGCGTCTCAGACAGGATTGTCGGTGTGTCGCATTGGTCTATCCCACGGCCCCAGTGGAGCTACAACTGTCTATTGTGAGACACCCACACCATGACGCCCCCAGGGTCAACAACATATGACACCTACTCTTCGTCTATTCGCACCCGCACATAGGTGTTATTCAACTCCTAGGCCCACACGACCTTTCTAACTGTGTCCAACGGGCGACAAATATGCATGACGGCACAATATCAAATCATGTATGTTTATCATAGTCCTGTAACAGTATCATTTCATCAGAATATTTTCACGGTACGTAACCATCAAGTATTTAGCCCATAAAGGGGGGTCCACAATCACTTAGAATCATATTTTGTATCAATCCAATTTTCCAGAGTACATTCGCCATCATGGTCCACATCATGGAATCCACTTTTTCAAGTTATAAGTCATTCGACTAAATGTGACAACATTAGGTTAGTTTAATCCTTTAAATTCATGTCATTCAAGGGTCTTTGAATTTTTATTCTTTCATCGTATTAGGCATTAACTCCTTACCACTAATTCTCTTAATCCCATTAGTTCATTAAAGTCAAATCATTTCCATATTAATCAAGCCAAGGCCGTGGTCCTCATTAGGCTCTGAAGTCCAATATTTGTCTTCATTTTTATGCATTAGTGTATCATTATTAATTCATTTTATGTATTAATTTCATGTTCTCCCGAAACTCACCCACTCATGTTCTTTCTCTTGAGTAGGATTCTCAATTTTACCAAATTAAGCCTTTAATCAATTATCTTTGCACATTAAGAATTCCTAATGGTCTTCTAATGTCCAATTTATCAATTCCTCCATCCAAGTCAAAATTCTTCACCATTGTTCCCCTCCATGGCCGTGAGCCTCACAAATTTAGGGTTCAAGGATTTTCATTTCTTCATTAGTCCTTAATCACTCAATTAATACCAATCCATTAAGCTTTAAAATTTTAAACACCAACACCCCACCAAAGAGGGTGTGGCCGTGAGCCTCCATGCTTCAAGCATGGGGCTTTTGTCTCAACCTCATCAATTTCAATCCATCACAATTTTTTACAATGGCAATGAGATTCAAATCTATCTAACAAATCAATTAAATGAATAAAAATTTAAGGAATCAATTATAAAAGAAAATGAAGTAGCAAGTAACCCCTATTAGGGTTTCTCACAAATCTTCAAACAACAAGTCTCCAACCACCATTTTTGGTTGAATAGAGTGGTCTCCCTCTTACCAAAGAGGAGAGCACGAAAATAGCCTCCAAAGTGCTCCTTGTGATTTTGGTTTTTGGCTCCTCAAAACCCTAGAAAACAACCTCAAAGAATCAACACCATATCTTGAAAAGAAAGCATCCTTGACCATGAAAATGGTCTTGGAACACGAAAAGGAGAAGAGAAGAGAAGAAAGTTGTGATTTTTACCTTAAAGTCTCAAACTTTGATCTTGAAGAAGGATGGTGAAGATGAAAGATTTTGATGTAGGGTATGAAAGGAAAAAGACTTAGAATGATGAAGAGAAGCTAGAAATGAAAGTAATGAAGCAAGAAAATGAAAATGGTGATGGTGGAAGTGGTAACCCGAAATGGAGAAGAAGAGAAAATGGAAGATTTTGGTGAAACTTTGTGAATGAAAGTGGTAGAGATGATGATGGAGAGTAAGGATATGTGGTTGATGAAGAGAAAAGATGAAGAGATCAAAGAAGAGGAGGGGCTGGATTTTTGGATGGCAATGGTGTTTTTAGAGAGAAGGGAGAGCAAAGAAGAAGATGAAGTGGTAGAGAGAGAAGTGGCAGGGTAAAAGTGATGAGATAGTTTTGAAGAATTAGGTTAAAGTGATGCAAACAAATTTTCCCCCTTTTGCTTGGAGTGTGCCGCGGTAATGGAGAGAGAGAAGAGGGAAATTGACAAGCTTCTCAAGCAAGCTAAGGGTAGTCATGTCATTTTTAGGTCAAAGCTTCTAGAAACTTGATTAAAATAGCAATATATTTGAATTAAAGTGGATTTGTTATGACATAAAGTAGATTACATTGGGATAAGGTGATAGGATTTTTATTACATGCTATTATCTGTTAGATAATAGTTACAGTCGACAGAAGTCAGTATTAATTAATCTAACAGATGAATTTCACACAGTGTTGTCTAATTTTTATCTGTTAGAATTTTCTCGTAAAATGTGAAACCTCGTGAACTGTGTCCGATTTTGGCTTTAGTAAGATCCCCCGTCGATGTTTCCATAGTTCAAGGTTCTCGGAAAAAATACCTCGTTTCTCCGGCTCCACTCAATATGCACGTAAAACCAGAAATATATTAAAATATTCAGCATTTCTAAAAAATTCCCAGAAAATTCCCAAAAATTACAAATATTATAAAACGACTATTCGTCATATAATTTTCCAATTTTTGGAACGTTACAGTTATTTTTCCGACTCTGTCCAATGTGCACGCAAAATGAGAAATATATTAAAATATTTCGCATTCTCAGAAAAATCTAGAAAAATTCTAGAAAATCATAAATATTATAAGATGAATATCGATAGTAAAATAAATAAATTTTGGGATGTTACATTAATCAATTCCGCCTCCCTTATCATCATCGTAGAAACACTAATCACTTTCCTACTTAGAGCATCCGCCACCATATTAGCGTTTCCTGAATGGTATTGAAGTTGAAAATCATAGTCCTTTAAGAATTCCAACCATCGCCTCTGCCTCATATTCAATTCTTTTTTATCAAACAAGTATTTCAAACTCTTGTGATCACTAAAGACATTGAACATAACTCCATACAAAAAATGCCTCCACACTTTCAATGCAAAAACCACTACAGCTAATTCCAAATCATGTGTTAGATAGTTCCTCTCATGAACCTTCAACTGTCTAGAAGCATAAGCCACCACATTCCGGTCTTGCATCAATACGCACCCTAACCTGTAACATCCCGAAAAGTATCTATTTAATTATAAATAATCATTTTGCAATATTCTTGATTTTTAAAAATTTTTTTGAAATTTTTCAGAAACGACGAATATTTTAATATATTTCTCGTTTTACATGCACACTGAGCGGAGAATTGCTGAGGTCAGTGTAACACTCCGGAAATTAATTATTTTACCACAAATAGTCATTTTCTAATATCTGTGATTTATGTGAATTCTTTCGAAATTTTTCGGAGACGACGAATATTTTAATATATTCCTCGTTTTGCGTACATATTGAGCAGAGTCGGGAAAACGACTGTAATATTTCAAAAATTGGGAAATGATTCGACGAATAGTCATTTTACAATATTTGTAATTTTTGAGAATTTTCTGGGATTTTTCTAGAAACGTCAAATATTTTAATATATTTCTCGTTTTACATGCGCACTGAACGGAATTGGAGAAACGCGATGTTTTCTCCGTGAACCTGGAACTATGGACACGTCGACGGGGGATCTTACTAAACCCGAGGCTAGACACAGTTTACGAGGTTCCATGTTTTTCAAGAAATTTTAACAAATAAAATAAAATAATACTACGTGAAATTTATTTGTCAGATTAATTAAATACTGATTTCTGTCAACTGTAAATGTTATCCATTGGATAATAGCATGTAATAAAAATCCTATCACATTATCCTAATGCAATCTACTTTATGTCTAATCAATTCACTTTAATTCAAATTTAATGTAAAATAATCAAAGCTTCTTTGAGAAGCTTTGACCAAATAATGACCAAATGGCCCTTAGCTTCCTAGGGAAGCCACAAACTCTCCCTCCTCTCTCTCCTTACACCTACGGCTGAAGCACATTTGGGGGGGGAGGAAATTAGTTTCCTTAACTAATTATACATTACACAAAATTCATTTAACCTAAAGCCTTTCTCTCTCTACCTTTCTTCTTCTTTCTTCATTTTCTTCTTCTCCTCCTTCTCTCTACATGAGAGCTACGGCTAGCCCCTCTCCCACACCTCAACCATCACAAATTTTCCAACCAACCACATTTTCTTAGTCCTCTCTACCTCCTAAACATCTTTCTTGCTTGGAGCATCTTGAAATTCCACCATCTTCATCACTTTCTTCAAGCTTCAAGATTAGGGTTTTTGGGTAAGCTTCAAGACTCTTCTTCTCTTATCTTCATTTTCGGTTTCAGTGATGTTCTAATGACCATCTACACTCCATTTTTCATGTCCATATGCTATTCTAATCAAGTCAAAATTTCTAGGGTTTCTTGGAGATACAATCCGAAATTACAAGGAGATTTCTTGGGGTTTCTCTTGATTTCTACACTTAGGTAAGAGGAAGACACTCCTCCTCAGCCTCTATTAGCATCTAGGAACCTTGGTTGTGTTGTTTGTGCAAAAACCCTAATGAGGGTTATTCTTTGATTTGCTAAATTAAATGCTTACATGTTGATTTTATGGAGTTCATGACCTTGATTTGATTTATTGTGTATATTGATATGCTGGATTGGATTGGATGGCTTGAAATGGAAGAAAATGAATTTGAAAGGGCTCTTGGGTGGCCATGGTTTTGAGTTGAAAATTGATGTGTTCTTGGTGAACAAATTTTAACAAGTGAATGACTAAATTAATCAAGTGTGTAATATAAAATCAATGGAATGGAAAAATTAAGAATTGAATCCACTAGGGAGGCCACGGCCTCTAGGGCTATTTAGGACATAATTATGTAATTTTGGTGATCTTGGAATTTAGAAAATTAAATGATTGGAACATAGGCAATAAATTAGTAAGGTAGAAAATTTGGAAGAATTAAATACAATTGGAAATTCATGAATTTTAAAGGACTAAGGAAGGAACTTGTCATGAAACTTGAGAGAATTTTACAAGAGTAAGAACAAGAGAGTGTGAGATTTGAGATCTTAGAATAATCATTCTAAGTGTATGAGGATAAATTACTTTAGAAAATTCAATTAATTATGGAAACTTACTTAGTGTTAGATTCTTGTATGATTGGCAAATCTTGAATAAGAATGCATAATGGACCTTAGAAAGGTATTACCGTTAATGATTTCAATATTATGACATTATGGGTCTATGTGAGTGACCATTTATGTGTTGATGCTTATCTTGGCCAATTGTGGCATATTATGGAATTGTATGAAATTGTGAATCATACATGCTCATGCATAGAGTCTTATGCATTGTGAATGTCCTGTGGACTGTTATAAGGCCAAGTTGCCTAGGAGATTGAACACACCTCAGTGCGGGTGCGAATAGACTAGTGTAGGTCATGTTATGACCTTGGGGGCATCAGGGTACGGGTCCCTCACAATGGGTAGTTGGTAGCTCTCCTACTCGTGGGGCAAACCGATGTAAATGCACCGACGATCCGGATCGAGACACTGTCCTATATCGTGATCGAGCGTGGAATGTCTGTACAATGCCTAGATGTGCACGTGAGAATTATTGATATTAGCACTTTGGCCGCGGCAACCGAGTTACAGACATGTCCCCTGATCTTTCTCTCCGACTGTTTGAGTCTAGCTCCATGGAGTAGGAATTTGGGAAAGCATGCATGTGCATCATAAAATAATCCGTCATTGTAAATCATTATTTTCCATAACTGTGAATTGTCTGATCATTATTGTAATGGACATCTACCTGGAATTGTTTATTTGCTACTGTTGGACTTACTGCTTATTATTTGGAAATGGTGTTCTGAATTGCTATTTGGGCGCGTTGCACCGTTTTGTTTCTGGCTGCTATAATTGGTAATGATGGTAGGATGTCTTACCTCTTTCCTGTATTTCTATTATTTGCTGCCTGTGTGTACACTGTATTGATCGAAGATGACGGTAAGGAGGCGGAAGATCCCAATTTTCCTAGCTTCTGGCTCGATCAAGACTAGCACCTACTGGAGACGATGGAGGCACGCATGCATGGATTTCTAGGCGATGTGCGTCTGACCTTCCTTGGAGGGCCGGAGTGTTGGCATATCAACTTGAGTTCCTATTGCTGCGTCTATCTGGGGGACGTGTCGATTTCTCTAGCCTGGAGACGTCATGAGACGCCTATTTTCACCTGCTATGTCAGCCTGCGACTGGAGTTCTACTTGCCCATACGTGAGATATGGGGTGATCGTTACTACACCCCTCAGGAGGATTCGTTTGATTCTACCGCTCGGGCTCCTGCCCGTGCCTCTGTGGTTCCGATGGAGGTTTCCTCGGATGAGGAGGACCCCACTGAGGACCCTGATACAGTCCCTCCTCCTCTGAGAGACTGATTTTACTGGTAGCTGTTGATGGCTGCCAGTGTTTTATTTTGGGGGCCTAATGTATTACTTTTGGTGGGCTGTACATTTTGATATTCTGGTGGATGTGTATGTAAAATCCATAGGCAGGTATAGTTTTACATTTTGGAAATTTCCAAGCTTGTATCTAAAGTACAGTTGATATTCAATATATATATATATATATGCGTATTATTCAGATATGAGTTTGGTTTCCTATCTTACTCTTTACTGTTATTCAAGTTTCGTCACTTGGATTTATTAATTAACAAAAAAAAGTACATTGCCATTTTACTCATGTACTAAAGCATCGAACAAGTTAACTTTAAATCTAATGAGCCGGGTCTTAATTTAGAAAAAATTTATTTTTTGCATTTTCATTTATGTTTAATAATGTGACGTTTCCTCGCCAAAAAGGGGCATTACATAACCCCTGGTAAGAAGCGTCACAATACACTTCAAAAGATCTGTTAGGATCTGGTAAAATTAGCACTGGTGCAGTTGTCAGTCTTTTCTTCAATTCTTGAAAACTCGCTTCACGTTCCTCCGTCCAATCAAAAGCTTGACTTTTCCTCGTGAGCTGCGTAAGCGGTCCAGCTATCTTGGAAAAACCCTCTATGAACCTCCGGTAATATCCGGCCATTCCAACAAAACTTTGGACTTCTGTCACTGTCTTAGGCCTTTCCCTTTGCAAAATAGTCTCCACCTTCGATGGATCTATCGCAATACCTTCCTTGGAAATCATGTGACCTAAAAATTGAACTTCCTCCAAGCAAAATTCACATTTTACCAATTTTGCATATAGCTTTTTTTCCTTTAAAATCTGAAAAACTATACCGAGATGTTCAGCATGCTCTTCCTTAGATTGAGAATAGATCAGAATGTCATCGATAAAAACAATGACAAATCTATCTAGATACAGATGAAAAATTCTATTCATATAGTCCATGAATATGGCAGGAGCATTTGTCACTCCGAACGGCATCACTTGATACTCATAATGTCCATAACGAGTTTGGAAAGCTGTTTTAGCCACATCATCAACCTTGACATGAATGTGATGATAACTAGATCACAGATCTATCTTAGAGAATACCATTGCTCCCTTCAACTGGTCCATCAAATTGTCAATTCTTGGAAGTGGATATTTATTCTTTATAGTAACCTTGTTTAACTGGAGATAATCCACGCAAAGACGTGAAGTTCCATCCTTCTTCTTAACTAGAAGCATTGGTGCTCCCCAAGGTGAAACACTCGGTCACACAAACTGTTTCTCCAACAGTTCCTCCAATTGCTTTTTCAATTCTACCAGTTCCGCTGGCGATATCCGATACAGTGCAATTGATATAGGACCTGCTCCTTGTACCAAATTGATAGAAAATTCGATCTCCCTCTCCAGCGGCAAACCAGGTACGTCATCAGGAAAAATCTCTGGAAACTCATTGACGACAGGAATAACATTTACATCCTTCTCACTTTTGACTTCTAGAGAAGATAATAACATATATCCCTGCGCTCCATCTCTCAACAATGACTTGACTTTAACAGTAGTAAAAAATCCAGAACTTTCTTCCTTAAGAAAAACTATAGTTTTGTTTGCACAGTCTATAAGGATATGGTTAGAAGATAACCAATCCATTCCTAATATTACATCTATCTCCACAAGAGGTAAACAAATCAAATTGACCGAAAACACACGATCCGTTATAACAACAGGACAATTCAGACATATCTTGGATGTAACTACAGGCTTGGCAGTTGGTGTAGATACAATCAATTGAAAACTCAGAGAAGACACAAGCAGTTTCAATCGTTCCACATAATCATATGCAATAAATGAATGTGTTGCACCTGAATCATAAGCACAATCAGAAGATTACCTTCAATGGCACCTTCCCCCTGAATAAGATCCTCAGATTGAGAAGCTTCAGTTCCAGTCATGGTATATACTCGCCCTCCAGATCTCGGCTGATTAGCACGAACATTACTCACAGCAGGTTTCCTTTCCAGCTGAGTATAGTCTCTAGATACATGTCCAGGTTGTTGACAATTAAAACAGATTGTCCCTCTGATTGAGCAATCCTTAGAGATATGGCCACTCTTTCCACACTTGAAACATGTTGGTGTAAACGCCACTTTCTGACCAGTTCTATTACTACTAGAACTTCCTCTAATGGGTGAACGTTGAGGTTGATTTCCTGGTGGTCTCGAATACGGCTTACGCTGAAATCGGCTATTGTTACTGCTACCTCCTCTCTGAAACCTCGTTGGTCCAAAATTACGGTTCCTGGGATCTCGTGACGGCTCCAACTCCTCGAGTCGTCCACAAGTATCCACCAAAGCATGAAATTGATTTATCTTCAAGGGTAGCACTCCTCGTCGCAATTCTACCCTCAATCCTTCCTCAAACTTTCGACATCTCCACGCATCATTCTGTTGGGCTTGAACATAGTCTGAGAACTGAAACAAGCTCTCAAATTTAGAAGCATACTCATTAACAGTCATATTGCCTTGACGTAAACCAAGAAATTCCATCTCCTTGGCATGTCTAGCACTGACAGGAAAGTACTTGTCCAGAAATACTTCAGAAAATACCTCCCACGCGATTTCAGTTCTTTCAGCCTGTAATAATCAGCGGGTTTCTTTCCACTAATTTTCGCCATCCCCTTTCAGCATAAAAGTAGCATACATCACCTTCTTATCATCGGTGCATCCCATTCCTTCGAATATCTTTTCCAAGTCTTGTATCCACAGACTTGCCTTCTCAGGGTTAAACTCGCCTCTGAACTGTGGCGGGTTGTTACTCCTAAACTCAGATAAATTTAGAGCATCAATAGTAGCATCTTGTTGTTGAGTTGCTCTCTCATTTTGTTGAGTTATCACTTCAGCCTCCACTGCATAGCTTCAGTAGCTACAATCATTGGGTCCATATTACGGTTCACATTCACATTCGTGCTCGTTCCTCTTCCGCTAGACATCTTCTTTCTTCAATCATAACAAAACAAAATTAGATACATCCTTTCAGAAGTAAATTTCAGAGAATCACACAACACAAACAAAAACAGACCCAACCACAACCCCAAAAGACTCTAACTTGGGCTCTGATACCAACTAATGAAACACCCTTGTGGGGATGCCACATTTATGATGCAATGAAATAAAATAAATAAAATATTACCCAAGTTATAAAGCATTTGGTAAATAATTAATATGAGTTATAAAATTTTTTTTATACATAATAACCTTAAATAAAATAACACAGAACATGAAATAAAACAAACTGTTATCGCACACATAATACACATATGATTTTGTTTTAAGTTATGTAAATAATTTATAACTACAAAATATTTAAATAAAGCAGTAAAGAGTTATTATATAGTACAACATCATAAAGTGCCCAAGTGCACATCATAGATCTCTAACCCTCTAAAGGATCACTCTCAGATGAAACTTCAAGTGACATGAATCCTGGATGTCTTACAGCTCTACGGACAGGAGTCCGCGCTGTTGACACTATGCTAATCTCACTGGGAACACGAAAGAGTCCTCGCCAATGACGCCTCAAATCCAATGGCATCTCTAGATGAAGATACAAAGTCGTAGTGAAGACAGGCTCAGCATCAAACTCTCCTTGTAGGGACACAGTCAAACGTCCCAAATAGATCACTGATCCTCAATCCTCGCGTAATCGACAGGCCTCTGAACCTATGCGAAACTCTAGCCTCACGAATCCAAGAAATCCCAGCAACGCCATACTCACAAGTCAGTCTAAAGGATATGGATGATCGGAAGGCTCGCACTCATCGAACTGATCACTCGTCTGCTGCTCCTCCTCCTCCTCAGGATACACACAATCTAGAGGTTGTTCCTCTTGCTCAAACTCTTTTATAACATAATTAATAATACAGAAAAGAATACATATAGAGAGGTGAGATAATCATACATCAATACCAGCATGGCAAATAAGAAAACGATAATACAGTAGATAGCATAGTTTCATTCAATAAAGCATACCATAACATCATAAATAGTAACACAATTTAACACATGAATTTTTAATATGACAGTATCATATAATATCACAATTAATAATGTTATGATGCATGACACATATGCAAATGCAATACGACTCATTCCTACTCCATGGAGCTAGACACAGACATCAGAGAGAATGACCCGTAAAGATTTATCAGTACTTCAGGCTGCCCAACCAAACCATTCCACTATCTAACGTCGTGTCTATAGCCCACAGTCCAACGTCGTGTAGTAGCACACAGTCCAATGTCATGTACTACAGGCATTGTACTAAACAGTCTTTACAAGATCTTGATTAAGTATAGTGCGTGTCGAGATCATTAGTGTGTTGCTAGTTACTACAACCCAGAGGAGCGACCAACTGTCCACATGTGGAATACTCTGCACACTAATGCCTCTAAGTCCACACAAGATGAACCACACTACGCTTATCGCACTGACAACACAGTATAATTCGCCTCGTCAATGAATCGCCAATATCAACCAAATTGGCACAACTCAATGCATGAATAATATAATAATTATCAAATTACCCTTAGCTTAAAAATATCATCATATTTACAAAAATACTCTTCACCTCAAAATTTCCAATATATAGTACATCACCACTTGACAGTACCATATCTCCACATGTCCGGGTCCACCACTTTGGCCTGATAGCAAAACTCACTGTTTCAATCAATTGTGTAGAAATTTTACCTTTTTTATTATTTTAATATTATTTTGAGGCTATATACGAGCCCTCGTATTTTATTTCTTTTTGAAAATCCTTAATGAGTGGACGTAAGCCACAAGTGGATTAGTGGTTGAACCAAGATAAAGCTTTGTGTTTGTTTTCCTAAACTCAATTCCTTTACTTTTGTGCACTATTTTATTGGTTTACTTGAATACTACCTTCCTTGGGTTATTTATTTGTGAGTGAAAGCTTTCTATCTTCTCTATCCATTCATCTCTATCACACAATAGCTTCAACAAGAATTGATAATCAAGTGTTTTACAAAAGATTTGCAAAAGATTTTTTTAAACTCAATTCACCTCCCTCTTGAGTATTGAGGTCACTTAGTAACAGGCTTCAAGTCTTAGAAATATCTAATCCTTAGTAAGTCACATTCCCTAGAACTAGGTTATGACAATACTGTCACCGAATTGCATGTTATTCTATAGAGAAAAATCATGATGTCACCTAGTATAAAATTTGAGGTTAATTCAACTACGCATAAAGGCGTGTGATTTTTTTATATGTATAAAGAGTTAATTATCTGATATTATTTCATAAACAAATTTGTGATGCAAAGGTTCTAATTCTAACTAAATGCATTTTTAAATTCTAATCCATAATATCTTTGTATGTTAATCGCTTTTTTTTAAGCTCACTCTTATCCAACGTAATCAAAATTGTAGGTTATATTTGATCATTCACTCTTTGAAAAAAATGTCACCATATCCTTTCAAATTTAGGATATATAAATTTAGATTTTGAAATGTGTAAAAAATTCTTTATCCCAATTTACAATCCATTCAAGTTGTACAAACTGAATTCAACTTCATGCATATTTACGATATATTAGGAAAAATTGATATGCCCTATATTCAATCTATTGTATAATTTTTCGAAACACATTGTGATCATTTTATTAAATAACATGACATTCAATTTATTTTGTCATTTAATTATTTAATTAATGTGACAAGGTCCTTGATTAAATTTAGACACTTGTCATCACGACAGAGATCATGATAATGAGAGGCAAATTTTTATTTATAATTTAATCTAAGTGTTTTTGATCGTAGGATTATTGAGAATAAGACATTAGTAATTTGGATAGATCAATATATGTGTGATTGTCACTATTGGATAGAGATTGATAGATCTCATTTATTAATTCACATATATAGATGATGCATATGAAGATAATATAATTGAACTGACTCAACTAAGAATTCCTAATAGTTTATATTACCACTAAACTATCAATAGGATATTATCATGAAGAACATGGTGTAAATTTTTCCTTTGACCTGAGATTATCATAGTAATTAACAAGTTATTTGTTATACTTTGATTCCAAACACCTAATGTCATAGGGCGCTAGTTGAGTGGATATTGGGTATGACTAAATACTTGCAGAATTAATGATATATCAAGAAAAAATCCATCAACTCTTGGTAATGAGTTTGAGCTCTATGATTATACCAATAAAATTAAGACCTTGGCCAGGACAATTGAATGAATAAAGAAATGAGTTTCTTAAGTCATTCACTAATTGGTTATAAAACATAAAGGTTTACTTATTAGAGTTTGATAGTTATACCATACTCTAAGGTTAACTCAGAGCTGGAACGATGGAAGGAAATATTGCATTATTCTTCTAAAGGTTCTTGAAGAGAAGAAAATGTTACTTCATGCTATCTGGTCATTAAGGAGTGTTGCTAAACACCAACGTTGATTAATAATTTGATACAACTAATTTACTATCGGCTTAATATTGAACCTATGGGATCACACACTAACGAGTGTTCCAAAATCTCCTAAATGATTATTTAATTTATTATTTGATAATTAAAATAGAGAATTTAATTTAGTCAAATAAATAAATTTTTTATCCAAATGGAATATTATTATATTTTTTTGTTAGCATTTAGAATACAATTAATATATGACAATTATCTGAATAAATTCTATTTGGACTAGAAAAATCAAAAGTTTCCAAACATTGTAGTAACTAATGTTTTAAATCCTATTGGATAGGATTTATTGCTGCACGTTAGCTTGATAGATAAGATTTATTGTTGCACGTTATCTTGATAGATAAGATTTATTGTTGCACGTTATCTTAATAGATAAGATTTGTTGCTGCATGTTATCTTGATAGATAATATTTATTGTTGCCCGTTATCTTGATAGATAAGATTTATTGCTGCACGTTATTGTGGAATCCTATTAGATATCACTAAAAGTCAAGAATGTGGTGCAAGCAGCAACCACTGGTTGGTTAAATCCTATTAGATATGAATATGATATGTTGCATGCATGTTGGACTTGATATGCCTGCACATTAGAAAAGATATGTTGCACATTAAGTAAGATTTGACAAGTTGCCTATTAGAAAGGATTTGATAATAATACACGTTATTTATTTTTGGAATAAATAAATAAAATAACTTTTTTAGCTATTTAAGGTGTGCAGCAAGGAAACTTCAATATATATACTGACATATCAAAACAGAAAACATATGTTTTTCCTGCTCTAGTTTTTTATTCTTAGATTTTTGTATAAGTTCCATGTTTCAAAAGAGTTTATAGCAAGACTTGGTCTCGGCGTGGATACGCATAGAGTCTTCTTACAATCAAAGAAATTTTTTCAAAGTATCAAGTACCTTCTACCAAGTATTTTGAACTTATCTTCATAATGCTAGAATAAATTTGAACACAAAAAATGATTATTTTTGGATTGCTATTACGTTGTTCCGCTATGTGTTTGGATCACTATGCAATCCTTCAGTGGTATTAGAGCTTAGGTTATTTGTGTTTAAATTGTATTACTAAAATTATAATTCATGAATTTGTGAAGTAGATGCATTATTTAAATAATGAATTATTTTTTCCAGTGATGCATTTTGTATATAATTGTTGTGTGCACTGCTCACTCGTGTGCTTAAGTATAATTTGAAATTATACATCACTTTCATGAATTTAATTTATAAGTGATATAATAATTTATTCATAGCTAGTTTTACCCATACGATGACAAATTATATTTATGAGTTTGTGCGTTAGTATACTTGAAGCATACTCTATGTGTGACATTGGTTTTTTTATTCCAACTATGAGTTAGTATACTTGTAATCTACTTCTCGGTGGCTTTGAGAAATTTTATATAATAAAACATGACATATTTTTTTATATATATTTCTTGTTCACAAGGAGCTGCCTGACAACCAGAAGACTAGTGGTTTAAAGGATAAAATAAAAAAAATTATTTATTACATGTAATGCATATACATAGAAGGAATTAATTTATACAAAACGCTTGGACTACCCAGGAAGTATAAAGTTTAATTCATTAATACCATGAGGAATGACCTGACAACCAGGAAACTATATGGTATGGAATTATTTTTATATATGATACAAAATTGTATAAAGTTTAATTCATTAATACCAATAGGAATGACTTGACTACCAGGGAACTATATGGTATGGAATTTTTTTTAAAGTTGTATGTGATACAAAATTATCTACTTTAAAATATACATGCATGAGAAACGACTTGACTACCAAGGGGCTAATTCATATATATATTTTTAAGGGATTTCTTAACTCCACTAAGAGAAATAGAGATTTTTGAAACTACCTTAATAGTAATGTAATTAGTGAAAATATCACCTAGATAAAAGCCCATATCTTTATGATAAATGAAAATGTGTTCTTATGTTTTCTTTTCTTGTTTTAGATTTCTCAACATGTCTTCCTTATCACTACATTGCATTCTTGATATAAGCAAACTGGCTGGAGCCAATTATGATGATTGATACCACAATTTAAGAATTGTTCTTATGCATGAAAAACTTATCGATGTGATCGATAACCCTGCCAAAATTGACCCTATTGACAAAGAAGATGCTAGAGCAACCAAGGCTTATGAAAAGTACTTGGAAGAATGTCTTAATGTCAAATGCTTCATTCTGGCATCAATGAGTTCCAAGCTTCAAAGATAATATGAGGATATGGACCCACCTGCGATCATTAAACATCTTAAGAAGATGTATGGTGGACAAAGTAGGACAGCTAGGTATTAGTTGTCCAAAAATTTGTTTAGGTCCGCATTGACTGCATGCTCTCTAGTTAGGCCCCATGTTCTAAAGATGATTGATCTTATTGAACAACTTGAGAAGTTAGGATGCAAATTCAGAAAAGAGCTTTATCAAGATTTGACCTTGTAGTCACTTTCTGAATCTTTTTCACAATCAATTGTTAACATCAACATGAATAAAATAAGTTGTGAACTTCATGAGGTGTTCAATTTATTGATTGATTATGAGAATCAAGTTGCATCTGAGAAGTAAGGAACTACCTTGTTGGTTAGTAAATCCTCTAAAAGGAAGGATAAGGGTAAGTATAAGCCGAAAAGGAAACCCTTTGCACCTAAAGGTGGTGTGACCAAACCCAAGGTTAAAGAGGATAAGTTAGAAAAGTCTAATGCTGAATGTTTCTTCTGTTAAGAGAAAGGTCATTGGAAGAGAAATTGCAAGAAGTATCTTGCTTCTCTGAAAGAAAAGAAACAAGGTGAGACTTTAATGAAAAATGTTTTCATGATTTCTTTAACTGTTACTGATTCTTCAATGTGAGTATTAGATACAGGTAGTAGTTTTAATATTTGCAATATGTTGAAAGGGCTACAGATAAGTAAAAGGTTGAAGAAAGGAGAAATTAGTCTTCAGGTTGAGAATGGTGCAATTGTTGTGGCCATAGCTATAGGATCAATTTCTTTAAAAATGACTACTGGCAAAACATTGGTGTTGGAGGATTGTTATTATGTTTCAAAATTTGTTTCAAATGTTATTTCAATTTCTATGTTGGACAAGCGTGGTTTTCGTATTGTTTTCAATAATAGCATTTGCTCAATTTATCATAATGATGATTTATATATGAATGGCTATCTCTAACATGGTATTTTTGTCTTACCTGATGTGAATGTAAAATTGATTATGCATGTTTTTGGTCTTAAAAGAGAAATAGACAATCAAGTAAATTGTGTATACATTTGGAATTGTAGGCTTGGTCATATAGAAGAGAAAAGAATTAACAAGTTACACAAAAAAGGTTACCTTGACCATTATTATTATGAATCATATACAACTTGTGAATTTTGTCTCAAAGGAAAAATAACCAAATTCGCATTTATCGGAAATGGAGAGCGAGCTTCCGAATTATTGGGTTTAATTCATACAGATGTTTATGGGCCTATGAAAATTCAAGCCAAAGGAGAATATTCTTATTTTATCACATTCACTGATGATATGTCTAGATATGGTTTTATGTATCTTATGAAAGACAAATCCGGGTCATTTGAAATGTTCAAAAGATTCCGTAGTGAAGTTGAGAAACAACTTGGTAAGAATATCAAGATACTCAGATCTGATAGAGGAGGAGAATATCTTAGTGACAATTTTTTTGATTATCTAAATGAAAATAGAATTCCATCACAGTAGACACCTCTAGGAACACCACAACATAATAGTGTATTTGAAAGAAGGAATCAAACCTTATTAGATATGGTAAGATCCATGATGGGGTTCACTAATTTTCCAATGAATTTATGGGGATATGCTTTAGAAACAACAACATATTTATTAAATAAAATTCCCAGAAAGTCAATCTCTACAACACCATATGAGATATCGAAAGGTCGTAAGCCAAGTCTCAAGCACATTAGAGTTTGGGAATGTCCGGTCTATGTTAAGAGATTGCAAACAAATAAACTTGATGCAAGGTCTAATAAATGTAGGTTCATTGGGTATCACAAAGAAATAATGAGGTATTATTTCTATCACCCTTCTGACCATAAGATGTTTGTGGCAAGAGGAGCAACCTTTTTAGAAAGGGAATTTCTGTCATAAGGAAGTCATGGTGAAGAAATAGAACTAGATGAAGTTCAAGAAACCAATGAAATAACGCAAGCTCAAGAGCTTGAAATGCAAGCTGAGAAACCTTTGTTGGATGTTCTGAAGTTAACACGAACATCACCACCTTCGATGGTTGAGGTTTAAGAATAGGTTAATGAACTAATTTTAGAACTAATGCAATAACCACAAAATCTAGTACAAAGTGAATCAGTTGCAAATGAATTTCTTAGAAGGTCTAGCTGCACATATTATGCACCAAGTAGATTAAACTTATTGGTGCAAGATGATGCATCAAATGAGGTTGATCATAATGATGATGACCCTAGAACTTATGAATAGGCCATGCAAAGTTCTAACTACAAGAAGTGGCAAGAAGCCATGGAATCTGAAATGGAATCCATGAAGTTCAACAAAGCATGGACTTTAATTGAAACTTCAATGGATATAAAGTCTATTGGTTGTAAATGGGTTTTCAAGAAAAAAGATTGGAGTGGATTGAAAGATGGAGACCTATAAAGCCTGTCTTGTTGCCAAGGGGTATCATAAAAAAGAAGGAATAGATTATGATGAAACCTTCTCTCTTGTGGCAATGCTCAAATCAATTCGGATTCTACTTGCTATAACAATATACTATGATTATGAAATATGACAAATGGATGTGAAAACTACTTTCCTAAATGGTGAGCTTGAAGAGGAAGTGTATATGATACAACCTGATGGTTTCACATCCTCATCTGATCATAATAAAGTTTGCAAGCTACAACGATCCATTTATGGATTAAAGCAAGCTTCTAGAAGTTAGAATATCTGCTTCAACAAGACAATCGAAAAGTTTGGTTTTATTAGATGTGAAGATGAGCCTTGTGTCTATAAAAAATTTAGTGGGAGCACAATTATTTTCTTAGTGTTGTATGTTGATGACATATTACTCATAGGAAATGATGTACTAGTATTGCAAAGTACAAAAATTTGGCTTTCTGAACAGTTCTCCATGAAAGATTTGGGAGAAGCAACCTATATTTTGGGAATAAAGATTTATAGAGATAGATCTAAAAGGTTGCTTGGACTTTCACAATCTATGTACATTGATACCATCTTAAAGAGGTATAACATAGAAAATTCCAAAAGAGGTTATTTGCCAATAGGCACTGGAATTTCTCTTGTAACACCCGCCGTAGGGTGCCACATTTATGTTACTTAATTACCAAATTACCCCCAAGTTCATATATTGTGATGTTATAATAAAAATACGAGTTGTAAAATTTCTTAATAACAATAAGATAAACTTAGCGGAAAATAAAATATTATACATCATTACACATAATTTACATCATTATACATTACAGAAGTACTGTTAACATTATTTATATACAGACTAGGTTCTTAAAAGTATTTAAACAACAGACTTGCCCAAGTATAAACTAAACAGTAGAACCCTCAGACGGGTCCTCCAAAGATTCCTCCGTATGTAGGAATCCATTCTGACGTGAAGTCCTATAGACAGGTGTCTGCGCAGACGACATGATACTTATCTCACTAGGTGTACGGTAGTAGGCTCCCCAGTACTGCCTAATGGATAGTGGAAACTCTAACTGTACATAAATATTGACACTAAAATAGGGGTTCCCTTGATAAAGGCTACTGTAGGTAATGTTCAGGTCCTCTATATAAAATATACACTGTCAATCCAAATGAACATGCCACGCCTCCAGACCTCCGCGAAACTGTAACGTCACGTATCCTAGAAAGTTGGGCATTTCCATCTTCTCAAAACTCTGTTTCCTCTGGAGTCTACTCTTCTTCACCCTCTTGATCAATCCTTTGCTCAGTGTCTTTACAAATATAATTACAATACAAATGGACATACAAAGAGGTGAGATCACCTACACCAATACCAACATGGTAGCACAGAGATAACACAACCAGCATACCATACAAGATACATTGTACCATAATTACAATCATACCATTAACATTATTTATCATAACAGATACAATAAATAATAATTACCATCATGCCATTAACATTATTATCATCATCATCATCCAAGTATTTCTCAACAGAACAATTGTCATAGTCAATATTCCTCAATTAATATGTCATACAGATATAAATGCTTAGATTTATGCATGCGCACTTAGACTTAATTTCCTACTCCATGGAGCTAATACTCAGTTCGGAGAAATTGATCCGAAAGATCTGTCTGTACTAACATGCCTCAAACCACGTGCCATATTTCTCATATGTATTTGCACATCTAGCATATACACGACAGTCTTTACTAGATCTCGATTAAGAATAGTGTCTCGGTCAGGATCATCGGTGTGTTGCATCGGTCTAACTTACGGGAAGAAGAGCTACCAACTGCCCATGTAAGCAACCCGCACCCCGATGCCCCAAGGTTAACAAGTGACTTACACTACGCATATCGCACCCACTCAGGAGGTGTACGTCTTTCTTGGGCAAATAGCCTCATACAGTCCATCGGACCTTTCTAATGCATGTTCAATGCACCAATGCCAATCATAGACAAAATTCATATACAATGTCCATACACTAGTTCATGCATATAAAATGCACCAATGCCAACACAGGCAAATTCATCATTTTTTTTCATACAGTAGTCCAACAATAATCCTACTATTTATTCAGTCGCGAAATCATATTATTGCATTTTCATAGTCGCAAAACACTTTTATCGCGTTTTTCACAATCGTGCAACATTTCTGTTATGTTTTCATAATTTTGCAACATTTCTGTTACGCTTTCAAATCACATATAGATTTTTTATCGTTTTCATTAATCACGTAAAAATACTCCATCATTTTTCAATTACGTAGTGATTTTTCAACAATATCTCAATCACGTAAAAATATTTAAATGCTTTCCAAATCGCGTAGAAATATTTTAACGTTTTTCAAATAGCGTAGCTTAAAAATCACATTTTTAAGTTACGTAAATCCTTTTTCACCGTTTTTCAACTTTGTAAAATATTTCTCAATGTTCAAAAATTCCATTTTAACTTTTCTTAAAATAATATGACTTCTCATATTATTTTCCACATTTTCTTACTCAAGAAAATCCTTTTCGCAATATATTTCATAATTTCACCATTTCATTAAATCAATGTTTCTAACTTTAAAATTTACTAATACTTTCCAAAACCCAAAGGATGAGTTACATGTTAAAAAATTCCAAGTCACCAACGTATTCTTGATAATTCCAAATTAATTCTAAAAATCAATCCTCTTTAAAATAAATTGAGGTTCAAATACTTTTAACCTCTCTTTTCCATTTACATACGAAAATTCTATTTTTCAAGTGATAAAACACTCTGATTCCTTTTCCAAATTCCTTGTATTAAATCAAGTTATATTTCCACTTAGAAAATCACTTTGTTTTCATCAAAATTAAGGCATTACAAGCCTTCAAAACCGTGGACATGGCCATTGAAACCATTCTTATATTTTTCCTTCTAAATCAACTAAGTTCATTCTTAATTTTACCCAAACAAAACCATTAAAATTCCTTCACAAAACCGTGACACTTTATTCTTTGGAAACAAACCCTTTGTTTATTTTTCTTGTTTTTCTAAACATCCAATTTTATCATTCATGAAAATATTAATTTATGAATACTTATTTTGAGGTGTCTTGGCCGAAATTCACCATGGTCTTTGGAACAAAAAAAAAATAATTTCTCCACTTCATAATTTCTTTAAACAAATCAATTTCCTTGTTCTTGAAAAATTTCAACATGAAACCCTAATTTTTGGGTGTCAAAACCATAGCCTCCCCTTGGCCATTGGAGCCAAAATTCCTTGTTCCATCATACATCCATCATAATATATTCAACATATCTTCATCATGCATATCATAAGCATACCATATTCTCATCATGCATATTATAAGCATACCCTATAAGAAATAAAATCATGCAAAGCATATCAAGCATAGGCAAATAATCAAAGCACATAAACACACACAAATTATAACATGACCATGGATATGAATCCTAACATGGATTCACCATCCACCAAATACAAAACACATCTCTCACCACCATACTTGGTTGGTGAGATGGATCTCCCTCTTACCTCTTGAAGAACCTCAAAAAGCTCCTTGCTTTGCATTTTAATCAAGATCTCCACCAACAAAAGTTTCTTAAACATAAAACAAACACAAAGAAATTAGTATATTAAGCTTGAATAAGAGGAACCATGGATCAAACATGGTTTAGAACATGAAAAAGAAGAGAAGAAATGAAGTTTCCTTACACTTCACCTCAAAAACCTTAGAACTTGCTTTTAGAAAAACTTCTTGAAGATGAAAGATTTAGAGCATGGTGTAAACAACAAAGGTTCTTGGATTGATGTAAGGATTCAAGAAGTATGGTTGTATAAAATTTTTGAGTGATGGAAGGTGGTGTAGGGATGCTTGGCCGTGAGCTTAGAAGAGAAGAGAGATGGAGAGAAAATTTGATAACTTAGTTTCTTGAAAATATGCAATAATGACCAAGGTGATCAATAATGGTCTTCAAACTTGCTTTAGCTCCACATTCACTCACCAAAACCGTCCCCTGCTCCATGCACTCTTCAAAGTGTGACCAATCTCCCTAGCCATTATTTGAAGCATTCCTAACCATTGATTAGTTCAATGGTTATGATTAAAATAGATTCTAGGTTTAGCCTTAGATAGAAGACTTAATCTAGACCATTGGATCTTTCCTCCTTAAAATCCTAACCATTAGATATGTCTCCAAAATGAATGGTTAAGATCACTTCTTCAAACTTTACATCCAATGGTCATAAATGGTCCGTGTTACTTTTTCAGACCAAATCTCCACCCTGATTAAATCAATGGTGGATCTCCAAACCACCAAGGTTGACTAATTAGTATAATATTTATTTTTATCTGCTATTACCCTATAGATAATATTTTTACTATATTTTTATCATTCAATAATTAAATACAGTACCAAACACAGTAAAAGAAAATTTTAAAAACTGTTTACGGATTCAGGTTTAGTAAGATCCCCCTTCTCCATCTAAACAGTACAAATTTTTCTAGTTGTAGAAAAATTTTCACTTTACGGGACCTACCTGGGCCCACGTAAGGCCACCTGGCCCCATAGACAACCCAAAAATGATAAAAAAAATATAAAAATTTCATAATCACCCACAAAATCACAAAAATTAGAAAATTAATGAATATCAAATCAGATTATGTAAAATAATTAAGACTTAACAGTAATAATTAAATTACGTAAAATTTTTTCCAACTCGAAAATTATTATTTTCCTGACACGAAGTAAATCACACCAAACGATCAAATGTACTGACAAAATATTCAAAATAATTTTACAGTACAGAGAAATCACTAAACAGTAGAATTTTGTTAACTATCAAAATTACTGTCTATTAGATAGAAAGTTTTAGGGTGTTACAATACTGCCCCTCTAAAAAGAAGTTTTGTCCTCGAAACTTGATAAACTTGACTTCACACCCTCAGAATAAATACAGATATTGTTCTTTTATCTTTTCTTCCAGTTCCCATGTAGCTTCACCACTTACATCATTCCAAACGATTTTAACTAATGAAATTTCCTTACCTCGAAGTTGTTTTGTTTTTCGATCCTTAATCTTGACTGGAAATGTTTCATAGGTTAAGTTCTTCTTCAGTTGTACTGTATCTGGCTCGATAACATGGGTAGGATCAGGAATATATTTCCGTAATTGTGATACGTGAAATACATTGTGAAGATTTGATTACAATGGTGGTAATGCAATCTGGTAAGCTACTGGACCTACTTGACGAAGTATCTGATACGGCCCAATAAACTTTGGAGAGAGCTTCTTGGACTTAAGCACTCTTCCAACTCCAGTCATAGGTGTCACTCGTAGAAATACATGGTCACCTTCTTCAAACTCAAGCGATTTTCTTCTTTTATCAGCATAGCTCTTTTACCGAGTTTGAGTCTGTAACATCCCGAAAATTTATAATTTCAGGATAAATGATCGTTTTACAATATTTAGAATTTTAGGAATTTTTCTGGATTTTTCTGAGAACGCGGAATATTTTAATATTATTTCTCGTTCTGCGCGTACATTGGACAGAATTGGCAGAACGACCGTAACGCTTCCAAAGTTGGAAAATTATATGACGAATAGTCGTTTTATAATATTTGTAATTCTTGAGAATTTTCTGGGAATTTTCCGGAAACGACGAATATTTTAATATATTCCTCGTTTTGCATGCACACTGAGTCGAACCGGGAAAATAAAATATTTTTCCCGAGAACCTTGAACTATGGAAACGTCGACGGGGGATCTTACTAAACCCGGGGCCGGACACAGTTTACAAGGTTTCATGTCTTTCGAGAAATCTTAACAGATAAAATAAATCAATACAGCGAAATAAAATTCATCTGTCAAATTAATTAAATACTGACTTCTGTTAACTGTAATTATTACCCATTCGATAATGGTGTGTAATAAAAATCCTATCACATTATCCAAATGAAATCCACTTTATGTCTAATCAATCTACTTTAATTCAAATTTAATGATAAATTAATCAAAGCTTCTTTGAGACGCTTTGACCAAACATTTACTCATATACCTTTGGCTTCTCTTGGATGCCAATTCTCACCCCCCTCTTCTCTCTCTTCCCTCTTCACTCTTTCTCTATTTGCAGATGACTCCTAGGGGAGTCATATTTGCTTCTCACTTAATTGCCATTATACTCATATTTTCTAAAACACTTTTCTCTCTTCTCATTCTCCTCTTTCTCTTCTCTTCCGTCTTCTCTTCTTCTTCTCCTACGTTTTCCTTCTTCTTCTCTTATTCTCTCCTTCTCTTCACCACCGTACACCCTCACCATCCACCCTTTTCATTTTCTTGCTTCACCATTCCACATCTAGCTTTCTCCCATCATTCCAAGAGCATTTTCCTTGTGGCCATCCTTGGTTCTTCTTCTTCTTCCTCCATTTTTCACCATTGGAGCTAAAGCTTGGAGCTTTTGAGGTAAAGTCTTCAACTTTCTTCTATCTTCTTCCCATTTTCATTTTATTGGTCACCTATGTGGCCAAGGAGTCATTTTTCTATGATTGGAGTGAACACATTGGGGATTTCTCACCCTAGGGTTTTTCTTGAAGGGAAAACGAAAATCAAGAGCAAAAAGGGAAAGCATTCTTGTGATTGCCTTCATATAGGTAAGAGGGAGATAATCCTCTTCAACCAATCTTGGTAGTAAGGAAATGTCTTGTGTGTTGTTGTTGATGAGAGAATCCATGTTGGATTTCCCTCTTTGTTATGTTGGGTTATTTCCATGATGTTGTTGTTTGATTTGTATGGATGTATGAATGTATATTGTGTGACTTGATGATTATGAACTCATATGTTGCTATTTTGTAATTAAATGTCATGTATCTCATTTTAGAATGGTTGAAAATTGATGAGGGATTTTGGATAATGAATGGGCCGGGGCTGCAGTAAAAGAATTCTACAGAACCCTGTTAATGCACTAGCGCCCCGGGCGGCATGTGCATGAGCGCCTAGGCGCTCTGTGCCCAGGAAGTTTTCCCTGTAACGCGGCCCAGTGAGCGCTCAGGCGCTTCGTGGTCAGCGTCTAGGCGCTACACCAGCCGCCCAGGCGCTACAGATATGGCGTCTAGGCGCCCATGACGAACCAAGTAGGGAACTGTGAGATGAAGCCTATGTAATTGGAAATATAAATGTTAATGTTGGGATGTGAGATGGAGAGCTTTAAGGGTTCTTTAACTCAATTTGAAGCCAGGATATTAGATTAAAATTACAAGGGATTAGAATGAACTTGGTGAACAAAAACTTGAGTAAAGAATATCACGAAATCAATGCATAAAATGGGAGAAATTGATGTTAGCAAAGTGGACTTTGGGAAGCCACGATTTTAATCATGGATTTTAGGAATGGGATTGACCCCATGAAGAATAAAAACTAAATGATTGGTATCGAGAGACTTGAGCATAACGCGAGATGGAAACTTACTTAGTGATGAATTCTTGTAAGAGTGGAAAATCTTGAATAAGAACGCATAATGGACCCTAAAAGTATATTACCTTATTTGATTTCAATATTATGATATTGTGGATTCATATGAGTGACCAATGTTGTAATAATGCTTTTTGAGCCAATTGTGGCATATTATGGAATAGTATGTGATGTTGATCATACATATTCATGCATAGAGTCTTATGCATTGTGAATGTCCTTGTGGACTGTTGTAAGGCCAAGTTGCCTAGGAGATTGAACACACCCTGGGTGCGGGTGCGAATAGACAAGTGTGGGTCGTGTTATGACCTCGGGGGCGTCGGGGTGCGGGTCCCTCACATGGACAGTTTAGAGCTCCTCTGTACCGTGGGGCAAACCGATGCAAACACACCGACGATCCGGACTTGACACTGTCCTATGTCGTGATCGAGCGTGGGCCTGTCTGTACAATGCCTGATGTGCACGTAGAAAACTGTTGAGTTTTAGCACATGGCCGCGGCAGTCGAGTTGCATACACGTCTCCTGATCTTTCTCTCCGCTTGATTGAGTCTAGCTCCATGGAGTAGGAATTGGGAAAGCATGCATTGTGCATCGTTCATTACTGGTCTTATAAACTGTTGAGCATGAATACTTGTAAATGATTATTTGATTGTTGTGCTGATTTCTGGAAATACTATTGTAAACTGCCTGCTATTGCTTACTGTTGTTCTGCCTTTACCATAAATATCACTGTTGTTATTGACTCTGACTATTGCTTAGAATTGACTTGCTTTTGCTATAATTTCCGCTGTTGTTATTGATAAATGTATGAACTGTATTGCTCGGTGGGCGCTTTGCGCCGTGCTATTTTCTTGCTGCCAATAGTGGTAACGAATGACGGGTGTCTCACCTCTTTCCTATATTTCTGCATTCTCTGTTTTATATTCATATTTGATAAAAGATCGTGAAGAAGATGATGAGGAATCACGCCTTGCCGAAGGGATTGGGAATTTGGACAAGATTTCTTCAATTTCGTAGGAGTGCAGCTGCGTGGAGGCATTGATGCCCGCTGTGTCAACCGGGACGTTGAGTGTCATGTGCATATGGGGTTGCGGCCTTGTCTGCTGGTAGTACCCATCCCTGGGTCACTACTTCTCCCTTTTTATATTTTTATTCCCGTTGTATTTTACTTGACTCTGTAATTATTATATTCTATATTATCAGTGATTCGTGTAAGTGGCTATAAAATGTACATATATATAAAGAATGTGATTTCATTTCAATGGATGTATTAAGGGTTGAATACATCTATAATTCATTCATGGCTCGTATTTTCTACTTATGCATATTGTCAAAAATATATATATTTAGACTCCTGAGAATGTGAATGACTGTTATCATAATTGTGACACACTTGGATTTAGTAGCTGTGGTGTAATGACGATTGTGCCGCGGTTGCTACATCAAGGGGTGTTACATTAGGTGGTATCAGAGCAGTTCATCCTATTGAGCCGGGGTATGGACTTGCTATGTTTAGGCATATTAGAAATTGGTCTGTTGTGCACTTCCTTGTCTCTTGATTGAGATAATGGGAAAGGAGTGCATGGCTTGCCGTAGGTTGAATGTTGATGGCTACTGTTATACAGTTGCATGATATTGAGGACTGGCCTACTCAATATGTAATGTTCTGTGTGTACAGGAAACTATGACTTCACCTAGGCGTATCGTGTTAGGAAAATAGGAATTCTTTTGTGAGGAGATCAAAAGGTCTTGGAAAACCGATCTTCTGGAGAAAGAAATAATAGGTGTAAACTAGATTCGAGAAGTAGTTTGGAAGTTGACGGCTTGCGAGGGATTACGTTGTGGAAGCATAACGAAGAAGTTCGAGCTAGAGATCGTTAGGGTTCGTGAATTGAACTTGTCTTGTTTGAATTGTGTGAATTGTATGACTCTCTGTATTTGGTTTTCATAGGGAGATAACGCTGTTTAAAATAAT
Organism: Ormosia emarginata; assembly: GCA_029884605.1. Lineage (NCBI taxonomy): Eukaryota > Viridiplantae > Streptophyta > Magnoliopsida > Fabales > Fabaceae > Ormosia > Ormosia emarginata. Next base: position 1,151,076 of record JAQQTP010000023.1, read on the forward strand.
GATGTTTGTTTTGTTGTGTTATGTTTGTTTATCCTCAAAGAGAGTCAATGGCTCGTGGCAGACGTACGCATGTGAGCGTAGGACAAGACAATAGGAGTATGGCTAACCGCGTAGAAGAAAGGCAAATGATAGCTGAGATGACGACTCGTCGGGATCGAGGACCACGCAACAACGAGAATTGGAAGTGGAGGTCCAGAATCTGTTGAAGGAAGGTCGGCGTTGGGGCAAACGTGGACTACCTAGATTCCAAAGGAGGAATAATAGAAAAGTTAACCAGTTTATGCGGAAACCATACGCACGGGTATCAGGGAAACAACAACAACAACAACCAACTCCTGGACAAAGTACTAGTGGTGGTGTATCCAGTCAGACCTCGACATCTTCACCAAGATGTAGGAAATGCGGAAAGAACCACTTAACAAAGGAATGTAAGACTACGAGGATGTTCTGTCGCAAATGCGGAAAGGAGCACCTAACGAGAGATTGTGAAATTGCAGGAGTCATCTGTTTTAAATGTGGAAAGCCTGGACACGTCTCCCGCAACTGCGACCAAGTAAAGGCAAATTCTTCAATCAATCGTTGTGGAAATTTGTGGAACCACAAGCAGAAGCGAACTTATACCTTGGGTGGTGACAAAACCTCGACATTTGGAAATCTAAACAAGAGAAGTTACGCCTCAAGTGACGACCCTGTAATCGTACTGTATAATTCTGGGGGTAATCCCTCCTTTTACCATTTGTAACCGCATGGATCATTTGGATTCATCTATATCTTTCTTATCTTTGACTTAAGTTACTTCTATTTCTGTTACTAAGACTTGTTGTTGACACCTAAGTTGTGTAATCTATCCTACTTCTACTAAAGATCGAGTCTTTCGTTAACCTATCTTGCTTACCTTAAATCATATCTGTTCGAGTTCATGATATTAGAAAGTGATCGGTCGTTTTCTGATTATTATCTGCTAGGTCGTTCCCATAAAAGACCTTAGTGATTTTTAACACTAAGACTTTTGAATTCGTGACAACCAACAAGTCTAAGCTTCATAAGGGAAAGAAGCTTGAGGGTATATGTTAATGTTCTCCATAGAGGACCAAGAGTAAAGGGAATATAGATGCCGCTCTTGTAGCCGAAGAGTGTCACATGTCAAGTTACAATGCTGTTAGTTAAGGAGAAGAATGAAATTTCTCGGTGCGATGAGGGCCGTCACAGAATAAACAAGACTTCAATCAAGGATGAGTGTCCTCGGAGAAAGATGAGCGATTCAATGGGCTGGTGAGGAAAGAGTCATTGTTCTCTCCAAGATCGATGTATGACCTGGTCATCGATGGATTCGTGGAAATTGAGATTGTTCCAAAAATGATTCTTTCGAGTGTGCTTTCAACATTATGGGTATCCCGTGATGTCAATCGGAGTGACAAACGCTCCTATTGTATTCATGGACAACACGAATTGTATTTTCTATCCTTACCTAGAACAGAATTGTCGTTGTCATTAATGATGACATTTTGATCTATTCTCGAAGATATGGGGAGATACGTCGGACATCTCGGTATAGTTTTTCTGATTTTAAAGAAGAGGAAGTAAATGCTAAAGTATCAGAGTGCGAATTCTCATTTAAGGAGGTTCCGTTTTGGATCATGGAATTCCAAATGGAGGAATTGTTGTGAATTCACCAAAGGTTGGAGCAGTTCTTCAAAGGGAAAGACCGGAAACCGTAAAGGAGACTTGTAGCTAATGGAATTAGATGATTTTATCGAAGAAGCACCGATGAATTCTCCAAGATGGCAGAATCTCTTACATAGCTTACAAGAAGAGGATCAAATTTCTACGGGCACAGGTAAAGAAGGTTTTCCAAGAATTGAGTAGATATTTCGATGCTCACTAGTTTTGGTTCTACTTAAACTCGAGAAACCGTTTGGAGCACCTGGCGATACTTCGCATGAAGGTTTGGGATGCGCGCTCATGCAAGCTGGGAAGTTGTGGCTTGCGCCTCCAGGTTGTTGAGGGTGCGTGAGAAGTGTTTACCTAACCCGTAACTTGTAATTAACTGCTTGTTATATCTGCCCGAGAATATAGAGACACTTTCTACATGGAGCAATGTTCAACACCCTTAGCTGTCACAAGAACCTGAAGTACTTAATCGACGAGAAGGAACCAAAACATGAGGCAGAGAAAGTGACTAAAGATTTTGAAGGAACATGATCTCTAACTTTAGAGTCATCTTAGAAAGGAAAACGCCATGGCGAACTTTTTGAACCAGAAACTGCCTAATACCTTCATCATGATGGTCAAAAAGAAGGAATTAGTAGAGTAATTCGAGGACAGGTGGGCTGTCATTGGAAATGACACTGGATGAGGAATGTTTAGATATAGTCACTATTTCGAATGATCTGTTGGGAAGGATTCAAGAGAAGTAGAAACAATGACCAATTTCTACAAGACAAGAACAAGCTATTAAGACAAGGCATGGTGTCAGAATGTGAGGAAGGAATTCGACAGAATCTTAGTATTCATGAGTGAAGATTGTATACCAGATGATTCAGAACTTAAGGAGTTTATTCCCAATGAAACTCGCGAGGGTAAAACCGAGTTTGCACATCAAGGTATACCAAAAATCTAGAACAGAAATAATGGTAACAAGGGATGAAAAAAAAAAGGGGGGCGTTGCTAAAGGTGTGTCATCGTCTAAGTTGCCGGCAAACTCACTCTTAAATTCCACGGACTACCCTAAATACTTCTTCGGACTAGTTCAGTGTCCATAACTAATCCTTACTATCCTTTCTTTTTAAATCTTCATGGTATCTTCCGTATGCCATGATCACGAAAGTATATCCTTGGACCCAGCCATGTTATCGAACAGGACACAGTACGATTGAAAGAGAGTTTAACCCATGGAATGCTTCCTGTGAGATCGAGAATAGAGTAGCAAAGCGACATGGAGGTCAGAAGATAAGGTGAAGAAAGAACGTCGATATTTATCCTAAGAAATGAAAATTTCGAGGACGAAATTTCTATTTGAAAGGGAGTGTTGTAACATCCCGAAAATTTATAATTTCAGGATAAATGATCGTTTTACAATATTTAGAATTTTAGGAATTTTTCTGGATTTTTCTGAGAACGCGGAATATTTTAATATTATTTCTCGTTCTGCGCGTACATTGACGAGAATTGCGTAACGACCGTAACGCTTCCAAAGTTGGAAAATTATATGACGAATAGTCGTTTTATAATATTTGTAATTCTTGAGAATTTTCTGGAATTTTTAGGAAACGACGAATATTTTAATATATTCCTCGTTTTTGCATGCACACTGAGTCGAACCGGGAAAATAAAATATTTTTCCCGAGAACCTTGAACTATGGAAACGTCGACGGGGGATCTTACTAAACCCGGGGCCGGACACAGTTTACAAGGTTTCATGTCTTTCGAGAAATCTTAACAGATAAAATAAATCAATACAAAGAAATAAAATTCATCTGTCAAATTAATTAAATACTGACTTCGTTAACTGTATTATTATCCATTGGATAATGGTGTGTAATAAAAATCCTATCACATTATCCAAATGAAATCCACTTTATGTCTAATCAATCTACTTTAATTCAAATTTAATGATAAATTAATCAAAGCTTCTTTGAGACGCTTTGACCAAACATTTACTCATATACCTTTGGCTTCTCTTGGAAGCCAATTCTCACCCTCCCTCTTCTCTCTCTTCCCTCTTCACTCTTTCTCTACGGCAGATGACTCCTAGGGGGAGTCATATTTGCTTCTCACTTAATTGCCATTATACTCATATTTTCTAAAACACTTTTCTCTCTTCTCATTCTCCTCTTTCTCTTCTCTTCCGTCTTCTCTTCTTCTTCTCCTACGTTTTCCTTCTTCTTCTCTTATTCTCTCCTTCTCTTCACCACCGTACACCCTCACCATCCACCCTTTTCATTTTCTTGCTTCACCATTCCACATCTAGCTTTCTCCCATCATTCCAAGAGCATTTTCCTTGTGGCCATCCCTTGGTTCTTCTTCTTCTTCCTCCATTTTTCACCATTGGAGCTAAAGCTTGGAGCTTTTGAGGTAAAGTCTTCAACTTTCTTCTATCTTCTTCCCATTTTCATTTTATTGGTCACCTATGTGGCCAAGGAGTCATTTTTCTATGATTGGAGTGAACACATTGGGGATTTCTCACCCTAGGGTTTTTCTTGAAGGGAAAACGAAAATCAAGAGCAAAAAAGGGAAAGCATTCTTGTGATTGCCTTCATATAGGTAAGAGGGAGATAATCCTCTTCAACCAATCTTGGTAGTAAGGAAATGTCTTGTGTGTTGTTGTTGATGAGAGAATCCATGTTGGATTTCCTCTTTGTTATGTTGGGTTATTTCCATGATGTTGTTGTTTGATTTGTATGGATGTATGAATGTATATTGTGTGACTTGATGATTATGAACTCATATGTTGCTATTTTGTAATTAAATGTCATGTATCTCATTTTAGAATGGTTGAAAATTGATGAGGGATTTTGGATAATGAATGGGCCAGGGCTCTGCAGAAAAGAATTCTGCAGAACCCCTGTTAATGCACTAGCGCCCAGGCGCTGTGCATAGAGCGCCAGGCGCTCTGTGCCCAGGAAGTTTTCCCTGTAACGCGGCCCAGTGAGCGCTCAGGCGCTTCGTGGTCAGCGTCTAGGCGCTACACCAGCGCCCAGGCGCTACAGATATGGCGTCTAGGCGCCCATGACAGAACCAGTAGGGAACTGTGAGATGAAGCCTATGTAATTGGAAATATAAATGTTAATGTTGGGATGTGAGATGGAGAGCTTTAAGGGTTCTTTAACTCAATTTGAAGCCAGGATATTAGATTAAAATTACAAGGGATTAGAATGAACTTGGTGAACAAAAACTTGAGTAAAGAATATCACGAAATCAATGCATAAAATGGGAGAAATTGATGTTAGCAGTGGACTTTGGGAAGCCACGATTTTAATCATGGATTTTAGGAATGGGATTGACCCCATGAAGAATAAAAACTAAATGATTGGTATCGAGAGACTTGAGCATAACGCGAGATGGAAACTTACTTAGTGATGAATTCTTGTAAGAGTGGAAAATCTTGAATAAGAACGCATAATGGACCCTAAAAGTATATTACCTTATTTGATTTCAATATTATGATATTGTGGATTCATATGAGTGACCAATGTTGTAATAATGCTTTTTGAGCCAATTGTGGCATATTATGGAATAGTATGTGATGTTGATCATACATATTCATGCATAGAGTCTTATGCATTGTGAATGTCCTTGTGGAATTTGTTGTAAGGCCAAGTTGCCTAGGAGATTGAACACACCCTGGGTGCGGGTGCGAATAGACAAGTGTGGGTCGTGTTATGACCTCGGGGCGTCGGGGTGCGGGTCCCTCACATGGACAGTTTAGAGCTCCTCTGTACCGTGGGGCAAACCGATGCAAACACACCGACGATCCGGACTTGACACCTGTCCCTATGTCGTGATCGAGCGTGGGCCTGTCGTACAATGCCTGATGTGCACGTAGAAAAGTTGAGTTTTAGCACTGGCCGCGGCAGCCGAGTTGCAGACACGTCTCCTGATCTTTCTCTCCGCTTGATTGAGTCTAGCTCCATGGAGTAGGAATTGGGAAAGCATGCATTGTGCATCGTTCATTACTGGTCTTATAAACTGTTGAGCATGAATACTTGTAAATGATTATTTGATTGTTGTCGATTTCTGGAAATACTATTGTAAACCGCCTGCTATTGCTTATCGTTGTTTTCGCCTTTACCATAAATATCTTTGTTGTTATTGACTCGACTATTGCTTAGAATTGACTTGCTTTTGCTATAATTTTTTGTTGTTATTGATAAATGTATGAACCGTATTGCTCGGTGGGCGCTTTGCGCCGTGCTATTTTCTTGCTGCCAATAGTGGTAACGAATGACGAGTGTCTCACCTCTTTCCTATATTTCTGCATTCTCTGTTTTATATTCATATTTGATAAAAGATCGTGAAGAAGATGATGAGGAATCACGCCTTGCCGAAGGGATTGGGAATTTGGACAAGATTTCTTCAATTTCGTAGGAGTGCAGCTGCGTGGAGGCATTGATGCCCGCTGTGTCAACCGGGACGTTGAGTGTCATGTGCATATGGGGTTGCGGCCTTGTCTGCTGGTAGTACCCATCCCTGGGTCACTACTTCTCCCTTTTTATATTTTTATTCCCGCTGTATTTTACTTGACTCGTAATTATTATATTCTATATTATCAGTGATTCGTGTAAGTGGCTATAAAATGTACATATATATAAAGAATGTGATTTCATTTCAATGGATGTATTAAGGGTTGAATACATCTATAATTCATTCATGGCTCGTATTTTCTACTTATGCATATTGTCAAAAATATATATATTTAGACTCCTGAGAATGTGAATTACTGTTATCATAATTGTGACACACTTGGATTTAGTAGCTGTGGTGTAATGACGATTGTGCCGCGGTTGCTACATCAAGGGGTGTTACAGAGTCATTCTCATCTTGTCTTATATTATCTTCACTTTCTCAGTTGTCTGTTGTACAATCTCTGGTCCTAACACAATACTTCCACCGTCCTGATACCAACACAATGGGGTTCTGCATCGTCTCCCATACAATGCCTCATAGGGTGCCATCCCTATGCTCGAATGAAAACTGTTGTTGTATGTGAACTCTATCAATGGCAAAAATTCATCCCAACAACCAGTTTTTTCTAGAACACAAGCTCTCAACAAGTCCTCTAATGACTGAATTGTTCTTTCTGACTGACCATCAGTATGTGGATGGTAAGCAGAACTCAAACGTAGCTTTGTTCCCATTGCTTCTTGCAAACTATTCCAAAATCTCGACGTAAACCTTGGATCTCGATATGAAATAATACTGGATGGTACACCATGAAGTCTAATAATTTCATTGATGTACACTTGGGTCAACCTCTCCATTGAGTACTTAATATTAATCGGTAAAAAGTGCACTGACTTAGTAAGCCGATCAACAATTACCCAAATAGAATCATGACCTTTCCGAGTTTTTGGTAGTCCTGTCACAAAATCCATTGCTATGTCATCCCATTTCCATTCAGGAATAGGCAAAGGTTGCAACATTCTTGAAGGTCTTTGATGTTCTACCTTAGCCTTCTGACAGACTAAACAGGATGTTACCTACTCAGCGACATCTTTCTTCATTCCTTGCCACTAATATAATTGTTTTAAATTCGGGTACATCTTTGTGGCTCCTGGATGCATACTCAACTTACTCCTGTGAGCTTCATCCAAAATCAATCTCCTAAGTTATGGATCATTAGGCACACAAACTCTTCCTTTAAATTTCAAAATTTCATTAGCACCTTCGCTAAATTCCAACACTGCTCCTTAACTCTTTGCTTCTTTTGCTTCTTACAAATACTGGTCACTGTTTTGTCCATCTCATAGTCTATCCATCAAATCATTTGAAATGGTGATTATATTTAAACAAATCCTCCCTGGCGTCAATTTCACAGACAAATGCATATCCTGAAATTCTTCTATCAGTTCCTTCTCCTTAATCATCATAATAGAAACATTAAGTATTTTCCTACTCAACGCATCTGCTACGACATTGGCCTTTCCAGGATGATATTGTAACTGAAAGTCATAATCCTTCAGAAACTCTAGCCAACGTCTTTATCTCATGTTCAACTTTTTCTGGTCAAACAGATACTTCAAACTTTTATGATCACTAAAAATAGTGAACGTTGCTCCATAGAGAAAATGTCTCCACACTTTCAACGCAAACACCACAGCTGCCAACTCCAAATCATGAGTCGGATAATTCCTCTCATGATTTTTCAACTGTCTTGAAGCATAAGCCACCACCTTACGATTCTGCATAAGTACACAACCCAATCCTTGGTACGAAGCATCACAATATACATCAAAAGGTTCGTTTGGATCAGGTAGAATCAATACTGGTGAAGTAATTAATCGTCTTTTCAACTCTTGAAAACTTTCTTTTCATGCATCAGTCCACACAAACGGTTGATTTTTTCGTGTAAGTTGGGTAAGAGGTCCTGCTGTTTTCGAAAACCCCTCAATAAACCGTCGATAGTAACCAGCTAATCTGACAAAACTACAAATTTCTATTACAGTCTTTGGTCTTTCCCATTCCAAAATTGTCTCCACCTTTAAAGCATCAACTTCAATTCCTTTCTTTGAAATAACATGTCCCAAAAATTGAACTTCACTTAACCAAAATTCACATTTGGACAACTTGGCATACAACTTATTCTCCTTCAAAATCTGGAGAACCACTCTGAGATGTTCAGCATGTTCCTCCTGACCTCAAGAATAAATCAAAATGTCATCTATAAAGAAAACAACAAACTTATCCAAGTACGAACGGAAAATTCTGTTCACAAAGTCCATGAATATGGCAGGTGCATTTGTCACAATTGTAACACCCTAAAAATTCATATTTTTTTTATTTCGAGCGATTCTTAATTATTTTGAATAATCCGATTCGACTTCTGTGAATTTTATAATTTTTGTGATTTTTAGGAATTTTTGGGAGTTTTTACGTTTTTTTATTATTTAAATATTATTTTGAGGCTGTATACGAGCCCTCGTATTTTATTTCTTTTTGAAAATCCTTATTGATTTTTAACAATCTAACTTGATTTTCATACGTTTTCTAATATTTGTTATTTTTGTAGATGATTATGAAATTTTTATATTTCTCTAATTGTTTTTTTTTAAATTTTTTTTGGGCCCAAGTGGCCTTACGATGGGCCTGTGGGTCTATGACAAGGAAAACTTTTCTACGCATAGAAAAATTTGTACTGTTGAGACGGAGACAGGGGATCTTACTAAACCTGAATCTGAAAATAGTTTTTAAAATTTTCTTTTACTGTGTTTTGTATTGTATTTAATTATCGGACGATAAAAATACAGTGAAAATATTATTAGGAGGGTAATAGCAAATAGAAAAATAAATATAATACGGCTTAAGTCAACAGTGGTGGTTTAGATATCCACCATTGATTTAATCAACAGTGGAGACTTGATCTTGATATAATCAACGGTTGAGAAACAATCTTAATGAAGAAGCATTGGATGATCACCATTGATTTAATCAATGGTGGAGATTTAATCTAGACAAGCTTAATAAGGAAGGCTTTGATATCAACCGTTGATTTAATCAATGTTGTAGATTTGATCTTATAAAGTGATAAGGATCATTTATAACCATTGGATGAAGATTTAAATCAACGGTGGAGATTTAGTCTTAAAAAGTGACAAAGACCATTTATGACCCTTGGATGTAAAGTTTGAAGGAGTAATCTTGACCCTTCATTTTGGAGACACATCTAAGGGCTAGGAATTAAAGGAGAAAGATCCAATGGCCTATATCAAGTCTTCTAATCTAAAGCTACACCTAAAGTCTACCTTAATCCTAACCATTGAACTAATCAATGGTTAGGAATGCTTCAAATAATGATGGCTAGGAGATTTGTCACACTTGAAGAGTGCATGGAGGGAGGGACGGTTTTGGAGGCTTAAGACAATAGCCAAGTTTCAAGACACCAATTATATCTCAATCTTGGTCATTATTGCATGTTTTCAAGAAAACTAACTTAGCAAAAATTTCTCTCCATTCTCTCCATGCATGTTTCGGCCAAGCACTCCTATACCATCTTCCATCACTCAAAAATGTTATACAACCATACTTCTTGAATCCTTACTTCAATTCAAGAACCTTTGTAGTTTACACCAAGTTCTAAATCTTCCATCTTCAAGGAGTTTTTCCAAGGGCAAGTTCTAAGGTTTTTGAGGTGAAGTGTAAGGAAACTTCATTTCTTCTCTTCTTTTTCATGTTCTAAACCATGTTTGATCCATGGTTCCCCTAGTAAAAGCTTAATATACTAATTTCTTTGTGTTTGTTTTGTGTTTAAGAAACTTTTGTTGGTGGAGATCTTGATCAAAGTGCAAAACAAGGAGCTTTTTGTGATTCTTCGAGAAGTAAGAGGGAGATTCATCTCACCAACCAAGTATGGTGGTGAAAGATGGTTGTGTATTTGATGGATGGTGAATCCATGTGAGGATTCATATCCATGGTCATGTAATAATTTGTGGGTGTTTATGTGCTTTGATTATTTGCCTATGCTTGGTATGATTTGCATGATTTATTGCTTTGATTATGGCATGCTTGTGATATATATTTGAATATGTATATGTATGCCATGATTTGATGATGGAAAGGAAATTGATTTTTGGTTCCAAAGACCAAGAGGAATTTCGGCCAAGACACCTCAAAATAGGTGTTCATAAATTAATATTTTCATGAATGATAAAATTGGATGATTAGAAAAGCAAGGAAAATAAACAAAGGGTTTGTTTTTCAAGAAGTAGTGTTCACGGTTTTGAGAAGGATTTTTATTGATTTATTTTGTGTAAAAAGTTTCTAAGCATTTTACTAAACATGAGTTTTAAATGAAAAGGGCAATGTTGATTTTAAGGATTTGCAAAGAAAGTGAAAATGAACAAATGAACAAATGATTTGATTTTAAAGACCATGAGTCTCACGGTTTTGTTAAGGAAATTTTAATGATTTTATTTGTGTAAAACTATATCAATTTAGAAGGAAAAATATTTGATGGCGATCAGAACCAAGTACCACGGTTTTGAAGGCTTGTGAATGCCTTGGTGTTATGAAACAAAGTGATTTCAAAGTGGAAACAAAGTGTTTTGAACAAAGTGTTTTAGTACAAGGAATAAATAAAATGGAAAACAAAGGTGTTTTGTTACTTAAAAGATGGAATTTCGTTTATGAAAGACAAAAAGAGGTTAAAAGTGTTTGACCCTCAATTTATTTTGAAGAAAATTGATTTTTAGAATTGATTTGAGAAAAATGGAGAATATAATAGTGATTTGATATTTTTTTTTAATGTATAACTCATCCTTTGGGTTTTGAAGTGTAATAAGAAATTTTAAAGATTTGAAAACATTGAGTTACATCAATGGAAATGGTGAAAATATGGAAAATAATGTGAAAAGTCATATTATTTTGAGAAAAGAATTTCTTAAAGGAGAAATGTGAAAAATGATGTTGGAAATGATATGGATTTGTTTGAGAGTCCAAAATAATGTTTGGAATATTGAAGAATATTTTACATGATTGTAAAATGGTGAAAAATGTTTTACGTATCTTAAAAACGTGATTTTTAAGCTACGCGATTTGAAAAATGTCAAAATATTTCTACGCGATTTAAAAATCGTTTAAATATTTTCAAAATGATGGAAAATGGTTTACGTGACTTAAAATAATGATTTTTAAGTTACGCGACTGTGAAAATGGTGGAAAATCGCTACGCGATTTGAGTAACGTGTAAATATTTTTACGTGATTGAGAAAATGTTAAAAAATCAATACGTAATTTGAAAATGCAACAGAAGTGTTGCGGAATTGTGAAAACGTAACGAAAATGTTGCGCAATTGTGAAAACACGACGAAAATGTTTTGTGACTATAAAAACGCGATAATATGATTTTGCTGTTGAAAATACAGTATGATTACTGTTGGGCCAGTGTGTGGACCCTGATCATAAGATTATGAAATTTGAACTGAGAATGGGTCAGTGTGCGGACCCTGAATATGAAATTGTGAATTTGAACTGAGAATGGTGCATTTTATATGCATGAATTAGTGTATGAACGCTATATGAGAAAATATTGAATTTTGCCTATGATTGGCATTGGTGCATTGAACATGCATTGGAAAGGTCCGAGGGACTGTATGAGCCTATTTGCCTAGGAGAGATGTACACCTCTTGAGTGGGTGCGATATGCGTAGTGTAAGTCACTTGTTGACCTTGGGGGCATCAGGGCGCGGGTTGCTTACATGGGTGGTTGGTAGCTCTTCTTCCCGTAAGTTAGACCGATGCAACGCACTGATGAACCTGACTGAGACACTATTCTTAATCGAGATCTCGTAAAGACTGTCGAGTATATGCTAGATGTGCAAATACAAATGAGAATTATAGCACGTGGTCTGAGGCATTTTGGTACCGACAGATCTTTCGGATCAACTTCTCCGAACTGAGTATTAGCTCCATGGAGTAAGAACATTGAGTCTATGTGCACTGCATAACATATGTATTATTATTGAGCATTGGTTATGATAATTGAACTGTTGAAATACTTGGATGATGATGATGATAATTGGATAATGATGAGGGCATCATCATAAATATTGAATGATATTTGAACTGATAAATGATTTGATAATGATAATTGATTAATGTTGATGGTATGATATATCTGTATAATATGTTGATGTGTTATCTCTGTGCTACCATATTGGTATTGGCGTAGGTGATCTCACCTCTTTGTTATATTGTTTAGTTGGGCTTGTGTTGTAAAAAAATTATATAATAGATGGAACGAGTTGTCTTAGGCATGACAGGTGGTAAATACTCTGAGATTGGTGACAACATTGGGGAGTAGCCATTCAGGATTCGATAGTGTGCAGTGTGAACAAGGAACAGGTGTCTGATGCATCAAGATGGATACAAGAAGGAATAAGCATGTTAAGTTTTACCGTTAGTGTTGAACTGTGCTATTAAGTAAGACCCGTGATGGGGTTTGCTACTGTTAAAAAGAGAGTTTGTTAGTTTTATATTTCTCTTTAAATTGTTAAATATTAATTGGTGTCAATATTGTATATTAATCAGTTTAATTATATTTTCAGTAATACTTATGAATTTCAGTAAGTTTATGTTTCTGTAATAAGAAATTTTAATACTCACATTTTATAACTCAAACCTTTTATGAACTTCTTTACAGATTATGAGTTGGGAGTCGGAAATGTGATACCCTCAGGAGGGTGTTACATTAGTTGGTATTAGAGCACGGTTTGAGTCTTTTGGAGTTTGTGGTTAGGTCTATTTTGCTTGTGTTATGTTCTTTGTGTTTTGTTTTCCGAAAGGAAACAAGGTTGTTTAAAATGGATATCAGATCCATTTTATTTTGATTCGTCCATCTTTGAAGAAAGGAAATGGCTTGTGGTAGACGTACACGTATGGAAGCGGAACGTGACATTAACGTTATGGTTGCAGTTATGGGAGCAATGCGGAGGATAACTGACGTGATAGTATAACAGGAACAGACGATCGCTGAACAGCGGGGTGATGATCACATATTTTATACATTAATAAACTCTCATTTTTAGTCATTTACACTCTCTATGTACTTAATTGATTAAGTCTAGTTATATTTTGTAAGTTTGGACTCAAATTGGACTTAATTGATTTTTTTCAGCACTATTTTGGTCTTACGCTATTTCTGTATTTCGGCCATATCTTGAGTTCTAAATGTCTGATAATTATGAATTTTACCTTGTAGGAAAGATAAGAGAGAGCTCTACAACTTTGATGAAGAGCTCGATGTCTTTGGGTGATTCCAAAGCCATTGGAAAGCTTAGACAATTTCCTAGAACTTTCATGAAGATCACTTGGCTCGAAAATGACGAAATCAATGACTTAAGCAATGAATGATTTCGGAGACAAGAAATCTCAATGATTTTTCACTCTTATCCTCACCATTTGGCATTCTCCACTCATTCATCCACTCATCCCACCTACCCCTAATTAGCCCCTTTGTCATTTTGTATCCCTAATCCTCTATAAAAGGCACCATTGGCTGACCATTTGGAGCACTTGGTGTTAGGCTTAGTTTGTACAAGTTAAAGTTATGCTTGTTTATTGTTTTCCTTTGTTGTAATTTTCTCTTGTTCTAAATTGAAGTCATGTTCATCTTTCTCTTCTTCTCTCTTTCTTTCTTCTTATCCACGAGTAACTAAATCTTCATCTTGCTTGGGTGAAAGAGTGAAGCTCTTAGTAATGAAATAAGGTTAGATTATTTTATTTCTTGTGCTTAAATGATATATTATTAAATGAACATTATATGTATTGTATTTTGTTTCCAATCAATTTAGAAACCTTCTTTGTTAATGGAGATCTTGATTTATTGTAGACAATAGGATTGGCACAGTGAATGCTTGAACTCATTTACAAATGTTGATAGATAATTAAAGGAATCATAATATGATTACATATATAATTGAACTTTGAATGTTATATTTTCTGATTGGAACCTCCGTTGTGTGTAGATTTCAATTGAGTTAAAAAGAGAAATAATCTTACCTTTAATTTATTACCAAGAGTGGATCTCCTAACCCAAGCAAGCCCTTAAATTCATTTGTGAACTTGTTTTATTACTTTTGGTGTTGTGACAAATCCTCTTCTTACCTCAATTAATTTTTCTTCATCAATTCCATGTGGATCGACCTCGGACTCCCGAGAAATTTACTACTTGAGACAACCTGCACTTGGGTTTGCATCCTTAAATCCTGCAGTCAAGTTTTTGGCGCCGTTGCCGGGGACTTGATTTGAAGTTTTGATTTATTGAGGTTCGTTTTCTTTAATAAAATCTATTCTCTCTTCTCCCTCACCGGAGCAAAAGATCGGCTTGCCGATCCTTCAGTTTCTTTACTAACTCTCTAACTTACTAACTTGCTAACATACTAACTTTCTAACTTTTATATTTATGTCATTTATTTTTTTTTTCGTCATTTTTTTTGTCATCAGTAGGGGTAACTCTCCCTTTTATTTTACGGACTAACTTAGTGAGGGAAACTCTTCCTTTTACTTTTCTGTTATTAATTTTTTTTCGCACTTTATTTTTATTTTTGGGTGGTTGGTTTATTACCCCACCTTTGTTATATATATATTTTTGGTGGTTGGTTTCTACCACACTATTTTTTTATTTGGTAGTTGGTTTATACCACATCCTTATTAATATTTAATGGTGGGTGATACCGCCAACTTGTACAATATTTTTTTGTTTATTTATTTTTAGTTATTTATGTATTTATGTTTAATTGGTATCGTAATTTAAATTCTGATCGTCTAGTTAAAATTAATTCTGGTACTTTATATATTGACTTGTTTGAATCACAATCACACACAATTGATACAATGACTGACAATGAAAGTGTACATGATGAACCGAAAAATCAACCATTGCGAACCATGCGTGAATATTTGCAACCACCTCGAAATTCTAAGTCCATCATGTTTTATCTTTCCACTCAATGCCAACAATTTTAGATTCAAACCAGGTATGATTTCTATACTTCCTAATTTTTATGGTTTAGAATCTGAAAGTCCATATTTACATCTGAAAGAATTTGAGGAAGTATGTATTGCCTTCAATGATCAAAATTGCACTGAAGAGATTGTTAAGCTTAAATTGTTTCCTTTTTCTTTAAAAGATAAAGCAAAATCCTAGCTTAACACTTTGAAACCAAGATCTATTAGCACATGGCAAGAAATGCAAGGTGAGTTCTTAAAGAAATTTTTTCCAACACATAAAACCTATGCTATGAAAAGACAAATCCAAAATTTTTTCCAAAATTCAAATGAAGCATATTTTCAATGTTGGGAACGATTTAAAGATTTGTTAAATTCTTGCCCACATCATGGTTTTGAAAAATGGCGCACTATAAGCTTCTTTTATGAAGGTTTAACTCCTGAAACTAAACAATTTGTGGAAATAATGTGCAATGGTGAGTTTCTTGATAAAGAACCTGATGAAGCTTTAGACTATTTGAACTAGTTGACTGAAAATTCTCAATCTTGGCATAGTACTAATATTTCTGAAAATTCAATTAGATCTAATCTTGCAAGTGCTAATAAAGGAAAATATCACCTTAGTCAAGAGGAAGATCTAAATGCTAGATTTGCCAGTTTGGCTAGAAAGGTTAAAGCCATGGAATTAAGAAAAGCAAAAGAAATCAAATCTGTGTAAAATGAAGAAATTTGTGGTATTTGTGATGACTTAGGACACTCAACACATGAATGTCCTAGGATTCTTGTTTTTAAAGAAGTTGTACATGAGCAAGTAAATGCAATGAATAATTTTAAAAAGCCATTTACTTCTTCTTTTTCAGATACATACAATCCGGGATGGAGAAATCACCCGAACTTCAGCTGGAGGAATAATACTCCACAATTCGTGCAACCACCACCTCCTCAGGCACAACAAGATTCTCAAAATTCTCAAGGATATGTACCTTATGTCCCACCATATAGGAAAAACCTTGAAGAAATACTGTATGCATTCATAGAAAAGCAAGAGGCCATTAATAAACAAAACAATCAAACCATGATTGACATAAAAGAAACTCTTGCCAAACTTACTTCTGCTCTCACCATTCATGAGAAAGGAAAATTTCCTTCTCAACCTCAATCAAATCCCAAAGGTCAGTATAGTCTAAATGAGGGGAGTTCAGAAAACCAACAAATGGACTAAGTCAAGTCAGTGATAACTCTTAGGAATGGAAAAGTTGTTGAAAAACAAATTCCTGAATCTTGTGAGAAAGAAGATGAACCAATTCCCCAAGAAAATGAAGAAGCTGACCAAAAGGAGACCAAACTCTCGCCTTCACCCCCATTTCCTCAAGCATTGAAAAATCCAAAGAAATTGGACCATAGCACTGAAATTTTTGAAATTTTGAAACAAGTGAAGATCAATATTCCTCTGTTAGATGCTATCAAACAGATTCCTTCTTATGCCAAATATTTGAAGGACTTGTGCACTGTTAAAATGAAATTAAATGTGAAAAAGAAAGCATTTTTGGCAGAACAGGTAAGCTCCATTCTTCAAAATAATAATGCGTTGAAATATAAAGACCCTGGTTGTCCTACAGTTTCATGTATTATTAGAGAACATAAAATTGAAAAAGCTTTACTTGATCTTGGTGCTAGTGTCAATTTGCTTCCATATTCAGTTTATCAGCAACTCAACTTAGGTGAGTTAAAACCAACTTCTGTAACTCTTCTACTTGCAGATAGATCAATTAAAATTCCAAGAGGAATAATGGAAGATGTGTTTGTTCAAGTTGATAAATTCATATATCCTGTGGATTTTATTGTCTTGGATACTGAACCTATGGTTGATAGTTGCAAGTCAATTCCTGTTATTTTAAGCCGTCCATTTTTAGCAACATCTAATGCTTTGATAAATTGCAGAAATGGAGTGGTGAAGCTAACATTTGGAAACATGACACTAGAGCTTAATGTTTTTAACATGTGCAAGCAACCACAGGAAGTCCTTGATGAAAAAGAGGAAGTTGAAGGAATTGAAGCCATTATAGATGATCATCTTCAAACAAAGAGTTCTTCTGACCTATTAGAAATTTGTTTAGTCAATTCATTGGATTTAGGCATGCAATTAGAAGATGATATCTCTAAAATATGTTCTTTGCTTGATTGTACACAGGCAATGGAGTACAAGGGATGGAAACCAAGATTTGAAGAGCTAAAACCCATGAATGATAATGCACATGAAGAAGTACCCACACTGGAACTAAAGCCATTACCTGCTGGGTTGAAGTACATATTTTTGGGAGAAAAGCAAAACTTTCCAGTGGTAATTTCCTCGTCTCTTACTGAAGAACAAGAAGGTATGTTAACAGAAGTACTTAAAAGGTATAAAAATGCAATTGGATGGACATTAAAGGACATAAAATGCATTAATCCATTGATTTGTACACATGGAATACATTTAGAGGATAATGCTAAAACTTCTCAACAACCTCAAAGAAGATTAAATCCACACATGAAAGAGGTAGTTAGAGCTGAAGTCCTTAAATTGCTTGATGTTGGAATTATCTATCCTATCTCTGATAGTCAATAGGTAAGTCCTACACAAGTTGTGCCTAAGAAATCTGGAATAATAGTGGTTGAAAATGATAAGGGAGAATTAATACCTATGCGAGTCTCATCTAGTTGGCGTATGTGTATTGATTTTAGAAAATTAAATGCTGCTACTAGGAAAGATCATTTTCCCTTGCCATTTCTTGATCAAATTCTGGAAAGGATAGCAGGACATCCATATTATTGTTTTCTTGATGGTTTTTTGGGTTATAATCAAATACCAATTGCATTGGAAGATCAAGAAAAGACCACTTTTACATGTCCTTTTGGTACTTTTGCATATAGAAGAATGCCTTTTGGCCTTTGTAATGCTCCGACAACATTTCAAAGATGCATGTTAAGCATTTTTAGTGACATGATTGAGCATTATTTAGAGGTTTTCATGGATGATTTGACAGTTTTTGAAAATTCTTTTGAAAATTGTCTTGATAATTTGGAAAAAGTTCTTAAAAGATGCGAAGAAAAAGGATTTGTGCTAAACTGGGAAAAATGTCATTACATGGTTACCTCAGGAATAGTGTTAGGTCATGTGATTTCTTCTAAAGGAATTGAAGTTGATAAGGCCAAAGTTGAATTAATTGCTCATTTGCCTTCCCCAAAAACAGTCAGAGAAGTTCGTTCCTTTTTAGGACATGTGGGATTTTACAGAAGATTCATTAAGGACTTTAGTGCCATATCTAGACCATTATGTAATCTTCTGTTGAAAGATGCACCATTTGATTGGACTCAAGAATGTCAAAAATCTTTTGAAAAATTAATTGGTCTTCTGACATCTGCTCCTATCATGCAATCTCCTGACTGGTCCTTGTCTTTTGAGTTAATGTGTGATGCTAGTGATTTTGCTGTGGGCGCTATTTTAGGCCAAAGAAAGGAAGGTAAGCCTTATGTGATTTGTTACGCAAGTAAAACTTTAAACAGTGTACAAATGAATTACACCACTACTGAAAAAGAACTACTTGTTGTATTTTTTACATTGGACAAATTTCGATCTTACTTAATTGGCTCTTCTATTGTGATTTTCACTGATCATTCTGTTGTTAGATATTTGATGTCTAAGCAGGATGCCAAACCAAGATTGATACGGTGGATCTTCTTGCTTCAAGAATTCAACATCACAATAAAAGATAAGAAAGGAGCCGAAAATGTTGTCGCTGATCATTTGTCCAGACTTACAATAGGCTCACCTTTTGATAGCACACCTATCAATGATTCTTTTCTTGATGAATTTTTATTTTCTGTCAATTCCATGCCTTGGTTTGCTAACATAGTCAACTTTCTTGTAACAGGAAAGATGCCGCCTCAATGGACGTACCAAGATAGAAAGAAATTTTTGACAGAGGTGAAAATTTTTTATTGGGATGACCCATACTTGTTCAAATATTGTGCTGATCAAATCTTTCGGAGATGTGTGCCTGACAGTGAGGTAGGTAGTGTCATTAAATTTTGTCACTCGGATGCATGTGGAGGTCACTTCTCTTCAAAGAAAATAGCTACAAAAATCTTGCAGTGTGAATTTTATTGACCCACTTTATTTAAGGACTGCTATACTTTTTGCAAAAGTTGTGAAAATTGTCAAAAGTTGGGCTCAATTTCAAAAAGAAACATGATGCCTCTGAACCCCATCCTTGTCATTGAAATTTTTGATTGTTGGGGAATTGATTTCATGGGTCCATTTCCATCTTCATTTGGATTTGTGTATATTTTGGTTGCAGTTGATTATGTTTCAAAATGGATTGAGGCGATTCCATGCCGACACAATGATCATAAAACTGTTCTCAAATTTTTAAAAGAAAATATCTTGTGTCGATTTGGAATCCCTCGAGCTATCATAAGTGATAGGGGAACACATTTTTGCAATAAACCATTTGAATCTTTAATGAAGAAATATGGTATTACACACAAAATTACCACCCCTTATCACCCTCAGACAAGTGGACAAGTTGAATTGACAAATAGGGAGATTAAACAAATTTTGGAAAAAACGGTTAACCCAAATTATAAAGATTGGTCTTTAAGACTAAACGATGCACTTTGGGCTTACCGGACTGCTTTCAAAACATCTTTGGGCATGTCACCCTATCGGTTAGTCTATGGAAAACCTTGTCACTTGCCTGTAGAATTGGAACATAAAGCATTTTGGGCTATTAAAGCTTTCAATCTAAATCTTGATGATGCTTGCAAGATACGCAAATTGCAATTAAATGAACTTGAGGAATTGAGAAATGACGCATATGAGAACTCAAAGATTTATAAAGCCAGAACAAAAGCTTTTCATGACAAGACAATTTTGAGAAAATCTTTTGAAATTGGTCAAAAAGTTCTGCTTTATAATTCTCGTCTGCATCTATTCCCTGGAAAATTGAGATCTAGATGGAGTGGTCCTTTTGTTGTCAAACACGTGTATCCTCATGGAGCTATAGATATTGAGAATCCTAGGAATGGTAATGTGTTTAAAGTTAATGGACAAAGGCTCAAACCATTTCTGGAAAACCAAGTTAATGAGGTAGAATTCATCTCTCTTTTTGATCCTTGTTATGAATAGAATTCACTCTAATTTTGTTGCCTTGTTTTTGCAGTTCTTTGTGTTGCCGGTTAAGTGGCGAATACGGTACTCCGTGACTCTCAAGTCGATTTGTTTTTCAGTTTTCCAAAATAACTGAATCCTTCTTCTCCCTTAAAATGGATGCCATTCTTTCAAACCTGAGAAAATATTTTCCTTCTCTTCCTCAAAATGCTCTGAAAAAAATCTACAAAGTTCGATGTGAAAGATTGAGACTGTTAATGCACAAAGGTATGCCAGAAGATGTACGCTGGATAATTGAAGCAAAGGTCCGACTAGCAGGTGAGTCTTCAATTTCATTTGACTCATACATGCCAGGTCTTGGAAGAAGTTCGTATTCTAAAAGGAGAAGAGCAAAAAGGTTACAAGTCTGTTACAAATGTGGACGATGGAATTGTAACAAGCGATGTCGTACTTTGGGGATGGTTTCCGCAAATAGAGAAGATAAAATTTTCTTCATTAAGAATGGACTGAGTAAGGAGTCATTAGATAATATCTTATTGACTCTTGAGACGCATTCTTGTGGATTGGTGCATTGTGAAATTCTTAATTTGTGGAATCTCTTCAAGGATGAAGAAAAACACTACAGTCTTGGGAATCTGACTCTAAAAGACCCTGTTTGCCAATTTATAAGAAAATTGGATGGGAAGCTTATCCTCGACTCATAGAAGGCATTTAAGCCGTTACTGGACGTGAAACCAGAGGCAGATGTGAGCCATATTCACAACAATCTGTATATATCATCTTCTTCTTCTTCATGTAATCTTTTTAAAAAAAAGAGAAAAAAAATTCAAAAAAAAAAAAAAAGAAAAAAAATGTTTGAACAAGGGCGATCCGGAAGGAGTACCATGGCTTTAATTAGTTGTGGAGCCCCAGCCTTTGCCTGACCCGTCATTGACTTGGGTGGACCTTTGCACATTTTTGTTAAAGAAAAAAAAGTTCGTGAGTGTCTACTGCACTGGTGACACGCAGTATAAAGATATGCCACTACTGCACTCATGACGCGCATAAAGATAAAGATACGCCATGAAAAAGTGTACATACTGTGTATGTCATCATTTGCTATTATATTTCTTTTATCTTTGTATGATTTTGCTGTATTTTGGTTTTGGACAGACGATCCTTTGAGCAGGGTCCTTCAGGGGTTTCTAGACTTCTTTACCCTGATGGTTTTCTTGAAGTCAAAAAAAAAATCCTTTACCTTTGATCTTTGATCTTGATCCAGAATAGCTCAGATAGATTGGTCAGCAGGAGGCAGAGAGGGAAACAAGATGAAAAAGGAGCCAGATTTGACACTTCGTTTATAGCTTTTCTTTACTTTTGATTTTATTTATCGTACTTTGTTTTTGTTTAAATTTGTGTCAGATTTCTCCAACAGGTAATATCTTCTATCCTTTACTCATCTATATTTTAACATTAAGGACAATGTTGTGATCTAGTTGGGGGGAAGGATAGTTGACTACCAATTTTTTTTCTCTTTTCTTTTTTGGGAAGTATGATATGATTGTCATGGACTTATTAAACCAATGAATGATGGCAGAGTAAGGAGTAATTTTACTTCTGAGACGTATCTAAATTGGGAAGTATGTTTAGTGATATGACTGCCAGAAACCTACTCATAGTTAAACCAATTAGTGATGGCAGAGTAAGAAGTAAATTTTGGAAACAATTTATTACTCTTGAGACGCATCTTAGTTGGGGTAGTAATTAATTAGTATTGATTTGTGGAAGTAACAAAGTTTTGTCTTTTGATTTCCTTTGAAAGATTCAAGTGAATGCACTCTCACATCCTTGGAAGCATTTGAAATTCAGGAATCATAGCATGATTGAATAAATTATCTTCTTTCTTAAATTTCACATGCTTGGTTATGATGTTGAATTAGTGGATTAAGAATGATAGAAATATGCCTTGTGAGATTTTGAGCCTATTGATGAATGGATTGAATATCTATGTCATTCTCTTCTTTCTTGTGTGATTTTCACTCATGGAATTGTTACTCTAGAACTTGCTTTGATTCTTTTTGAGGCTACATTTTCACATGCATACATTAATATGATTGAGGCATTTTGAAATAGCTACTTTGACCAAATAGCCATCCTTGTATATTTTCCATTGTGTAACCCCTTTGAACTTGTTTGACCATTCCTTGTTTTTAGCTCATCTCATCCTTCAAAAAAAAATTAAAAAAAAAACATGTTTTTACCCAACCTTAGGGAATAAGAGAGCATTAACCTTGTTCTTGAATAAGTGTGGGGGTGTGTGTGCAAAATAATCCCCAAAAAAAAAATTTGAACACCGTTGCAATCAAAGGATTATCAGAATAAAGGTAGATGCTTGGAAACAACAGGAAGAAAAAGAGAATATTCAAGTCTAACAATGAATTCAATTCACCAATTTGGGATTGATCTTCAACAAAACATTAGTCAAATGTTGGTGATTGTCCTTTATAATAAATGTTCTCAAACATTTTCTCCACTCTAACTGTACCATAATGCTCTTTTATTCTCTTCGGTATTTGTCTTTTCATATCCATATTATCCCTTCTCCTTTACCATGACCCCATTACAACCTTGAATAAATTTCTCTTGATTTTTGTATGCATGTGTTTTGAGTAGCAGAGAAGTAGAAGATAAGCAAGCTTATGGTAGTGCAATTGTTCATGGGTTGAATAGAGTGAAATACTTACCTTTTAAACACTTGAGAGATTGAGAGTGAATTCTGTGAGGATTTATCATTCTTGATTCATTCTTTTCAACTGAAGTTTCCTTGCTTGTTGGTTTGAGATGTGAAGAAATGTTACCTCATTAATGCTTTGATCCCTTGAATTTCTTATTGCTCTTCTTGCTTCATCAAGTCTTTTAGAGTTTTTAACTTTTGAGTCTGTGTCATTTTTCTTTGTCTCCTAACTTTGGTCTTATGTGTTTTGCCTAGGAGTGCAAAAAGCTAAGTGTGGGAGAGTTTGATGATCACATATTTTATACATTAATAAACCCTCATTTTTAGTCATTTACACTCTCTATGTACTTAATTGATTAAGTCTAGTTATATTTTGTAAGTTTGGACTCAAATTAGACTTAATTGATTTTTTTTCAGCACTATTTTGGTCTTATGTTATTTCTGTATTTTGGCCATATCTTGAGTTCTAAATGTCTGATAATTATGAATTTTACCTTGTAGGAAAGATAAGAGAGAGCTCTACAACTTTGATGAAGAGCTCAAAGTCTCAATCAGACATCTAGTAGAGCTAATTGGGCTTGGAAGACAGAACACGAGTTTTGTGTCTGAAACTTGAACACTGTACAGTAATCAGAGCATAATTCGGGCTGAAAGAATTATCTTGGGCTGAAATTTGGACATTTGAAAGTTAAGACCCAGATCTAAAACTTTCATGTTGAACACAAAACTTGATTCGGGCTCCTTGATGGTGATATTGGGTCTGAAAGTCAAAACAGAGGTGCTGAAACTGGGCCTGAACAGTTTGTAGTAATTGGGTCATATCTTGGGCTGTAGGACGAATTTTTGGGTGATTCCAGAGCCATTGGAAAGCTTAGACAATTTCCTAGAACTTTCATGAAGATCACTTGGCTCGAAAATGACGAAATCAATGACTTAAGCAATGAATGATTTCAGAGACAAGAAATCTCAATGATTTTTCACTCTTATCCTCACCATTTGGCATTCTCCACTCATTCATCCACTCATCCCACCTACCCCTAATCAGCCCCTTTGTCATTTTGTATCCCTAATCCTCTATAAAAGGCACCATTGGCTGACCATTTGGAGCACTTGGTATTAGGCTTAGTTTGTACAAGTTAAAATTATGCTTGTTTATTATTTTCCTTTGTCGTAATTTTCTCTTGTTCTAAATTGAAGTCATGTTCATCTTTCTCTTCTTCTCTCTTCTTTCTTCTTATCCATGAGTAACTAAATCTTCATCTTGCTTGGGTGAAAGAGTGAAGCTCTTGGTAATGAAATAAGGTTAGATTATTTTATTTCTTGTGCTTAAATGATATATTATTAAATGAACATTATATGTATTGTATTTTGTTTCCAATCAATTTAGAAACCTTCTTTGTTAATGGAGATCTTGATTTATTATAGACAATAGGATTGGCACAGTGAATGCTTGAACTCATTTACAAATGTTGGTAGATAATTAAAGGAATCATAATATGATTACATATATAATTAAACTTTGAATGTTATATTTTCCGATTGGAACCTCCGTTGTGAGTGGATTTCAATTGAGTTAAAAAGAGAAATAATCTTACCTTTAATTTATTACCAAGAGTGGATCTCCTAACCCAAGCAAGCCCTTAAATTCATTTGTGAACTTGTTTTATTACTTTTGGTGTTGTGACAAATCCTCTTCTTACCTCAATTAATTTTTCTTCATCAATTCCCTGTGGATCGACCTCAGACTCCCGAGAAATTTACTACTTGAGACAACCTGCACTTGGGTTTGCATCCTTAAATCCCGCAGTCACGGGGATTGGAAGTTGAGGTTCAGGATTTGATGGAAGAGAATCAGTCTTGGAATATAAGATTTCGTAATTTTGGAACCTGGTATTTCTTCTTAGGGATATTAGGAAAGTGATTGATTTCAATGGGAAACATAATTACAATCACCAGGAAATCAGCAGAAGCAGTGAACGTGTGGAGGTAGTGCTTGTAATAGTAAACCCATTTGGACCGTGATGTGTTTACTGTTTTGTAAGTGAAGTGGAAAGGGGCACTTAATGAAGGATTGTATGTTCAAGGAAATAATTTGTTTTAAGTGCGGAAAGTTTGGACACATTTCTAGAGATTGTGTTCATTGAAAATAGAGTTTTCTATTAGTAAAATCTCGAATAGTAGGGAAAGCTGTTACTCTGAATGGAACGGGAGTGTTCTGAGCTGAAGACCTAAACAAGGGAGACTATGCTACAGAAGGTGATTCTTTAACCTATTCTTTATGACATATGATTGAGTAGATCAATTATATGTTGGTGTTATCTATGTTTTCGCGATCTTCTGACTTGTTTAATTCTGTTTCTATTCTTAGCCTATTGAGCTACTCAAGTTATTCAAATTATTGTTATAGATCAAATTTTTGTGTTAGTTTGATCTGTTTCATAAATAGATATGATCTTTGAAATGGATTGGTCATTTTCCAACCATATCCTATGAGATTGTCTCAATAAAATGTTAGTATTCCAGAAAATTCGTTCTTAAAATTGGGCAATATCAAATTCTTTGTTGGATATGTCCGGTAACATATCAGATAGTTTTGCTATCTTTTATAATGTTCTTTCATATATTGAATTTGCAAGAAAGGATATTCCTATTTAAATCCATGTCATAGTATCTGATACGGTGCCGTTGAAAGAGGACGCGATGTGTGAGACACTTTCTGTTAAGAGCAAAGGCAGGAGAATGAAGCGATACGAGGACAAGGAAATTTCAAGTGACACTGTTTGGAGTGGCGAATACTTTCGCGATATCCATGGATTAGGCGAGTAGAATTTTTCATTCTTATCTAGACAGAGTTGTCATTATCTTTGTTAACGACATTCTAATCTATTCTCGAAATCATGAAGAACATGCTGAACATCTCAGTGTGATTTTCCAAATTCTAAAGGAGAAGCAGTTATATCCTAAGTTGTCGAGATGTGAATTCTGAATGGATGAAGTTCAGTTTTGGGTTTAGTAATTCTAAGGAAGGGATTGCGGTGGATTTTTCAAAGGTTGAAAATGTGTTTGATTACTTCTCTGGTATTAGTTCTGTCTAATCCTAGTAAACCATTGGAGGTGTACTGTGATGCGTTACAATTGGAGTTTAAGATGTGTGCTTATGTAGAATAGAAAAGTTGTAGCATATGTTTCAAGGAAATTGAAGTTACATGAGAAAAACTATTCTACGCATGAATGGAGGTTGGTAGCCGCTGTGTTGGTATTATAAGTATAGAGACATTTTCTTTGTGGAGTAACATTCAGCATCTTCAGTAATTATAGGAGTCTGAGATATCAGTTTGATCAGGAGAAGTTGAACGTGAGGCAAATAGTTTTCGTTGGTCGAAGAGAATGATGTAAGCAGAGATGCAACATGGGAACTGGAAGAAAAAATAAAAGAGCATTGTCTATATTTATTCTGAGGGTGTGAAATCAGGTTTATCAAGTTTCGAGGACGAAACTTCTTTTTAGAGGGGGAGTATTGTAACACCCCGAAAATGCGTATTTTATTTATTTCGAGCGATTCTAAATTATTTTGAGTAATCCGATTCGACTTCTGTGGATTTTATAATTTTTATAATTTTTAATAATTTTTGAGAGTTTTTACATTTTTTTATTATTTTAATATTATTTTGAAGCTGTATACGAGCCCTCGTATTTTATTTCTTTTTGAAAATCCTTAATGATTTTTAACAATCTGACTTGATTTTTATACGTTTTCTAATATTTGTGATTTTTGTGGATAATTATGAAATTTTTATATTTCTCTGATTGTTTTTTGTTTTTGGGCTCAGGTGGCCTTACGTGGGCCCAGGTGGGTCCCGCAAAGTGAAAATTTTTCTACGCATAGAAAAATTTGTACTGTTGAGACGGAGACAAGGGATCTTACTAAACCTGAATCCGGAAACAATTTTTAAAATATTCTTTTACTGTGTTTGTATTATATTTAATTATCGGGTGATAAAAATACAGTAAAAATATTATTAGGAGGGTAATAGCAGATAGAAAAATAAATATAATACTGCTTAAGTCAATATTGGTGGTTTAGATATCCACCATTGATTTAATCAACAGTGGAGACTTGATCTTGATTTAATCAACGATTGAGAAACAATCTTAATGAAGAAGCATTGGATGATCACTATTGATTTAATCAATGGTGGAGATTTAATCTAGACAAGCTTAATAAGGAAGGCTTTGATATCAACCGTCGATTTAATCAACGGTGTAGATTTGATCTTATAAAGTGATAAGGATCATTTATAACCATTGGATGAAAATTTAAATCAACGGTGGAGATTTAGTCTTAAAAAGTGACAAAGACCATTTATGACCCTTGGATGTAAAGTTTGAAGGAGTAATCTTGATCCTTCATTTTGGAGACACATCTAAGGGTTAGGAATGCTTCAAATAATGATGGCTAGGAGATTTGTCACACTTGAAGAGTGCATGGAGGGGGGGGGGACGGTTTTGGAGGCTTAAGACAATAGTCAAGTTTCAAGACACCAATTATATCTCAATCTTGGTCATTATTGCATGTTTTCAAGAAAACTAACTTAGCAAAAATTTCTCTCCATTCTCTCCATACATGTTTCGGCCAAGCACTCCTATACCATCTTCCATCACTTAAAAATTTTATACAACCATACTTCTTGAATCCTTACTTCAATTCAAGAACCTTTGTAGTTTACACCAAGTTCTAAATCTTCCATCTTCAAGGAGTTTTTCCAAAGGCAAGTTCTAAGGTTTTTGAGGTGAAGTGTAAGGAAACTTCATTTCTTCTCTTCTTTTTCATGTTTTAAACCATGTTTGATCCATGGTTCCCCTAGTTCAAGCTTAATATACTAATTTCTTTGTGTTTGTTTTGTGTTTAAGAAACTTTTGTTGGTGGAGATCTTGATCAAAGTGCAAAACAATGAGCTTTTTGTGATTCTTCAAGAGGTAAGAGGGAGATTCATCTCACCAACCAAGTATGGTGGTGAGAGATGGTTGTGTATTTGATGGATGGTGAATCCATGTGAGGATTCATATCCATGGTCATGTAATAATTTGTGGGTGTTTATGTGCTTTGATTATTTGCCTATGCTTGGTATGATTTGCATGATTTATTGCTTTGATTATGGCATGCTTGTGATATATATTTGAATATGTATATGTATGCCATGATTTGATGATGAAAAGGAAATTGATTTTTGGTTCCAAAGACCAAGAGGAATTTCGGCCAAGACACCTCAAAATAGGTGTTCATAAATTAATATTTTCGTGAATGATGAAATTGGATGATTAGAAAAGCAAGGAAAATAAACAAAGGGTTTGTTTTTCAAGAAGTAGTGTTCACGGTTTTGAGAAGGATTTTTATTGATTTATTTTGTGTAAAAAGTTTCTAAGCATTTTACTAAACATGAGTTTTAAATGAAAATGGCAATGTTGATTTTAAGGATTTGCAAAGAAAGTGAAAATGAAAAATGAACAAATGATTTGATTTTAAAGACCATGAGTCTCACGGTTTTGTTAAGGAAATTTTAATGGTTTTGTTTGTGTAAAACCATATCAATTTAGAAAGAGAAATATTTGATGGCCATTAGAACCAAGTACCACAATTTTGAAAGCTTGTGAATGCCTTGGTGTTATGAAACAAAGTGATTTCAAAGTGGAAACAAAGTGTTTTGAACAAAGTGTTTTAGTACAAGGATTAAATATAATGGAAAAAAGGTGTTTTGTTACTTGAAAGATGGAATTTCATTTATGAAAGACAAAAAGAGGTTGAGAGTGTTTGAATCTCAATTTATTTTGAAAAAAATTGATTTTTAGAATTGATTTGAGAAAATTAGAGAATATAATAGTGATTTGATATTTTTTTTAATGTATAACTCATCCTTTGGGTTTTGAAGTGTAATAAGAAATTTTAAAGATTTGAAAACATTGAGTTACATCAATGGAAATGGTGAAAATGTGGAAAATAATGTGAAAAGTCATATTATTTTGAGAAAAGAATTTCTTAAAGGAGAAATGTGAAAAATGATGTTGGAAATTATATGGATTTGTTTGAGAGTCCAAAATAATGTTTGGAATATTGAAGAATATTTTACACGATTGTAAAATGGTGAAAAATGTTTTACGTATCTTAAAAACGTGATTTTTAAGCTACGCGATTTGAAAAATGTCAAAATATTTATACGTGATTTGGAAATCATTTAAATATTTTAAAAATGATGGAAACTGGTTGACGCAACTTAAAATAATGATTTTTAAGTTACACGATTGTGAAAATGGTGAAAAATCGCTACGCGATTTGAGTAACGTGTAAATATTTTTACGTGATTGAGAAAATGTTGAAAAATCAATACGTAATTTGAAAATGCAATAGAAGTGTTGCGGAATTGTGAAAACGTAACGAAAATATTGGGCAATTGTGAAAACATGACGAAAATGTTTTGTGACTATAAAAACGCGATAATATGATTTCGTTGTTAAAAATACAGTATGACTACTGTTGGGCCAGTGTGTGGACCCTGATCATGAGATTATGAAATTTGAACTGAGAATGGGTCAGTGTGTGGACCCTGAATATGAAATTGTGAATTTGAACTGAGAATGGTGCATTTTACATGCATGAATTAGTGTATGAACACTATATGAGAAAATATTGAATTTTGCCTATAATTGGCATTGGTGCATTGAACATGCATTGAAAAGGTCCGAGGGACTGTATGAGGCTATTTGCCTAGGAGAGACGTACACCTCTTGAGTGGGTACGATATGCGTAGTGTAAGTCACTTGTTGACCTTGGGGGCATCAGGGTGCGGGTTGCTTACATGGTTGGTTGGTAGCTCTTCTTCTCGTAAGTTAGACCGATGCAACGCACTGATGATCCTGACCGAGACACTATTCTTAATCGAGATCTCATAAAGATTGTCGAGTATATGCTAGATGTGCAAATACAAATGAGAATTATAGCACGTGGTCTGAGGCATTTTGGTACTGACAGATCTTTCGGATCAACTTCTCCGAACTGAGTATTAGCTCCATGGAGTAGGAACATTGAGTCTATGTGCGCATGCATAACATATGTATTATTATTGAGCATTGGTTATGATAATTGAACTGTTGAGATACTTGGATGATGATGATGATAATTGGATAATGATGAGGGCATCATCATAAATATTGAATGATATTTGAACTGATAAATGATTTGATGATGATAATTGATTAATGTTGATGGTATGATATATTTGTATAATATGTTGTTATGATATCTCTATGCTACCATGTTGGTATTAGCGTAGGTGATCTCATCTCTTTGTTATATTGTTTGGTTGGGCTTGTGTTATAAAAAAATTATATAATAAATGGAACGAGTTATCTTAGATATAACGGGTGATAAATACTCTAAGATTGGTGACAACATTGGGGAGTAGCCATTCAGGATTCGATAGTGTGCAGTGTGAATGAGGAACAGATGTCTGATGCATCAAGATGGATACAAGAAGGAATAAGTATGTTAAGTTTTACCATTAGTGTTGTACTGTGCTATTAAGTAGGACCCGTGATGGGGTTTGCTACTGTTAAAAATGTTACAATACCAAATGGCATCACTAGATATTCATAATGCCCATATCTCGTCCGAAATGCAGTTTTGGGAATATCATCCACCTTCACACGAATCTGGTGATACCCAGATCGTAAATCAATCTTGGAAAATATTGCGGCTCCTCGAAATTGATCCATCAGATTATTAATCCTTGGAAGTGGATATTTATTCTTAATCGTAATCTTGTTCAATTGTCAGTAGTGTACATATAGACGAGATGTTCCATCCTTCTTTTTAACCAACAATACAGGAGCTCCCTATGGTGACACACTAGGTCTCAAATTGTTTTTCCAACAAATCCTCCAGTTGTTTCTTAAGCTCTGCCAATTCTACTGACGACATCCGATATGGCCCAATAGATATAGGTTCAGCTCCAAGTACTAGATCAATAGTAAACTCAATTTCTCTTTCTGGCGGTAGTCCAGGTATATCTTCAAGAAATACCTCAGGAAATTCATTGACCACGAAAATATCTTTCAAGGCATCTTCACACTGAACCTCCAAAGAAGACAACAATAGATACCCATGATCTCCTTCCTTTAGACAAGCTTCTACTTGAGTAGCCATTAGGAATCTAGGATCCTTAGCCTCAAGAAATACTAGTGCCTTATTCGAACAATCAATTAAGATATGGTTAGAAGATAACTAATCCATTCCTAAGATTACGTTAATTTTGGAAAGAGGCAAACATATCAAATCCACATGAAAGATTCTATCCCTAACACATACAGGGCAATTCAAACATACTTTTGTAGTTATCACAGGCTTATCAGTAGGAGTAGCAACACTCAAATCATATGGCAATGTAGTCACAGTCAATCCAAACGTTCCACACAATCACATGAAATGAAAGAATGTGTTGCTCCTAAATCATAGAGTACGATTAAAGGATTACCTTCAATAGCACACTCCTCCATGATTAAGTCCTCAGATTTCGTAGCTTCTTCCCTGCTCATAGTATACACTCGACCACCCGCCTGTGGCCTTGCAGTATGAACATTCCCCACAGAAGGTTCCCTCTTTATCTGATCACAATCCCTGGATAAATGTCTAGGTTTCCCACATCTATAACAAATAATTCCTTTATGCTGACAATCCTTGGTCAGATAATCCTTCCCACACTTGAAACATTTATACGCAGGAGTTCCAGCTTGACTTACCTTACCGCCACCAGAACTTCCTCCCACAAATTGCTGCCAGTTTTGATTTCCTGCTGGTTTGGTATACGGCTTCTACTGAAAATGATTTCCTCCACTGTTCTTTCCTCTTTGGAATCTTGTAAGTCCAAAGTTCTTATTTCTGGCCGCCCGTTGAAGATCAATCTCCTCAACCTTACGACACTTATCCAATAATTCTGGAAACTGTTCAATTCCCAGGGTTGCTACAGCTCGCTTAATGTCAAGCTTCAATCCTTCCTCAAATTTTTTACACTTCCAATCTTCATCTAGGTGCACCTGGAAATACCTTGAAAACTTTGACAAGCTTTTGAACTTTGCCGCATACTCACTTACATACATCACTCCTTGCCTCAGACTAACAAACTTCGTCTCATTAGCATGACACACATTTGCTGGAAAATACTTTGCCAAAAACTTCTGCCTAAAGAGCTGCCATGTCACAACTCTTCCTTCAGCTTCTAACAATCTTTGGGCTCTTGCCCACCAGTTTTCACCATCTACGACTAACATAAAAGTCATAAAAGTCAGCTTGCGTTCATTAGTACAACCCATACCTTCAAATATTTTCTCCAATTCCCTGATCCACAGATCAGCTTTGTCTGGGTCAAACTCTCCATGAAACTTTGGTGGATTGTTCTTACGGAATTCAGACAAACTGTGAGCATCCTCAGTTGCTCTTTGATTTTGCTGTGCAACGACATCAGCCATCCATTGCATTGCTGCTACAGCTGCAACCATGTTCTGGTTGTCATTACCAGCATTTTCCATTCCTGTTCTAGTATTGACACGTCCTTGTCCTCATCCAACCATTACTTTTCTCTACTCAAACTGGACAACACAAGAAAGTAAGGTCAATCTTCAAACAATATTGTTTCTTTTCAGAAAACAATTACAGAGAATCACATAACACAAACAAGATAGATCTAACCACAAACCCAAAGGACTCTAACTTGGGCTCTGATACCAACTAATGTAACACCCACCGTAGGGTGCCACATTTATGTTACTTAATTACTAAATTACCCCCAAGTTCATATATTGTGATGTTATAATAAAAATACGAGTTATAAAATTTCTTAATAACAATAAGATAAACTTAGTGGAAAATAAAATATTATACATCATCACACATAATTTACATCATTATACATTACAGAAGTACTGTCAACATTATTTATATACAAACCAGGTTCTCAAAAGTATTTAAATAGTATTTAAACAACAGACTTGCCCAAGTATAAACTAAATAGTAGAACCCTCAGACGGGTCCTCCTTAGATTCCTCCGCAGGTAGGAATCCATTCTGACTCGAAGTCCTACGGACAAGTGTCCACGCAGACGACACGATACTTATCTCACTAGGCGTATGGTAGTAGGCTCCCCAGTACTGCCTAATGGATAGTAGAAACTCTAACTGTACATAAATATTGACACTAAAATTGGGGTTCCGTTGATAAAGCCTACTGTAGGTAATGTTCAGGTCCCCTATATAAAATATACACAGTTGATCCAAATGAACATGCCACGCCTCCGGACCTTCGCGAAACTGTAACGTCACGTATCCTAGAAAGCTGGGCATTTCCATCTTCTCAAAACTCTGTTTCCTCTGGAGTCTGCTCTTCTTCACCCTCTTGATCAATCCTTTGCTCAGTGTCTTTACAAATATAATTACAATACAAATGGACATACAAAGAGGTGAGATCACCTACGCCAATACCAACATGGTAGCACAGAGATAACACAACCAGCATACCATACAAGATATATTGTACCATAATTACAATCATACCATCAACATTATTTATCATAATAGATACAATAAATAATAATTATCATCATGCCATTAACATTATTATCATCATCATCATCCAAGTATTTCTCAACAGAACAATTGTCATAGCCAATATTCCTCAATTAATATGTCATACAGATATAAATGCTCAGATTTATACATGCACACTTAGACTCAATTTCCTACTCCATGGAGCTAATACTCAGTTCAGAGAAATTGATCTGAAAGATTTGTTTGTACCAACATGCCTCAGACCACGTGCCACATTTCTCATATGTATTTGCACATCTAACATATGCACAACAGTCTTTACTTGATCTCGATTAAGAATAGTGTCTCGGTCAGGATCATCGATGCGTTGCATCGGTCTAACTTATGGGAAGAAGGGCTACCAACCGTCCATGTAAGCAACTCGCACCCTGATGCCCCCAAGGTCAACAAGTGACTTACACTACGTATATCGCACCCACTCAGGAGGTGTACGTCTCTCCTAGGCAAATAGCCTCATACAGTCCATCGGACCTTTCCAATGTATGTTCAATGCACCAATGTCAATCATAGGCCAAATTCATATACAGTGTCCATACACCAGTTCATGCATATAAAATGCACCAATGCCAACACAGGCAAAATTCATCATTTTTTTTCATATTTATTTAGTCGCGAAATCATATTATCACATTTTCATAGTCGCGAAATACTTTTATCACGTTTTTCACAATCGCGCAACATTTCTGTTATGTTTTCATAATTTTGCAACATTTCTGTTGCGCTTTCAAATCACATATAGATTTTTCATCATTTTTATTAATCACGTAAAAATATTCCATCATTTTTCAATCACGTAGTGATTTTTCAACAATATCTCAATCATGTAAAAATATTTAAACGCTTTCTAAATCGCGTAGAAATATTTTAACATTTTTCAAATCGCATAGCTTAAAAATCACGTTTTTAAGTTACGTAAATCATTTTTTACCGTTTTTCAACTTTGTAAAATATTTCTCAATGTTCAAAAATTTCATTTCAACTTTTCTCAAAATAATATGACTTCTAATATTATTTTTCACATTTTCTTACTCAAGAAAATCCTTTTCGCAATATATTTCATAATTCCACCATTTCATTAAATCAATGTTTCTAACTTTAAAATTTACTAACACTTTCCAAAACCCAAAGGATGAGTTGCACATTAGAAAATTCCAAGTCACCAACATATTCTTTATAATTCCAAATTAATTCTAAAAATCAATCATCTTTAAAATAAATTGAGGTTCAAACACTTTCAACCTCTCTTTTCCATTTACATACGAAAATTCTATTTTTCAGGTGATAAAACACTCTGATTCCTTTTCCAAATTCCTTGTATTAAATTAAGTTATATTTCCACTTGGAAAATCACTTTGTTTTCATCAAAATTAAGGCATTACAAGCCTTCAAAACCGTGGACATGGCCATTGAAACCATTTTTATATTTTTCCTTCTAAATCAACTAAGTTCATTCTTAATTTTACACAAACAAAACCATTAAAATTCCTTCACAAAACCGTGACACTTTATTCTTTGGAAACAAACCCTTTGTTTATTTTTCTTGCTTCTCTAAACATCTAATTTTATCATTTATGAAAATATTAATTTATGAACACCTATTTTGAGGTGTCTTGGCCGAAATTCACCATGGTCTTTGGAACCAAAAAAAAAATAATTTCTTCACTTCATAATTTCTTTAAACAAATCAATTTCCTTGTTCTTGAAAAATTTCAACATGAAACCCTAATTTTTGGGTGTCAAAACCATAGCCTCCCCTTGGCCATTGGAGCCAAAATTCCTTGTTCCATCATACATCCATCATAATATATTTAACATATCTTCATCATGCATATCATAAGCATACCATATTCTCATCATGCACATTATAAGCATACCCTATAAGAAATAAAATCATTCAAAGCATATCAAACATAGGTAAATAATCAAAGCACATAAACACACATAAATTATTACATGACCATGGATATGAATCCTCACATGGATTCATCATCCACCAAATACAAAACACATCTCTTACCACCATACTTGGTTGGTGAGATGGATCTCCCTCTTATCTCTTGAAGAACCTCAAAAAGCTCCTTGCTTTGCACTTTGATCAAGATCTCCACCAACAAAAGTTTCTTAAACATAAAACAAACACAAAGAAATTAGTATATTAAGCTTGAATAAGAGGAACCATGAATCAAACATGGTTTAGAACATGAAAAAGAAGAGAAGAAATGAAGTTTCCTTACACTTCACCTCAAAAACCTTAGAACTTACTTTTGGAAAAACTCCTTGAAAATGAAAGATTTAGAGCTTGGTGTAAACAACAAAGGTTCTTGGATTGATGTAAGGATTCAAGAAGTATGTTTGTATAAAATTTTTAAGTGATGGAAGGTGGTGTAGGGATGCTTGGCCGTGAGCTTAGAAGAGAAGAGAGATGGAGAGAAAATTTGATAACTTAGTTTCTTGAAAATATGCAATAATGACCAAGGTGGTCAATAATGGTCTTCAAACTTGCTTTAGCTCCACATTCACTCACCAAAATTGTCCCCCCCTCCATGCACTCTTCAAAGTGTGACCAATCTCCCTAGCCATTATTTGAAGCATTCCTAACCATTGATTAGTTCAATGGTTAGGATTAAAATAGATTCTAGGTTTAGCCTTAGATAGAAGACTTAATCTAGGCCATTGGATCTTTCCTCCTTGAAATCC
The DNA here is from genome assembly GCA_029884605.1 of Ormosia emarginata. Classification (NCBI taxonomy): domain Eukaryota; kingdom Viridiplantae; phylum Streptophyta; class Magnoliopsida; order Fabales; family Fabaceae; genus Ormosia; species Ormosia emarginata. The sequence goes on from JAQQTP010000023.1 coordinate 1,187,450, forward strand.
TAGCCATTAGATGTGTCTCCAAAATGAAGGGTCAAGATCACTCCTTCAAACTTTACATCCAATGGTCATAAATGGTCTTTGTCACTTTTTAAGACCAAATCTCCACCCTTGATTAAATCAATGGTGGATCTCCAACACTTTTTAAGACTAAATCTCCACCCTTGATTAAATCAATGGTGGATCTCCAAACCACCAAGGTTGACTAATTAGTATAATATTTATTTTTATCTGCTATTACCCTACAAATAATATTTTTACTGTATTTTTATCATCCAATAATTAAATACAGTACCAAACACAGTAAAAGAAAATTTTAAAAACTGTTTACGGATTCAGGTTTAGTAAGATCCCCCTTCTCTGTCTAAACAGTATAATTTTTTTTAGCCGTAGAAAAATTTTCATTTTTCGGGACCCACGTAAGGCTACCTGAGCCCACAGACAGTCCAAAAATAATCAGAAAAATATAAAAATTTCATAATCACCCACAAAATCACAAAAATTAGAAAATTCATGAATATCAAATTAGATTATGTAAAATAATTAAGACTTAACAGTAATAATTAAATTACGTAAAATTTTCTCTGGCCCGAAAATTATTATTTTCCTGACACGAAGTAAATCACACCAAACGATCAAATGTACTGACAAAATATTCAAAATAATTTTACAGTACACAGAAATCACTAAACAGTAGAATTCTGTTAATAGTCAAAATTACTGTCTATTAGATAGAAAGTTTTAGGGTGTTACATCTCTCAATAGGGAGGATAGTCCTAAAACCCTTGAAGAGAGAGAACGCATGAATAGAATACCATATGCAAGTGCAATGGAAGCTATCATGTATACCATGACTTGTACGCGTCCTGATACTGCTTATCCATTGGGTGTAACAAGCCGATATCAACCAAACCCTAGTGAGGAAATTGGAAAGTGGTTAAAAACATTCTGAAGTACTTAAGAAGAACTAAAGATCAATTCCTCATTTATGGAGATTTGAAACTAAAACTAAAAGGTTATGCATATGCAAGTTTTGCATCAGATAACGATGATAACAAATCCATTTCTAGTTATGTTTTCACTTTAAATGGGGATGCAGTGAGTTGGAAAAGTTCTAAACAAGCTACAGTAGCTGACTCAACAACTAAAGCAAAATATTTAGCAGCAAATGAGATTGCTAAAGAAGCAGTTTGGATGAAAAAGTTTATATATGAACTTGGTGTGGTTCCTTCAATAGAAGAACCAGTTCCATTGTTGTGTGACAATAATGGAGCCATTGCTCAAGCAAATGAACCAAGATCGCATCAAACGTCTAAACATATTTTGCAGAAGTATCACTTAATTAGATAAATCATTGAACGTGGAGATGTTAAGATTCAAAAGGTTGATGGAAAAGAACATGCAGTAGACCCATTCACCAAAGCACTTGGTGTAAAGGAGTTTGACAAGCACAAGTGGGAATTAGGAATGAAATACATGAGAGATTGACTCTAGTGTAAGTGGGAGATTGTTAAGAAAAATTAACATGTCCTAGATCCAATTTATTGTGTAATTTTTTGGAATACATTGTAATCATTTTATTAAATAACATGACATTTAATTTATTTTGTCATTTAATTATTTAATTAATGTGACAAGATCCTTGATTAAATTTAGACACTTGTTATCATGATAGAGATCATGATAATGAGAGGTGAGTGTTTATTTATAATTTAATCTAAAGTGTTCTTGATTGTAGAATTATTAAAAATAAGACATTAGTAATCCAGATAGATCAATATATGTGTGATTGTCTCTATTGGATAGAGATTGATAAATTTTATTTATTAATTCACATATATAGATGATGCTTATAGAGATATGATCATTGAACTGACTCAACTGAAAATTTCTAATGGTTTATATTACTGTTAAACTCTCAATAGGATATTCTCATGAAGAACATGATGTGAACTTTTCCTTTGACCTGAGATTATCATAGTAATTAACAAGTTATTTGTTATACTTTGATTCCAAACACCTAATGCCCTAGAGCGCTAGTTGAATGGATAATGGGTATGACTAAATACTTGTAGAATTAATGATATATCAAGAAGGAATCCATCAACTCTTGGTAATGAGTTTGAACTCTATGATTATACCAATAAAATTAAGACCTTGGCCAGGGCAATTGAATAAATGAAGAAATGAGTTTCTTAAGTCATTCACTAGTTGGTTATAAAACATAAAGGTTTACCTATTAGAGTTTGACAATTATACCATACTCTAGGGTTAACTTAGAGCTAGAACAATGGAAGGAAATATTGCATTATTCTTTTAAAGGTTCTTGAAGTGAAGAAAATGTTACTTCATGTTATCCGGTCGTTAAGGAGTGTTGCTAGACACCAACCTTGATTAGTAATTTTGTTCAACGAATTTACTATCGGCTTAGTATTGGACCTATGGGGTCACACACTAACGAGTGTTCCAATCTTTACTAAAGGATTATTTAATTTATTATTTGATAATTAAATTAGAGAATTTAATTTAATCAAATAAATAAATATATATTATTTGCTAATGAGAACCTATGGGGTCACACACTAACGAGTGTTCCAAATGGAATATTATTATATTCTTTGCTAGCACTTAGAATACAATTAATATATGACAATTATTTGAAGAAATTCTATTTGGAATAGAAAAATCAAAAGTTTCCAAACGTTGTAATAACTAATGTTTTAAATCCTATTGGATAGGATTTATTGCTGCACGTTATTTTGATAGATAATATTTATTGTTGCACATTATCTTGATAGATAATATTTATTATTGTGCATTATCTTGATAGATAAGATTTATTGCTGCACGTTATTGTGAAATCCTATTAGATATGTACCAAAAGTCAAGAATGTTGTACAAGCAGCAACCAATGGTTAGTTAAATCCTATTAGATACGAATCTAATATGTTGCACATTGGACTTGATATGCTACACGTTAGAAAGGATATGTTGCACGTTATGTAAGATTTGACATGTTGCTTATTAAATAGGATTTGGTAATACTGCACATTATTTATTTTTGGAATAAATAAATAAAATTGTCTTTATGGCTATTTAAGGTGTGTAGCAAAGAAACTTCAATATATATACTGATATATCAAAATAGAAAACATATATTTTTTATGCTCTGATTTTTTATTTTCAGATTTTTGTATAAGTTCCATGTTTAACAGAAGTTGATAGCAAGACTTGGTCTTGGTGTGGATACACATAGAGTCTTTGTACAATCGAAGAATTTTTTTTAAAGTATTATGTACCTTCTACCAGGTATTTCGAACTTATCTTCATAATACTAGAATAAATTTGAACCCAAAAATAATTATTTTTGGATTGCCATTACGTTGTTCTGCTGCGTGTTTTGATTATTATGCAATCCTTCAATGATATGCATGACCACTTTTCTTATAATTTATGCAATCTACTTGTATTTATTTAATATTTATTTTGTCCCTCCAAAACTTGTTTTCTAGATTTGTACCCGCATACTAGTACATTAGATAGATGAGACAAGTCAATGTAGCTATTATATTAATGGTGACTGGAGATTGAAAAGTTCACAGCCCTTACTTCAACTTTTATATATAACTAAATATATACCTGCACGTTATGCATGTTGAAAAATGTTATAGTTTTTGAATAATTGTAAAAGTTTTTATTATGAAGAGTATAAAATCAATTATTATGATTATATCGAATAGAAGAATATATGGTCAAGTTTGATGGAGCAATGTATGTTGTTAACATCAATCTATGTAATGAAATGGAAATATTGATCATATTTAGGCCAAATTAATTGTGTGGTGATATATAAAATAAAATTATGTGTTGGACTGGCAAATTGCAATCTTCATAGTTGATGTTTATATTTGATAATATTCAAAAAGCTATGTTTTCATGGCATCTTTGTGCTTATCCTTGTTTGCCATTTTTATGGTAATTCCAATGGTGGGTTAGGAATATAAGCAATTATAAAATATATATACGTGCAACATATGTTATATCTTGTTTGTGTTTGGAAGAACAAAAATATGTAATATAAATGGTATTAGTTGAATATTTAGATTTGAATTTACTAAAAGTGTTTAATCTTGTAATTTTATGTTGTTCCTATTTGGGAAAAATAGCTTAATTTCAAAAGTTATTGTTTCTATATATGAGGTTGTGGTTTGTAATAGTAGAAATGACTCTAAGAAAATTCAAAAAAAATTCTAAAAGTCACAAAAAAAGAGGATACAACAATAACAAAACTTTTTTTTACTAAGTAAGATCGACTATATGAATCAAACGATATTATTATATTATATCATAAACCATATCTTTATAAATGCTATTTAAATCTAAGTGATTTTTAATGGTTTTACATATTGTTTGTCTTGATCTTCCTGTACCAATAACTATTAAGCTATCATCCACATGATCTAGTATTCTTGTTGGGGCTTCTAATTATCTTCTCTTCATATGGTCAAATCACCTAAGGTTCATTGCTACAATAAGTGCTACCCTTACTTTCTCTCTAATATATTCATTCATAACATATCTTGTCTTGTATGTCCAGTCATCCAACGCAACATACTTATCTTTGCAATACTGAACTTATGCTCTTGATGGCGTTTTATTGCCCAACATTCAATACCATACGACATTACAAGTTTTCTAGCTATGCGGTAAAATTTCTCTTTACACTTGAGAGACACTTTTCTATCACAAATAACATCTAAAACACTCTTCAATTCCATTCACCTCACTTGAATCCTATAGTTTACATCTTTCTTTATTTCTATCACACAAAAAAGAGGATAAATGAATAAGAAAAAACCTCTAGAATCACAAACCATAATCTTGTTTAGCAATATGAAATTTCAAAACTCAACAACTATGTCCAACAACATGGAATTCTAAAAGTAAATAGTATTGTCACACACACACACACACACACACACACACACACACACACATATATTAATGATTCTAAAAGTAAATAGTATTGTCACACACACACACACACACACACATATATATATATATATTAATGTATTATATATTACATATTTTTACACTAAGGGAAAATACATCATTTATATAACACAGTCCCTATCCCCATTTATAGAATGGAGATATACTTATATGTTTTTTTTGCATAGGGAAAAATTTTATCTTCACATTTACTTCATCACGGAGAAAAATCAGATATAGATACCTAAATGAATATTTTTTGTCATCTTTACTAACAATAATTATAATAATCATTATCGTCGTAGACAAAATAATTGAAAACATGATATTTGTTTAGAAGTAGTTAGTTGAGTTGAAGGATTCAATAAATGAAAACGAAGTGAGAAAGCGATAGTACATTTGTTTTTCGACATAATAGATACACACGGTATATCAATTATTTGTTAGAGTAAAAAAATTACATATATTAGAGAAGAAAAGAAATTCATATATGAAATATACTCCTCTTTATAACATTTTTCAAATTATATATATTTTTTATATTACGAAGCCAAATTAATTTTTAACAAAAGAAAACAAGATTAATCTTTAAAAAAAAGTTAAACAATTTATTTTAGCTTTCTCTCCCCTCTAAGGTATTTTCTCTTCTCTTTGTGGCACTTTGGTCCTTTCTTTTGGATGTTTCTCTAATAGTGAGTTGCGGCCCTTCGTTTTGTTTCTTACTTTTCTCACTTTTGCAGTTTCTTTTTAATAAATTTATCCAAATATTTTGGATTTGTGAAATTTTGAAAAATTCTAAAGAATTTGACTTTAAACTTTTCAAAATTAGCTTTGGTTAGATGAGTCACATGTCTTGTCCTTATAGAACAGTAAGACCATTTGCTCTATTGAGCATTAAGAGATGTAATACTCACTTCAAATGGTAGCATGTTATGTGTTGGTCTCTATGTAACACCCCAAGACTAATACTTCAAGTATATCTGAATTACACCTAGGCCTAGACATGTCATAGCTAAACTTGTATTTTTCCTTGGTAATTAATTATACCATTTTTATTTCTTACTGAAGTCTTGTGAGGGACAATTTTTTTTTTATTCCTTTATTGCCTTTGTGTCCTTTGAGTCCTTCTGATAGTACTCTAGGAATTTGAACTTTATCTACTTGGGTACCATAAAATCTTCATATAAAACTTCCAAGTACAAACATATACATGTAATACCCGATTATATATTTGATGTGTATAAGTATTACTAGCTTTAATAACTTATACAATCCATTACATCAGTATTAAATTACACATGTCTTGCCTTGATACACACACACACACACACACACACACACACACACATATATATATATATATATATACAATCCAATGCATAAATATAATACATGACAATGGTCAAAATGTATGTCATAATCTCTAGTTGCTTGATACAAAATAAATCAATTACTACTTATATCAAAAGTGCAGAATGATGCAGTGCTAGATCAGTATCAACATCTCTACACAGGGGGCAGATCTCATGCTGGAATTATCATGGAAAAAGATGATAATGGGATGAGAATTCTAGAAATTCTTAGTATTTATAACAATCATATGTCATCACAACAATTTTAGCTACTTCGGGGAACCAAATCATTTTTAAAATATTTCATATAATGGTGTCAAATACCAAACTGGTTCCTTTCTCTTCTCAAATGCAGAAATTCAATAGTTAATTATTGAATATCAACTTTATACATATGTACTCAAGGAGTACACAATTTCATAAAGCACATCAATCAATAAACCATAGATCTTTCCAAAATACAACAACATGTAGAACATTACACATTATCCATAAAATATTTACAAATATCTCAAATGCAAATATTCAACATCAAATCTATGATATATATATATATATATGGGACATATCTAGTGAGAGGAGTTTTTATTATGAGAGGATGAGATGAGTAAATCTTGACCATACAACTATACATGGATGGTCAAGATTAAAAGTTACTTAAAGATCATGTGACAACTTAAAAAAGTCACATGCATTTATGTTCTAATCTTGACCATTCATGTAAGATCTAATGGTCAACATTTACTCCTCCCACCTCTTATAACAAATACTCATCTCACTAGAGTATGATCTTATATATATATATATATATATATATATATATATATATATATATATATATATATAACAATTTCTTGAAGATGTGTAAATGCTCAAGCAATGCCATAAATCTTTCCTTTAGTGCTCATTATTTATCATCTTTCTTGACTTTTGTCCTTTTATTTCGCATAGGTAGGGAGGGAATGTCCCTTCCTCACACTACCCTAGTAGGGAGGGAATGTGGTATCCTCATACTACCTAACACTTGGTGATTGTCTGCTTATCAGGATGGTGCACTTAGCCTATATATAAAGTCCTTCGTTACACAACAATATACGCCTAGTAACCCGGGCCAAATCAATAAATTTCTTTTCACAAAGGAATCACATCTAGGATCACCCCCAGGTACGAGGATCATTTCCACTATCCATTAATGACCAAACCAAACAATTATTTAATCAAAGGGTTGCCCTTCATAAGGGAATAGTCACAGGCAGAGAGGGCATATCACCTCCTTAATCCACTAAGTAGCGTGTAACACCCTACCCCTAATACAATAGTATACTCACAATATACTAGAGTAAAAAGAATTAAGAATGTCACTTTAACATAACACAACAATAAATGAATCCATAATAACCATACATGCTATTATAGAGAGCCGAGAGGGAAGAAAGTTGGATATATAAACATCAATGCATGGCCACAAACAGGCTCATTGTTATATATAAACTTTACACAAACTCAAAGCGATATAAAGAAATACATGCTTTGTGCCAAAAGAAACAAAATAAATTACTCTAGGTCTTTTGCTTCTTCTTCTTCCTCTTGGAAGATTCTTGATATGGATTTATCACGGAAATAAGTGAATAGGGTGAGAATTCACAATCCTTAGTAAATAGTTTAAAACATGTCATCATGATAAGTCCAGCTGCTTTAAGGAAAAATAAGTTATACACTAATAACTAGAAAGGTGACATAAGTCAAAAACAGTCATTTCTCTTCTCGAGGCATTAAGTTCATTCATTTACAAAATAAGGTTTAATCATCACACAATTAACTAAATTCTATGAATAGAACTGACAACAACAACAAATTGTGTTTGCAATAGATAAATGAGTCTCTACTCATTACTATAAGAATATATACATACTCACTATGTAATACTCATAAAGCAACCATAATCTTATCACACTTTGATACCAACAAGGGAGACAACCGCCCATACAATCATCAAATAATGCAATGTATAATATGTACTATGATTATGCCTAAGAAATGTCTTAAAAGTATGCTTATGCAATGCTTGTGCAGGTTTTGTTTTAGAAAACCATGATACTTGCTCAATCCTAGGAAAGTAGAATAAGCAAAAGACCCTTTACACTACCTGGTAATTAGCGGATTCCTTCCCCTCACAAAAGTAAGAGTATTGCTACCACCTCATGTACTGGTAACCCTGACCATAATAGCTCTCTATCTATGAGAATTTAGGATCTCATATCCCAATCTTATGCCAAATAGTTGTGCACACCACATAAGGTCACAATATATATGAATAGCAAGTTTAAAAACATGCAAAGTTATTTCAAATCACATTTGAAACATCACGAGGTTCACAGCACCCAAGTGAAAATGCAATACTAGTAACTTAAAACTCTAGCTCATCTTATCACATAAGGTAGCAAGATCTATATCACTAGCATTCTTGTATCTAGTACCTCACATCATCACTTCTCAAGTGATTTCAAAAGCAATCTCATGTGCTTAAGATTCTAGACATCACCTTATGGCATTCCACAACACTTTGGATGCCCAATGTTTCACCAAAATCCTATATATGCAAGGTGGTAATTTCATCCATGAAATACCCCTAATAGTGTCTCAACACACGTTAAAAAGGCATACAAAAGGATCCCAACCACTAGGGAACTTCATCCTCTTCATGAGGAACACACAAGGTTTTTCTGCCCTTTGGGTGCTCAAACGGTGAACACTGGGCGCTCAGGCACCCAGTCACCATAAAACTACCCCGTTTCCCTTATCGCTGGCACTCAGGTGCTGACTCTGGCACACAGGCACCTAATTCTAGTGCTCAGATGCCAGGTTCATAGCAGTATGCAAAAATTGGTTCTGGGCAGTGGGCGCTTAGGCCCCCAACTTTGGTGCCTAGGCGCTAGTGCACCAGAAAAATAGAAAACAATGGAAAACCATATTTTCCTATTCCATTGATTTCTAACCTCTAAAATAGGTTTTAAGAATTCTCCAACACCATTCATGGTCACTAAGCTCAAAGAAACTATCATACACCCTATCAACACAGCACCTCATAGGAAATGATTCAAACCAATCATTCACAAATACCCATTTTCTTAACTCATGGATATGAGGTTTTAAAGAATGCAACCGAGTTTCAAACAACCATCACACATATTCTCACTCAATTTGGAACATCAAACAAGTTCTCAACCAATTCAACCATCCAACCCATGGAAAAACCATCAAAAACCCATTTTCTAACCCAACTTGCATCACTCAAGCATGAAGTGAAGAAAAGCAAAGTTTAGAGTTAAGAACAAACATCCCTACCTCTTGTAGCAAAGATGATGATCAAGCTTGTGATTTGCCCTTAGTTTTCCTCTTCTTTTCCCCTTTTTCCTTCTCTTTTCCTCCTTCCTTTCTCTGTTTTCTCTTTTCTATGTTTTACTTCACGAAGGAGAAAATAAGAGAGTGAATGAGATGAGAGAAATATCCAATGAAAAAGTCAAGAAAGGGGGCTGCTACCATAGAAGCTTAAGGTCGTTGAGTTATTTTTGTTGAAACATTGTATCTCTTAGGAATACTTTAATCTACCAAAAACAAGTTTCCTAACATCCATAGGTATTTTAATAAATCCTAGGAATCTTCTCAAACCTAATTTTATCAATACCATATTTTTTTATATCTCAGTAAAGTCAATCCCGTATTAAAAAACACACTCAGTATACTTAAAAATACTAAAAGAATTCATTTAAACCTAAAAAATTAACATGAGATTTCACATATTTGTGGCCTAGAAACAAACTCTTCATATTTATTTCCATTATCTATGCAGTTTAAGTCATTTCCTGATCTAATAACAACTATTTTTCACATATAGTGTTACTATAAAGTGATTAAACTAACTTAGAAAGTCACAAAAATAAACAGGCGTGTTAAGCAAGTATTATGTTACCTCTGTAACCATATACAAGTCTAACAAATTTAAGTGGATGTTACATTTCTCTCCACTTCTATAAGATTTTGTCCCCAAAATTGTTTACCTCATATAAACTGCTATGAGTAGTCTTGTTACATGTGGGACTCCAACTCCCATATAACTTTCTCAGAACCAACTCCATCCCAAAGCACATTCACTAAAGGAAACTGCTTACCTCTAAGTATAATACCCTTAGTAACATGATTAGGCTTGTATATGGTTACAAAGGTAGCATATAACTTGCTTCACATGTCAGTTAAGTTTTGTGATGAACTGAGTTCGTTTAGGCACTTAGTTGCAACACAGAAGTTGAAAAGTAGCTTAAAATGACTAAGATATTGGGTTTGAAGGCTAAGTTGCAAGAAACATGCATGGATAACTTGTTTCTAGGTCACAAATGAGCCCAGTAAGAAGTGGTTAAAGTTTCAAGACAATCAGAGTTAATTTAGTATTTTCAGGCATACTAGTTGTGCAATTAATACCGGATTGACTAACTACAGATATGAAAAATCATGAAAATGGTGAAACAATAATTTAGATGAGTCTTATGATTTATTCTAAAGTTGTTGGTGTAACACCCTAAAATTTTCCTAAATATTTGACAGCAATTTTGATAGTTAACAAAATTCTACTGTATAGTGATTTTTGTGTACTGTAAAATTATTTTGAGTATTCCATCAGTACATTTGATCATTTTGTGTGATTTACTCCGTGTCAGGAAAATAATAATTTTTGGGCCGAGGAAAATTTTACGTAATTTAATTATTACTGTTAAGTCTTAATTATTTTACGTAATCTAATTTGATTTTCTTACGTTTTATAATTTTTGTGATTTTGTGTGTGATTCTGAAATTTTTATATTACTCTATTTATTTTAGTGTTATCCGTGGGCCGTCTGTGGACCCAGGGAGGTCATATGTGGGCCCGACGTGGGTCCAGAAAAGTAAAAATTTTTCTGTAGCCAGAAAAATTCGTACTGTTGAGACGGAGACGGGGGATCTTACTAAACCTGAATCCAAAAATAGTTTTAGAAAATACAGTAAAAATATTATTCGAAGGGCAATAATAGATAAAAAAAATAAATATTGTACTGCGTACTCAACATTAGTGGCTTGGATATCTACCATTGATGTAATCAACGGTGGAGACCTGATCTTGATTTAATCAACGGTTGAGATTTAGTCTTACAAAGTGGCTAGGACCATTTATAACCCTTGGATGTAAAGTTTGAAGGAATAATCTTGACCATTCATTTTGGAGATACATCTAATGGCTAGGATTTCAAGGAGGAAAGATCCAATGGCCTAAATTAAGTCTTCTATCTAAGCCTAAACCTAAAACCTACAATAATCCTAACCATTGATCTAATCAATGGTTAAGATTGCCTAAAATGGTGGCTTAATAAATTTGTCACACTTTGATGATGCATGGAAGGGGGGATGGTTTTTGATGAAGCAAGGGAGGGGGGACGGTTTTGTGATGGCTTTAGAAGCTAAAGCAAAACTTGAAGTCAATAATCTATCACCTTGATCATTATTGCATGTTTTCAAGAAAACTAACTTAACAAAAATTTCTCTCCTTTCTCTCCAAGCATAGCTACGGGCACACCACCAAGAACCACCTTCCATCACTCAACAATTCTATACAACCATATTTCTTGAATCCTTGCATCAATCCAAGAACCTTTGTAGTTTACACTAAGCTCTAAATCTTCCATCTTAAAGGACTTTTTCCAAGAGCAAGTTTTAGGATTTTGAAGTGAAGTGTAAGGAAACTTCATTTCTTCTCTTCTTTTTCATGTTCTAAACCATGTTTGATCCATGGTTCTTCTTATTCAAGCTTGATATACTAATCTCTTTGTGTTTGTTTTATGTTCAAGAAACTTTTCTTGGTGGAGATCTTGTTCAAAGTACAAAGCAAGGAGCTTTTTGTGGTTCTTCAAGAGGTAAGAGGGAGATCCATCTCACCAACCAAGTATGGTGGTGAGAGATGATTTGATATTTGATGGATGGTGAATCCATGTGAGGATTCATATCCATGGTCATGTAATAATTTGTAGGTGTTTATGTGCTTTGATTATTTGCCTATGCTTAGTATAATTTGCATGATTTATAGCTTTGATTATGGCATGCTTGTGATATATATGTTGAATATGTATTTGTATGTTATGATTTGATGACGGAAAGGAAAATGATTTTTGGTTCCAAGGACCATGGTAAATTCAGCCAAACACCTCAAAAATAGGTGTTCACAAATTAATATTTTCATAAATGGTAAAATTGGATGTTTGGAAAAGCAAGGAAAATGAACGAAAGGTTTGTTTTCAAGGAAATGGAGCTCACGGTTTTGTGAAGAATTTTTAATGGTTTTGTTTGTGTAAAACCATGAATGGACTTTAGATGATTTAGAAGGAAAAATGTTTTGATGGTTTCAATGGCCATGTCCACGGTTTTGAAGGCTTGAAATACCTTAATTTTAATGAAACAAAGTGATTTTCAAAGTGGAAATATAACTTGATTTAATACAAGGAATTTGGAAAGGGAATCAGAGTGTTTTGTCACTTGAGAATTGAAATTTTCATATGTGAATGGAAAAGAGAGGTTGAAAGTGTTTGAACCTCAATTTATTTTAAAGAGGATTGATTTTTAGAATTGATTTAGAATTATAAAGAATACATTGGTAACTTGGGATTTTCTAACATGTAACTCATCCTTCGGGTTTTGGAGAGCGTTAGCAAATTTTAAAGTTAGAAACATTGATTTAATTCAATGAAATGGTGAATTTATGAATTATATTGCGAAAAGGATTTTCTTGAGTAAAAAAATGTGGAACATAATGTGAAATGTCATATTATTTTGAAAAAGGTTGAAATGGAATTTTTGAAGGTTGAGAAATATTTTACGAAGTTGAAAAATGGTGAAAAATGATTTACGTAACTTAAAAACGTGATTTTTAAGCTACGCGATTTTAAAAACATTAAAATATTTCAACGCGATTTGGAAAAATGTTTAAATATTTTTACCTGATTGAGATATTGTTGAAAAATCACCACGTGATTGATGAAAACATTGAAAAATCTATATGTGATTTGAAAATGCAATGGAAATGTTGCAAAATTATGAAAACATAACAGAAATGTTGCACGATTGTGAAAAACGCGATAAAAGTGTTTCACAACTATGAAAATGCCATAATATGATTTTGCGACTGAATAAACAGTAGGATTATTGTTGGACTACTATATGAGAAAATGATGAATTTTGCCTGTATTGGCATTGGTGCATTTTATATGCATAAACTAGTGCCTGGACACTGTATATGAATTTTGCCTATGATTGGCATTGGTGCATTGAACATCCATTGGAAAGGTCCGATGGACTGTATGAGGCTATTTGCCTAGGAGAGACGTACACCTCTTGAGTGGATGCGATATGCGTAGTGTAAGTCACTTGTTGACCTTGGGGCATCGGGGTGCAGGTTGCTTACATGGGCAGTTGGTAGCTCTTCTTACCGTAAGTTAGACCGATGCAACGCACTGATGATCCTGACTGAGACACTATTCTTAATCGAGATCTCGTAAAGACTGTCGTGTATATGCTAGATGTGCAAATACAAATGAGAATTGGAGCACGTGGTCTGAGGCATGTTGGTACAGACAGATCTTTCAGATTAACTTCCCCGAACTGAGTATTAGCTCCATGGAGTAGGAAATTGAGTCTATGTGTGCATGCATGAATTTGAGCATTTATATCTATATGATATAATAATTAGGGAATATTAGCTATGACAATTGTTTTGCTGAGGAATAATTGGATGATGATGATGATAATAATGTTAATGGCATGATAGTAATTATTATTTATTGTATCTGTTATGATAAATAATATTGATGGAATGATTGTAATTATGGTATGATATATCTGTATGATATATTGTTTGTGTTATCTCTGTGCTACCATATTGATATTGGCGTAGGTGATCTCACTCTTTGTATATTATTTTGTATTGTAATTATATTTGTAAAGACGCTGAGCAAGGCATAGTACAAGAGGGTGAAGAAGAGTAGATCCCGACTGAGGAAGCAGAATTTTGAGAAGATGGAGATGCCTAGTTTTCTAGGTTACATAATGTTACAGTTTCGTGGAGGACCGGAAGCTTGGCATGTTCATTTAGACAGGCAGTGTATTTTCTACATTGGGGACTTAAACATTACTTACAGTAGGCTTGATCAAGGGAACCCCTATTTTAATGTAACTATTTATGTACACTTAGAGTTTCCTATATCCATTAGGCAGTACTAGGGAGCTTACTACCGTACTCCTAGTGCGATTAGTATCGTGTCATCTGCTCGGACACCTGTCCATAGGGCTTCGCGTCGTGTTGGATTCCTTCCTGCTGAGGAATCTGAGGAGGACCCATCTGAGGGTTCTGTTGTTTAGTAAGACTTGGGCAATATGTGAGTTTTAAATTATGTTTAATTACTTTGAGAACTTGGTCTGTATATAAATAATCCTGACAGTACATTTGTAATGTATGATGATGTAAATTATGTATGATAATGTATAATATTTTTATTTTCCGCTAAGTTTATTTTATCGTTATCAAAGCGGAAAAAGAAATTTTATAACTCATATTTTTATCACAACATCACATTTTATGAACTTGGGGGTAATTTAGTAATTAAGTAACATAAATGTGGCACCCTACGGTGGGTGTTACATTAGTTGGTATCAGAGCCCAAGTTAGAGTCTTTTGGGTTTGTGGTTAGGTCTGTCTTGTTTGTGTTGTGTGATTCTCTGTTATTGGTTTCTGAAAAGAAACAATATTGTTTGAAGATTGACCTTACTTTCTTTATATTATCCAGTTTGAGTAGAGAAAAGTAATGGCAGGACGAAGACGAGGACGTGTCAATACTAGAATAGGAATGGAAAATATTGGTATTGATAACCAGAACATGGCTGCAGGTGTAGCAGCAATGCAACGGATGGCTGATGTCATTGCACAACAAAATCAAAGGGCAACCGAGGATGCTCACAGTTTATCAGAGTTTCGCAATAACAATCCACCAAAGTTTCATGGAGAGTTTGACCCAGATAAAGCTGATCTGTGGATCAGGGAGTTAGAGAAGATCTTTGAAGGTATGAGTTGCACTGATGAATGCAACCTGACTTTTGCAACTTTTATGTTAGTCGGAGATGGTGAAAACTAGTAGGCAGGAGCCCGAAGATTGTTAGAAGTTGAAGGAAGAGTTATGACATGGCAGCTCTTTAGGCAGAAGTTTCTGGGAAAGTATTTTCCAGCAAATGTGCGTCATGCTAAGGAGATCGAATTTCTTAGTCTGAGGTAAGGGGTGATGTCTGTTAGTGAGTATGCGGCAAAGTTCGAGTGCTTATCTAAGTTTTCAAGGTATTTCCAAATGCATCCAAATGAGGACTGGAAGTGTAGAAAATTTAAGGAAGGATTGAAGCTTGACATTAAGCGAGCTGTAGCAACCCTGGGAATTGAATAGTTTCCAGAATTGTTGGATAAGTGTCATAAGGTTGAGGAGATTGATCTTCAACGAGCGCCGAGAAACAAGAACTTTGGACCTGTAAGATTCCAAAGAGGAAAAAATAGCGGAGGAACTGTTTTCAGCAGAATCCATATGCAAAACCGGCAGGAAATCAAAACTGGCAGCAATTTGTTGGAGGAAGTTCTAGTGGTAGTAAGGCAAGTCAAGCTGGAACTCCTATGTATAACTGTTTCAAGTGTGGGAAGAACCATCTGACCAAGGATTGTCAGCATAAAGGAATTGTTTGTTTTAGATGTGGGAAACCTAGACATTTATCCAGGGATTGTGATCAGATTAAGATGGAACCTTCTGTAGGAAATGTTCGTACTGCAAGGCCACAGGCGGGTGGTCGAGTGTATACTATGAGCGAAGAGGAAGCCGCGAAATCTGAGGACTTAATCATGGAGGAGTGTGCTATTGAAGGTAATCCTTTAACCGTACTCTATAATTCGGGAGCAACACATTCTTTTATTGCATGTGATTATGTGGAGGGTTTGGGATTGACTGTGACAACATTGCCATATGATTTGAGTGTTGCTACTCCTACTAATAAGCCTGTGATAACAACAAAAGTATGTTTGAATTGTCCTGTATGTGTTAGAAATAAAATCTTTCATGTGGATTTGATGTGTTTGCCTCTTTCTAAGATCAATGTAATCTTAGGAATGGATTGGTTATCTTCTAACCATATCCTAATTGATTGTTCGAATAAGACATTAGTTTTTCCTGAGGCTAAGGATCCTAGATTCCTAACGGTAACTCAAGTAGAAGCTTGTTTGAAGGAAGGAGATCATGGGTATCTATTGTTGTCTTCATTGGAGGTTCAGTGTGAAGATGTCTTAAAGGATATTTTCGTGGTCAATGAATTTCCTGAAGTATTTCCTGAAGATATACTTGGACTACTGCCAGAAAGGGAAATCGAGTTTGCTATTGATGTAGTACCTGGAACTGGACCTATATCTATAGCGCCCTATCGGATGTCGTCGGTAGAATTGGCAGAGCTTAAGAAACAGCTGGAGGATTTATTGGAGAAGCAATTTGTGAGACCTAGTGTGTCACCATGGGGAGCTCCAGTATTGTTGGTTAAAAAGAAGGACGGGACTTCTCGTTTATGTGTAGACTACCGACAATTGAATAAGATTACGATTAAGAATAAATATCCACTTCCAAGAATCGATGATTTGATGGATCAATTGTGAGGAGCCGCAATATTTTCCAATATTGATTTACAATCTGGTTATCACCAGATTCGTGTGAAAGTGGAAGATATTCCTAAGATTGCATTTCGAACTCGTTATGGGCATTATGAATATCTAGTGATGCCGTTTGGTGTGACGAATGCATCGGCCATATTCATAGATTTTATGAATAGAATTTTTCATTCGTACTTGGACAAGTTTGTTGTTGTCTTTATAGATGACATTTTGATTTATTCTCAAAGTCAGGAGGAACATGCTGAATATCTCAGAGTGGTTCTCCAGATTTTGAAGGAGAATAAGTTGTATGCCAAGTTGTCCAAATATGAATTTTGGTTAAGCGAAGTTCAATTTTTGGGACATGTGATATCGAAGGAAGGAATTGAAGTTGATGCTTCAAAGGTGGAGACAGTTTTGGAATGGGAAAGACCAAAGACTGTAACAGAAATTCGTAGTTTTATCAGATTAGCTGGTTACTATAGACGGTTTATTGAGGGGTTTTCAAAGATAGCAGGACCTCTTACCCAACTTACACGGAAAAATCAATCGTTCGTGTGGACTGATGCATGCGAAGAAAGTTTTCAAGAGTTGAATAGACGATTGACTACTTCACCGATATTGATTCTACCTAATCCGAATGAACCTTTCGATGTATATTGTGATGCTTCGTACCAAGGATTGAGTTGTGTACATATGCAGAACTGTAAGGTGGTAGCTTATGCTTCAAGACAGTTGAAAAATCATGAGAAGAATTATCTGACTCATGACTTGGAATTGGCAGTTGTGGTGTTTGCATTGAAAGTGTGGAGACATTTTCTCTATGGCACAACATTCACTATTTTTAGTGATCATAAAAGTTTGAAGTATTTGTTTGACCAGAAAGAGTTAAACATGAGACAAAAGCGTTGGCTAGAGTTTCTGAAGGATTATGACTTTCAGTTACAATATCATCTCGGAAAGGCGAATGTCGTAGCAGATGCGTTAAGTAGGAAAATGCTTAGTGTTTCTGTTATGATGATTAAGGAGAAGGGACTGATAGAAGAATTTCAGGAAATGCGTTTGTCTGTGAAATTGACGCCAGGAAAGATGCGTTTAAACATGATCACCATTTCAAATGATTTGATGGATAGAATACGAGATGGACAAAACAGTGACCAGTATTTGCAAGAAGCAAAAGAAGCAAAGAGCCAAGGTGCAGAGATGGAATTTAGCGAAGGTGCTAATGGAATTTTGAAGTTTCAAGGAAGAGTTTGTGTGCCTAATGATCCAGAACTTAGGAGATTGATTTTGGATGAAGCTCACAAGAGTAAGTTGAGTATGCATCCAGGAGCCACAAAGATGTACTAGGATTTAAAACAATTATATTGGTGGCAAGGAATGAAGAAGGATGTTGCTGAGTATGTATCATCTTGTTTAGTCTGTCAGAAGGCTAAGGTGGAACATCAAAGACCTTCGGGAATGTTGCAACCTTTGCCTATTCCTAAATGGAAATGGGACGACATAGCAATGGATTTTGTGACAGGACTACCAAAAACTCAGAAAGGTTATGATTCTATTTGGGTAATTGTTGACCGGCTTACTAAGTCGGGACACTTTTTGCCGATTAATATTAAGTACTCAATGGAAAAGTTGGCCCAAGTGTATATCAATGAAATTGTTAGACTTCATAGTGTACCATCCAGTATTATTTTGGATCGAGATTCGAGCTTTACGTCAAGATTTTGGAATAGTTTGCAAGAAGCAATGGGACTAAAGCTACGTTTGAGTTCTGGTTACCATCCACAAGCTGATGGTCAGTCAGAAAGAACAATTCAGTCATTAGAGGACTTGTTGAGAGCTTGTGTTCTAGAAGAAACTGGTTGTTAGGATGAATTTTGCCATTGATAGAGTTCACATATAATAACAGTTTTCGTTCGAGCATAAGGATGGCACCCTATGAGGCATTGTATAGGAGACGATGTAAAACACTGTTATGTTGGTATCAGGACGGTGAAAATGTTGTGTTAGGATCGGAGATTGTTCAACAGACAATTGAGAAAGTGAAGATGATACAAGACAAGATGAAAATAACTCAAACTCGGCAAAAGAGCTATGCTGATAAAAGAAGAAAATCGCTTGAGTTTGAAGAAGGTGACCATGTATTTCTGCGAGTGACACCTATGACAAGAGTTGGACGAGTGCTTAAATCTAAGAAGCTCACTCCAAAGTTTATCGGGCCATATAAGATTTTACGTCGAGTAGGTCCGGTAGCTTACTAGATTGCATTACCACCTTTGTTATCAAATCTTCACAATGTATTTCACGTATCACAATTATGGAAATATATTCCTGATCCTACCCATGTTATCGAGCCAGACACGGTACAGCTGAAGGAAAACTTAACCTATGAAACGTTTCCAATTAAGATTGAGGATCGAAGAACAAATCAACTTCGAGGTAAGGAAATTTCATTGGTTAAAATCGTTTGGAATGATGTAAGTGGTGAAGCTACATGGGAACTAGAAGAAAAGATCAAAGAACAATATCTATATTTATTCTAAGGATGTGAAGTCAAGTTTATCAAATTTCGAGGACGAAACTTCTTTTTAGAGGGGGAGTATTATAACACCCTAAAATTTTCCTAAATATTTGACAGTAATTTTGACAGTTAACAGAATTCGACTGTTTAGTGATTTCTGTGTACTGTAAAATTATTTTGAGTATTCCATCAGTACATTTGATGGTTTTGTGTGATTTACTCCGTGTCAGGAAAATAATGATTTTCGGGTCAGGGAAAATTTTACGTAATTTAATTATCACTGTTAAGTCTTAATTATTTTAAGTAATCTAATTTGATTTTCTTACGTTTTATAATTTTTGTGATTTTGTGTGTGATTATGAAATTTTTATATTACTCTGTTTATTTTAGTGTTATCCGTGGGCCGTCTATGGGCCCAGGGAGGTCATATGTGGGCCCGGCGTGGTTCTAAAAAAGTAAAATTTTTCTTTAGCCAGAAAAGTTCATACTATTGAGACGGAGACGGGGGATCTTACTAAACCTGAATCCGAAAATAGTTTTTGAAAATTTTTTTACTGTGTTTTGTACTGTATTTAATTATTGGGTGATAAAAATACAGTAAAAATATTATTCGAAGAAAAATAGTAGATAAAAAAAATAAATGTTGTATTGCGTAGTCAACATTAGTGGCTTGGATATCTACCATTGATGTAATCAACAGTGGAGACCTGATCTTGATTTAATCAACGGTTGTGATTTAGTCTTATAAAGTGGCTAGGACCATTTATAACCCTTGGATGTAAAGTTTGAAGGAGTAATCTTGACCCTTCATTTTGGAGATACATCTAATGGCTAGGATTTCAAGGAGGAAAGATCCAATGGCCTAAATTAAGTCTTCTATCTAAGCCTAAACCTAAAACCTACAATAATCCTAACCATTGATCTAATCAATGATTAAGATTGCCTAAAATGGTGGCTTAAGAAATTTGTCACACTTTGATGATGCATGGAAGGGGGGACAGTTTTTGATGAAGAAAGGGAGGGGGGGACGATTTTGTGATGGCTTTAGAAGCTAAAGCAAAACTTGAAGTCAATAATCTATCATCTTGATCCTTATTACATGTTTTCAAGAAAACTAACTTAGCAAAAATTTCTCTCCTTTCTCTCCAAGCATAGCTACGGCCACACCACCAAGAACCACCTTCCATCACTCAACAATTCTATACAACCATATTTTTTTGAATCCTTACATCAATCCAAGAACCTTTGTAGTTTACACTAAGCTCTAAATCTTCCATCTTGAAGGACTTTTTCCAAGAGCAAGTTTTAGGGTTTTGAAGTGAAGTGTAAGGAAACTTCATTTCTTCTCTTCTTTTTCATGTTCTAAACCATGTTTGATCCATGGTTCCTCTTATGCAAGCTTGATATACTAATTTCTTTGGGTTTGTTTTATGTTCAAGAAACTTTTATTGGTGGAGATCTTGTTCAAAGTACAAAGCAAAGAGCTTTTTGTGGTTCTTCAAGAGGTAAGAAGGAGATCCATCTCACCAACCAAGTATGGTGGTGAGAGATGGTTTTATATTTGATGGATGGTGAATCCATGTGAGGATTCATATCCATGGTCATGTAATAATTTGTGGGTGTTTATGTGCTTTGATTATTTGCCTATGCTTGGTATGATTTGCATGATTTATAGCTTTGATTATGGCATGCTTGTGATATATATGTTGAATATGTATTTGTATGTCATGATTTGATGATAGAAAGGAAAATGATTTTTGGTTCCAAGGACCATGGTAAATTCGGCCAAACACCTCAAAAATAGGTGTTCACAAATTAATATTTTCATAAATGGTAAAATTGGATGTTTGGAAAAGCAAGGAAAATGAACAAAAGGTTTGTTTTCAAGGAAATGGAGCTCACGATTTTGTGAAGAATTTTTAATGGTTTTGTTTGTGTAAAACCATGAATGGACTTTAGATGATTTAGAAGAAAAAATGTTTTGATGGTTTCAATGACCATGTCCACGGTTTTGAAGGCTTGAAATGCCTTGATTTTAATGAAACAAAGTGATTTTCAAAGTGGAAATATAACTTGATTTAATACAAGGAATTTGGAAAGGGAATCAGAGTGTTTTGTCACTTGAGAATTGGAATTTTCATATGTGAATGGAAAAGAGAGGTTGAAAGTGTTTAAACCTCAATTTATTTTAAAGAGGATTGATTTTTAGAATTGATTTGGAATTATAAAGAATACGTTGGTAACTTGGGATGTTCTAACATGTAATTCATCCTTCGAGTTTTGGAGACCGTTAGTAAATTTTAAAGTTAGAAACATTGATTTAATTCAATGAAATGGTGAATTTATGAATTATATTGCGAAAAGGATTTTCTTGAGTAACAAAATGTGGAAAATAATATGAAATGTCATATTATTTTGAAAAAGGTTGAAATGGAATTTTTGAAGGTTGAGAAATATTTTACGAAGTTGAAAAATAGTGAAAAATGATTTACGTAACCTAAAAACGTGATTTTTAAGCTACGCGATTTTAAAAATGTTAAAATATTTTTACTCGATTTGGAAAAATGTTTAAATATTTTTACGTGATTGAGATATTGTTGAAAAATCACCACGTAATTGATGAAAACATTGAAAAATCTATATGTGATTTGAAAACGCAACGAAAATGTTGCAAAATTATGAAAACATAACAGAAATGTTGCACGATTGTGAAAACTGTAATAAAAGTGTTTTGCGACTATGAAAATGCGGTAATATGATTTCACGACTGAATAAACAGTAGGATTATTGCTGGACAACTATATGAGAAAATGATGAATTTTGCCTGTATTGGCATTGGTGCATTTTATATGCATAACCTGGTGTATGGACACTGTATATGAATTTTTGCCTATGATTGGCATTGGTGCATTAAACATGCATTGGAAAGGTCCGATGGACTGTATGAGGCTATTTGCCTAGGAGAGACGTACACCTCTTGAGTGGGTGCGATATACGTAGTGTAAGTCACTTATTGACCTTGGGGGCATCAGGGTGCGGGTTGCTTACATGGGCAGTTGGTAGCTCTTCTTCCTGTAAGTTAGACCGATGCAACACACCGATGATCCTGACCGAGACACTATTCTTAATCGAGATCTCGTAAAGATTATCGTGTATATGCTAGATGTGCAAATACAAATGAGAATTATAGCACGTGTCTGAGGCATGTTGGTATAGACAGATCTTTCGGATCAACTTCTGCGAACTGAGTATTAGCTCTATGGAGTAGGAAATTGAGTCTATGTGCGCATACATGAATCTGAGCATTTATATATGTATGATATAATAATTTGGGAATATTGGCTATGACAATTGTTTTGTTGAGGAATAATTGGATGATGATGATGATAATAATGTTAATGGCATGATAGTAATTATTATTTATTGTATCTGTTATGATAAATAATGTTGATGGCATGATTGTAATTATGGTATGATATATCTGTATGATATGTTGTTTATGTTATCTCTGTGCTACCATGTTGGTATTGGCATAGGTGATCTCACCTCTTTGTATATTATTTTGTATTGTAATTATATTTGTAAAGACGCTGAGCAAGGCATAGTACAAGAGGATGAAGAAGAGCAGATCCCGACTGAGGAAGCAAAATTTTGAGAAGATGGAGATGCCCAGTTTTCTAGGTTATATAACGTTATAGTTTCGTGGAGGACCGGAAGCTTGGCATGTTCATTTAGACAGGCAGTGTATTTTCTACATAGGGGACTTAAACATTACTTACAGTAGGCTTGATCAAGGGAACCCCTATTTTTATGTAACTATTTATGTACACTTAGAGTTTCCTATATCCATTAGGCAGTACTGGGGAGCTTACTACCGTACTCCTAGTGCGATTAGTATAGTGTCGTCTGCTCGGACACCTATCCATTGGGCTTCGCGTCGTGCTGGATTCCTTCCTATTGAGGAATCTGAGGAGGACTCATCTGAGGGTTCTGCTGTTTAGTAAGACTTGGGCAATATGTGAGTTTTAAATTATGTTTAATTACTTTGAGAACTTAGTCTGTATATAAATAATCCTGATAGTACGTTTGTAATGTATGATAATGTAAATTATGTGTGATGATGTATAATATTTTTATTTTTCGCTAAGTTTATTTTATCGTTATCAAAGAGGAAAAAAATTTTTTATAACTCATATTTTTATACAACATCACATTTTATGAACTTGGGGGTAATTTGGTAATTAAGTAACATAAATGTGGCACCCTATGGTGGGTGTTACAGTTGGAAGCTGAAAAACTTGTTTTAGCTAAATCTGAGTGTTTTTAGCAGATCAAGATTTATTAGTTATGGCCTAAAGGCCTTAATAGTCTTTTGTTTCTCTTTTATTAGCCTCATTCATGGCTTTTTTTTGTGCAAAAACAGAAATAGAAAACGTGAGAGAAGGGAGGAGAGAAGAGGAAAGAAAAAAGAAGGAAAAGGAGAAGAAAAAGAGGAAGACCAAAGGCATAGCCAAGGCTTGAGATCCAACCAAGCTTCAATCTCCTTCACAATTGCTAAAGGTAAGGGTTTTATGTCTATATTGATCTCTGTTCACTCTTTTCACTATTGATGCACCTTTGGTGCTTTGTAACACCCAAAAATTTCTTAATTTTTGTTATATATATTTTTTTATAATTTTTTGTAATTTTTGTGAATATTTTAGGCGATTTTGATTATTTTATCATATTTCTCAATTTACGTGCCCATTAATCTGGGCCGAAAAAATAAAATATTTTTTCGAAGGCGAAAAATTTTGGACTGTGAAACGGGATCAGGGGATCTTACTTAACCCTAAGTCAGATACAGTTTATGAAATTTTCGTTATCTGAGATTTATCTGACAAATAAAATCAGGATACATCTTATTATCTAACGGATAATAAATACTAGTTTTGTTAACTGTAACTTTTGTCCATTAGGTAATAGCTTGTTGTAGATGGTTCTAAATGTAATCTTAGTCATCTTTTTCTAAAAGCTTTCCTTGATAACATCATTCATGTGACATCACCTTTGACTTTTTAAAAGGTGAAATTTAGCTTCCTAAGCAAGCTTTAGAGAAAACTTAATGGAGAAGCTTTGTAATAAGTTTGTTGGAGTAGCCTTTTTCTCTCTCTTCCTTAGTGAAGCCCATGGCCAAGAGGCTTCTTGGGCAAGTCTCTATTCATTTTTTTCCTATCATCACTTAGTTTCATTCACTCTTCAAGAAACAAAGAAAAAGCTACACACTTTTTTCTCTCTCACTTTTCTTCTCTCATTTTCTCTCTAGTGGCTCACAGCCACCACCCTTGTAACACCCTGAATTTCCTATCTCTTAAACAATAATTTTGACAGTTAACAAAATTTTACTATTTAGTAATTTCTGTGCACTGTAAAATTATTTTGTTTATTCCGTCAGCGTATTTGATCGTTTTGAGTGATTTACTCCGTGTCAGGAAAATAATAATTTTTGGGCCGGAGAAAATCTTTAAATATTTATTTCTCTTGACTGTTAATTATTTTTAATAATCTGACTTGATTTTCATACGTTTTCTAATATTTGTGATTTTTGTGGATGATTATGAATTTTTTTTACTGTATGTGGGCCTAGGTGGTCCTATGTGGGCCCAGGTGACCTTACGTGGGCCTAGGTGGGTCCCGCAAAGTAAAAATTTTTCTACGCATAGAAAAATTTGTATTGTTTAGACGGAGACAGGAGATCTTACTAAACCTGAATCTGGAAACAGTTTTAGAAATTTTCTTGTACTGTATTTAGTACTGTATTTAATTATCAGATGATAAAAATACAGTAAATATAATCTTCCGTGGGGTTTTAGCAGATAAAAATAGAAATTATATTGCTTAAGTCAACATTGGTGGTTTGGATATCCACCATTGATTTAATTAATGATGGAGACTTGATCTTGATTTAATCAACGGTGGAGATTTGATCTTAAAAGTAAATAGGATTATTTATAACCGTTAGATGGAGATTAAATCAAAGGTAGAGATTTAGTTTTATATAATGACTATGACCATTTACAACCATTGGATTTAGAATTGATCAAGGGTGAAGATTTGGTCTTAAAAAGTAAAAAGAATCATTTATGATCATTGGATGTAAATTTAATCAATGGTGGAGAATTAGTCTTAAAAAGTAGCAAAGACTAATTATGACCCTTGGATTAAAAGTAAGAAGGAGTAATCTTGACCCTTCATTTTGGAGACACATCTAATGGTTAGAATTTAAAGGAGAAAGATCCAATGGCCTAGATTAAGTCTTCTAAAATCAAAAGTCTACATAAATCCTAACCATTGAATTAATCAATGGATAGAAATGCTTCAAATAATGGTGGTTAGGAGATTAGTCACTCAAGGAGAGCATGAAGGAGGGGGGACGGTTTTATGATGGTGTAGGAAATTAGCCAAGTTTCAAGACACCAATGATATGTTGTCTTGGTCATTATTGGTCATTATTGACCATTTTCAAGAAGCAAAAATATTCTTTTCTTTCTTTCTAAGCATAGCTACGGCCATGCACTCTAAAGGGGGCCAAAATTGTTGGTTTCTATTATTTGTATCATAATTGTCTTTCTATTCATCATCTCCTCCAAAACAAAACACAAAAAACTCTATTCTCTTCTCCAAGAAACACCATTCGGTCAAGCACCCTAGATATGCCTTCCATCACTCTTTAATTTCATCCAAACATAGATCTTGAATCTACATGATATTCTAAGCAACTTTCATGTTGGAGATTTCCTCTAAATCATTCAACTTCATGGACTTCCTTCAAGATCAAAGTTATAGGGTATTTGTGGTGAAGTGTAAGGAAACTGCATTTCTTCTCTTCTTTTTCATGATCTAAACCATTTTTGATCCATGGTTCCTCTTAATCAAGCTTAGTATACTAATTTTTATGTATTTTGTCTTGTATTTGAGAAGCCCTTGGTGGTGAAGGACTTGGAAAAAGAAGCAAAACAAAGAGTTTTTGAGGATCTTCAAGAGGTAAGAAGGAGATCCATCTCACCAACCAAGCATGGTGGTGAGAGATGGTCTTATATTTGATGGATAGTGAATCCATGTGAGGATTCATATCCATGGTCATGTAAATTATTTGTGTGTGTTTATGAACTTTGATTATTTGCCTATGCTTGATATGCTTTGCATGATTTTATGGCTTATATGGTATGCTTATAATATGCATGATGATAATATGGTATGCTTATAATATGCATGATGAGAATATGTTGAAATTATGTATATGTATGCCCTGATGTGATGATGGAAAGAAAATCAATTTTTGGCTTCAATGGCCAAAGGAAAGGAAATACAGTTTTGATACCCATGAAGAGGGTTTATGTTGAAAATTTTTAAGAACAAGGGAATTAATTTTTGGGTCCCTAGAACATTGAGAATTTCGGCCAAGACACCTCAACATAGGTGTTTATAACTTAATATTTTCATGGAAGAATAAAATTGGATTGATTTGAAAAGAATGGAAAATGAACAAAGGATATGTTTTTCAAGAGAACAAGAACATGGTTTTGAAGGATTTTAATTAATTTATTTTGTGTAAAAAGAACCGAAGTGTTTTTTTAAACATGAGTTTTGAATGAAACGGGCAAACGTTGATTTTAAGGATTTGCAAAGAAAGTGAAAAAGGATTTGCAAAGAAAGTGAAAATGAATTTGAACAAATGGGTTTGGTTTTTATGACCATAAGTCTTACGGTTTTGAAAGCAAAATTTTAATGGTTTTGTTTGTGTAAAACCATATAGACTTAGAAGGAAAAATGTATTGATAATTTTTAATAGGCATGTCCACGTTTTCGAAGGCTTGTAATGCCTTGATTTTGATGAGACAAAGTGATTTTCTAAGTGGAAATATAATTGATTTAATACAAAAATTTGGAAAGGGAATTAAAGCATCTTATCACTTGAGAGAATAGAAACTTTCGTAATGGAAAACAAAGAGAGATTGAAAACGTTTGAGTTTCAATTTATTTTGAGGAAGGTTGACTTTGGAAATGATTTGGGAAAAATGGAGAATATAATGGTATTTTAAAAATTTACTAACGTATAACTGATTTTCGTGTTTTGATGTACGTTAGGAAATTCTTAAAGTTTGAAACATTGATTTAAATTAATTGAAAAGTGATTTTGTGGGTTATATTTGAAAAAGAATTTCTTGAGTAAAGAACTGTGGAAAAAGATTTTCATAAGTAAGAAAATATATTAAATGAAGTATAAAGTTATATTATTTTGAGAAAAGTTGAAAAGGAATTTTTGAAGGTTAAGAAATATTTTCTGAAATGAAATTGTGGTGAAAAATTATTTGCATAGCTTAAAAACGATTTGAAATGCAGTAAAATATTTTTACGCAATTTGAAAAATGTGTTGAAAATGATATTGATTTATTTAAGTCCAAAATAATGTTTGGAATATTGAGGAATATTTTACGTGATTGTAAAATGTTGAAAAATATTTTATGTATCTTAAAAATGACTTGAAATACAGTAAAATATTTCTACGCGATTTGAATTACGTTTAAATATTTTATGTAATTTGAACTACTATTGAAAAATCAATATGTGATTTAAAAGTGATAGAATATTTTTACATGATTGTGAAAATGACAGAAAACTGTTGTGGGATTTGGAAAGTGTTTTAAATATTTTGAGAATGATGGAAAATGATTTACGCGACTTAAAAGAATGATTTTTAAGTTACGCAATTTTGAAACAGTGGAAAAATACTATGCAATTTGAGAAACGTATGTTTTTACGCGATTGAGAAAAACATTGAAAAATTGGTACGTGGTTTAAAAGTGTAACAGAAGAGTTGTGGTATTTTGAAAACGTAACAAAAATGTTACGAAATTTTATGAACGTAACAGTAGTGTTACGGTATTGGGAAAACGTAATAAAAATGTTTTGGAATTTTAAAAATGTAACAAAAGTGTTACGGTATTGTTAAAATGTAAAAGAAGTGTTATGGTATTGTGAAAACATAACAGAAAAGTTTTTGGATTGTGAAAACGTAACAGAAATGTTATGCGATTGTGAAAATACGGTAAAAGTATTTTATAACTATGAAAACATGATAAAACGACTTTGTTATTGAAAAATACAATATGATTACTGTAAAACCAGTGTATGAACACTGTTTGTGAAAACAACGAGTTTTGCCTGTTATTGGCACGTGATGCATTGTAAATGCATTGAAAAAAAATATATGCGTTGAGACATATGATTTAATTAAACAAACGAATTTGAAAAGAATGGCCCTTGTGGCTGGACTTGCACTGATATATTCATGCATTGTATAAACTATATATGAGAAATTATGAGATATACCTGTGATTGGTATTTGGTGCATTATACATGCATTGGAATGGTCCGATGAGGACTGGATATGGCTGATTGCCTATGAGAAACACACCTCTTGAGTGGGTGCGATATGCGTAGTGTAAGTCACTTGTTGACCTTGGGGGCATCGAGGTGCGGGTTGCTTACACGGGTGGTTGGTCGCGCTTCTTCCCGTAGGTTAGACCGATGCAACACACCGATGATCCTGATCGAAACACTATTCTTATTCAAGATCTGATAAAGACTGTCGTGTATATGCTAGATGTGCAAAATCAAAATGAGGATTCTAGCACGTGATCTGAGGCATGTGGTACCGACAGATCTTTTCGATCATTTCTCCGACCTGAGTTTAGCTCCATGGAGTAGGAACATTGAGTCTAAATGCACATGCATTATATGAGTACATTTATATCTATGTGATATATTAATTGAGGAATATTGGCTATGACAATTGTTTTGAATACTTGGATGTTGATGATGATAATGTTGAGGGCATTATTGTAATTGTTGTTTATGATAATTGAACTGATAAATGATTGGATGATGATAGTTGATTAATGTTGATGGCATGATCATAATTGTGGTATGATCTATCTGTATGATATGCTGCTTGTGTTATCTCTGTGCTGCCATATTGGTATTGGTGTAGGTGATCTCACCTCTTTGTTTTATGTTTTGGTTGGGTTTGTGTTGTGAAATAAATACGTAATAGATAGAACGAGTTTTCCAAGAAGAAACTGATGGTAGATACTCAGAGATAGATGAAAACATTGAAAAGTGGTTGTCTCAAGTTCGAAGATGTGCCAGATAGATAAGGAGTAGAGTTCTGATGCATCAAGTTGGATACAAGAGAAGAAAACAAGTATGTTAAGATTTAACGTTAGTGTTATACCGTGTTATTAAGTAGAACCTGTCATAGGGTTACTCTTTGTTAAAAAAAAAAAGAGTCTGTAAGTTTTATATTTCTTGAATAATTGTTAAATATTAAGTGGTATTTGTTATATGAGTTTAAATCAGTTTAAATATATTTTTCAGTATTACTTATAAATTTCAGTAAGTTTATTTTTCAGTAAGTAAGAAATTTTAAAACCCATCTTTTATAACTCAAACTTTGTGCGAACTTCTTTTTGATTATGAGTCGGGAGTCAGACATATGATACCTTAGGGAGGATGTTACATTAGTTGGTATCAAAGCATGATTTGAGTCTTTTGGGGTTTGTGGTTAGGTCTATTTTGCTTGTGTTGTGTTCTCTGTGTTATTGTTTTTCGAAAGAAAACAATGTTGTTTATAATGGATATCAGATTCATTATATTTCGATTCGCTCGTCTCTGAGGAAAAAAAAAAGAAATGGCTCGGGATAGTTGTACTTGTGTGGAAGTGGAACATGTTACTAGTAATGCAGTTGCAGCTACAGGAGCAACGGGAGCAATATGGAAAGACGACTGCACGAACAGAGGATCTCTGAACAGCGGAAACTGGAAGTTGAAGTTCAGGATCTGATGGAAGAGAATCAGTCTTGGAATATAAGATTTTGTAATTTTGGAACCTGATTTTTTTTAGGATATTGGAAAGTGATTGATTTCGACGGAAGATGTATTCACGACCATTGAGAAACCAGAAGCAGTACGTAAAGTGAAGAGGGGCACTTAACGAAGGATTGTACGTTAAAGAAAATAATTTGCGGAAAGTTTGGACACATTTCCACAGATTATGCTCTTTGAAAACAGAGTTTTCTGTTAGCAAAATCTTGGGTAATAGGGAAAGTCGTTACTCTAAGCGGAATAGAAGTGTTCTGAGCTGAAGACTTAATTAAGGGAGACTGTATTGCAGAAGATAATTCTTTGATCATAATGTATATATCTTTGTGAGGAAACCTGTTCTTTGTGTAATATGATTGAGTAGATCAATTATATTTTAAAGTTATCTGTAATTCTCTGATTTGTTTATTTCTGTTTCTATTCTTAGCCGATCGAGCTACTTGTGTTATTCAAATATTGTTATAGATCAAATCTTTGTGTTAGTTTGATCTGTCGTTCAAAATTTTGTGTTAGTTTGATCTGTTTCATAAACAGATATGATCTTGAAAACGGATTGGTTATTTTTCAACCATATCCTATGAGATTGTCTCAATAAGGTGTTTATAATTCAGAAAAAAAATTCATTCCTGAAAATTAGGCAAAATCAAATTCTTGTTGAATATGTTTGGTAACATATCAGATCATTTCGCTACCTTTCTTCCTAAACCTCTATAATGTTCTTTCATATATTGCATTTGCAAGAAAGAATATTTTACAAGAAAGGATATTCCTTTTTATATCCATGTCATAGTATCGGAGTGGCGCAGCGTGAGCGTGGTGGATCCTTCAAAGTTTGAAAACAGTTTTTCAGTGGGAAAGTCAAAAAGACAGTAATGGAAATCCTGGAAAATTTTTGGATCATAGGACTTCTCACCCAGCTTACTAGAAAGGATTAAGCGTTCGTATAGACTGATGCATATAAGAAAATTTTTTAGGAATTGAAATATGTTTGAAGTACTTATCTAGTATTAGTTTTATCTAATCCTAGTGAACCATTAGAGGTGAACAGTGACGTATTACATCGGAGCTTATGATATGTGCTTATGCAGAATAGAAGAGTTGTAGGATATGATTTTAGGAAATTGAAGTCATTTGAGAAAAACTATTCTAGGCATGAATGAAGGTTGGTAGCCACTATATTGGTATCAGAGATATGGAAATACTTTCTTTCTGGAGTAACATTTAATATCTTCAGTAACTAGGAGTTTGAGATATCTATTTGATCAGGAGAAGTTGAACGTCAGGCAAAAAGATTTTGTTGGTTAGAATAGTATAGAAAGATGTAAGAAAGGAAGCTACATGGGAACTGGAAGGAAAGATGAAAGAGTAATATTCATATTTATTCTGAGGGTGTGAAATCATGTTTGTCAAATTTCGAGGACGAAATTTATTTTTAGAGGGGGAGTATTGTAACATCCTGAATTTCCTATCTCTTAAACAATAATTTTGACAGTTAATAGAATTTTACTGTTTAGTAATTTCTGTGCACTGTAAAATTATTTTGTTTATTCCATCAACGTATTTGATCGTTTTGAGTGATTTACTCCGTGTCAGGAAAATAATAATTTTCGGGCCGGAGAAAATCTTTAAATATTTATTTCTCTTGACTGTTAATTATTTTTAATAATCTGACTTGATTTTCATATGTTTTCTAATATTTGTGATTTTTGTGAATGATTATGAATTTTTTTGATTGTATATGGGCCCAGGTGGTCCTATGTGGGCCCAGGTGACCTTACGTGGGCCCAGGTGGGTCTCGCAAAGTAAAAATTTTTCTACGCATAGAAAAATTTGTACTGTTTAAACGGAGAAAGGAGATCTTACTAAACCTGAATCCAAAAAGCAGTTTTAGAAAATTTCTTGTACTGTGTTTAGTACTGTATTTAATTATCAAACGATAAAAATACAGTAAATATAATCTTTTGTGGGGTTTTAGCAAATAAAAATAGAAATTATATTACTTAAGTCAACATTGGTGGTTTGGATATCCACCATTGATTTAATTAACGATGGAGACTTGATCTTGATTTAATCAACGGTGGAGATGTGATCTTAAAAGTAAATAGGATTATTTATAACCGTTAGATGGAGATTAAATCAAGGGTAGAGATTTAGTTTTATATAATGGCTATGACCATTTACAACCATTGGATTAAGAATTGATCAAGGGTAGAGATTTGGTCTTAAAAAGTAACAATAATCATTTATGATCATTGGATGTAAATTTAATCAATGGCAGAGAATTAGTCTTAAAAAGTAGCAAAGACTAATTATGACCCTTGGATTAAAAGTAAGAAGGAGTAATCTTGACCCTTCATTTTGGAGGCACATCTAATGGTTAGAATTTAAAGGAGAAAGATCCAATGGCCTAGATTAAGTCTTCTAAAATCAAAAGTCTACCTAAATCCAAACCATTGAATTAATCAATGGCTAGAAATGCTTCAAATAATGGTGGTTAGGAGATTAGTCACTCAAGGAGAGCATGAAGGAGGGGGGACGGTTTTATGATGGTGTAGGAAATTAGCCAAGTTTCAAGACACCAATGATATGTTGTCTTGGTCATTATTAGTCATTATTGACCATTTTCAAGAAGCAAAAATATTCTCTTCTTTCTTTCCAAGCATAGCTACGGCCATGCACTCTAAAGGGGGCCAAAATTGTTGGTTTATATTATTTGTATCATAATTGTCTTTCTATTCATCATCTCCTCCAAAACAAAACACAAAAACTCCATTCTCTTCTCCAAGAAACACCATTTGGTCAAGCACCCTAGATATGCCTTCCATCACTCTTTAATTTCATCCAACCATAGATCTTGAATCTACATGATATTCTAAGCAACTTTCATGTTGGAGATTTCCTCTAAATCATTCATCTTCATGGACTTCCTTCAAGATCAAAGTTATAGGGTATTTGTGGTGAAGTGTAAGGAAACTTCATTTCTTCTCTTCTTTTTCATGATCTAAACCATGTTTGATCCATGGTTCCTCTTAATCAAGCTTAGTATACTAATTTTTATGTATTTTGTCTTATATTTGAGAAGCCCTTGGTGGTGAAGGACTTAGAAAAAGAAGCAAAACAAGGAGTTTTTGAGGATCTTCAAGAGGTAAGAGGGAGATCCATCTCACCAACCAAGCATGGTGGTGAGAGATGGTCTTATATTTGATGGATAGTGAATCCATGTGAGGATTCATATCCATGGTCATGTAAATTATTTGTGTGTGTTTATGAACTTTGATTATTTGCCTATGCTTGATATGCTTAGCATGATTTTATGGCTTATATGGTATGCTTATAATATGCATGATGATAATATGGCATGCTTATAATATGCATGATGAGAATATGTTGAAATTATGTATATGTATGCCCTGATGTGATGATGGAAAGAAAATCAATTTTTGGCTTCAATGGCCAAAGGAAAGGAAATACGATTTTGATACCCATGAAGAGGGTTTATGTTGAAAATTTTTAAGAACAAGGGAATTAATTTTTGGGTCCCTAGAACATTGAGAATTTCGGCCAAGACACCTCAACATAGGTGTTTATAATTTAATATTTTCATGGAAGAATAAAATTGGATTGATTTGAAAAGCATGGAAAATGAACAAAGGATATGTTTTTCAAGAGAACAAGAACATGGTTTTGAAGGATTTTAATTAATTTATTTTGTGTAAAAAGATCCTAAGTGTTTTTCTAAACATGAGTTTTGAATGAAACGGGCAAACGTTGATTTTAAGGATTTGCAAAGAAAGTGAAAAGGGATTTGCAAAGAAAGTGAAAATGAATTTGAACAAATGGGTTTGGTTTTTATGACCATAAGTCTTACGGTTTTGAAAGCAAAATTTTAATAGTTTTGTTTGTGTAAAACCATATAGACTTAGAAGGAAAAATGTATTGATAATTTTCAATAGTCATGTCCACGTTTTCGAAGGCTTGTAATGCCTTGATTTTGATGAGACAAAGTGATTTTCCAAGTGGAAATATAATTGATTTAATACAAAAATTTGGAAAGGGAATTAGAGCATCTTATCACTTGAGAGAATAGAAACTTTCGTAATGGAAAACAAAGAAAGGTTGAAAACGTTTGAGTTTCAATTTATTTTGAGGAAGGTTGACTTTGGAAATGATTTGGGAAAAATAGAGAATATAATGGTATTTTAAAAATTTACTAACATATAACTGATTTTTGAGTTTTGAAGTACGTTAGCAAAATTCTTAAAGTTTGAAACATTGATTTAAATTAATTGAAAAGTGATTTTGTGGTTTATGTTTGAAAAAGAATTTCTTGAGTAAAGAACTATGGAAAAAGATTTTCTTAAGTAAGAAAATATATTAAATGAAGTATAAAGTTATATTATTTTGAGAAAAGTTGAAAAGGAATTTTTGAAGGTTAAGAAATATTTTCTGTAATGAAATGGTGGTGAAAAATTATTTGCGTAGCTTAAGAACGATTTGAAATGCAGTAAAATATTTTTACGCAATTTGAAAAATGTGTTAAAAATTATATTGATTTATTTAAGTCCAAAATAATGTTTGGAATATTGAGGAATATTTTACGTGATTGTAAAATGTTGAAAAATATTTTATGTATCTTAAAAATGATTTGAAATACAGTAAAATATTTCTATGCGATTTGAATTACGTTTAAATATTTTACGTAATTTGAACTACTATTGAAAAATCAATATGTGATTTAAAAGTGATAGAATATTTTTACACGATTGTGAAAATGACAGAAAACTACTCTAAGATTTGGAAAGTATTTTAAATATTTTGAGAATGATGGAAAATGATTTACATGACTTAAAAGAATGATTTTTAAGTTTCGCGATTTTGAAACAGTGGAAAAATACTATGCAATTTGAGAAACGTATGTTTTTACGCGATTGAGAAAAACATTGAAAAATTGGTACGTGGTTTAAAAGTGCAACTGAAGAGTTATGGTATTTTGAAAACATAACAGAAATGTTACGAAATTTTGTAAACGTAACAGTAGTGTTACGGTATTGTGAAAACGTAATAAAAACATTTTGGAATTTTAAAAATGTAACAAAAGTGTTACGGTATTGTGAAAATGTAAAAGAAGTGTTATGATATTGTAAAAACATAACAGAAACATTTTTGGATTGTGAAAACGTAACAGAAATGTTACGTGATTGTGAAAATACGGTAAAAGTGTTTTACAACAATGAAAACATGATAACATGATTTTGTTATTGAAAAATATAGTATGATTATTGTAAAACCAGTGTATGAACATTGTTTGTGAAAACAATGAGTTTTGCCTGTTATTGGCACGTGGTGCATTTTAGATGCATTGAAAAAAAAATATATGCGTTGAGACATATGATTTAATTGAACAAACGAATTTGAAAAGAATGGCCCTTGTGGCTAGACTTGCACTGATATATTCATGCATTGTATAAACTATATATGAGAAATTATGAGATATACCTGTGATTGGTATTTGGTGCATTATACATGCATTGGAATGGTCGAGGACTGGATATGGCTGATTGCCTAGGAGAAACACACCTCTTGAGTGGGTGCGATATGCGTAGTGTAAGTCACTTGTTGACCTTGGGGGCATCGGGGTGCGGGTTGCTTACACGGGTGGTTGGTCGCGCTTCTTCCCGTAGGTTAGACCAATGCAACACACCGATGATCCTTACCGAGACACTATTCTTATTCAAGATCTGATAAAGACTGTCGTGTATATGCTAGATGTGCAAAATCAAAATGAGGATTATAGCACGTGGTCTGAGGCATGTGATACTGACAGATCTTTTCCATCATTTCTCCGACCTGAGTTTAGCTCCATGGAGTAGGAACATTGAGTCTAAATGCACATGCATTATATGAGTACATTTATATCTGTGTGATATATTAATTGAGGAATATTGGTTATGACAATTGTTTTGAATACTTGGGTGTTGATGATGATAATGCTGAGGGCATTATCGTAATTGTTGTTTATGATAATTGAACTGATAAATGATTGGATGATGATAGTTGATTAATGTTAATGGCATGATCATAATTGTGGTATGATCTATCTGTATGATATGCTGCTTGTGTTATCTCTGTGCTGCCATGTTGGTATTGGTGTAGGTGATCTCACCTCTTTGTTTTATGTTTTGGTTGGGTTTGTGTTGTGAAATAAATACGTAATAGATAGAACGAGTTTTCCAAGAAGAAACTGATGGTAGATACTCAGAGATAGATGAAAACATTGAAAAGTGGCTATCTCAAGTTCGAAGATGTGCCGGATAGACAAGGAGTAGAGTTCTGATGCATCAAGTTGGATACAAGAGAAGAAAACGAGTATGTTAAGATTTAACGTTAGTGTTATACCATGCTATTAAGTAGAACCTGTCATAGGGTTACTACTGTTAGTTAAAAAAAAGAATCTGCAAGTTTTATATTTCTTGAATAATTGTTAAATATTAAGTGGTATTTGTTATATGAGTTTAAATCAGTTTAAATATATTTTTTAGTATTACTTATAAATTTCAGTAAGTTTATTTTTCAGTAAGTAAGAAATTTTAAAACCCATCTTTTATAACTCAAACTTTGTGCGAACTTCTTTTTGATTATGAGTCGGGAGTCAGACATGTGATACCCTAGGGAAGGTGTTACAACCCTCAAATTCCCTCTTCCATTTTGTTTGCTCCAAACAATTGTACTTCTTGAATCTACACACCCTTTGGATGATTTTCTATGTTGAGATCATCATTTAATTCTCTCATCTTCATCCTTTTTTCTTTAAGCCCTAACTTGTAGCTTTTAAGGTGAGATTTTGATCTTTATTTCTTTCCTCCTTTTTCATGTTCAAGAGCCAATCCTTCATTTGCTCATTCCTACCTCACTTGTTCACTTATTTCTCTTAGTTTCAAGCTTATCTCGCTTGCATGAAAACAAAAACTCTCTTCACTTCCTCTCTTTGAAGTTTCGGCCATACCCCACAAACACCCTTCCAATCCGTTTTATTCTGAACCACCATAGATCTAGAATCTACACGTCATTTGGAGACTTTTTCTTGTTGTGACCATCTCCAAATTCTCTCATCTTCAATCTTTTTTCATCAAGCTAAGTTTGGAACTTTATAGGTAAAGTACTTAATCTTTCTTTTCAGTTTTATTTTCAAGATTCTAAACCATGTGTTTGATCCATGGTTATCTCATTTTAGGCTTGGTTTGTGATGGTTGAATGTTTAGAAGCTTCTAGGGTTTGGCTTGTTGGTGGACGTTTTCTTCCAAGGGAGACCACAAAAAGAAGCTTCCTTTTGATTTTCTCTTAAGGTAAAAGGGAGATTAACCTCATTAACCATCCATGGTGGCGAGAAACGAAATTGATAGTGTTTGAACAATCCATGTGTGGATTTGTTAACTTGTGTGTATAAGTTTGATGCTTTGTAATTACTTGCTCTATTTGATTTTATTGCTTTAATTATATGCATGAACTTGTTAGAATAGAAATATGATGATGGATATAT
Organism: Ormosia emarginata; assembly: GCA_029884605.1. NCBI lineage: Eukaryota > Viridiplantae > Streptophyta > Magnoliopsida > Fabales > Fabaceae > Ormosia > Ormosia emarginata. The sequence continues at coordinate 1,225,513 of JAQQTP010000023.1, forward strand.
GTGGTATGATTGTTGATCACGTGAAAAAGAAGGATTTTTGGTCCAAAGACCTTGAGAGGCTCACGACCTTCATTGTGATTTTGGGGTGAACCAAGTGAAAATATTTTATTAACTATGGATTTAATAGATTTTATAATAAGGATATAGATTAAGGTTTTACAAGTTGATAAAGGAAGTGAGCAAAATTTTATTATTTGAAAAAGGATTGATTCTTTTGATTATGAGAAAGGAAATGAGTTGAAAAGAGGATTTGAAATATTAAGTGTTTTGTTTAGAAGTGCTTAAGTGATAGTAAATGGAGAATGATTTTCAAAAGGAATGATCTAATAAAGATAATGAAGTCTTGTGAATAAACATTGGAAGATATTATTTAGAGGAGATTTGATAAGGAATTAAAGTAAAAGGATTTTTAAGAGGGATGTGGAAATGTATAGCTTGTATTGGATAAATAATGAGTGTTAGCAATAGGAATGGAAATGGAGTTTTAAAGGTAATTTGAGATTTAAAGTATTTTATTTAAGAAAGAATGTGGAAATGTATAGCTTGTATTGGATAAATAAAGATTTCTAGCAATAGGAATGGAAATGGAGTTTTAAAGGTGATTTGAGATTTAAAGTATTTTTTTAAAGAAGGAATGTGGAAATGTATAGCTTTTATTGGATAAATAATGATTTTTATTAATAGGAATGGAAATGAAGTTTTAAAATTAATTTGAGATTTAAAGTATTTTATTTAAGTAGGAATGTGGATATGTATAGCTTGTATTGAATAAATAATGATTTTTAGCAATAGGAATGGAAATGAAGTTTTAAAGGTAATTTGAGATTTAAAGTATTTTAATTAAGAAGGAATGTGGAAATGTCTAGCTTGTGTTGGATAAATGATGATTTTTTAGCAATAGGAATGGAAATAGAGTTTTAAAGGTGATTTGAGGTTTAACGTATTTTATTTAAAGAAGAATGGAGCAAAGTTCTATTATTGGGTAAAAGGGATTTTTGGTCATGGATAATGAGTTAGAATGACTGTAACACCCTGAAAATTTATCTTTTATTTATTTCAGTTAACACTTAATTATTTTTACTAATTTTATTTACTTTTATTGAGTATTATAATTTTTATGATTTTTTTAAATTTTTGTAGATTTTTCTGAGATTGTAATTATTTTAATATTATTTTGCGCTGTATGTGGGCCCAAGGCTATACGTGGGCTCGGGGTTGGCCTGGAAAAGTAAAAATTTTTTCGGAGTTAGAAAATTTTGTACTGTTAATACAGGGCCGGTGGATCTTACTAAACCCGAAACTGAAAACAATTTTTAAAATTTTCTTTTACAATAATTATTATCCATTTGACAATAACTACTAATTTTTTAAACAGTAACTTTCGTTCGCTGGGTAATACCTACCGCAAAATATCTAAATAGATATTTATGGATTAAATATCTAAACATCATCATAAGCTTCTTTATGACCATCCAATAAGAAGCAAGTCTTAGTTGAAAAGTCTTACTTTGTGACTAGCACACAAATTGGTCCAATGAGAGGAAAACCTCCATGCTAAGCATAATAGCTTAGAAGCCAAATTAGAGACACTTTCTCCAAGGGAAGCTCACAACCATGCATTTTGGAGGAGGCTAAATTATTACTTGGTCATCTTTTCTTCCTATCTATCATTCATTCATACAAACCAAGAACAAGCTACAACAAATTCTCTCTCTTTTTCTCTCAAACCACCTCACGGCCAAGCATAGGAAAATCACTCTCTAATCTTCAATAATTTCTATTAACCTCACTTCTTAAATCTTCTCATCATTCTAAGACTCTTTGTAGTTGGAGCCTTAGCCTAAATAATCTATTTTCATCTACTTTCTTCAAGATCAAGTTCTAAGGTTTTAAGGTGAAGTTCATGAAAACTTCACTATTTGTTTCATCTTCATGCTCTAGGCCATACTTTGATCCATGGTCTTCTTATTCAAGCTTTAGATACTAATATACTTGTGTTTATTTTTGTTTTTAAGAACCTCTTAGTGGTGAAGGACTAGTTCAAGAAGAAAAGCAAGGAGCTTTGGAGGCATCACCAAAAGGTAAGAGGGGGAGATCTATCTCACCAACCAAGTATAGTGGTGAGAGATGAACTTGTATTTGATGGGTGGTGAATCTGAAATGCCCCTTTTCAAGGAGGGAGCGTCACACCAAAAGCCATAATGTAGAAAAATAAATCATAAACTAAGACTCGGTTCATTATAATATAGATAAGCCTATTCATTTGTAAACGTATAATAATTTGGCGAATTCTTTTTTTTTTGTAAGAAAAGTTAAAACATAATTATAACAGAAGTTAACACGAGAAGTAAACCATACATTCATACATCATATATATATATATATATATATATATATATACTTATGTCATACTTGTTTAGTTACATCAACAGATATACAAAATAAGCAAAAATTTTACATGTCCCAAAATGATTACACATATATAGCCCACCAAAAAGACAAAACATCAAGCCCTCCAAAAAGATTTGCAGATAGCCATCAGCGGCTATCAACAGCATCAGCCCCTAAATCTAACGAGAAGGGACTGTGACTGGATCCTCCACGGGGCCTTCCTCGTTAGAGGAAATCCTCATCAAAGCAACCGAGTTACGAGCAGGGGCTCGTGTCGAGGATAAAAACGAATCCTCTCATGGATTGTAGTCAGGATCACCCCACATGTCACGAAAGGGCAAGTAAAACTCTAAATAAACATGTGCATTGAAATTAAAAACAGGTGAATCATAACGATCCCATGCCAGAGACACCATCACGTCTCTGTGGTAGACGCAGTGATCCCTACTCAAGTTGATATGCCAGCAGTTTGGACCTCCGTGAAAAGTCAATTTCGCATATCCCAAAAAGCCATGTGAATGAGACGTCATGTTCCAAACAGGTACTAATCAAAGTCAGGCCAAAAGCCAAGGAATTCGTGCACTTTGTCTTCTTCACCAATGTCTTCAGAGAAACACATAAATATATAGAATAGCAGAAAATACAGATAAGAGGTGAGACATCCTACATTCAGTACCAATTATGGCAGTAAAGAAACAGAACGGCGCAAGACGCCACATAGCATAGCAGAAATAATAATCAGCATCCAGATTCAAATAATAAACAACTTAGCAAATCCAGCCAGTTATAACATCAATAAAACAACAATTCCATCGTGCACATGGTATAAATGTCAAATATAACATCATATGAATAAATGTCAAATAATATGTCGACTTGCTATGCACGTGCACATGGTACCAAAAATCCTACTCCATGGAGCTAGACAGAAACATCAGAGAGAATGATCAAGGAGACATGTCGGTATCTCGTTAACCTAAAATCAAGTGATTTCCAGAAAAATCAATCATTTGCGCAACAAGACTTTATACAATGACATTCTCATAGGATCGCGATATAGGACAATGTCTCGGTCTGGATCGTCGGTGCGCTTGGATTGGTCTATCCCACGGCCCAGAGGAGCTACCAACTGTCCATTTGTGGGACACCCACACCCCGACGTCCCCAAGGTCAACGATATGACCTACACTAGTCTATTCGCACCCGCACTAAGGTGTGATTCAATCTCCTAAGCATATAGCCTTACAACAGAGTCCACCAGACTTTCACAATGCATGATGACTCAATGCATATCCATGTATATTTAACAATAATATACTTTCTCTTAACATGCCATAATTTGGCCAAGTTAAACATCCACAAATTATTGGTCCCACTCATGGACCCACAATAACATATTATCAAGTTCTCAAATGTGGCAATACACTTTTAGTGTTATTATGGAGTTTCACTTTACTTTAATATTTCTTATGAAATCTTTCTCTAGAGGAATTCTCATTAAATCTTTATTTCTCTTAATTAATCAAGTTCTTTACTTTAACTTAATCATAATCACTTAGAAAACTATTCTAAGGTTCTCCAAGTCTCACACACTCTCTTGTTCTTTCCTTAAGTCCAAAATTGTTCTAAGTTATAGGATAAAGTCTTATTCTTTATTCTTCCTATTTTATGAACTTCCAATAAATCTCTAATTTTCTAATTAACTAAGTTTCCACTTTAATATTACATTTTTGGCATTTTCACCCTAAGAGGCAATGAGCCTCAAGGGAAATAGGGTTTGCAATTTTCATTGTTCCATTAATTATTATTCACTTGATTAGTTATCTTTCCAACTTGTTGCAAAATTTTAACCAAGAACACCCTATTGAAGGAGTTATAACCGTGAGCCTCATCAAGGAGAGCAAGGAACCCTTGCTTCTAATTCATACTTCCAATCCATCAAAACCAATCCAAGATCATCAATATACATAAATACAACCAATAAAACCACATAGGAGAAAATTAATACAAAGATCATTAGAAAAGCCATATAACCAAGAGAGCAACCCTAAGATAGGTTTCTCAAAATCAACACACAAATAAGCTTCCCACTACCAATAGAGGTTGAATTGGATAGTCTCCCTCTTACCTATAGAAGACAACACAAGAAAGCAAGCTTCTTGATCCCTTTGTTGCAATTTTCGTCCTCCACCTTCAAGAGAACCCTAAGGTGAGCAAACTTTTACAATCTTTACTCAAACCATGAAAAGAAGAGTTCTTGGAATAGGTGACCAAGAAAAATGAAAAAGAAAAGGAGAGAAAAGAAAGTCAAGAACTTTACCTTAGAGCTTCGAGTTTGGATCTTGAAGAAAATGATGAAGATGGAAGCTTTTTTTTTAGGTAGATTCCAACTAGAAAGAGGTTTAGAATGTGATGGAGTTTAAAAAAATGTGGTTACTTGAAATTTTTGTAAGCATGGAGGCATCAATGGAGGGTGTGGTCATGTGGTGTGGAGAGGGAAGAGAAGAGAGAAAATGGATGAGAGAAAATGAGAGAGAAAGGAAAAAGGTAGAGAGATAAAGCGATAGTAACCTTTTTTAAAATGAAAGAATGCCTTAAGTGGAAAAAGATGACCACTTTGGTCTTCCAAATCCCCCCCGCCCAAAATCGTGGAGCTTCACAAAGGAGAGAGGGAAAAGCTTTCTCAACAAGCCAATAGGGAAGTGCTAGGAAGCTTCCTCCAAAACTTCTTCAAGAAGCCAAAAACTCACCTTTTGAAAGATCAATGATGATGTCACTAAAGTGAACATTCTAGAACACTTATATTTTACTACAAGCTATTATCCAATGGACAAAGGTTACAATTAACAGAAGTCAGTATTCATTGTCCAACGGATAATAAATTGTACAGTGATTTTTATTTATCATATAAAAATCTCAAAAAACATAAATCTCGTAAACTGTACCCGACCTCGGGTTTAGTAAGATCCCCCGTGGATGATTCCACAATTCAAGGTTTACTAGCCTCGGGAAAAATATTTTATTTTTTCGGCTCCGCTCAGTGTGCACACAAAACAAGGAATATATTAAAATATTCAACGTTTCCAGAAAAATTCACAAAAATCACAAATATTATAAAATGACTATTTATCATGAAATTAACAATTTTTATGGTGTTACAGAGTGTATGTGAGGATTCATTCCTATGGTTGTGTAATTTATTTATGTGTGTTTATGTGCTTTAAATTTATTTATTCATGCTTTTATGGTTTATATGATTTTATTGCTTTAATGGTATGCTTGATATATGTTATAGTATAATACGATGATTATATGCCATGTATGCTATGATATATGTTGGAAAGGAAATAACTTTTGGGTTCCAATGGCCATGAGGCTCACGGCCTCTATACCTCAAAATAGGTATTCCAAGTTAATATTTTTATAAATGGTAAAGTTGGATGTTTAGGAAAGCAAGGAAAAGAATTAATGTTTTGGTTCCAAGGACCATGAGAGTCACGGCCATGATGCCTCCAATATGGTATTTTGTTATAAAAATTTATTTGTCTAGTGTAACTTAGATGGTTAAGCATAAAAGGAATTAATTCAAGGATTTATGAAATATAATATTGAATGGATTAAAATAGTAAAGGATTTAAAGTAAGGGATTTTGAGACATATAAATAAGAAAAGCTTATTTTTGGAATTAATTAAATTAGTGGATTTAGTTTATAAATGAGAACTAAATTGGTGACTTGAAGTTCACTAATGTATAGCTCACCCTTGGGTTTTGAAGCGCGTTAGGAAATTTTAAGCTATAACAATTGATTTTAAATCAATGAAAAAATAGTTTTTTGGGAAATAGTAGAAAAATTACGGAAAGGATTTCTTAAGTGAGAAAACATGAAAAATAAAGTTAGAAATTATATTAATTTTTGGAATGTTTAGAATATTGAGAAATATTTTACGCAGTTGAAAAATGATGAAAAATATTTTACGCGACTTAAAAATATGATTTATAAGCTACGCGATTTCAAAAACATTGAAAAATAGCTACGCGATTTGGAAAACATTTAAATATTTTTACGCGATTGAGAAAACATTGAAAAATAATTACGCGATTTGAAAACGCAACAAAAATATTATGCAGTTGTGAAAACAAAGTAAAATGACTACGCGATAGGAAATGCAGTAAAATTACTATTGGGTTAATGAGTGGGACCCATATATGTGAAGTTATGATTTTGGCCTGAAATTGGCCTGTGAGTATTTATTATGCATTGGGAAAGTCCTGTGGACTATGTCAAGGCCGATGGCCTAGGAGTTGAATAACACTTTTGTGTGGGTGTAATAGGCATAGTGTATGTTTCTTGTTGACTTTGGGGGCGTCCGGGTGCGGGTTTTCCACAATGGGCAGTTGGTAGCCCCACTGTACCATGGATCAGACCGATGCAACACACCAGCAATCCGGACTGAGACACTATTCTTAATCAAGATTTGGCGTAGACTATTGTGTATAATGCCGGATGTACAAAAATGATGAAAATTATAGCACTTGTTCTGAGGCAGTCGAGATACCGACAGATCTTCCAGATCATTCTCTTCGACTTGTGTATAGCTCCATGGAGTAGGAAATTGGGTTAATATGTATGGGCATAGTCTGTATATATCTTTGTGATATTTTATCTGTTAAATATTGATTAATGTTTTGATGCCATGACTATATTCACTGTTTGTTATATCTGTATGACATTATTGTCATTTCTGTCTCTTTACTACTATATTGGTACTGGTGTTGGTAGTCTCACCTCGTGTTATATTATTCTGTTTTATTTTATAATTTGTAAAGACAGTGAAGAAGAGGAAGAGGCAGGATCGCCTCCTCTCAGTTCTTATTGATCCATTTGGTATGGCATTACCGGGTTTTCTTGGATTCCTGAAGTTGCAGTTTTGGGGAGGCTCGGAGGCCTGGCGCATCCAATTAGATAGTGATAGTATGGTTTATACTGGGATTATGACTATATCCCTTAGTAGGCATTATCACGGGGTCCCCATGATCTCTGTTAATGTCTACGTACACTTAGAACTTCCTTTGTCCATTAGATAGTATTGGGGTGGTTGTTACTATACCCCTACTGAGATTAGTATTGTGTCGTCTGCTCATACTCCTGTCCGTAGGATCACGCATCACCCGGGATTTCTATCTTCTGAGCAGATGAAGGAAGATCTCGAGGAGGACCCATCTGAGGGTTCTACTCCATAGATGTGTACTTGGATCAGTGTAGTAGTTATAGTAATGTTTATTTCCTTTGAGAACTTGTCTGTATATATTTAAGTTTGTCAGTACTGATGTTATGTATATAATGTATATAATTTTGGGATACTGTTTGGCATTTTTATATTCTGGTAAGTTTATATTATCAGTATCAAGAGATTTTACAACTCACATTTATATAAAATAAAAATATTACTTTATAACTTGGGGTAATTTGGTAATGAATAATATAAAAATATGATACCCTACAGTGGGTGTTACATTAGTTAGTATTAGAACCCAAGTTAGAGTCTTTTGGGTTTGTGGTTAGGTCTGTCTTGTTTGTGTTGTGTGATTCTCTGTGTTTGGTTTCTGAAATGAAACAATATTATTTGAAATGATTGTACTTGACTTCTATTTTGTATTGCTTAGTTTGATTTTAGAGAATTACGATGGCTGAATGTCGAGGTGGACGTATGAATGCGGCACGTGAGAATGAAAGTATGGCTGCGGCTGCGGAGGCAATGCAAAGGATGGCGGACATCATTGTGCAGCAGAATCAAAGAGCTGCGTAGCAACAAGAAGCAACTGTGGAGACTCAAAATCTATCCGAGTTTTGTAGAAATAATCTGCCACAGTTCAACGGAGAATTTGACCCAGAGAAAACCAATCTTTGGATCAAAGAGCTAGAGAAAATATTAAGTGGTATAGGTTGTACTGATGAAAAGAAGGTCACTTATGCGACCTTTGTGTTGGTTGGTGATGGTGAAGATTGGTGGACAAGAGCCCAGAGATTACTAGAAGCTGAAGGGAGAGTTATAACATGGGAACTCTTCAAGCAAAGATTTCTGGGAAAGTATTTCCCAGCCAATGTTAAACATGCTAAAGAGATGGAATTCCTTCGCCTACGACAGGGGGTGATGTCAGTAAGTGAGTATGCGGCAAGGTTCAAAAGCTTGTCTAAGTTTTCGAGATATTTTCAGTTGCAACCGGATGATGAATGGAAGTGTAGGAAGTTTGAAGAGGGATTGAGGCATGACATAAAGAAGGCAGTATTACCATTGGGAATCAATCGGTTCCCAACACTGTTAGACAAATACCGAAGAATTGAGGAGCTAGATCAGCACCGTGATACGAGAAATCGGAACTTTGGGCCTGCTTGGTTCCTGTAACACCCTCCCTAGGGTATCACATGTCTGACTCCCGACTCAAAATCAAAAAGAAGTTCGCACAAAGTTTGAGTTATAAAAGATGGGTTTTAAAATTTCTTTCTTGCTGAAACATAAACTTACTAAAATTTATAAGTAATACGGAAAAATATATTGAAACAGATTCATATACAACATTGACACCAATTAATATTCAACAATTTAAAGAGAAATATAAAACTAACAGACTCTTTTTTTAACAGTAGCAAACCCTATGACGAGTCCTACTTAATAGCACGGTACAACACTAACGAGAAAACTTAACATGCTTATTTTTTTTTATCTAACTTGATGCATCAGAACTCTACTCCTTGTCTACCCGGCACATCATCGAACCTGGGACAACCACTCTTCAATGTTGTCAGCGATCTCAGAGTATCTACCCCCCGTTATGTCTAAGACAACTCGTTCCTTCTACTGTATAATTTTAACAATACAGACACAGCAAGACAACATAACAAAGAGGTGAGATCACCTACACTAATATCAACATGGTAGCACAGAGATAACATAAACAGTATATCATACAGATAGATCATACCAGAATTATGATCATCCCATCAACATTAATCAACTATCATCATCCAATCATTCATCAGTTCAATTATCATAAACAACAATTACGATAATGCCATCAACATTGTCTAATTATCATCATCATCCAAGTATTCAAAACAATTGTCATAGCCAATATTTCTCAATTAATATATCAAACAGATATAAATGCTCAGATTCATGCATGTGCACATAGACTTAGTTTTTCAAAAACAATTCCATGGAGGTTTTCACAATTTCGAGGAGGATGCTCTGTTAATTGTCAGCCTTAGCCCAAAGACAATCTTCCAATTGTTGAAAAGAATCGTGTTCTTGTCGGGTATCGTCAATGCATTGCAACGGACTGCATCGCCAAGTGGCATATGGTCCAGCCTTAGCCCACAGACAGATATCCACTGGTCGACTGCCGCGCCTTGACACCCCCAAGATCCATCAGAGACCTCACTATCAATTCTCATTCCCTCTTCAACCACAAGGGCCAAAATAGCTATTAGCTATACTTTATACAATGCACGAATATATTAGTGCAAGTCCAACCACAAGGGTCAAACCTTTTCAATTTCATTTGTTCAATTTAATCATATGCCTTAATGCATATTTTTCCAATGCATGTATAATGCACCAATACCAATCACAGGCAAAATTCGTCATTTTCTCATACAGTGTATGGACACTGTTTTAACAGTAATCATTATGTTTTTGTAGTCATAAAACACTTTTGTCATGTTTTTACAATCGCGTAATATTTCTATTACGTTTTCAGAATTCCAAAATGTTTTAGTTATATTTTTACAATACCGTAACACTTCTGTTACGTTTGCACAATACAGTAACATTTTTGTTACGTTTTCAAAATACTGCAACTCTTCTATTGTACTTTTAAACCACGTACTAATTTTTCAACATTTTTCTCAATCGCGTAAAAATATACGTTTCTCAAATCGCATCGTATTTTTTCACTATTTCAAAATTGCGTAACTTAAAAATCATTCTTTTAAGTCACGTAAATCATTTTTCATCATTCTCAAAATATTTAAAACACTTTCCAAATCACATAACGATTTTCCGTCATTTTCACAATCACGTAAAAATATTCTATCACTTTTAAATCACATATTGATTTTTCAATAGTAGTTCAAATTACGTAAAATATTTAAACATAATTCAAATCGCGTAAAAATATTTTACTGTATTTCAAATCGTTTTTAAGATACGTAAAATATTTTTCAACATTTTACAATCACGTAAAATATTCCTCAATATTCCCAACATTATTTTGGACTTAAATAAATCAATATCATTTTCAACACATTTTTCAAATTGTGCAGCTTAAAAATCACATTTTTAAGATACGTAAAACATTTTTCATCACCATTTCATTACAGAAAATATTTCTTAACCTTCAAAAATTTCTTTTCAACCTTTCTTAAAATAATATGACTTTGTATTTCATTTTTCACATTTTCTTACTCAAGAAAATCTTTTTCCACATTTCTTTACTCAAGAAATCCTTTTCCAAAATATAATCCACAAAAAAATCACTTTTTCATTGATATAAATCAACGTTTCAAAACTTAACATTTTCTAACGTATTTCAAAACTCGAAAATCAGTTATACGTTAGTAAATTTTCAAAACACCATTATATTCTTCATTTTTCCCAAATCATTTCCAAACACAACCTTCTTCAAAATAAATTGAAGTTCAAACGTGTTCAACCTCTCTTTGTCTTTGTTTACAAAATTCTCTCAAGTGATAAAACATTCTGATTCCCTTTCCAAATTCCTTGTATTAAATCAAGTTACATTTCCACTTTGAAAATCACTTTATTCATAAAAATCAAGGCATTACAAGCCTTCAAAAACGTGGACATGACTATTGAAACCATCAAATATTTTTTTCCTTCTAAATTGATATGATTTTACACAAACAAAACCATTAAAAATCCTTTACAAAAACCGTGAATGTGTTCGTTGAAAACTGTCAAATCTTTTGAGTAACAAAACACTTCGTTTTATAAAATATCACTTTGTTCCATAAAAATTTAGGCATAACTAGTTTTTCAAAACTGTAGGGTATTTGGCCATTGAAGCCATCAAACATTTTTCCTTTTAACTCAATTGTTTTCAAAATCGCAAGACATATGGTTATAAAACCAAACCCATTTGTTCAAATTCATTTTTACTTTCTTTCTAAATCCTTTTTCACTTTCTTTGCAAATCCTTTTTCACTTTCTTTTGCAAATCTTTAAAATCAACGTTTGCCCATTTCGTTTTTTGAAATCAAGTTTAATAAACACTTTGAAACTTTTTACACAAAATAAATCAATAAAAATCCCTTCAAAACCGTGTTCTTGTTCTCTTGAAAAACAAACTCTTTGTTTATTTTCCATATTCTCCAAATCATCTATTTTCATCATTCATGAAAATATTAATTTGTGAACACTTATTTTGAGGTGTCTTGGCCGAAATTCACCATGTTCTTAGGGACCAAAAATTAATTCCCTTGTTCTTGAAAAATTTCAACATGAACTCTAATCATGAGTGTTAAAACCGTGACCACTCCTCCTTGGCCATTTAAGCCAAAAATTTATTTCTTTCCTTCATCAAATCATGGCATACACATATATACACATCATATATATATATATATATATATATATATATATATATATATATATATATATATATATATATCACAAACATACCATATTCTCATCATGCATAGTATAAGCATACCATCAAAGGAATAAAATCATGCAAAGCATACCAAGCATAGACAAATAATTAAAGCACATAAATACCCACAAATAAATTACAAGACCATGGATATGAATCCTCACATGGATTCACCATCCACCAAATATAAAACCATATCTCACTACCATACTTGGTTGGTGAGGTGGATCTCCCTCTTACCTCTTGAAGATCCTCAAAAGCTCTTTGTTTTGCTTCTTTTTCCAAGTCCTTCACCACCAAGGGCTTCTCAAATACAAAACAAAATATATAAAAATTAGTATACTAAGCTTGATTAAGAGGAACCATGGATCAAACATGGCTTAGAACATGAAAAAGAAGAGAAGAAATGAAGTTTCCTTACACTTCACCTCAAAAACCTTAGAACTTGCTCTTGGAAAAACTCCTTGAAAATGAATGATTTAGAGAAAGTCTCCAACATGAAAGTTGCTTAGAATATCATGTAGATTCAAGATCTATGGTTGGATGAAATTAAAAGAGATTGGAGGGTGGGTTTAGGTGTCTTGGCCGAATGGTCTTCTTAGGAAGAGAGAATGGAGTTTTCTTTTGTTCTTGTTCTTGGAAGAGAGAGAATGGAGAGAATTGTTTTTAGTCTTTGGTAGAAATGAAGATAGAAATGAAAACTCTTCCTACCTAGTAGTTGCCATGGAATGCATGGAGAGAAAGGTAATATTGTGTGTGTAGCATTTTGTTTTTCTTTGATAAGAATGAAAGAAAAGTTGATAGGAAAGATTAAGTGTAGAAATTGTCTTGCAATATTCATTGCATGACCATAGGTGAGTAGGAGAAAAATGAATCAATTATGGGTAGTTTGTCTCCAAAAAGAAATGCATGACCGTAGGATACATGTGCAAAGTCACCAAAAATTGACTTACTTTTATTTGGCTTCTTGAATTATTGTTAGAAGAATGACCAAGTATGATGAATAAAAGAATTGCCCCCCTTCAAGTGCATGACCGAATGCTTCAAATGGAAAAGCCACCAATTTTGACTATTTCTTTGTTGTGTAATATAAATAATGAAACATGAATTAATTGAATCAAATTTTCCCTTTGTAACTTTGCATGGCCGTAGGTGCTTCTTCAAAAAGGTGGCCATTTTTGTTGACTTGGTCTCACTTTGTTTCACTTGAATTGTATCCTAATATCACAAAGATGTAATAATTTAGAGCAATTTTGCTCTCCATTGTCGTAGAGTGAAGAGAGAAAAGAGTGAATTATTTGAGCAAATAATTGGTACTAAATCATTGATAAAATTTCCAAGTGATAGTAACAAACTTGGACTATTGGATCTTCTTCCTCCTTTAATCTTAGCCATTAGATGAAGCTACTAAATGGATGGTCAAGATCTCTCCTTCCATGTTGCCATCCAAGGGTCACAATTGAAGTCTAAGCAATTATATAAGACCAAATTTCAACCATAGATTAAATCAATGGTTAAGATTAAATCTTGAAAGTCCAAGCAATTATTTGAAGCATTCTAAGCCATTGATTAATTCAATGGTTAGGATTAAGGTAGACTTTAGGTGTAGCTTTAGATAGAAGACTTAATTTAGGCCATTGAATTTTTCTTCTTTAAATTCTAGTCATTAGATGTGTCTCCAAAATGAAGGGTCAAGATTACTCCTTTTTACTTTACATCCAATGGTCATAAATGGTCTTTGTTACTTTTTAAGACTAAATCTCCACCATAGATTAAATTAACATCCAATGGTCATAAATGATCATAGCCATTTTATAAGACTAAATCTCCACCCTTGATTTAATCTTCATCTAACGGTTATAAATGATCTTATTCACTTTTAAGATCAAATCTCCACTGTTGATTAAATCAAGATCAAGTCTCCATCGTTGATTAAATCAATGGTGAATATCCAAACCACCAATGTTGACTTAAGCAATATTTATTTATTTTTTATCTACTATTACCTTCTGAATAATATTTTTACTATATTTTTATCACCCGATAATTAAATACAATACAAAACACAGTAAAAGAAAATTTTAAAAGCTGTTTCTGGATTCAGGTTTAGTAAGATCCCCTGTCTCCATCTAAACAGTACAAATTTTTCTATGCGTAAAAAAATTTTCACTTTGCGGGACCCACCTGGGTCCACGTATGGCCACCTGGGCCCACAAACAGTATAAAAATTTCATAATCATCCACAAAATCATGAAAATTAGAAAATTCACAAATATCAAATCAAATTACGTAAAATAATTAAGACTTTTCAGTAATAATTAAATTACGTAAAATTTTTCTGGCCTGAAAATTATTATTTTCCTGACACGGAGTAAATTACTCAAAACGATCAAATACGCTGATGGAATAATCAAAATAATTTTACAGTACACAAAAATCACTAAATAGTAGAATTTTCATTAACTGTCAAAATTACTGTCAACTGTTTTGGAAATTTGGGGTGTTACAATACTCCCCCTCTAAAAAGAAATTTCATCCTCGAAATTTGATAAACATGATTTCACACCCTCGGAATAAATAATGACATTATTCCTTTATCTTTTCTTCAGTCCTCATATTACATCTTCACTTACGCCATTCCATACAATTCTAACCAATGAAAATTCTTTGTCTCATGTTCACTTGATGTTCACTTGATCAACCAGATATCTCAATAAATTTTCTACGGATTTCCATTACTGTCTTAACTTTTCCCCTTGAAGAAATATTTTCAACTTTTGAAGAATTCACTACGCTTCCGCTGCGCCACTCTGATACTCTGACCTGGATATAAATAGGAATATCCTTTCTTGCAATATATTCCTTCTTTCTTTTCTTTTCTATGAAAGATAGCAAAATAATCTGATATGTTATCGAACATATCCAACAAAGAATTGGATGTAACTCGAACTTCAAGAATGAATTTTCTGGAATGCTAACATTTTATTGAAATAATCTCATAGGATATGGTTGAAAAATAACCAATCTGTTTTCAAAGATCACATCTGTTTATGAAAGAAATAAACAGATCAAACTAACACAAAGTTTTGATCTATAACAATAGTTTGAATAACACAAGTAGCTCGATCGGCTAAGAATAGAAACAGAAAGAAACAGACCAGAGGATTATGGATAACTCTAAAATATAATTGATCTACTCAATCATATTACACAAAGAACGGGTTTCCTCCCAAAGATATGCACTATGATCAAAGAATTACCTCTTGTAGTACAGTCTCCCTTGTTTAGGTCTTCAGCTCAGAACACTCCCGTTCCATCCAGAGTAACAACTTCCCTTACTATCTAAAATTTTACTAACAGAAAACTTTGTTTTCAAAGGAACTCTATTTTCAGAGATTGTGTTCCAAACTTCCCGTACTTAAAACAAATTATTTCCTTAACGTACAGTCCTCCATTAAGTACCTTCTTTCACATCACTTACTGCTTTTGGTTTCCTCAATGGTTGTAAATACATCTTCCGTCGAAATTAATTACTTTCTCAATATCCTAAAAAAATACCAGGTTCTAAAATTACGAAATCTTATATTCCAAAACTGATTCTCTTCCATCAAATCCTGAATCTCAACTTCTAGTTCCTGCTGTTCAGCGATTCTCTGTTCTTGCAGTCATCCTTCCACATTGTTCTCATAGTTGCAACTGCATTACTAGTAACATGTTCTGCTTCCTTACGTGTACATCTACCACGAGTCATTTTCTTCCTTCAAAGACAGACGAACCAAAATACAATGGATCTGATATCCAGTGCAAACATGGTTTTCCTTTAGGAAAACAAAAACACAGAGAACACAACACAAGCAAAATAGACCTAACCACAAATCCCAAAAGACTCAAATCGTGCTCTAATACCAACTAATGTAACACCCTCCCTAGGGTATCACATGTCTGACTCCCGACTCAAAATAAAAAAGAAGTTCGCACAAAGTTTGAGTTATAAAAGATGAGTTTTAAAATTTCTTTCTTGCTGAAACATAAACTTACTAAAATTTATAAGTAATACGGAAAAATATATTGAAACAGATTCATATACAACATTGACACCAATTAATATTCAACAATTTAAAGAGAAATATAAAACTAACAGACTCTTTTTTTAACAGTAGCAAACCCTATGACGGGTCCTACTAAATAGCACGGTACAACACTAACGAGAAAACTTAACATGCTTATTTTTTTTATCCAACTTGATGCATCAGAACTCTACTCCTTGTCTACCCGGCACATCATCGAACCTGGGACAACCACTCTTCAATGTTGTCAGCGATCTCAGAGTATCTACCACCCGTTATGTCTAAGACAACTCGTTCCTTCTACTGTATAATTTTAACAATACAGACACAGCAAGATAACATAACAAAGAGGTGAGATCACCTACACCAATACCAACATGGTAGCACAGAGATAACACAAACAGTATATCATACAGATAGATCATACCAGAATTATGATCACGCCATCAACATTATTCAACTATCATCATCCAATCATTCATCAGTTCAATTATCATAAACAACAATTACGATAATGCCTTCAATATTGTCTAATTATCATCATCATCATCCAAGTATTCAAAACAATTGTCATAGCCAATATTCCTCAATTAATATATCAAACAGATATAAATGCTCAGATTCATGCATGTGCACATAGACTCAGTTTTTCAAAAACAATTCCATGGAGGTTTTCACAATTTCGAGGAGGATGCTCTGTTAATTGTCAGCCTTAGCCCAAAGACAATCTTCCAGTCGTTGAAAAGAATCGTGTTCTTGTCGGGTATCGTCAATGCGTTGCAACGGACTGCATCGCCAAGTGGCATATGGTCCAGCCTTAGCCCACAGACAGATATCCACTGGTCGACTGCCGCGCCTTGACGCCCCCAAGATCCATCAGAGACCTCACTATCAATTCTCATTCCCTCTTCAACCACAAGGGCCAAAATAGCTATTAGCTATACTTTATACAATGCACGAATATATTAGTGCAAGTCCAACCACAAGGGCCAAATCTTTTCAATTTCATTTGTTCAATTTAATCATATGCCTCAATGCATATTTTTCCAATGCATGTATAATGCACCAATACCAATCACAGGCAAAACTCGTCATTTTCTCATACAGTGTATGGACACTATTTTAACAGTAATCATTATGTTTTTATAGTCATAAAACACTTTTGTCATGTTTTTACAATCGCGTAACATTTCTGTTACGTGTTCAGAATTCCAAAATGTTTTAGTTATATTTTTACAATACCGTAACACTTCTGTTACGTTTGCACAATACAGTAACATTTCTGTTACGTTTTCAAAATACTGCAACTCTTCTGTTGCACTTTTAAACCACGTACTAATTTTTCAACATTTTTCTTAATCGCGTGAAAATATACGTTTCTCAAATCACATCGTATTTTTCCACTGTTTCAAAATTGCGTAACTTAAAAATCATTCTTTTAAGTCACGTAAATCATTTTTCATCATTCTCAAAATATTTAAAACATTTTCCAAATCAAAAAATGATTTTCCGTCATTTTCACAATCACGTAAAAATATTCTATCACTTTTAAATCACATATTGATTTTTCAATAGTAGTTCAAATTACGTAAAATATTTAAACATAATTCAAATCGCGTAAAAATATTTTACTGTATTTCAAATTATTTTTAAGATACGTAAAATATTTTTCAACATTTTACAATCACGTAAAATATTCCTCAATATTCCCAACATTATTTTGGACTTAAATAAATCAATATCATTTTCAACACATTTTTCAAATTGCATAGCTTAAAAATCACATTTTTAAGATACATAAAACATTTTTCATCACCATTTCATTACAGAAAATATTTCTTAACCTTCAAAAATTCCTTTTCAACCTTTCTTAAAATAATATGACTTTGTATTTCATTTTTCACATTTTCTTACTCAAGAAAATCTTTTTCCACATTTCTTTACTCAAGAAATCCTTTTCCAAAATATAATCCACAAAAAAATCACTTTTCCATTGATATAAATCAACGTTTCAAAACTTAACATTTTCTAACGTATTTCAAAACTCGAAAATCAGTTATACGTTAGTAAATTTTCAAAACACCATTATATTCTTCATTTTTCCCAAATCATTTCCAAACACAACCTTCTTCAAAATAAATTGAAGTTCAAACGTGTTCAACCTCTCTTTGTCTTTTGTTTACAAAATTCTCTCAAGTGATAAAACATTCTGATTCCCTTTCCAAATTCCTTGTATTAAATCAAGTTACATTTCCACTTTGAAAATCACTTTATTCATAAAAATCAAGGCATTACAAGCCTTCAAAAACGTGGACATGAATATTGAAACCATCAAATATTTTTTTTCCTTCTAAATTGATATGGTTTTACACAAACAAAACCATTAAAAATCCTTTACAAAAACCGTGAACGTGTTCGTTGAAAACTGTCAAATCTTTTGAGTAACAAAACACTTCGTTTTATAAAATATCACTTTGTTCCATAAAAATTTAGGCATAACTAGTTTTTCAAAGCCGTAGGGTATTTGGCCATTGAAGCCATCAAACATTTTTCCTTTTAACTCAATTGTTTTCAAAAC
Source organism: Ormosia emarginata (assembly GCA_029884605.1). Taxonomy (NCBI): domain Eukaryota; kingdom Viridiplantae; phylum Streptophyta; class Magnoliopsida; order Fabales; family Fabaceae; genus Ormosia; species Ormosia emarginata. Next base: position 1,244,222 of record JAQQTP010000023.1, read on the forward strand.
CGCAAGACATATGGTTATAAAACCAAACCCATTTGTTCAAATTCATTTTTACTTTCTTTCTAAATCCTTTTTCACTTTCTTTGCAAATCCTTTTTCACTTTCTTTTGCAAATCTTTAAAATCAACGTTTGCCCATTTCGTTTTTTGAAATCAAGTTTAATAAACACTTTGAAACTTTTTACACAAAATAAATCAATAAAAATCCCTTCAAAATCGTGTTCTTGTTCTCTTGAAAAACAAACTCTTTGTTTATTTTCCATATTCTCCAAATCATCTATTTTCATCATTCATGAAAATATTAATTTGTGAACACTTATTTTGAGGTGTCTTGGCCGAAATTCACCATGTTCTTAGGGACCAAAAATTAATTCCCTTGTTCTTGAAAAATTTCAACATGAACTCTAATCATGAGTGTTAAAACCGTGACCACTCCTCCTTGGCCATTGAAGCCAAAAATTTATTTCTTTCCTTCATCAAATCATGGCATACACATATATACACATCATATATATATATATATATATATATATATATATATATATATATATATATATATATATATCACAAACATACCACATTCTCATCATGCATAGTATAAGCATACCATCAAAGGCATAAAATCATGCAAAGCATACCAAGCATAGATAAATAATTAAAGCACATAAACACCCACAAATAAATTACAAGACCATGGATATGAATCCTCATATGGATTCACCATCCACCAAATATAAAACCATCTCTCACCACCATACTTGGTTGGTGAGGTGGATCTCCCTCTTACCTCTTGAAGATCCTCAAAAGCTCTTTGTTTTGCTTCTTTTTCCAAGTCCTTCACCACCAAGGGCTTCTCAAATACAAAACAAAATACATAAAAATTAGTATACTAAGCTTGATTAAGAGGAACCATGGATCAAACATGGCTTAGAACATGAAAAAGAAGAGAAGAAATGAAGTTTCCTTACACTTCACCTCAAAAACCTTAGAACTTGCTCTTGGAAAAACTCCTTGAAAATGAATGATTTAGAGAAAATCTCTAACATGAAAGTTACTTAGAATATCATGTAGATTCAAGATCTATGGTTGGGTGAAATTAAAAGAGATTGGAGGGTGGGTTTAGGTGTCTTGGCCGAATGGTCTTCTTAGGAAGAGAGAATGGAGTTTTCTTTTGTTCTTGTTCTTGGAAGAGAGAGAATAGAGAGAATTGTTTTTAGTCTTTGGTAGAAATGAAGATAGAAATGAAAACTCTTCCTACCTAGTAGTTGCCATGGAATGCATGGAGAGAAAGGTAATATTGTGTGTGTAGCATTTTGTTTTTCTTTGATAAGAATGAAAGAAAAGTTAATAGGAAAGATTAAGTGTAGAAATTGTCTTGCAGTATTCATTGCATGACCATAAGTGAGTAGGAGAAAAATGAATCAATTATGGGTAGTTTGTCTCCAAAAAGAAATGCATGACCGTAGGATACATGTGCAAAGTCACCAAAAATTGACTTACTTTTATTTGGCTTCTTGAATTATTGTTAAAAGAATGACCAAGTATGATGGATAAAAGAATTGCCCCCCCTCAAGTGCATGACCGAATGCTTCAAATGGAGAAAGCCACCAATTTTGACAATTTCTTTGTTGTGTAATATAAATAATGGAACATGAATTAATTGAATCAAATTTTCCCCTTTTAACTTTGCATGGTCGTAGGTGCTTCTTCAAAAAGGTGGCCATTTTTGTTGACTTGGTCTCACTTTGTTTCACTTGAATTGTATCCTAATATCACAAAGATGTAATAATTTAGAGCAATTTTGCTCTCCATTGCCGTAGAGTGAAGAGAGAAAAGAGTGAATTATTTGAGCAAATAATTGGTACTAAATCATTGAGAAATTTTCCAAGTGATAGTAACAAACTTGGACTATTGGATCTTCTTCCTCCTTTAATCTTAGCCATTAGATGAAGCTACTAAATGGATGGTCAAGATCTCTCCTTCCATGTTGCCATCCAAGGGTCACAATTGAAGTCTAAGCAATTATATAAGACCAAATTTTAACCATAGATTAAATCAATGGTTAAGATTAAATCTTGAAAGTCCAAACAATTATTTGAAGCATTCTAAGCCATTGATTAATTCAATGGTTAGGATTAAGGTAGACTTTAGGTGTAGCTTTAGATAGAAGACTTAATTTAGGTCATTGGATCTTTCTTCTTTAAATTCTAGTCATTAGATGTTTCTCCAAAATGAAGGGTCAAGATTACTCCTTACTTTACATCCAATGGTCATAAATGGTCTTTGTCACTTTTTAAGACTAAATCTCCACCATAGATTAAATTAACATCCAATGGTCATAAATGATCATAGCCATTTTATAAGACTAAATCTCCACCCTTGATTTAATCTTTATCTAACGGTTATAAATGATCTTATTCACTTTTAAGATTAAATCTCCACCGTTGATTAAATCAAGATCAAGTCTCCATCGTTGATTAAATCAATGGTGAATATCCAAACCACCAATGTTGACTTAAGCAATATTTATTTTTTTTTCTATCTACTATTACCTTCTGAATAATATTTTTACTGTATTTTTATCACCCGATAATTAAATACAGTATAAAACATAATAAAAGAAAATTTTAAAAACTGTTTCCGGATTCAGGTTTAGTAAGATCCCCTGTCTCTGTCTAAACAGTACAAATTTTTTTATGCGTAGAAAAATTTTCACTTTGCAGGACCCACTTGGGCCCACGTATGGCCACCTAGGCCCACATACACCCCCTGGGCCCACAAACAGTAAAAAAATTTCATAATCATCCACAAAATCATAAAAATTAGAAAATTCACAAATATCAAATCAGATTACGTAAAATAATTAAGAATTTTCAGTAATAATTAAATTACGTAAAATTTTTCTAGTCTGAAAATTATTATTTTCCTGACACAGAGTAAATCACTCAAAATGATCAAATACGCTGACGAAATACTCAAAATAATTTTACAGTACACAGAAATCACTAAATAGTAGAATTTTCATTAATTGTCAAAATTACTGTCAACTGTTTAGGAAATTTGGGGTGTTACAGTTCCAAAGAGGAAAAGTTGGGGTGGCAACCGTTATCAACAGAAATCGTATGCTAGGCCATTAGGAACTCAGACTCAACAACAATCTTATGGGGGAGGTTCTGGTGGCAACAAGTTTGGTCAAGCTAAGACTTCTACATCCAAATGTTTCAAGTGTGGAAAGGACCATTTGACTAAAGATTGCACAACCAAAGGAATTATATGCTTCAGATGTGGGAAGCTTGGACATCTCTCAAGGGACTGCAATCAACTGAAGATGGAACCCTCTATGGGAAACGTCTGTACTGCTAGACCACAAGCGGGTGGTCAAGTATATACTATGAGTGGGGAGGAAGCCTCAAAGTTAGAGGATCTAATTATGAAGGAGTGTGCCATTGAAGGTAATCCTTTAACCGTATTATATGATTCGGGGGCAACCCACTCTTTCATTGCCTGTGATTGTGTAGAGCGTTTGGGATTATCTATAACTACATTGCCTTTTGACTTGAGTATTGTTACTCCTGCTGATAAGCCTGTGATTACTGCAAAAGTTTGCTTGAATTGCCCTGTTTGTGTTAGGGATAGAATCTTTTATGTTGATTTAATCTGTTTGCCTCTTTCCAAGATTAATGTAATCTTAGGAATGGATTGGTTGTCTTCTAACCATATCCTGTGAGATTGTTCCAATAAGACATTAGTTTTTCCTGAGGCTAAGAATTCTAAATTCCTAACGGCCAATCAAGTCGAAGCTTGTTTGAAGGAAGGAGCTCAAGGATACTTATTGTTGTCTTCTTTGGAAGTTCAAAGTGAAGAAGTTGTGAAAGATATTTTCGTAGTCAATGAATTTCCAAAAAATTTTCTTGACGATATACCTGGATTACCACAAGCAAGAAAGATAGAGTTTGCTATTGATCTGGTACCAGGAGCTAGACCTATATCTGTAACAGCTCGATGTAGGGCGTCACATTTACGACAAATTAAAATAAAAACCTTCCCAAGTTATAAATCGTTTGATAATAAGTACAATACGAGTTGTAAAATTTTAGTTATGTATTCTAAGAAGATCAATAATCATCCTATACAAATCCAATCATCTTCCATTATTGTTTCAACCTTCGTCCTATGGCCATTTCTTCTTGCGAAAAACATTACTAAATAAAATAAAAACAGAACATGAAATAAAATACATTAGTACATACATACCATAATATCCATATGGTTTTGTTTAAGAAAAATAATTAAAAATAAACTCATAACCGTTTGACACACAAAAGTAGATAACAGACTTGCCCAAGTCCAACAGACTAAGAAAACCCAAAAAAATACAGTACAAACATAACCAACACAAAACAATCAAGCCAACTAGTAAGGATAATCCAACGGCTTGCCTCCTTCGTGCTGGTCCTCGGATTGTTGCTTCTCTCACGGAAAATGAAGAGGTTGATCCTCTTCACCGTCTTTACAGTACATAATAATAATAACACAGAAATACATACAAAGAGGTGAGATAATCTATCATCATTACCATCAGGCAGTATAGAAAACGATAAATACAAACAGATATGTCATCAAAACATGTTATTACAACATATATAACATTTCATAGAATATATCAGGATAGCATAATATGCAGACTCATAATGCACATGTACACGACACAAACCTACTCCATGGAGCTAAACACAACCAATCAGAGGGAATGATCCCGGAAGAACCTGCCTGTCAACTCGGCTGCCGCGGGCCACGTGCTACACAGTCAAATTCGTTGTGACTCGCACAGTACATGGTCAAATTCATCATGTACTACAGGCATTCTACAAGACCGTCCCCAACAAGATCGTGATTAAGAATAGTGCTTTGTCAAGATCACTAGTGTGTCATGCCCGGTACCACAGCCCAAAGGAGCTACCAACTGTCCACATGTGAAATTTCCGTACACCAATGCCTCCAAGTTCAATAAATGAACAACACTATGCCTATCGCACCCAAACAGGGGTGTAATTCATCCTCTTAGGTATAACTCGTCAATGACACCAAAAACAACATATTCCTCAATACATGGTGCAAGACTAAAAAATTCACATATATCATAATATCATCAAATCACATGGTCAAGTACCATAACTCGGCAGTACCATCCTTCAATATAACCGGGTCCAACCCGACAGCATATCATTGTTATTTTCAATCGCGTAAATATTTTACCGCATTTTCACAATCTCATGATTATTTTCCAACGTTTTCAAATTGCGTAGGTATTTTCCCACATTTTTTTATCACGTAAATAATTTTCAACATTTCCAAATCTCATATTATTTTCCTACGTTTTTAAAATCATTTTCTCATTCGCGTAATATTTTTAAATCATTTTCTCAAGCACGTAATATTTTTAAATCATTTTCTCAATCCGTAATTTAAACATCATTATTTTAAATATGCGTAAAGTATTTCTACTATTTTTCACCATATAAAATATTTCTTGACGTTCTAAATTAATTTTTGAAAACTTTCCGAAATTAAAAATCCTTTTTAATAAAATATTTAGAGCGCTAAATAAATTTTAAAACGTATTCTCAATTATCATAATAAAAATTACTAAATTGGGTTCTCATTAAATAAATCTTTTAAAACTACCTTTAAGAAAATATATATATCTTTTAATCTAAACACCAATTCTTGACTTGTTAGTCCAAAATTAATTTATTTTCCATAACCAAATATATAATCATTACCTATCTCATTTTCCTTTGTAAAAATATTTAATCCAATTATTTGTTACTTAATCCTCTAAAATCTATACTTGAAAAATAATTTTAGAATAAAAGTATATTGAATGGCATGTGACCGAAATTTACTATGTCTTCAACAAATCAAGTATTTGAAAATACATACATCAAAATCAATCATACAATAAAGTAAAACCATAAACATTCAAGTAAATGAATCCTCATGGATTCTTCACCACACACAATCCATTTTCATACTACCAAAATAGTTGATGAGATTAAATCTCCCTCTTACCTCTTGAAGACTATCCTTCTTGAAAGCTTCCTTAGAGAATTTTGTGTGGCTTCAAGAAAATACCTATCAAGCTTAAACAATTTACAAAATACAAAACTAAGCTTGAGAAAGAATAACCATGGATCAAACATGGCTTAGAAATTTAAAAACAAATTTAGAAATAGGAAACAAGAATTTTACCTAATAGGGTAGAAATTTCAACCTTGATTTCCAAGCTCAAGATGGTTGATTTTGAAGAAACTCACAACATGAAAGATGCTTGGAATGATGTTTAACTTTAGGAAATGAGGTTGGATAAAATTATTGAAGAGTAGAAGTGTGATTTGGGAGTGGTGGCCGAATGGCTCAAGAAATGGAGAAAAGATGAAGTTCTTCTTTTGTGTTCTTGTGTTCTTGAAGAAAGAGAATGGAGAGAATAGATAGGAGTGATGGAAAATGAAGTGGAGAGGTCTCCTACACTATATATAGTCATGTGGTGCATTGGAGGAGTGGGTGGAATGATTTGTGATAATTGCTTGGTGGAGCACTCAAGGAGACAAGGTGGTGCATGCTAGCTCACTAAAGTGCATGATTAAGTGTGATGGAATCAAAATGATAGCCCAAAAATCATGTGCATTGTCTTGGAGTTACATGGAGTGAATGGATGGAAATTCATTGAATATTTGAGTGGGAGACAAGGTAGTTGAAGGATGACTAAACTCCAAGTGATCATAAATGATAGAATGCATTATTATGCATTATTTGAAGAATCATTTACCTTCTTGATGGACATGGCCATGTGGCCTTGGTGGAATTAACCAACAAAAGAATCTCATTCCATGTTATAATGAAGTGCATGAGTTGTACGTGGGTCAAAGTGTTTTACCTCTTTGGTTTCTACATTAAACATACTAGGTCCACTAACATGATTATAGAATCTAGGTAAATAGAAAACTTAATTACTAGGGCTAGGTAATTAGGTTTATGATTTCACCTAAGGTAAGTAGATTTATAACCTTAACCTAAGGTAAATAGATTTATGACTTTAACCTAGGGTGAATAAATTTTTATAACTTTAACCGATGGTAAATAAATTTACAATTTTAACCTAATGTAAATAGGTTTATAAATTTAACCTAAGGCGGATAGATTTATGATTTTGCCTAAGGTAAATAGATTTATGATTTTACCTACGTCTATTTCTCTATGTAGATTTTAATCGGTAGTTAATTTTAAATTGACAAAAATTACTGCAGTAAAAACTAATTTCTACTGTCTAAAATTTACTGCGATAAAAATTAAATTTTTACTGTAGTTCAATAATAACGTGTATCTAGATAAATTGTCAAACAATGAAGATTTTCAAATACTATTTTTGGTTTCGGGTTTAGTAAGATCCCCCGGCCCCACTGAACAGTTCAAAAATTCATCCGGCCTGGGAAAATTATTATTTTCCTGACTCGGAGTAATTCATACACAAAGATAAAAAATATTCACATAACAGTTAAAATAAATTTACAACACACAGAAATTACAAAACAATATAGTTTAGTCGTTACTGTAATTTATCAAAAATTAGGGTGTTATAATATCTATGGTGCCCTATAGGATGTCGCCATCAGAACTGGCGGAGCTTAAGAAACAGTTGGAGGAATTGTTGGAGAAGCAATTCGTGAGACCTAGTGTGTCACCATGGGGAGCCCTAGTGCTGTTAGTCAAGAAGAAGGATGGCACTTCTCACCTATGTGTAGACTATCGGCAGTTGAACAAGATCACAATCAAGAATAAATATCCTTTTCTAAGGATAGATGATCTGATGGATCAACTGCAGGGAGCTGCAGTATTTTCCAAAATTGACTTACGTTCTGGTTATTACCAGATTCGTGTGAAGGTGGAGGATATCCCTAAGACAACATTCTGGACGCATTATGGGCATTACGAGTATCAAGTGATGTCGTTCGGTGTGACGAATGCATCTGCTATATTCATAAATTTCATAAATAGGATTTTTTGTTCTTATCTGGACAAGTTTGTCATTGTCTTTATTAACGACATTCTAATCTACTCTCGAAGTCAGGAGGAACATGCTGAACATCTCACAGTAGTTCTCCAGATTTTGAAGGAAAATAAGCTATACACAAAGTTGTCCAAATGTGAATTTTGGTTAAGTGAAGTTCAGTTTTTGCGGCATGTGATATCGGAAGAAGGAATTGAAGTTGATGCTTCAAAAGTGGAGACAGTTCTTCAGTGGGAAAGGTCGAAGACTGTATCAGAGATCCATAGTTTCATCGGATTAGCTGGTTACTATCGATAGTTTATTGAGGGATTTTCCAAGATAGCGAGACCTTTTACCCAACTTACACAGAAGAATCAACCTTTCGTATGGACTATTACATGCGAAGAAAGTTTTCAAGAGTTGAAAAGACGATTGACTACTTCACTGGTGTTGATTCTACCTGATCCTAATGAACCTTTTGAAGTATATTGTGATGCTTCGTACCAAGGATTAGGTTGTGTACTTATGCAAAACTAAAAGGTTGTAGCATATGATTCAAGGTAGTTAAAGGTACACGAGAGGAATTATTCCACTCATGATTTGGAGTTGACAGCTGTGGTGTTTGCATTGAAAGTGTGTAGACATTTTCTATATAGAGCAACTTTCAACGTCTTTAGTAATCTTCAAAACTTGAAGTATCTATTTGACCAAAAAGAGTTGAACATGAGGCAGAGGTGTTGGCTAGAATTTCTGAAGGACTACGATTTTCAATTACAGTATCATCTTGGGAAGGCGAATATCGTAGCGGATGCTTTAAGTAGAAAAATGCTTAGTGCTTTTGTTATGATGATCATGGAGAGCGAATTGATAGAAGAATTTCAGGATATGCAGTTGTCTATGAAGTTGACACCAGGAACGATGTGTTTGAACAATGATCACTATCTCAAATAGTTTGATAGACAAAATCCGAGAGAGACAGAACAATGACCAATATTTGCAAGAAGCAAAGGAAGCAATGAAACAAGACGCAGTGTTAAAATTTGAATCCTTAAGTCATTTACTATGTCCACTTTACTCAAAAAGAGACTATGTGACATCATAATCACTATAAGACTCAAATCCCTAAAACTCTTGAGAAGTTCACTCTTTTGGACCATCATTTGGGACACATGTAGAGATTTCCTAGTTAGTGCATCAGCCACTACATTGGCTTTACCCGGATGATACTTTAACTCAAAATCATAATCTTTCAAAAACTCTTTCTATCTTCTTGCCTCGTGTTCAGTTCCTTTAGATCAAACAAGTACCTTAAACTTTTATGATCACTGAATACCTCAAACTGGACTCCATAGAGATAATGCCTTCAAATCTTTAAGGTAAACACTACCACTACTAACTCCAAATCATGCATAAGGTAGTTCTCCTCATGCGGCCTTAACTGCCTTGATGCATAGGCAACTACTCTCCTATTCTACATCAAAACTCACCATAGTCCCGTCTTTAAAGCGTCACAAAACACCTCAAAGTCCTCATGGGGATTCAGAATTACTAACACTGGCATAGTAGTCAACCTCTTCTTTAACTCTTGGAAACTGTTCTCATACTCTTGAGTCCACTCGAAAGTACTACCTTTTCTAGTCAATCTAGTCAATGGTAGTGCTAATTCAGAAAAACCCTTTATAAATCTTTTGTAATATCCTGCCAAGCCAATAAAGCTCCTAATCTCGATCATAGTGGTGGATCTTTCCCACTGTAACACTGCTTCTACCTTACTAGGGTCCACTGAAATTCCTCCTTTAGAAATAACATGGCCCAAAAATTGTACTTCTGTTAGCCAAAACTCACACTTGGACAATTTGGAAAACAGTTTCTTTTCCTTAAGGATATCTAAAACTATCGTTACATAATGTTCATGTTCTTCCCTCGTCTTAGAATAGATAAGAATGTCATCAATAAACACTACCACAAACTTGTCTAGATAAGGTCTAAAAACTCTGTTCATGTAATTCGTAAACATTGCTGGAGCATTCGTTAACCCAAAGGACATCACAAGATACTCATAATGTCCATATCTAGTTCTAAAGGTGGTCTTAGGGATATCCTCTTCCCTAACTCGGATTTGATGATATCCAGATCTCAGATTAATCTTAGAAAACACTGAAGCTCCTCTTAGTTGATCCATTAGATCATCTAGTCTAGGCAATGAGTACTTGTTCTTGATGGTTACATTATTCAATTGTCTATAATCTACACATAACCTCATGGTACCATCATTCTTCTTCACTAGCAACATTGGTGATCCCCACGGAGAAACACTAGGCCTAATAAATTTCTTGTCCAATAAATCCTCTATTAGTTCTGCTAACTCAAGCGGTGCCATCCTATAGGGTGCTATAGATATAGGTCCTGTACCCAGCACTAGATCTATAGTAAACTATATTTCTCTCTTTAGTGGAAACTTCGCTACATCACTGGGAAATACCTCAGGGTATTCCCTCACTATAGGTATACTGTTTAGGCTCTGCCCAACCTATACATCTAGTGAGAAAAGAAGAGCATATCCTAGAGCTCCTTCTACTAAACAGTGATTAACCTGATTAGCATTGAGCTAAACAGACTCGGAAGAAATAACTCTGGTAAGAACATCAGACAGAAAAACTAGAGTCTTATTTGAACAATTTAAGACCACTTGATTAGAGCACAACTAATCCATTCCAAGGATGACATCTATGTCCACAAGTGGTGAACAAATAAGGTTTACAAGGAAAACTTTAACCTTGATCCTTATTCAATAGTCAAGACACACATTTGAAGTAATGACTGGCTTACCGGTGGCTGTGGAAACAGATAAGTCATATGGTAACTCTGATATAGGAAAATTCAGCATCCTTACATAATCATTAGAAACAAAGAAGTGAGATGCTCCTGAATCATACATAACATTTAAAGGATCATTATGAATTATGCATTTACCTTGGATGAGGTTGGAAGACTGGGCCACCCTTGTTCCGCCTAGAGTATAAACTTGTCCCTTAGCTAGCATCTTTGGGGTAGGTGCATCTTCCTTATTCTAAGGACAATCCTTGGAGAAATGTCCTGGTTGCGCACATGTGTAACACACAGACTGGCTTGCCAAACACTTGCCTACATGTGGCTTTCCACATTTAGCACACTGAGATAGTTTAGATCCCTTCATGCCTTTTCCTTTTCCTTTAGGGTTGCCTGCCTTAGAAGCACCTTGCCTAGTCTTGTCATCCTCACGCTTTCTCTTCGGGACATCTTGTGCCATTTCTTCTATTGGAGGATTATGAGTACCAGACTCCACAATCCTACACTTGTTGACTAGAGAAGGAAAGTCCATCATCTCCAAAGTTCTCACCATATTCTTGATCTCACTTCTTAAGCCAGTTTTGAATTTCAAACTTCGCCAATTCTTATCTAGATGATAATGAAAATGCAAAGATAATTTCGAAAACTCCTTAAACTTGGCCACATACTAGCCTTCAAACAAGTTCCCTTGTACTAAGTGCATAAACTCCACTACCTTATCATCATGTAGAGTTTGCGGAAAGTATTTCTCTAGAAAGGTTATCTTGAAAACTTCCTATGACATCTGGGTCCCTACGGCTCCCATTGCTCTCTTAGTACCTTTCTACCAATGCTCCGTTTCTCCTTTCAACATATAGGAGGTGAAGGTCACCTTTTGCTCCTCAGAGGAAGTCATCACATCAAAGATCTTTTTCGTCTCACTAAGCCACTCCTTAGCCTTTGCGGGATTTAACTCACCTCTAAACGGTGGAGGGTTCATCTGACGGAATGCTGACAAGTCTTGGAAGTTCTGATTCCTTTCGACTTATTGCACTTCCTGAACTGGCTGCTCAAGTGGTGGAGGTTGGTGAGGTGGATTAGCTTCCATAATCACAAGCATCCTTGACATAACATTGGCCATAACCATAACTGCTTCAACCATGTTGGATTCGTCTGAAGTTGAGTTTCCTATTTCTCTAGTTCGCCTCTTTGGTGTCATAATTTCTTGTACACACAGAAACAACATATATTGAGCCGCAGTCACAATACCATGTAACCGTGCAACAGTAGCTAATAACAAACCAACCTAAGGCAATTCATGCAATTCTATCAAAGTATCTCAAACAAAAGAGAAGAGAAACACAATTCCCAAAAAGAACTCCTAAACATGCCTAAGCATAATCAGTCCATACCCCAGCTCAATAAGATGAACTACTCTAATACCATAACGTAACATCTTAATACTGGCATCTTAATAAACGTAGCATTTATAACAATGAATAGCATTACAACATCACTACATACATAATAACCTGCCAATATATCCCTAATGTACACTGGAGACATTATAAAGAGCCTTATGAAATGTGGAAAAAACATAACTCATGACATAACATACATATATATACAACATTAGCCTCCCATGGGGCTTGAAGTATTCATAACTCTTTACATTACAAAAATAGTATAAATATATAAAAAGATTGTAACATATAACATTAGACTAGAACTAGAACTAATATAATCCTTTAGCTGCACTTTTCTTCTTGTTCTTTGAAGAACCTTCACCTGGAATTACATGGCAACTTTCGGGGTGAGAAACAACATTTCTCAGTATGAATAAACCAAAACCAGTAATACATATCATAATAAACATGATCTTAACACATTCTAATCAAGATATGTTTAAAGTCATACAAGGTTATACTTTAGTAACTAAAGATACCAAGTTAACATACATTTCATTATACATACTTAGTCCAACTAAGGGTGAATGCCTATGTCCTGAAGCATATCAAATGAATTTTTTATGATAATAAAGTCAAAGATGAAGACCAAGATCAAAAGAAAAGACCAAGATCAAAAGATGAAGACCAAGATCAAAAGAGGTATATTGGATATAGGTAACTGGTCTTAGAATATCAATGTGCAATGCTCTCAAGGTATCTAAATTATCTTCAAATGATTTTTTTTCTAGATCCTTTTAAATCAACTTGAATTTCAAAGTTCATATTTTAAAGAAATATTGATTTCAATCTTGGATTTTGTAAAACATATGTTAATCTTGTCAAATCCAAGTTTCTTTAAGTTAAGAATGGCTTGCATACTCAATTGAGCTTGAAAAAATGTGTTCAAGGGCCAAAGTAATCAATTACATAAGTGTTGTAATCGATTACAAGACAAATAGAGGCCTTATAATCGATTATATTGAGCATGTAATCGATTACAAGCATGGCAACAACCTTGTAATCGATTGCACTAAGGCTGTAATCGATTACAAGTCTGGAACAGGTCATGTAATCAATTACACAAGGCTGGTAATCGATTACATCCTTCCCAGAAAGCCAAGAACACGTTCAAATAGCTATGTAATCGATTACAAGCATTGTGTAATCGCTTACAAATGGTCTAATATTGCTCAATGGCTATATTAGGTGCATTTAATGTTGCCCATTAAAGCCCCCTAACGGCTCAATTGATCAAAAACTCTATATATACTTGAGTTGGGACATCATTAATGGCTAATCATCAACTTGAAACTTACTTATATCATTCTAATTTGAGAATCAATCTCAAAAACCCTTATTGCTCTATTTTTGCATAATCACTTGAGATATTCTTGAGGAACATTGTTAGGACTTCAATTTGTATTAATTAGTCTTGTGAAAGTTTCATTCTATCAACCTTGATTATTCTGTAAAAGAGGGTGAGGCATCCCTCCAAATTGTAAAGGGTGAGGCATCCCTTGAAAGTAGAGACTTAAGCACAAAGGGTGAGGTATCCCAAGGTGTTGAGTGCTCCAGTTTGTAAAGGTTGTTAAGCACCTAGTGAAGCTTGAAGATATAGTGAAAAATCTCGAGTGGTTGCTTGAGGACTGGACGTAGGCCACAAGTGGATTGGTGGATGAACCAGGATAAACCTTGTGTTTGATTTTCTTAACCTCTCTTTTACCATTGTGCATTGATTATACTTGCTTGCTTGAATACTATCTTGTTTGGTTCTTTTATAAGAGAAAGTATTCAATCTTCATTAGTCATTCATCTCTATCAATCAATAGCTTCAACGAAAATCAATAATCAAGTGTTTTGTGAAAGATTTGCGAACTTATTTTATAAACTCAATTCACCCTCCTCTTGAGTATTGAGGCCACTTGGTAACAAGTGGTATTAGAGTTAGACTCTTGTATAAAGAGCTTAGCAGCTTCAAGAGAAAAGATGACTTCAATTGGTTTTTCTAATGAAGGTTCCTCTATAAATAGACCTCCCTTTTTCAATAGGGATAGTTATGCCTATTAGAAAGAAAGGATGAAGATTTTTATTGAAGCTATTGATTTAGATGTGTGGGACGCCATTGAAAATGGTGCTTTTGTTCCCACACATACTGTTGATGGTGTAAGAACTAATATACCAAGAAGTGAATGGACCGATGAGGACAAAAAAAAAGTTCAATATAATTTGAGAGCCAAGAACATGATCATCACATCCTTATAGTATGATAAATTCTTTAGGGTGTTAAATTATAAGACATCTAAAGAAATATGAGATACTCTACAAGTTACCCAAGAGGGTACTAATGAAGTAAAACGATCAAGAATAAATACTCTCACTCATGAATATGAATTGTTTAGAATGAATTAAGGAGAAAACATTCAAGAAATGAAAAAAAGATTCACATACATTGTAAATCATCTTATTTCTTTGGGAAAGAATTTTCCAAATAAAGATCTTATTAATAAAGTTTTGAGATGTTTAAGCAGGAATTGGTAACCCAAAGGAATGGCTATTGCGAATCAAGGGATTTATCAACAATGTCTCTAGCCACTCTCTTTGGAAAGCTCTAAGAACGTGAGTTGGAGCTCAATAGGCTCAATCAAAGTGAAGAGCGTGACAAAAAGAAAAAGGGAATTGCTATCAAAGCCACTTCATCCACAATTGAAGATGAAGATGAAGATGATGAAGAATGAGTAGGAAACCTTGAGTTGAATGAAGAAAATCTTAGTCTTCTTGTGAAAAAGTTTAGAAGATTTCTTAAGAAGAAAGGAATTCAAAGAAGGTCACATTTCCCTCCTAAGAAGACATATCATAAAGGGAAAGGAACCTCATCAACTCCAACATGTTATGAATGCGGTAAATTAGGGCTTATTAAGATGGAATGTCCCATATATCTTAAGAAGTTGGAGAAGTTTGAAAAGAGACCTTCTAAAGAAAGAAAAGGAAGAAGGGCTTACATAGCTTGAGAGGACAATGATATGGATTCCACCGATAGCTCAGAAAATGAGGAAGCCCATCTATGTCTCATGGCTCAAGGAGAAGAAGAAGAGGAGAGTGACACCGAGGTAACTTCTTCTAATCTAGATTCTTCACCCTCCTACAATAACTTACAAGATGCTTTTCAAGAATTGCATGATGAATCCTTGAGACTAACAAAAATGGTTTTATCCTCTAACAAAATAATCTCCTTATTGATAAACAAAGTTTCCATTTTAAACAAGGAGATTAATGAACTCAAAATTGAAAATGAGACTCTAGGACTTATTCATACTGACTCATCATGCATAACTTGTTCCACACATGACAATGCATCCATTCAATTACCTTGCTCATCATGTGAATCATTTGAAAAGGAGGTTGAGGATTTGAAAAATACCCTTTTCCAAATTTATCTTTGGAAGGGACAATTTGAATGTGTTACTAGAGAAACAAAGATGTGTTTTCAAAAAGTCGATTTGGGGTATAATCCCAATAACTAACAAAAATCTTACAAGAATTTCTTTGTTTTCTCAAGTACATCAAGTAGCCCATTTATCAAATGCTTTCATTGTGGGAAGAAAGGGCATAGTGCATCTATATGCAATGTTAGAAAGAACATAAACACCAAGGTTTGAACTAAACTTATTTGGGTTCCTAAGGACACCTTGCCTAACTCTAACACACAAGGACCCAAGACAATTTGGATACCAAAGGTTAAAGCTTGAATGTGTGTTGAAGGTATGCTTGAAGACCAAAATCTCAAGTTGGTATCTTGATAGTGGTTGCTCTAAGCATATGACAGGTGATGGCTCTAAGTTCTACTTTCTTGCACCAAAAAAGCATGGTCATGTCACATTTAGGGACAACAATAAAGGAAGGATCCTTGGTGTTGGAAAGGTTGGTAAGGATTCCTCAACTTCAATTGATAATGTCTTGTATGTGGAAGGACTCAAACATAACTTGCTAAGCATTAATCAATTATGTGATAAAGGTAATAGAGTTATATCTTATTCTAATTGTTGCATAATTGAATGTAAGGATAACAAGTAAGTTAAGTTTGTTGGTCATAGAATAGATAATATATATATGATTAACCTTGATGATATTACCTCTCAAAATGCAAGATGTCTTATCAGTAAAGAAAGTGACTCATGGCTAAGGCATAGGAGAATTGCTCACATTCACATGGATCACTTAAATAAACTTGTTTCTAAAGATTTGGTTATTGGTCTTCCAAAGCTCAAAATTGAGAAAAATAAACTTTGTGATGCATGTCAAAAGGGTAAACAAGTAATGGTTTCTTTCAAACCTAAAAAACATTGTTTCCTCTATTAAACCTTTATAACTTTTGTGCATGGATCTTTTTGGACCATCAAGAACTATAAGCTTTGGGGGTAACTACTATGCTTTTGTGATTGTTGATGATTTCTCTAGATTTACATGGACACTTTTCCTTGCTCATAAGAATGATGCCTTCCATGCATTTAGAAAACTTGCAAAGGTTATTCAAAATGAAAAGAATTGTAGCATTGCATCCATAAAAAGTGATCATGGTAGGGAATTTGAAAATCATGAATTTGAAATGTTTTGCAATGAAAATGACATTGAACATAATTTTTTTACTCCTAGAACTCCACAATAAAATGGAGTGGTTGAAAAGAAAAATTATTCTTTAGAAGAGTTAGCAAGAACTATGCTCAATGAAACAAGCCTTCATAAGTATTTTTGGGCAGATGCGGTAAGTACCGCTTGTTATGCTATGAATAGGGTTTTAATAAAGCCAATTTTAAAGAAAACGCCCTATGAACTATAGAAAGGAAGGAAACCAAACATTTCCCATTTTCATGTCTTTGGTTGCAAATGCTTTGTTCTAAATAATGGAAAAGATAACCTAGGCAAGTTTGATGCTAAATCCAATGAGGGAATATTTTTTGTTTATTCACTTAGTAGTAAATCCTTTCGGATTTATAATAAGAGAACTATGACTGTTGAAGAATCAATACATGTTGCTTTTGATGAAACTAACCTAAATGAGCTGAGAAAGGAGTTTGTAGATGATGTTGCAGAAACCTTAGCAAGAACACACTTGGAGAATCAAGAGAAAGAGCCCAAGAAGCAAGAAGAAAGACCATTTGATCCCTCAAGGCAAGAGGATTCAGAAATCATGGACCTACCCAAGGAATGTAGGACATCAAGATATCATCCTCTTGACAAAGTGATAAGTGATGTATAAAAAGAGGTAATTACTCGAAACTCTCTTAGAAATGCACGCAACCATATGGCTTTTGTCTCTCAAGTTGAACCTAAAGACATAAATGAGGTCTTTGATGATGAACATTAGATCTTGGCCATGCAAGATAAACTAAACCAATTTGAGAGAAATCAAGTTTGAGAATTAGTTCCGAGGCCTAATGATTATCCTATAATTGGCACCAAATGGGTCTTTAAGAACAAACTTAATGAAACATGCATAATAACAAGGAACAAAGCTAGGCTTGTTGCTAAAAGGTTATAATCAAGAAGAAAGAATAGATTACAAGGAAACATATGCTCCCATAGCTAGATTAGAAGCCATTAGGATGCTACTTGTATATGCATGCATCATGGACTTCAAGCTTTACCAAATGGATGTTAAAAGTGCATTTTTGAATGGTTTCATAGAAGAAGAAGTATACATGGAACAACCTGCCGATTTTGAAAACTTTGAACTATAACATCCCGAGAAAACATGTTAGATTTGTATATAGTCTCAAAGGTACTATTATACTTGTATAACATGTCAATTAAGTTTTGTGACAAACTGAGCTCGTTTAGGCACTTAGTTGCAACCTAGAAGTTGAAAAGTAGCTTAAAATGACTCATATAGTAATATAAATTGCTAAGTTGAGGGAGATATGTAATACCCTTAAGTACATGTTAGACTGGTAAATGGTTACCGAAGGTAGCATTTGACTTGTTTAGCATGTCAGTAAAGTTTTGTGACAATCTGAGTTCATTTAGGCACTTAGTTGCAACATAGAAGTTGTAAAGTGGCTTAAAATGACTCAGATAATAGCATAAGTTGCTAAGTTAAGAGAAATAAACATAGAGAGTTTATTTCTAGGTCACAAATAAGCCAAGTAAGATGTGGTAAAAGTTTTAAGAGAATCGGAGTCAGTTTGGTATTTTTAGGCATACAGGGTTTGCTTTTAATGCCAGATTGATCCCTAGCAGATATAGAAAATGATGAGAATTGTGAAACAACAATTTAGATGAATCTTATGATTTATTCTAAAGTTGTTAGAAGCAGGGAAACTCGAATTAGCACAATTCGGGTGTCCATAGAGATATAAGTTTCGGTGTAGAAACTTAAGTTAATCTTTTCTCGTAATTCCTTTCACGTCCCAGCCCCCTATTTCTATCTTCTCTCGACAGAGAAGGAGAAACCGAAAACAGAAAGAGAGAAAGGGGAGAAGGGAGAAAGGGGAAGAAGGAAGAAGGGAGAAGGAAGAGGAAGATCAAGCTTCAAGGTTCAAGGCTTCAAGTCTTCAAGAGGTAGGGGTTTAGAGCTTTTATTCATCTCTTTTCTCTATGTATGCATATAGATACATAATATGCTAATTTGAGTTTTAGAGATGTTAGATGAGTTTAGCTTGCATAGAAGTGTTTCTTGGGTCAATTATGACTTGTCTATAGCATCGTTTAAGTAAGAAGACCCTTGAATCACAAAGTGAGCCTTAAGTTAAAGAATGAAGAATTTTAGCCATAATCCAAATTAAGAGATTTAAGAGAGTAATTGATGTTCCTAAATGTTAAAGAACTGATTAGGGACTTAGAATTACTTAGAATTTGGATTGAAATGGCTTGGAATCAGCAAAAATGACCAATAGAACAGTAAACCCGTAGGCTGCGAGTGCAGAACCAGGGTTCACTGGCGATGGCGCCGCGGCGTGGAGATAGTCACACCGCGGCGTGAGAGTTTTTCGTTGGGAATGCCGCGGCGTAGAAGATGCATGCCGCGGCGTGAGGCTAAAAATTAGCCCAGCAGTAGCCCTCGAGAGAAGGGCGCCGCGGCGTGCTAATCTTTGTGCCGCGGCGTGAGACCCTGAAGCTCCAAAATGATGTTTTTGGATGTTTTGAGGTGCTATAGTTAATGTTATCATTAAGACATGTTTCCTAAGTGTGTTAAGGCACAAGTTGGGATATTTTCAAGTGGAAAATATCTATCCATCAAGTATGAGAAAGCATAGGCTTTTAAGCATCCTAAAGGAAAGGTTTGCTTTAAGTAATGACATTGCACTTTAGGCAACTTAATGTTGCAATTGATATCACTTAAAATGTGATGAGATAGTGCAATAGAGATGAATAATAGTATTCACTCTAGTAGAGAATAATGAGAAAGGTATGAACCTTAGGAAATCCAAGAATAGTGGATTACCTTAGGAAGGTACCTAGAAGCTTAGGCAACAAAGAGTTGCAAGTAAGAACCACTCTTGAGTTAGATTACATGAGTGGAGACAAGATTGTGTATTAGTTCCACGGAGGAACGTTTAGATACTTAGTCTCAAGTTAAGTGAGACTTAGTACATTGCTAAATACACAATAAGAGGAATTGTGACTAAGAAGATGTCATAAGCGAGAAAGTAGAATAGAAATGTACAATAACTCAAGTATAAGCTAAGATGAGTTAGAAGTACAAGATAAAGAGAAGTTACTTCCTTAGATACGAGCAAAGCATGGAAGTTGAGTTTAGAATAAGCATGTTAGCACACAAGTGTAGTATACGCTACTACTAGAAGTGTGATAGAAAAGGAAAGTTAGATGCATGAATTACTCTCTTTAGATAAAGTTGAGTTAATTATGCAAAGTTTTAGAGAAATGCCCTCAGTTCCTTAAGCAAGGTTAGATGAGGCATTAGTTAAGATGGACTCTTTCACTAGGATGAGTTGAGTCTATAGAAAAGAGTAAGATGGTGTTATGTAAGAGATAAACATAACACTAAGCTTTTCACACACTAGAAAGTTAAGCTAGTGTGAAGATGAAGAGAAAGGACCTTAGGGCAACCAAGATTAGTGGTTTGCCAAAGGTAAGTACCTAACACCTCAGCAACCTAAGGTTGCATTAGAAATCACTTAAGAGAAATGAGTGATGAGGTGGAGTTTAGGTACAAGTAAGAGACATAGTTTAGTAATGTTTACCTAAGAATGTAACGTTATATGATGTGAGGTCATTTAGCCAGAAGGTAAGGAATCAGAGAAGTTCCTAAGGGAACAAGTATTCCTAACCAAGTGCTAAGGTTACATGTAGTATGAGGTTACAGATTCTCCTCATTACAAAGGGTAAACATAAGAAGAGTAGAATATGCTTAGCTCTTAGAGGAACTAAGTATATAAGTATGTACGAAAGTCTATGAATTAGTCAAGTAGGATCGATCTAGTGAGTATCCTTTGATGTTAATCATGAAGGCAAAAGGGGATAGATGGGTGTCCGAAGGACTTTTGAGAAGGACATAACCCTGATGTCTCGATGTGCCAAGGCCAAAGGAGATAAGTGGGAAATCCAGAGACGCTCTTTGAGCAAGGATGAAGCCCGAACTTCTCAATGTGCCAGGATACGTGTAAGGTGAGGATGAGGTTTTCCTCTATTTACCCTTGGATGATATATTGACTAGTTCCTAGCAAACTCCTTTGCTTCAAAACAAAACTCTGCATTTGCATTTCATTCACATGCTCTTAGGATTCCTTAGGCATATTCATTACATATCATTATCATTGCATTTACGGACAGTTGTATGGGCATTGTCCGTCACTGTTGGTATGTACAGATGTATGGGCGCTGTATATATTAACAGTGTGTTGACTCTTAATTGGTATCACACTATTAGAAAGTGTATAAGTTATGAGAAAAGAGGAGGAAACTCCTAAGTTACGAGAATAGAGGAGGAAACTCCTAAGTTATGAGAAAAGAGGAGGAAACTCCTAAGTTACGAGAATAGAGGAGAATAGAGGAAAAGTGGAGGAAACTCCTAGGAGTTATGAGAAAAGGGGACAAAGCTCCTAAATTAGAATTATAGCATTTGTTATATACAATGTTATAGAGGACTGGTATTGGAATTGCTTTTACTGAGAATGTTAATTCTCACCCCAGTTGTTATTCCATGTAAATCCAGATGCAGGTTCAGATGCAGGTTCAGATGCAGGCACAGATGCAGGCGCAGGCAAAGGTACAGGTACAGAGGTACAAACCCTGCTAAGGATGAGAAGATAAAGCATGAAGACTAGAGTAGTTTTTATTGCTTTAAGTAGACAGAACTTATGTAATAGGTTTATGTTTGTTCTGTAAGTTTTATGTTATATGTATTACAAGAAGCCCTCAGGTGGCTAAGTTTGTATATGTATATGTATGAGTTTAAGTTTTTCCGCAATCTCTCAAGGCTTTCTTTAATTACTCAGTTGTGATTATAGATATATGTTAGTATGTAGTATAGAAGTGACGTCTCTAGTACTAGTTATCTTTATATATCTCTGCCTATCTAGGATATATCTGGATATCTGTATTAGGGTGTTACAAGATAAACCTAGAGAGATTGTATCTAAGTCACAAATAAGGTGGATAAGGTGTAGTTAAAATTTGAGAATAATCGAAGTCAGTTTAGTATTTTTAGGCATACTAGTTGTGCTTTTAATACTAGATTGACCCCTAGCTACTATAGAAAAATAAGATATTAGTGAAACAATAATTTTGATGAATCTTAGTATTTATTTCAAAGTTGTTGGAAGTTAAAAAACTTTATTTAGCTAAATTCAAGTATCCTTAGTAGATATAAAGTACCAGTATAGGACTTAAGTAGAAAAGTATGACTTTTCTTCTTATTCTCCTTCTTCTTCTCACATTCCAAAACAAGGCAAAAATAGAAAAAGAAAAGAAGAGACAAGGAAGAGGGAACCATGGGGGAGAAAGGGAGAAAAGAATAAGGAAAAACCATAGGGAGCTAGAAGATTAAAGGGAAAAGCTTGAGGATCTTCATGGATACAAGAGGTAGAGGTTTCCTATCCTCCAATCTCATCTCTTCTTCATCTTTGCTTTGATTGAAGTTAAGCTACATGAATATTAAGAAATGGGTTTGGAGAATAAATATGTGTTCTTGGCTTGGTTTATGGTTCCAAGTGTTCAGTTAAGGTGTTTATAGCTAGTTTGATGCATGGTTGTCAATTTTGATTCCTTAGAATCCATGTTATTCACTTGAGGTGTGTTTGAGAAATGGATTTCTAGGTTAGTGATTAGTGTTTAATGTAACACCCTCCTTAGGGTATCATATTTAAGATTAAAACTTCTACAACTTATCCCAAGTTATAAAAGCTTTAACCTTGTACGACATGAATTCCAAAATTCCTTTTCGTGGATAATGTAAACTTACCAAAGATTATAAAATATAATTAACTGATTAATACACAATACATAAATACAACATAGTCATCAACATCATATATACATAGACTTTACAAACTTTCAACTTATTATACAACTACCCAACAAAACTCGACCTTGCCCAAGTCCAAAAATCTTAGGAGAAAGGTCCTGAACCTTATTCTCTCCCAGATTCTCTACAGACACATTACCTAGTCGAGACATATAATAACTATGCTTGCACGTACTCAGTCAAATCTTGTCTTGCCGTCATCGCAGAATACCAATCCAACACAACCACAGGCGATCCAATCTCATCTTCTTCATACGGTCTTTATCAAACATAAAATAAAAACATAACAGACAAATAATATAATAAAGAGGTGAGATCCCCTACATCTCATACTAACATGGCAGCAAAGAAATGATAATACAACATTTCAGTTCAATATAGAAAACAACTTAGAATAACATAAATCAGCAGATACATTTATGATATCAGTAAATAAATAATCTAATGAACTTGTAATACAAGAACATGCTTCACAATTACTAGTATAACGATAATACCACAATAACATCATATCACAATAATATAAATGTTGACTATGCATATGTATACTGACCTGCACAACAAATGCAATAATGATCATGCCACATCCACAATGGATAACCCTTACTCCATGGAGCTAAACCAACAGCAACATCAGAGAGAATGATCGAGAAAACATGTCTTAGCCTCAAATCAAGTGCTTTTAAAAATATAATATGCGCAACATGGCTATACAAGACATTTTACGTCGGACCAGGAGTATAAATAGTGTTTTGTCGAGATAGTCAGTGCGTTGCAACGAATTTTCACGAGATAGTGAATAGTCATTTGACCCCCGTGGATCTTCGTGCCCCGACGTCTCCAAAGATCAACTAGTGACCAACACCACGCATATCGCACCCACACTGAAGGTGTAATATTCAACTTTGTGTCTCCAAATATAATCTTCATGACTTTCTATGCATGCTCAATTTCATGAGATCAAACCACCATTGACTATCCCTAATAATATTAAAACAAACGCCCATACAATTGTCTAATGTCATTAGAATCAATGATATTTGATAACTGCCCATACAATTACATAATATCACTGATGTATCCGGGTCCAATACATCAGCCCTATAGCAAACTGTTGTAAATCTCAATCGTGTTTTCAAATCGTGCAAGTATTTTCCAATGTTTTTACAATTGCAGAAATATTTTCAAACGTTTTCTAAATCGCATATAGATTTTTAAACATTTTCTCAATCGTGTAGCGATTTTAAATCATTTTCTCAATCACGTAGCTTAAAAATTACTATTTTGAAATCGTGTAAGATTTTTCTAATATTTTTCACTTACATAAAATATTTCTTAGCTTTCTAAACTTATTTATAAATTTCTCTACATAGTGTAGGCATTTTGGCCTTATTTAGAATATTTTCCTACTAAAAATTCTTAAAGTAATATTTTCTACTATTTCTTACAAAAATTACACTTCTTTGGTTTAATTATATATTACAGCTCAAAATTTTCTAACGCGCTTCAAAACTCAAAAAGGTGAGCTGTACGTTAGCAATTTTCAAGTTTTAATTTTATTTCTCATCATAACTTAATTACGCTAATTTAATTCATTCCCAAAAATTAGTTTACTTTCTTTTTATATTTCAAAACCCACTAAAATGAGTTCTTGTTAATTAATTACCTAAGAATACACTTAATAAAATATTTTTGATCTAAAATACCAATTCTTGGCATATTAGCCGAAAATCACATATGATTTCATCATAAAATTTTTGTTCATTTTCATGTCCACTTTCTTTGCAAATCTTTCAATCATTGACTTATTACCTACTCATCTAAAATTCATGATTAGTAAAATAATTTTAAGTGATTTGTTCCATATCAAGCATGAAGGCCACGAGCCTCAAGGTTCTCTGGAACCAAAACAGTTTTCCTTTCCACACGATTCTAATCATATAACATATCACTCATGATATTTCCACTATCACATGTTCATGCTTACTATGAAAGCAATAAAATCATATTAAGCATCTAACCACAAATTAATCAAAATCATACCATCTCACATAATAATCAATTAATAAAATCATACATACTTATCAAAGCAATAAAATCACATATAGCAAAACATAGCACTTAAACATACACAATCAAATGAATAAATCCTTGAATGGATTTTTCATCAACAACACAACAAATCCATTCCCTCACCACCACATATGGCCGATGATGTTAATCTCCCTCTTACCTCAAAGGAAGATCAAAACTCTTCTTGATTGTCTTTCTTGAAGATTTCATGCACCACCTCCAACAAATCCTATAAAAATTATAAAGCTTCAATCTTTAGTTTGAAGAACAAGGTTGAAGATGGATGATTTTTGGAAAAGATATCAACATAAAAAAGTCTTAGAATTGTGTGTAGATTCTAGATCTAAGGTTGTTTAGAATTATTAAAGCTTGGAAGGTGCTTCAGTGGGTTTTGGCCATGGGCTTCCAAGGTGAGAACTTTTTGATTTCTATGAGATAGGATAGAGATTTAGAGAAAGCCACAACATAAAAGTGATTTGGTACGGTGTGTAGATTAAGAAAACAAGGTTAGATGAAATTATGAATGATTGGATGATGGTTTGGGTGATGATGGCCAAAAGCCTTCCATGGAGGAAAGGTGAAGCTTTCTTGTTCAAGGAAGAGAGAGAAGAGAGAAAAAGGTTGATGGTTACAAAGTGTTATGAAAATTGAAGTGAAAGTGTGCTAGAATCATGTGCTAGCCATGAGGTTTCAAGAGAAAAGGGATAGAATACTTTGTGATATTGTTCATGAAATAAAGTATGAAAGAATTCTCTTCAAAAGAGTGTTGGCCGTGGAGGTTCTCTCAAAAGAGATCAAAACTTAGCTTCCAAGCTTTGTGAACAAGCACATGGTCAAGGTCATCAAGTGATCATGTTTTGGTCACCCTTGATGAATCATTTGTTCATGAACATCCTAGAACCACCATGTGGCCGTGAGGTGCAAAGGATTAGGCTAACTAAGTTTGTTTCAATTAGCTTCTAGTTAGACTTAAGTTAACTTAGTTTGTTCATCTAGTTTCATGGCTAACTAGTCAAGCCATTATTATTGACTTTTCAACAAGTAAGCTTGATTCTAATTAGTTGGTCATAAAGCTATGTAATGATGGTTCATGATTACGCTTAAGATATTTAGCTTAAATATTTTTCTTTGATAACTGCTTCCTAATTGGTTCATACGAAAAGAAACTAGCCAATATTATTGATTTGTTCTTATTTGGGTAGCAACTATTATTAATCATTTTCTACTAGTTACCCTTGATGAATCACAAAATGAGTCATTAGAGACAAATTTCTAAAACAGCTGAGTCAGCATAGTGAGTCGTAGTGTTGAGTCACCAGCTGAGTCATCAAGAGAAGCTCCTAGAATGTGTGACTCACTGTGGTGAGTCACAGGGTGAGTCAGTGTTCTACATCCTTCTAGAATATGGTGAGTCACCATTCTAGAACATAGCGAGTCATTGTTTCTACAAACTTCCAGAACATGCTGAGTCACAGGTGTTGAGGTGTCACGCAAGGTGTCTAGCTTCTATTGGTCCTCCATGATGAGTCACAACCGCCAAGTTTGACCAACTCTTCATTGGTGCATACAAGGTGAGTCATCATTCTAGAACATCCTATAGTGAGTGACTAGGCTTGTGTCTAGAACTTGTAACACCCCTTTGGAGGATGTCACACATAAAAGAAAATAAAAGAAATAGAAATAAAATCTACCCAAGTTGTGAAACATTTGTTAAATATTATTACGGGTTGTAAAATAATTCCTGATAGACAGAAATATGTAATAAAAGATAATGCGAAAAATACGAAATAAAAAAAAACATCATCACTAATAATATACATATGATTAAGTTATAAAGCGTATAAATAATTTACACTAAGACTACAAATATTTAAACAAAAACAAGTAAAGAAAGCAATAAAAGAGTTAATATATATACGACATACTGTACGACGCGCCCCAAAAAACATCATGATTATCTAATCCTCTGACGGATCACTCTCAGCATGAAAATGATCATCAGGAGATAGATATCCTGGATGTCTCGACACACGGCGATAACGGGATCGCGCAGTCGATACGATGCTTATCTCACTAGGCTCAGGGTTTTCAGCACCCCAATAACGCCTAATGGATAAGGGTAACTCTAAGTGCAGAAATAACGTCGTAGTCATAATCGGATCTCCATCAAACTGATGACGTAGAATCACGGTCACACGTCCTGCATATGTAACAGAATCACGATCTCCTCGTAGATGCCAAGCCAGAGCACCTCCATGAAATACCAACTCTATGAATCCCAAAAATCCTGGCGTCGCCATCCCTCACAATCAATCCAGAGGATATGGATGATCGGATGGTTCTTGATCGTAAAACTGGTCGTCTGCCTGCTGATCTTCCTCCTCCTCAGGGTACACGATCTCAATAGGCTGATCCTCTTCCTCGAAGTCTTTACCGCGTAAAATAAATAAACAGAAAATACATATAACAAAGAGGTAAGACAACATAAAATCATCACAACATGGCCAATAAGAAGACGACAAACAACATATGTACAGTTCATGCAATACATAAAGCTTTAACAATTATAATAACAGTTTGAAGTAAAATTTAGATATCATAACAATATATCACAACATAGATAAAACCTCACAGATAAAACAAGAAAGATAAGAATAAACAGATAAGATATAATAACCAAATATAATAACAATAACCAGATAAAATAAACAAATAAAATATAGATAAACAATAAATAGATAAGATGGAAACAAATAGACATAGAGATAAAATATATGACAAAATCCTACTCCATGGAGCTAAAGAAAACACAAGTTTCAGAGAGAGGAATGATTCGCAAAACCTAATAGTACCACGGCTGCCCCACCAACTATTGCGCTGTCACACGTTGCGTCTATAGCCCCACGACACGGGAATCCATCAATCCAGGCGTGGTGTAGTTCACGGTCTCACGTTGTGGCACTACGAGGCAAATGTACTACTAGATTTCACAAATCTCGATTAAATATAGTGTACGTCGAGTACCATAGTGTGCTATCGGTTTACCACGGCCCAGCGGAGCGACCAACTGTCCACATGTGGATCCCGTACACTAAAGCCTCCAAGTTCATTAGAACAATGAACCACACTACGTTTATCGCATCGACAACACGATGTAATTCGTCTCGTCAACAAATCCACCAAATACATGGCACACATAACAGATAGATGGAAAGCCTGTACGGGTTCACATTTTCCCGACAGCAAATAATTCTCAAAAACCTGTACGGGTTCACATTTTCCTGACAATAAATAGATTTTCAAAAGCCTGTACGGGTTCACATTTTCCCGACAGCATATAGATTTTCAAAAGCCTGTACGGGTTCACATTTTCCCGACAACATATAATAAATATAGTAACTGTCAATCGCGTAGAAATTTTTTTGCATTTTCATAATTCCGTCGTTTTTACAAACGTTTAAAAATCGGGTAAAGATATTTTTCTGTTTTTAAAATCACGTAGCATTTTTAATACGTTTTCTCAATCGCGTAGGATTTTTAAATCATTTTCTTATTCGAATGCCCTTAAAATTACTGTTTAAACAGCATGAGAAATAGTACTTAGTATATTTAAACTACGTAGAATAATTTTTCATACCGCATACTGTCTTTAGGATATTTTTACTACCTTATAGGTTCATTTTTACTAAAAATTGACAGCATTTTGTTTATAAACTTATAATAATGGTTTTCTAAATTTTCCATAAAATTTTCTATTTACCTAATTTTTAACCATATCATTTAATTCTTTTTGAAATCTCTAACATGCTTCAAAACCTAAAGTGAGCTATATGTTAGAAAATTTCTCAAAATTTCTGTATTTTACTTCCTAATGATAAAATCACTAGTTTTAATCCTTTAAACTTAATTCTACTCAATTTTTTCTTCAAAAATCATTATAGAAAATTTCTCCTTAACTTGTATTGTCTCTTTTTAATTGAAAAAGGTTTGGAATCAAGTTTTAGAAATCATAATTACCTATAGTGGCATGTTGGCGAATTTTGTAAAACTTTTTCATTTGATTTCTAAATCATGTCAAAGGTGTTATCTTATCTAAGTTCATTAAATCATGTTATAAAGTAATGATTTTAAATCAAATAAATCCTTTAGGCATGTTGGCCCAAAATTTACTAAATCTTTACCATTTGATTTCTAAATTCCTTTTCTTTGATCAAAACAATTTGAAACCTTCTTATTTCTCCTAATTAATTAAGTTGCACTTTAGGAAAAATGAAGAGAACATTTTGGTCCTCACACTTTGTCATTGCCGTGAGCTAGGGAATGTGTTCTTTGGAACACTCATGCAAATTTACACATGTTATTCACATCTTATACCTTATCATACAAATCTAACACATGCATTTATATTTCTAACACATGCAAAATATTTCTAACATATAAAACCTAAATTAAAGCTTATAGACATACCATCAAAAGCTAATAGACAGGCAAAATTATTACAATCACCAAACAAGAAAGCTACTAACATACAACACTTAAGCTACTAGCAACCACAAAAATTAACAAATACACATCAATAAACACACCACAACCGAATCCTTATGGATTCTACAAACAATCCATCTTCTTATCACCATCAAGGGATGATAAGAATTGTCTTCCTCTTACCTTAAATGAAGACAAAAAGCTTGCTTTCACACCTCCTATGGTTCGGTTTTCACTCCACCAAATACCTAAAAATCTCAAATAAAATCTACATGTTATTAACCATGAAAAAGAAGCTAAACCATGGAGAAATCATGGTTTAGAACTTTGAAAAAGAAGAGAGAAAAGAAAAATATGATATTTCACCTTCTAGGTCAAATCTACAAGGTTGATTTCCAAGCCCTTAATGGAAGATTTTGAAGAAACTTCCAACTAGAAAGGTTCTTAGAATGGTGTTTAGGTTAAGAAAACTTGGTTAGAAAAATTTTTGGATGGTTATATGGTCAAGAAACAAGCTTGGCCGAATGGAAGGAGAAAAAGGAACAACAATGGTGGCTAGGGTTTTGATGAGAGAGAAGAGAGAAAAGTGATGAAGGAGAAAGGTGATTTTGGTCTTCAAAGACCACTTGGCCGTAGCCATCAAGTGAGGTGCAAGGTGGGCACCTTGCTTGGCTTCATCCAAGCCATTGGATGCATGAAAGGCTAGGATTAAGTCTTGGTGAGCAAGCTTGATTCTCATTGGTTGGCTCTTGGTGACTCACATGCTGAGTCACACAGCTCATTAAATTCTCTGCTGAGTCAGCTAGCTGAGTCAGCCTGTTCTGGAAAGTTCTACTGCTTACAGTGATTAATTAAGCTACCGATCTAACCGTTCTACTAATTGTGGGTCCCGCAAAATATTTACGGGTCCCTTTGTCACTAAATTATACTGACTAATAAAATAATATTATAATAATATAAAATTATTTTATTTGTGATTAAATCCTAAAAATTAAAAGATTATTTTTAGTCTCATTCGAGAATCGGGTTAAGTAAGATCCCCAATTCTAAATAATAAAATAAGATTTTCCCCTACCGAGAAAATATTATTTTCCGCCGAAGCAAATCACACAAAAAGTCCATATAAAATCACAGACAGTATTTTCGGGCATTAAATCAAGAAGAAAACAATTAAAAAAGCAAAAGCAATAAAACAAGATGCGTTCGGGACGTAACGGTCATTTTCCCATTTTTTCCCACAACGTAGGTAATTGTCCAAAACGTTCAAATAAAATATCCAAGAAGTATTATATATTTGTATATCTTTCGAGAAAAATTAATACAAGAATTTCGAGAAAAATTTTTATTTTACCGTCTCGAAGCAAACTACGTAAAACGATCAAATAAAATTTGAGCTCAGTATTATCGTAATTGTTTTCATACAGAAATCGAGAACAGAAAAATAGGGACACAACGGTCATTCATACAAAAGCATGAAAAACAGAAAACAGTACATTCAGAATATTTTCTAAAAATTGGGGCATTACAGAACTATCACACAAGATATTTACAAAGAGATATTTTCAAGAAGATATTTTCCAAAGAAGGAGTATCTAACTTCTCCACTATAGCCTCCAAGCTTAGCCACCAACCAACTTCTCCATTGGTCCACCTTTTACCAAGCCACCTTTGTTGACTTTTCAAACAACTTGCTAAGGAAGCAAGCTCTTCTATTGGTGAAACACAAAAGCTTATCATGATTACTCATGATGAGCTCCAGGATATTTTGGCTTATGAATAATCATCCACTAGATATTTTTTGAAGCTATTATCTAATAGACAAAGTATACTGCTCCAATACCAGCAATTACTATCCAATGGATAGTAAAATACAAAATTTTTTTTATTGGCCAAATAAATTTTAAAAATTAAAAGATTGGGTAATGTATCTCTAGAATTCAGGTTTAGTAAGCTCCCCCGGCTCCGAATAAATCATCGAAGATTTTTCCCGGCTCGAAAATTTTTAATTTCTTGGCTAAGAGCAAATCACACGAAAAGATCAAAAACAGTCACAGAACAGTCAAAATTAATTTACAGTGCACAGAAAATCAGAAAATCAGAAAAACCACATTTTACTGAAAAACGAGAAATTTTAGGGTGTTACAATACTCCCTCTCTAAAAAGAATTTCGTCCCTAAAATTCATCATACCTTAGAACAATTGCGGATATTATTCCCTCATTTTGTCTTCTAGCTTCTACGTTGTATCTTTAGTTACATCATTCCAGATTACCATAACTCTTCCCGTCATTTGTTGCATAAGCTCAAATCCTAACACCAAAATTTGCCCAATTTTTTGCCAGTACAAAGATGTTCTATGTCGTCGTCCACATAAGGTTTCAAACTCAGCTCCTTCTAATCGAACAAGTACTTCAGACCTTTGTAATGACTATAGACGTTGAATATTGCTCCATACAAAAACACTTCCAGATCTTCAATGCAAACACCACAGCAGCTAACTTTAACCAAGTTACGAACATCCGCTACGGTCTTCAGTCTTTCTCATTGAGGAATGACTGTAGACGTTTGCAATGACTATACTTCAGACCTTTCTCAGTCTTTCTCATCCAAACAGGTACTTCAGACCTTTGCAATGACTGTAGATGTTGAATATTTTCAAGAAGATATTTTCCAAAGAAAGAGTATCCAATTTCTCCACCATAGCCTCCAAGCTTAGCCACCAAGCAACCTCTCCATTAGTCCATCTTTTAGAAAGCCACCTTTGTTGACTTTTCAAATAGCTTGCTAAGCAAGCAAGCTCTTCTATTGGTGTAACACAAAAGCTTATCATGATTACTCATGATGAGCTCCAGGATATTTTGGCTTATAGATAGCCATCCCCTAGATATTTTCGGAAGCTATTATCCAACGGACAAAGTATACTGCTCCAATACCAGCGGTTATTGTCCAATGGATAATAAAATATAGAAACTTTTTTATTGGCCTGATAAATTCTAAAAATTAAAAGATTGGGTAACGTATCTCTCTGATTCGAGTTTAGTAAGCTCTCTCGGCTCCGAATAAATCATCGAAAATTTTTCCCTACCCAAAAATTTTTATTTTTCCGGCCCAGAGCAAATCACATGAAAAGATCAAAAACAGTCACAGAACGGACAAAATAAATTTACAGCGCACAGAAAATCACAAAATCCAAAAAACCACATTTTATTAAAAAATGAAAAATTTCAGGGTGTTACATTTAATCCATGTTTTAATGAGCTAAAGTTAGTGTTTAATGATCCTATCATGTTTTAGATCATGTTTAGGATTCGATAGTATCTATAGAATTCAAGAGTTCGGTGATTGGAATTGGTTTGGATAACTAATTATGCAGAAAATGCATTCTGCAGAATTTTCTGCAGAATGGTCATGCCTAGGCATAACTGAACCACGCCTAGGCGTGGGATGGTCAGTTTTGCGTACTGATCAGATAGAGAGTGTCATGCTTAGGTGTGGTAAAACTAAGCCTAGGCGTGGATAGGGCAACATACTAACATCCTATATTGTTTGTTGCATAACTTGAGTTGTAAATATCGGAATGACCTGATTCCGGTGCCATTTGAAAGCTAAGACATAAGGCTTCATGTGGTATAAATTTCAGACTTATAGAAGTTAGGATGTACATTTGGTACATATATGAAAATAAGTATTTTTAGGTGATAAACCAAGAAATGTCAAGTTATGAATCTTGATGAAATGAAGTTTTCTACTTGTTGGGATTCTTTATACATTCTTTTTGGAGTGTGTTTGGATGCTGCTACTAGGAATATTTCAAAGAGGAAACAACCCTTTAGTATAGATGATAAAGTTTAGAACCTTTGTGTATCCAATAGTAAAGGATTGCCATTGGTAGGTATCTAACACCCTAGGCACTTAGTGTTGCATTAGATATCACACAAGATGTGATGAGATGGTGTAATAGATACGAGAGTGCTAGAATGAATTAGTAGCATTTACTCTAGTTAATTGATAAAGGTTTGAGCCTTAGGATATCCAAGAGTAGTGGATTACTTTGGAATGGTACCTAGAACCTTAAGCAACAAAGTGTTGCAAGTACTAACCGTTCTTGTATCAGTTTCACTTGAGTGAAGTCAAGTTGGGGTGTTTAGTTCCTAAGTACAGATAATTGTGTACTAAGTTCTCTAGTTAAATGAGATCGTGTGTAGTGTTTAATACACAATAAGATGAATTATGACTCAAAAGCTTGTCATATTAATTGAGTATAGCAGAAACATGCTTAGCTCTTCTAATAGTATAGTTGAGTTAAAGTTGCATGTAGGAAGAGAGTTACTTCCTTGAATACTAAGTTAAGTATGAAAGTTCAAGTTGTTAGGTAATTCAAGAGTTAAGAGTTACCTAAAGCAAGTATTTGGAACTTTGAGCACTCTAGTATGACACAAGTCACTATAGGTAGTGCAATAGCAAGGCGAGCCGGATACAAATGAGATAGGTGCAGTTTGATTATCTAGATGCACGAATCACTCACTTGCAATAGAGTTGAGTTAATTGTACAAAGATCAGAGAAATGCTCATTTGATTCCATAAGTTGGGTCAAAATGACACATTAGTTAAGATAAACTCTTTCACTAGAATGAGTTGAGTCTATAAGTAAGTTTACAGTTAGTAAGGAATACAATTTTCCTTTGTCTCAGGTAGGAACAGTATGTGATAAGTTTACTCCCTATCTTAGCAAGTGTTCGTGGAACAAGAGTTTCTTAAAACGAACAAGTAGAGGTAGGGTTAAATCAACAGCTTTGTAGTTACAATTCAGTTGTATGGGCAATTGTCTGCGGCTGTTGATATAAGAAATTATATGGGCAATTGCTTATGTTAACGGTATGTAGGCTATCAGTTTGGATATACTATGAGGCATTATGCAGTTATCAATTATAATGGAGGAAAGTCCTATGATAGTAATTATAAATAACATTATACGGTTGTGTAGAAATAGGTTTGCCCCAATAGTTTAATATGTTAAGTTTTGATGATAACAAATACAAGACAAAAAAAATGATGCTTATGCTTGATAGATGTGCTTTATAGATGACAAATGCATCGCAAAAGAATATTGATCATGTTACATATATGTGCTTAAAAGAGATATATTGGATCATGCATGATTATGTACTTTATTTAGTTACACTTCACTTAATAATCATGCAATGAGATATATGCAACATTCTTATATACATGTTAAACTAACTAGAGTTATACATTTATGAATCATGTATATTAAGATATTAAGTTATGAATTTGGACTAATTATGCTTGTTTTAAGTGAGCAATACTTTATAAGATAGTCCTAGTACCAAGAGTGAAGATTGCAACTAGAAAGTAAAAGATCACAACTTTGCTCAACTCAGGAAGAATGAGAATGATAAAGATGTTCCAAGCAATTTACAAGATTTGAAGAGAAGAACTTTGTGGAAGCTTAGATTACATCAAGAAGCCTACGCACTAGAATTGGTATATTTTTCTTTTAGGTTTTCTCCTATGTAAAGATAGAGGTTTTACAAGAAAAGAGCTCAAATATGTTTTTAAGTCTTTAAAAATGGTTCTTACATGCCCAACAAACTATTTTGGGAAAGTTAATCTTTGTGGTAGTTCACACCTTTGAAAAATAGTCAAGTTTGTATTTTACAAAACTGATATTTGGTTACTATTTTGATCATAACTTTCAAACTACTTTGAGTTTTATTGTGAAACTTATTGCATATGAAAATATACTCAAATATCTTTCCAATGATTGGTCATTTGCTTTAAACGGATAAGAAATGAAGAAGTTATGACCGTTTAAAATCAGTTTTAAAAAATAGTTAAGTTTGAGTTTTGAAAAGCTGATCTTTGATTACTCTTTTGATCATATCTTTAAAAATACTTTGAGTTTTGTTCTAAAATTTATTTAATTTGAAAATAGACTCAACGATCTTTCCAATGAGTGGTCATTTGCTTTAATCGGATAAGAAATAAAGAAGTTATGACCTTTTAAAGTCAGCTTTCAAAACCAGAAATGTTGTAATCGATTACACAATTCCTGTAATAGATTACAACATTGACAGAAGCCATATAATTGATTACCAGAAGTGTGTAATGAATTACCAAGTGCCCAAAAACGTTCCTAACGGCTATAAATAACTTTTTTTTCATAAAAAATCATTTCTAAACACTACCAACAACTATTTTTTCACTTGGGCTCTATATATAAGTATTGTATGAAGCTTATACACCTCTTGAACACTTGATTTGATCCTTGAATCACCAAAATCATATTTTGAGCTCTTTATTGCAAAATCCTTCTATTCCTTTGTTCTTCAATTTATATTATCCACTCTTGAGAGAGTTTTCTATCATCCATTCTTTGTTCTTCAAGTTGTATATTTACTCTTTTGAGAGTTTCTATTCTTTCTATTAACCTTGAAATCATTGTAAGAGGGTGAGGTATCCCTCAAGAGAGTAAAGGGTGAGGTATCCCTTGTAGTGAGATTCAAACACAAAGGGTGAGGTATCCCAAAGGTGTTGTGAGTGCTCTTGATTATAAAGGTCATCAAGCACCAGTGAAGCTTGAAGAATTGGATGCTCTAGCACAAGGATGAGGTATCCCAAGGTGTGAGGAGTACTCTTGTTTGTACAAAGGTTTTCCTAGCACCCGTGAAGTCTAGGAGATAGCGAAGAAAATCTCAAGTTAAGCTTGGGGACTGGATGTAGGCCACAAGTGGTTGGTGGCTGAACCAGGATAAATTCTTGAGTTTGATTCTCTCTTCCCTACACTCTTTAATTTCAGTATTTAGTGTAGTATATTTATCTATTGGATATCTTGTCATCTTCGTGATTTGATTCTTTGAACTCGATATCTAGCTTATTTGCTTAATTCATCATATATTCAAAGTTGTACTTGAGTAATCTATAATAGTTGTACCTTTGTTGTGCATGTTTCGCTGCATTTAGTACTTGAGTTATTCAAAATGCTTAATTCCTCAAAGTTGCATTAAAATTTGTAATCACCTAATTCATCCCCCCTCTTGGGTGATGGTTGTCATGGCTAACAAGTGGTATCTGAGTTGAGTGCTCTGGTAAAAGCTTAACCGCTTAGAGTTAAAGATCCTTGTTTGTTGGCAACCATTGAAAGCTTTTCAAAATGAATGGTTTTGAAATTGATAAACCACCATTCTTTGATGGTGTGAATTTTGTTTATTGGAAAGCTAGAATGGAAATTTATGTACAATCTATTGATCTTGATTTATAAGATATTGTACTTAATGGATTTACTTGCAAATCAAAACATTCTTGGAATGCCTATAATAAGAAATGTTTTTCCTTGAACATTAGAGCAACACAAATTTTAAGAAATACTTTAAATGATGATGCTTATGCTAAAATTAAGAGTTGTACTAGTGCTAAAGATATATGGGATGCTCTTGATTCTATTTATCTTGCTAACTGTGATTTCTTCCATAAAGTTGTATATGGAGAGCAAGAAGAGTAAAAACCTCTAGAGGAAGACAACATTGAAAAATGTCCTCAAGAACATGTTCAAAGCAAGAAAATGAGCTCAATGCCTTTTGGTGATGATGGTGCTCAATTTGAAGAAGAGGCAAAGCAAAACAAAATTGAGAAAGAAGATGTTCTTGAATGCTTGATGGACAACAATGAGGAAGATGGTGATTCCCTGAAAAAGGACTTTGAGGTAAATAATGCTAAATCATATTATAGTTCTTCCTATGATAAGCTAAAATGTGCATATGATGAATTATATGATGATTTGTTGAATTTAGAAAATAAAAACTTATCTTGTTTAGAAAACATTTCCTCCTTTGAAAATGAAATTGAAACTTTGAAAAATAAATATGCTTTTCTTGATGAGGAAATGCTTTTGAAATGTGAAACCTTAACATTTTGTGAAAAGTGCATTGATTTAGAAAATCAAGTTGAGGACTTATATTCCAATTTTGCCAAAGTAAATGATTCTAATTGTTTACAATCCATGATTGTTAATAAGAATGAAATTGATGTTATTTCACATGGAAATTCAAGTAAGGCTTGAGGCAAAAATGACATAGAATACAAAAACAACAAAAGGCTTATGTTTTTCAAAAATGATCTTCAAAGGACCAAGTCATTATTAAATTCAATTGTTCAATTTTTGTAGTCATCTAGGACATATTTCTCATTTGTGCAATTATAGAAGAAATCCTTATATGAGAAATAACTTAGTTTAGGTTTCGAAAAGTCTTAAAGGTTCTAGTACAAATATTCAAGGACCCAAGATGAAGTGGGTACCAAAATGTCCTCCTAGTATCTCAATTATGTAGAAAGTTTCTCGAAAGGATAGACTAATTAGTCAAAAGAAAGAGGAATCATCAAGAAGAATGATTCCAAAGCCAATTGGTAGAAGTTTTGGTCAAAGAAGGAAGATGGCTTCAACCAAAGCTTCTCAAGTACAAAATGTGAAACTTGCAAAGTTCAAAACACCAAAAGAGAAGCAATGGGTAAGGAAAAGAATTTCCTTGACTACTAAGGCCAAGGTATCAAAAGTTTCTACCTCTTATGCACATTCACTTGTAAAGTCATTGAATTTGAGGTATATTCCTTGTAAGCCTTAACCGATTAATTGAATCATGTGTACTTAGTAAAATTTGAATATTATATATAGCACATGATTATATTCTTGTTACACTCTTTACTCACTACCTCGCATATTTCTTGATAATAGGGTATTCTATGACTATGGATGCTTTCAATGCTTTAAATTTTCTATATATCTCTACATGTGATAATATGCTAGATAAGTTCACTTCTTGTTTGAAATAACACATTTAATGAAATCATCTTAGAACTTGGCATATTGGATAAATCATAAATCTAACTCTTGCTAAAAATCATAACTTTTATTGCATAAAGTTACAATCTTCTGAATAATTTGTAATTTTTGCATAAACATGTGTTTTGGATCAAGAACTAGTTAGTTTTTATGCTTAAATAATGTTTGGAACTGCTTTGGGAAGTTTTGGAACTAATTTGAAAGCTATGAGTTCGGTCATTTACTGTGTGAAGTGCAAAAACTGAATTCAGCAAGCCTGTAATCGATTACAAGACCATTGTAATCAATTATAAAGGTTGTTCCAAGCGTTCCAAGCAAAGTCAGAGAGCCTGTAATCGATTACACATACTGTGTAATCAATTACAACTTTTCCAGAACTCATGTAATCGATTACACCAACCCTGTAATCGATTACAAGGTTCCCAGAAAGTTAGTAATCAATTACACCAAACATCTAATCGATTACATGGATTCCAGAGGACTGGTAATCGATTACACATACATTGCAATTGATTACACTGGCTTTAAAAATGAGTTTCAGTGCGCAAAAAGCCATATTTCTTTTGTTACTCACTTTTTCTCTTAGTATGTGCTTAATGATCAATGAAATGAAATATTTTTTGCCCTTGTGAACTCATTTATTATTATTTTTTTGCTTATTTGCTCATGAGTTTGGTATAATGACTAACCTCTATGGATCCAAAATTGGTGGATACCAAAGAAAGTTCTTTGAATTGTGTTGTAGGGTGACTATTTACTCAAGCATGCATTGAAGTGAAATACAACTACGCCACTTAAGGTTGGAAAAATTTCAAATAGTCCAAGTTCTCCTAGAGTAATAAAAACATAAAAGGATGGCATGGAGAATCACAACATTTTCAAGGAGCCTTGATGCATATAAGTTGGAATCACTTACAAAAACTCAAAGAGTACACTTTTGGTGACATCAATATCTTATCCTTATCTATGCTTTAAATTGAATATCATGTGATATTTGGAGAAGTAGAGAGTTATTTTTACATGCCTTACATGATCATTGTTTGCCCCAAAACGCTTATATATGTTTTGATGATGATCATGTCTTTCTTGACAAACTTGAATCTTGCTTTGAAAATGCTTAAACTATGCTTTTGGATTTAAGTGCATATGTTCTTCCTTTATTCTTGTAAGAGCTAACATGGCATGGTTGATAATGTGGTACATGTTTTACATTGTATATCAACCTAAATTATGCTTGTAAATAAGTTTAAATGATATTTGATGCTAACCCATGTTTTAGAGAACTTTTGAAATATAGTCATCAAATATTGAAATGTCAAGCATATGTGGATAAATGAGAAATGTTGAAGGAAGAGGAACATGAGGAGACTTTCTTCAAGTGAAATGGAATGAAATACTCAATGAAAGAAAGTACAAACTCAAAGGACCTATAAATGAAGAACATTCTAAAGGAGCATCACTTTCTGTCAAACCCAATAAGTATATTTATCCCTAAACTATTGTGGTATTCTATATGCTATGGATTATATGATACTTATTGATAAATTGATCTTAAAAGATTATATGTTTTCCTCACATGAGAAATATGCTTAGCATTGACAAAGTGCCTAATTGGACATTAAATTGCAAGTTTTGTCATTACATATGGGGTGGATGACATTAGTTCTATACATATAACATATTTCATCATGATGAATATTTGATATCTATGATTCTCTTGATCTATGGTTTCTTAGTAGTATAACACTTATGAGAAACATGCTCTTTTTGAAAAGAATTTCTTATTTGATTAAAAAGTTTTTTTAAGACAAAATTTCCTATCATATTTGAAAGATGCTTTTAAAGTTCCATATCCTTGAGAATCTTTTGAACTTGTCTTAAGACCTTGAAAGTATTATCACCTCCTAATTGTCTTAAAAAATTGGAAATCATTCGATTTGTGCTATAAATGTAGTACTCTCTTCATTGCTTTGAAATGTTTTATTAAATCTTAAGAATGTATTTAAGAAAGTTGCCAAATAAATCTTTTTAAATGTTCTATAGAGACCATCTTAATACTTTAAAAGATAAGCCTTGTTTTGCAAAAGTGTTTTATCTTTCCATGGCTCTTGTTTAATGAGAAAGAGAGGACATGTACTTTCAAATGTTCATTTGACTTGGATTTGTTCACTCTTAAGGAATATGTGGTTTCAATATAAAACCCTTCTACCCTTCTAAAATGCTTTTGGAAATGTAATATGTTATTATAAAATTCTTTTTGAAAGGGAGAGAAGTTTTAAGATGGTTTGTGATTGATGGATTAAGAATATATATCTTTACCTTGCTTCTCTTTATGTTAATGTGATTACATGGTCTTGGCATGCATATGTCCCTTTATCTATCTTGTGCTTCAATAAGGGGGAGCTTATCTTACATATCCTTCTTCCATATCCTTGTTGACTAAGAACATATGCATAACTATGTTAAACTATTATGTTTTGAATAACTTGAAGTAGTTTTTGGTTTTAATGATCTTACTCATTTTGACAACATGAGTTTTATCTATAGGATGATAGAAAATATTATCTTTGCTTCCTAAGCCTTTTTGTTGATGTCAAATAGGGGGAGTGATAATTGGAAAGAAAAATATGTTCTTGTACTTATTGTTTGATATGCGTACATGAATATCTATTCATGTATATTCCTCAACATATTTTTCTTTGGTGATTTGTCATCATCAAAAAAGGGGAAATTGTGGAAATAAGTTTGCCCCAATGGTTTAATATGTTAAGTGTAATTGGATAGCTGCAGTTGATAGTTGTTTTGATGATAACAAACATGATGAAGATGACGATGGTGAGACCAAGTCCAAGATCTTCAAATATTAGTTTTAAGACTTAGAGTCTTTATGTACGGAGCTCTCTTGGTATCTCATTAGTTAAATTTAAAAGATCTAAAAATTTGTTCCTTAAATCAAATTGAGGTTTCAAAATGGTTTTGAAAGATCAAAGGCTTTAGAGATTGGAAATGGTTTTCAAAGCAATTACAAATGGCTTTTTAACTATTTTTTGAGGTATTCGAATACACCTCCATGGTATTCGAATAACCTGTATCCTTTACATATGTTTCTGTTTTCCAAAACAGAGGTATTCGAATACCCTTCATAGCATTCAAATACAGTGCTTCTTAAAAACCTGTTTTAAGTGACAGGTATTCGAATAACCCTTGTAATATTCGAATAACCTGATTTCAGAAAAATACCTTTTAAACTGAGGTATTCAAATACCCTTAATTGGTATTCAAATAACCCATGAATTCTGAAATGGAAAGAAACGAAAATATTTGCATTTAATATGTTTTTAATGGCACCCAACGACTATTTTCTCCATAGCTCTATAAATAGAGACCTTGGGTCTCTTCTGAAGGTTGCCCAACCATTTGAATTATTTTTGCTTGAACATTAGAGCAACACAAATCTTAAGAAATACTTTAAATGATGATGCTTATGCTAAAATTAAGAGTTGTACTAGTGCTAAAGATATATAGGATGCTCTTGATTCTATTTATCTTACTAACAGTGATTTCTTGCATAAAGTTGTATATGGAGAACAAGAAGAGCAAAAACCTCTAAAGGAAGACAACATTGAAAAATGTCCTCAAGAACATGTTCAAAGCAAGAAAATGAGCTCAATGCCTTTTGGTGATGATGGTGCTCAATTTGAAGAAGAGGCAAAGCAAAACAAAATTGAGAAAGAAGATGTTCTTGAATGCTTGATGGACAATAATGAGGAAGATGGTGATTCCCTTAAAAAGGACTTTGAGGTAAATAATGCTAAATCATATTATAGTCCTTCCTATGATAAGCTAAAATGTGCATATGATGAATTATATGATGATTTGTTGAATTTAGAAAATAAAAACTTATCTTGTTTAGAAAATATTTCCTCCTTTGAAAATGAAATTGAAACTTTGAAAAATGAATATGCTTTTCTTGATGAGGAAATGCCTTTGAAATGTGAAACCTCAACTTTTTGTGAAAAGTGCATTGATTTAGAAAATCAAGTTGCGGACTTATATTCCAATTTTGCCAAAGTAAATGATTCTAATTGTTTACAATCCATGATTGTTAATAAGAATGAAATTGATGTTATTTCACATGGAAATTCAAGTAAGGCTTGTGGCAAAAATGACATAGAATATAAAAATAATAAAAGGCTTATATTTTCCAAAAATGATCTGCAAAGGACCAAGTCATCATTAAATTCATTTGTTTGCAATTTTTGAAGTCATCTAGGACATATTTCTCATTTGTGCAATTATAGAAGAAATTCTTATATGAGAAATAACTTAGTTTGGGTTTCGAAAAGTCTTAAAGGTTCTAGTACTAACATTCAAGGACCCAAGATGAAGTGGGTACTAAAATGTCCTCCTAGTGTCTCAATTATGCAGAAAGTTTCTCAAAAGGAGG
Organism: Ormosia emarginata; assembly: GCA_029884605.1. NCBI lineage: Eukaryota > Viridiplantae > Streptophyta > Magnoliopsida > Fabales > Fabaceae > Ormosia > Ormosia emarginata. The sequence continues at coordinate 1,286,862 of JAQQTP010000023.1, forward strand.
ACTAATTGGTCAAAAGAAAGAAGAATAATCAAGAAGAATGATTCCAAAGGCCATTGGTAGATGTTTTGGTCAAAGAAGGAAGATGGCTTCAACCAAAGTTTCTCAAGTACAAAATGTGAAACTTGCAAAGTTCAAAACACCAAAAGAGAAGCAATGGGTAAGGAAAAGAATTTCCTTGACTACTAAGGCCAAGGTATCAAAAGTTTCTACCTCTTATGCACATTCACTTGTAAAGGCAATGAATTTGAGGTATATTCTTTGTAAGCCTTAACTGAGTAATTGAATCATGTGTACTTAGTAAAATTTGAATATTATATATAGCACATAATTATATTCTTGTTACACTATTTACTCACTACTTTGCATATTTCTTGATAATAGGGTATTCTATGACTATGGATGCTTTGTATGCTTTAAATTTTCAATATATCTCTACATGTAATAATATGCTAGATAAGTTCACTTCTTGTTTGAAATAACACATTTGATGAAAACATCTTAGAATTTGGCATATTGGATAAATCATAAATCTAACTTTTGCTAAAAATCATAACTTTTACCGCATAAAATTACAATCTTCTGCATAATTTGCAATTTTTGCATAAACATGTGTTTTGGAACAAGAACTGGTCAATTTTTATGCTTAAATGATGTTTGGAATTGTTTTGGGAAGTTTTGGAACTAATTTGAAAGCTTTGAGTTCGGTCATTTATTGTTTAAAGTGCAAAAACTGAATTCAGGAAGCTTGTAATCGATTACAAGACCTTTGTAATCGATTACAGAGGATGTTCCAAGCATTCCAAGCAAAGTCAGAGAGCCTGTAATTGATTACACATACTATGTAATCAATTACAACGTTTCCAGAACTCATGTAATCGATTACACCAACCCTGTAATCGATTACAAGGTTCCCAGAAAGTTGGTAATTGATTACACCAAACATGTAATCGATTACATGGATTCCAAAGGACTAGTAATCAATTACACATACATTGTAATCGATTATACAGGCTTTAAAAATGAGTTTCAGTGCGCAAAAAGCCATATTTCTTTTGTTACTCACCTTTTCTCTTGGTATGTGCTTAATGATCAATGAAATGAAATATTTTTTGCCCTTGTGTACTCATTTATTATTATTTTTTTTTTGCTTATTTGCTCATGAGTTTGGTATAATGACTAACCTCTATGGATCCAAAATTAGTGGATACCAAAGAAAGTTCTTTGAATTGTGTTGTAGGGTGACTATTTACTTAAGCATGCATTGACGTGAAATACAACTACGCCACTTGAGGTTAAAAAAATTTGAAAAGGTCCAAGTTCTTCAAGAGTAATGAAAACATAAAAGGATGGCATGGAGAACCACAACATTTTCAAGGAGCCTTGATGCATATAAGTTGGAATCACCTGCAAAAACTCAAAGAGTACACTTTTGGTGACATCAATATCTTATCCTCATCTATGCTTTAATTTGAATATCATGTGATATTTGGAGAAGTAGAGAGTTATTTTTACATACCTTACATGATCATTGTTTGCCCCAAAACACTTATATATGTTTTGATGATGATCATGTCTTTCTTGACAAACTTGAATCTTGCTTTGAAAATGCTTAAACTATGCTTTTGGATTCAAGTGCATATGTTCTTCCTTTATTCTTGTAAGAGCTAACATTGCATGGTTGATAATGTGGTACATTTTTTATATTGTATATCAACCTAAATTATGCTTGTAAATAAGTTTAAATGATATTTGATGCTAACCCATGTTTTAGAAAACTTTTGAAATATAGTCATCAAATATTGAAATGTCAAGCATATGTGGATAAATGAGAAATGTTAAAGGAAGAGGAACATGATGAGACTTTCTTCAAGTGAAATGGAATGAAATACTCAATGGAAGAAAGTACAAACTCAAAGGACCTATAAATGAAGAACATTCTAAAGGAGCGTCACTTTCTATCTAACCCAATAAGTATCTCTATCCCTAAACTATTGTGGTATTCTATATGTTATGGATTATATGATACTTATTGATAAATTGATCTTAAAATATTATATGTTTTCCTTACATGAGAAGTATGCTTAGCATTGACAAAGTGCCTAATTGGACATTAAATTGCTAGTTTTGTCATTGCATATGTGGTGGATGACATTAGTTCTATACATATAACATATTTCATCGTGATGAATGTTTGAAATCTATGATTCTCTTCATCTATGGTTTCTTAGTAGTATAACACTTATGAGAATCATGCTCTTTTTGAAAAGAATTTCTTATTTGATTAAAAAGTTTTTTTATGGCAAAATCTCCTATCATATTTGAAAGATGCTTTTAAAGTTCCATATCCTTGAGAATCCTTTGAACTTGTCTGAAGACCTTGAAAGTATTATCACCTCCTAATTGTCTTAAAAAATTGGAAATCATTCGATTTGTGCTATAAATGTAGTACTCTCTTCATTGCTTTGAAATGTTTTATTAAATCTTAAGAATGTAATTAAGAAAGTTGCCAAATAAATCTTTTGAAATGTTCTATTGAGACCATCTTAATACTTCAAAAGATAAGCCTTGTTCTGAAAAAGTGTTTTATCTTTCTAAGGCTCTTGTTTAATGAGAAAGAGAGGACATGTACTTTCAAATATTCCTTTGACTTGGATTTGTTCACTCTCAAGGAATATGTGGTTTCAATATAAAACCCTTCTACCCTTCTAAAATATTTTTGGAAATGTAATATGTTATTATAAAATTATTTTTGAAAGGGAAAGAAGTTTTATGATGGTTTGTGATTGATGGATTAAGAATATATATCTTTACCTTGCTTCTCTTTATGGTAATGTGATTGCATAGTCTTGGCATGCATATTTCCCTTTATCTATCTTGTACTTCAATAAGGGGGAGCTTATCTTACATATCCTTCTTCCATATCCTTGTTGACTAAGAACATATACATAACTATGTTAAACTATTATGATTTGAATAACTTGAAGCAGTTTTTGGTTTTAATGATCTTACTCATTTTGACATCATGAGTTTTATCTATAGGATGATAGAAAAAATTATCTTTGTTTCCTAAGCCTTTTTGTTGAAGTCAAATAGGGGGAGTGATAATTGGAAAGAAAAATATGTTCTTGTACTTATTGTTTGATATGCGTACATGAATATCTATTCATGTATATTCCTCAACATATTTTTCTTTGGTGATTTGTCATCATCAAAAAGGGAGAAATTGTAGAAATAAGTTTGCCCCAATGATTTAATATGTTAAGTGTAATTGGATAGCTGCCATTGATAGTTGTTTTGATGATAACAAACATGATGAAGATGACAATTGTGAGACCAAGTCCAAGATCTTCAAAGATTAGCTTTAGGACTTAGAATCTTCATGTACGGAGCTCTCTTGGTATCTCATTGGTTAAATTTAAAAGATCTAAAATTTTGTTCCTTAAATCAAACTGAGGTTTCAAAATGGTTTTGAAAGATCAAAGGCTTTAGAGATTGGAAATGGTTTTCAAAGCAATTACAAAAGGATTTTTAACTATTTTTTGAGGTATTCGAATACACCTCCATGGTATTCGAATAACTTGCATCCTTTACATATGTTTCTATTTTCCAAAACAGAGGTATTCGAATACCCTTCATGGCATTCGAATACAGTGCTTCTTAAAAACCTGTTTTAAGTGACAGGTATTCGAATAACCCTTGTGGTATTCGAATAACCTGATTTTAGAAAAATACCTTTTAAACTGAGGTATTCAAATACCCTTAACTGGTATTTAAATAACTCACGAATTCTGAAATGGAAAGAAACGAAAATATTTGCATTTAATATGTTTTTAATGGCACCCAACAACTATTTTCTCCATAGCTCTATAAATAGAGACCTTGGGTCTCTTCTGAAGGTTGCCCAATCATTTGAATTATTTTTGCTTGTGCCAAAAACGTGATTCTCTATTTCCTCATATTTTATATGCTCTTTTCGCCAAAACTTTGAGATATCCTAAGAGAGCTTCCTAGTGCTTCAATTTGTAATATTTACTCTTTGTGAGAGTTTCTCTTTGTCTATATTCTGGGTCTTTGTAATAGGGTGAGATATCCCTTAGTGAAATTGTGTGGGTGAGGTATCCCTGTTGTGTAAAGGTTGCAAGCACCTGTTTTAAGCTTATATTGAATAGTAAAAAATCTCGAACTGTGTTTCGGGGACTGGATGTAGGCCACACGTGGTTGGTGGTCGAACCAGGATAAATATCGTGCCTGCTTTTCTTCTCTTTATCTCTTTATTTATTGTAATTTATTTATTATTGTTTAATTGTTTATTTTCTATTCTTAAGGCATTTAATCATCTTTATATATTCATTATATTGCTTCAAGAAATTTGTGTTAAAAAGGATTTGCGAAAAAGTTTTAATTACTCAATTCACACCCCTTCTTGAGTACTGAAGCCACTTAGGTAACAAGTGGTATCAGAGCTAGACTCTTGTATAAAGAGCTTAGCCGCTTCAAGAGTACATGGCTTCATCAAATATTTTTTCATAAGGAACTTCCATAAATCGACCACCCTTTTTCAATGGGGATGATTATGCATATTGGAAGGAAAGAATGAAAATTCTCATCGAAGCTATTGATCTAGATGTGTGAGATGCTGTCGAAAATGACGCATTTATGCCTACGCGAGAGATCAATGGCATAAAGATTGAAAAACAAAGAAGTGAATGGTCTAAAGATGATAAAAGAAAAGTTCAAAATAACTTGGTAGCCAAAAACATCATTACCACAACTTTAGGGCATGATGAATTTTTTAGAATTTGAAATTACAAAACTGCTAAAGAAATGTAGGACACTTTACAAGTTACCCATGAGGGTACTAGTAAAGTTAAGAGGTCGAGAATTAATTCTCTTACTTATGAACATGAATTATTTACAATGAACTAAGGAGAAAGCATTCAAGAAATGCAAAAGAGGTTCACCCACATTGTAAATCATCTTGCATCATTAGGAAAGAATTTTTCTAATGAAGATTTGATTAACAAAGTATTGAGATGTTTGAGCAGGATTTGGCAGCCTAAGGTAACAGCTATATCAAAATCAAGAGACTTATCAACAATGATGTTAGCTACCTTATTTGGCAAACTTCAAGAGCACGAATTAGAACTCAACAGACTTAACCAAAGTGAGGAACACGATAAGAAAAAGAAAAGGATCGCACTTAAAGCCACCACCTCCATTATCAATAATGAAGATGAAGATGATGAAGATGACGTGGACAATGTTGAGCTAAATGAACAAAATCTCAATCTTCTGGTAAGAAAATTTAGTAAATTTCTCAAGAAAAAGGGAACTCAAAGAAGACCGCCTTTTCCCCCAAAGAAATTTGAAAAGAAACCCTCCAAAGAAAGAAGAGCCTACATAGTATGGGATGACAATGACATGGACTCAACTGACAGTTCAGATAGCGAAGAAGCCCATCTATGTCTTCTGGCCAAAGGAGAAGAAGAAGAAGAAAGCCAAAACGAGGTAAGTTCAAATTTATTGCCTTCTTATGATGAACTACAACATGCCTTTGAAGAATTGCATGACAAATCGATAAGGCTCACAAAATTAATTTCTTCATCTAAGAAAACTATTTCTTCTTTGGAAAATCAAATTCTAATTTTGAATAAAGAAATTGAAGAATTAAAAATTGAAAATGAGACATTAGGATTAATTGATGCATACTCAACCTACACTTCACATGCTTCTACATCTTCGTCTTGTTCATCTTGTCATATTCTTGAAAAAGAAATTGAAGATTTAAAGAACACTCTTTCTAAATTCACTTTTGGACTAGATAATTTAATATCATATTAGGAAAACAAAGGGTTATTTTTGAAAAAGCTGGAATTGGTTATAACCCAAAAAATCAGCACAAATCTTATAAAAGTTTCTTTGTTTATTCAAGTACTTCTAGTAGCCCATTTATTAAATGTTTCTATTGTGGGAAGAAGGGTCATAGTACATCAACATGCAATGCAAGGAAAAACATTAATACAAAAATTGGAACTATAATGGTATGGGTTCCGAAGGGTACTTTACCCAAAACTAACACACAAGGACCCAAGAAGATTTGGGTACCAAAAACCAAAAATTGAAATGTGTTGTAAGTGTGCTTGAAGGCCAAGAGGCATTTTGAAAGTGGTTGCTGCAAGCACAAGACTAGAAATAATTCCAAGCTCTCCTTTTTATCTCTGTGAGGCTTGGATTTGCAATTTTTTTGGATAAGTATTTCCATCATTGGGCAGGTTTTCCTTTCACATTTTGCATCGGTACGTGAAAATTTATGTTTTTCTGATAGGTCTATTCGAATACCATCATAAGGTATTCGAATACCATACATTAGTACAGCAATATTATGTTTCTATAACTTGGAGTATTTGAATAACTTATAAGGCATTCAAATACTTGCACTTGCCTTGTCTTCTTTTCTGTGGTGGGTATTCGAATACAGTAAGACGTATTCGAATAACCTATGGCTAAAAGCCAAATTTACGGCTCGATCTCTGTTCTGTTTCTATTTTTTTTTGCAAATGCAAATATAAATATATTTGACTCTATCAATGACATGTTTTTGATGAAATACAACTTATTTCTTTGAGCCTATATTTTATGTCTTAAATGAAAATCACATGATGCACTTAAATACATTTTTTTTTAGCTTGCTCTTGCCTCTTCATTTTCTCAAGAATATGTTGCATATGTTAAATTCTTTGTAATGCAAATGCTTAACCAAATGTAATTAGCTAATATTTTGATAAATATATGAACGTGGTAACAAGTGCAACGAGTGGTATCAAACAAGTGGTTACTTGGCCAAATTAATCAATAAAATATCTTTTGCCCATGTGAACTCATTTGCTATTTTTGACTTATTATTTTGAATGCTTACTTGTTTATGAGTTTGGCTAACCTCTATGGATCCAAAGTTAATGGATACCAAAGAAAGTACTTTGAATTGTTTTGTAGGGTTATAACTACCTCAAGCAAACTCTTAAATGAAAAAGATTATTCAACTTGAGGGAAATGAATGAAGAGGACATGAGGAGACTTTCTTCAAGTACATTGAAATGGAATACTCAATGGAAGAAAGCTCAAGACTATCTTAAATGACTAAATATTTGTCTTACATGAGTAGTATACTTAGCATTGACAAAAGTGCCAAATTGGATATATTTTTTTTTGTCATTGCATATAGGGTAGATAATGTTAGTTCTATACAATGCTCTGATCCTTATAGTATATTTCATCAAGGTAAAATGCTTAATATTTGTGTTTCTCTTGATATATTGCAGTATTATAAGAAATTGACAACAAGTGGTAAATGTTTTATATTTGATAACAAGTGGTAAATGTTATGACTCTCTTGGTAAATGTAAATGATAGTTTTGATGACTATACAATGCAATTGGTTGATTTATGAATGAATATATCTCCGCGCATGTGCTGAATATTGTGCTTATCTTGCTAAATTTATAAAATTATACTCTGTTGCTATTCTGGTATGCTATGAATAAATATATTTTGTTGGAATAGAATATACTCTGTTTAGCTTTATGCTTTATCTTGCCCCATCTTTTTTATCATGACAAAAGGGGGAGAAAAAGCTTGAATTCTTTATTTGAGAAAAGTCAAGGGGAGAAAAAATAAAAGTCCGGTAAGACAAAAATGGAAATCGGATTCCAAAAGTAAGGGGGAGTGTTGTGCACATCTCTGATATAAATCACCTCTTATGAAAAAGAGGATGAGTAAGTATCTCTAACTAACTTTGTGAATTCCATAAATAACTTTGTGAATTCCAATTTATATGAACTAATTCTTTTATCAAATGTTAGTTTGTCATCATCAAAAAGGGAGAAAATGTAATTGGCTAGTTGCCATTGATAGTTGTTTTGATGATAAGAAACATGATAAAGATGACGATGGTGAGACCAAGTCCAAGATCTTCAAAGATTAGCTTTAGGACTTAGAGTCTTTATGTACGGAGCTCTCTTGGTATCTCATTGGTTAAATTTAAAAGATCTAAAAATCTGTTCCTTAAATCAAACTGAGGTTTCAAAATGTTTTTGAAAGATCAAAGGTTTTAGAGATTGTAAATGGTTTTCAAAGCAATTACAAATGGCTTTTTAACTATTTTTTTAACTGAGGTATTCGAATACACCTCTATGGTATTTGAATAACCTGCATCCTTTACATACGTTTCTATTTTCCAAAACAGAGGTATTCGAATACCCTTCATGGCATTCGAATACAGTGCTTCTTAAAAACCTATTTTAAGTGACAGGTATTCGAATAACTCTTGTGGTATTCGAATAACCTGATTTCAAAAACATACCTTTTAAACTGAGGTATTTGAATACCCTTAACTGGTATTCAAATAACCCATGAATTCTGAAATGGAAAGAAACAGACATATTTGCATTTAATATGTTTTTAATGGCACGCAACGACTATTTTCTCCATAGCTCTATAAATAGAGACCTTGGGTCTCTTCTGAAGGTTGCCCAACCATTTGAATTATTTTTGCTTGTGCCAAAAATGTGATTCTCTATTTTCTCATATTTTTTGTACTCTTTTCACCAAAACTTTGAGATATCCTAAGAGAGCTTCCTAGTGCTTCAATTTGTAATATTTACTCTTTATAAGAGTTTTTCTTCGTCTATATTCTGGTTCTTTGTAATAGGGTTAGGTATCCCTTAGTGAAATTGTGAGGGTGAGGTATCCCTCAGTAAAAGGGTGAGGTATCCCTTGTTGTAAAGAATGTGAGGTATCCTTCAAAGAGGGTGAGGTATCCCACTAGTAAATAGGGTGAGGTATCCCTGTTGTGTAAAGGTTGCAAGCACCTATTTTAAGCTTGTTTTAAATAGTAAAAAATCTCGAACTGTGTTTCGGGGACTGGACGTAGGCCACAAGTGGTTGGTGGTCGAACCAGGATAAATATCGTGCCTGCTTTTCTTCTCTTTATCTCTTTATTTATTGCAATTTATTTATTTATTTTATGTTCTTAAGGAATTTAATCATCTTTATATATTCATTATATTCCTTCAAGAAATTTGTGTTAAAAAGGATTTGCGAAAAAGTTTTAATTACTCAATTCACCCTCCCTCTTGAGTACTGAAGCCACTTGGGTAACATTAAGTTTTGATGATAACAAATACAAGACAAAAAGAATAATGCTTATGCTTGATAAATGTGCTTTATAGATGACAAATGCATCACAAAAAAATATTGATCATGTTACATATATGTGCTTAAAAGAGATATATTGGATTATGCATGATTATGAACTTTATTTAGTTACACTTCACTTAATAATCATGCAATGAGATATATGCAACATTCTTATATGCATGTTAGACTAACTAGAGTTATACATTTATGAATCATGCATATTAAGATATTAAGTTATGAATTTGGACTAACTATGCTTATTTTAAGTGAGCAATACTTTATAAGATAGTCCTAGTACCAAGAGTGAACATTGTAACTAGAAAGCAAAAGATCATGACTATGCTCAACTCAAGAAGAATGAGAATGATAAAGATGTTCTAAGCAATTTACAAGATTTGAAGAGAAGAAATTTGTGGAAGCTTGGATTACATCAAGAAGCCTAAAGACTAGAATTGGTATATTTTCCTTTTAGGTTTTCTCCTATGTAAAGATAGAGGTTTTACAAGAAAAGAGCTCAAATATGTTTTTAAGTCTTTAAAAATGGTTCTTACATGCCCAACAAACTATTTTTGGAAAGTTAATCTTGGTAGTAGTTCACACCTTTGAAAAATAGCCAAGTTTGTGTTTTGCAAAACTGACATTTGGTTACTATTTTGATCATAACTTTCAAACTACTTTGGGTTTTATTGTGAAACTTATTGCATATGAAAATAGACTTAAATATCTTTCTAATGAGTGGTATTTTCTTTAACGGATAAGAAATGAAGAAGTTATGACCATTTAAAGTCAGTTTTCAAAAACAATCAAGTTTGAGTTTTGAAAAGCTGACCTTTGATTACTCTTTTGATCATATCTTTAAAAATACTTTGAGTTTTGTTCTAAATCATTTGAAAATAGACTCAAATATCTTTCCAATGAGTGGTCATTTGTTTTAATCGAATAAGAAATGAAGAAGTTATGACCTTTTAAAGTCAACTTTCAAAACCAGAAATGCTATAATCGATTACACAAGTCCTGTAATCGATTACAATGTTGACAAAAGCCATGTAATCGATTACCAGAAGTGTGTAATCGATTACGAAGTGCCCAGAAACGTTTCCAACGGCTAGAAATGGCTAGTTTTCATAAAAAATCATTTCTAAATACTATCAACGGCTATTTTATCAATTGGGCTCTATATATAAGTATTGTATGAAGCTTACACACCTCTTGAACCCTTGATTTGATCCTTGAATCACCAAAATCATATTTTGAGCTCTTTATTACAAAATCCTTCTATTCCTTTGTTCTTCAATTTGCATTATCCACTCTTGAGAGAGTTTTCTATCTTCCATACTTTGTTCTTCAAGTTGTATATCTACTCTTGTGAGAGTTTCTATTCTTTCTATTCACCTTGAAATCATTGTAAGAGGGTGAGGTATCCCTCAAGAGAGAAAAGGGTGAGGTATCCCTTGTAATGAGATTCAAACACAAAGGGTGAGGTATCCCAAAGGTGTTGTGAGTACTCTTGATTATAAAGGTCATCAAGCACCTGTGAAGCTTGAAGAATTGGATGCTCTAGCACAAGGGTGAGGTATCGCAAGGTGTGAGGAGTGCTCTTATTTGTACAAAGGTTTTCCTAGCATCCCATGAAGTCTAGGAGATAGTGAAAAAATCTCAAGTTAAGCTTGGGGACTGGATGTAGGCCACAAGTGGTAGGTGGCTGAACTAGGATAAATTCTTGAGTTTAATTCTCTCTTCCCTACACTCTTTAATTTCAGTATTTAGTGTAGTATATTTATCTATTGCATGTCCTATCATCTTGGTGATTTGATTTTATGAACTTGATATCTAGCTTATTTGCTTTATTCATCATATATCCCAAGTTGTACTTGAGTAATCTATAATAGTTGTACCTTTGTTGTGCATGTTCCACTGCATTTAGTACTTGAGTGATTCAAAATGCTTAATTTCTCAAAGTTGCATTAAAATTTGTAATCACCTAATTCATCCCCCCTCTTGGGTGATGGTTGTCATGGCTAACAAGTGGTATCTGAGCTTCGTGCTCTGGTAAAAGCTTAATCGCTTGGAGTTAAAGATCCTTATTTATTGGCAACCATTAAAAGCTTTTCAAAATGAATAGTTTTGAAATTGATAAACCACCATTCTTTGATGTATGAATTTTGTTTATTAGAAAGCTAGAATGGAAATTTATATGCAATCTATTGATCTTGATTTATGATGACAAACATTCTTGAATCTATAATAAGAAATGTTTTTCCTTGAACATTAGAGCAATACAAATCTTATGAAATAGTTTAAATGATGATGTTTGTAACACCTCAAATTTCCTAACTATTTGACAGTAATTTTGACAGTTAACAGAATTTTACTGTTTAGTGATTTCTGTGTACTGTAAAATTATTAAGTATTCTGTCAATACATTTGATCGTTTTGTGTGATTTACTCTGTGTTAGGAAAATAATAATTTTTGGACTAGGGAAAATTTTACGTAATTTAATTATTACTGTTAAGTCTTAATTATTTTACGTAATCTGATTTGTTTTTCGTAAGTTTTATAATTTTTATGATTTTGTGAATGATTATAAAATTTTTATATTTTTCTGATTATTTTAATATTTTCCATGGGCTGTCTGTGGGCCTAGGGGGGCTGTATGTGGGCCCAGGTAGGTCTGAAAAAGTAAAAATTTTTCTGCAGCCAGAAAATGTTGTATTGTTGAGATGGAGACGGGGGATCTTACTAAACCCGAAACCGAAAATAGTTTTTAAAATTTTCTTTTACTGTGTTTTGTACTGTATTTAATTATCGGGTAATAAAAATACAGTAAAAATATTATTCAAAGGATAATAGCAAATAAAAATAAAAAAATGTACTGCATAGTCAACATTAGTGGTTATGACAGCTTTATGACAGACTAATGGGAAGCAAGCTTAATGTTGAAGCCTTTGGATATCAACCATCGATTTAATCAGCGGTGGAGATTTGGTCTTATAAAATGGCTACAACCATTTATGACCATTGGATGGAAAGTATGAAGAGGTGATCTTGACCCTTCATTTTGGAGATACATTTAATGGCTAGGATTTCAAGGAGAAAGATCCAATGGCCTAGATTAAGTCTTCTAATCTAAAGGCTGTACCTAGAATCTACCTTAATCCTAACCATTGATCTAATCAATGGCTAAGAATGCTTAAAATGGTGGCTAGTGAAATTGGTCACTCTTTGAGAGTGCAAGAAGGAGGGGGACGGTTTTGTCATGGCTTAAGGCCATAGTCAAGTTTGAAGGCACCATTATTGCTATTCTTGATCATTCCAAAGACAAAGCTCTTCAAACTTTTCTCTCCATTTTCTCTTCAAGCTAGTTTCATCCAAAGCACATACAACCACCTTCCATCACTCAAAAATTTCAAACAACCTTACTTCTTGAATCTATACCTCATTCTAAGACACTTTGTAGTTTAGGCCAAGTTCTAAATCCATCATCTTCAAGGACTTTCTTCAAGAACAAAGTTCTAGGGTTTTTAAGGTGAAGTGTAAGGAAACTTCACTACTTGTCTTATTTTCATATTCTAAGCTATGTTTGATCCATGGTTCTTCTTGTTCAAGCTTGATATGCTAATAAACTTGTGTTTTGTTTTGTTTTTGAGAAGCCCTTGGTGGTGAAGGACTTGGAAAAGAAGCAAAACAAGGAGCTTTTGAGGTTCTTCAAGAGGTAAGAGGGAGATCCATCTCACCAACCAAGTATGGTCGTGAGAGATGAAGTTATATTTGATGGATGGTGAATCCATGTGAGGATTTATATCCATGGTTATATAAGTATTTGTGGGTGTTTATGTGTTTTGATTATTTGCTTATGCTTGATATGATTTGCATGGTTTAATGCTTTTGTTTATGGCATGCTTGTGATATATATGATGAATATGTATTTGTGTGCCATGATTTGATGATGGAAAGGAAAACAACTTTTGGTTCCAAAGACCAAGAAGAATTTTGGCCAAGACACCTCAAAATAGGTGTTTACAAATTAATATTTTCATGAATAGTAAAATTAGAGGATTTGAAGAGCAAGGAAAATGAACAGATGAATTGGTTTTTAAGACCATGAGTCTCATGGTTTTTGAAGGAAATTTTAATGGTTTTGTTTGTATAAAAACAAGAATGGTACTTAATTGATTTAGGAGGAAAAATATTTTATGGTTTCAATGGCCATGTACCACGGTTTTGAAGGCTTGTAAGTGCCTAAATTTTATGAAATAAAAATGATTTCAAAGTGGAAAAATAATTGATGAAGTACAAGGATTAAAGAAATGGAAACAAAGTGTTTTGACACTTGAAAAATGGAATTTTTGTATATGAATGGAAAAGAGAGGTTGAAAGTTTTTGAACCTTAATTTATTTTAAAGAGGATTGATTTTTAGAATATATTTGAAAATTATGGAGAATACGTGGTGACTTAAAATTTACCAACGTATAACTCATCCTTTGGGTTTTGGAGCGTGTTAGGAAATTTTAAGTGAGAAACATTGATTTAATTCAATAGAATGGTGAATTTGTGGAATATATTACAAAAAGGATTTTCTTGAGTAAGAAAATGTAGAAAATAATGTGAGAAGTCATATTATTTTGAGAAAAGTTAAATTGAGATTTTGAAGGTTGAGAAATATTTTACGACATTGAAAAATGGAGAAAAATGATTTAAGTAACTTAAAAACGTGATTTTTAAGCTACGCGATTTGAAAAACGTTAAAATATTTCTACGTGATTTAGAAAGCGTTTAAATATTTTTACGCGATTGAAATATTGTTGAAAAAATAACTATGTGAGTGATTGAGAAAACGATGGAAAATTGCTACGCGATTTGAAAACGTGATAGAAATGTTGTGAAATTGTGAAAACGTAACAGAAATGTTGCGCGATTGTGAAAAATGCGACAAAAGTGTTGCAAGACTATGAAAATGCGATAATGTGATTTCGCGATTGAATATACAGTAGGATTACTATTGGACCAGTGTATGGACACTGTGTGAGAAATTATGAGATTATGAATTTGAACTGAAAATGGGCTAGCGTGTGGACCCTGAATATGAATTATGAATTTGAACTGAGAATGGTGCATTGTACATGCATTAGAAAGGTCCGACGGACTGGATAGGGCTATTTGCCTAGGAGAGATGTACACCTATTGAGTGGGTGCGATCTGCATAGTGTAAGTCACTTGTTGACTTTGGGGGCATCGGGGTGCGGGTTGCTCACAATGGGCAGTTGGTAGCTCTTCTGTACCATTAGTTAGATCGATGCAACGCACCGATGATCCTGACCGAGACACTATTCTTAATCAAGATCTATTAAAGACTGTCGTGTATATGCTAGATGTGCAAACACTAATGAGAATAGTGGCATGTGGTCTGAGACATGTTGGTATAGATAGATCTTTTGGATCAATTTCTCTGACTTGAGTATTAGCTCCATGGAGTAAGAAATTGAGTCTATGTGCACATGCATAATTATTGAGTATTAGTTATGATAATTGAACTGTTGAATACTTGGATAATGTTGAGGGCATTATCATAAATATTGAATATTTATATTTGTGTGATATAATAATTGAGGAATATTGGATGATGAAAATGATAAATAATGTTGATGGCATTATTGTAATTATCGTGTGATTTGAATAATGTTAATGGCATGATGGTAATTATTATTTATTATATTTGTTGTGATAAATAATAACTGAGGGCATGATTGTAATTATTGTATCTGTCATGATAAATAATGTTGAGGGCATTATTGTAATTATGGTATGATATATCTGTATGGTGTGTTGTTTGTGTTATCTATGTGCTACCATATTGGTAGTGGCGTAGGTGATCTCACCTCTTTGTATGCCTATTTTGTACTGTATTTATATTTGTAAAGATGCTGAGCAAGGAACTAAACAAGAGGGTGAAGAAGAGCAAAATCCTCCTAAAGAAGCAGAGTTTTGAGAAGATGGCGATGCCCAGTTTCCTAGGATATATGACGTTGCAGTTTCGAGGAGGTCCGGAGGCATGGCAGGTCTAGCTAGATAGAGGATGTATTTTCTATATAGGAGACTTGAATGTTACCTTGAGTAGGCTTTATCAAGGGAACCCTTATTTCAGTGTAAATATTTATGTACACTTAGAGTTTCCGTTGTCCATTAGGCAGTACTGGGGAGCTTATTACCGTACTCCTAGTGAGATTAGCATCGTGTCATTTGCTCGGACGCCTGTCCGTAGGACTTCGCGACAAGCTGGATTCCTACCTGTTGAGGAATCTGAGGAGGACCCGTCTGAGGGTTCTACTGTCTAGTTTATACTTGTGCAGTGTGTCAGTTTTAAATAATGTTTAAATACTTTGAGAACTATGTCTGTATATAAATAATCTTGACAGTACCTTTGTAATGTATATATGATGTAAATTATTTGTGATGATGTTGTAATATTTTTATTTTCTGCTAAGTTTATCTATTAATATTAAGAAATTTTACAACTCATATTTACATTACAAAGCATATTTTATAAAGGAAGGGATAATTTGTTAATAATAATGTTTAAATGTGGCACCCTATGATGGGTGTTACAATGCTTATGCTAAAATTAAGAGTTGTAATAGTGCTAAAGATATATGGGATGCTCTTGATTCTATTTATCTTGCTAACAGTGATTTTTTGCATAAAGTTGTATATGGAGAGCAAGAAGAGCAAAAACCTCTAGAGGAAGACAACATTGAAAAATGTCCTCAAGAACATGTTCAAAGCAAGAAAATGACTCAATGCCTTTTAGTGATGATGGTGCTCAATTTGAAGAAGAGGCAAAGCAAAACAAAATTGAGAAAGAAGATGTTCTTGAATGCTTGATGGACAACAATGAGGAAGATGGTGATTCCCTTAAAAAGGACTTTGAGGTAAATAATGCTAAATCATATTATAGTCCTTCCTATGATAAGCTAAAATGTGCATATGATGAATTATATGATGATTTGTTGAATTTAGAAAGTAAAAACTTATCTTGTTTAGAAAACATTTCCTCCTTTGAAAATGAAATTGAAACTTTGAAAAATGAATATGCTTTTCTTGATGAGGAAATGCCTTTGAAATGTGAAACCTCAACTTTTTGTGAAAAGTGCATTGATTTAGAAAATCAAGTTGAGGAATTATATTCCAATTTTGCCAAAGTAAATGATTCTAATTGTTTACAATCCATGATTGTTAATAAGAATGAAATTGATGTTATTTCACATAGAAATTCAAGTAAGGCTTGTGGCAAAAATGACATAGAATATAAAAACAACAAAAGGCTTATATTTTTCAAAAATGATCTTCAAAGGACCAAGTCATCATTAAATTCATTTGTTTGCAATTTTTGTAGTCATTTAGGACATATTTCTCATTTGTGCAATTATAGAAGAAATCCTTATATGAGAAATAACTTAGTTTGGGTTCCGAAAAGTCTTAAAGGTTCTAGTACTAACATTCAAGGACCCAAGATGAAATGGGTACCAAAATGTCCTCCTAGTGTCTCAATTATGCATAAAGTTTCTCAAAAGGATGGACTAATTGGTCAAAAGAAAGAGGAATCATCAAGAAGAATGATTCCAAAGCCCATTGGTAGAAGTTTTGGTCAAAGAAGGAAGATGACTTCAACCAAAGCTTCTCAAGTACAAAATGTGAAACTTGCAAAGTTCAAAACACCAAAACAAAAGCAATAGGTAAGGAAAAGAATTTCCTTGACTACCAAGGCCAAGGTATCAAAAGTTTCTACCTCTTATGCATATTCACTTGTAAAGTCAATGAATTTGAGGTATATTCCTTGTAAGCCTTAACTGATTAATTGAATCATGTGTACTTAGTAAAATTTGAATATTATATATAGCACATGATTATATTCTTGTTACACTCTTTACTCACTACCTTGCATATTTCTTGATAATAGGGTATTCTATGACTATGGATGCTTTCTATGCTTTAAATTTTCAATATATCTCTACATGTGATAAGATGCTTTAAAACATCTTAGAACTTGGCATATTGGATAAATCATAAATCTAATTTTTGCTAAAAATCATAACTTTTACTGCATAAAGTTACAATCTTTTGCATAATTTGTAATTTTTGCATAAACATGTGTTTTGGATCAAGAACTGGTCAATTGTTATGCTTACATGATGTTTGGAATTGTTTTGGGAAGTTTTGGAACTAATTTGAAAGCTCTGAGTTCAGTTGTTTACTATTTAAAGTGCAAAAACTAAATTTAGCAAGCCTGTAATCGATTACAAGACCTTTGTAATCGATTACACAGGCTATTCCAAGCGTTCCAAGCAAAGTCAGAGAGCCTGTAATCGATTACACATACTATGTAATCAATTACAACATTTCCAGAACTCATGTAATCGATTTCACTAACCCTGTAATCGATTACAAGGTTCCCAGAAAGTTGGTAATCGATTACACCAAATGTGTAATTGATTACATGGATTCCAGAGGACTGGTAATCGATTACACATACATTGTGATCGATTACACAGGCTTTAAAAATGAGTTTCAGTGTGCAAAAAGCCATATTTCTTTTGTTACTCACCTTTTCTCTTGGTATGTGCTTAATGATCAATGAAATGAAATATTTTTTGCCCTTGTGAACTTTTTTTTTTTTTTGCTTATTTGCTCATAAGTTTGGTATAATGACTAACCTCTATGGATCCAAAATTGGTGGATACTAAAGAAAGTTCTTTGAATTGTATTGTAGGGTGACTATTTACTCAAGCATGCTTTGAAGTGAAATATAACTACGTCACTTGAGGTTGAAAAAATTTGAAATGGTCCAAGTTCTCCAAGAGTAATGAAAACATAAAAGGATGGCATAGAGAACCACAACATTTTCATGGAGCCTTGATGCATATAAGTTGGAATCACCTACAAAAACTCAAAGAGTACACTTTTGGTGACATCATTATCTTATCCTCATCTATGCTTTAAATTGAATATCATGTGATATTTGGAGAAGTAGAGAGTTGTTTTACATGCCTTACATGATCATTGTTTGCCCCAAAATGCTTATATATGTTTTGATGATGATCATGTCTTTCTTGACAAACTTGAATCTTGCTTTGAAAATGCTCAAACTATGCTTTTGGATTCAAGTGCATATGTTCTTCCTTTATTCTTGTAAGAGCTAACATTGCATGGTTGATAATGGGGTACATGTTTTACATTGTATATCAACCTAAATTATGCTTGTAAATAAGTTTAAATGATATTTGATGCTAACCCATGTTTTAAAGAACTTTTGAAATATAGTCATCAAATATTGAAATGTCAAGCATATGTGGATAAATGAGAAATGTTGAAGGAAGAGGAACATGATGAGACTTTCTTCAAGTGAAATGGAATGAAATACTCAATGGAAGAAAGTACAAACTCAAAGGACCAATAAATGAAGAACATTCTAAAGGAGCATCACTTTCTATCCAACCCAATAAGTATCTCTATCCCTAAACTATTGTGGTATTCTATATGTTATGGATTATATGATACTTCTTGATAAATTGATCTTAAAAGATTATATGTTTTCCTTAGATGAGAAGTATGCTTAGCATTGACAAAGTGCCTAATTGGACATTAAATTGCTAGTTTTGTCATTGCATATGGGGTGGATGACATTAGTTCTATACATATAACATATTTCATCGTGATGAATGTTTGAAATCTATGATTCTCTTGATCTATGGTTTCTTAGTAGTATAACACTTATGAGAATCATGCTCTTTTTGAAAAGAATTTCTTATTTGATTAAAAAGTTTTTTTTAAGGCAAAATCTCCTATCATATTTGAAAGATGCTTTTAAAGTTCCATATCCTTGAGAATCCTTTGAACTTGTCTTAAGACCTTGAAAGTATTATCACCTCCTAATTGTATTAAAAAATTGGAAATCATTCAATTTGTGCTATAAATGTAGTACTCTCTTCATTGCTTTGAAATGTTTTATTAAATCTTGAGAAAATAATTAAGAAAGTTTCCAAATAAATTTTTTGAAATGTTCTATAGAGACCATCTTATTACTTCAAAAGATAAGCCTTGTTCTGCAAAAGTGTTTTATCATTCCAAGGCTTTTGTTTAATGAGAAAGGGAGGACATGTACTTTCAAATATTCCTTTGACTTGGATTTGTTCACTCTTAAGGAATATGTGGTTTCAATATAAAACCCTTCTACCCTTCTAAAATGCTTTTGGAAATGTAATATGTTATTATAAAATTCTTTTTAAAAGGAAGAGAAGTTTTAAGATGGTTTGTGATTGATGGATGAAGAATATATATCTTTACCTTGCTTCTCTTTATGGTAATGTGATTACATGGTCTTGGCATAAATATTTCTCTTTATCTCTCTTGTGCTTCAATAAGGGGGAGCTTATCTTACATATCCTTCTTCCATATCCTTGTTGACTAAGAACATATGCATAACTATGTTAAACTATTATGTTTTGAATAACTTGAAGCAGTTTTTGGTTTTAATGATCTTACTCATTTTGACAACATGAGTTTTATCTATAGGATGATAGAAAATATTATCTTTGCTTCCTAAGCCTTTTTGTTGATGTCAAATAGGGGGAGTGATAATTGGAAAGAAAAATATGTTCTTGTACTTATTGTTTGATATGTGTACATGAATATCTATTCATGTATATTCCTCAACATATTTTTCTTTAGTGATTTGTCATCATCAAAAAAGAGAAAATTGTGAAAGTAAGTTTGCCCTAATCGTTTAATATGTTAAGTGTAATTGGCTAGCTGTCATTGATAGTTATTTTGATGATAACAAACATGATGAAGATGACGGTGGTGAGACCAAGTCCAAGATCTTCAAAGATTAGTTTTAAGACTTAGAGTCTTTATGTACGGAGCTCTCTTGGTATCTCATTGGTCAAATTTAAAAGATCTAAAAATCTGTTCCTTAAATCAAACTGAGGTTTCAAAATGGTTTTGAAAGATAAAAGGTTTTAGAGATTGGAAATGGTTTTCAAAGCAATTACAAATGGCTTTTTAACTATTTTTTGAGGTATTCGAATACACCTCCATGGTATTCAAATAACCTGCATCCTTTGCATACATTTCTGTTTTCCAAAACAAAGGTATTCGAATACCCTTCATGGCATTCGAATACAGTGCTTCTTAAAACCCTGTTTTAAGTGACAGGTATTCGAATAACCCTTGTGGTATTCGAATAACCTGATTTCAGAAAAATACCTTTTAAACTGAGGTATTCTATAACACCCCAAACTTTCTATTTATTAAACAAGTAATTTTTTGACAATGTAATTCTACTTGTTTAGTGATTTTGTATCTTGTAAAGTTATTTTGAATATTCTGTCTGTATATTTGATCGTTTTGAGTAATTTGCTCCGTGTCAAGAAAATAATAATTTTCGGGCCAGAAAAATATACGTAAATTAATTTTTACGGTTTAGTCTTAATTAATTTACGTAATTTGATTTGATATTTGTCCGTTTTCTAATTTTTATGATTTTATGTGTGATTTTGGAATTTTTACTATGTTGTGGGCCCCACGAGATGTATGTGGGCCCAGGTGGGTCCCGCAAAATGAAAAATTTTTCTACGAATAGAAAAATTTGTACTGTTTAGACGGAGACAGGGGATCTTACTAAAACCTGAATCCAGGAAAGCAGTTTTAGAAAATTTCCTTTACTGTATTTTGTATTGTATTTAATTAAAAATACGGTAATTATATATATATATATATATATATATATATATATATATATATATATATATTTGTGAGGTTAGAACATAAGATAAAAATAAAATTCTATCTTTGTTAAGATAACATTAGTGGTTTGGATATCTACTATCAATTTAATTATCGTTGGAGAATTAATCTTGATTTAATTAACGGTGGAGATTTGATCTTAAAAGTAAATAGGATCAATTATAACCGTTGGATGGAAATTAAATCAAGGGTAGGGATTTAATTTTATAAATGGCTATGACCATTATCAACCCTTGGATGTAAAATTAATCAATGGTGGAGATGGATCATTAATGACCACTGGATTTGGATTTAGATCAATGGTGGAGAATTGGTCATCAAAAATGATTACAACCATTTTGGACCCTTGGATGTAAAGTTTGAAGGTGTAATCTTGACCCTTCATTTTTGGAGACACATCTAAGGGATAGGGTTTAAAGAGAAAAGATCAAATGGCCCATAATAAGTTTTCTACCTATAATGCCTTTAATTAATACCTAAAATGACTAAAAACAAAAATGGCTATCAAATTGTCACATTTTGGAGTGTATGATGAGGGGGGGACAGTTGAAGGAGCAAGGAAGAAGGGACAGTTGAAGGAGCAAGGAAGAAGGGAGACCATTTTAGAATAGGTTCTTAGGCCAAAGAAAAAGGATGGAAAAGGATAAAGAAAATAGGCAAGTGTTAAGACAAATTACTATTGATCATTAATGCTTATGTTCTTCAAACTTCACTTTCTATTTCTCTCCAATGCATGCTACGGCCATGCATAGTCTTAAAGGCCAAATAATTCATTTTTTTTCACTTCACCTTATCACACCTACACCTATTTCACTTAGTTTCAAGAAAACAAACCCAAGCAAACTCCATTCTCTCTCAAATGAAGGCCATTCGGCCAAGCACTTCAATTCTCTCCTCCATCACTTTTTAATTTCATACAACCTAGTTTCTTGAATCCTTTCATCATTCTAAGAACCTTTGTAGTTCACACCAAGTTCTAATTCTTCCATCTTGAAGGACTTTTACTAAGATCAAGTTCTAGAGCTTTTGTTGGTGAAGTGTAAGAAAACTTCATTCATTCTTTTCTTTTTCATGTTCTAAACCATGTTTGATCCATGGTTCTTCTTATTCAAGCTTAATATACTAATTTTCTTGTATTTGTTTCATGTTTAAGAACTTGTGTTGGTGGAGATATTGTTCAAAACACAAATCAACAAGCTTTTTGGTGGTTCTTCAAGAGGTAAGAGGGAGATTCATCTCACCAACCAAGCATGGTGGTGAGAGATGGTTTTATATTTGATGGATGGTGAATCCATGTGAGGATTCCTATCCATGGTCATGTAATAATTTATGTGTGTTATGTGCTTTGATTATTTTTGCCTATGCTTGATATGTTTTGCATGATTTACTTGTGTATGCATGCTTAGTATGATTTTTTATATTTTTATTTGTTTATATGGTATGCTTAAAATATGCATGATGATATATGTTGAATATATTATGATGGATGTATGTTGAAATAAGCAAAATTTTGGCTCCAAAGGCCATAAAGGAGGTCACGGTTTTGAACTTCCAAGACTAAGGTTTAATTTGAAATTTTTCAAGAATTATAGAATGAATTTTTAGTCCTTGAACTAAAATAAATTTCAGCCAAGACATCAACCAAATTAGTGTTCACAAAAATTTATTTTCATGAATGACAATATTGAATGATTTGAGAAGTAAGGAAATTAAATAAAAGGGTTTGTTTTACAAAAATAAGGCACACGTTTTTTTTGAGTTATATTTTTATTAATTTATTTTGTGTAGAAAATAAGAATGGATCTTAAATGATTTACAAGAAAAATATTTGGTAGTTTCAAAGGCCATATATAAGGTTTTGACAATTTAGAAAAATATTTGATGTTTTAAAATACAAGAATTTTCAAATAAGGATTTTTGGAAAAAGGAATTAAAGTGTAATATATTTAGTGAAGTGGAATTTTTATAAATAAAAGGAAAAAGAAATTGAAAGTGTTGAATTTCAAATTATTTTAAAGAGAATTAATTTTAGAAGTGATTTAGAAATATAAAAGAAAACGTTCATAACTTAAATTTACTAACATAGTATTCATTTATTGGGTTTTGGAAAACGTTAGGAAATTTAAAGTTAGAAACAACAATTAAATCAACTAAATGTGATTTTGTAAGATTAAATCAATAAAAAGTGATTTTTGAGAAAATATATTACAGAAAAGATTTTTGACTAAGAATAAGAAGGGAATAAAGTAAGAAATTATATTATTGTAAGAAAAGTCTAAAATAATATTTTTAAAGTTAAGAAATATTTTACGAATGGTAAAAACGGTGAAAAACGATTTACGTAACTCAAAAACATAATTTTTAAGTTACGCGATTTGAAAAACGTTAAAATATTTCTACACGATTTTTAAAGCGTTTAAATATTTTACACGATCGAAATGTTGTAGAAAAATATCGCTAGGCGATTTAAAAATGAAAGAATATTGTACGCATTTTAATACAGTAGAAAATTGTTACGCGAATTTTTAAATATAACAAAAATATTACAAATCATTGATTACGTAATAAAATATTACGTGACCGTGAAAATGTGACAAAAATATTTTACGAATGAGAAAAACATGGTAATGTATTTTTGCTGTTAATTATACAATAAACTTTATAGTTAAAATCAGTATATGAATACTGTACAAGAAATTTAGAAGTTTGCCTGAAATTGGCATTAATACATGAACGTAAAATAGTATTTGAACCTCGTATGAGAAATTATGTGATTTACCTTTGGTTGGTAATTGGTGCATTACACATGCATTGAAAATGGTTTGATGGACTGTATATGGCTAATTGCCTAGGAGAAACGTACACCTCTTGAGTGGGTGCGATACGCGTAGTGTAGGTCACTTGTTGACCTTGGGGGCATCGGGGTGCGGGTTGCTCGCAATGGGCAGTTGGTAGCTCTTCTGCACCGTGGGTTAGACCGATGCAACACACCGATGATCCGGACCGAGACACTATTCTTAATCGAGATCTGATAAAGACTGTCATGTATGTGCTAGATGTGCAAGATATAATTATAGCACTTGGTCTGAGGCACGTGGTACCGACAGATCTTTTCGATCAATTTCTCCTACTTGAGTATTAGCTCCATAGAGTAGGTCAGTGAGTCTACGTACGCACGCATGAAACTTGTAACACCCCTTTGGAGGATGTCACACATAAAAGAAAATAAAAGAAATAGAAATAAAATCTACCCAAGTTGTGAAACATTTGTTAAATATTATTACGGGTTGTAATATAATTCCTGATAGACAGAAATATGTAATAAAAAGATAATGCGAAAAATACGAAATAAAAACATCATCATCACTAATAATATACATATGATTAAGTTATAAACTGTACAAATAATTTACAACTAAGACTACAACTATTTAAACAAAAACAATAAAAGAAAACAATAAAAGAGTTAATATATACGAGACATACGCTGACGCGCCCAAAAAAACATCATGGTTATCTAATCCTCAGATGGATCACTCTCAGCCTGAAAATGATCATCGGGAGATAGATATCCCGGATGTCTCGACACACGGCGATAACGGGATCGCGCAGTCGATACGATGCTTATCTCACTAGGCTCAGGGTTTTCAGCACCCCAATAACGCCTAATGGATAAGGGTAACTCTAAGTGCAGAAATAACGTCGTCGTCATAATCGGATCTCCATCAAACTGATGACGTAGAATCACGGTCATACGTCCAGCATATGTAACAGAAGCACGATCTCCTCGTAAATGCCAAGCCAGATCACCTCCATGAAATATCAGCTCTATGAATCCCAAAAATCCTGGCGTAGCCATCCCACACAATCAATCCAGAGGATATGGATGATCGGATGGTTCTTGATCGTAAAACTGATCGTCGGCTTGCTGACCTTCCTCTTCCTCAAGGTACACGATCTCAAAAGGCTGTTCCTCTTCTTCCTCTTCAAACTCTTTACCGCATAAAATAAATAGACAATAGACACATACAATAAAGAGGTAAGACAACATAAAATCATCACAACATGGCCAATAAGAAGACGACAAATAACAACTATACAGTTCATACAATACGAGAAAGCTATAACAGTAATAATAATGGAATAGAGTACATATTAGATATCCTAGTGTTTCAGAACATCACAGATACAACACAAATAAAGAAAACCACATAGATAAATCAATCTCACAGATAATATAAGATAAGAAATGGACAACTAACATAAGAATTATCAGATAAATATAAATAGAGAAAATGTAAAAAAACATCCAAGATATTACCAGATAAAGATAAATAAAAAAACATGGAATATTATCCAAGATATAATCAAATACATCAAGACACAACCCTACTCCATGGAGCTAAACCCAAACAGATATCAGAGAGAATGACTTGCAAAATCTATTAGTACCACGGCTGCCCAACCAACTATTACGCGGTCACACGTTGCGTCAATAGCCTACGGCACTGGGAATCCACCATCCAGCGTAGTATAGTTCACGGTCTCCGTTGTGGCACTATAGGCAATGTACTACTAGACTTTACAAACCTCGATTAAATATAGTGAATGTCGAGTACATTAGTGTGCTATCGGTTTACCACGGCCCAGCGGAGCTACCAACTGTCCACATGTGGGATCCCGTACACTAAAGTCTCCAAGTTCATTAGAACAATGAACCACACTACGTTTATCGCATCGACAACACGATGTGATTCGTCTCGTCAACCAAAACACCAAAAATTGGTATAAAGACAAAACATAATTCCAAATATATGAAATTATGAAAATGCCCTCAAGATAAAAATATGCCCTCAATGGCAAAAAGCACATACGGGTTCACTTTTTCCCGACAAATGAAATAGCCTCAAAAGCACATGACGGGTTCACATTTTCCCGACGGCCGAAAAATAAATATAGTAACGGTCAATCGCGTAGAAATTTTATCGCGTTTTTGAAATCTCGTCGTTTTTACAAACGTTTAAAAATCGGGTAAAGATATTTTTCTGTTTTTAAAATCGCGTAGCATTTTTAATACGTTTTCTCAATCGCGTAGGATTTTTAAATCATTTTCTTATTTGAATGCCTTTAAAATTACTTGTTTAAACAAAAGAAATAGTACTTAGTACATTTAAACTACGTAGAATAATTTTTCATACCGCATACTGTCTTTTAGATATTTTTGCTATCTTATTGGTTCATTTTTACTAAAAATTGACAGTATTTTGTTTAGAATATCATAATAATGGTTTCCTAATTTATCCATAAAATTTCCATTTACCTAATTTTTTAACCATTTCATTTAATTCTTTTTGAAATCTCTAACATGCTTCAAAACCAAAAGTGAGCTATATGTTAGAAAATTTCTTAACATTACTGTATTTCCTTCCTAATGATAAAATTATGAATTTTTAACCCTTTAGACTTACTTCTAATCAATTGGTTCTTTCAAAAATCATTATAGAAAATTTCTTCTTAACTTGTATTGTTTCTTTTTAATTGAAAAAGGTTTAGAATCAAGTTTTAGAAATCATAATTACTTATAGTGGCATGTTGGCCAAATTTCATAAAACTTTTGCATTTGATTTCCAAAATGTCTTTCACCTTTTAAATCATACCAAATGTATTATATTGTCTAAGTTCATTAAATCATTTTAGAAAATAGTTAACAATAGTCAATTTAATCCTTTAGGCATGTTGGCCCAAAATACTAAGTTTTTACCATTTGATTTCTAAATGCATTTTCTTTGATCAAATCAATTAGAAACTTTCTTGATTCTCCTAGGTTAATTAAGTTACACTTTAGGAAAATCAAGAGAGAACATTTTGGTCCTCCAAACTTGTCATTGCCGTGAGCTTATTGGATGTGTTCTTTGGAACACTCATGCAAATTTACACATGTTATTCACATCCTATATTTTATCATACAATTCTAACACATGCATTATATTTCTAACACATGCAAAAATATTTTCTAACACATACAACCTAAATTAAAGCTTGTAGACATGCTTTCAAAAGCTAATAGACATGCAAAATTATTACAATCATCAAACAAGAAAGCTAATAACAATTACCACATAAACTACTAGCAACCATAAAAATTAACAAATACACACATAATTAACACATGACCACCGAATCCTTATGGATTCTACAAACATCACAAATGGCTCCATCTTCTTACCACCATCAAGAGATGATAAGAATTGTCTTCCTCTTACCTTAAATGAAGACAAAAAGCTTGCTTTCACACCTCCTAGGTCACGGTTTTCACCACCAAAAATACCTAGAAATCTCAAACAAAATCTACATGTTACTAACCATGAAAAAGAAGCTAAACCATGGAAAAATCATGGCTTAGAACTTTGAAAAAGAAGAGAGAAAAGAAAAGCATGAAATTTCACCTTCTAGGTAAAACTTTCAAGGTTGGTTTCCAAGCCCTAAATGGAAGAATTTGAAGAAACTCCCAACTACAAAGGTTCTTAGAATAGTGTTTAGGTTAAGGAAACTTGGTTAGAAAAATTTTTGGATGGTTGGATGGTGTAGTTTGTGTCTTGGCGAATGGAAGGAGAAAAAGAACAACAATGGTGGCTAGGGTTCTTGATGAGAAGAAGAGAGAAAAGTGATGAAGAAGAAAGTGATTTTTGTCTCCTAAGGCCTCTTGGCCGTGAACATCAAGTGGGGTGCAAGGTGGGCACCTTGCTTGGCTTCATCCAAGCCATTGGATGAATCAAAGGCCAAGATCAAGCCTTGGTGAGCAAGCTTGATTCCCATTGGTTGGTTCCCGGTGACTCACATGCTGAGTCACACAACGTATTAAATGCTCTCTTGAGTCACTTAGTGAGTCGACTAGTGAGTCACTGTTTGGAAAGTTCTACAAACTTACGGTGATTAATTAAGCTACCGATCTAACGTTTCGCTAATTGTGGGTCCCGCAAAATATATTTAGGGTCCCTTGTCACTAAAACATCTCGACTAATAAAATAATATTATAATAATATAAAATTATTTTATTTGTGATTAAATCTAAAAATTAAAAGATTATTTTTAGTCTCATTCAGAATCGGGTTAAGTAAGATCCCCAATTCTAAATAATAAAATAAGATTTTCCCGGCCCGGAAAATATTATTTTCTGCGTCGAGCAAATCACACAAAAAGTCCATATAAAATCACAGACAGTATTTTTCGGCATTAAATCAAGAAGAAAACAATTAAAAACAGACAAAAACAGCAAAAACAGTACGTTCGGGACGTAACGGTCATTTTCTTGTTTTTTCCCACAACGTAGGTAATTATCCAAAACGTTCAAATAAAATATCCAGCAGTATTATATAGCTGTATATCTTTCAGAAAAATTAATACAGTAGCTCAGAAAAATTTTTATTTTACCGTCTCGAAACAAACTACGCAAAACGATCAAATAAAATTTGAGCCAGTATTATCGTAATTGTTTTCATACAGAAATCAAGAACTGAAAAACAGGGACACCACGGTCATTCATACAAAAGCATGAAAAACAGAAAACAACATATTCAGAATATTTTCTAAAAATTGGGGCGTTACAACTCTCCCCAACAAATAAAAATTTCGTCCTCGAAATTCGATGCTCATCCAAACAAATAAGGATACTGATCTCTCATTTTATCTTCTAGTTCCCAAGTAGCTTCACCCGTCACATCATTCCATATAACCTTCACCAGCTCGATCATCTTCCCTCGAAAAGTGCTTTACCTTTTCGTCCTCTATCCTGACAGGTAAAGTTTCGTAAGTCAAATTCTCCTTTAAGTGCACATCATCGGTTGTATAACATGTGTCGGATCTGGTATATACTTCCGTAACTGAGACACATGAAACACGTCGTGCAAATTCGATAGAAAAGGCGGCAAAGCAATCTGATATGCTACAGGACCAATACGTCGGATAATCTGATATGGTCCAATAAATTTAGGAGTAAGCTTCTTAGACTTAATTACTCTTCCGACACCAGTCGTAGGAGTAACTCTCAGAAACACATGCTCACCCTCCTCAAACTCAAGAGGTCGTCTTTGTTTATCCGCATAACTCTTTTGTCTGCTTTGCGCCGTCCTCATCTTCTCTTGTATCATCTTGACTTTATCCGTAGTCTGTTGTACAAGTTCTGGTCCAACAGTTATACTTTCCCCATCTTGATACCAGCATAGCGGAGTTCGACATCGTCTTCCATACAATGCTTCATAAGGTGCCATTCCGATGCTTGCGTGAAAACTATTGTTGTAGGTGAATTCTATCAAAGATAAAAATTCATCCCAACTTCCCCGTTGTTCCAAAACACAAGCCCGCAACAAATCCTCCAAGGACTGTATAGTTCTCTCTGTCTGACCGTCAGTCTGCGGATGATACGCTGAACTCAGTCGTAACTTAGTTCCCATAGCTTCTTGTAGACTTCGCCAAAATCTTGACGTATACCTCGGATCTCTGTCAGAAACTATACATGTAGGCACTCCATGTAATCTGACAATCTCGCTGATGTACAACTGGGTTAATCTTTCTAATGAATATTTAATATTGATAGGTAAGAAATGAGCCGATTTCGTAAGTCTATCAACTATAACCCATATTGCATCATGACCTTTCTTTGTCTTCGGCAAACCAGTAACGAAATCCATAGAAATGCTGTCCCATTTCCATTCTGGAATCGATAATGGTTGCAACATCCCAGCTGGTCTTTGGTGTTCAACTTTCGATTTTTGACAAACTAGGCAAGTTGACACGCATCTAACCACATCACCCTTCATTCCATGCCACTAGAATAACTTTTTTCAAGTCTTGATACATCTTTGTTATACCTGGATGCATACTCAATAGACTAGTATGGGCATGTTTCACAATATATCTTCTCAGTTCTCGGTTACGAGGAACACAGACTCTACCCCGAAATCTCAGAATTCCATCAGTTCCTTCTTTGAACTCTAGTGTCTCGCCTTGTTTCATTTGCTCCTTTATTCCTTGCAAAAATTTATCGGCATTTTGCTTTTCCTTTATGTCTTCCATCAGCTCGCTCGAGATAGTAACCATGCTAATACAGATCTTCCCCGGTTTCAACTCAACAAATGACCACTCATCTCTAAATTGTTCAATGAGTTCCTTTTCCTAGATCATCAGAGCAGAAACACTGATAATCTTTCTACTCAAGGCATCGGCCATGACATTCGCCTTACCAGGGTGGTACAAAAGCTGAAAATCGTAGTCGTTCAGAAATTCTAACCACCTTCGCTGTCTCATATTCAGCTCCTTCTGGTCGTATAAGTACTTCAAACTCTTGTGATCACTGAAGATGTTGAACGTTGCTCCATAGAGAAAGTGTCTCCATATCTTCAAAGCAAAAACCACCGCAGCCAATTCCAAATCATGCGTAGGATAATTCTTTTCATGAACCTTCAATTGTCGAGAAGCATATGCCACCACGTTCTGATCTTGCATCAACACGCATCCTAGTCCTTGATAAGAAGCGTCACAATACACATCGAAAGATTTCGTCGAATCTGGTAGGATCAACACCGGTGCAGTTGTTAACCTCTTCTTCAATTCTTGAAAACTGGCTTCACGCTCTTCCGTCCATTCAAAAGCTTGACTTTTCCTCGTCAGTTGTGTAAGTGGTCCAGTAATCTTGAAAAAACCTTCTATAAATCTCCGATAATAACCAGTAAGTCCAACAAAACTTCGAACTTCTGTTACTGTCTTAGGTCTCTCCCACTGTAAAATAGTCTCCACTTTCGATGGGTCCACCGCTATACCTTCTTTAGAAATTACGTGACCAAGAAATTGAACTTCTTCTAACCAGAACTCACACTTAGCTAATTTCGCATACAGCTGCTTCTCCCTCAAAATCTGAAGAACAACACTCAGATGTTCAGCATGCTCTTCCTTCGATTGAGAATAGATCAGAATGTCATCGATAAAGACAACGACAAATCTGTCTAGATATAGACGAAATATCCTGTTCATATAATCCATAAATATGGCAGGAGCATTCGTCACCCCGAATGGCATTACCTGATATTCATAATGTCCATAACGAGTTCGAAAAGCAGTTTTTGGCACATCTTCCCCTCTTACACGAATCTGGTGATAGCCTGATCGCAGATCTATCTTGGAAAATATCACAGCTCCTCTCAATTGATCCATCAAATCATCGATTCTTGGAAGTGGATATTTATTCTTGATAGTCACCTTATTCAATTGCCGATAATCTACACAAAGTCGTGATGTTCCATCCTTCTTCTTAACCAAAAGTACCGGTGCACCCCATGGGGAAACGCTAGGTCGTACAAATTCTTTCTCCAACAGTTCCACCAATTGCTTTTTCAGCTCCTCCAACTCTACTGGCGACATACGATATGGTGCAATTGAGATAGGACACTGTTCCGGTACTAAATCAATTGAGAACTCGATCTCCCGCTCAAAGCGGTAAACAGTACATCTTCGGGAAAAACATCCAGGAAAATCGTTGACAACGGGAATAGTATTCACATCCTTCTCATTCTTAACTTCTAGAGAAGACAATACCGGATATCCACTGCGCTCCATTTCTCAATAAAGACTTGACCTTAACGGCGAGTTAAGAATCCAGACTCTTCTTCCTTAGGAAAAACTATAGTTTTCTTTGCACAATCTATGAGGATATGGTTAGAACATAACCAGTCCATCCCTAAGATTACATCTATCTCAATAAGAGGTAAACAAATCAAATCGACCAAAAACAAACGGCCCTTCACAACAATAGGACAATCCAAACAGATCTTAGAAGTAACTACAGGTTTAGCAGTTGGCGTAGATACATTCAACATAACATTCAGAGAAGACATAGGCAACTTCAACCTTTCTACACAATCATATGCAATAAAGGAATGTGTAGCTCCAGAATCATACAATACAGTTAGAAGATTACCTCCAATGTCTCCTTCTCCCTGAATAAGATCATCAGACTTAGAAATCTCAGATCCCATCATTGTATATACTCGTCCTCCTGATCTCGGTTGAGTACTTCCAGATTTTGCTGGCGATTAGCTTTAACATACCGAACAATGAGTTTTCTCTCCATTTGTGGACAATCCTTTGATATGTGCCCGGGTTGCTTACAATTGAAACAAAGCTGTACCTTTAAGCGTACACTCGGGAGAAATATGACCTTTCTTCCCGCACTTAAAACATGTTGGCGTAAACGCCACCCTCTGTCCAACTCCACTACCACTTGCACCTCCACTAACAGATGGTCTTTGAGATTGACTTCCTGTTGGCCTGGTATACGGCTTACGCTGAAACCGATTTGCATTACTACCTCCACCTCTCTGGAACCTTGTCGGTCCAAAATTCCGATTCCTCTGATCTCTAGATGGCTCCAACTCCTCAAGTCGAGCACAAGCATCCACCAAAGCATGAAAATGAGTCATCCTCAAAGATACCACTCCTCGTTTCAGTTCCACCCTTAAACCTGATTCAAACTTCCTGTATCTCCACACATCATCTTGTCGTGTCTGAGCATAATATGAGAATTGAGACAAATTCTCAAATTTTGTGGCATACTCATTCACCGTCATATTCCCCTGTCGCAAACCAAGAAATTCCATTTCCTTGGCATGCCTAGCACTTGCAGGAAAATATTTATCCAGAAAAGTATTAGAAAACACTTCCCAGGTGATCTCAATCCCTTCAGCTTGCAACACTCGGCGGATTCCTCTCCACCAATGTTCTGCATCTCCTCTCAGCATGAAGACAGCATAAGTTACTTTCTTTTCATCTGTGCATCTCATCCCCTCAAAGATTCTCTCTAAATCTTGCATCCACTGACTCGCTTTCTCCGGATCCACCTCGCCTCTAAATTGTGGCGGATTATGGCGCCTAAATTCAGATAAATTTAGGGCATCAGCTGTAGCATCTTGCTGTTGGGCTGCTCTCAAATTTTGCTGAGTAATCACTTCAGCCATCTGCCGCATAGCCTCAGCAGCAACCAACATCGGGTCCTCATCACGATTTACGTTAGCACGTCCTCTACCTCTACCAGCCATCTTCTTTCTTCAAACATAACAAAACAAAGTTAGATACATCCTTCTAGATATTTCCGAAAGGATATAAATCACAAAGATCACAGAGAATCACACAGCACAAACAAAAACAGACCCAACCACAACCCCAAAAGACTCTAACTTGGGCTCTGATACCAACTAATGTAACACCCCTTTGGAGGATGTCACACATAAAAGAAAATAAAAGAAATAGAAATAAAATCTACCCAAGTTGTGAAACATTTGTTAAATATTATTACGGGTTGTAAAATAATTCCTGATAGACAGAAATATGTAATAAAAAGATAATGCAAAAAATACGAAATAAAAAAAAACATCATCACTAATAATATACATATGATTAAGTTATAAAGCTGTACAAATAATTTACAACTAAGACTACAACTATTTAAACAAAAACATAAAGAAAACAATAAAAGAGTTAATATATACGAGACATGTTGTGACGCGCCAAAAAAACATCATGGTTATCTAATCCTCGGATGGATCACTCTCACTGAAAATGATCATCGGGAGATAGATATCCCGGATGTCTCGACACACGGCGATAACGGGATCGCGCAGTCGATACGATGCTTATCTCACTAGGCTCAGGGTTTTCAGCACCCCAATAACGCCTAATGGATAAGGGTAACTCTAAGTGCAGAAATAACATCGTCGTCATAATCGGATCTCCATCAAACTGATGACGTAGAATCACGGTCATACGTCCAGCATATGTAACAGAAGCACGATCTCCTCGTAAATGCCAAGCCAGATCACCTCCATGAAATATCAGCTCTATGAATCCCAAAAATCCTGGCGTAGCCATCCCACACAATCAATCCAGAGGATATGGATGATCGGATGGTTCTTGATCGTAAAACTGATCGTCGGCTTGCTGACCTTCCTCTTCCTCAGGGTACACGATCTCAAAAGGTTGTTCCTCTTCTTCCTCTTCAAACTCTTTACCGCATAAAATAAATAGACAATAGACACATACAATAAAGAGGTAAGACAACATAAAATCATCACAATATGGCCAATAAGAAGACGACAAATAACAACTATACAGTTCATACAATACGAGAAAGCTATAACAGTAATAATAATGGAATAGGGTACATATTAGATATCCTAGTGTTTCAGAACATCACAGATACAACACAAATAAAGAAAACCACATAGATAAATCAATCTCACAGATAATATAAGATAAGAAATGGACAACTAACATAAGAATTATCAGATAAATATAAATAGAGAAAATGTAAAAAACATCCAAGATATTACCAGATAAAGATAAATAAAAAAAAAATGGAATATTATCCAAGATATAATCAAATACATCAAGACACAACCCTACTCCATGGAGCTAAACCCAAACAGATATCGAGAGAATGACTTGCAAAATCTATTAGTACCACGGCTGCCCAACCAACTATTACGCGGTCACACGTTGCGTCAATAGCCTACGGCCTTTGGGAATCCACCATCCGGGCGTAGTATAGTTCACGGTCTCCGTTGTGGCACTATAGGCAATGTACTACTAGACTTTACAAATCTCGATTAAATATAGTGAATGTTGAGTACATTAGTGTGCTATCGGTTTACCACGGCCCGGCGGAGCTACCAGCTGTCACGTGTGGGATCCCGTACACTAAAGTCTCCAAGTTCATTAGAACAATGAACCACACTACGTTTATCGCATCGACAACACGATGTGATTCGTCAAATCAACCAAAACACCAAAAATTGGTATAAAGACAAAACATAATTCCAAATATATGAAATTACGAAAATGCCCTCAAGATAAAAATATGCCCTCAATGGCAAAAAGCACATGCGGGTTCACTTTTTCCCGACAAATGAGAAATAGCCTCAAAAGCATGTACGGGTTCACATTTTCCCGACAATGAAAAATAAATATAGTAACGGTCAATCGCGTAGAAATTTTATCGCGTTTTTGAAATCTCGTCGTTTTTACAAACGTTTAAAAATCGGGTAAAGATATTTTTACGTTTTTAAAATCGCGTAGCATTTTAATACGTTTTCTCAATCGCGTAGGATTTTTAAATCATTTTCTTATTCGAATGCCTTTAAAATTACTTGTTTAAACAAGCAGAAATAGTACTTAGTACATTTAAACTACGTAGAATAATTTTTCATACCGCATCTTGTCTTTTAGATATTTTTGCTATCTTATTGGTTCATTTTTACTAAAAATTGATGTATTTTGTTTAGAATATCATAATAATGGTTTCCTAATTTATCCATAAAATTTCCATTTACCTAATTTTTTAACCATTTCATTTAATTCTTTTTGAAATCTCTAACATGCTTCAAAACCAAAAGTGAGCTATATGTTAGAAAATTTCTTAACATTACTGTATTTCCTTCCTAATGATAAAATTATGAATTTTTAACCCTTTAGACTTACTTCTAATCAATTGGTTCTTTCAAAAATCATTATAGAAAATTTCTTCTTAACTTGTATTGTTTCTTTTTAATTGAAAAAGGTTTAGAATCAAGTTTTAGAAATCATAATTACTTATAGTGGCATGTTGGCCAAATTTCATAAAACTTTTGCATTTGATTTCCAAAATGTCTTTCACCTTTTAAATCATACCAAATGTATTATATTGTCTAAGTTCATTAAATCATTTTAGAAAATAGTTAACAATAGTCAATTTAATCCTTTAGGCATGTTGGCCCAAAATACTAAGTTTTTACCATTTGATTTCTAAATGCATTTTCTTTGATCAAATCAATTAGAAACTTTCTTGATTCTCCTAGGTTAATTAAGTTACACTTTAGGAAAAATCAAGAGAACATTTTGGTCCTCCAAACTTGTCATTGCCGTGAGCTATTGGATGTGTTCTTTGGAACACTCATGCAAATTTACACATGTTATTCACATCCTATATTTTATCATACAATTCTAACACATGCATTATATTTCTAACACATGCAAAAATATTTTCTAACACATACAACCTAAATTAAAGCTTGTAGACATGCTTTCAAAAGCTAATAGACATGCAAAATTATTACAATCATCAAACAAGAAAGCTAATAACAATTACCACATAAACTACTAGCAACCATAAAAATTAACAAATACACACATAATTAACACATGACCACCGAATCCTTATGGATTCTACAAACATCACAAATGGCTCCATCTTCTTACCACCATCAAGAGATGATAAGAATTGTCTTCCTCTTACCTTAAATGAAGACAAAAAGCTTGCTTTCAGACCTCCTAGGTCACGGTTTTCACCACCAAAAATACCTAGAAATCTCAAACAAAATCTACATGTTACTAACCATGAAAAAGAAGCTAAACCATGGAAAAATCATGGCTTAGAACTTTGAAAAAGAAGAGTGTAACGCCCCAATTTTTAGAAAATATTCTGAATGTACTGTTTTCTGTTTTTCATGCTTTTGTATGAATGACCGCTGTGTCCCTATTTTTCTGTTCTTGAATTTTGTATGAAAACAACTACGATAATACAGGTTCAAATTTTATTTGATCGTTTTACGTAGTTTGTTTCGAGACGGTAAAATAAAAATTTTTCGAGCTCTTTGTATTAATTTTTTCGAAAGATATACAACTAAATAATCTTGCTTGGATATTTTATTTGAACGTTTTGGACGATTACCTACGTTGTGGGAAAAAATGAGAAAATGACCGTTACGTCCCGACGCATCTTGTTTTCTCTGTTTTTGTCTGTTTTTAATTGTTTTCTTCTTGATTTAATGCCGAGAAAATACGTCTGTGATTTTATATGAACTTTTTGTGTGATTTGCTCGGCGGGAAAATAATATTTTCGGGCGGGAAAATCTTATTTGATTATTTAGAATTGGGGATCTTACTTAACCCGATCTGAATGAGACTAAAAATAATCTTTTAATTTTTAGGATTTAATGTCAAATAAAATAATTTTATATTATTATAATATTATTTTAATAGTCAGTATGTTTTAGTGACAAATGATGGACCCAGGAAATATTTTGCGGGACCCACAATTAGCGAAACAGTTAGATCGGTAGCTTAAATAATCACCGTAAAAGTCGTAGAACTTTCGAGCAGACTCAGTGACTCACTAGGACTCGACTCACAGAGCATTTATTACGCAGTGTGACTAAGCCATGTGAGTCACCGGGAACCAACCAATGAGAATTAGGCTTGCTCACCAAGGCTTAATCTTAGCCTTTGATTCATCCAATGGCTTGGATGAAGCCAAGCAAGGAGCCACCTTGCATGCCCTTAGAGAGCTATGGCCAAGTGAAGGAGGAAGGACCAAAAATCACTTTGTCTTCATCACTTTTCTCTCTTCTCTCTCATCAAGTACCCTAGCCACCATTCTTGCCCATTTTCTTCACCATATTCGGCCAAGCTCATTTCCTAACCATCCAACCATCCAAAAATTTTTCTAACCAAGTTTCCTTAACCTAAACACCATTCTAAGAACCTTTGTAGTTGGGAGTTTCTTCAAATTCTTCCATCTAAAGCTTGGAAACCAACCTTGGAAGTTTTACCTAGAAGGTGAAATTTCATACTTTTCTTTTCTCTCTTCTTTTTCAAAGTTCTAAGCCATGATTTTTCCATGGTTTAGCTTCTTTTTCATGGTTAGTAACATGTAGGTTTTGTTTGAAATTTTTAGGTGTTTGGTGGAGTGAAAACCGTGACCTAGGAGGTGAGAAAGCAAGCTTTTTGTCTTCATTTAAGGTAAGAGGAAGACAATTCTTATCATCCCTTGATGGTGGTAAGAGATGAGTTGTTTGTAGAATCCATAAGGATTCGGTGGTGGTGTGTTTTATTGATGTGTATTTGTTAATTTTTGTGGTTGCTAGTAGCTTAAGTGTTATGTGTTAGTAGCTTTCTTATTTGGTAATTGTAATAATCTTGCATGTCTAATAGCTTTTGATTGTATGTCTATAAGCTTTAAATTAGGTTTATGTGTTAGAAATATTTTGCATGTGTTAGAAATATTTTGCATGTGTTAGAGATATAAATGCATGTGTTAGAATTGTATGATAAGGTTTAGGATGTGAATAACATGTGTAAATTTGCATGAGTGTTCCAAAGAGCACATCCAATAGCTCACGGCAATGACAAGTTTGGAGGACCAAAATGTTCTCTTGATTTTTCCTAAAGTGTAGCTTAATTAACCTAGGAGAATCAAGAAAGTTTCTAATTGATTTGATCAAAGAAAAATGCATTTAGAAATCAAATGGTACAAACTTAGTATTTTGGGCCAACATGCCTAAAGGATTAAATTGACTATAGATGACTATTTTCTAAAATGATTTAATGAACTTAGACTATAGAATACATTTGATATGATTTAAAAGGTGAAAGACATTTTGGAAATCAAATGCAAAAGTTTTATAAAATTCGGCCAACATGCCACTATAGGAATTCATGATTTTTAAAAACTTGTTTCTAAACCTTTTTCAATTAAAAGAAACAATACAAGTTAAGAAGAAATTTTCTATAATGATTTATGAAGGAACCAATTGATTAGAAGTAAGTCTAAAGGGTTAAAATTCATAATTTTATCATTAGGAAGGAAATACAGTAATGTTAAGAAATTTTCTAACATATAGCTCACTTTTGGTTTTGAAGCATGTTAGAGATTTCAAAAAGAATTTAATGAAATGGTTAAAAATTAGGTAAATAGAAATTTTATGGAAAATTTAGAAAATCATTATTATAAGTTTCTAAACAAAATCTTGTCAATTTTTAGTAAAAATGAACCTATAAGATAGTAAAAATATCCTAATGACAGTATACGGTATGAAAAATTATTCTACGTAGTTTAAATGTACTAAATATTATTTCTATCTGTTTAAATGGTAATTTTAAAGGCATTCGAATAAGAAAATGATTTAAAAATCCTACGCGATTGAGAAAACGTATTAAAAATGCTACGCGATTTTAAAAACAGAAAAATAATCTTTACCCGATTTTTAAACGTTTGTAAAAACGACGAGATTTCAAAAACGCGATAAAATTTCTACGCGATTGACCGTTACCGTATTTATTTTTATTTGTCGGGAAAATGTGAACCCGTCATGTGTTTTTGAGGTTATTTTCATTGTCGGGAAAAAAGTGAACCCGTGCATGTGCTTTACGCCATTGAGGGCATATATTTTTATCTTAAGGGCATTTTCGTAATTTCATATATTTGGAATTATGTTTTGTCTTTATACCGATTTTTGGTGTTTTGGGTTGTGAGACGAATCACATCGTGTTGTCGATGCGATAAGTGTAGTGTAGTTTATTGTTCTAATAAACTTGGAGACTTTAGTGTACGGGATCCCACACGTGGATGAGTTGGTAGCTCCATTTGGGCCGTGGTAAACCGATAGCACACTAATGTACTCGACATTCACTATATTTAATCGAGGTTTGTAAAGTCTAGTAGTACATTGCCTATAGTGCCACAACGGAGATCGTGAACTATACTACGCCTGGATGGTGGATTCCAAAGTGTCGTAGGCTATTGACGCAACGTGTGATCGCGTAATAGTTGGTTGGGCAGCCGTGGTACTAATAGATTTTGCAAGTCATTCTCTCTGATATCCGTTTGGGTTTAGCTCCATGGAGTAGGGTTGTGTTTTGGTGTATTTGAGTATATCTTAGATAATATTCCATTTTTCTCTATTTATCTTTATCTGGTAACATCTTGGATGTTTTTACATTTTCTCTATTTGTATTTATCTGATAATTTTTATGTTAGTTGTCTATTTCTTATCTTAGTTTATCTGTGAAATTGATTTATCTGTGTGAATATCTTTATTTGTGTTATATCCGTGATGTTCGAAACACTAGGATATTTAATATGTATTACTGTTATAGTTTCTTCGTATTGTATAAAGCGTGTAGTAGTTAATTGTCGTCTTCTTATTTGCCATGTTGTGATGATTTTATGTTGTCTTACCTCTTTATTGTATGTGTCTATTGTCTATTTATTTTATGCGGTAAAGAGTTTGAAGAGGAAGAAGAGGAACAACCTCTTGAGATCGTGTACCCCGAGGAAGAGGAAGGTCGCAAGCAAGCCGACGATCGTTTACGAGCAAGAACCATCCGATCATCCATACCCTCCGGATTGATTGTGTGGGGGATGGCGACGCCTGCATTTTTGGGATTCATAGAGTGATATTCCATGGAGGTGATCCGGCTTGGCATTTACGAGGAGATCGTGCTTCGTTACCTATCCGGACGTATGACCGTGATTCTACGTCATCGTTTGATGGAGATCCGATTGCGACGACGACATTATTTCGCACTTAGAGTTACCCTTATCCATTAGGCGTTATTGGGGTCTTTGAAAACCCCGAGCCTAGTGAGATAAGCATCGTGTCGACCGCGCGATCCCGTTATCGTCGTGTGTCGAGACATCCGGGATATCTATCTCCCGATGATCATTTTCGACCGAGAGTGATCCATCCGAGGATTAGATAACCATGATGTTTTTTTTTTTTAGGCGCGTCGGCGTATGTACGTATATATTAACTCTTTTATTGCTTTCTTTTCTTGTTTTCGTTTAAATAGTAGTAGTCTTAGTTGTAAATTATTTGTACACGTTTATAACTTAACCATATGTATATTATTAGTGATGATGTTTTTTTTTTATTTCGTATTTTCCACATTAACTTTTTATTACATATTTCGTCTATCGTAGAATTATTTTTACAACCCGTAATAATTTTAACAAATATTCCGCAACTTGGGTAGATTTTATTTCTATTTATTTTATTTTCTTTTATGTGTGACATCCTCCAAAGGGGTGTTACATTAGTTATATAGAGCCCAAGTTAGAGTCTTTTGGGGTTGTGGTTGGGTCTGTTTTTGTTTGTGCTGTGTGATTCTCTGTGATGTTTGTGATTTATATCCTTTCGGAAATATCTAGAAGGATGTATCTGACTCTGTTTTGTTATGTTTGAAGAAAGAAGATGGCTGGTAGAGGTAGAGGACGTGCTAACGTAAATCGAGATGAGGACCCGATGTTGGTTGCTGCTGAGGCTATGCGGCAGATGGCTGAGGTGATAACTCAGCAAAATTTGAGAGCAGCCCAACAACAAGATGCTACAGCAGATGCCCTAAATTTATCTGAATTTAGGCGTCATAATCCGCCACAATTTAGAGGCGAGGTGGATCCGGAGAAAGCGAGTCAGTGGATGCAAGATTTAGAGAGAATCTTTGAGGGGATGAGATGTACGGATGAAAAGAAAGTAACTTATCTTTGTTTTCATGCCGAGAGGAGATCGCAGAACATTGGTGGAGAGGAATCCGCCGAGTGT
The DNA here is from genome assembly GCA_029884605.1 of Ormosia emarginata. Classification (NCBI taxonomy): domain Eukaryota; kingdom Viridiplantae; phylum Streptophyta; class Magnoliopsida; order Fabales; family Fabaceae; genus Ormosia; species Ormosia emarginata. The sequence goes on from JAQQTP010000023.1 coordinate 1,328,260, forward strand.
TGCAAGTGAAGGGACCGAGATCACACGGGAAGTGTTTTCTAATACTTTTCTCGGATAAATATTTTCTGCGAGTGCTAGGCATGCCAAGGAAATGGAATTTCTTGGTTTGCGACAGGGGGAATATGACGGTGAATGAGTATGCCACAAAATTTGAGAGTTTGTCTCAATTCTCGGATTATGCTCGAGACACGACAAGATGATGTGTGGAGATGCGGGAAGTTTGAATCGGGTTTAAGGGTGGAACCGAAACGAGGAGTAGTATCTTTGAGGATGACTCAATTTCATGCTTTGGTGGATGCTTGTGCTCGACTTGAAGAGTTGGAGCCATCTAGAGATCGAGGAATCGGAATTTTGGACCGACAAGGTTCCGAGAGAGGTGGAGGTAGTAATGCAAATCGGTTTCGGCGCAACAGAAGCCGTATACCAGACCAACGGGAAGTCAATCTCAACGACCATCCGTTAGTGGAAGTGCAAGTGGTAGTGGAGTGGATGAGGGTGGCGTTTACGCCAACATGTTTTAAGTGCGGGAAGAAAGGTCATATTTCTCCCGAGTGTACGATTAAAGGTGCAGTTTGTTTCAATTGTAAACAACCTGGGCACATAGCAAAGGATTGTCCACAGCCGGAGAGGAAACCCGTCATTCGGTATGTTAAAGCTAATCAAAGCAAAAATCTGGAAGTACTCAACCGAGATCCGGAGGACGAGTGTATACAATGGTGGGATCCGAGATTTCTAAGTCCGATGATCTTATTCGAGGAGAAGGAGACATTGGAGGTAATCTTCCGATTTATCTTGTATGACTTCGGGTGCTACACACTCTTTTATTGCATATGATTGTGTGGAAAGGTTGAAGTTGCCTATGTCTTCTCGAATGTTATGTTGAATGTATCTACACCAACCGCTAAACCTCGTAGTTACTTCTAAGATCTGTTTGGATTGTCCTATTGTTGTGAAGGGCCGTTTGTTTTGGTTGATTTGATTTGTTTGCCTCTTATTGAGATAGATGTAATATTAGGGATGGACTGGTTATGTTCTAACCATATCCTCATAGATTGTGCGAAGAAAACTATAGTTTTTCCTAAGGAAGAAGAGTCCGGATTCTTAACCGCTTGTTAAGGTCAAGTCTTTGTTGAGAAATGGAGCGCAGGATATCCGGTATTGTCTTCTCTAGAAGTTAAGAATGAGAAGGATGTGAATACTATTCCCGTTGTCAACGATTTTCCAGGATGTTTTTCCCGAAGATGTACTGGTTTACCGCCGAGTGAGATCGAGTTCTCAATTGATTTAGTACCGGGAACAGGTCCTATCTCAATTGCACCATATCGTATGTCGCCAGTAGAGTTGGAGGAGCTGAAAAAGCAATTGGTGGAACTGTTGGAGAAAGAATTTGTACGACCTAGTGTTTCCCCATAGGGTGCGCCAGTACTTTTGGTCAAGAAAAAGGATGGAACGTCACGACTTTGTGTGGACTATCGGCAATTGAACAAGGTGACTATCAAGAATAAATATCCGCTTCCAAGAATCGACGATTTGATGGATCAATTGAGAGGAGCTGTGATATTTTCTAAGATAGATCTACGATCGGGTTATCACCAGATTCGTGTAAAAGGGGAAGACGTGTCGAAAACTGCTTTTCGAACTCGTTATGGACATTATGAGTATCAGGTAATGCCATTCGGGGTGACGAATGCTCCTGCTATATTTATGGATTATATGAACAGAATATTTCGTCCATATCTAGACAGATTTGTCGTTGTCTTTATCGATGACATTCTGATCTATTCTCAATCGAAGGAAGAACATGCTGAACATCTGAGTGTTGTTCTTCAGATTTTGAGGGAGAAGCAGTTGTATGCGAAGTTGTCTAAGTGTGAGTTCTGGTTGGAAGAAGTTCAATTTCTTGGTCACGTAATTTCTAAAGAAGGTATAGCGGTGGACCCATCGAAAGTGGAGACCTGCTTTTTACGATGGGAGAGACCTAAGACAGAATGAAGTTCGAAGTTTTGTTGGACTTCTCTGGTTATTATCGGAGGTTTATCGAATTGGACCACTTACACAACTTACGAGGAAAAGTCAAGCTTTCGAATGGACGAGAGGAACGTGAAGCTAGCTTTCAAGAGTTGAAGAAGAGGTTAACAACTGCGCCGGTGTTAAATCTTACCGATTCGACGAAATCTTTCGATGTGTATTGTGACGCTTCTTATCAAGGACTAGGATGCGTGTTGATGCAAGACCGGAATGTGGTGGCGTATGCTTCTCGACAATTGAAGATTCATGAGAAGAATTATCCTACGCATGATTTAGAATTGGCTGCGGTAGTTTTTGCTTTGAAGATATGGAGACACTTTCTCTATGGAGCAACGTTCAACATTTTCAGTGATCACAAGAGTTTGAAGTACTTGTACGACCGAATGAGCTGAATATGAGGCAGCGAAGGTGGTTGGAATTTCTGAACGATTACGATTTTCAACTTTTATACCATCCTGGTAAGGCGAATGTCGTGGCCGATGCCTTGAGCAGGAAGATTATTAGTGTGTCTGCTCTAATGATCAAGGAAAAGGAGCTCATTGAACAGTTTAGAGATGAGTGGTCATTTGTTGAGTTGAAACCGGGGAAGATCTGTATTAGCATGGTTACTATCTCGAGCGAGCTGATGGAAGACATAAAAGAAAAGCAAAATGCCGATAAATTTTTGCAAGGAATAAGGGAGCAAATGAAACAAGGCGAGACACTAGAGTTCAAGGAAGGAACTGATGGAATTCTGAGATTTCGGGGTAGAGTCTGTGTTCCTCGTAATCGAGAGTTGAGAAGATATATTGTGAAACATGCCCATACTAGTCTATTGAGTATGCATCCAGGCATAACAAAGATGTATCAAGACTTGAAGAAGTTATTCTGGTGGCATGGAATGAAGGGTGATGTTGTTAGATGCGTGTCAACTTGCCTAGTTTGTCAAAAGTCGAAAGTTGAACACCAAAGACCAGCTGGGATGTTGCAACCATTATCGATTCCAGAATGGAAATGGGACAGCATTTCTATGGATTTCGTTACTGGTTTGCCAAAGACAAAGAGAGGTCATGACGCAATATGGGTTATAGTCGATAGACTTACGAAATCGGCTCATTTCTTACCGATCAATATCAAATATTCATTGGAAAGATTAACCCAGTTGTACATCAGTGAAATTGTCAGACTACATGGTGTACCGACAAGTATAATTTCTGATCGTGATCCGAGGTTTACGTCAAGATTTTGGCGAAGTCTGCAAGAAGCTATGGGAACTAAGTTACGACTGAGTTCAGCGTATCATCCGCAGACTGACGGTCAGACTGAAAGAACTATACAGTCTTTGGAGGATTTATTGCGTGCTTGTGTTTTGGAACAACGGGGAAGTTGGGATGAATTTTTATCTTTGATAGAATTCACCTACAACAATAGTTTTCACGCAAGCATCGGAATGGCACCTTATGAAGCATTGTATGGAAGACGATGTCGAACGCCGTTATGCTGGTATCAAGATGGAGAAAGTATGACTGTTGGACCGGAGCTTGTACAACAAACTACGGATAAAGTCAAGATGATACAAGAGAAGATGAGGACGACGCAAAGCGACAAAAGAGTTACGCGGATAAGCGAAGACGACCTCTTGAATTTGAGGAGGGTGAACATGTGTTTCTGAGAGTTACTCCTACGACTGGTGTCGGAAGAGTAATTAAGTCTAAGAAGCTTACTCCTAAATTCATTGGACCATATCGATTATCCGACGTATAGGTCCCGTAGCATATCGATTGCTTTGCCGCCGTTTCTATCCAATTTGCATGACGTGTTTCATGTGTCTCGATTACGGAAGTATATGCCGATCCGACACATGTTATACCGTCGGATGACGTACGATTAAAGGAGAATTTGACTTACGAAACTTTACCGTCGGGATAGAGGACAGAAAGGTAAAGCACTTCGAGGAAGATGATCGAGCCTGGTGAAAGTTATATGGAATGATGTGACGGTGAAGCTACTTGGGAACGGAAGATAAAATGAAGGATCAAGTATCCTCATTTGTTCGGATGAACATCGAATTTCGAGGACGAAATTTTTATTTGTGGGGAGTGTTGTAACGCCCCAATTTTTAGAAAATATTCTGAATGTCTTGTTTTGTTTTTCATGCTTTTGTATGAATGACCGTGTGTCCCTATTTTTTCTGTTCTTGAATTTTGTATGAAAACAACTACGATAATACTGAGTTCAAATTTTATTTGATCGTTTTACGTAGTTTGTTTCGAGAAGTAAAATAAAAATTTTTCTCGAGCTCATTGTATTAATTTTTATGAAAGATATACAAACTAAATAATACTGGATATTTTATTTGAACGTTTTGGACGATTACCTACGTTGTGGGAAAAAATGGGAAAATGACCGTTACGTCCCGAACGCATCTTGTTTTCTCTGTTTTTGTCTGTTTTTAATTGTTTTCTTCTTGATTTAATGCCGAGAAAATACCGTCTGTGATTTTATATGAACTTTTTGTGTGATTTGCTCGAGGCAAGAAAATAATATTTTCCTAGGGCCGGGAAAATCTTATTTGATTATTTAGAATCGGGGGGATCTTACTTAACCCGATTCTGAATGAGACTAAAAATAATCTTTTAATTTTTAGGATTTAATCACAAATAAAATAATTTTATATTATTATAATATTATTTTAATAGTCAAGTATGTTTTAGTGACAAAGTGGACCCAGGAAATATTTTGCGGGACCCACAATTAGCGAAACAGTTAGATCGGTAGCTTAAATAATCACCGTAAGTCGTAGAACTTTCGAGCAGTGACTCACTAGTGACTCAGTGAGCATTTATTACAGCAAGTGTGACTAAGCCATGTGAGTCACCAGGAACCAACCAATGAGAATTAGGCTTGCTCACCAAGGCTTAATCTTAGCCTTTGATTCATCCAATGGCTTGGATGAAGCCAAAGCAAGGAGCCACCTTGCATGCCCTTAGAGAGCTATGGCCAAGTGAAGGAGGAAGGACCAAAAATCACTTTGTCTTCATCACTTTTCTCTCTTCTCTCTCATCAAGTACCCTAGCCACCATTCTTGCCCATTTTCTTCACCATATTCGCCAAGCTCATTTCCTAACCATCCAACCATCCAAAAATTTTTCTAACCAAGTTTCCTTAACCTAAACACCATTCTAAGAACCTTTGTAGTTGGGAGTTTCTTCAAATTCTTCCATCTAAAGCTTGGAAACCAACCTTGGAAGTTTTACCTAGAAGGTGAAATTTCATACTTTTCTTTTTCTCTCTTCTTTTTCAAAGTTCTAAGCCATGATTTTTCCATGGTTTAGCTTCTTTTTCATGGTTAGTAACATGTAGGTTTTGTTTGAAATTTTTAGGTGTTTGGTGGAGTGAAAACCGTGACCTAGGAGGTGAGAAAGCAAGCTTTTTGTCTTCATTTAAGGTAAGAGGAAGACAATTCTTATCATCCCTTGATGGTGGTAAGAAGATGAGTTGTTTGTAGAATCCATAAGGATTCGGTGGTGGTGTGTTTTATTGATGTGTATTTGTTAATTTTTGTGGTTGCTAGTAGCTTAAGTGTTATGTGTTAGTAGCTTTCTTATTTGGTAATTGTAATAATCTTGCATGTCTAATAGCTTTTGATTGTATGTCTATAAGCTTTAAATTAGGTTTATGTGTTAGAAATATTTTGCATGTGTTAGAAATATTTTGCATGTGTTAGAGATATAAATGCATGTGTTAGAATTGTATGATAAGGTTTAGGATGTGAATAACATGTGTAAATTTGCATGAGTGTTCCAAAGAGCACATCCAATAGCTCACGGCAATGACAAGTTTGGAGGACCAAAATGTTCTCTTGATTTTTCCTAAAGTGTAGCTTAATTAACCTAGGAGAATCAAGAAAGTTTCTAATTGATTTGATCAAAGAAAAATGCATTTAGAAATCAAATGGTACAAACTTAGTATTTTGGGCCAACATGCCTAAAGGATTAAATTGACTATAGATGACTATTTTCTAAAATGATTTAATGAACTTAGACTATAGAATACATTTGATATGATTTAAAAGGTGAAAGACATTTTGGAAATCAAATGCAAAAGTTTTATAAAATTCGGCCAACATGCCACTATAGGAATTCATGATTTTTAAAAACTTGTTTCTAAACCTTTTTCAATTAAAAAGAAACAATACAAGTTAAGAAGAAATTTTCTATAATGATTTATGAAGGAACCAATTGATTAGAAGTAAGTCTAAAGGGTTAAAATTCATAATTTTATCATTAGGAAGGAAATACAGTAATGTTAAGAAATTTTCTAACATATAGCTCACTTTTGGTTTTGAAGCATGTTAGAGATTTCAAAAAGAATTTAATGAAATGGTTAAAAATTAGGTAAATAGAAATTTTATGGAAAATTTAGAAAATCATTATTATAAGTTTCTAAACAAAATCTTGTCAATTTTTAGTAAAAATGAACCTATAAGATAGTAAAAATATCCTAATGACAGTATACGGTATGAAAAATTATTCTACGTAGTTTAAATGTACTATATATTATTTCTATCTGTTTAAATGGTAATTTTAAAGGCATTCGAATAAGAAAATGATTTAAAAATCCTACGCGATTGAGAAAACGTATTAAAAATGCTACGCGATTTTAAAAACAGAAAAATAATCTTTACCCGATTTTTAAACGTTTGTAAAAACGACGAGAATCAAAAACGCGATAAAATTTCTACGCGATTGATCGTTACCGTATTTATTTTTCGCTGTCGGGAAAATGTGAACCCGCATGGGTTTTTGAGGTTATTTATTTGTCGGGAAAAAGTGAACCCGCATGTGCTTTACGCCATTGAGGGCATATATTTTTATCTTAAGGGCATTTTCGTAATTTCATATATTTAGAATTATGTTTTGTCTTTATACCGATTTTTGGTGTTTTGGGTTGACGAGACGAATCACATCGTGTTGTCGATGCGATAAGTGTAGTGTAGTTTATTGTTCTAATAAACTTGGAGACTTTAGTGTACGGGATCCCACATGTGGACGAGTTGGTAGCCCATTTGGGCCGTGGTAAACCGATAGCACACTAATGTACTCGACATTCACTATATTTAATCGAGGTTTGTAAAGTCTAGTAGTACATTGCCTATAGTGCCACAACGGGATGTGAACTATACTACGCCTGGATGGTGGATTCCCAGTGTCGTAGGCTATTCGACGCAACGTGTGATCGCGTAATAGTTGGTTGGGCAGCCGTGGTACTAATAGATTTTGCAAGTCATTCTCTCTGATATCCGTTTGGGTTTAGCTCCATGGAGTAGGGTTGTGTTTTGGTGTATTTGAGTATATCTTAGATAATATTCCATTTTTCTCTATTTATCTTTATCTGGTAACATCTTGGATGTTTTTACATTTTCTCTATTTGTATTTATCGATAATTTTTATGTTAGTTAGTTGTCTATTTCTTATCTTAGTTTATCGTGAAATTGATTTATCGTGTGAATATCTTTATTTGTGTTATATCCGTGATGTTCGAAACACTAGGATATTTAATATGTATTCTTGTTATAGTTTCTTCGTATTGTATAAAGCGTGTAGTAGTTAATTGTCGTCTTCTTATTTGCCATGTTGTGATGATTTTATGTTGTCTTACCTCTTTATTGTATGTGTCTATTGTCTATTTATTTTATGCGGTAAAGAGTTTGAAGAGGAAGAAGAGGAACAACCTCTTGAGATCGTGTACCCTGAGGAAGAGGAAGGTCAGCAAGCCGACGATCAGTTTTACGAGCAAGAACCATCCGATCATCCATACCCTCTGGATTGATTGTGTGGGGGATGGCGACGCCTGCATTTTTGGGATTCATAGAGCTGATATTCCATGGAGGTGATCTGGCTTGGCATTTACGAGGAGATCGTGCTTCTGTTACCTATGCTGGACGTATGACCGTGATTCTACGTCATCAGTTTGATGGAGATCCGATTGCGACGACGACATTATTTCGCACTTAGAGTTACCCTTATCCATTAGGCGTTATTGGGGTCTTTGAAAACCCCGAGCCTAGTGAGATAAGCATCGTGTCGACCGCGCGATCCCGTTATCGCCGTGTGTCGAGACATCAGGGATATCTATCTCCCGATGATCATTTTCGGGACCGAGAGTGATCCATCCGAGGATTAGATAACCATGATGTTTTTTTTTGGGCGCGTCGGCGTATGTACGTATATATTAACTCTTTTATTGCTTTCTTTCTTGTTTTCGTTTAAATAGTAGTAGTCTTAGTTGTAAATTATTTGTACAGTTTATAACTTAACCATATGTATATTATTAGTGATGATGTTTTTTTTTATTTCGTATTTTCCACATTAACTTTTTATTACATATTTCTGTCTATCAGGAATTATTTTTACAACCCGTAATAATTTTAACAAATATTCCGCAACTTGGGTAGATTTTATTTCTATTTATTTTATTTTCTTTTATGTGTGACATCCTCCAAAGGGGTGTTACAAAGAGAGAAAAGAAAAGCATGAAATTTCACCTTCTAGGTAAAACTTTCAAGGTTGGTTTCCAAGCCCTAAATGGAAGAATTTGAAGAAACTCCCAACTACAAAGGTTCTTAGAATAGTGTTTAGGTTAAGGAAACTTGGTTAGAAAAATTTTTGGATGGTTGGATGGTGTAGTTTGTGTCTTGGCCGAATGGAAGGAGAAAAAGAACAACAATGGTGGCTAGGGTTCTTGATGAGAGAGAAGAGAGAAAAGTGATGAAGAAGAAAGTGATTTTTGTCTCCTAAGGCCTCTTGGCCGTGAACATCAAGTGGGGTGCAAGGTGGGCACCTTGCTTGGCTTCATCCAAGCCATTGGATGAATCAAAGGTCAAGATCAAGCCTTGGTGAGCAAGCTTGATTCCCATTGGTTGGTTCCCAGGTGACTCACATGCTGAGTCACACAGCGTATTAAATGCTCTGCTGAGTCAGCTAGTGAGTCAGCCTGTTCTGGAAAGTTCTACAGCTTACGGTAATTAATTAAGCTACCGATCTAACCGTTCTGCTAATTGTGGGTCCCGCAAAATATTTTAGGGTCCACTTGTCACTAAAACATCCTGACTAATAAAATAATATTATAATAATATAAAATTATTTTATTTGTGATTAAATCTAAAAATTAAAAGATTATTTTTAGTCTCATTCGAGAATCGGGTTAAGTAAGATCCCCCAATTCTAAATAATAAAATAAGATTTTCCCGGCAGGAAAATATTATTTTCTGCGTCGAGCAAATCACACAAAAAGTCCATATAAAATCACGACGGCGGTATTTTCGGCATTAAATCAAGAAGAAAACAATTAAAAACAGACAAAAAAAGAAAGCAGGACGTTCGGGACGTAACGGTCATTTTCTCATTTTTTCCCACAACGTAGGTAATTATCCAAAACGTTCAAATAAAATATCCAGCGGTATTATATAGTTGTATATCTTTCGAGAAAAATTAATCTGAAGCTTCGAGAAAAATTTTTATTTTACCGTCTCGAAACAAACTACGCAAAACGATCAAATAAAATTTGAGCCAGTATTATCGTAATTGTTTTCATACAGAAATCAAGAACTGAAAAACAGGGACACCACGGTCATTCATACAAAAGCATGAAAAACAGAAAACAGCATATTCAAAATATTTTCTAAAAATTGGGGCGTTACAAAACTGAGCATCTATATCTATATGATGGTGTTTGTGTAATTATTTTGTGATTTAAATAGTGATAGTGGCATGACGGTAATTATTATTCTTACACTATGATGATGGCATAATTGTGATCATGATATGATATTTTTAGTATAATATGTTGTTCGTATTATCTCTGTGATATTATGCTGGTATTGGCGTAGGTGATCTCACCTGTTTGTATATATATCTGTATATTGTATTTATATTGGGTGAAGACGTTGAGAAAGATACGGTACTAGAAGAAGAAGAGGAATTACTTCTCACATCAGGAACCGCAGAGTTCTGACAGTATGACGTCAAGAGCCAGTTTCTTCAGATATGTACGTTTACAATTTCACGGAGGAACTGGAGAATAGAGGACAAGTCCCGATGAACGAGGACTTATTTACGAGGGGTACCTGACTGTTAGTATTAGTAGGCTGTATCGTGGGGATCTATTTTTCTGTGTGACTATCTTTGTTCATGTTGAATTTTCGTTGCATATCAGGCGACATTGGGACACTAGAAATTATGTCCCAACGGAAATCAGCATAGTATTGTCAGCCCGGACACCTGTTCGTAGGGCTACTCGTCATAACGGATTGCTACCTGCTGAGGAACCCGAGGAGGACCCGTCTGAGGGGTCTTCTGCTTAGTTAAACTTGGGCATGTTTGAACTCTGATATAAATAATGTCTGTAATTGTTAAAGTGTGTTTGTTGTTTCAAGAAATGGTCTGTAATAAATAAACCTGACAGCACTTGTGTAATATGTATAATGATGTAAATTACGTGTGATGACTGTTATGTATAATGATGTACATTATGTGTGATGATGTATAATAGTTTTATTTTCCGCTAAGTTTATTTTATTGTCATAAAAAAAAAATTTACAACTCGTATTTTATTATAACGTCATATTTTATAACTTGGGGTAATTTGGTAACAAAGTAACATAAATGTGGCACCCTACGGTGGGTGTTACATATTCAAATACCCTTAACTGGTATTGAAATAACCCACGAATTCTGAAATGGAAAGAAACGAAAATATTTGCATTTAATATGTTTTTAATGGCACCCAACGACTATTTTCTCCTTAGCTCTATAAATAGAGACCTTGGGTCTCTTCTGAAGGTTGCCCAACCATTTGAATTATTTTTGCTTGTGCCAAAAACGTGATTCTCTATTTTCTCATATTTTATGTGCTCTTTTTACCAAAACTTTGAGATATCCTAAGAGAGCTTCCTAGTGCTTCAATTTGTAATATTTACCCTTTGTGAGAGTTTCTCTTCGTCTATATTCTGGTTCTTTGTAATAGGGTGAGATATCACTTAGTGAAATTGTGAGGGTGAGGTATCCCTTAGTAAAAGGGTGAGGTATTCCTTGTTGTAAAGAAGGTGAGGTATCCTTCAAAGGGGGTGAGATATCTCTCTAGTAAATAGGGTGAGGTATCCCTGTTATGTAAAGGTTGCAAGCACCTGTTTTAAGCTTGTATTGAATAGTAAAAAATCTCGAACTGTGTTTCGGGGACTGGATGTAGGCCACAAGTGGTTGGTGGTTGAACTATGATAAATATCGTGCTTACTTTTCTTCTCTTTATCTCTTTATTTATTACAATTTATTTATTATTGTTTAATTGTTTATTTTCTATTCGTAAGGCATTTAATCATCTTTATATATTCATTATATTGCTTCAAGAAATTTGTGTTAAAAAGGGTTTGCGAAAAAGTTTTAATTACTCAATTCACCCCCCTCTTGAGTACTGAAGCCACTTGGGTAACAAGTGGTATCAGAGCTAGACTCTTGTATAAAGAGCTTAGCCGCTTCAAGAGTACATGGCTTCATCAAATGTTTTTTCAGAAGGAACTTTCATAAATCGACCACCCTTTTTCAATGGGGATGATTATGCATATTAGAAGGAAATAATGAAAATTTTCATCGAAGCTATTGATCTAGATGTGTGGGATGCTATCGAAAACGATGCATTTATACCTATGCGAGAGATCAATGGCATAAAGATTGAAAAACAAAGAAGTGAATGGTCTAAAGATGATAAAAGAAAAGTTCAAAATAACTTGGTAGCCAAAAACATCATTACCACAACTTTTGGGCATGATGAATTTTTTAGAATTTCAAATTGCAAAACTGCTAAAGAAATGTGGGACACTTTACAAGTTACCCATGAGGGTACTAGTGAAGTTAAGAGGTCGAGAATTAATTCTCTTACTTATGAATATGAATTATTTACAATGAACCAAGGAGAAAGCATTCAAGAAATGCAAAAGAGGTTCACCCACATTGTAAATCATCTTGCATCATTAGAAAAGAATTTTTCTAATGAAGATTTGATTAACAAAGTATTGAGATGTTAGAGCAGGATTTGGCAGCCTAAGGTAACAGCTATATCAGAATTAAGAGACTTATCAACAATGACGTTAGCTACCTTATTTGGCAAACTTTAAGAGCACGAATTAGAACTCAACAGACTTAACCAAAATGAGGAACACGATAAGAAAAAGAAAGGGATCGCACTTAAAGCCACCACCTCTATTATCAATAATGAAGATGAAGATGATGGAGATGACGTGGACAATGTTAAGCTAAATGAACAAAATCTAAATCTTCTGGTAAGAAAATTTATTAAATTTCTCAGGAAAAAGGGAACTCAAAGAAAACTGCCTTTTCCCCCAAAGAAATTTGAAAAGAAACCCTCCAAAGAAAGAAGAGCCTACATAGCATGGGATGACAATGACATAGACTCAACTGACAGTTCAGATAGCGAAGAAGCCCATCTATGTCTTCTGGCCAAAAGAGAAGAAGAAGAAGAAAGTGAAAATGAGGTAAGTTCAAATTTATTGCCTTCTTATGATGAACTACAAGATGCCTTTGAAGAATTGCATGACGAATCGATAAGGCTCACAAAATTAATTTCTTCATCTAAGAAAACTATTTCTTCTTTGGAAAATCAAATTCTAATTTTGAATAAAGAAATTGAAGAATTAAAAATTGAAAATGAGACATTAGGATTAATTGATGCATGCTCAACCTGCACTTCACATGCTTCTACATCTTCGTCTTGTTCATCTTGTCATATTCTTGAAAAAGAAATTGAAGATTTAAAGAACACTCTTTCTAAATTCACTTTTGGACTAGATAATTTAAATATCATAGTGGGAAAACAAAGGGTTGTTTTTGAAAAAGCTGGAATTGGTTATAACCCAAAAAATCAGCACAAATATTATAAAAATTTCTTTGTTTATTCAAGTATTTCTAGTAGCCCATTTATTAAATGTTTCTATTGTGGGAAGAAGGGTCATAGTGCATCAACATGCAATGCAAGGAAAAACATTAATACAAAAATTGGAACTAAAATGGTATAGGTTCCCAAGGGTACTTTGTAACACCCTCCTTAGGGGAACACATGTCTGACTCCCGACTCAAAATCTGAAAAGAAGTTCGCACAAAGTTTGAGTTATAAAATATGGGTTTTAAAATTTCTTCTTATTACGGAAACATAAACTCACTGAAATTCATAAGTATTATTAAAAATATATTTAGTATATAATATTGACACTAATTAATATTTAACAACTTAAAGAGAAATATAAAACTAACAGAAAAACTCTTTCTCTTTTTTTTTTAATCAGTAGCAAACCCCATCACGGGTCCTACTTAATAGCACGATACAACACTAACGATAAAAATAACTCTACATACGTATTATGTTGTGTGTCCATCTCATTGCATCAGACATCTGTTCTACATCTGTTCTTTGTCAACACTGCCCACCTTCGAGTCCTGAATGTCCACTCCTTATTGTTGTCACCAATCTCAAAGTATCCATTGCCCGTTATGTCTAAGACAACTCGATCCTTCTATTATTTGATTTTAACAGTACAGACACAGCAAAACAACATAACAAAGAGGTGAGATCACCTACAGCAATACCAACATGGTAGCACAGAGATAACACAAATAGCATATCATACAAATATATCATGCCATCAACATTAATCAACTATCATCATCCAATCATTTATCAGTTCAATTATTATAAACAACAATTACGATAATGCCCTTAACATTGTCTAATTATCATCATCATCATCCAAGTATTCAAAATAATTGTCATAGCCAATATTCCTCAATTTATATATCACACAAATATAAATGCTCAGATTCATGCATGCGCACATGACTCAGTTTTTCAAAAACAACTCCATGGAGGTTTTCACAATTTCGAGGAGAATGTTCTGGTTAATTGTCAACCTTAGCCCAAAGACAATCTTCCAGTCGTTGAAAAGAATCATGTTTTTGTTAGGTATCGTCAATGCGTTGCAACGGACTGCATCGCCAAGTGGCACAGGGTACTCGCCAGCTGTCCATTGGTCGACCGCCGCGCCTCGACGCCCCTAAGATCCATCATAGACCTCACTATCAATTCTCATTCCCTCTTCAACCACAAGGACCATATACAATGCACGAATATATCAGTGCAAGTCCAACCCCAAAGGGTCAAATCTTTTCAATTTCATTAGTTCAATGTATCATATACCTCAACGCATGTTTTTCCAATGCATGTATAATGCACCAAATCTAATCACAGGCATCTCTTTCCAATGCATATAAATTGTACCAAATTATACTGTATTTCCAACAGCAAAATCATGTTATCACATTTTCATAGTTATAAAACAATTTTGTCGTGTTTTCACAAAATTGCGCAACATTTCCATTACGTTTTCACGATTCCAAAATGTTTTTATTACGTTTTCAAAATGTTGTAACACTTCTGTTACGTTTTCAAAATGCCGCAACTCTTCTGTTGCACTTTTAAATCACGTACTAATTTTTCAACATTTTTCTCAATTGCGTAAAAATATACGTTTCTCAAATCCCATAATATTTTCCCACTGTTTTAAAATTGCGTAACTTAAAAATCATCCTTTTAAGTCGCGTAAATCATTTTCTTTCATTTTCAAAATATTTAAAACACTTTTCAAATCACATAATGATTTTTCGCTATTTTCACAATCACGTAAAAATAATTCATCACTTTTCCATCACGTAGTGATTTTTCAATAGTAATCAAATTACATAAAATATTTAAATGTAATTCAAATCGTGTAGAAATTTTTTAACGTATTTAAAATCGCGTAGAAATATTTCGCTGTATTTCCAAACACTTAGAAATATTTTACTGTATTTCCAATCACGTACTTTAAAATTACGTTTTTAAGATACGTAAATAATTTTTTTTACCACAATTTCATTACTGAGAAAATATTTCTCAACCTTCAAATATTCCTTTTTCAACTTTTCTTAAATAATATAACTTTATACTTCATGTATATATTTTTCTTACTCAAGAAAATCTTTTTCCACATTTCTTTACTCAAGAAATCCTTTTCCAAAATATAATTCATAAAAATCACTTTTTCATTGATATAAATCAACGTTTCAAAACTTAACATTTTCAACGTACTTTCAAAACTCAAAAATAAGTTATACATTAGTAACTTTTCAAATCGCCATTATATTCTCCATTTTTCTCAAATCACTTCCAAAATCATTCTTCAAAATAAATTAGAGTTCAAACATGTTCAACCTCTCATTGTCTTTCGTTTACAAAATTCTCTCAAGTGATAAAAATACTCTGATTCCCTTTCCAAATTCCTTGTATTAAATCAAGTTACGTTTTCACTTTGAAAATCACTTTGTTCATAAAAATCAAGACATTACAAGCCTTTTAAAAAAAGCATGGACATGACTATTGAAACCATCAAATATTTTTCCTTCTAAATTGATATGGTTTTACACAAAACCATTAAAATTTTGTTTTCAACACCGTGTGATACATGGTCATAAAAACCAAACTCATTTATTCAAATCCTTTTTCACTTTCTTTGCAAATCCTTAAAATCAACGTTTATCCGTTTCATTCAAAACTCATGTTTAGAAAAACACTTAGGATCTTTTTACAAAAAATAAATTAATAAAAATCCTTCAAAACCATGTTCTTGTTCTCTTGAAAAACATATCCTTTGTTCATTTTCCATGCTTTTCAAATCAATCCAATTTTATTCTTCCATAGCCTTTAGAACCAAGGAAATTTATTTTCTCCACTTCATAATTTTCATTTAAACAAATCAATTTTCTTGTTCTTGAAAAATTTCAACATGAAACTCTAATTATGAGCTTCAAAACCGTAGCCCTTTCTTGGCTTTTGGAGCCAAAAATTGATTGCTTTTCCATCAACACATCATGGCATACACATACATATTTCATCATAAATACTATAAGCATGCCATATACTCATCATGCATAATATAAGCATACCATCAAAGCCATAAAATCATGCATAGCATATCAAGCATAGGCAAATAATTAAAACACATAAACACCCACAAATAAATTACAAGACCATGGATATGAATCCTCACATGGATTCATCATCCACCAAATATAAAACCATTTCTCACCGCCATACTTGGTTGGTGAGATGGATCTCCCTCTTACCTCTTGAAGATCCTCAAAAGCTCTTTGTTTTGTTTCTTTTTCCAAGTCCTTCACCACCAAGGGCTTCTCAAATACAAAACAAAATACATAAAAATTAGTATACTAAGCTTGATTAAGAGGAACCATGGATCAAACATGGTTTAGAACATGAAAAAGAAGAGAAGAAATGAAGTTTCCTTACACTTCACCATAAATACCCCATAACTTGGATCTTGAAGAAAGTTCATGAAGATGAATGATTTAGAGAAAGTCTCCAACATGAAAGTTGTTTAGAATAAGGTAAGGATTCAAGAAATAAGGTTAGTTGAAATTAAAGAGTGATGGAAGATGCTTCTAAGGTGCTTGGCCGAAACTTGCTTGGAGGAGAGGTGGAGAGAAAAGTTTGATGAGTTTTTGCTTTTGGAGAAGACAAAGATGATCAAGAATGATCAATAATGATCAATAATGACCAAGATAGCTAATAATGGTCTTCAAAGCTTCCAAATTCAGACCAAAACCGTCCCCCCTTCCATTATGCATTCATAAAGTTGTCATCTTTTCATGCCATTATTTGAAGCATTTCTAGCCATTGATTAGTTCAATGGTTAGGATTAAGATAGACTTTAGGTGTAGCTTTAGATTAGAAGACTTAATCTAGGCCATTGGATCTTTCTCCTTTAAATTCTAGCCATTAGATGTGTCTCCAAAATAAAGGGTCAAGATTACTCCTTCTTACTTTTAATCCAAGGGTCATAATTAGTCTTTGTCACTTTTTAAAACTAAATCTTCACCATTGATTAAATCTAAATCCAATGGTCATAAATGATCCTTGTTACTTTACAAGACCAAATCTCCACCCTTAATCAATTCTATATCCAATGGTTACAAATGGTCATAGTCACTTTATATGACCAAATCTCTACCCTTGATTTAATCTCCATCTAATGGTTATAAATGATCTTATTCACTTTTAAGATCAAATCTCCATCGTTGATTAAATCAAGATCAAGTCTCCATTGTTAATTAGATCAATGGTGGATATCCAAACCACCAAGGTTGACTTAAGCAATTTAATTTATATTTTTATCTGCTAAAACCCCACGAAAGAATATATTTACTGTATTTTTTTATCGCCCGATAAATTAAATACAGCACAAAACATAGTACAATAAAATTTTTAAAACTGTTTCCGGATTTAGGTTTAGTAAGATCCCCTGTCTTCGTCTAAACAGTACAAATTTTTCTATGCGTAAAAAAATTTTCACTTTGCGGGACCTACCTGGGCCCATGTATGGCCACTTGAGCCCACATACACCCCCTGGGCCCACAATCAGTAAAAAAATTTCATAATCATCCACAAAAATTATAAAATGCACAAATATCAAATCAAATTACGTAAAATAATTAAAACCTATCGGTAAAAATTAAATTACGTAAAGTTTTCCCCAGCCCAAAAATTTTTATTTTCCTGACACGGAGTAAATCACTCAACATGATCAAATACGTTGACGAAAAAAATCAAAATAATTTTACAATATCCAGAAATTACTAAACAGTAAAATTCTGTTAACTGTCAAAATTACTGCTTAAGAGATAGGAAATTATGGGATGTTACATACTTTACCCAAAACTAACACACAAGGACCCAAGAAGATTTGGGTACCAAAAACCAAAAATTGAAATGTGTTGTAGGTGTGCTTGAAGGCCAAGAGGCATTTTGAAAGTGGTTGCTGCAAGCATAAGACTAGAAATAATTCCAAGCTCTCCTTTTTGTCTCTATGAGGCTTGGACTTGCAATTTTTTTGGATAAGTATTTCCATCATCGGGCAAGTTTTCCTTTCTCATTTTGCATCTGTACATGAAAATCTATGTTTTTCTGATAGGACTATTCGAATACCATCATAAGGTATTCGAATACCATACATCAGTACAGCAATATTATGTTTCTATAAGTTGGAGTATTCGAATAACTTATAAGGCATTCGAATACTTGCACTTGCCTTGTCTTCTTTTCTGTGGTGGGTATTCGAATACAGTAAGAGGTATTTGAATAACCCATGGCTGAAAGCCAAATTTACGGCTTAATCTCTGTTCTATTTCTATTTTTTTTTTGCAAATGCAAATATAACTATATTTGACTCTATCAATGACATGTTTTTGATGAAATACAACTTATTTCTTTGAGCCTATATTTTATGTCTTAAATGAAAATCACATGATGCACTTAAATGCATTTTTTTTAGCTTGCTCTCGCCTCTTCATTTTCTCAAGAATATATTGCATATGTTAAATTCTTTGTAATGCAAATGCTTAACCAAATGTAATTGGCTAATATTTTGATAAATATCTGAACGTGGTAACAAGTGCAACGAGTGGTATCAAACAAGTGGTTACTTGGCCAAATTAATCAATAAATATCTTTTGCCCTTGTGAACTCATTTGCTAGTTTTGACTTATTATTTTGAATGCTTACTTGCTTATGAGTTTGGCTAACCTCTATGGATCCAAAATTAATGGATACCAAAGAAAGTACTTTGAATTATTTTGTAGGGTTATAACTACCTCAAGCAAACTCTTAAATGAAAAAGATTATTCAACTTGAGGGAAATGAATGAAGAGGACATGAGGAGACTTTCTTCAAGTACATTGAAATAGAATACTCAATGGAAGAAAGCTCAAGACTATCTTAAATGACTAAATATTTGTCTTACATGAGAAGTATGCTTAGCATTGACAAAAGTGCCAAATTGGATATTATTTTTTTTTGTCATTGCATATAGGGTAGATAATGTTAGTTCTATACAATGCTCTGATCCCTATAGTATATTTCATCAACGTAAAATGCTTAATATCTATGTTTCTCTTGATATATTACAGTATTATAAGAAATTGACAACAAGTGGTAAATGTTTTATATTTGATAACAAGTGGTAAATGTTATGACTCTCTTGGTAAATGTAAATGATAGTTTTGATGACTATACAATGCAATTGGTTAATTTATGAATGAATATATCTTTGTGCATGTGCAAAATATTGTGCTTGTCTTGCTAAATTTATAAAATTATACTCTGTTGCTATTCTGGTATGCTATGAATGAATATATTTTGTTGGAATGGAATATACTCTGTTTAGCTTTATGCTTTATCTTGCCCTATCTTTTTTATCATGACAAAAGGGGGAGAAAAAGCTTGAATTCTTTATTTGAGAAAAGTCAGGGGGAGAAAAAATAAAAGTCCGGTAAGACAAAAATGGAAATTGGATTCCAAAAGTAAGGGGGAGCAGCTGTGCACATCTCTAATATAAATCACCTCTTATGAAAAAGAGGGGGAGTAAGTATCTCTAAACAACTTTGTGAATTCTAATTTATATGAACTAATTCTTTTCTCAAATGTTAGTTTGTCATCATCAAAAAGGGGGAGAATGTAATTGGCTAGTAGCCATTGATAGTTGTTTTGATGATAACAAACATGATAAAGATGGCGATGGTGAGACCAAGTCCAAGATCTTCAAAGATTAGCTTTAGGACTTAGAGTCTTTATGTACGGAGCTCTCTTGGTATCTCATTGGTTAAATTTAAAAGATCTAAAAATCTGTTCCTTAAATCAAACTGAGGTTTCAAAATGGTTTTGAAAGATCAAAGGTTTTAGAGATTATAAATGGTTTTCAAAGCAATTACAAATGGCTTTTTAACTATTTTTTTAATTGAGGTATTCGAATACACCTCTATGGTATTCGAATAACCTACATCCTTTACATACGTTTCTGTTTTCCAAAACAGAGGTATTCGAATACCCTTCAAGGCATTCGAATACAGTGCTTCTTAAAAACCTATTTTAAGTGACAGGTATTCGAATAACCCTTGTGGTATTCAAATAACCTGATTTCAGAAAAATACCTTTTAAACTGAGGTATTTGAATACCCTAAACTGGTATTCGAATAACCCACAAATTCTAAAATGGAAAGAAATGGACATATTTGCATTTAATATGTTTTTAATGGCACCCAACGGCTATTTTCTCCATAGCTCTATAAATAGAGACCTTGGGTCTCTTCTGAAGGTTGCCTAACCATTTAAATTATTTTTGCTTGTGCCAAAAACGTGATTCTCTATTTTCTCATATTTTTTGTGCTCTTTTCGCCAAAACTTTGAGATATCCTAAGAGAGCTTCCTAGTGCTTCAATTTGTAATATTTACTCTTTGTGAGAATTTCTCTTCGTCTATATTCTGGTTCTTTGTAATGGGGTGAGGTATCCCTTAGTGAAATTGTGAGGGTGAGGTATCCCTCAGTAAAAAGGTGAGGTATCCCTTGTTGTAAAAAATGTGAGGTATCCTTTAAAGAGGGTGAGGTATCCCACTAGTAAATAGGGTGCGGTATCTCTGTTGTGTAAAGGTTGCAAGCACCTGTTTTAAGCTTGTTTTGAATAGTGAAAATCTCAAACTGTGTTTCAGGGGCTGGACATAGGCCACAAGTGGTTGGTGGTCGAACCAGGATAAATATCGTGCCTGCTTTTCTTCTCTTTATCTCTTTTTTTATTACAATTTATTTATTATTATTTAATTGTTTATTTTCTATTCTTAAGGCATTTAATCATCTTGATATATTCATTACATTCCTTTAAGAAATTTGTGTTAAAAAGGGTTTGCGAAAAAGTTTTAATTACTCAATTCACCCTCCCTCTTAAGTACTGAAGCCACTTGGGTAACATTAAGTTTTGATGATAACAAATACAAGACAAAAAGAATGATGCTTATGCTTGATAGATGTGCTTTATAGATGACAAATGCATCACAATAGAATATTGATCATGATACATATATGTGCTTAAAAGAGATATATTGGATCATGCATGATTATGAACTTTATTTAGTTACACTTCACTTAATAATCATGCAATGAGATATATGCAACATTCTTATATGCATGTTAGATTAACTAGAGTTATACATTTATGAATCATGCATATTAAGATATTAAGTTATGAATTTGGACTAACTATGCTTGTTTTAAGTGAGCAATACTTTATAAGATAGTCCTAGTACCAAGAGTGAACATTACAACTAAAAAGCAAAAGATCATGACTATGCTCAACTCAAGAAGAATGAGAATGATAAAGATGTTCCAAGCAATTTACAAGATTTGAAGAGAAGAAATTTGTGGAAGCTTTGATTACATCAAGAAGCCTAAGGACTAGAATTGGTATATTTTCCTTTTAGGTTTTCTCCTATGTAAAGATAGAGGTTTTACAAGAAAAGAGCTCAAATATGTTTTTAAGTCTTTAAAAATGGTTCTTACATGCCCAACAAACTATTTTTGGAAAGTTAATCTTGGTAGTAGTTCACACCTTTGAAAAATAGCCAAGTTTGTGTTTTGCAAAACTGACATTTGGTTACTATTTTGATCAAACTTTCAAACTACTTTGAGTTTTATTGTGAAACTTATTGCATATGAAAATAGACTCAAATATCTTTCCAATGAGTGGCATTCTCTTTAAACGGTTAAGAAATGAAGAAGTTATGACCATTTAAAGTCAGTTTTCAAAAACAATCAAGTTTGAGTTTTGAAAAGCTTACCTTTGATTACTCTTTTGATCATATATTTAAAAATACTTTGAGTTTTGTTCTAAAACTATTTCATTTGAAAATAGACTCAAATATCTTTCCAATGAGTAGTCATTTGCTTTAATCGAATAAGAAATGAAGAAGTTATGACCTTTTAAAGTCAGCTTTCAAAACCAAAAATGTTATAATCGATTACACAAGTCCTGTAATCGATTACAACGTTGACAGAAGCCATGTAATCGATTACCAGAAGTGTGTAATCGATTACCAAGTGTCCAGAAACGTTCCCAACGGCTATAAATGGCTAGTTTTCATAAAAAATCATTTCTAAATACTACCAACGACTATTTTATCACTTGGGCTCTATATATAAGTATTATATGAAGCTTACACACCTCTTGAACACTTGATTTGATCCTTGAATCACCAAAATCATATTTTGAGGTCTTTATTACAAAATCCTTCTATTCTTTTGTTCTTCAATTTGTATTATCCACTCTTGAGAGAGTTTTCTATCTTCCATACTTTGATTTTCAAGTTGTATATCTACTCTTGTGAGAGTTTCTATTCTTTCTATTCACCTTGAAATCATTGTAAGAGGGTGAGGCATCCTTCAAGAGAGAAAAAGGTGAGGTATCCCTTGTAATGAGATTCAAACACGAAGGATGAGGTATCCCAAAGGTGTTGTAAGTACTCTTGATTATAAAGGTCATCAAGCACCTATGAAGCTTGAAGAATTGGATGCTCTAGCACAAGGGTGAGGTATCCCAAGGTGTGAGGAGTGCTCTTATTTGTACAAAGGTTTTCCTAGCACCCCATGAAGTCTAGGAGATAGTGAAAAAAATCTCAAGTTAAGCTTGGGGACTGGATGTAGGCCACAAGTGGTTGGTAGCTGAACCAGGATAAATTCTTGAGTTTAATTCTCTCTTCCCTACACTCTTTAATTTTAGTATTTAGTGTAGTATATTTATCTATTGCATGTCTTGTCATCTTGGTGATTTGATTTTATGAACTTGATATCTAGCTTATTTGCTTTATTCATTGTATATCCCAAGTTGTACTTAAGTAATCTATAATAGTTGTACCTTTGTTGTGCATGTTTCACTGCATTTAGTACTTGAGTGATTCAAAATGCTTAATTTCTCAAAGTTGCATTAAAATTTGTAATCACCTAATTCATCCCCCCTCTTGGGTGATGGTTGTTATGGCTAACAAGTGGTATCTGAGCTTGGTGCTCTGGTAAAAGCTTAACCACTTGGAGTTAAAGATCCTTATTTGTTAGCAACCATTAAAAGCTTTTGAAAATGAATGGTTTTGAAATTGATAAACCACCATTCTTTGATGGTATGAATTTTGTTTATTGGAAAGCTAGAATGGAAATTTATATGCAATCTATTGATCTTGATTTATGCGATATTGTACTTGATGGATTTACCTGCAAATCAAAACATTCTTAGAATGCCTATAATAAGAAATGTTTTTCCTTGAACATTAGAGCAATACAAATCTTAAGAAATAGTTTAAATGATGATGCTTGTAACACCCCAAATTTCCTAAGTATTTGACAGTAATTTTGACAGTTAATAGAATTTTAGTGTTTAGTGATTTCTGTGTACTGTAAAATTATTTTGAGTATTCCGTCAATACATTTGATCATTTTGTGTGATTTACTCCGTGTCAGGAAAATAATAACTTTTGGGTCGGGAAAAATTTTACGTAATTTAATTATTACTGTTATGTCTTAATTATTTTACGTAATCTGATTTTATTTTCATAAGTTTTATAATTTTTATGATTTTGTGGATGATTATAAAATTTTTATATTTCTCTGATTATTTTAATATTATCCATGGGCTGTCTGTGGGCATAGGGGGCTGTATGTGGGCCCAGGTAGGTCCGGAAAAGTAAAAAAAATTTTGCAGCCAGAAAATTTTGTACTGTTGAGACAGAGACGGGGGATCTTACTAAACCCAAAACCGAAAATTATTTTTAAAATTTTCTTTTACAATGTTTTGTATTGCATTTAATTATCAGGCAATAAAAATACAGTAAAAATATTGTTCGAAGGGTAATAGCAGATAAAAATAAAAAATGTACTGCATAGTCAACATTAGTGGTTATGACAGCTTTATGATAGACTAATAAGAAGCAAGCTTAATGTTGAAGCCTTTGGATATCAACCATCGATTTAATCAACGATGGAGATTTGGTCTTATAAAATGGCTAGGACCATTTATGACCATTGGATGGAAAGTATGAAGAGGTGATCTTGACCCTTCATTTTGGAGATACATTTAATGGCTAGGATTTTAAGGAGAAAGATCCAATGGCCTAGATTAAGTCTTCTAATCTAAAGGCTATACCTAGAATCTACCTTAATCCTAACTTTTGATCTAATCAATGGCTAAGAATGCTTAAAATGGTGGCTAGTGAAATTGGTCACTCTTTGAGAGTGCAAGAAGGGGGGGGACGGTTTTGTGATGGCTTAAGGCTATAGTCAAGTTTGAAGACACCATTATTGCTATTCTTGATCATTCCAAAGACAAAGCTCTTCAAACTTTTCTCTCCATTTTCTCTTCAAGCTAGTTTCGGCCAAAGCACATACAACCACCTTCCATCACTCAAAAATTTCAAACAACCTTACTTCTTGAATCTATACCTCATTCTAAGATACTTTGTAGTTTAGGCCAAGTTCTAAATCTATCATCTTCAAGGACTTTCTTCAAGAACAAAGTTCTAGGGTTTTTAAGGTGAAGTGTAAGGAAACTTCACTACTTGTCTTATTTTCATGTTCTAAGCCATGTTTGATCCATGGTTCTTCTTGTTCAAGCTTGATATGTGTAACACTCCAACTTTAAGATAAATGACCGTTATGTTATGATTATACTATTTTATGTTTTTCTGTATGATATAAAATTTATTTGACTGTTTCATGTTCATATTTGAGTGTTTTGTGTGATTTGCTCCGGGCCAGGAAAATAATAATTTTCGGACCGGGAAAATCTTATTTTAATTATTCGGAGCTGGGAGATCTTACTAAACCCAATTCTGAGTGATATGATTGTTAATCTTTTAATTTTTAGAATTTAACTGTGTAATAAAATAATTTTATATTATTATAATATTATTTTATTAGTCAGTGTAAATGAACAATAGTGGACCCGGAAATGTCCGTGGGACCCACTTTTGGTTTGTAGGATCCACAATTGATTTGCGAGACCCACGTTTAGCTAAAGTAGTCAACGTTAGTGGCTTGATTTATTTTGAACCAATAGGAATTAAGTCAACAAAGAAGGCTTGACTTGTTTTACACCATTGGATGAAAAGGTTGAGTTTTGAATATCAACCGTTGATCTAATCTATGGTTGTAAAGGATGAGCTTGGTGAGGAAGGCTTGGATATCAACCTTTGATTTAATGGACGGTGGAGATTGGTCTTACAAAAATGATTAAAAACATTTGTGACCATTGGATGAGGAGAAAGGTAGGTGTTAGTCATGGCAACCATCACCCAAGAGAGGGGTGAATTGGGTGATTACAAATTTTAATGCAACTTTGAGAAATTATGCATTTTGGAACTTTCAATCAACACTTGCAGCGGAATAAGCTTAACAACAATATAACAAATAGAGATTTCTCAAATACCACTTGGGCTATAGGATAAATCTAGCAAATAAGCTATATATCAAATTCAACTCAAGCATATCTAATTAAAGTGCAAATGTAAAGGAGATAGAGTTGAGAGAAGCAAACACAGTATTTATCCTGGTTCGACCACCAACCACTTGTGGCCTACGTCCAGTCCTCAAGTAAACCACCCGAGATTTTTCACTATTACTTCAAGCTTAAACAGGTGCTTGAAACCTTTACAAGCTAGAGCACTCAACACACCTTAGGATACCTCACCCTTTGTGCTTGCGCCTCAACTTCAAGGGATACCTCACCCTTGCAATTTGAGGGATGCCTCACCCTCTCTTTTATAGATTCAACAAGGTTTGTATGAATTGAAACTCTCTCTAAGAATGGATAATACAAATTGAAGCTCTATGAGTATCAAGGAATCACACACTTATAGCTTAAAAACAGAGATTTGGAGAAATAGATAGTGAAACACGAATCTAATGCTCAATGATCATTTTCAGATTGTTCTCCAACCTTTTTTGATGCCCAACAACTTGCATTTATAGCCCAATGCATTTTAGAGCTGTTGGAGGTAGATAGAAACATTAAATGCTCTGTAATAGAGTTGTTGTTCGTGTTTTCTGATTTCCTAGATAACCGATTAGGAAATTATCCTAATCGGTTAGGAGCTTTGATTTTTGGCTCCTGACATTTAGAATAACCGGTTAGGTGGAGTTGCTAATCGGTTAGGAGCTTTTATAAAAAACACGAAAACGCTTCTTTCTTTTACACTAACCGATTAGGTGAATTGCCTAATCGGTTAGGAGCTTTAGAAACATGAAAAATACTCCTAACATTCACAATAACCGGTTAGGTGAATTGCCTATTCGGTTAGGAGCTTTTAGAACATGAAAAACGCTTCTGACTTGTGCAATAATCGGTTAGGTGAATTGCCTAATCGGTTAGAGCGCTCTGGTTTTGAAAGCTAACTTTAAATAGTCATAACTTTTTTGTTTCTCATCCGTTTTAAACAAATGACCAGTCATTGGAAAGGTATTTGAGTATATTTTCATATGAAACAAGTTTAAGAACAAAACTCAAAAATAGTTTAGAAGTTATGATCAAAAGAGTGACTAAAGGTTAGCTTTGCAAAACACAAGCTTGACTATTTTTCATGGATTTGAACTACCACCAAGACTAGCTTTTCAAAATTTGTTTGTTGAGCATTTTAGTATGTGAAAATCATTTGTAAAGATTTAAAAATATATTTAAGCTTAGTGTGATTCCCATTTACCTTTACACAAGATCTAAGTCTTATAAGCTATTCTTGAAGAACCTTGAGACTTGATCTTTTGCCATCATCAATTCTTGATGTAATCCAAGCTTCTAAAAAATTCTTCTCTTCAAATCTTGCAAATGCTTGGAACATCTTATCATTTTCATTCTTCTTGAGTTGAGCATGATTGTGATCTTTTGCTTTCTTGTTGCAATGCTCATTCTTGATACTTGGACTATCCTACAAAGTATTGCTCACTTAAATAAACATAGTTAGTCCAAATTCATACTTCAATATCTTCATATGCATGATTTATAAATGTATAACTTTAGTTAGTCTATCATGCATATAAGACTTTCATAGACACATCCAAATTAGACATTTATCAATTGCTAATAGATATACTCTATATATGAAGCACAATGAACACTTTGCACATTTTTATTTAAATAGAGCTAAATCCGATATTAATCATTATAACTCATATAAAGCATTATTGGATATATTATATAAAGAATGCTATTCATATCTCATTGCATGATTGTTAAGTGAAATATAACTATATAAAGTGCATAATCATGCATGATACAAAATATCTCATTAAGTACACCTATGTAGCATAAGCATCATTCTTTTTGTCTTGTATTTGTCATCATCAAAACATCATATTAAATCATTGGGGCAAACTTGTATCCACAATCTCCCCCTTTTTGATGATGACAAATCACCAAAGAAAAATATGTTTAGCAATATATAAGAATAGATATTCATGTAAGCATATCAAGCAATTAAACACAAGAACATATTTTTCTTTTCAATTTTCTCTCCCCCTATTTGACATCAACAAAAAGGCTTAGGAAGGAAAGATACTATTGTCTCTCCCCCTATAGATAAAACTCATGTTGTCAAAGAGGGTAGGATCATCAAAACTCAGAAACTTCTTCAAGTTATTCAAATCATAACTATCTCCCTTTATTTAATTCTACACATGATTCAAGAAAAGAGAGATGAAACAAGCATGCTTTCAAGATATAAAAGATTATTCATATAGTGTTTGTCACATTTTAGTATATCAACATTTAGCATATGATAGCAATAAGCTTAATAAATTATGTCTAGCATGTAATATCTTGCATACCACATGATAAATAAGTTCCACTTGATATCACTTGTTAGGAATGACAAAATATTCGTGTAAGATCATGAAATTGAGGTTTTTAAATGAAAGATCATACAACTTGTCACATATCAAGCATATCTCAATGAAAGAATAAAAAGATATGAAGTTTAAGAATGTTTACCTTCTTTCATTGCTGGAGGGAAAAAGAATGAGAGGTGGTTTTCATTGACATGTTGATAGTATTAACAATAAAATACTTCATGTCAAACAAGGATGTAAGCTAAGAGATATAACATGTTTACCACTTGTTAGCCAAGAGATATAAGCAACAATTAAGAGATAGGCTCCCCCTCAGAATATGCATATTATCAAGATATAAAACATAATAGTTCAACATAGTCATGCATATATTTATAGTCAATAAGGACATGGAAGAGAGATATGTAAGATAAGTAAGATAAGTTTCCCCTTATTGAAGCACAAGATAGATAAAGGGAAACATGCATGCCAAGACTATGTAAGCACATTATCATAAAGAAAAGCAAGGCAAAGATACATATTCTTAATCCATTAATCAAAAATCATTTTAAAAAAAAACTTCTCCCCCTTTCAAAAAGAATTTTATAATAAAACATTACATTTCCAAAAGCGTTTTAGAATGGTAGATGGGTTTTATATTGAACCCATATATTCCTTGAGAGTGATCAAATCCAAGTCAAAGGAACATTTGAAAGTACATTTCCTCTCTTTCTCATTAAACAAGAGCTTTGAAAAGATAAAACACTTTTGAAGAACAAGGCTTTTCTTTTGAAGTATTAAGATGGTCTCTATAAAACATTTCAAAAGATTTATTTGGAAACTTTCTTAAATATTCTCTCAAGATTTAATAAAACATTTCAAAGCAATGAAGAGAGTACTACATTTATAACACAAATCGAATGATTTCCAAATTTTTAAGATAATTAGGAGGTGAAAAGCTTCTTTTAAATATGATAAGAGATTTTTAAAAAAAACTTTTTAATTAAACAAGAGATTCTTTTCAAAAAGAGCATGATTCTCATAAGTGTTATACCATTAAGAAACCATAGGTCAAGAGAATCATATATTTCAAACATTCACCTTGATGAAATATGCTATAGGGATCAAAACATGTATAGAACTAATATCAGCCACCCTATATGCAATGACAAAATTAACAAGTTAGTATCCAATTAGGCACTTTGTCAATGCTAAGCGTACTTCTCATGTAAGGAAAGCATCTAATCTTTTAAGATCAATTTATCAACAAGTATCACATAATCCATAGCATATAAAATATCATAATAGTTTCGGGATAGAGATACTTATTGAGCTAGATAGAGAGTGATGCTCCTTTAGAATGTTCTTTATTTATAGGTCCTTCGAGTTTGTACTTTCTTCTGTTGAGTATTCCATTTCATTACACTTAAAGAAAGTCTCATCATGTCCCTTTTCATTCAATTCTTGTCATTTACCCATATATGCTTGACACTTTGATATTTGATCTCCATACTTGAAGCACATAGAGACACTTACAAAGAAAAATTCTCTAAAACATGGGTTAGCATCAAAAATCATTTAGTCTCATTTACAAGCATAAATTAGGTTGATATATAATGTAAAACATGTATTACATTATCAACCATGCAATGTTAGCTCTAACAAGAATAAAGGAAGAACATATGCACTTGAATCCAAAAATATGATTTAAGCATTTTAAGGCATGATTCAAGTTTATCAAGAAATACATGATCAACATCAAAACTTATATAAGCATTTTGGGGCAAACAAGAATCTTGTAAGGCATGTAATATCAAGTAAGAAATTCTAGTATGCACATTTGTCAAGTTTCAAAGCAAAGTTCAAGGCACAAGATGAATCTCTTACTTCTTGTTTTCAAGATATGAACATATTAAGCAATTTCAAACAAGAAGACATATAACCTTTTACTTTCCAATCTCCAAGTAAGTATATAAGACAATTAAGCATCAAATAGAAAGGATTAGAACTACTTATGAGCATGTGAATTTCCACATTTGAACAAAGAGAATCGGTCACAAGCTCAAGCACAAAGATATTACCATAACATGTCATTTCAAGCAAAATGTGTGCATATCTAGCATGTTAGCATATGTAAAAATACTTTTAAGACATAATGCTTGAAGAGCACAACTTAAGGCATGTTAAGGCATAAAAACAACTCTCTACTTATCCAAATATAACATGATATTTAGCATAAATAAGGATAAGAGATTGATAATATCAGAGATGCACAACTATGAATAATCGGTTAAGAGTTATTTATAACAGAGGAATTTCTTCTGGTTTATATGAATAACCGATTACTAGTTTTCTCTAATCGGTTAGGCCTTTAAGATTGGTCTCTGTTTTAATCAAATAACTGGTTAGCAAATGAGTCTAATCGGTTAGGCTTCTTTAGAATCCTTTTTCACATGTGTTTTAAAACATACTAACCGGTTAGTTTAACTTCCTAATCGGTTAGGCTTCTTTT
This sequence comes from Ormosia emarginata, assembly GCA_029884605.1. Lineage (NCBI taxonomy): Eukaryota > Viridiplantae > Streptophyta > Magnoliopsida > Fabales > Fabaceae > Ormosia > Ormosia emarginata. Next base: position 1,358,583 of record JAQQTP010000023.1, read on the forward strand.
TGAAACAGAATTCATTTCTTTGAAAATGTACATACTAACCGGTTAGGCCAAGTACCTAATCGGTTAGGCTTTTTAATCTTTAGCCACTGACTTTGCAAATAACCGATTAGTTGGGCTTATTAATCGGTTAGGATCTTTAAAAAAGAGAAGGCAATGCTTCTGTTTTCACAAACAACCAATTATTGATTTAGAAAAAGCACAACCTCTGTTTGATTTGAACAACCAATAATTGATACATGATACAACAAGACATTATGCAATATCATGACAAATTATGCAACAAAGATGATTTTTAGCAAGAGTTAGATGCATGATTGATCCAATGTGCTAAGTTCTAAGATATTTTCATCAAATGTGCTATTCCAAACAAGAAGAGAACATAGGCATTGTAGAACTTTATGTACCAAGATATATAACAAATTAATAAGATATGGTACAATAAAAATGAACATAATCATGTGCTAAGCCAAATATTCAGATTTTACTAAGTGCACATGATTCCATCCTTTACCTAAGGCCTATAAGGAATATACCTCAAATTCATTGACTTTACAAGTGAATGTTCATAAGAGGTAAAAGCTTTTGATACCTTAGCCTTGGTAAATAAGGAAACTCTTTTCCTTACCCATTGCTTCTCTTTTGGTATTTTTAACTTTGCAAGTTCCACATTTTGTACTTGAGAAGCTTTGGTTGAAGTCATCTTCCTTCTTTGATCAAAACTTCTTCCAATGAGCTTTGGAAGAATTCTTCTTGATGATTCATCTATCCTTTGACCAATTTGTCCATCCTTTTGAGAAATTTTCTGCATAATTGAAACACTAGGAGGACTTTTTGGTACCCACTTCATCTTGGGTCCTTGAATATTAGTATTAGGGCCTTTAAGGTCTTTAGGAACCCATACCACACTATTTCTCATATAAGTATTTCTTCTATAATAGCATAAATGAGAAATATGTCCTAGATGACCACAAAAATTACAAACAATTGAATTCAATGATGATTTGGTCCTTTGAAGATCATTTTTAGAAAACATAAGCCTTTTGTTGTTTTTATATTCTATGTCATTTTTGCCACAAGCCTTACTTGAATTTCCATGTGAAATAACATCAGTTTCATTCTTATTAACAATCATGGATTGTAAACAATTAGAATCATTTTCTTTGGCAAAATGAGAATATAAGTCCTCAACTTGATTTTCTAAATCAATACACTTTTCACAAGAAGTTGATGTTTCATATTTCAAAGGCATTTCCTCATCAAGAAAAGCATATTCATTTTTCAAAATTTCAATTTCATTTTCAATGGAGGAAATGTTTTCCAAACAAAATAAATTTTTCTTTTCTAAATTCAACAAACCATCATTCAATTCATCATATGCATATTGTAACTTATCATAGTAAGGACTATAATCTAGTTTAGCATTATTTACCTCAAAGTCCTTTTGAGCCATATAGGAAGTAGTCTCAATTTCTAGCATACTTGGCTCTTCCTCATTGTTGTCCATCAAGGATTCAAGAACATCTTCTTGAGGATATTTTTCATGACAAGCTTCCTTCAATGACTTTTGCTCTTCTTGCATTCTATATACAACTTTATGCACAAAATCATTATTAGCAAGATAAATAGCATCAATAGCATCCCATATATCTTTAGCATTAGAGCAATTCTTAATTTTAGAATAAGCATCATCATTTAAACCATTTCTCAAAATTTGCATAGCTCTAATGTTAAAAGAAAAACATTTCTTTTCATAGGCATTCCAAGTTTGTTTTGATTTGCAAGTAAATCCATTAAGCACAATATCCCACAAATCAATATCAATAGATTGTATATAAATTTCCATTCTAGCTTTCCAATAAACAAAATTCACACCATCAAAAAATGGTGGTTTATCAAATTCAAAACCTTCCATTTTGAAAAGCTTTTTAATGGTTGCCAACAAACAGGGATCTTTAACTCTAAGCGGTTAAGCTTTCACCAGAGCACGAAGCTCTGATACCACTTATTAGTCATGGCAACCATCACCCAAGAGGGGGGTGAATTGGGTGATTACAAATTTTAATGCAACTTTGAGAAATTATGCATTTTGAAACTTTCAATCAACACTTGCAGCGGAATAAGCTTAACAACAATATAACAAATAGAGATTTCTCAAATACCACTTGGCCTATAGGATAAATCTAGCAAATAAGCTATATATCAAATTCAACTCAAGCATATATAATTAAAGTGCAAATGTAAAGGAGATAGAGTTGAGAGAAGCAAACACAGTATTTATCCTGGTTCGACCACCAACCACTTGTGGCCTACGTCCAGTCCTCAAGTAAACCACCCGAGATTTTCCACTATTACTTCAAGCTTGAACAGGTGCTTGAAACCTTTACAAGCTAGAGCACTCAACACACCTTAGGATACCTCACCCTTTGTGCTTGAGCCTCAACTTCAAGGGATACCTCACCCTTGCAATTTGAGGGATGCCTCACCTTCTCTTTTATAGATTCAACAAGGTTTGTATGAACTGAAACTCTCTCTAAGAGTGGATAATACAAATTGAAGCTCTATGGGTATCAAGGAATCACACACTTATAGCTTAAAAACAGAGGTTTGGAGAAATAGATAGTGAAACACGAATCTAATGCTCAATGATCATTTTCAGATTGTTCTCCAACCTTTTTTTGATGCCCAACAACTTGCATTTATAGCCCAATGCATTTTAGAGTCGTTGGAGGTAGATAGAAACATTAAATGCTCTGTAATAGAGCCGTTGTTCGTGTTTTCTGATTTCCCAGATAACCGATTAGGAAATTATCCTAATCGGTTAGGAGCTTTGATTTTTGGCTCCTGACATTTAGAATAACCGATTAGGTGGAGTTGCTAATCGGTTAGGAGCTTTTATAAAAAACACGAAAACGCTTCTTTCTTTTACACTAATCGGTTAGGAGCTTTAGAAACATGAAAAATACTCCTAACATTCACAATAACCGGTTAGGTGAATTGCCTAATCGGTTAGGAGCTTTTAGAACATGAAAAATGCTCCTGACTTGTGCAATAATCGGTTAGGTGAATTGCCTAATCGGTTAGAGCGCTCTGGTTTTGAAAGCTAACTTTAAATAGTCATAACTTTTTTGTTTCTCATCCGTTTTAAACAAATGACCAGTCATTGGAAAGGTATTTGAGTATATTTTCATATGAAACAAGTTTAAGAACAAAACTCAAAAATAGTTTAGAAGTTATGATCAAAAGAGTGACTAAAGGTTAGCTTTGCAAAACACAAGCTTGACTATTTTTCATGGATTTGAACTGCCACCAAGACTAGCTTTTCAAAATTTGTTTGTTGAGCATTTTAGTATGTGAAAATCATTTGTAAAGATTTAAAAATATATTTGAGCTTAGTGTGATTCCCATTTACCTTTACACAAGATCTAAGTCCTATAAGCTATTCTTGAAGAACCTTGAGACTTGATCTTTTGCCATCATTAATTCTTGATGTAATCCAAGCTTCTAAAAAATTCTTCTCTTCAAATCTTGCAAATGCTTGGAACATCTTATCATTTTCATTCTTCTTGAGTTGAGCATGATTGTGATCTTTTGCTTTCTTGTTGCAATACTCATTCTTGATACTTGGACTATCCTACAAAGTATTGCTCACTTAAATAAACATAGTTAGTCCAAATTCATACTTCAATATCTTCATATGCATGATTTATAAATGTATAACTTTAGTTACTCTATCATGCATATAAGACTTTCATAGACACATCCAAATTAGACATTTATCAATTGCTAATAGATATACTCTATATATGAAGCACAATGAACACTTTGCACATTTTTATTTAAATAGAGCTAAATCCGATATTAATCATTATAACTCATATACAGCATTATTGGATATATTATATAAAGAATGCTACTCATATCTCATTGCATGATTGTTAAGTGAAATATAACTATATAAAGTGCATAATCATGCATGATACAAAATATCTCATTAAGTACATCTATGTAGCATAAGCATAATTCTTTTTGTCTTGTATTTGTCATCATCAAAACATCATATTAAATCATTGGGGCAAACTTGTATCCATAGTAGGGAAGATCTTGACCCTTTATTGTTTAAGATGAATCTAATGGCTAGAATTGCATGGAGATAAGATCTAATGGTTTAGATTTGATCATATTACTACATAATATCAACCATTGATATGATCAATGGCTCTTGAAGCTTTAGATTATAAGAATGTTAATTAATTAGTAATGTAACAAATTAACCTAATTAAACTAGATTAAGTGTGCATAGAAACTTAATGAGATTAGTAGCTTAATTAGTGATCATCATTAAGGGAGAACATTCAAGAACACATGACATTGCATGTGACTAGGCTTATGACAAGGCTTGGATTAGCCAATGGAAGACAAGCTTGGTGATCAAGTTTTGATCTCAACCCTTGATGAAGTCTAAGGCTTGGATGGAGTCTTGGAAGTCAAACAAAATGACCACCTTTCTCTCCTTTGAGCTCCACGGCCATGCACCATTTGGAGAGCAATTTTCACTTCAATTCTATCTTTGTTATCACACTTTCTCTCTTCTCTCTCTTCCAAAAACACAAACCACCATTGTTGTTCATCTTGGAGACCATTCGGCCTCACCATCTACACCATCATCTAACCACCCAAAATTTTATCTAACCTACTTTTCTAAACCTAAACACTATTCTAAGAACATCTCTAGTTGAGAGTTCTTCCAAAATCTATCATCTAAAGCTTGGAAAATTTCTTTGGAGATTTTCCCTAGAAGGTGAAATCCTTATTTTCCATTTCTAACTTCTTTTTCAAAATTCTAAGCCATGATTTATCCATGATTTTCTCCTATAGTTATAACTTTTTAAATTTTTGTTTAAGATCTTTTAGGTGTCTTGAAGGAGATCACGAAATCCATAGAAAGGAGTGAAAGAGGTTTAATCTTCCTTTAAGGCAAGATGGAGATTTAATCTCATCAACCATGTGTGGTGATGAGAAAATGGACTTGTATGTGTGTGAAGAATCCATAAGGATTCACTTGTGTTGATTGTTTAAATGCTTTCTTACTTGTGTTTGATATTGTTTGTATGCATGTCTACAAGCTTTCAAATATATTGTATATGTGAAAATTGCATGATTATTACTTAGGATGTGAATAACATGTGAGGTTTGAATGAGTGTTCCAAAGAACACATGAAGAGGCTCACAGCCTCAACCAAGAAAAGAGAACCAAAATGTTCTCAACCATTTTCAAAAGGAAGGACTTAATGGAATTAGGTAAATGAATGAATTTCAAAATGTTTTAGTGTTGTGACCGTAAATCTGCAAGCGCACGGGTCGACAAGTAATATAAAGGAGAGTTAGAGTATCGTGTCCCAAAGGATTGAATAATTTAGAAGAATGTTAAACTTAACTAATATTCACAAATTTTTATCCAAGCAAACGAAAGAGAGTGGGTTGTAATTTTAATAACAACTTAAAGGAAACAAAATAAGAAAACACCAAACACTAATTCCACAAGAGAAGATGAGAATGATTAAAGCCTAGGGGTCCCTATTCACTTGCTATTTCAATGATTAATTGCAATTAACAAGCACCTATCAATGAATTGATATATGTTGGCTAATAAATATCAATAGATAAGAGCCTATGTCTAGGACAATTACCCATGTGAAACCTAGCTATTCCACTATGTGTCCATGTGAACCAACATAAGAATCACTCATTGAGGCCAATTATCAAACACTTGCCATGCATGACCAAAGGGTATGTGTCCATCCCGTTAGTTAAACATACATCAACCATACCATATCCATATTCACAACACCCTATTTCTAGTTCAATTGGAATATTAAAAATCATGCAATTGATGGCCAATCAATAACAAGCAATAAGCATAGATATGGATGAACAAAACCAATTTCATTGAAAAGATACTCAACTAACTACAAATTAATTAAATCCATAGCAAAATCCTAGAGAGCCCCTAGATTAGAGTTTAGTTACACATTATCAAGGAGAAGAAAACAAATGTAATCAAATGATTCATCATGTTACAAATCAAGAGAGAAAGGGGAAAGAATGAACAAAAATTGGAGAGATTCCAAGCTTGATCTTCCTCCTTCTTCTTGATTCTTCCTTTAGTCACCTTCAATCCAAGTGTGTTCCTCCTCCTCTCTCTCGCTCTCTGGAATTCGTGGCTAGGTTAAAACTGAAGATCCCCTTAATCCTCCCAAAAATCAGAATATAAGGGTAAAATTCGTGTGCTAGGATTTTACTCACGCCTAGGCGTGGATTTACCACGCCTAGATGTGGTTACGAATCACGTGCCTGTCCTCTGCTTGACACGCCTAGGCTTGACTTTACCACGCCTAGGCGTGGAGGTCTTTGTCTGAATCTCCCTGAAAAATTGAGTTTATCACGCCTAGGCGTGAATTAACCAAGCCTAGGCGTGGGTGTCTCTGCTTCTAATCCCTGAGAAACTGCAAGGGCCACGCCTAGGCTTGGATTTGTCACGCCTAGGCGTGGGTTGGAAGCACCTTCCCTTGATGATTTCTTCACACTTTGGGCCTCTCTTCACTTTCCTCATCCCTTCCAAGGCCTTTCTCATCTTGAATACCTATATCAAAACAATGATAAAGTCCATCAAATCACTATTCATCCAACTTCGATAAACAAGATCTTCAAAGATTCAATTATAAATCATTTGAATCAACAAGCTTAATTCACCAAAGTCATGCAAATATTGAACTTATGACCTTGAAAACTTAGGGATAGCATGCTCAAATACAATCAAATTCGAGTGAATTAACTTCATTTTCTGAAGTTATCACACCCCCAAACCTAAAGTTTTGCTAGTCCTCGAGCAAACTAATCCAAGCAGGAAAAGGAATTACAATCCAATTCAAAGGACAAGAAACATGAGGCAATTTGAACTAGAGCAAACCCAGCTTCCAATTATCATTTATACCCTCAGAAATCACTTCACAACCTCACAACAAGGTCCACACATGCAAGAAATTCCCAACTATTGTGATCACCCTTGAATGCCATTTTTGTGCATGAAAGATTTCCCAAGCCCATGTAATTAAGACCCTTTCCTAATCATGAAGAGCAAGATGGATGAATTTATAAAATGCACATGCACTCTCAAAAGAATGTTCTTCATCCCTTTCTCCACTAATGTAGGCAAGACAGAATCAAAGATCATGAGGGTCTTTTAAGCTTGTAATGTAAGGCTGGGGGTAGTGGCTAAGAAAGAAGGGAAAGGATTTGAATTCAAATATCAAGCACATAATCAACCATTTTTATTGATCCAAGCCAAGCATGTAGATACACAAATAGAATCCAAATTGAAGAATCAACTTTCTTTATTCCATTTTCTCATCATTTCAATTTTTTTTTTATATATTTCTAAGATCATACATACAACCTTATTTTCATTGCAAAAAGGGCTTCAATTCACACAACAGCCCATTTATTTATTTTCTTTCTTCTTTTTCTTTTTCTCTCTTTTTTTTTATATATACCATTTTTGAATGAAAGCTAGTAAACACAAATTCCTAGATTCTTAGCATCATGCAAAACACTATGGCTCAAAACAACAGAACTGCTCAATCATGTGCTCAACAAGGGACCTGTATTGAGGGGAAGAGATCTTTCTTTCACAAGCATGGGTTAAGAGGGTAGAGATTAAGGTTAAAGAAATGAAAATTAGGCCACACACACGTACACTAGGCTTCAAAAGGGGGTACTAGGGGACTCATTCACTCAAGGTTGGCTTGAAAAGCTCAATCGGTCCAAACAAGTGCCCTAGTCATTTCCTTGAAAACGCATTGCCTAGGATTTCGCCTCAAAAGGGAATTAGACAAGCTTCTAAGATGCAAATAGACTTTACACATGCCAATCATAAATTTCTCCAACCATGCATTTCATTCATATTTCAGAATCCACCACACATGCAACAGGGATTTTCTCTCATACACAATTATGGCAATAAGTGTAAGCACAAAATTTTGAATTTTCACGAATGAGTTCCCAAGCAGTGAGGTGTATATATGATCCACACAATCATCAGATATTCTAATCAGAAATTAGGCATGCACAAGTTCAACCTGCCTCAACACACACTCATCCATTCAATTCCTAATTCATGCACACCTCAAGGCAAAATTATGCTCACTCAGATCCCAAGAGAAGGGAATCAATATATATATGTGTCCAAACAATGATTCAATAAGCAGTCACAAAAAGATCATCAATCCAATCCATAGCAGTCACAAAAAGATCATCAATCCAATCCCCCCCAAACCTAAGATAAGCAGTGTTCCACTGTATCCAAAAGAAATCAAGTTTTTCAATAAAGTATGTACAATGGACTGAAAGCAGAAACAGAAAAATAAAGCAGAAAGTGCAAGAAAACAAGGGCCCTGGCGCCTCAAAACAAGTCCTCCTCATCAAATAGGTCATCGCCCTCAGCGCCCATATCCGCATCATCAGCTGGTGGAGGAGGAGGAGGAGGTGAAGCTGCCACTGGTGGGGCTGCAAAAGGAGGGAATGCTGGAAAATCATCCATTGGGCGCCCCTGACCCAAAGCCATCCAATGAATGCCCTGGTACATCGCAGCCAGCATCTCCTACTGCGTAGTCAGCATCTCCTGCTGCCTATCCAGGCGCTGATCCACAGAGGCAGCCCAAGCAGCGTCAAAGACTGCAGTAGGCTGTGGGACAGGTGTAGGGGCAGGCTGTGGAGCTGGTATAGGAGCAGGCTCGGGCTCTGCAGCTAGGGGCTGAGCAGGGGCTTGCCTGCGCTTCTCCTGGGCGGTCATGATCGTCTGAACTGCCCTCTCCGTCATCGGAGTCTTCAGCTTGACGCGCACCTCAGTATCCTTCCATCTGACGTGAGCTCTCTCACAAAGCTGACAAATGAGGAAGGGGAAGAAAAGTGATTTGAGCTGGGAGGTGATGCACAGTCTGATCTGATCGTAAAGTATCTGAGCAGTGTCCACCTGCTGCAGACTGTGGATCGCATACAACATGTACGCCCGCTCTGGATAAATCTCTGATCGGTGCTCAGTGGGGAGCAAGCAGGAGCACACAAAATGATTCCAAGGGCGCAGCTCGCGGCCCAAACTCTCCTATTTGATGAATCTGATGGAGCGGTCTGAGTTTCGCTGAACCTGAATCGGGAAGGCCAGATCATAGATACTGGTCATGACTGTGCTGAATGGTGTTCCTCCCTCCTCTTCAGGTAACTGTAAAGTCCTGTAAGCACACTGAAGAGGAGGAGGGCCAAGGTCCATAATCTGTCGAATGCGATCCACAGAGTAATCAACTACCTTCCTTCTGACTCTGGTAGTGGAAATGGAGCGCTTCTCAGCATGCGCATTGGCGTAGAATTCCTTTACTATAGCCGCCACAGGTTCCTTAGGGGGATGCTCAACAAAGGTCTTCTAGTGTAGTGCTTCAGTGGCATCGGAAATGGCAGGATAGCGTGCCACATTGAAACCATGGAAGCCCCTCTCTGGTATGATGTTAATCTTGCGCAAATGCTGCCAAAAATAGTCAAAAGCATCCTGCGTTGTAAAGTAGGCTGGGTCAAAAACTGGAATTTCATCACCTTCCTCAGCCTGGCTTGGTCCAGCCTCAACAGTTTTGCGCTGTCTCTTTGACATGTTTAGGAGCAATGATAAACACATATTTTATTCATTAAGAAACCCTTATATTTAGTCATTTACACTCTCCATATTCTTAATTGATTGAGTTTGACATGATTTTGTGAGTTTGAGCTCAAATTGGTCCTAATTGAATATTTTCAGCATTATGGAGATTTTACACTGTTTCTGTATTTTGGTCATAACTTGAGTTCCTGATATCTGACAATCATGAATTTTATCTTGTAGGAAATCTAAGAGGAAGCTCTACAACTTTGATGAAGAGCTCGAAGTCTGATTCAGATGTCTAAGGGACCTAAGTTTACATGGAAGTCAGAATACGGGTTCTGTCAGTAGAATCCGAACAGTGTGCACTCAAAAAATCATATCTCAAGATGTAATAATGGAGATGGGCTGAAATTTGGACAGTGGATAGCCAAGATCCAAATAAACAACTTTCATGAAGAACACATTTTGAGAAAAAGAAGTCTAGTAGGTCATTTTGAGCTTGCAAGTCGGAACAGAGGTGCTGAAGTTGGGTTTGAGCAACCTACGGTATTTGGGACATATCTTGGGCTTAAGGAAGCCAAATTGGATGAACCAGCTATCCATTTTATATCCAAGACAAGTATCTACAGCTTTCATGAAGAACACTTTTTGTGGTTCTGAAGTATAGTGGGTCGTTTTTGGCTTCCAAGTCAGACACGAAATTTTCGTCCTCAACCATCCACTCATCCATCCACTAATCCACTCATCCATCCACTAATCCACTAATCCATCCACCAATCCATCCACTCACCCATTCATGTCCATAATTTCCCACTCACCAAAAGTCCTTTGGCATTTTTCACTAATTCAACCACTCAACCATTCCACTCACTCATCCACTCATCCACCCACTTCCCTTTGTCATTTTGTTACCTTAGACTTCTATAAAAGGCACCATTTATCATGAATAACATGTAACTCTCCTTCATTTTCTCTCAGTTTTTCTTGTGATTTCTTTCTAGCTATGTGTAACTAAACCTCCCTTGGTTAAGGGGGTGATGAAACCGCTAGTATTAATGTTGTAAACTTTGCATATTTGATTATTTCAACACAGTTATGTTTTTATTCATATATTTCTGAATCTATTGTTGGTATGAAGGTTTTTGTACTTGTTCCTACTTTCAAAGTAGTAGATCTAGGTTTATTATGCGCGGTTGCGGTAGTAGATCTAGTGGGATGTATGATGTTCATGTGGGTATAATTATCTTTGTGCTATTTGCGTTATAAAAGTGGTAGATCCTGGGTTTATTATGCTTGGCCATGCGGTATTAGATCTAGAGAAATATATGTTCTAAGTAATTTAATCCCGGTGTGTGATTAGACCTTAGTGTAATTGGTTTTCTAAATCTTAATGCAATTGTTGGATAGTTGTAAGAGCGGTTGCTTTATGACTAATCAGTGATTAGGAGTTGATTTGAGCGGTTGCTAAATTGGTCAACACGTAAGGAAAACAGAGATTTAATCTTACAATTGCATAAAAACATAATTGAGCATGTTGGAATAAAAAGGATATGTGGATTTACATTATCATATAAATCTAGTGGTGTATTCAATCTCTTAACCAATTTTCTTATATTGTTGATTTCAGTTTGTTTATTGTTATCTTTGAAGCTGTTCATTGTTCATCAAAACTCCAAAACCCCCCTTTTACTGTTTATTGTTAATCAGAGTCTAAATTGGGAATTGTTTAATAGTGTTAATTGAATTAGTTCTCTGTGGATCGATTCTTACTAACTACAACTAGTTGTAAGGTTTTTATTTTCTGGTGGCCACGACAACCTGATTTTTATCTTAATTTTAATCACTACATCCGCACGCATCGATTTTTTGGCGTAGTTGATTCGGGAACCAATTTTTTCAATTACACTATTAATTTATTTCCTATTTTTATTCTGTTTTTATTTTATTTTATTTTATTTTATTTTTAATCTTTCTTTCTGAGTGTTTTGTAGGTGTTGATGTCCTTTGAAGGAGTAGACGAAGGATTGCTAAATTTGAGGAACTATATTGATCAACTCACTTCACATCCTCAATTTCCCTTCCATTCGGCTAACTTCCAACTCACACCTGCTGACATTGAAGCTGCCCGTTACATTGATCTATCAAGTTCAGAGACATTTGAGCCATCTAAAATATCTGAAGAAGTGACAATGGCAGAAAACACTTTAAGGGCATTGGGTGCTCCAGATCTAGATCAACAACCTCTTTGCATAGACATTCTTGAAAATGAAGAGGCATTTGAATTGAAATCCAGTTTAATCCATCTCTTGTCATCTTTCAATGGATTACCCGGAGAGGACCCCAACAAGCACTTGAAGGAAATCCATGTGGTATGTTCTAGCATGAAACCTGCAGGAATTCATGTAGAGCAAGTCAAGTTGAGAGCTTTTCCATTCTCATTGAAAGACTCAGCTAAGGAGTGGCTTTACTACTTGCCACCCGGATCCATCCAATCATGGCAGGACATGGCCCGAACTTTCCTAGACAGATACTTTCCTGCCTCAAAAGCTGCAACAATCAGAAAAGAAATCTGTGGTATTCAACAAAGGCATGGGGAATCACTCCATGACTACCGGGAGAGATTTAAGAAGCTATGTTTTAGCTGCCTCATCATCATCAAATAAGTGAGCAACTTTTAATTCAAGTATTTCTATGAAGGCTTACAAGTGATGGATCGCAACATGATTGATCTTTGCTAGCGGAGGAGCATTGATTGATAAAACTCCTCAAGAAGCTAGAAACTTGATCTCAAGAATGGTGCCAATACTCAACAATTCTACTCTAGAAATGACACTGGAGTAAGAAGTGAAAGAAAGTAGAGACAACCAAGATACAAAGAAACAAATGACTCAATTGATTGCTATGGTTCAACGGTTAATGGATTCGGGTAAAGCACCAGTTCATGCTTGTGGGATCTGTTGTTCATCCGGGCATCCCACCGATATGTGTCCCACTCTCCAAGAAGACACAAATGAGGAGGTAAGAGCAAGAGGGGATATCTTTGGACTTTCAAAAAATTACAACCCCTACTCAAACACATATAATCCGGGTTGGAGGGATCATCCAAATTTCAGCTATGCAAAGCAACCTCAAAATCAACCTCCCAAACTTATGGACCTCCAGATTCCAACAAAGGCAAGTACCTTTCCCTCGAGACAAGAGCAAGTTCAAGCTCCTAAGCAATCCGAGCCTTCATTAGAGGAGCTAGTAAAACAAATGGCCACTAATAATTTGCGGTTCCAACAAGAAACAAATGCAACTATACAAAGTTTCAAACAAGAAACAAGGATGCAATCAATAACTTGCAGAATCGATAGGATATAGGCGTTGTCCACAGAATTCAACAAGTTTCAAAGCCAAGCTTCAGGAAACTACCCTCACAAATGAAGTGAATCCGAGGGAAAATGCTAGTGTTTGTCACATTGAGAAGCGGAAAGACGATGGATGAGCCTACCTCTCTTCCACCAATCATTCAAGAGAAGGATGAACCACCCAAAGAAGCAAATTATAAGGGGCAAACTTCCAAAACCCCTAAGGTAAGTATTTCTGAACCCCTTCCTAAATATGTCACTAAAGCTCCTTTTCCTAGTAGGTTGGTTAATACCAAGAAAGAAGAAGCAGAAAAAGAAATACTTGAGACTTTTAGGAAGGTAGAGGTTAATATCCCTTTGTTAGATGACATTAAGCAGGTACCTAGATATGAAAAATTTCTGAAAGAATTATGCACTAACAAGAGGAAGTTAAAAGGAAATGAAAAGGTCCAAGTGGGAGAAAATGTTTCAGCTGTAATTAAAAAGAAACTCCCAACCAAATGTAAGGACCCTGACACATTCACCATTCCATGCACTATAGGTAACACAAGGTTTGAAAGGGCAATGCTTGATTTAGGTGCATCTATAAATGTCATGCCATATTCTATTTATGCATCTTTATACTTGGGTCCTTTGGAACTTACTGGTGTTGTTATTCAATTGGCTGATAGATCTAATGCATACCCTAAGGGTGTGGTTGAAGATGTTTTGTACAGTGCACAGTGAATGAATTAGTGTTTAAATGGCAGACTTCTATGTTTTGGACATGGAAGAGGATGAGTCTCCCAAATCTGCTCCTATCTTGCTAGGAAGACCATTTTTGAAGACCGCACGGACGGACAAAAATTGATGTGCACTCAGGAATTCTAACAATGGAATTTGATGGGGAATTAATTAGATTCAATATTTTTGAAGCTATGAGATACCCAAGTGATGTGCACTCTGCTTGTTTAATTGATTCTTTTGATCCTTTTGATTCTTTAATTTCTGTAACTTTTGATACTGACCATTTTGATGCTCTTGATACAATTCTAACTCATAGCTTAGATGTACAGGAGGAAAAGAAGAAGAGTGAAGAAGAGTCATGGAGTGAAGACATTGATGAAATTGTTGCTGCCTTATAAGAGCTCTCTTCCACTCCAGAAGAGCTTGAGGTAACTTTTGTTGATTTACCTGTTACTACTGATATACCTCAACCTTCTGTTGTGCACGCACCAGAATTTCTCCAACAGGTAATATCTTCTGTCCTTTACTCATCTATATTTTAACATTGAGGACAATGTTGTGATTTAGTTGGGGGGAAGGATAGTTGATCCAAAATATATATATATATATATATATATATATATATATATATATATATATATATATATAAAATAAAAAAAATTTGTTGTGTTGTTTGGAAAGTATGATATGATTGTCATGTACTTATTAAATCAATTAGTGATGGTAGAGTAAGGAGTAATTTTACTCTTGAGACGCATCTTAATTGGTGGCGAGTAAGGAGTTTTTTTTAGGTAGTAACTAATTAGTACTAAAGTTTTATTGTTTGATTTCTTTTCGTGGTCGATGCAGATCGACAACAGTGTGTTTTTTTACGCTTGGCGTTGATTCACTTCTTATCAGGTTGTGTTGCTCTTTTCTATATCTCTCTTTCACATTGAAGGCAATGTTATATTAAGCGTGGGGAGAGATTTCAGCATGTTCTTTTTGTAAAAAAAAAAATTTCAAAAAAAAAAAAGAAAAGAAAAAAAAAAAAGGGGTTCATTGCATGATTGAATAACTTTTCTCCCTTCTTGAACTGATATGCTTGGTGATGGATGATTAAATTGATGAATTGAGTTTGATGGATGCATACCTTGTGAGATTTTGAGCCTAATGGATGGATTCAACATTTATGCCATTCTCTTCTTTCTTGTGTGATTTTCACTCATGTTAATGACCACTCTAGAACTTGCTTTGATTCTTTTTAAGGCTACATTTCACTTGCATGCATGAACATGATTGAGGCCCTCTTTCTTAATTAGCTAGTTTAACCAAATAGCCAACCTTGTTTTCAATTTGATATCAAGCACTCTTTTGACTTCTTGGAAATTTCTCGATTCCCGCCAACCTTGTATATTTTCCTTTGCTTAACCCCTTTGAGCTTATTTGACCATTCCTTGTTTCTAGCTCATTATGTACCTTAAATGAAAAATCATGTTCTTATTTTACCTTAGGGAATAAAAGAACATTAGCTTTGTTAATGGATGAGTTTTTGAACAAGTGTGGGGGTGTGTATACAAAATGATTGTTGAAAAAGGAAAGAGTGCCTAAAAAAAAAAAAAGAAAAAGAAAAGGATTGGGAAATGAATATGTAAAGGGATATACATTAGAGTTGGGATGAACTTTTATGCTTGTTATTTGAACTCAGCTCTCATTTGCTTTTATTCTCTTTGGTATTTATCCTCTCATATCCATTTTATCATCTTCTGTTATCTTAACCTCACTACAACCTTGAATAAAGTCCTCATGATTTGTGTATGCATGTGTTTTGAGTAGTGGAGAAGTAGAAGATAAGCAAGCTTATGGTAGTGTAATTTTCATGGGTTGAATTGAGTGAAATACCTACCTTTTAAACACTTGAGAGATTGAGAGGGAATCTTGTGAAGATCTATCATTCTCGATTCATGTTGAAGATACCTTACTTGTTGGTTTGAGATGTGGAGAATTGTTAACTCATGAATGTTTTGATCCCTTGAACCTTTGGTTGTTCTTCTTGATTGTAAAATTTTGGACTCTTGAATGTCGTTGGAATTTAAAATTTTGTTAATCTCTTATGTCCTTGTTTTGGTCTTGAGTTTTGCCCAGGAGTGCAAAAAGCTAAGTGTGAGGGAATTTGATAAACACATATTTTATTCATTAAGAAACCCTTATATTTAGTCATTTACACTCTCCATATTCTTAATTGATTGAGTTTGACATGATTTTGTGAGTTTGAGCTCAAATTGGTCCTAATTGAATATTTTCAACATTATTGAGATTTTACACTGTTTTTGTATTTTAGTCATAACTTGAGTTCTTGATATCTGACAATCATGAATTTTATCTTGTAGGAAATCTAAGAGGAAGCTCTACAACTTTGATGAAGAGCTCGAAGTCTGATTCAGATGTCTAAGGGACCTAAGTTTACATGGAAGTCAGAATACGGGTTTCACAAGTAGAATCCGAACAGTGTGCACTCAAAAAATCATATCTCAAGATGTAATAATGGAGATGGGCTGAAATTTGGACAGTGGATAGTCAAGATCCAAATAAACAACTTTCATGAAGAACACATTTTGAGCAACAGAATTCTAGTAGGTCATTTTGAGCTTGCAAGTTGGAACAGAGGTGCTGAAGTTGGGTTTGAGCAACCTACGGTATTTGGGACATATCTTGGGCTTAAGGAAGCCAAATTGGACGAACCAGCTATCCCTTTTATAGCCAAGACAAGGATCTACAACTTTCATGCAGAACACTTTTCGTGGTTCTGAAGTATAGTGGGTCGTTTTTGGCTTCCAAATCAGACACGAAATTTTCGTCCTCAACCATCCACTCATCCATCCACTAATCCACTAATCCATCCACTAATCCATCCACTCACCCATTCATGTCCATAATTTCCCACTCACCAAAAGTCCTTTGGCATTTTTCACTAATTCAACCACTCAACCATTCCACTCACTCATCCACTCATCCACCCACTTCCCTTTGTCATTTTGTTACCTTAGACTTCTATAAAAGGCACCATTTATCATGAACAACATGTAACTCTCCTTCATTTTCTCTCAGTTTTTCTTGTGATTTCTTTCTAGCTATGTGTAACTAAACCTCCCTTGGTTAAGGGGGTGATGAAACTGCTAGTATTAATGTTGTAAACTTTGCATATTTGATTATTTCAACACAGTTATGTTTTTATTCATATATTTCTGAATCTATTATTGGTAAGAAGGTTTTTGTACTTGTTCCTACTTTCAAAGTAGTAGATCTAGGTTTATTATGCGGTTGCGGTAGTAGATCTAGTGGGATGTATGATGTTCATGTGGGTATAATTATCTTTGTGCTATTTGCCAGTTGTAAAAGTGGTAGATCCGGGTTTATTATGCTTGGTTGCGGTATTAGATCTAGAGAAATATATGTTTTCTAAGTAATTTAATCCCTTGTGTGATTAGACCTTAGTGTAATTGATTTTCTAAATCTTAATGCAATTGTTGGATAGTTGTAAAGCGGTTGCTTTATGACTAATCGTGATTAGGAGTTGATTTGAGCGGTTGCTAAATTGGTCAACACGTAAGGAAAACAGAGATTTAATCTCACAATTGCATAAAAACATAATTGAGCATGTTGGAATAAAAAGGATATGTGGATTTACATTATCATATAAATCTAGTGGTGGATTCAATCTCTTAACCAATTTTCTTATATTGTTGATTTCAGTTTGTTTATTGTTATCTTTGAAGCTGTTCATTGTTCATCAAAACTCCAAAACCCCCCTTTTACTGTTTATTGTTAATCAGAGTCTAAATTGGGAATTGTTTAATAGTGTTAATTGAATTAGTTCTCTGTGGATCGACCCTTACTAACTACAACTAGTTGTAAGGTTTTTATTTTCTGGTGGGCCTGACAACTGATTTTTATCTTAATTTTAATCACTACATCCGCACGCATCAAGCAACCTGAAAAGAATTTAATCCCTGTTATGACCATTGAACAAGAATCAAGCAATCAATGTAAGCAGTCATATCCAATCAGAATAGTTGGCAATGCAAACAATAAGCCCAATCATTCACAAATGTCACTCATGCAACTCATGTAGCCCAAAGCTCGCCCAAATCAACAATCCAACCCCAAAAGTGACAGAAGAGCTTTCAGAAAACTCAAAATGACAACTCAGAGCTCAAGCATGATGACAATATAAATTAACATCCTCCAATCACATAACAGCATCACCACATCAATCATGCACAACAGAACTGATCCACAGATAATTCTCAACCCAAGCAATTCACAATCAACCCAACCAATTAACATAGTGTAACCAATTCCTAGCCCCACCCAAAAATCGCGACAGTCACACGATTAACAACTCAGAAATTACTAGAATCATTGAGCAAAATAAGCATATCAGCAGCCATACCATTCAAAAATCAAGAATTCCAGAGTGCTGAATAAAAATGCAAAATTCACACTACCAAAAATATTCAACCCTGTTAACACAGTGTGACCCTTGATGAGCAATATATCAACACAAAAAATTAGCAATGTTGAAATAGAGTATAGCAGAAGATAGGACAATGCTACACAGTTCAAAAATATTCAACATGTGAATCATGGAAACAGAGCATATCAGAATCATAGTGATCACAACATATTCAACTTAAGCATATGGTGAACAAATTAGTCACAAATTGAAATAGCCACCATAGTTAAACAACTTAGAAGTCAAGAATGTGGAACTCACCGTGAATGAAGCACAAGTGGCACAAAGTGCCCAAAAACCACGCAGCAGAGAAGACAAAATCAAACTCAACACCAAAACCAACAAGAATAGGGGAATGGGATTTTGGAAAATGGTAGGGCAGGTACGATGGTTGTTGGGTGGGGAAAATATGGGGAAGGAGATGAATGTTGGAGAAGAAGAAAAATTGGGAGGACGAAGAGGGGTGGTACGGTTGGTGGTGCTCTGCGCACGAAGAAGGGTTGGAGGTGTATTTGGTGGAGGGGTGCTACGGGGGAGATGCTTAGGTGGAGAGGAGGAAAGAAGAAGGACAATACGGTGGCAATGGGAATGGTGGGGAGGAAGCTACGGTGGTCTAGGTGAAGGAGGGAAGGAAATCAGAAAGGGGTTAGGGATTTGAGAGGGGGAATAGAAAAAAAGGACAGAACTGTTGCGTTTTGTGCAGCAACAGACACATCACGCCTAGGCGTGAAGTTACAACGCCTAGGCGTGGTTATTTTCTTTTTTTTTTTTAATTTTACATTTTTTTTAATTTTTTTTTGCCATACTAAGCCTAGGCGTGTAAAACACACGCCTAGGCGTGATGCTTGCAGGTTAAATTGACTGAAAACGCAGAGAGGATCACGCCTAAGCGTGTACAATCCACGCCTAGGCGTGGAGCTCTCTGGAAAATTCCCCTTGTTGCAGCTGAGACCATCACGCTTAGGCGTGTAAAAACCACGCCTAGACGTGGGACTCTGGATCTCAAATCTTAACAGCAACACCAGAATACCCCACATCCATGCATCAAATACACCATCCTTATTCTCAAACATCTAAGAACAACATAGGAATGACAAGAACAATCAAAGCATCAAATTGAAATACAAACACTAAAACAATAAAACAGAATCAACCAAAATTACAAAATAAAAGAAAAATCATGCATAAAATTGTCCTAAGCGAAGAGATAGGGTTAAGAAATTGGGTTGCCTCCCAACAAACGCCTTATTTATAGTCCTGGATGGACTTTGCAGACACTCAGGATGGAGGAGCGAGGGTAAGTGAGGTTTTGTGCCTCTCCACCTCACCACCTAAGTAGGGTTTGAGCCACTGACCATTGACCTTAAAGGTTGACTTTGAAACTGGGTCTTCCAAGGTTACGGCACCATGAGGAAAAACTTCCACAACCAAAAATGGACCTGACCATCTAGATTTTAGCTTGCCAGGAAATAGTTTAAGCCTTAAGTTGAACAGGAGAACCTTCTGCCCTGATGCAAAGTTCCTTGGGATAATACGATTGTCATGCCACTTCTTCACCTTGTCCTTGTATAACTTGGCATTTTCATATGCTTGGAGACGAAATTCTTCAAGTGCATTGAGTTACAACAATCGTTTCTCTCCACAAGCTTCAGAATCCCAATTCAATCTCTTGATGGCCCAGTAAGCATGATGCTCAAGCTCAACAGGAAGGTGACATGCCTTGCCGAAAACTAGTTGATAGGGGGACATGCCAAGAGGAGTTTTGTAAGCAGTGCGATATGCCCAAAGAGCGTCATCCAGCTTCTTTGACCAATCCTTCCTGGAAGGACTCACAGTTTTCTCCAGAATCCGCTTCAACTCTCTATTAGAAACCTCTGCTTGGCCACTTGATTGTGGATGGTATGCTGTGGCTACCCTATGTGTCACCCCATATTTGGAAAGCAATGCAGCAAAGTACTTGTTGCAGAAATGAGATCCTCCATCACTAATAATAGCACGAGGGGTGCCAAACCTTGAGAAAATGTTCTTTTTCAGAAAAACTAGAACCACCTTGGAGTCACTAATAGGTAAGGCACAGGCTTCCACCCACTTCGACACATAATCCACCGCTA
Source organism: Ormosia emarginata (assembly GCA_029884605.1). NCBI lineage: Eukaryota > Viridiplantae > Streptophyta > Magnoliopsida > Fabales > Fabaceae > Ormosia > Ormosia emarginata. The sequence goes on from JAQQTP010000023.1 coordinate 1,378,947, forward strand.
CAAGAATATAATAATTGCCAAAAGATGATACAAAAGGCCCCATAAAGTCTATGCCCCACACATCAAAGAGTTCCACTTCCAAAATGGAGTTCAAGGGCATCTCATTCCTCCTTGAGATATTTCCAGTTCATTGACAATGGTCACAGTTGGCTGCAAAGGAGTAAGAATCTCGAAACAGAGAAGGCCAATAGAAGCCTGATTGCAACACCTTAGCCGTTGTCCTTTCACCCCCATAGTGACCTCCATATGGTGAAGCATGACATTGCTTAAGTATCGCACTAATCTCCTCCATAGGAATGCATCTTTTAAGCACTTGATCAGCACACTGCTTAAAGAGAAATTGCTCATCCCAAATAAAATATCTGACATCATGAAGGAACTTCTTTTTCTGATGATAAGACAATTCAGATGGCACCAATCCACTCACTATGTAGTTAGCAAAATCAGCATACCATGGATCTGAACTAGCAAACACTGCAAATAACTGTTCATCTGGAAACGACTCACCAATCAAGGCTGGGTCTTGCTGATACTTCTCATTCTCTAACCTGGAAAGATGATCAGCCACCTGATTTTCAGCACCCTTTCGGTCTCTGATCTCAAGATCAAACTCTTGTAATAATAATACCCAGCGAATCAACCTTGGCTTGGCATCCTTTTTGCTTATTAGATACTTGATGGCAGAGTGATCTGTGAAGACAATGACTTTGGTGCCAACCAAATATGCTCTGAACTTGTCAAAAGCAAACACTACAGCAAGGAGTTCCTTCTCAATGGTGGTGTAGTTCAACTGAGCATCATTGAGTATCCGGCTTGCATAATAGATGGAATGAAAGATTTTGTTCTTCCTTTGGCCCAACACTGCTCCAATTGCATAGTCACTAGCGTCACACATGAGCTCAAATGGTAAGGTCCAATCTGGAGTAGTGATAATGGGTGCAGAGATAAGCCTCTTCTTCAATTCCATAAAGGCTTCCATACAAGCTGCATCAAACTTGAAAACCACATCTTTTTCCAGCAAGTTACACAACGGTTTAGCAAGCTTAGAGAAGTCTTTGATGAACCGCCGATATAAGCCAGCGTGACCAAGGAAGCACCGAACTCCCTTCACTGAAATTGGTGGAGGAAGTTTCTCAATCACTTCAATTTTAGCTCGGTCCACTTCCATTCCCTTAGATGACACTCTATGACCAAGTACTATTCCCTCTTGGACCATAAAATGGCACTTCTCCCAATTGAGCACCAAATTGGTTTCCTCGCACCTTTGCAACACCAGGGCCAAGTTCTGAAGACAACCATCAAAAGAATCACCAAAAACAGAGAAATCGTCCATGAATATCTCCAAGCAATTCTCTACCATATCAGTGAAAATGGCCATCATACACCTCTGAAAAGTAGCAAGAGCGTTGCACAACCCGAAGGGCATTCTTCTGAAAGCATAAGTCCCATAAGGGCAGGTGAATGTTGTTTTCTCTTGATCATCCGAGGCAATCGCAATCTGATTGTAGCCCGAGTACCCATCCAAGAAACAGTAAAACTCATGACCTGCCAACCTATCCAGATCTCGATCAATAAATGGCAATGGAAAATGATCCTTTCTGGTTGCATTGTTAAGCTTCCTGTAATCCATGCATATGCGCCATCCAGTGACAGTCCTGGTGGGAATCAAATCATTATTCTCATTTGCTACAACTGTCATTCCACCTTTCTTGGGCACACACTGAACTGGGCTCACCCATTTGCTATCAGAAATAGGGTATATGATACCCGCATCCAGCCACTTGATAATCTCCCTTTTGACAACCTCCTTCATGATGGGATTTAGGCGCCTCTGATGTTCAATGGTTGGCTTATGGTCAGCTTCCAACAATATTTTGTGCATGCAGATGGTGGGGCTAATACCCCTGATATCTGCAATGGACCACCCAAGGCCTGTTTGTATTCTCTGAGCACTCTGAGCAACTTGGATTCTTGCTCTTCTGACAAGGATGAGGAGATGATAACTGGCAATGTGGACTCCTCCCCTTGGTATGAATACCTCAAATGATCAGGCAATGGCTTGAGTTCTAGCTTGGGTGGAACTATGACAGAAGGTTGGAGACTGAGCTTATCAGAGGGTATGTTCAATGGTTCAAAACCTGGTCTCCTGTAAAACTTAGCAGGCACGTCAAGCAGTTTAATACATTCCATCACATCATCCCTATCTACATACTCATGTATGGATGTTAATGATAAAGCAAGGGGATCATCAGTGAAATTAGTATGGAATGCAGTATTAACTACTTGATCAATCATACCCAAGTAAGAACATTCTTCATGGTCATTGGGAAATTTCATGGATTTGTAAATGTTAAAAGTTACCTTATCCTCATTGACCTGCATTGTAACCTCACCTTTTTGGACATCGATCATAGTCTTAACCGTGGCCAGGAAGGGTCTCCCAAGAATCAAAGGCACATTGCGGTCCTCTTCCATGTCTAGAATGATGAAATCCGCTGGAAAGATGAACTTGTCTACCTTGACCAATACATCTTCCATGACCCCTTTAGGGTATGTGAGAGAACGGTCAGCCAGCTGCAAGGTAACTGAAGTCGGCTTCGCCTCCCCCAAACCTAGCCTTTGAAAGATGGATAAGGGCATCAAGTTTATGCTTGCCCCTAGATCACACAAGGCTTTTCCAAAGAATTGGCTCCCGATTGTGCATGGAATGATGAAGCTCCCGGGGTCTTTCAATTTGGGAGGTAGCTTGTTTTGCAAGATTGCACTACACTCCTCTATGAGAGCTACGGTCTCATAATCCCCCAATTTCCTCTTCTTGGACAAGATGTCTTTCATGAACTTCACATAACTCGGCATTTGTTCTAACGCCTCAGCAAATGGAATGTTGATGTGAAGCTTCTTGAAAATTTCTAAGAATTTTTGGAACTGAGCATCAAGCTTCTGCTTTGCTAGCCGGTTAGGAAAAGGTGGAGGTGGTGTTATGGGCTTGTCCTCCTTCTTCTTGTCTTTAAACCCTTCCCTAGCCATTTTCTCATTTTTCTCAACCTCATTACTCACAACCTCTTCATCTTGAGCCACCTCAATTTCTTCTTCAAGCTGTTTGGTCATTGAATTACCTTCTATCTCCTTCCCACTTCTCAATGATATAGCCTTGCACTGCTCGTTAGGGGCACCCTTAGGATTGTTGATGGTGTCACTTGGGAAATTCCCTGGGGGCCTGTTATTTAGAGCTTGGGCAAGTTAGCCCACTTGAGTCTTAAGATTCCTCAATGACGCTGCTTGGCTTTGCATTAAAGCATCATGGGATGCTAGCCTTGAATCAGTCTTGGTCATGTAATCTTGTTGACTGGTCATAAACTGAGCAAACATCTTCTCCAAATTAGAAGTTGAAGTCGATGTTGAAGTTTGGGCTTGAAGGGGGCTCTGTTGTTGGAAGCCTGGAGGAGCACGAGGTGCTTGATTATGCTGATGAGACGAGGAAGAGCCTTGAACATTTCCACCCCATGAGAGATTAGGATGGTTCCGCCAACTGGGGTTATAAGTATTACCAAATGCAGTATTGTGACCCGGTTGACGGAATTGACTAGCATATTGTACACTTTCCAAGCTAGCCGTACAATTGGCAGTGGAGTGATGATCCCCACAATGATCACAAATCTCAGCTGTGACATTAGCTCCGCTTGCAACTGAGTTGACTGTCATGGTGTCTAACTTCTTGGAGAGTGCTGCCACTTGAGCGGAAAGTGATGTGAGAGCATCAACTTCATGTATCCCGGCTGCCGCTCTCCTCGGAGCAACTCTCTCTGCTGGCCACTGATAATTGTTGTTAGCCATTTCTTCCAACAGGTCATAGGCTGCATCCACAGTCTTACTCATAAGTGCCCCTCCAGCTGCTGCATCAATTATGGAACGAATGGAGGTTGTCAAGCTATTGTAGAAAGTATGAACCAACATCCATTTTGCTATGCCATGGTGGGGGCACTTCCTTAGCAAATCTTTAAATCGCTCCCATGCTTCATATAAAGTTTCTCCTTCAAATTGCCTGAAGGACAAGATGTCATTTCTGTACTTCATTGCCTTCATGGGAGGAAAGAATCGGTCCAAGAACTTCTGAGCCAGCTCTTCCCAGGTAGTGATAGAATGTTCTGGTAAAGAATGAAGCCAAGCCTTGGCCCTATCCCTCAATGAAAAAGAGAAGAGCCTTAACCAAGCTACATCGTCAGTCATCCCATGATGCTTGAAAGTATCACATATCTCCAGGAAATTGGCTAGATGAGCATTAGGATCTTCATGGGGTAAATCTCCAAACTGCACATTTTGTTGAACCATCTGAATAATAGCAAGCTTAATCTCAAAAGTCTGTGCTTGGACAGCTGGCCTTCTAATGCTAGATCGGATTTCTCTTGCATTTGAGGTGGCATATTCCCTCAATGGTCTTCCAGCATTTGCCTCCTCCGCCATCTCAGATTCACTAACCAAATTTAGTGCTTGTTCTTGTACTTGTTGTTCTCTTAGCAATCTACGAAATGTCCTCTCTATCTCAGGATCGTAAGGAAATCGAGACACACCTTGAGTTCTTCACATACAAGAGCCAAGTACCTGAAAATCAAAAAATGCAAAACAAAACAAACGAAACTTGAAATAAGAATTGTGAATAGATGTAAGAAATAACACAAAATCTAAACTCAATCCCCGGCAACGGCGCCAAAAACTTGTTGTGACCGTAAATCCGCAAGCGCACGAGTCGACAAGTAATATAAAGGAGAGTTAGAGTATCGTGTCCCAAAGGATTGAATAATTTAGAAGAATGTTAAACTTAACTAATATTCACAAATTTTTATCCAAGCAAACGAAAGAGAGTGGGTTACAATTTTAATAACAACTTAAAGGAAACAAAATAAGAAAACACCAAACACTAATTCCACAAGAGAAGATGAGAATGATTAAAGCCTAGGGGTCCCTATTCACTTGCTATTTCAATGATTAATTGCAATTAACAAGCACTTATCAATGAATTGATATATGTTCGCTAATAAACATCAATAGATAAGAGCCTATGTCTAAGACAATTACCCATGTGAAACCTAGCTATTCCACTATGTGTCCATGTGAACCAACATAAGAATCACTCATTGAGGCCAATTATCAAACACTTGCCATGCATGACCAAAGGGTATGTGTCCATCCCGTTAGTTAAACATACATCAACCATACCATATCCATATTCACAACACCCTATTTCTAGTTCAATTGGAATATTAAAAATCATGCAATTGATAGCCAATCAATAACAAGCACTAAGCATAGATATGGATGAACAAAACCAATTTCATTGAAAAGATACTCAACTAACTACAAATTAATTAAATCCATAGCAAAATCCTAGAGAGCCCCTAGATTAGAGTTTAGTTACACATTATCAAGGAGAAGAAAACAAATGTAATCAAATGATTCATCATGTTACAAATCAAGAGAGAAAGGGGAAAGAATGAACAAAAATTGGAGAGATTCCAAGCTTGATCTTCCTCCTTCTTCTTGATTCTTCCTTTAGTCACCTTCAATCCAAGTGTCTTCCTCCTCCTCTCTCTCGCTCTCGGAATTCGTGGCTAGGTTAAAATTGAAGATCCCCTTAATCCTCCCAAAAATAGAATATAAGGGTAAAATTCGTGTGCTAGGATTTTACTCACGCCTAGGCGTGGATTTACCACGCCTAGATGTGGTTACGAATCACGTGCCTGTCCTCTGCTTGACACGCCTAGGCTTGACTTTACCACGCCTAGGCGTGGAGGTCTCTGTCTGAATCTCCCTGAAAAATTGAGTTTATCACGCCTAGGCGTGAATTAACCAAGCCTAGGCGTGGGTGTCTCTGCTTCTAATCCCTGAGAAACTGCAAGGGCCACGCCTAGGCTTGGATTTGTCACGCCTAGGCGTGGGTTGGAAGCACCTTCCCTTGATGATTTCTTCACACTTTGGGCCTCTCTTCACTTTCCTCATCCTTTCCAAGGCCTTTCTCATCTTGAATACCTATATCAAAACAATGATAAAGTCCATCAAATCACAATTCATCCAACTTTGATAAACAAGATCTTCAAAGATTCAATTATAAATCATTTGAATCAACAAGCTTAATTCACCAAAGTCATGCAAATATTGAACTTATGACCTTGAAAACTTAGGGATAGCATGCTCAAATACAATCAAATTCGAGTGAATTAACTTCATTTTCTGAAGTTATCATTTAGAAGAAGAAAAATGATCTAAAGATCAAATGCCAAGACTTTATGAAATTCGGCCAACATGCCTTATAAATGAATGATCAATCAAAAATTTATTTTCTAAGTGTAGAGTTAATGTTTTACCTAAAAAGAATACATTTATAATGACTTTCCAAGGTTTAAAGAAGTAAACCAATTTTTATTAGAAATATGACATAGAATAAAAATGAATAAAAACCCTTGAAAAATAATTACTTTTGAATTTTAAAGTATAATGATAATTACTAAAGTGGATTTAGTAATAATAAACTAAGAAAATGAATTTTTAGAGGAAAAACGTAGGAAGTGTAATTTTAATAGATTTTATAGATAAAATCTTTGTCAAAATTTATTAAAAACAGATAAATAAAAGAGAATGTTTCACATTATATTTATAACGTAAGAAAAATTATTTTACGTAATTTTAAAGTAGTAAAAATAGCTTACGTAGTTTTAAAACAGAGATTTTAAAGCTTTTCGATTAAGAAAATGATTTAAAAATCTTACGCGATTGAGAAAACGATTTAAAAATATTACGCGATTCGAAAAATAGCAAAATATATTTACGCGATTAAAAAATGTTTGTAAAAACAACAAAATTGTGAAAATGCGATAAAATTTCTATGCGATTAATTGGAACAACGAGTTTTTACTGTCGGGCTAAAGTGGTGGACACAGACATGTCAAGATACAGGTACTGTCAAGTAGGACGTACTGTATATTTAAGATTTTTGGCATTGAGGGCATTTACGTAAATATGAGAATATTTTGAGACTAAGGGTAATTTGGTAATTACTATTTTTATTCATGCATTGAGTTGTGTCAGTATGTTTGATTATTGGTGAATTGATTGACGAAGCGAATAACACCGTGTTGTCGGTGTGATAAGCGTAGTGTGGCTCATTTCTTTGTATGGACTTGGAGGCATTAGTGTGCGGAGTATTCCACAAAATTGGTTTCCTCCTACCGGGCCGTGGTAACTGGCAACACACTAGTGATCTCGGCACACACTATACTTAATCAAGATCTTATAAAGACTATTTTAGTATAATGCCTGTAGTTACACGATGTATGGACTGTGTGCTACTACACAATGAATGGACAGTGGGCTATAGACACAACGTAAGACAGTGCAATAGTTTGATTGGGCAGCCTAAGGCACTTATAGTTCTTTACGGGTCATTCTCTCTAATATCTGTGTCTAGCTCCATGGAGTAGGAACGAGTCGTATTGCATTTGCATTTATATAATGCATCAAATCATTATTATTTGTGATATTATATGATACTGTTGTATTAGAATTGCTGTATTAAATTATTTTATTTACTTACAATGTTATGGTATGCTTTATTGTATGAACTGTTATATCTGTTGTATTTGGCGTTTTCTTATTTGCCATGCTGGTATTGATGTATGATTATCTCACCTCTCTATATGTACTGTTTTATGTATTTATTAAATTATGTTATAAAGAGTTTGAGGAAGAGGATCAGCCTCTTGAGTGTATCCTGAGGAGGAAGAGCAGCAGCAGACGGGGGATCAGTTCGACGACTGCGAACCTTCTCATCATCCATACCCGTTAGATTGATTAGTGAGGATGGCGTTGCCAGGATTTCTTGGGTTCGTGAGTCTGGAGTTTCACGGAGGCTCTGAGGCCTGGCGTTTACACGAGGATCGAGGATCAGTTGTCTATGTGGGACGTCTGACTTTGTCTCTACGAGCAGAGTTTGATATGAGTTTTTACCACGACTCGTATCTACATGGAGCTGCCATTGGATTTGAGGCGTCACCGGGGAGGACTTTTCCGTGTTAGGAAAGTGAGATCAAAGTGATAGTGTCAGCAATGGCCGCGAACTCCTGTCCGTAGAGCTGTGAGGCATCTTGGATACCTATCACCTGAAGTTTCATCTGAGAGTGATCCTTCAGAGGGTTAGGGATCTATGATGTGCACTTGGGCACTTTTTGATGTAGTATTGTATATTAACTCTTTATAGCTTTGTTTAAATATTTTGTAGATTGTATATTATTTGTACTAACTCAAAACAAAATCCTATGTATATTATATGTGATGACAGTTTGTTTTATTTTACGTTCCATGTTATTTTATTTAGTAATATTCTGTATAAAAGAAAAAAAAATTTACAACCCGTATTATTTATGTAACAAATGTTTTACAACTTGGGTAATATTTATTTATCTATTTTTATTTCATTGCATTTTATAAATGTGACATCCGCACAAGGGTGTTACATTAGTTGGTATCAGAGCCCAAGTTAGAGTCTTTTGGGGTTGTGGTTGGGTATGTTTTTGCTTGTGTTATGTGATTCTCTGTGATTTGCTTCCGAAAGGATGTATCTAATTCTGTTTTGTTATGATTGAAGAAAGAAGATGTCTGGCGGAAGAGGAACACATGCGAACGTGAATCGTAATGTGGACCCAATGATAGCAGCTACGAAAGCTATGCAGTGGATGGCTGAAGTGATAACTCAACAGAATGAGAGATCAGCTTAACAGCAAGATGCTACTGCTGATGCCCTAAATTTATCTGAGTTTAGGCATAATAACCCGCCACAGTTCAGAGGCGAGTTTAATCTTGAGAAGGCGAGTCTGTGGATACAAGACTTGGAAAAGATATTTGAAGGAATAAGATGCGTTGATGATAAGAAGGTGACGTATGCTACCTCTATGTTAAGAGGAGATGGAGAAAATTGGTGGAAAGGAACCTGCCGATTATTACAAGTTGAAGGAACAGAAATTACTTGGGAGGTATTTTCTGAAGTATTTTTGGATAAGTATTTTCATGCCAGTGCTAGACATGCCAAGGAGATGGAATTTCTTAGTTTACGTCAAGGCAATATGACTGTTAATGAGTATGCTTCTAAGTTCGAGAGTTTGTCTCAGTTTTCGGATTATGCTCAAACCAGACCGAATGATGGGTGGAGATGTCAGAAATTTGAGGAAGGATTGAGGGTGGAATTACGACGAGGAGTGCTACCTTTGAAGATGAATCAATTTCATGCTTTGGTGGATACTTGTGCATGACTTGAGGAGTTGGAGCCGTCACGGGATCTAAGGAACCGTAATTTTGGACCAACAAGGTTTTAGAGAGGAGGTAGCAGTAATAATAGTCGGTTTCAGCGCAAGCCGTATTCGAGACCACGGGAAGTCAACCTCAACGACCACCAATTGGGGGAAGTGTCAGTGGTAATAGAACTGGTCAGAAAGTGGTGTTTACGCCAACGTGCTTCAAGTGTGGAAAGAAAGGCCATGTTTCTATGGACTGTTCAATCAAAGGGACATTCTGTTTTAATTGCAGACAACCTGGACATGTATCTAGGGATTGTACTCAGCCGGAGAGGAAACCTGTTGTGAGATATGTTCGTGCTACTCAACCAAGGTCAGGAGGGCGAGTATATACCATGACTGGAACTGAAGTTTCACAGTCCGAGGATCTTATTCAGGGGGAAGGTATCACTGAAGGTAACCTTCTGACTGTGTTATATGATTCAGATGCAACACATTCATTTATTGCATATGATTGTGTGGAAAGATTGAAACTACCTGTGACTTCTCTGAGTTTTCAATTGGTTGTGTCTACACCAACTGCTAAACATGTAGTTACATCCAAGATATGTTTGAATTGTCCTGTTGTTATAAAGGATCCTATGTTTTTGGTCAATTTGATTTGTTTGCCTCTTATTGAGATAGATGTAATATTAGGAATGGATTGGTTACCATATCCTTATAGATTGTGCAAACAAAACCATAGTTTTTCCTAAGGAAGAAAGTTCTGGATTTTTGACTGCTGTTAAAGTCAATTCATTGCTGAGAGATGGAGCACAGGGATATATGTTATTATCTTCTCTAGAAGTGAAGAGTGAGAAGGATGTGAATGTTATTCCTGTTGTAAATGAATTTCCAGAGGTTTTTCCTGATGATGTACCTGGTTTGTCACCTGAGAGGAAAATCGAGTTTTCTATCGATTTGGTACCAGGAGCAGGTCCTATCTCAATTGCACCATATCGGATGTCGCCAGCGGAGTTGGTGGAATTAAAGAAGCAATTGGAGGAGCTGTTGGAGAAACAGTTTGTGCGACCTAGTGTTTCACCGTGGGGAGCACCAGTGCTTCTAGTCAAGAAGAAGGATGGAACTTCTTGACTTTGCGTAGATTATCGTCAGCTGAACAAGGTAACTATAAAGAATAAATATCCACTTCCGAGAATTGACGATTTGATGGATCAGTTGAAGGAAGTAGTGGTATTTTCTAAGATAGATCTGAGATCAAGTTATCATCAGATTCGTGTCAAGGTTGATGATGTGCCAAAAACAGCTTTCCGAACTCGTTATGGACATTATGAGTATCAGGTTATACCGTTTGGAGAGACGAATGCTCCTGCGATATTCATGGACTATATGAATAGGATTTTTCATCCGTATTTAGACAGATTTGTCATTGTCTTTATCGATGACATTCTAATCTATTCTCAATCCAAGGAAGAGCATGTTGAACATCTCAGTATAGTTCTTTAGGTTTTGAAGGAAAAGAAGCTATATGCCAAATTGGCAAAATGTGAATTTTGGCTTGGAGAAGTTCAATTTTTAGGTCATGTGATTTCCAAGGAAGGTATTGCGGTAGATCCATCTAAGGTGGAGACTATTTTGCAATGGGAAAGGCCTAAGACAGTAATGGAAGTCCGAAGTTTTGTTGGAATGGCCGGATATTACCGGAGGTTTATAGAAGGTTTTTCCAAGATAGCTGGCCCGCTTACGCAGCTCACGAGGAAAAGTCAAGTTATTGATTGGACGGAGGAACGTGAAGCGAGTTTCCAAGAATTGAAGAAAAGGATAACAACTGCACTAGTGCTAATTTTACCAGATCCTAACAAATCCTTTGAAGTGTATTATGACGCTTCTTACCAGGGGTTAGGGTGCGTATTGATGCAAAATCAGAATGTGGTGGCTTGTGCTTCTAGACAGTTAAAGGTTCATGAGAGGAATTATCCAACACATAATTTGGAATTAGCTGCTGTGGTTTTTGCATTGAAGGTGTGGAGGCATTTTCTGTATGGAGCTATGTTCAATGTCTTTAGCGATCACAAGAGTTTAAAGTACTTGTTCGATCAAAAAGAATTGAATATGAGGCAGAGGCGATGGTTGGAATTCTTGAAGGATTATGATTTTCAACTCCAATACCATCCAGGAAAAGCTAATGTGGTAGCTGATGCTCTGAGTAGAAAGGTGATCAGTGTTTCTGCAATGATGATAAAGGAGGAAGAATTAATTAACAAGTTTAGAGATTCGTGGATATCAGTGAAATTGGAGCCTGGAAGGATTCGTTTAGGTAGGGTTGTGATCTTGAATGAAGTACTTGATATAATTCGAGATAAACAGGAGGAGGATGCGTTTTTGCAAAACGAAAGGGAATTATTGGAGCAAGGTCATAAAGCAACAGTGGAGGAAAGATCAGATGGAATCTTAAGATTCAAGGGAAGAATTTGTATACCTGATGACCCTGAACTTAAGAAAGCAATTATGGATGAAGCCCATACTAGTGATTTGAGTATGCATCCGGGGATGACCAAGATGTACCAAGACTTGAAAAGGTTGTTTTGGTGGCCAAGAATGAAAAGAGACGTAGTTGAACGTGTGACGTCTTGTCTGGTTTGTCAGAAGGCAAAGGTGGAACATCAGAGGCCAGTCGGTCAGTATGTTACAACCGTTAGCTATTCCGAAGTGGAAGTGGGATAGTATCTCAATGAATTTTGTTACCGGATTGCCGAGAACAAGGAAATGTCATGATTCGATATGGGTTATAGTTGATAGGCTTACGAAGTCAGCACACTTCTTGCCGATCAATATTAAGTATTCATTAGAAAGACTAACCCAGATATACATCAACGAGATTGTTAGATTACATGGTGTACCTACATGCATAGTTTCTGACAGAGATCCAAGGTTTACATCGAGGTTCTGGCAAAGTTTACAGGAAGCCATAGGGACCAAGCTACAATTGAGTTCTACTTATCACCCGCAGACTGATGGTCAGATAGAGAGCACGATACAGTCTTTGGAAGATCTGTTGTGTGCTTGTGTACTGGAACAATGAGGAAGTTGGGATGAATTTTTATCTTTGATAGAATTCACCTACAACAATAGTTTTTACGCAAGTATAGGTATGGCACCTTATGAAGCGCTGTATGGAAGACGATGCCGAACACCTTTGTGTTGGTATCAAGATGGGGAAGTATTTGATTGGACCGGATCTTGTATTTTGCGAGACTATGGAAAAGGTAAAGATAATACAAGAAAAGATGAAGACGACTCAAAGCAGACAAAAAAGCTATGCTGATAAGCGAAGGTGACCTCTAGAATTTGAGGAGGGTAAACATGTATTTTTGCGAGTAACTCCTACGATTGGTGTCGGAAGGGTCATCAAATCCAAAAAGCTTACTCCTAAGTTTATTGGGCCTTATCAGATTCTTCGACGGATAGGTCCTGTAGCCTACCAGATTGCTTTGCCGCCTTTTCTATTCAATCTACATGATGTATTTCATGTGTCTCAATTAAGGAAGTATATTCCCGATCCGACACATGTTATACAGCCTGACGAAGTGCAACTAAAGGACAACTTGACGGATGAGACACTTCCTGTTAGGATTGAAGACAGGAAAGTGAAGCAGCTTCGAGGGAAAATAATAGAGCTGGTGAAGGTGATATGGAATGACGTAACAGGTGATGCTACCTGGGAGCTGGAAGAGAAAATGAGGGAGCAATACCCTTAGTTGTTTTGATGTATGATAAATTTCGAGGACGAAATTTCTGTTTGTAAGGGAGAGTTGTAACACCCCAACTTTAGGATAAATAACCGTTATACCCTTATTGTACTGTTTTATGTTTTTCTATATGATATAAAATTTATTTGACTGTTTCATGCTCATATTTGAGTGTTTTGTGTGATTTGCTCCGGGTCAGGAAAATAATAATTTCCAGACTGGGGAAATCTTATTTTAATTATTCGGAGCTGGGGGATCTTACTAAACCCAATTATTAGGAGGGGTCTTGGATTAAAAGTGATATGGTTGTTAATCTTTTAATTTTTAGAATTTTTAAGCGTGCAATAAAATAATTTTATATTATTATAATATTATTTTATTAGTCAGTGTAAATAAACAACAGTGGACCCAGAAATGTCCGTGGAACTCACTTTTGGTTTGTAGGACCCACAATTGATTTGCGAGACCCACGTTTAGCTAAAGTAGTCAACGTTAGTGGCTTGATTTATTTTGAACCAATAGGAATTAAGTCAACAAAGAGGGCTTGACTTGTTTTAAACCGTTGGATGAAAAGGTTGACTTTTGAATATCAACCGTTGATCTAATCTATGGTTGTAAAGGATGAGCTTGGTGAGGAAGGCTTGGATATTAACCTTTGATTTAATGGATAGTGGAGATTGGTCTTACAAAAATGATTAGAAACATTTGTGACCATTGGATGAGGAGAAAGGTAGGGAAGATCTTGACCTTTATTGTTTAAGATGAATCTAATGGCTAAAATTGCATGGAGATAAGATCTAATAGTTTAGATTTGATCATATTACTACCTAATATCAACCATTGATATGATCAATGGCTCTTGAAGCTTTAGATTATAAGAATGTTAATTAATTAGTAATGTAACAAATTAACCTAATTAAACTAGATTAAGTGTGCATAGAAACTTAATAAGATTAGTAGCTTAATTAGTGATCATCATTAAGGGAGAACATTCAAGAACACATGACATTGCATGTGACTAGGCTTATGACAAGGCTTGGATTAGCCAATGGAAGACAAGCTTGGTGATCAAGTTTTGATCTCAGCCCTTGATGAAGTCTAAGGCTTGGATGGAGTCTTAGAAGTCAAACAAAATGACCACCTTTCTCTCCTTTGAGCTCCACAGCCATGCACCATTTGGAGAGCAATTTTCACTTCAATTCTATCTTTGTTACCACACTTTCTCTCTTCTCTCTCTTCCAAAAACGCAAACCACCATTGTTGTTCATCTTGGAGACCATTCGGCCTCACCATCTACACCATCATCCAACCACCCAAAATTTTATCCAACCTACTTTTCTAAACCTAAACACTATTCTAAGAACATCTCTAGTTGAGAGTTCTTCCAAAATCTATCATCTAAAACTTGGAAAATTTCCTAGAAGGTGAAAATCCTTATTTTCCATTTCTAACTTCTTTTTCAAAGTTCTAAGCCATGATTTATCCATGGTTTATGATTTTCTTCTATAGTTATAACTTTTTAAATTTTTGTTTAAGATCTTTTAGGTGTCTTGAAGGAGATCACGAAATCCATAGAAAGGAGTGAAAGAGGTTTAATCTTCCTTTAAGGTAAGACGGAGATTTAATCTCATCAACCTTGTGTGGTGATGAGAAAATAGACTTGTATGTGTGTGAAGAATCCATAAGGATTCACTTGTGTTAATTGTTTAAATACTTTCTTACTTGTGTTTGATATTGTTTATATGCATGTCTACAAGCTTTCAAATATATTGTATGTGTGAAATATTGCATGATTATTACTTAGGATGTGAATAACATGTGAAGTTTGCATGAGTGTTCCAAAAAACACATGAAGAGGTTCACAGCCTCAACCAAGAAAAGAGAACCAAAATGTTCTCAACCATTTTCAAAAGGAAGGACTTAATGGAATTAGGTAAATGAATGAATTTCAAAATGTTTTAGAAGAAGAAAAATGATCTAAAGATCAAATGCCAAGACTTTATGAAATTCGGCCAACATGCCTTATAAATGAATGATCAATCAAAAAATTATTTTCTAAGTGTAGAGTTAATGTTTTACCTAAAAAGAATACATTTATAATGAATTTCCAAGGTTTAAAGAAGTAAACCAATTTTTATTGGAAATATGACATAGAAGAAAAATGAATAAAAACCCTTGAAAAATAATTACTTTTGAATTTTAAAGTATAATGATAATTACTAAAGTGGATTTAGTAATAATAATTAACTAAGAAAACGAATTTTTAGAGGAAAAACGTAGGAAGTGCAATTTTAATAGATTTTCTAGACAAAATGCTATCAAAATTTATTAAAAACAGACAAATAAAAGAGAATGTTTCACATTATATTTATAACGTAAGAAAAATTATTTTATGTAATTTTAAAGTAGTAAAAATAGCTTACGTAGTTTTAAAACAGAGATTTTAAAGTTTTTTTATTAAAAAACGATTTAAAAATCTTATGCGATTGAGAAAACGATTTAAAAATAGCAAAATATATTTACGCGATTTAAAAATGTTTGTAAAAACAACAAAATTGTGAAAATGCGATAAAATTTCTATGCGATTAATTGGAACAACGAGTTTTTACTGTCGGGCCAAAGTGGTGGACCCGGACATGTCGAGATACAGGTACTGTCAAGTGGGACGTAATGTATATTTAAGATTTTTACCATTGAGGGCATTTACGTAAATATGAGAATATTTTGAGACTAAGGGCAATTTGGTAATTACTATTTTTATTCATGCATTGAGTTGTGCTAATATGTTTGATTATTGGTGAATTGATTGACGAGACGAATAACACCGTGTTGTTGGTGTGATAAGCGTAGTGTGGTTCATTTCTTTGTATGGACTTGGAGGCATTAGTATGCGGAGTATTCCACATGTGGACAGTTGGTCGCTCCTCTGGGCCGTGGTAACTGGCACCACACTAGTGATCTCGACACGCACTATACTTAATCAAGATCTTGTAAAGACTATTTTAGTACAAAGCCTGTAGTTACACGATGTATGGACTGTGTGCTGCTACACGATGAATGAACAGTGGGCTATAGACACAACGTAAGACAGATCAATAGTTTGGTTGGGCAGCCTAAGGTACTTACAGTTCTTTACGGGTCATTTTCTCTAATATCTGTGTCTAGCACCATGGAGTAGGAACGAGTCGTATTACATTTGCATTTATATCATGCATCAAATCATTTTTATTTGTGATATTATATGATACTGTTGTATTAGAATTGTTGTATTAAATTGTTTTATTTACTTACAATGTTATGGTATGCTTTATTGTATGAACTGTTATATCTGTTGTATTTGGCATTTTCTTATTTGCCATGCTGGTACTGATGTATGATTATCTCACCTCTCTATATGTATTGTTTTCTGTATTTATTAAATTATGTTATAAAGAGTTTGAGGAAGAGGATCAGCCTCTTGAGTGTGTGTATCCTGAGGAGGAAGAGCAGCAGCAGACAGGGGATCAGTTCGACGACTGCGAACCTTCTGATCATCCATACCCGGTAGATTGATTAGTGAGGATGGCGTTGCCGGGATTTCTTGGGTTCGTGAGTCTGGAGTTTCACGGAGGCTTTGAGGCCTGGCGTTTATGCGAGTATCGAGGATCGGTTGTCTATGTGGGACATCTGACTTTGTCTCTATGAGCAGAGTTTGATACTGAGCCTGTTTTTACCACGACTCTGTATCTACATCTGGCGCTGCCATTGGATTTGAGGCGTCACTGGGGAGGACTTTTCCGTGTTCCCAGTGAGATTAGTATAGTGTCAACAGCGCGAACTCCTGTCCGTAGAGCTGTGAGGCATCCTGGATACCTATCACCTGAAGTTTCATCTAAGAGTGATCCATTAGAGGGTTAGGAATCTATGATGTGCACTTGGGCACTTTTTAATGTAGTATTGTATATTAACTCTTTATAGCTTTGTTTAAATATTTTGTAGATTGTATATTATTTGTACTAACTCAAAACAAAATCCTATGTATATTATATGTTACGACAGTTTGTTTTATTTTATGTTCCGTGTTATTTTATTTAGTAATATTCTGTATAAAAGGAAATAAAATTTACAACCCGTATTATTTTTGTAACAAATGTTTTATAACTTGGGTAATATTTATTTATCTATTTTTATTTCATTGCATTTCATAAATGTGACATCCCCACAAGGGTGTTACAATATGCTAATAAACTTGTGTTTTGTTTTATTTTTGAGAAGCCCTTGGTGGTGAAGGACTTGGAAAAAGAAGCAAAACAAGGAGCTTTTGAGGTTCTTCAAGAGGTAAGAGGGAGATCCATCTCACTAACTAAGTATGGTGGTGAGGGATGAAGTTATATTTGATGGATGGTGAATCCATGTGAGGATTCATATCCATAGTTATATAATTATTTGTGGGTGTTTATGTGTTTTGATTATTTGCTTATGCTTGATATGATTTGCATGGTTTAATGCTTTTGTTTATTGCATGCTTGTGATATATATGATGAATATGTATATGTGTGCCATGATTTGATGATGGAAAGGAAACAACTTTTGGTTCCAAAGACCAAGAAGAATTTCGGCCAAGACACCTCAAAATAAGTGTTTACAAATTAATATTTTCATGAATAGTAAAATTAGAGGATTTGAAGAGCAAGGAAAATGAACAAATGAATTGGTTTTTAAGACCATGAGTCTCACGATTTTTGAAGGAAATTTTAATGGTTTTGTTTGTGTAAAAACAAGAGTGGTACTTAATTGATTTAGGAGGAAAAATATTTGATGGTTTCAATGGCCATGTACCACGGTTTTGAAGGCTTGTAAGTGCCTAAATTTTATGAAATAAAAATGATTTCAAAGTGAAAAAATAATTGATGAAGTACAAGGATTAAAGAAATGGAAACAAAGTGTTTTGACACTTGAAAAATGGAATTTTCGTATATGAATGGAAAAGAGAGGTTGAAAGTTTTTGAACCTCAATTTATTTTAAAGAGGATTGATTTTTAGAATTGATTTGAAAATTATGGAGAATACGTGGTGACTTAAAATTTACTAACGTATAACTCATCCTTTGAGTTTTGGAGCGTTAGGAAATTTTAAGTGAGGAACATTGATTTAATTCAATAGAATGGTGAATTTGTGGAATATATTACAAAAAGGATTTTCTTGAGTAAGAAAATGTAGAAAATAATGTGAGAAGTCATATTATTTTGAGAAAAGTTGAATTGAGATTTTGAAGGTTGAGAAATATTTTACGACATTGAAAAATGGAGAAAAATGATTTACGTAACTTAAAAACGTGATTTTTAAGCTACGTGATTTGAAAAAATTTAAAATATTTCTACGCGATTTGGAAAGCGTTTAAATATTTTTACGCGATTGAAATATTGTTGAAAAAATCACTATGTGATTGAAAAATGATGAAATATTTTTACGTGATTGAGAAAACGATGAAAAATCGCTACGCGATTTGAAAACATGACAAAAATGTTGTGAAATTGTGAAAACGTAACAAAAATATTGCGCAATTATGAAAAATGCGACAAAAGTGTTGCACGACTATGAAAATACGATAATGTGATTTTGCGATTGAATATACAGTAGGATTACTGTTGGAACAGTGTATGGACACTGTGTGAGAAATTATGAGATTATGAATTTGAACTGAAAATGGGCCAGTGTGCGGACCCTGAATATGAATTATGAATTTGAACTGAGAATGGTGCATTGTACATGCATTAGAAAGGTCCGACGAACTGGATAGGGCTATTTGCCTAGGAGAGACGTACACCTCTTGAGTAGGTGCGATCTGCATAGTGTAAGTCACTTGTTGACTTTGGGGGCATCGGGGTGCAGGTTACTCACAATGGGCAGTTGGTAGCTCTTTTGTACCGTGGGTTAGACCGATGCAACACACCGATGATCTTGACCGAGACACTATTCTTAATCAAGATCTATTAAAGATTGTCGTATAGATGCTAGATGTCCAAACACTAATGAGAATAGTGGCACGTGGTCTTAGACATGTTGGTATAGACAGATCTTTTAGATCAATTTCTCCGACTTGAGTATTAGCTCCATGGAGTAGGAAATTGAATCTACGTGCACATGCATAATTATTGAGTATTGGTTATGATAATTGAACTGTTGAATACTTGGATAATGTTGAGGGCATTATCATAAATATTGAATGTTTATATTTGTGTGATATAATAATTGAGGAATATTGGATGATGATGATGATAAATAATGTTGATGACATTATTGTAATTATCGTGCGATTTGAATAATGTTAATGACATGATGGTAATTATTATTTATTATATTTGTTGTGATAAATAATAACTGAGGGCATGATTGTAATTATTGTATCTGTCATGATAAATAATGTTGAGGGCATTATTATAATTATGGTATGATATATCTGTATGGTGTGTTGTTTGTGTTATCTCTGTGCTACCATATTGGTATTAGCGTAGGTGATCTCACCTCTTTGTATGCCTATTTTGTACTGTATTTATATTTGTAAAGATGTTGAGCAAGGAACTGAACAAGAGGGTGAAGAAGAGCAAAATCCTCCTGAAGAAGCACAGTTTTGAGAAGATGGCGATGCCCAGTTTCCTAGGATATATGACGTTGCAGTTTCGAGGAGGTCCGGAGGCATGGCATGTCCAGCTAGATAGAGGATGTATTTTCTATATAGGAGACTTGAATGTTACCTTGAGTAGGCTTTATCAAGGGAACCCTTATTTCAGTGTAAATATTTATGTACACTTAGAGTTTCCGTTGTCTATTAGGCAGTACTGGGAAGCTTACTATCGTACTCCTAGTGAGATTAGCATCGTGTCGTCTGCTCGGACACCTGTCCGTAGGACTTCGCGACAAGCTGGATTCCTACCTACTGAGGAATCTGAGGAGGACCCGTCTGAGGGTTCTGCTATCTAGTTTATACTTGTGCAGTATGTCAATTTTAAATAATGTTTAAATACTTTGAGGACTTTGTCTGTATATAAATAATCTTGACAGTAGCTTTGTAATGTATATATGATGTAAATTATTTGTGATGATGTTGTAATATTTTTATTTTCCGCTAAGTTTATCTTATTAATATTAAGAAATTTTACAACTCATATTTACATTACAAAGCATATTTTATAAAGCAAGGGATAATTTGGTAATAATAACGTTTAAATGTGGCACCCTACGATAGGTGTTACAATGCTTATGCTAAAATTAAGAGTTGTACTAGTGCTAAAGATATATGGGATGCTCTTGATTCTATTTATCTTGCTAACAGTGATTTCTTGCATAAAGTTGTATATGGAGAGCTAGAAGAGCAAAAACCTCTAGAGGAAGACAACATTGAAAAATGTCCTCAAGAACATGTTCAAAGCAAGAAAATGAGTTCAATGCCTTTTGGTGATGATGGTGCTCAATTTGAAGAAGAGGCAAAGCAAAACAAAATTGAGAAAGAAGATGTTCTTGAATGCTTGATGGACAAGAATGAGGAAGATGGTGATTCCCTTAAAAAGGACTTTGAGGTAAATAATGCTAAATCATATTATAGTCCTTCCTATGATAAACTAAAATGTGCATATGATGAATTATATGATGATTTGTTGAATTTAGAAAGTAAAAACTTATCTTGTTTAGAAAACATTTCCTCCTTTGAAAATGAAATTGAAACTTTGAAAAATGAATATGCTTTTCTTGATGAGGAAATGCCTTTGAAATGTGAAACCTCAACTTTTTGTGAAAAGTACATTGATTTAGAAAATCAAGTTGAGGACTTATATTCCAATTTTGCCAAAGTAAATGATTCTAATTGTTTACAATCCATGATTGTTAATAAGAATGAAATTGATGTTATTTCACATGGAAATTCAAGTAAGGCTTGTGGCAAAAATGACATAGAATATAAAAACAACAAAAGGCTTATATTTTCCAAAAATGATCTTCAAAGGACCAAGTCATCATTAAATTCATTTGTTTGCAATTTTTGTAGTCATCTAGGACATATTTCTCATTTGTACAATTATAGAAGAAATCCTTATATGAGAAATAACTTAGTTTGGGTTCCAAAAAGTCTTAAAGGTTCTAGTACTAACATTCAAGGACCCAAGATGAAGTGGGTACCAAAATGTCCTCCTAGTATCTCAATTATGCAGAAAGTTTCTCAAAAGGATGGACTAATTGGTCAAAAGAAAGAGGAATCATCAAGAAGAATGATTCCAAAGTCCATTGGTAGAAGGTTTGGTCAAAGAAGGAAGATGACTTCAACCAAAGCTTCTCAAGTACAAAATGTAAAACTTGCAAAGTTCAAAACACCAAAAGAGAAGCAATAGGTAAGGAAAAGAATTTCCTTGACTACCAAGGCCAAGGTATCAAAAGTTTCTACCTCTTATGCACATTCACTTGTAAAGTCAATGAATTTAAGGTATGTTCCTTGTAAGCCTTAACTGATTAATTGAATCATGTGTACTTAGTAAAATTTGAATATTATATATAGCACATGATTATATTCTTGTTACACTCTTTACTCATTACCTTGCATATTTCTTGATAATAGGGTATTCTATGACTATGGATGCTTTGTATGCTTTAAATTTTCAATATATCTCTACATGTAATAATATGCTAGATAAGTTCACTTCTTATTTGAAATAACACATTTGATGAAAACATCTTAGAACTTGGCATATTGGACAAATCATAAATCTAACTTTTGCTGAAAATCATAACTTTTACCGCATAAAGTTACAATCTTCTGCATAATTGGAAATTTTTCCATAAACATGTGTTTTGGATCAAGAACTGGTCAGTTTTTATGCTTACATGATGTTTGGAATTGTTTTGGGAAGTTTTGGAACTAATTTGAAAGCTCTGAGTTTTGTCGTTTATTGTTTAAAGTGCAAAAACTGAATTCAGCAAGCCTGTCCTTTGTAATCGATTACAGAGGCTGTTCCAAGCGTTCCAAGCAAAGTCAGAGAGCCTGTAATCAATTACACATACTATGTAATCAATTACAACGTTTCCAGAAATATTTCTTTTGTTACTCACCTTTTCTCTTGGTATGTGCTTAATGATCAATGAAATGAAATAATTTTTGCCCTTGTGAACTCATTTATTATTATTTTTTTGCTTATTTGCTCATAAGTTTGGTATAATGACTAACCTCTATGGATCCAAAATTAGTGGATACTAAAGAAAGTTCTTTGAATTGTGTTGTAGGGTGACTATTTACTCAAGCATGTATTGAAGTGAACTGCAACGACGTCACTTGAGGTTGAAAAAATTTGAAATGGTCCAAGTTCTCCAAGAGTAATGAAAACATAAAAGGATGGCATGGAGAACCACAAAATTTTCAAGGAGCCTTGATGCATATAAGTTGGAATCACCTACAAAAACTCAAAGAGTACACTTTTGGTGACATCAATATCTTATCCTCATCTATGCTTTAAATTGAATATCATGTGATATTTGGAGAAGTAGAGAGTTATTTTTACATGCCTTACATGATCATTGTTTGCCCCAAAACGCTTATATATGTTTTGATGATGATCATGTCTTTCTTGACAAACTTGAATCTTGCTTTAAAAATGCTTAAACTATGCTTTTGGATTCAAGTGCATATGTTCTTCCTTTATTCTTGTAAGAGCTAACATTGCATGGCTGATAATGTGATACATGTTTTACATTGTATATCAACCTAAATTATGCTTGTAAATAAGTTTAAATGATATTTGATGCTAACCCATGTTTTAGAGAACTTTTGAAATATAGTCATCAAATATTGAAATGTCAAGCATATGTGGATAAATGAGAAATGTTGAAGGAAGAGGAACATGATGAGACTTTCTTCAAGTGAAATGGAATGAAATACTCAATGGAAGAAAGTACAAACTCAAAGGACCTATAAATGAAGAACATTCTAAAGGAGCATCACTTTCTATCTAACCCAATAAGTATCTCTATCCCTAAACTATTGTGGTATTCTATATGTTATGGATTATATGATACTTATTAATAAATTGATCTTAAAAGATTATATGTTTTCCTTATATGAGAAGTATGCTTAGCATTGACAAAGTGCCTAATTGGACATTAAATTGCTAGTTTTGTCATTGCATATGGGGTGGATGACATTAGTTCTATACATATAACATATTTCATCGTGATGAACGTTTAAAATCTATAATTCTCTTGATCTATGGTTTCTTAGTAGTATAACACTTATGAGAATCATGCTCTTTTTGAAAAGAATTTCTTATTTGATTAAAAAGTTTTTTTTTAAGGCAAAATCTCCTATCATATTTGAAAGATGCTTTTAAAGTTCCATATCCTTGAGAATCCTTTGAACTTGTCTTAAGACCTTGAAAGTATTATCACCTCCTAATTGTCTTAAAAAATTGGAAATCATTCGATTTGTGCAATAAATGTAGTACTCTCTTCATTGCTTTGAAATGTTTTATTAAATCTTGAGAAAATATTTAAGAAAGTTTCCAAATAAATCTTTTGAAATATTCTATAGAGACCATCTTAATACTTCAAAAGATAAGCCTTGTTCTGCAAAAGTGTTTTATCTTTCCAAGGCTCTTGTTTAATGAGAAAGAGAGGACATGTACTTTCAAATGTTCCTTTGACTTGGATTTGTTCACTCTCAAGGAATATGTGGTTTCAATATAAAACCCTTCTACTCTTCTAAAATGCTTTTGGAAATGTAATATGTTATTATAAAATTCTTTTTGAAAGAGAGAAAAGTTTTTAGATGGTTTGTGATTGATGGATTAAGAATATATATCTTTACCTTGCTTCTCTTTATGGTAATGTGATTACATGGTCTTGGCATGCATATTTCCCTTTATCTATCTTGTGCTTCAATAAGGGGGAGCTTATCTTACATATCCTTCTTCCATATCCTTGTTGACTAAGAACATATGCATAACTATGT
The DNA here is from genome assembly GCA_029884605.1 of Ormosia emarginata. NCBI lineage: Eukaryota > Viridiplantae > Streptophyta > Magnoliopsida > Fabales > Fabaceae > Ormosia > Ormosia emarginata. The sequence goes on from JAQQTP010000023.1 coordinate 1,402,940, forward strand.
TAAGCTATTATGTTTTGAATAACTTGAAGCAGTTTTTGATTTTAATGATCTTACTCATTTTGACAACATGAGTTTTATCTATAGGATGATAGAAAATATTATCTTTGCTTCCTAAGCCTTTTTGTTGATGTCAAATAGGGGGAGTGATAATTAGAAAGAAAAATATGTTCTTGTACTTATTGTTTGATATGCGTACATGAATATCTATTCATGTATATTCTCAACATATTTTTCTTTGGTGATTTTCATCATCAAAAAGGGGGAAATTGTGGAAATAAGTTTGCCCCAATGATTTAATATGTTAAGTGTAACTGGCTAGCTGCCATTAATAGTTGTTTTGATGATAACAAACATGATAAAGATGACGATGGTGAGACCAAGTCCAAGATCTTCAAAGATTAGCTTTAGGACTTAGAGTCTTTATGTACGGAGCTCTCTTGGTATCTCATTGGTTAAATTTAAAAGATCTAAAAATCTGTTCCTTAAATCAAACTGAGGTTTCAAAATGGTTTTGAAAGATCAAAGGTTTTAGAGATTGGAAATGGTTTTCAAAGCAATTATAAATGGCTTTTTAACTATTTTTTGTGGTATTCGAATACACCTCCATGGTATTCGATTAACCTGCATCCTTTACATACGTTTTTGTTTTCCAAAACAGAGGTATTCGAATACCCTTCATGGCATTCGAATACAGTGCTTCTTAAAAACCTGTTTTAAGTGACAGGTATTCGAATAACCCTTGTGGTATTCGAATAACCTGATTTCAGAAAAATACCTTTTAAACTGAGGTATTCAAATACCCTTAACTGGTATTCAAATAACCCACGAATTCTGAGATGGAAAGAAATGAAAATATTTGCATTTAATATGTTTTTAATGGCACCCAATGACTATTTTCTCCATAGCTCTATAAATAGAGACCTTGGGTCACTTCTGAAGGTTGCCCAACCATTTGAATTATTTTTGCTTGTGCCAAAAATGTGATTCTCTATTTTCTCATATTTTCTATGCCATTTTCGCCAAAACTTTGAGATATCCTAAGAGAGCTTCCTAGTGCTTCAATTTGTAATATTTACTCTTTGTGAGAGTTTCTCTTCATCTATATTCTGGTTCTTTGTAATAGGATGAGGTATCCTTTAGTGAAATTGTGAGGGTGAGGTATCCCTCAGTAAAAGGGTGAGGTATCCCTTGTTGTAAAGAAGGTAGGGTATCCTTCAAAGGGGGTGAGGTATCCCTTTAGTAAATAGGGTGAGGTATCCCTGTTGTATAAAGGTTGTAAGCACCTGTTTTAAGCTTGTATTGAATAGTGAAAAATCTCGAACTGTGTTTCGGGGACTAGACGTAGGCCACAAGTGGTTGGAGGTCGAACCAGGATAATTATCGTGCCTGCTTTTCTTCTTTTTATCTCTTCATTTATTGCAATTTATTTATTATTGTTTAATTGTTTATTTTCTATTCTTAAGGCATTTAATCATCTTTATATATTCATTATATTGCTTCAAGAAATTTGTGTTAAAAAGGGTTTGCGAAAAAGTTTTAATTACTCAATTCACCCCCTCTTGAATACTGAAGCCACTTGGGTAACATTAAGTTTTGATGATAACAAATACAAGACAAAAAGAATGATGCTTATGCTTGATAGATGTGCTTTATAGATGACAAATGCATCACAAAAGAATATTGATCATGTTATATATATGTGCTTAAAAGAGATATATTGGATCATGCATGATTATGAACTTTATTTAGTTACACTTTACTTAATAATCATACAATGAGATATATGCAACATTCTTATATGCATGTTAGACTAACTAGAGTTATACATTTATGAATCATGCATATTAAGATATTAAGTTATGAATTTGGACTAACTATGCTTGTTTTAAGTGAGCAATACTTTATAAGATAGTCCTAATACCAAGAGTGAACAATGCAACTAGAAAGCAAAATATTATGACTATGCTCAACTCAAGAAGAATGAGAATGATAAAGATGTTCCAAGCAATTTACAAGATTTAAAGAGAAGAAATTTGTGGAAGCTTAGATTACATCAAGAAGCCCAAGGACTAGAATTGGTATATTTTCCTTTTAGGTTTTTTCCTATGTAAAGATAGAGGTTTTACAAGAAAAGAGCTCAAATATGTTTTTAAGTCTTTAAAAATGGTTTATACATGCCCAACAAACTATTTTTGGAAAGTTAATCTTGGTAGTATTTTACACCTTTGAAAAATAGCCAAGTTTGTGTTTTGCAAAACTGACATTTGATTACTATTTTGATCATAACTTTCAAACTACATTGAGTTTTATTGTGAAACTTATTGCATATGAAATAGACTCAAATATCTTTCCAATGAGTGGCATTTTCTTTAAACGAATAAGAAATGAAGAAGTTATGACCATTTAAAGTCAGTTTTCAAAAACAATCAAGTTTGAGTTTTGAAAAGCTGACCTTTGATTACTCTTTTGATCATATCTTTAAAAATACTTTGAGTTTTGTTCTGAAACTTATTTCATTTGAACATAGACTCAAAGATCTTTCCAATGAGTGGTCATTTGCTTTAATTGAATAAGAAATGAAGAAGTTATGGCCTTTTAAAGTAAGCTTTCAAAACCAGAAATGCTATAATCGATTATACAAGTCCTATAATCGATTACAACGTTGATAGAAGCCACGTAATCGATTACCAGAAGTGTGTAATCGATTACCAAGTGCCCATAAACGTTCCCAACGGCTATAAATGGCTAGTTTTCATAAAAAAATCATTTTTAAATACTACCAACGACTATTTTATCACTTGGGCTCTATATATAAGTATTGTATGAAGCTTATACACCTCTTGAACACTTGATTTAATTCTTGAATCACCAAAATCATATTTTGAGCTCTTTATTGCAAAATCCTTCTATTCCTTTATTCTTCAATTTGTATTATCCACTCTTGAGAGAGTTTTCTATCATCTATACTTTGTTCTTCAAGTTGTATATCTACTCTTGTGAGAATGTCTATTCTTTCTATTCACCTTGAAATCATTGTAAGAGGGTGAGGTATCCCTCAAGAGAGAAAAGGGTGAGGTATCCCTTGTAGTGAGATTCAAACACAAAAGGTGAGGTATTCCAAAGGTGTTGTGTGTACTCTTGATTATAAAGGTCATCAAGCACCTGTGAAGCTTGAAGAATTGGATGCTCTAGCACAAGGGTGAGGTATCCCAAGGTGTGAGGAGTGCTCTTGTTTGTACAAAGGTTTTCCTAGCACCCCATGAAGTCTAGGAGATAGTGAAGAAAATCTCAAGTTAAGCTTGGTGACTAGATGTAGGCCACAAGTGGTTGATGGCTGAACCAGGATAAATTCTTGAGTTTGATTCTCTTTTTCCTACACTTTTTAATTTCAGTATTTAGTGTAGTATATTTATCTATTGCATATCTTGTCATCTTGGTGATTTGATTATATGAACTTGATATCTAGCTTATTTCCTTAATTCATCATATATCTCAAGTTGTACTTGAGTAATTTATAATAGTTGTACCTTTGTTGTGCATGTTCCACTACATTTAGTACTTGAGTGATTCAAAATGCTTAATTTCTCAAAGTTGCATTAAAATTTGTAATCACTCAATTCATCCCCCCTCTTGGGTGATGGTTGCCATGGCTAACAGGTTGTATAGACGATCGTATAATCTTGAGTTTAGTTTAATTATGTATACAATTTATATAGTTTTTATGCCATGAAATATATGTTTGTTACTGAGGATTTGTATGTTCTCACCCCTTTTTGTGTTTTCATGGTAGAAGCAGGTCAAGGATCGTCATAGAGTAAGAAGTTCAAGAAACCGAAGAACTAGTATAGTATAGTTTTACTTGTTTCTTGTATAGACAAAGCTTATGTATATTGTTTATATTTGCTTCATAGTTATATTCAGAGGCATGTATTACAATAAACCCTTCTGTGGCTAAGGTTGTATGTATAAGTTTAAAGTTTTCTGCATTCTCTCAAGGCTTTCTATAATGACTTGCATGGTTGTTATAGTTATTTTAGTAGTTAGTTATGTAGTAAGTGGCGTAGCTAGTACTGCTTATCTCTATATATCTTAGATATATCCATATATCTATCCTAGGGCGTTACATTATGGTATCAGAGCCATTCATCCTGTTGAGTCGGGGTATAAACTGACTATGCTTAGGCATGAGCAGTAGTTTAGTAGGGTGTTGTGCATTCATTTATCTCAGAATGAGATATGTAAATAGAATTGTATGACTTACCTTAGGTATGGATGCTAATGGTTATCTGTGTGAACAAAAAACTATGACAATTACTAGGTGAACCCATAAGACTAGGAGATTAGTAAAGACTAGAGCTCTTAGAGAAATAGTTGTTGCAATGAGAGAGTAGACTACCATTAGTAGAATACCATTAGAAAAGTTAGAAAAGGACTCGCTAGGGAAGTCAATGGACAATAAGGAACTAAAGAGGAATCAGAATTCCTCACGGTTCAGTAGAGTTACTCCTTTGTTTTTCAATGGAGAGTATGATTCAGTTAGGGTTGATAAATGGCTTCAAGAGATAGTAGAGATCTTTGTGATCATGCTTGTATCGATGAACGACGAGTGTCCTTCGCTTCTCATCAGTTGGTAGGAGATGCCAAAAGCTAGTGGGTCAAGCTAAGAGGTTATTAGAGATATTAAGTACTCAAATCACCTGAGAGGTGTTCAGAGTTACTTTCGTAGACAAGTAGTATTCCCTAGGGTTGTAGAGAGCAAAGGAATCAGAATTTCTAAGACTTGAGTAAGGGGGATATTACTGTGGACTAGTATGGGGAGCAACTTGAAGAATGTTCTAAGTTCTCTTCTCATTTTATGAGTAGTCCAGATGAAAATTGGAAGTGTGTAAGATTTGAATTTGGACTGAGAGAAGATATTAGAAGTGTTATAGAAGTATATAAGTCCAAAAACTTCGCAACTTGGTACTAAAGGTCAGTGTTTAAGCATTGAGACAGTGGGCAATTAAGTGCCCATACATAGCAAATTCCAGGATTTTTATCTTATGGAATTTGAGTTCCCTATTAGTTGGGATTTTACATATATGTTTCCTAGAGAATGTTAAGACACTCATAGAGGTATTTCACGGTAGAAATCATAACCTAGCATATATGTACAAGCTAGAACTTTTGAGCATTCTGAAAGTTAAGAATTCTTTAAAAGAGGTGTCTAGGACCTTAAACACAATAATGTGGCTTAGAATACCACTTGAGGTGTGATAGTAAGGTAAGCTAGATACAAGTTTGATAAGAAAGTTAACCTTATCATAGAGGCATAGTTTACCCTCTTAGAGTAAAAGTTGGATTAAACATGCAAGTTTTGATTAGAGCTCTTTTCTCTCCTTGAGTTATGTGGTAATGAAGCATTAATCAAGAGATGGTTCCTTTAGTAGTTAAAGTTGAACCAAAGCACAATTATCCTAACTAAGGGAGTGAGTTAAACCACTTGACCTTGCAAAGTAATAAGCAAAGTTCTTTGCTAAGGATGGAGTTGTGACACAAGGTAACGAGAAAAGCACCTTGTGAGGGTAAAGATATGAGTAAAACACTTTACCAGATGTGTAGAGGAAGTAGCCCTCCAATCTTTCCACATTAGGCAAGTAGTGAGACCAAATAAATCTTGTCAATTATGGTAGAGAAGTGAGGTAAACACTCTACTAAAGACAAAGCAATGAGTTAAGCTCTTTGTCAAGAGACATGAGAAGTGAGAAAAGCACTCATATAAGAGGTAGTAAGAGTGAGTTAAACTCCCTACCAAGGGTCTCAGGTAAGAGTGAGTTAAGCTCTCTACCAAGGATAGTAAAGCGAGAAAAGCTTACTATCAAAGGTAATAGAATAAGTGAAGTTCTATGTCATGCTAAGGAATGAGATAAGCCCTTATGCAAGTGTAGTAAAGTAGGGCCAACTTACTAAAAAGAACTATAGGATGAGTTAAGTCCTAAGTTAGACAATAAGATGAGTTAAGTAGTTTGCCAAGTATAGTTGATCTAAGATTTAGTTGTCTTAGAATCAAAAATAGAAAGAGACTATTTCTAAAATTGTTTCTAGGATTATGGAAGAACATAGCCAGTATGTTATGGTAGTTTTGGAAGCTTTTAGAGAAAAGTTTTAGCGTGCCAAGTTAGCCAAGAGTCAGTTTTGGTTACAAGTGGTACAATTTAAGTTGTCATGTAATTTCTCAATGAGAAATTGTAGAAAACCCTAGAAAAGTTTAAGCAAAGGTACAATGGGTTAAACTATATTGTGACCAAGGTTAGAAAGTTTATCAGTAGACTTTCTCTTTTAATGCTACCCTAAATAGATCAACTAGAAAAGGTAGTAGTTTTAGTGGACTCTAGTTTGCGAGTATAGTTTCCAAGAGTTGAAAAAGAGGTTGACTACTACATTAGTGTTTGTAATTCCAAATCCCCATGAGAACTTTGAAGTAGTTAGTGATGCTTCAAAAATGGGACTAGGGTGTGTTCTGATGCAACAAAGGTAAGTAGATGCCTCTGCATCGAGGCAGTTAAACCTGCACTAGGAGGACTACCCTATGCATGTTTTGGAATTAGTCACAGTGGTGTTTACCTTATAGACTTGGATACTTTGCTCATAAGGAGTCTAGTTCGAGGTGTTTAGTGATCATAATAGTTTAAGATGCTTGTTTGATCAAAGGAAGCTGAACATAAAGCAGAAGAGATAGATGGAGTTCTTCAAGGTTTATAACCTTGAGTTATAATATCATATGGGTTAGGCCAATGCAGTGGTCGATGCACTAAGTAGGAAATCCCTATAAGTGTTCCAGATGATGGTCCAAGAGAGTGAATTTCTCGAGAGTTTCAAGAATTTGAGTCTCGCCGTAGCTATGAAGCCATATAGTCTCTCAGTGAGCAACATGGACATAGTAAAAGACTTAAGGACTCAAATTGTAAAAGCTCAAAAGGAGGAAGGAAGCTCTAAGGGGCGATAGTGAGTAGATCTTCTTAGAAACTGAACAGGATTTTAGTATGGCAACAAATGGAATGACGAGATTTAGAGATAGACTTTGTATTCCAAGAGAGTCAGGAAGTCAAAGAAGGGATTCTAGGAGGAGTTCTCAAAGGTAAGTACACCATCTATCTAGGGGCTACTAAGATGTTTCAAGAGTTAAGGAAGATGTTTTGGTGGCCTAGTATAATAGAGGACAGAGCTGAATATGTTGTGTTTTAGGTAATTGTGGAAAGATTGAGTAATCTGCTCACCTTTTACCAAGTAGAGTTAGTTACCATCTAGATTAAGTAGTCTAACAACTTTTGAAAGAGATAGATAGATTGCAGGGAGTCTCAGTGAATGTAATGTTTGATAGAGATACTAGGTTCACACTTAGTATCTGGGAAGCCTTGCAAAGGAAGTTCAGAGCAAAGTTAAGTTTTAGTACAACTTAACATCCATAGGCAGGGAATCCAAGAGCTTAGAGGTAAGCAGATTTCCTCTTGTGAGAGTATGGTGAGAAGAAGCCAGTACTAAATGTAACATTCCTGATAACATGTTAGGCTTGTAAAGGATTACCAAGGTAGTCTAATATCAGTTTAACATGTCTGTAAAGTTTCATGAGAAACTGAGCTAGTTTAGCCACTTTGTCATAACGCAGAATGTGGAAAGTGACCTAAAATGACTCAGAAAATGACATAAATTTCCTAGATAAGAGAAATAATTATGGATAATTTATTTTTAAGTCATAAATGAGTTAAGGAAGTTGTAATTAAAATTTGAAGGTAAATTGAGTTTGTTTGGTATTTTAAGCATTCAGAGTACATGTTTTAATATCAAATGGAGCCAGCGCAGATATGGAAAATTAAGGAAACTGTGAAATAAGTATTAAGGTAAATCTTAGTATTTATTTTAATACTTATGGAGGTTAGAAAGCTTGAAATAATAAGATCAAAGTATTCTTAGGAGATATGAGTTTTGTAAAAGGACAAAATTGCCCTTAAATGTTCATTCTTTTAAAGTGATATTTCTCTCTTCCTTCTCTCTTGTACGCACGCTCCAGCAGAGGAAATTGGGGGTAGAAAACAGGGGAAGAAAATGGGGAGAGGAAGGAGGAGAAAATGGAGGGGAAAGAAAGGAAATCAAGGACTAAGGCTTGAGGCCACGCACTCCATGTGAGGTAGGGGGTTAGCTTCCATAACTTCATCTTTCTTTTCTCCCACTTTGCTGCACATTTTTGGAGAAAACCGTGAAGGGGTTTTGAGTAGTTTTTTTTCATGATTCCTATGCTTGATTCCTCTCCTTTTGAGCTTGTTAATGCCTTAGTTGAATGGGGTTGTTGCCTAGATCAAGAATATGTTTTTGATTTTCATAGATTTTAATGATTGAAAAATGAGTTTTCTTGGGATAAAGGGGCTACGTTTTTATTTGAGTTGTTGTGCCAAGTAGGTGTTTTGATGTTTTAATGTGTCTATTATAACATCCCGAAAATTAATAATTTTAGGATAAATGATCATTTTACAATATTTTGGATTTTTAAGAATTTTTTTGGATTTTTCTAAGAACGTGAAATATTTTAATATTATTTTTCATTTTGCGTGCACATTGGGCAGAGTTAGCAAAACGACTGTAAAGCTCCAAAAGTTGGAAAATTTTATTACGAATAGTCATTTTCTAATATTTGTATTTTATGAGAATTTTTTCAGAATTTTTCGGAAACGACGAATATTTTAATATATTTTTCGTTTTGCGTACGTATTGAGCAGAGTCGGGAAAACGACTATAATGCTTCAAAAATTGGAAAAATGATAACACGATTAGTCGTTTTATAATATTTGCAATTTTTGAGAATTTTCTAGGATTTTTCCATAAACATCGAATATTTTGATATATTCCTCGTTTTGCGTGCGCGTTGAGCGAAGCCGGAGAAACGAGATATTTTCTCTGAGAATCTTGAACTATGGAAACATCGACGGGGGATATTACTAAACCTGAGGCCGGACACAATTTACAAGGTTTCATATTTTTCGAGAAATTTAACAGACGGAATAATAAAACGCTGTGTAAAATTCATCTGTCAGATAAATTAATACTAACTTTTACCAACTGTACCGATTATCCATTGGATAATAGCATGTATTAGAAACCCTATCACATTATCCCAATGCAATCCACTTTATGTCAAATCAATCTCACTTTAATTCAAATTTGTGTACTTTTTCAAAGCTTCTTTGAGAAGCTTTGACCACCAAATGACCCAATTACCCTTGGCTTGCATGAGAAGCCAAATTTTTCCCCTCACTCTCTCCTCTATTCAGCAACCCACTTATGCCAAGGAGGGCAAAAATGTGATTCATCCACACTTAACCTAAACCCACCAAACCCTAATTTACTTTACCTATCACTTTCTCTCTCTTCACTTCATCTTCTTCATCTTTTTTCCTCCTTCTCTCTACCTCCACCATGAGCACGAAAATGGCAGCCCCTCCTCCTCCATTTTTGCTCATCTTTTCTCCTCTCTAAGCCCATTTCTACACTTGCACTCACTTCCTCTACCTTCTTTGTGTAGAAAGTTTCTCCATTTTCCATTTCTAGCTCCATTTTCTCTCCACCTCTTCTCTTCTTCCTCCTCTTGAATCGAAAATGGCAGCCACCACCACCATTGTTTCTCTTCACTTTTCTCTCCATAAACACCATTTATAGACTTCTCTCAACCTCCTCTACACTTCTCTTTAAGAAATCTCTTCAAAAATCCAACCTTTTTACCTCTCCCCCTCCAAATCCGAAAATCACTCCTCCATAGATGGCCAAGCTTTTTGATTTTTCTCTCCACTAAATGTTGGTGTATGCCCTAGTGGCCAATACATTTTGTTTGTATTTACATACATTATATTATGTTATTTTATATGAGGCATTTCATTTATTGTGTTCTTTTTGGTAGACATAATAAAGTCCTTAGAATAGCAAGTTTGATACCATAGGACATCAAGTGGATGACTTGATCGTGAGATCCTATTGGATAAAATACTATTCTTAAATGTCCCTAGTCAAGTATTATTGTTAATTAGGACAACAATAATACATTGAGGCTAGTATGTGCGTAGACTGATGACCACATCTCACGGGTCATGGATATGAGATATCAAGTCTACACATGGATACATATTAGAGTAATGATGTATTGGACAGACCCGCCATGAGAACGCTACGTGGATCGTTACGTGAGTGTCATAAACGATTCTCATAGTGATAATGGTGTATATGGTCCTTTGACCTGAAATCACTACTATTCCTACATGAGGAGTTGTGTGTTTTAATGCCATCAAACGTCATCTGTAACAAGATGATTATAACGTTGGTTATTAGACATGCCGCAATACATGTGGAGGAATGTGAGTGACCTAGATGGGATTTGTCCCTCCTACATAACAGGAGCGATATCTTCGGGCCCCCTGATTGAGTGAGACTACTAAATGCATGGCCATGCTCAAATGAGTCAATATGAGATATTGATCTTATTTGTTATTACTATGTCTACTTGGGAATCAGGAAACTGAAGATTGAACTAAACAAGGGTGACACATTCCATGCCTTGTGTTCAATCTGGATATCTGGACAAAGGGACTAAACTACACGGAAACATTGGTCACAGATAGGTTATGTCAAATCACTGACATTCTCATTACTTGGGTAGCAGTGATGTGTTGCTAGATACCGCTCACTGTTTGTAATATTAAAATGAGATTTTAATATTACTACCAACGTCATGAGAACTCGCAGGTCGCACACTTAGAACAGACTAAATTGGAGTAATCGAATCCAAGTTGGACTCGGATTCAACTGTGGGCCTAACTCATACAGATGGGTTTAGGGTTGCACCACTTACCTTATTTATCGCTCACACTCACTTAAGGCAGCCTTTGTTATAAATAATACTGCTAAGGGGGGCTGCTACTAGGTTACATCACAACCCTAGCCGCACCTACAGAAAGTGAGTGAGAGATAGTGAGGTCTTCTTCTCCTCTCTTCGCAGCTAGCACTACGAAAACAGAGGCGTGACTCCTTTTGCAAGTCTGTTCGTGTGGATACCGCAGAAATATCGTCGCTATTACGGTGTTGGTGATTCACCTCGCTTGTGTCTATCACGCTTCAAGAGGTAAAAATTTAAAAACTCAGATTATGGATTTTTTCGCATGGATCCTGAGAGGGAATTCTGTTATTCCGATGCGAGACTTTTGATCCGCAAATTCCCAACAATAAACACATTCATACACTCATTTTCATCTTCTCTACAAATTTCATTTGGAAGGTTTGCTCAAAATCCAACCTTGTCTCCATTGTCTTCCAAGGTAAAGATTCTTGATTTCTCTCCATTTTCTTCTCATTTTCGTTTTCCTTGGTTGCTATGTGACCAAGGGCTTCTCTTTTTGAGCATTGATGTGTGATTTGAGTGATTTTGAACACTCTAGGGTTCTTGGGAGAGTGGAATCCGAAAATCACCAAAAAGGAATCTCAAGGAGTTCAAGCTTAAGGCTTTAGGTAAAGTTCTTCCAATTCACCTCTCAATTTCATTTTCCTTAGTTACCTATGTGACCAAGGATCATTCTTTTCAAGCTTCAGTTTGTAAATATGAGAATTTGACCACTTTATGGTTCTCTTGAAGGTGGAATCCGAAATTTACCAATCAAGGAACCAAGGAGTTGTTTTCTTGCATTGTCTCCTCTAGGTAAGAGGGAGACTACTCACTTCAACCACTTATGGTGGTGAGGAGACTTTGTATGTGTGTTGATGGAGAAATCCATCCTTGTATGCACTTTGTATGCTTGCTTGAATTATAAATTTTGTATGATTTAGTATTCTTGAATTTGATTGATACTTGATTATGCTCTTGAATATGTTTGATATATTAATTGTGCTTGATCATGTTGGGGTTGCTAAATGGAAAATTTGGAGTTTCCTACCTCAACATGTTGCCACAGTTTTGACTAGAAGTTAGGGGTGAGAATTTGGTTTTGTATACAAGTGAAATAAGACTTATGTAATCAAAGGTTGAATGATAGTATTAACACAAATGAATGGATGACCTTGAGAGTTTAATACCCAAGAGGGGTGCCACGGTTTTGGTCTTGGTAAAGAGACAAATGGATTAATTTTGATGAACTAAATTTAAGTGGATTTGTAACACCCCAAACTTCCTACGTATTAAACAATAATCTGATGAATGAGAATTCTACTTGTTTAGTGAATTCGTTGTATCTTTGTAAAGCTATTTTGAAGATTCATTCGTCCGCATATTTGATCGTTTTGAGTAATTTGCTCCGTGTCAAGAAAATAATAATTTTGTTAGGAAAAAACGTAAATTAATTTTTACCTTGTTTAGTCTTAATTAATTTACGTAATCTGATTTGATATTTGTGAGTTTTGTAATTTTTATGATTTTATGTGTGATTTTTGGAATTTTTACTGTTCGTGGGCCCCACGAGGTATATGTGGGCCCAGTGTGGCCATACGTGCCTGTGTGGGTCCCATAAAATGAAAAATTTTTCTACGTGTAGAAAAATTTACTGCTAGTTAACGGAGATGGGGATCTTACTAAACTGAATCCAGGAAACGATTTTAGAAAATTTCCTTTATCAGTATTTTTGTCGTATTTAATTATCGACGATAAAAATACAAGTAATTATACTTTTGTGAGGTTATAATGGATAAAAATAAAATTCTATATTATTAAAATATTATTAAGATAACATTAGTGGTTTGGATATCCACTATTAATTCAATTACTGAGTTAGACATTCATCTTGATTTAATTAACAGTGGAGATTTGATCTTAAAAGTAAATAGGATCAATTATAACCGTTGGATTGAAATTAAATCAAGGGTAGGGATTTAATCTTCTAAATGGCTATGACCATTATCAACCCTTGGATGTAAATTTAATCAATGGTGGAAAATGGATCATTAATGACCATTGGATTTGGATTTAGATCAATGGTGGAGATTTAGTCATCAAAAATGATTACAACCATTTTGGACCCTTGGATGTAAAGTTTGAAGGTGTAATCTTGACCCTTCATTTTTGGAGACACATCTAAGGGATGGAGTTTAAAGTGAAGTGATCCAATGGTCCATAAGAAGTCTTCTACCTAGACTACTTTTAATTAATACCTATTTTACCTATAATGCTTTAAATTAATAACTAAAATGACTAAAAACAAAAATGGATATTAATTTGTCATATTTTGCATGCATGAAGAGGGGGGGACGGTTTGGAGAGCAAGGATGAAGGGAGACCAAGATAGAATAGGCTTTTTAGGCCAAAGAAAAAGGATAGAAAAGGTTAAGGAAAATTGCCAAGTGTTAAGACAAAAATACTATTGATCATAAATGCTATGTTTTCTTCAAATTCCACTTTGTGTTTCTCTAAGGCAATGCTACGGCAATGCCAATTTGAAGACCACTCCATATTTCATTTATCACCTCTTCACTTTATCATTTCAACTTCAAAGAAAACAAACCAAGAAAAACTCCATTTCTCTCCTAAAAACATACCATTCGGCCAAGCACTCCAAGCACCTCTTCCATCACTTTTTAATTTCATACAACCTAGTTTCTTGAATCCTTTCATCATTCTAAGAACCTTTGTAGTTCACACCAAGTTCTAATTCTTCCATTTTGAAGGACTTTTACCAAGATCAAGTTCTAGAGCTTTTGTTGGTGAAGTGTAAGAAAACTTCATTTATTCTTTTCTTTTTCATGTTCTAAACCATGTTTGATCCATGGTTCTTCTTGTTCAAGCTTGATATACTAATTTTCTTGTATTTGTTTCATATTTAAGAACTTGTATTGGTGGAGATCTTGCTCCAAAGACAAAGCAACAAGCTCTTTGGTGGTTCTTCAAGAGGTAAGAGGAGATTCATCTCACCAACCAAGCATGGTGGTGAGGGAAGGTTTTATATTTGATGGATGGTGAATCCCATGTGAGGATTCCTATCCATGGTCATGTAATAATTTGTGTGTGTGTTATGTGTTTTAAATTATTTTTGCCTATGCTTGATATGTTTGATATGCTTTGCATGATTTACTTGTGTATGCATGCTTAGTATAATTTTTATTTGTTTAGATGGTATGCTTAAAATTTGCATGATGATATATGTTGAATATATTATGATGGAAGCATGATGATATATGTTGAAATAAACAAAATTTTGGCTCCAAAGGCCATGGAGGAGGTCACGGTTTTGAGCTTCCAAGTTTAGGGTTTTTATTGAAATTTTTCAAGAACAATGAAGTTGATTTTTAGTCCTTGAACTAAATAAATTTCAGCCAAGACACCAATTAAATTAGTGTTCGCAAAAATGATATTTTCATAAATGGTAAAATTGAAAGATTAGAGAAGTAAAGAAAATAAACAAGAGGGTTTGTTTTCTAAAATGAGTGTACACGGTTTTTAAGTAGTATTTTCATGAATTTATTTTGTGTAGAAACAAGAATGAAATTTGTTTAAGTTAGAAGAAAAATATTTCATGGTTCCAATGACCATCTATAAGGTTTTGATAATTTAGAAAAAAAAATGTTTTGATGCAACAAAATATAAGAATTTTCAAATAAGGATTTTGGAAAGGAATTTAAGTGTTGAACTTTAAATTATCTTAAGAAGAATTAATTTTTTAGAAATGATTTAGAAATATAAAAGGAAACGTTGTAACTTAAAATTTCTAACGTAGAATTTAAGTATTGGGTTTTGAAAAATGTTAGGAAATTTAAATAGTAATTAAATCAATTAAATATGATTTGGTAAGATTAAATCAATAAAAAGTGATTTTTAGAAAATATAGTACGGAAGGGATTTTTTATTTAGAATAGAAAGAGAATAACGTAAGAAATTATATTTTTATGGGAAATGTTCAAAATAATATTTTTAAAGTTAAGAAATATTTTGTGAAGGGTGAAAATGGTGAAAAACGATTTACGTAACTCAAAAACGTAATTTTTAAGTTACGCGATTTAAAAAAAAACGTTAAACTATTCCTACGCGATTTGTAACGCGTTTAAATATTTTACACGATCTAAATATTGTGGAAACATTGCTATACATTTTTACGCAATTTAGAATACAGTAGAAAATAGTTTTGCGATTTTTAAACATAACAGAAAATGTTACAAATCATCACTGTACGTAAAAACGTAACAAAAATATTTTGCGAATGAGAAAAACACAGTAATGTGATTTAATTATTAATTATACAGTAAATCATACAGTTAAAAGTAGTATATGAATACTTGTACAAGAAATTGAGAAGTTTGCACTGTAATTGGCATTAATCCATTTTACGAACGAAAAACAATCTCTCAACCTGGAATGAGAAATTATGTGATTTACCTTTGGTTGGTAATTGGTGCATTACACATGCATTGAAAATGGTCCAACGGACTGAATATGGCTAATTGCCTAGGAGAAACGTACACCTCTTGAGTGGGTGCGATATGCGTAGTGTAGGTCACTAGTTGACCTTGGGGGCATCGGGGTGCGGGTTGCTCGCAATGGGCGGTTGGTAGCTCTTTCGCACCGTGAGTTAGACCGATGCAACACACCGATGATCCGGACCGAGACACTATTCTTAATCGAGATCCGACAAAGACCATGCCGTGTATGTGCTAGATGTGCAAGATATAATTATAGCACTTGGTCTGAGGCACGAGATACTGAAGCAGATCTTTTCGATCAATTTCTCCGACTTGAGTATTAGCTCCATGGAGTAGGACATTGAGTCTATGTTCACATGCATGAATTTAACATATACATATGTGGTAGTATTACTTGTAATTAATTGTGGTTTGAGCAATTGATGATGGCATGATGGTAATTATTTTTACACTATGATGATGCCATAATTGTGATCATGATATGATATTTTTGCATAAATCTTTGTCGTGTCATCAGTATTATCTCTCGTGCTATCATGTTTGGTATTGGTGTAGGTGATCTCACCTCTTTGTATGTATATCTGTTTATTGTATTTATATTGGGTGAAGACGTTGAGAAAGATACGGTACTAGAAGGAGAAGAGGAATTACTTCTCACATCGGGAACCGCAGAGTTCGACAACATGTCATCGGAGCTAGTTTCTTCGGATATGTACGTTTACGGTTTCATGGAGGAGCTAGAGAGTGGAGGACAAGTTGATGAGCGAGGACTTATTTATGAGGGGTACAAGTGATTAGTATTAGTAGGCTATATCGTGGGGATCCGTTTTACGTGTGACGATCTTTGTTCATGTTGAATTTCCGTTGCATATCGGGCGACATTGGGACACTAGAAATTATGTCCCAACGGAAATCGCATAGTGTCATCGCCCCGACACCGCCCGTAGGGCTAATCGTCACAATGGATTCCTACCGATTGAGGAACCCGAGGAGGACCCGTCTGAGGGGTCTTCGCTTAGTTAAGCTTGGGCGAGTGTGAACTCGATATAAGTTATGTCGTAATTATTTAAGTGTGTTTATTATTTCAATAAATGGTTTGTAATAAATAAACCTCGACGAAAGACGTGTGAAATATGTATATGATGTAATTTATGTGTGAGATTGTTGTATCATAGTTTTATTTTCCGCTAAGTTTATTTTATTGTTATTGTTAAAAAAAAAAAAAATTACAACTCATATTTTTATCACAATATCACACTTTATGACTATTGAGGGTATTTGGGTAATTAAAGTAACATAAATGTGACATCCTACGGTGGGTGTTACATTAGTTGGTATCGAGCCAAGTTAGAGTCTTTGGGGTTGTGGTTAGGTCTGTCTTGTTTGTGTTGTGTGATTCTCTGTTATTGTTTTTTCGAAAAGAAACAATATTGTTGAAGATTGACCTTGCTTTCCTTGTATTGTTCAGTTTGAGTAGAAAAAGTAATATTCGGACGAGGACGTGGACGTGGAAATACTATCACGGTATATGGAACTGAATGGGAATGATAACGTGAACATGGCTGCAGTTAGTGTGCCATTGACTATGCAAAGAATGGCGGAAGTGGTTGCACAACAAAATCAACGGGCTAATGAAAATGTACACACTTATCGAGTTTGAAAGAATAATCCACCGAAATTTCATGGAGAGTTTGATCCCGGAGAAATTTGAACTTTGGATCCGAGAACTTGAAAAGATATTTGATGGTATGGGTTGTCTTTTGATGAACGGAAGCTTACGTTGGCAACATTTATGCTTTGGTAGGAGATGGTGAACGTTGGTGGGCGGGAGCTAGAAGACCGTTGGAAGCGAAGGTAGGATGGTGACGTGGCAACTTTTTCAAACAAATATTTCTAGAGAAATATTTTCCAGCAAGTGTGAGACATATGAAGGAGATGGAGTTTCGGGTTTACGTCAAGGATTGATGTCTGTTAGTGAGTATGCGGCAAAATTTGAAAGTCCGTCTCAATTTTCAAGGTATTTGCAGATGAACCCGGATGAGGGGCTGGAAATGTAGGAAATTTGAAGAAGGATTAAAGTGGATATTAAGAGAGTCATAACGATGTTGGAGATTAATCAATTTCCAACTTTGATTGAAAAATGTCGTAAAGTTGAAGAGATTGATCATCAACGTGCGGCAAGAAACAAGAATTTTGGACTGCAAGGTTCCAAAAGGAAGAATAATCAAGCAAGTCGCTTTCTCAACAAAAAAGCCGTATGTGAAACCGGAGGACCGTATGTGAAACCGGCGGGAGGTCGGACCAAGAAGCAATTTGTGGGAGGAAGTTCTAGCAATAATAAAGCAAGTCAAAGCCCTGGGACTCTATTCGTTGTTTCAAATGTGGGAAGGATCATCTCACGAAGGATTGTCCACACAAGGAAGTTGTTTGTTTTAAGTGTGGACAACTTGGACATTTCTCCAAAGACCGTGATCGATAAAGAAGGAATCCTCTCGTGGGAAACGTCCGTCATTTGCAAGGCCACAAAGGGTGGTCGTGTCTATACAATGAGCGGGGAGGAAGCCGCTAAACTGGAGACTTGATAATGGAGGAGTGTGCAATTGAAGGTAATCCTTTAAGTGTGCTTCCGTACTCTATGATTCAGAGCAACACATTCTTTCATTGCATGTGATTGTGTTGAACGTTTGGGTTTGATTTGTGACCGAATTGCCATATGATTTGAGTGTTGCTACTCCTACCGATAAGCACTGTAATTACATCAACGGTATGCCTGAATTGTCCGTCTCGTGTTAGGGATAGAATCTTTTATGTGGATTTGATCTGTTTGCCTCTTTCCAAGATTAACGTAATCTTGGGAATGGATTGGTTGTCTTCTAATCATATCCTAATTGATTGTTCGAATAAAACATTAGTATTTCCCGAGGCTAAGGATTCTAGATTCCTAACGGCTACTCAAGTGGAAGCTTGTCCGAAAGAAGGAGATCGTGGGTATTTATTATTATCTTCTTTGGAAGTGCAATGCGAAGATGCTTTGAAGGATATTTATGTGGTCAACGAATTTAGGAAGTGTTTCCTGAAGATATACCGGACTACCACCGAAAGGGAAATCGAGTTTGCCATTGATCTTGTACCTGGAGCTGGACCGATATCTATAGTGCCCTATCGGATGTCGCCGGTAGAATTAGCCGAACTGAAGAAACAGCTGGAAGATTTATTGGAGAAGCAATTTGTAAAACCAAGTGTGTCACCTTGGGGAGCTCCAGTTTTATTGGTTAAGAAGAAGGATGGGACTTCTCGTCTATGTGTAGACTATCGACAATTGAACAAAATTACGATTAAGAATAAATATCCACTTCCAAGGATAGATGATCTAATGGATCAGTTGCGAGGAGCCGCGATATTTTCCAAGATTGATCTACGTTCTGGGTATCACCAGATACGTGTGAAAGCAGATGATATTCCCAAGACTGCATTTCGGACGCGCTATGGGCATTACGAATATCTTGTGATGCCATTCGGTGTAACAAATGCACCAGCCATATTCATGGACTTCATGAATAGAATTTTTCGTTCATACTTGGACAAGTTCGTTGTTGTCTTTATTGATGACATCTTGATCTATTCTCAAAGTCGGGAGGAACATCTTGAACATCTCGTGGTGGTTCTTGATTTTAAAGGAGAATAAGTTATATGCCAAGTTATCCAAATGTGAATTTTGGTTGAGTGAAGTGCAATTTTGGGACACGTAATATCGAAGGATGGAATTGAGGTTGATGCTTCCAAGGTGGAGACATGTTTTGGGGTGGGAAAGACCAAAGATCAGAATCGAAATCCGTAGTTTTGTCGGATTATGGTTACTATAGACGGTTCATTGAGGGGTTTTCAAAGATTGTAGGACCTCTTACCCAACTTACACGAAAGAATCAACCGTTCGGTGGTGATGCATGCGAAGAAAGTTTTCAAGAGTTGAAAAGACGATTGACTACTTCAAAAGGTATTGATTCTACCTGACCCAAACGAACCTTTCGAAGTATATTGTGATGCTTCATACCAAGGATTGGGTTGTGTACTTATGCAGAATCGTAAAGTGGTGGCTTATGCTTCAAGGCAATTGAAAAATCATGAGAGGAATTATCCAACTCATGACTTGGAGTTGGCAAATTTGTGGTGTTCGCGTTGAAGGTGTGGAGACATTTTCTTTATGGAGCTACGTTCACTTGTTTTTAGTGATCATAAAAGTTTAAAATATCTGTTTGATCGAAAGAGTTAAACATGAGGCAAAGGCGTTGGTTAGAATTTCGAAAGATTATGACTTTCAATTGAGAAGTATCATCCCTAAAAGCGAATGTCGTAGCGGATGCGTTGAGTAGAAAAATACTTGGTGTTTCGTTCATGTTATGATGATCAAAGAGAAGGAGTTGATAGAAGAATTTCGGGATACGACTATCTCAGTAAAATTGACGCCAAGGCAGGATGCGTTTAAATATGATCACCATTTCAAATGATTTGATGGATAGAATTCGTGAAGGACAAAACAATGATCAAGTATTTGCAAGAAGCAAAAGAAGCAAGAGCCAAGGAGCGAGTGTTAGAATTTAGCGAAGGTGCTAAAGGAATTCTAAAGTTCAAAGGAAGGGTTTGTGTGCCCAATGATCTAGATCTTAGAAGATTGATTTGGATGAAGCTCACGGGAAGTACATAATATAATCGAGTATGCATCCAGGAGCCACAAAGATGTACCAGGATTTAAAACAATTATATTGGTGGCAAGGAATGAAGAAAGATGTTGCGAGTATGTATCATCTCGTTTAGTTTGTCGAAGGCTAAGGTGGAACATCAAAGACCTTCGGGAATGTTACAACCTTTGCCTATTCCCGAATGGAAATGGGATGACATAGCAATGGATTTTGTGACGGGACTACCAAAGACTCGGATGGGTCATGATGCATTTGGGTAATTGTTGATCGGCTTACAAAGTCGGCGCACTTTTTGCCGATTAATATTAAGTACTCAATGGAAAAGTTGGCTCAAGTGTACATCGGTGAAATTGTTAGACTTCATGGTGTACCATCCAAGATTATTTCGGATCGAGATCCAAGGTTTACATCGAGATTTTGGACTAGTTTGCAAGAAGCAATGGGAACAAAACTACGTCTCGCTTCGCTTACCATCCACAAACGGATGGTCAATCGAGAAAGAACAATTCAATCTCTCGAAGATTTATTGAGAGCTTGTGTATTGGAGCAACCTGGAGGTTGGGATGAATTCTTACCATTGATAGAATTCACATATAACAACGTATTTCCATTCAAGTATAGGGATGGCACCTTATGAAGCATTATATGGGAGGCGATGCGTAACACTCGTTATGTTGGTATCAAGACGGTGAGAGTCTTGTGTTAGGACCGAGAAATTGTCCGTGAACAGACAATTGAGAAAGTGAAGATGACAAGACAAAATGAGAATGAGTCAAACTCGGAAAAGAGTTATCTTTGATAAAAGGAGAAAATCTCTTGAGTTTGAAGAAGGTGACCATGTATTTTTGCGAGTGACGCCTATGACGGGTGTTGACGAGTGCTTAAGTCCAAGAAGCTCACTCCAAAGTTTATCGGACCATATCATTTTACGTCGGGTAGGTCCGGTGGCATATCGATTGCGTTACCACCTTTGCAGGTCAAATCTTCATAATGTATTTCACGTATCACAACTACGGAAATATATTTTGATCCTACTCATGTTATCAAATAATGCCAAGTACTAGATGAAGGAGAATTTAACCTATGAAACGTTTCTCGGTCAATATTGAAGATCGAAAGACAAAGCAACTTCGAGGTAAGGAAATTTCATTGGTTAAAATTATTTGGAATGATGTAAGCGGGAAGCTACATGGGAACTAGAAGAAAAGATAAAAGAACAATATCCCTATTTATTCCGAGGATGTGAAATCAAGTTCATCAAGTTTCGAGGACGAAACTTTTTGTAGAGGAGAGAAAAATGTAACACCCCAAACTTCCTACGTATTAAACAATAATCTTGACGGTTGTAATTCTACTTGTTTAGTGATTTACGTGTCTTGTAAAGCTATTTTGAAGATTCTGTCTCGCATATTTGATCGTTTTGAGTAATTTGCTCCGTGTCAAGAAAATAATAATTTTGGTAGGAAAAATCTACGTAAATTAATTTTTTGTTTAGTCTTAATTAATTTACGTAACTGATTTGATATTTGTGAGTTTTGTAATTTTTATGATTTTATGTGTGATTTTGGAATTTTTCTTGTTCGTGGGCCCCACGAGGTATATGTGGGCCCTGTGTGGCCATACGTGGGCCCGGTGGGTCCCATAAAATGAAAAAATTTTTCTACGTGTAGAAAAATTTGTATGCTGTTTAGACGGAGACAGGGGGATCTTACTAAACCCGAATCAGGAAACAGCTTTTAGAAAATTTCCTTTTGTATTTTATCGTATTTAATTATCGACGATAAAAATACAAAGTAATTATACTTTTGTGAGGTTATAATGGATAAAAATAAAATTCTATATTATTAAAATATTATTAAGATAACATTAGTGGTTTGGATATCCACTATTAATTCAATTCTGAGTTAGACATTTAATCTTGATTTAATTAACGGTGGAGATTTGATCTTAAAAGTAAATAGGATCAATTATAACCGTTGGATTGAAATTAAATCAAGGGTAGGGATTTAATCTTCTAAATGGCTATGACCATTATCAACCCTTGGATGTAAATTTAATCAATGGTGGAAAATGGATCATTAATGACCATTGGATTTGGATTTAGATCAATGGTGGAGATTTAGTCATCAAAAATGATTACAACCATTTTGGACCCTTGGATGTAAAGTTTGAAGGTGTAATCTTGACCCTTCATTTTTGGAGACACATCTAAGGGATGGAGTTTAAAGTGAAGTGATCCAATGGTCCATAAGAAGTCTTCTACCTAGACTACTTTTAATTAATACCTATTTTACCTATAATGCTTTAAATTAATAACTAAAATGACTAAAAACAAAAATGGATATTAATTTGTCATATTTTGCATGCATGAAGAGGGGGGGACGGTTTGGAGAGCAAGGATGAAGGAGACCAAGATAGAATAGGCTTTTAGGCCAAAGAAAAAGGATAGAAAAGGTTAAGGAAAATTGCCAAGTGTTAAGACAAAATACTATTGATCATAAATGCTATGTTTTCTTCAAATTCCACTTTGTGTTTCTCTAAGGCAATGCTACGGCAATGCCAATTTGAAGACCACTCCATATTTCATTTATCACCTCTTCACTTTATCATTTCAACTTCAAAGAAAACAAACCAAGAAAAACTCCATTTCTCTCCTAAAAACATACCATTCGCCAAGCACTCCAAGCACCTCTTCCATCACTTTTTAATTTCATACAACCTAGTTTCTTGAATCCTTTCATCATTCTAAGAACCTTTGTAGTTCACACCAAGTTCTAATTCTTCCATTTTGAAGGACTTTTACCAAGATCAAGTTCTAGAGCTTTTGTTGGTGAAGTGTAAGAAAACTTCATTTATTCTTTTCTTTTTCATGTTCTAAACCATGTTTGATCCATGGTTCTTCTTGTTCAAGCTTGATATACTAATTTTCTTGTATTTGTTTCATATTTAAGAACTTGTATTGGTGGAGATCTTGCTCCAAAGACAAAGCAACAAGCTCTTTGGTGGTTCTTCAAGAGGTAAGAGGGAGATTCATCTCACCAACCAAGCATGGTGGTGAGGGAAGGTTTTATATTTGATGGATGGTGAATCCATGTGAGGATTCCTATCCATGGTCATGTAATAATTTGTGTGTGTGTTATGTGTTTTAAATTATTTTTGCCTATGCTTGATATGTTTGATATGCTTTGCATGATTTACTTGTGTATGCATGCTTAGTATAATTTTTATTTGTTTAGATGGTATGCTTAAAATTTGCATGATGATATATGTTGAATATATTATGATGGAAGCATGATGATATATGTTGAAATAAACAAAATTTTGGCTCCAAAGGCCATGGAGGAGGTCACGGTTTTGAGCTTCCAAGTTTAGGGTTTTTATTGAAATTTTTCAAGAACAATGAAGTTGATTTTTAGTCCTTGAACTAAATAAATTTCAGCCAAGACACCAATTAAATTAGTGTTCACAAAAATGATATTTTCATAAATGGTAAAATTGAAAGATTAGAGAAGTAAAGAAAATAAACAAGAGGGTTTGTTTTCTAAAATGAGTGTACACGGTTTTTAAGTAGTATTTTCATGAATTTATTTTGTGTAGAAACAAGAATGAAATTTGTTTAAGTTAGAAGAAAAATATTTCATGGTTCCAATGACCATCTATAAGGTTTTGATAATTTAGAAAAAAAAATGTTTTGATGCAACAAAATATAAGAATTTTCAAATAAGGATTTTGGAAAGGAATTTAAGTGTTGAACTTTAAATTATCTTAAGAAGAATTAATTTTTTTAGAAATGATTTAGAAATATAAAAGGAAACGTTGTAACTTAAAATTTCTAACGTAGAATTTAAGTATTGGGTTTTGAAAAATGTTAGGAAATTTAAATAGTAATTAAATCAATTAAATATGATTTGGTAAGATTAAATCAATAAAAAGTGATTTTTAGAAAATATAGTACGGAAGGGATTTTTATTTAGAATAGAAAGAGAATAACGTAAGAAATTATATTTTTATGGGAAATGTTCAAAATAATATTTTTAAAGTTAAGAAATATTTTGTGAAGGGTGAAAATGGTGAAAAACGATTTACGTAACTCAAAAACGTAATTTTTAAGTTACGCGATTTAAAAAAAAAACGTTAAATTATTCCTACGCGATTTGTAACGCGTTTAAATATTTTACACGATCTAAATATTGTGGAAACATTGCTATACATTTTTAAAAGATCATTTTTACGTAATTTAGAATACAATAGAAAATAGTTTTGCGATTTTTAAACATAAGAAAATGTTACAAATCATCATTGTACGTAAAAACGTAACAAAAATATTTTGCGAATGAAAAACACACAAGTAATGTGATTTAGCAGTTAATTATACAAGTAAATCATACAGTTAAAAGTAGTATATGAATCTTGTACAAGAAATTGAGAAGTTTGCACTGTAATTGGCATTAATCCATTTTACGAACGAAAAACAAGATATCGAATCTGGAATGAGAAATTATGTGATTTACCTTTGGTTGGTAATTGGTGCATTACACATGCATTGAAAATGGTCCAACGGACTGAATATGGCTAATTGCCTAGGAGAAACGTACACCTCTTGAGTGGGTGCGATATGCGTAGTGTAGGTCACTGGTTGACCTTGGGGGCATCGGGGTGCGGGTTGCTCGCAATGGGCAGTTGGTAGCTCTTCTGCACCGTGAGTTAGACCGATGCAACACACCGATGATCCGGACCGAGACACTATTCTTAATCGAGATCGACAAAGACCGTCGTGTATGTGCTAGATGTGCAAGATATAATTATAGCACTTGGTCTGAGGCACGAGATACCGGCGGATCTTTTCGATCAATTTCTCCGACTTGAGTATTAGCTCCATGGAGTAGGACATTGAGTCTATGTTCACATGCATGAATTTAACATATACATATGTGGTAGTATTCTGTAATTAATTGTGGTTTGAACAAAGTGATGATGGCATGATGGTAATTATTTTTACACTATGATGATGCCATAATTGTGATCATGATATGATATTTTTGCATAATATGTTGTCATACGTATTATCTACGTGCTATCATCTTTGGTATTGGTGTAGGTGATCTCACCTCTTTGTATGTATATCTGTTTATTGTATTTATATTGGGTGAAGACGTTGAGAAAGATACGGTACTAGAAGGAGAAGAGGAATTACTTCTCACATCAGGAACCGCAGAGTTCTGACAACATGTCATCGGGAGCTAGTTTCTTCTGGATATGTACGTTTACGGTTTCATGGAGGAGCTAGAGAGTGGAGGACAAGTCCGGATGAGCGAGGACTTATTTATGAGGGGTACCTATCTGTTAGTATTAGTAGGCTATATCGTGGGGATCCGTTTTTCTGTGTGACGATCTTTGTTCATGTTGAATTTCCGTTGCATATCAGGCGACATTGGGACACTAGAAATTATGTCCCAACGGAAATCAGCATAGTGTCATCAGCCCGGACACCTGCCCGTAGGGCTAATCGTCACAATGGATTCCTACCTGCTGAGGAACCTGAGGAGGACCCGTCTGAGGGGTCTTCTGCTTAGTTAAGCTTGGGCGAGTGTGAACTCTGATATAAGTTATGTCTGTAATTATTTAAGTGTGTTTATTATTTCAATAAATGGTTTGTAATAAATAAACCTGACAAAGACGTGTGAAATATGTATATGATGTAATTTATGTGTGAGATTGTTGTATCATAGTTTTATTTTCCGCTAAGTTTATTTTATTGTTATTGTTAAAAAAAAAAAATTACAACTCATATTTTTATCACAATATCACACTTTATGACTATTGAGGGTATTTGGGTAATTAAAGTAACATAAATGTGACATCCTACGGTGGGTGTTACAGGATTAGTGTTAAGAAAACTAATGCATAAAAGTGGAAAGAAAAATTGGATGATGGACATCATGAAGCCACGGTTTTGGCATTGAATCTTGGGCACTTGGATTGATTTTAATGAACTAAAAACTTAAGTGAATTAATAACAAGAAGTTAATACCTAAAAGAGAAGGAAAGATTGGACATTGAAGACTCATTGATGGCCACGGTTTTAACTTGAGCAATAAGGCAAATGGAATGACATTGATACATTAAACTTAAGAAAATTGATCCTAAGGAATTAATACACAAATGAGAAATAAAAAGTGGAACTTAGAAGACCTATGAAGCCATGGTTTTGGCATAGGCCTTAGGCAATTAAATTAATCTTGTGAGAAATGGAAATTGAGTAATTAAGTATCAAGTAACTAACACATGATATGTGAAAGAATGAAATTTTGAGGATTTAGGAAGGCCATGGTTTTAGCCCGGAGATTGAGGAATTAAAGATTTACCTAATCCTTGATAAAGCAAAGAAATTAAATTAAGTAATGGCATTTAAGAAGACCATAGTTTAAAGGGTTATTTACCCTAACCTCTTCATAATTGACCAAAGACTTAAGATTTTGAAAATAAGTATCCCTAATAGGGACATTATGGTATGTGATAAACTATGAGTACTTAATGATGATGATAAATTGAATTAATCTCGTATGGAATCAAAACTAAATGATTGGTATCAAGAGACTAGTGAATAATATGGAGAAGAATTTGGAACCTTGAAGGCATTTGAGACCCAAGTTTCTAAGGGATAGTTGACCTTAAGATGGCATAATTGATTAGATCAAGGAACTTGATCAATTTAATAGAATGGTGTTAATGATAAACCATA
Source organism: Ormosia emarginata (assembly GCA_029884605.1). Classification (NCBI taxonomy): domain Eukaryota; kingdom Viridiplantae; phylum Streptophyta; class Magnoliopsida; order Fabales; family Fabaceae; genus Ormosia; species Ormosia emarginata. Next base: position 1,429,790 of record JAQQTP010000023.1, read on the forward strand.
ATATATATATATGGATATTGAAATTTAACTTTATGTGTTGTGAATCCCTATGAAGAGCTATGTGTTTCTTGATTTAATTCTCGATAAGATATGACATGTTGATACTGAGAATGACTACATACCGTTGTGGTAGTCTATATGATGAATGCATCATTGATAAATATACATGATTGGACATTGTGTCGTCATACATATATCTTGTCCATTGGACATTGTTGTAAGGCAGTGTATGCCTAGGAGATTGAACACACCTTTGTGCGGGTGTGAATAGACTAGCGTAGGTGCCATATGGTTGTTGGCCCTGGGGGTGTCGGGGTGCGGGTTCTTCACATGGACAGTTATGAGCTCCTCTGTGTCGTGGGGTAGACCAATACAAACACACCGACGATCCAGACCGAGATGCTATCCTATATCGCGATCAACTGTTGAGGTGCCATGTATAAGCCATTGCGCAAACTTTTTATGAGATGAAGCACACTGTATTTTAAGGCTAACGATATACTGGCATTACTCCTTGATCTTTCTCTCCGACTGTTTATGTCTAGCTCCATGGAGTAGGAATTGTGGTATCATAATGCATTGTGCATCGTTCATTGTTGGTCTAATAAACTGTTGAGCATGAACACCTATGAATGTGAAGATAACTGTTGTACTTCTGTGAATGATTATCTGATTGTTGTGCTGATTCCTGGAAATACTATTGTGATCTGCCTGCTATTGCTTACTGTTGTTCTACCATTACTATAAATATCATAGTTATTATTGACTCTGATTATTGCTTAGAATTGAATTGCTTTTATTATAAATTCGGTTGTTGCTATTGATGAATATATGAACTATATTGCTTGGTCGGCGCTTTCCGCCGTGCTGTTTTCTTACTGCCAATAGTGGTAATGAAAGACGGGTATCTCACCTCTTTCCTATATTTGTGCATTTCTGTTTTATATTTATATTTGATAAAAGATCATGAAGAAGATAAAGAGGGACCACACCTTGGTTGATTGGCTTGAGCGTCTGGACAAGATTTCTTTGAATATGTAAGAGTGTAGCCGCGTTGAGGCATTGATGCTTGTTGTGTCAACTGGAATGCCATGCGTCATATACATATGGGGTTGCGGCTTTGTTTGCTGGTAGTACCCATCCCTGGGTTACTACTTTTCCCCCTTTAGTGTTTTTATTCCCGTTGTATTTTATTGGATTCTGTAATTATTATATTCTATGTCATTAGTGATTTGTGTAAATTGACTATAAAATATATGTATATAAGGAATATGATTTTATTTCAGTGGTTGTATTATGCGTTGAATATATTTATATTTCATTCGAGGCTCGTATTTTCTACTTATGCAAATTGTCAAAAAAAAAATATAGACTCTTGAGAATTTAAATTACTGTTATCATGACTGTGACACACTTGGATTTAGTAACTGTGGTGTCATGACGATTACGCTCCGGTTACTACATCAAGGGGTGTTACATTAGGTGGTATCAGAGCAGTTCATCTTGTTGAGCCGGGGTATGGACTTGCTATGTTTAGGCATATTAGAATTTGGTCTGTTGTGCACTTCCTTGTCTCTTGATTGAGATGATGGGAAAGGAATGCATGGCTTGCCATAGGTTGAATGTCAGTAGCTACTGTTATACAGTTGCATGATATTGAGGTTTGGCCTACTCAATATGTAATGTTCTGTGTGTACAGGAAACTATGACTTCTCCTAGGCATCCTATGTTAGGAAAATAGGAAATTTTTGTAAGGAGATCAAAAGGTTTTGGAAAACCAATCATCTGGAGAAAGAAATAACTGGTGTAAACTAGGTTCGAGAAGCATTATAGAATTTGACGGCTTACGAGAGATTACGCTGTGGAAGCAGAATGAAGAAGTTCGAGCTGGAGGCTGTTAGGATTCGTAAATTGGCTTATCTTACTTGAATTGTGTGCATTGTGTGACTTTTTGCGTTTGACTTCCAAAGGGAGGTAATGTTGTTTGAAATAATTACGTTGTTTTATTGTGCTATGTTTGTCTGTCTTCGAGAAAGTCAATGGCTCGTGGCAGACGTATGCATGTGACCGCGGGACAAGACTATAGAAGCATAGTTACGACTATAGGAGAAATACAAAGAATGGCTGATGTGACAATTCACCAAGATCAGAGGACCGCACAGTAACGAGAACTGGAAGTTATGGTTTAAAATCTATTGAAGGAAAGTCAGACTTGGGATAACCATGGACTACCTAGATTCCAAAGGAGGAATAATGGAAAAGCTAATAAGTTTGAACGGGAACTATGTTCACGGGTACCAAGGAAGTAACAATAACACCCAACCCATAGGGGAAAGTGCTAGTGGTAGTAGATCCAATCAAGATCTCAACATCTTTACCGAAATGTACGAAATGCGGAAAGAACCACTTAACAAAGGAATGTACGGCCAAGAGAATTTTCTGTCGCAAATGTGGAAAGGAGCACCTAACGAGAGATTGCGCAATTACAGGGATCATCTGTTTTAAATGAGGAAAGCCTGGACACGTTTCCCATAACTACACCCAAGCGAAGGCAAGTTCTTCTATCAATGCTGCAAGAGTTGTGGAACCATAAGCAGAGGGCAAACTTTATATCCTGGGAGGTGCTGAGGACTTTAGATTTAGAAATCTAAATAACAGAAGTGATGCCTCAAATGACGATCCCGCAATCGTGTTGTATAATTCTGGGGGTAACCCCTCCTTTGTCAATTTGTAACTGTATGGATCATTTGGATTCATCTGTATCTTTCTTACCTTCGACTTAGTTGTTCCTATTTCTGTTGTTGAGACTTATCCTGACTCTTGAGTTTGTTTAATCTATCCTACTTCTCATAAAGATTGAACCTTTTGTTGATCTATTTTGCTTACTTGAAATCGCATTGGTTAGAGTTCATGATTTAGGGACTGATTGATCATTCTCTAGTTATATCCTACTAAATCATTCCAATGAAAACCTTAGTGGTTTTCAAAATTAAGACTTCTGAATTCGTAGCGGCCAACAAAGTTGAAGCTTTGTAAGCGAAAGGAGCCTGAGGATACATATAAGTGTTTTTCGTAGAGGACCAACAGTAAGGAGAGTATAAATGCCACTCTGATAGTCAAAGAGTTTTGCATGATTGGGCTACCATGTTGTCAGTAAGGAAAAGAATGGAGCTTCTCGGTGAGACGAGGACTGTCACAAAAGGAACCATACTCCTATCAAGGATGAATGTCCCCGAAGAAAAATAAGCGATTCAATGGATCAACGAGAAGAGAGTTGTTGTTCTCTCTAGGATAGACATACACTCTGATCGTCACTCAATTCGCGGGAAATTTAAAATATTCCCAAAACAGTTTTCGAACGCACTTTGAACATTACGGGTATCTCGTGATACCATTCGGAGCAACCAATGTTCTTGTCGTATTCATGGACTGTCTAAATCAGATCTTTCATCCTTACCTAGATACATTTTTTGTTGTCCTTATCAACTACACTCTGATCTATTCTCAAACACGTGGAAAAAGCATGTTGGACGTTTTGATCCAATTTTTCAAACTCGAAAGAAGAAGAAGTTAGCGGAGTAATTTGAGAATTTGTGGTTATCATTGGAAGTGATACCAAACGAAGTATGTCTAGATACGATTGCTATTTCAATGGTCGATTGGGAGAAATTTAAGAGAAATGGAAAAGTGACCAAGATGTATCAAAAGTTAAAGCGAAAGTGTATCCCCGATCCAGCCATGTCATCGAACGTGACCTGGTGCAATTAAACGAGAGTATAATCTGAGAGAAGCTTGTTGTGAAGATCGAGGATAGAAGAACAAAGTAGCACAAAGATATAGAGATCGCGTTGCTAAGGGTGATCTGCGTTAACGTAACTAGAAACGCAACATGAAGGTAAGAAAATAAGATGGAGAAAAACATTGATGTTTAGTCTAAGGGATGAAAATTTCGAGGACGAAATTTCTATTTGAAGGGGAGTGTTGTAACATCCCGAAAATTAATAATTTTAGGATAAATGATCATTTTACAATATTTTGGATTTTTAGGAATTTTTCTGGATTTTTCTGAGAATGTAGAATATTTTAATATTATTCTTCGTTTTACGTGCACATTGGGCAGAGTTAGCAAAATGACTATAACGCTCCCAAAGTTGGAAAATTTTATTACGAATAGTCATTTTCTAATATTTGTGTTTTATGGGAATTCTTTCAGAATATTCTAGGAAACGATGAATATTTTAATATATTTCTCGTTTTGCGTGCATATTGAGCAGAGTCGGGCAAACGACTATAATGCTTCAAAAATTGGAAAAATGATAAGACAAATAGTCGTTTTATAATATTTGTAATTTTTGAGAATTTTCTGGGATTTTTTCGGAAACGTCGAATATTTTGATATATTCTCCGTTTTGCGTGCGTGCTGAGCGAAACCGGAGAAACAAGATATTTTCTCTGAGAACCGTGAACTATGGAAACGTCGATGGGGAATCTTACTAAACCTGAGGCTGGACACAGTTTACAAGGTTTCATATTTTTTGAGAAATTTAACAAACGGAATAATAAAATGCTGTGTAAAATTCATCTGTCAGATAAATTAATACTGACTTCTGTCAACTGTACCTATTATCCATTGGATAATAGCATGCATTAGAAACCCTATCACATTATTCCAATGCAATCCACTTTATGTCAAATAAATCTCACTTTAATTCAAATTTGTGTATTTTTTCAAAGCTTCTTTGAGAAGCTTTGACCACCAAATGACCCAATTACCCTTGGCTTGCATGAGAAGTCAAATTTTTCCCCTCACTCTCTCCTCTATTCAGAAGCCCACTTATGCCAAGGAGGGCAAAAATATAATTCATCCACACTTAACCTAAACCCACCAAACCCTAATTCACTTTACCTATCACTTTCTATCTCTTCACTTCATCTTCTTCATCTTTTTTCCTCCTTCTCTCTACCTCCACCATGAGCACGAAAATGGCAGCCCCTCCTCCTCCATTTTTGCTCATCTTTTCTCCTCTCTAAGCCCATTTCTACACTTGCACTCACTTCCTCTACCTTCTTTATGTAGAAAGTTTCTCCATTTTCCATTTCTACCTCCATTTTCTCTCCATCTCTTCTCTTCTTCCTCCTCTTGAATCCGAAAATGGCAGCCACCACCACCATTGTTTCTCTTCACTTTTCTCTCCATAAACACCATTTATAGACTTCTCTCAACCTCCTCTACACTTTCTCTTTAAGAAATCTCTTCAAAAATCCAATCTTTTTACCTCTCCCCCTCCAAATCCGAAAATCACTCCTCCATGGATGGCCAAGCTTTTTGATTTTTCTCTCCACTAAACACATTTATACACTCATCTTCATCTTCTCTGCAAGTTTCATTTGGAAGGTTTGCTCAAAATCCAACCTTGTCTCCATTGTCTTCCAAGGTAAAGATTCTTGATTTCTCTCCATTTTCTTCTCATTTTCGTTTTCCTTGGTTGCTATGTGACCAAGGGCTTCTCTTTTTGAGGATTGATGTGTGATTTGAGTGATTTTGAACACTCTAGGATTCTTGGGAGAGTGGAATCCGAAAATCACCAAAAAGGAATCTCAAGGAGTTCAAGCTTAAGGCTTTAGGTAAAGTTCTTTCAATTCACCTCTCAATTTCGTTTTCCTTGGTTACCTATGTGACCAATGATCATTCTTTTCAAGCTTTAGTTTGTAAATATGAGAATTTGACCACTTTATGGTTCTCTTGAAGGTGGAATCCGAAATTTACCAATCAAGGAACCAACGAGTTGTTTTCTTGCATTGTCTCCTCTAGGTAAGAGGGAGATTACTCACTTCAACCACTTATGGTGGTGAGGAGACTTTGTATGTGTGTTGATAGAGAAATCCATCCTTGTATGCTCTTTGTATGCTTGCTTGAATTATAAATTTTGTATGATTTAGTATTCTTGAATTTGATTGATACTTGATTATGCTCTTCAATATGTTTGATATATTAATTGTGCTTGATCATGTTGGGGTTGCTAAATGGAAAATTTGGAGTTTCCTACCTCAACATGTTGCCACGATTTTGACTAGAAGTTAGGGGTGAGAATTTGGTTTTATATACAAGTGAAATAAGACTTATGTAATCAAAGGTTAAATGATAGTATTAACACAAATGAATGGAGGACCTTGAGAGTTTAATACACAAGAGGGGTGCCACGGTTTTGGTCTTGGTAAAGAGACAAATGGATTAATTTTGATGAACTAAATTTAAGTGAATTAGTGTTAAGAAAACTAATGCATAAAAGTGGAAAGAAAAATTGGATGATGGACATCATGAAGCCACGGTTTTGGCATTGAATCTTGGGCACTTGGATTGATTTTAATGAACTAAAAACTTAAGTGAATTAATAACAAGAAGTTAATACCTAAAAGAGAAGGAAAGATTGGACATTGAAGACTCATTGATGGCCACGGTTTTAGCTTGAGCAATAAGGCAAATGGAATGACCTTGATACATTAAACTTAAGAAAATTGATCTTAAGGAATTAATACACAAATGAGAAATAAAAAGTGAAACTTAGAAGACCTATGAAGCCATGGTTTTGGCTTGGGCCTTAGGCAATTAAATTAATCTTGTGAAAAATGGAAATTGAGTAATTAAGTATCAAGTAACTAAAACATGATATGTGAAAGAATGAAATTTTGAGGATTTAGGAAGGCCACGGTTTTAGCCTGGAGATTAAGGAATTAGAGATTTACCTAATCCTTGATAAAGCAAAGAAATTAAATTGAGTAATAGCATTTGAGAAGACCATAGTTTAAAGGGTTATTTACCCTAACCTCTTCATAATTGACCAAAGACTTAAGATTTTGAAATTAAGTATCCCTAATAGGGACATTATGGTATGTGATAAACTATGAGTACCTAATGATGATGATAAATTGAATTAATCCCGTATAGAATCAAAACTAAATGATTGGTATCACGAGACTAGTGAATAAAATGGAGAAGAATTTGAAACCTTGAAGGCATGTGAGACCAAAGTTTCTAAGAGATAGTTGACCTTAAGATGACGTAATTGACTAGATCAAGGAACTTGATCAATTTAATAGAATGGTGTTAATGATAAACCATAATATATATATGGATATTGAAATTTAACTCTATGTGTTGCGAATCCCTATGAAGAGCTATGTGTTTCTTGATTTAATTCTCGATAAGATATGACATGTTGATACTGAGAATGACTACATACCGATGTGGTAGTGCATATGATGAATGCATCATTGATGAACATACATGATTGGACATTGTGTCGTCATGCATATGTCTTGTCCATTGGACATTGTTGTAAGGCAGTATATGCCTAGGAGATTGAACACACCTTTGTGCGGGTGCGAATAGACCAGCGTAGGTGCCATATAGTTGTTGGCCCTGAGGGCGTCGGGGTGCGGGTTCCTCACATGGACAGTTATGAGCTCCTCTGTGCCGTGGGGTAGACCGATGCAAACACACCGACGATCCGGACTGAGACGCTGTCCTATATCGCGATCAACTGTTGAGGTACCATGTATAAGCCATTGCGCAAACTTTTTATGAGATGAAGCACACTGTATTTTAAGGCTAACGATATACTGGCATTACTCCTTGATCTTTCTCTCTGACTGTTTATGTCTAGCTCCATGGAGTAAGAATTGTGGTATCATAATGCATTATGTGTAACACCCTCCGTAGGGCGTCACATTTAAAAATAAATAAATAAATATTAAAACTAATTAAAATTATTTTATAAAAGCTTTGAGTTTCAAAATATGGATTTTAAAATTTCTTATCACGGAAATACAAACTTACCGGAAATTTTAAGTAAAATGGAAATTAAATTTAACAGATTAACATACACATCACCAATTATTTCATATAAGTTAAAACGTAATATTTACAGACTCAGAGAAACAGTAGTAAACCCAAAGACGGGTACTACCAATAGCACGGTAACAATACTAACGAGAAAAATTCAACCTACATAGTCTGTTTCTTCACCAACTGCATCTTGTTGAAACTTGAAAAACCACTCAATGACGCCGCCACCATCTTCAGAATATTGTCTCCCCTAGGGTTAAGAATGTGCTCCGCCTACTATACGAATTCGAAGAATACAAACCAAACAAAAACAACACAGGAAAGAGGTGAGATCCCCTTTCACCAGTACCAGTACGGTAGTAAAGAATAATACGAATGACAAAGTCATTCCATACACACAGATAATCACAATTATAGTCATGTTATCAATTTACAAATATTTCTAACATACATATAACCTAATAAAATAAACAGTAATAACATTATCAGGATAGATATAACAATTCATACCATATAAAATATCATAACAGTACAATATAAAAGAAAGATCAAATGTCATAACAACATAAATATCACAAATGGAAGGTCACAGATAAAAAGCATAGATAGAAATCACAAATAAAATCACAAATAAAAATATCATAGATAAAAGATGAGATAAAAGAAATAACAAATAAAAGATAATAGATAAAAAAACAAATAGAAGATAATAATGCACCACATATCAACATATACAATAAGATACAATCCTACTCCATGGAGCTAAAGAAAACACAAGTATCAGAGAGAGGAATGACTCGCAAAATCTAATAGTACCACGGCTGCCCCACCAACTATTTGCATTGTCACACGTTGCGTCTATAGCCCCACGACACAGAATCCATCAATCCAGCGTGGTGTAGTTCACGGTCTCACGTTGTGGCACTACAGGCAAATGTACTACTAGATTTCACAAATCTTGATTAAATATAGTGTATGTCGAGTACCATAGTGTGCTATCGGTTTACCACGGCCCAGCGGAGCTACGAACTATCCACATGTGGGATCCCGTACACTAAAGTCTCCAAGTTCATTAGAACAATGAACCACACTACGTTTATCGCATCGACAACACGATGTGATTCGTCTCGTCAACCAATCCACCAAATACATGGCACACATAACAGATAGATGGAAAGCCTGTACGGGTTCACATTTTCCCGACAGCAGATATAAATTTTCAAAAGCCTGTACGGGTTCACATTTTCCCGACAGCAAATAGATTTTCAAAAAGCCTGTACGGGTTCACATTTTCCCGACAGCATATAGATTTTCAAAAATAATCTGTACGGCTTCACATTTTCCCGACAGTATAAAGATAGTAACGGTCAATCGCGTAGAAATTTTATCGCATTTTCATAATTCTGTCGTTTTTACAAACGTTTAAAAATCGCGTAAAGATATTTTTCTATTTTTAAAATCGCGTAGCATTTTTAATACGTTTTCTCAATCGCGTAGGATTTTTAAATCGTTTTCTTGTCCAACTTCCTTAAATAATCTGTTTAAAACAGACGAAATAATATTTAGTACTTTCAAATTACGTAGAATATTTTTCATAGCGTATATCTTGTCTTTTGGACATCTTTTCTATCTTATTTATCCGTTTTTACTAAAAATTGATATTTTGTTTAATAAATTATAATAATGGTTTCCTAAATTTACCATTTAAAAGTCCTTTTCATTTTTATTAATACCAAATAATTATACTTTTGAAAATTCCTAACGTGCTTCAAAACACACGATGAGCTATACGTTAGAAATTTTATAAAGCTCTTGTATTTCTTCTTACAAGTAAAAACCATTAGTATTAACCTCTTAAACTTAATTCTAACTATTTTATTTCTTTAAAACTCATTGTAGAAAATTTACTTTAACTTGTATTGCTTCTTCTTGATTGAAAATAGCTTGGAATTAATTTTTAGAAATCATGAATGTATTATTTGGCATGTTGGCGAATTTGATAAAAACTTTGCATTTGATTTCCAAATTATTTTTCACCTTTTAAATACATGTTTAATCTCTTGTATTGTCTACATTGATTTAATCCTTACCCTAGAAAATAGTTTTAGAAATCAAAGTGTTGAAGTTAGACATGTTGAATGAAAATGTAAGGTTATGCCATTTAATTTCCAAATTCATTTTTCTTAATCTAAACAAATGGATATCTTACCAATTCTCTTAGGTTAATTAGGTCACTTTTTAAGAAAATTAAGAGAACATTTTGGTTCCCCATTTGGATCATGGCCGTGAGCCTTGTTAGTGTGTTCTTTGGAACACTCATACAATCCTTGACATATTATTCATATCCTATATTTTATCATGCATTTCTAACACATGCAATATTATCAAAGCTTGTAGACATGCAAATTAAAGCTTGTAGACATGCAATTTATTACAAATATCACATAAGAAGACTACTAACAAATACACAACAACCTACTAGTAAGCACCAAATTATCAAACACACAAATAACAAACACACAAATAATTAACACATCAAAACAAGCACACCACCGAATCCTTATGGATTCTACAAGCACAACCACATATATTCCTCACCACCAACACTTGGTTGATGAGGGTAATCTCCCTCTTACCTCTTGTAGAAACCTCCAAGCCATTGTATGTCTCCTTCAAGCAATTCCTCTCCACCAAGAGCTACTTGAAAAATCAAAGAAAACATACAATATTAATATCTAAGGCTTGAGTAAGGAAAACCATGAATCAAAATATGGTTTAAAAGGAAAGAATAAAATTAATAGTGAAGATTTCATAAACTTCACCTTAAAACCCTACACCTTGAGCTTGAAGAACAAGGGTGAAAATGGATGATTTAGGAAAAACTTCCAACATGAAAGTTCCTTAGAATGGTATGGAGATTCAAGATCTATGGTCATTTAAATTTTTAGAAGCTTGGAAGAGGATTTTTGGTGATTGGCCGAATTCAAGAGGAAGAGAAAAAGGAAAGAAATTTGGTTGCTTGATCTTGGTTCTTTGAAGAAAAAGATATAGAAGAGAACAAATGAAATAAATTGATGAAGATTGTCTCCATTTGGGAGCTTTGGCCGTGAACACAAAGAGAGAAAAGAAGGAAGAATATTTGAGAGGTTGGCTTGATAGCTTTTGAGAAAGATGAAGACTTTAGGTTAAACAAAAGCAAAGTCTCCTATTTTAGAATGCATGGCCGTAAATGACCTTGAGAGAAAGTGAGAGATATTTGTTTTGCTTCCTCCAAATGCATGGTCACAATTGCATAGGAAATAAGCATGAAATGAATTATTGAATATTGCCTTTCTTAAGGCATTCAATTGCCGTAGAAACTAAACAAGAGAGCCACCAAAATTGACTAACTTTATAAAATTGAAACTACACTTATCACCCTTTATTAGGCATTGCCGTAGAAGCATGAAGAGAAGAATGAATTGAAATGCAATATTTGCTTTCCCAAAGCATGCAATTGCCGTAGATACAAGTGAAGAGAAGCCACCAAAATTGACTTTGTTATACTTGGGTAATTAAATGTAAGATAGGAAGAATTGAATGGAAATATTAGCTTCACACAAAATGGCTTTGCCGTAGAATGAATTCAAAGAGAAGCCACCAATGTTGACTTGGTTAACTAGTTGAAAGATAGGAAAGATAGAAATGTGATATTGGCTTTGCAAAAATTTGCAATTGCCGTAGAAACAACAAAGAAAAGCCACTAAATTTGACTAGTCTTTCTTTTATTAAATTTGGCATTCTTCATGCATTTCAATAAGCCTTCTACGTGAATTCACAAAGTGAATTGAATAATTAGAGCAATTCTCTTCTCTTCCACCGTAGCTTCACACAAATTCAAGAAGTCCAATATTTGTTTAAAAGTTTGCTTTCTATTGGTTCTTAAAATTCAAGCCATTAATTTTGACCAATTTCTATTGGTTAATTATTTGCTAACTTGATTCTTATTGGTTGCTATTTTTTGTTGACCAATTTCCTATTGGTGCACATTATATTTTATAGCATACTTTAACCAATGAATAATATTTATTATTTAAAAAGTCAGTATCTATTATCCAATGGATAATAAAATACACACAGATTTTTATTTTATACTAACAGAGCAGAAATTATTATTGATTATTTTTCTTCTACTGATTACCCTTGATGAGTCATAAAGCGAGTCATCACAGAGAAATTTCTAGAATATGTGACTCACTACGATGAGTCAGTATGATGAGTCATCGTGGAATTTTCTAGAACGGGTGAGTCAGCATGGCGAGTCAGCGTAGATATTTTCTAGAGCAGATGAGTCAGCATAGATATTTTCCAAAACAGGTGAGTCAGCATGGCGAGTCAGCATGCTGAGTCACTGACTGCATCACAACTGCATCATTGGCTGCATCATAAATGGTGAGTCATAGCGCTGAGTCATCAGAGAAGCTTCTGGAACTGGCGAGTCACTGCGGTGAGTCACAGGCCGAGTCAGCACTTCTGGAACCTTCTAGAAGCTGCTGAGTCATGATCTTGGTGTCACGCCACGTGTCATCGTCCTATTGGCCCGTTGCGATGAGTCATAGCCACTAATTTTGACCAGGCTCCTCATTGGTCCACGTGTAACACTTGATGACTAAACGTGGGTCCCGCAAAATATTTCGGGTCGTCGCCACTTATTTATATCTTGACTAATAAAATAATATTATAATAATATAAAATTATTTTATTTGATTAAATTCTAAAAATTAAAAGATTAATTTTAGGCTCATTCAGAATTGGGTTTAGTAAGATCCCCCGCCTCTGAATAATTAAAAACAGATTTTCCCGGTCCGAAAAAATATTATTTTCCTACCCCGGAGCAAATCACACAAAAAGTCCATATAAAATTACAGACAGTATTATCGGACATTAAATCAAGAAGAAAACAATTAAAAACAGCAAAAACAGTACGTTCGGGACGTAACGGTCATTTTTCTATTTTTTCCCACAACGTAGGTAATCGTCCAAAACGTTCAAATAAAATATCCAGCAGTATTATATAGCTGTATATCTTTCAGAAAAATTAAAACAGTAGCTCAGAAAAATTTTTATTTCACTGTCTTGAAGAAAAATACGTAAAACGATTATATAAAATACTAGACAGTATTATACATCTGTTTTTGATACAGAAAAATTTAAAACAGTAATTTGATAAAATTTTTATTTTACTGTATCGAAACAAATTATGTAAAACTACCAAATAAAATAACAAATAGTATTATTTTTCTGTATTTCATACAGAAAAACAAGAAACAGTAAAATAGGGACACAACGGTCTTTTACCCAAAAGTTGGGATGTTACATTATGCATCGTTCATTGTCGGTCTCATAAACTGTTGAGCATGAACACTTGTGAATGTGAAGATAACTGTTGTACTTCTGTGAATAATTATCTGATTGTTGTGCTGATTCCTGGAAATACTATTGTGATTTGCCTATTATTGTTTACTGTTGTTCTACCTTTACTATAAATATCACTGTTATTATTGACTCTGATTATTGCTTAGAATTGAATTGCTTTTATTATAAATTCCGCTATTGCTATTGATGAATATATGAATTGTATTGCTTGGTGGGCGCTTTGCGCCGTGCTGTTTTCTTACTACCAATAGTGGTAATGAAAGACGGGTGTCTCACCTCTTTCCTATATTTGTGCATTTTTGTTTTATATTTATATTTGATAAAAGATCGTGAGGAAGATAAAGACGGACCATACCTTGGTTGATTGGCTTGAGCGTCTGGACAAGATTTCTTCGACTACGTAAGAGTGCAGCCGCGTGGAGGCATTGATGCTTGTCGTGTCAACTGGGATGCCGTGCGTTATGTACATATGGGGTTGCAGCTTTGTCTGCTGGTAGTACCCATCCCTGGGTTACTACTTTTCCCCCTTTAGTGTTTTTATTCCCGCTTTATTTTATTGGACTCTGTAATTATTATATTCTATGTCATTAGTGATTTGTGTAAATTGACTATAAAATATATATATAAGGAATATGATTTTATTTCAGTGGTTGTATTATGCGTTGAATATATTTATATTTCATTCGAGGCTCGTATTTTCTACTTATGCAAATTGTCAAAAAAAAAATATAGACTCTTGAGAATTTAAATTATTGTTATCATGACTGTGTGTAACACCCTTGTGGGGATGTCACATATATAAAGAAAATAAAAGAAAGATAAATAAAATCTACCCAAGTTGTAAAACATTTGTTACGTACTAATACGGGTTGTAAAATAATTCCTGTTAAACAGAATATTATTAAATAAAATAACGCGGAAACATAAAACCAACAGAACAACATCACTCATAATATACATATGGTCCAAGTTATAAGTTATACAAATAATTTACAACTATAACTACAAATATTTAAACAGAAACAGTAAACAAAAACAGTAAAGAGTCAATATATACATACGCAGACGCGCCCAAAATACATATCATAAACATTTAACCCTCTGATGGATCACTCTCAGGAAACTCATCAGCAGATAAATATCCAGGATGCCTCGACACTCGGCGAAAACGAGACCGCGCAGTCGATACGATACACATCTCACTAGGCTCAGTGGACACACCACCCCAATAACGTCTAAGAGATAAAGGCAACTCTAAGTGCAAAAACATAGTAGTCGACATAACTGGCTCTCCATCAAACGTATGACATAGGGACACAGTCAACCGTCCCACATAAGTCACTGAGTCTCTATCTTCCCGCAGATGCCAAGCTAACGATCCAACGTGAAACTCAAGTTGCACAAAACCCAAAAATCCTGGCACCGCCATACCCAAAGATCAGATGGTTCTTGGTCGTCGTACTGATCTTCAGCTTGCTGCTCTTCTTCCTCCTCAAGATACAAAATCTCAAGAGGCTGTTCCTCTTCCTCAAACTCTTTACCACGTAAATAAATATATACAGAAAACACATACAATAAAGAGGTAATACAATCTAAAATCATCACAAACATGGTAACTAAGAAAATGACAAACAACAGATATACAGTTCATGCAATATGAAAAGCTATAACAGTAATTAATAACAGGATAGTATAAAGATTTAAATGTCACAACAACACATAATATCACAGATAAAATAATATCACAGATAAAATAATATCATAGATAAAATAATATAAGAAATAGACAATTTATCATAACAATAGCCAGACAAAAATAAACAGATAAAATAAAATAATATCCAAGATATAATCATATGCAATATGACACGATCCTACTCCATGGAGCTAAACACATACAGATATCAGAGAGAATGACCCGCAAAATCTATTAGTACCACGACTGCCCAACCAAACTATTGCGCTGTCTCACGTTGTGTCTATAGCCCCACGACACATGGATCCCACTGTCCAAGGCGTGGTGTAGTTCACGGTCTCACGTTGTGGCACTACAGGCAATGTACTATTAGACTTTACGAAATATCGATTAAATATAGTGCGTGTCGAGTCCATTAGTGTGCTATCGGTTACCACGGCCCAGCGGAGCGATCGACTGTCCATATATGGGATCCCGTACACTAACGTCTCCAAGTTCATAAAGACAATGAACCACACTACGTTTATCGCATCGACAACACGATGTGATTCACCTCGTCAACCAATCCACCAAAAATTGGCATAAACTCAATATATGATCCAAAAATAAGAAATTACCAAAATACCCTCATTAAAATATATCCTCAAAGATAAAAATATACAGTAAGTCCCACTGGACAAATACTGTTCCAAAGCCTGTACGGGTTCACCTCATAGCCCGACAGCAGAAAAATACAGAAAATACCGTTTTGGTCAATCGCGTAGCAATTTTATCGCGTTTTCACAATCTCATCGTTTTTGCAAACGTTTTTAAATCGCGTAAATCTATTTTTCTATTTTTAAAATCGCGTAGAGTTTTTAATACGTTTTCTCAATTGCGTAAGATTTTTAAATCATTTTCTTGTCCAAATCCCTTAAAAATTACTGTTTAAATAAATAGAAATAATAAATAATACGTTTAAACTACGTAAAATATTTTCTATACCGTATACTGTCTTTTGGACATCTTTTCTATCTTATTTGTCCATTTTTACTAAAAATTGACAGTATTTTGTTTAGAAAATTATAATAATGATTTTCTAATTTTTTCGTAAAAATTCTATTTACTTAATTTTTTTAACCGTATAATTTAATCCTTTTGGAAAATTACTAACATGCTTCAAAATACAGTATGAGCCATATGTTACAAATTTTCAAAAGTTACTGTATTTCCTTTCTAGCAATAAAATCATAAATTTTAATTTCTTAAACTTAATTCTAATCAATTCATTTCTTCAAAACTCATTTTAGAAAAATTCTTTTTAACATATATTGCATCTTTATACTTGAAAATGGTTTGGATTTGATTTTAGAAATCATGGATACTTAGTTTGGCATGTTGGCCGAAACATACACTTGTGTCATTTGATTTCTAAATTCATTTTCCTTCATCTAAACAATTTTATATCTTGATAATTTGCCTATGTTAATTAAATCACATTTTAAGAAAATGATGAGAACATTTTGGTTCTCCATTTTTGGTTAATGGCCGTGAGCCTCATTGATGTGCTCTTTGGAACACTCATGCAATCCTTGGCATGTTATTCACATCCTATAAATTATCATACATTTCTAACACATACAAATTATCAAAGTTTGTAGACATGCAAATCAAAGCTTGTAGACATGCAACTTCATACAAATTATTACAAACATCAAATAGGAAAACTACTAACAAACACACAAATAAGCTACTAACAAACACACAAAGGAATCCTTATGGATTCTACAATCACAACAATCAATCTCCATCTTCTTACCACCACCCAAGGATGATAAGATTAGTCTTCCTCTTACCTTAAATGAAGACAAGCACTCCTTCACACCTTTCCTAGGGTTTCGGTTTCACTCCACCAAGTCACCTATCAAGCTTAAACAAAACTACAAATTACTAACCATAAAAGAGAGCTTAAACCATGGATAAATCATGGCTTAGAACTTTGAAAAAGAGTTTAGAAATGGAAAACAAGAAATTTCACCTTCTAGGTAAAATTTGCCAAGTAGGTTTCCAAGCTTCAAATGAAGGATTTTGCAAGAACTCTCAACTAGAGATGTTCTTAGGATTGTGTTTAGGTTTAGAAAACTTGGTTGGATAAATTTTTGAGTGATTGGATGGTATAGAATAGGGTTTGGCCGAATACAGCTTCAAGAAAGCTTCAATGGAGTTTAGGGTTTTTGGAAGAGAGAGAAGAGAGAAAATGCATGAAGATGAAGTGAATTTTTAGTCTTGCAAAGGCCAAATGGCCGTGGACTTCAAGCATGCAAGGTGTAGCCTTGCTTGGCTTCATCCAAGCCTTAGGATAGATCAAAGGTCAAGATTAAAACTTGGTTAGCAAGCTTAACTCTCATTGGTTGATTTTAGCATTGTCATTAGCCTAGTCACCATGCTTAGTCGCTAATTAGCCTAGTCATTAAGCTTAGTCACCATGTTCTTGAAAGTTCTACTACTAATGATGCTTAATTAAGCTACTAAGTTAACTGTTTTTACTAAACATGGGTCCCGCAAAATATTTTCGAGTCCACTGTCATTTTATTTGTACTGACTAATAAAATAATATTATAATAATACAAAATTATTTTATTTGACAGTTAAATTCTAAAAATTAAAAGATTAATAACAGTATCATTCAGAATCGGGTTTAGTAAGATCCCCAGGTTCGAATAATTAAAACAAGATTTCCCTACCGAAAAAATATTATTTTCTGTCCCGGAGCAAATCGCACAAAAAGTCCAAATAAAATCACAGACAGTAATATTAAGCACTGTAACATATAGAAAAATTAAAAACAGTACAATCGGGACGTAATGGTCATTTTTCCATTTTTCCCCAAAACGAAGCAAATCATCCAAAACGTTCAAATAAAATTACAGACAGTATTATATGTCTGTATATCTCCTAAAAAAATTAAAACAGTAACTTGACAAAACTTTTATTTTACCGTCTCGAAACAAATTACGTAAAAAGACTAAATAAAATTTTAGCCTGTAAAACGTATTTGTATTTCATACAGAAAAAAAAAGAAACAGTAAAATAGGGCCACAACGGTCTTTTACACAAAAGCTTGAAAAACAGCAAACAGAACATTCGGGACATTTTTCTAAAAATTGGGGTGTTACACTGTGACACACTTGGATTTAGTAACTGTGGTGTAATGACGATTACGCTCTGATTGCTATATCAAGGGGTGTTACATCTATGATGTTAGAAATTACTTGAATCTTGATTAAATGGAAGAAAAATGGTTGGAAAGGGATGATGAGGTAGCTGTGAAGCTGCTGCTGGGCTGCTGTCAACCGCGAACAGTAGCATGTTGTATTGTTCATCCGTGAACAGTACGTGCAGCTGGTTGCCCAGTTGTTGGGTGAGGGAAAATAATGGTATTTTAGTGTTTTACAATGTTGTCTTGAAGAAAGTAATGAGTTAAACTTGAATTTATTTATGAAAATTTAATTTGAAAGGCATGATGGAAATTGGAAAAATATGTATATATAATGCATTGGTTTATTCGTGATACAAATCATTGTATATACTTGCATAGAATGAAAGATACGTATATTTGGAGTTATGTAAAATGTGTTTATGCATGAGATTTGCTATGAATGCCAATGATTATGAAATGGAATGGAGTGTATATGATTATGAATTTAAAGAAAATAATTATGCATAGAAATGTACATTAAATTCATGTAGTGTACAAATTAAGTTGTATGTGGATGATGTTGAAAAACATAATGAGAAAATTGTAGTAGCCACTAGTAAAAAAGCGGTTGTAGACACTAAAAAGAAAGTGGTTGTGGCCACTAAAGAAAGTGATTATATACAAGTAAAGTCACTTCCTCTCTACAATAGAATGTATGAGATTTGCTTCCTTACTATGTATTGAAATGCAATGCAAGGCTAATGTATGCTATATTAGATGAAGATAAGCATGAATGATATATTTAGTTCTAAAAATCATGCTTAGTTGAGGTATAATAGGTCAAAATGTGATTTTAAGGTATTTTGAGTATTTTCTTGCTTGAATGTATTTTCAATGGTTATGTATAACTTGTTTATGATAGAAGTTTAAGTTAGAAACTTAGGACTCTTCGTTTGGACCCTTGATGCACAAAGTGAGAAAATGATATTTTTCTTGCTTAATTGAGCTTAAATCTATGATTGATGAGTTGAATTAAGTATTTAATAATTCTAACATGATTAGAGACCATGAGTAGGGTTGAGGAATACTTATAATTCATGGGTTGAGGAATACTTAGAATTCATGAGTTGAGTATTAGAACTTGGTTAGAAACCAAAATTATGCAAAACCTGAATTATGCAGAAATAGGATAGCATCGAGTAGTCTGTGATGTTTGTTACATAACTTGAGCTACAAACATCATAAAGACTTGATTCTAGAGCCATTTGAAAGCTAAGACATAAGGATTCATGCAGTAAAAATTTAAGAATTATTAAGAAACCCAATTAGTCCCAGTTTTGATTTGAAACCGAGCCAAATTCTGCAGAAAAAGTAATCTGGCACCTGTTAAACCAGATTGCATAATTTCTTGCTTCGATGTCGTATTTACATGAAACTAGTGGCATTTGAAAACTAACACATAAGGCTATTTGACTGTTAAATTTCAGAATTATTGAGCTCTTAGTTTTTTCCCAATTTCATTTCAAAGTTAGGTCATTTTCAGGTAAAATAAAGAATACCCTATTTTAGCTTTTGCATAATGTCGTATAACTTTAGCTACATTTATCCAAATGAGGTGAGGTTTGTGGCATTTGAAATATATGAGGGAAGGCTATATGACTATAAAATCTCAGAATTTTCGAAGTTAGTATGTGCATTTGGCGCACTCATGAGAAACAGTCTTTTTAGGCGAAAATTGAGTTGTTTTTGAGAAAGTTTAGACCCTAGAAACTTTAGTAGCTTCTTTAATAGTTAAAGTTGAATTATGAACATGTAGTAGAAATGTGTTTGCTCTTTTATGGGTTAAACTTGAATTAAATGCTCCTTTATTGAGCTTGGAATGATGTATAAATGTAATGAATTGAATGACTTATGAAGTAAATCAAAATATGCACTTAGTATGGAATGAATGACATATGTGAACGATATTGATGTTTAATGCTACAGTTTTAAAATGATTATGTTATAATACATTGAATATACCTTGTATGGTATGGATGAAGTTGATGAGCATGATACTGAGAAGCAATATAAAAGAAATTATTAAGGTAGATGAGGTTGAATGAGTCCCTCTCTACTAGTATGTATGATAATGAATTAAGAAAAGTTTAATGATTATGATATTACTTCTCTATTGTGTATGAAAATGTAAGATTATGTAAAAAGTGAAACAAGGAAAGGTTTTGAATACTCTTGCATGTTTTGTTTTCAAACTTGTTATTTGATGTTTTCATGTATTGGAAACTTATGCTTAGACAAAAGGGCTCCAAGTGGCTTGGACAAAAGGGCTCCAAATGCCAAAGTTATGAATGTTTGGTAGTGCAAGGAACAAAAGGGCGTCCTGCATACCTAGAAACAATATAAGGAACAAAAGTGCTTCCTAGAACAAAATGGCTTCCTGGAAATAATCAAATAACATGTGTTTTATAAAATAAAATCTTTAAAAAAAAATCGTGGCATGAACATTCTTTGGGGTTTCATTAGGCATAATCATACATCACCATGTATTGCACAAAATTGACAATTGTATGGGCAATTATCTTGTTTTTATTAAATGTGAAGTTTTAGAATAAAAACAAGTTAGAAAAGGTTGAGATTGGTATTTAAAATGAGTTAAGTGTTGTTCTTGAAATGATGATAAGCGTTTAAGGTATATGATGTTTGATTTAATTGTTATGACATAATGAATTATTTTGTAACTAAATGAACTGTCTGCTTTGGGAAGGAAAATGACTGAGTTTTGGCTTATGCCACCTTTTCGAACAATTAAGTACAATTTGTGTTTTACCCCAAAGCAGTTGGATTTACCATGATGTCACGATTTAAATTTTACTACTGAGAATTATTAATTCTTACCCCATATATTTTTATGTTTTCTATGATAAATCCATAGGAGGATCCAAGCAAGCGCAAAGCAAGGCAATGAAGACTTAGTTAATCTATTAATGTAATTATTTTGGTTCTGTAATTATACTAATAGTTCTGTAATTAAATTTATGTAATTAGTTTGTGAAGGTTTGTAATATCAGACATATCAAATAGATTTCTAGTAAATAGCAAGTTTCCTATGGTGTAAAATGTCTTGCTCTCTTACTCCTGTATAGGCTCTATATATTTATTTATTAAATAGATGTTGAACAGGTTGTAAAATTACGCTTAAGTTAGAAAGTAACGTACTAATTCTAGTTACTTAGTATACATAGGGTATACTACAGTGAATGGAATTAGGGTGCTACACTAAAAGGACTAATTAAGAGTTAGAATCCCATGTAAAATGAGTTTACTCAGAGTTGTTTGCATGAAGTGAGTAATTTTTGGGACAAAATTTTAAAAAGGAGGAGAGAATGTAACATCCTGAGAAAACATGTTAGATTTTTATATGGTCTCAAAGGTAACATTATACTTGTATAACATATTAGTTAAGTTTTGTGATAAACTGAGTTCGTTTAGGCACTTAGTTGCAACCCAGAAGTTGAAAAATAGCTTAAAATGACTCAGGTAGTAGCACAAATCATTAAGTTAAGGGAAATAAACCTAGAGAGTTTGTTTCTAAGTCACAAATGGGGTAGATAATGTATAGTTAAAATTTGATAACAATCGGAGTTAGTTTAGTATTTTTAGGTATACTAGTTGTGCTTTTAATGTCGGATTGACCACCAATTGATATAGAAAAATAAGATATTAGTGAAACAATAATTTTGATGAATCCTAGTATTTATTTCAAAGTTATTGGAAGTTAAAAAACTTGATTTAGCTAAATTCAAGTGTCCTTAGCAGATATAAAGTATCAATATAAGACTTAAGTGGAAAAATATGACTTTTCTTCTTATTCTCCTTCTTCTTCTCACGTTCCAAAACAAGGCAAAAATAGAAAAAGAAAAGAAGAGAAAAGGAAGAGGGAACTGTGGGGGAGAAAAGGAGAAAAGAAGAAGGAAAAACCATAGGGAGCTAGAAGATTAAGGGGAAAAACTTGAGGATCTTCATGGCTTCAAGAGGTAGGAGTTTCCTATCCTCCAATCTCATCTTTTCTTCATCTTTGCTATGATTGAAGTTAAGTTACATGAATATTAAGAAATGGGTTTGGAGAGTAAATTTGTGTTATTGGCTTGGTTTATGGTTCCAAGTGTTGAGTTAAGGTGCTTATAGATAGTTTAATGCATGGTTGTCAATTTTGATCCCTTAAAATCCATATTATTCACTTTAGGTGTGTTTGAGAAATGGATTTCTGGGTTGATGATTAGTGTTTAATCCATGTTTTAATGAGTTCAAGTTAGTGTTTGATGATCCTATCATGTTATAGATCATGTTTAGGATTGGATAGTATCTAGAATTTAAGAGTTTGGTGATTGGAATTGGTTTAGATAACCAATTACGCAAAAAACTCATTTTGCAGAATGGTCATGCCTAGGCGTGGGATGGTTAGTTTTGCATACTGATCAGACAGAGAGTGCCATACCTAGGCGTGGTAAAACTAAGGCTAGGTGTGGATAGGGCAAGATCCTGACATCCTATATTGTTTGTACTTGAGTTGTAGATATCATAATGACCTGATTCCGGTGTCATTTGAAAGCTAAGACATAAGGCTTCATGTGGTATAAATTTTAGAATTATAAAAGTTAGGAAGTACATTTGGTGCATCTATGAAAATAAGCCTTTTTAGGTGATAAACCATGAAATGTCAAGTTATGAATCTTGATGAAATGAAGTTTCCTACTTGTTGGGATTCTTTATACATTCTTTTTGGAGTGTGTTAGGATACTACTAGGGATATTTCAAAGAGGAAACAACCCTTTAATATAGATGAAAAAGTTTCGACCCTTTATGCATCCAATAGTGAAGGATTGCCATTGGTAGGTATCTAACACCCTAGGCACTTAGTGTTGCATTAGATATCACACAAGATGTGATGAGATTATGTAATAGATACGAGAGTGCTAAAATGAATTAGTAATATTTACTCTAGTTAATTGATAAAGGTATGAGCCTTAAGATATCCAAGAGTAGTGGATTACTTTGGAATGGTACCTAGAACCTTAAGCAATAAAGTGTTGCAAGTACTAATCGCTCTTGTATCAGTTTCACTTGAGTGAAGTCAAGTTGGGGTGTTTAGTTCCCAAATGGGGATAGTTGTGTACTAAGTTCTCTAGTAAAATGAGATCTTATGTGTAACACCCACCGTAGGTATCACATTTAAGACTAAAACTTATATAACTTACCCAAGTTGTAAAGAATTAATCTTGGAACGATACTGATTTTAAAATTCCATTTGCAAATAATATAAAAGTTAGATAAATAAATAAAATCATACAATACATAACTGAATAATACTCACTCATAATATACAGAAGTATAAAACTCAGTTCACAAATAATTTACATACATAAGATTGTACTTCAGAAAGTAAATATGTACAACTGTTACTTCAAAACATTAAACTAACTAAAGTTAAAACTTCTAGTGAGAAAGTTCCTCAAAAGGATCTTCCACAGTCTCCTCCAAAGACAAAAACCTCGGGTTCTGCACTGACCTAGGAATAGGTGTACCTGCAGATGACACCATAGAGTTAGTTATCTCTAGGGGTGTAAGAAGGAATACCCCACAAATTCCTCATGGGCATCGAGAACTCTAAATGTACAGAAACAGTAGTAGACAAAATAAGGTTCCCATTACAGGTCCCACTAAAGGTTAGGGTAAGCTCCCCAAGATAAATAACATGATCCCTCTCCAAGTCTATAGTCCAAGCATTAGTATCCTCATGGAATTGCACACGCATAAACTCGATGATGCCTCGTTGATACGCCATAACATATAACAAATAAACTATCCGGGCAATCTTGACTCGTCTTCTACACTGTCTTTATTTAATATGAACATACAACATAACAGATATAACATGAATAGGTGAGATCCCCTATATCAATACCAGTACGCACTACAACAAAAATGACCTAGGGTAACCCTTCAAAAGTGTACTCTAAAGTACACTAAAGTGTTGTCTTTGATAAAGGCTACGCTTTTTGGTCCTAAGGCAACGCTTTTAGAGTGGTGGCCTATTCGAGCGTGGCCTATTATCTAAGGCTACGTTTTTTTTGCATCAAAGGCCACAATGCTCAAAAGTGTAGCCTTTGATGAGTACAAAGGCAACGCTTTTCTCCTCACTCTATGGGTACGTTTATAAAGTGTTGCTTATTTGGTTACATTTAAAAAACGTTCCCTTATGTCAACCCCTATGACTACACTTGTAAATAGTTCCCTTAAGTCGAACTCTATGGGTACACTTGTAAAGCGTTTCTTTATGTCATCACCCTATGGGTACACTTATAAGGTGTTTCTTTATATTAAACCCTATGGATGCACTTGTTAAACGTTCCCTTATGTCAAACTTTATAGATACACTTTTAAAGTGTTACCTTTTCTGTTACTAATTTTTTTTAACATCCTACAATAATTATTACAATTTTAACAATTGCAAAATTACCATTTGTTGTTACTTTTACACAACATGCTTTCTAGTTAAATTTGGTTAAACAATTAAAAATAGTTATTTTTTTAAATATTATTAATGCCATTTATTTTATTTATTATTTTATAGAATTTTAATTTCAGAATATATATATACTATTCATTTATATATAGTATAAAATTTCAAGCAATAATATAAAGTAATTTTAACATTTAACACATTGTTCAAAGTAATAACCAAATATCCATAATAACCCATTGATTAAAATATTAATCAAGTAATCCAAAGTACAAAAATAGTCATCATCCTCATAATCCAGAACACTTAATCAAAATAGAGATATATATAGTTCACAATATATGAGAAAATCATCTTCATCAGGTTCTCTTCATGAACATCAAATCTACTAAATAGATCTATTGCCATCTCCAAATGAAGCACCAACATTGTCCTACAAATTTAAATTGAACAAAAGAATTAGTAGTATATATGATATATGTTAGGAAATTTGATGATAATCTATACAAAAATATCAAGTCATTAAGATAACTGAATATGATATGAATTATGAATTGTTGTTGATGAAGATGAATCACTAATAATTTATATAAACATGTTAACAATAATTTATATAAAAAAATATTAGATCACGACACATACATGAAAAAAGTCGTCTGATTGGAAGAGAAAATGAAACTTGCTGCAAGCACAAAAACTTGTCAACAAGTCATCTTCATAATGCTTGGATTATGTGTTCAAGGATCTATTAATGCTCCTAAGTCCTACTAATCCATTGATTTTGAGAAACTAGTTGGGCAGAATCAAGTAAACTAATATAGCGAGTTAAAGTCCATATCCATTAATTATTAGTCATTATAAACATTAAATAGACTAGCATTCATAAGTAATTTTTGAAAAAAATTACTGTCATAGCATTCATAAGTCCCACATCGACTAGCATTTAATACAAGTAAACTAACCCATTCATTTTGAGAAAGTAGTTAGGCAAAATCAAGTAAACTAATACAAACATTCCAAGTTCCACCTTAGACAACCTCAAACTAAGATCCTCTATATCAGTCACAACAATAGCATTGACAAGTCACAGCAATAGCATTGACAAGTCCCACCTTAGTTAATAATTCAAGCAATCTAAATTCTAAGTCCATCAGCACTTGTACAATGATACATTTGTTGTGTTTTCTTAAAATCATACAAACTTTCTGTCCTCTTGTGAGAGCATCAAAATTGCTTCCTTTTGTTTATGAAAAATTACCTATAGCTAGCAGAATAAATAGAAAGATAAGAAAGTTAACAACTCATGTATGACATTTGGAACTAGTAACATGTAGTAAGGTTTTTGTTTCAAAATTCATTACTATGGTGAGCAGAATCACATCACACAATATAATTAAAATAATTTAATAATATAATTAAAACTTTGATTAATCCTATACATAAAACTTATTGGAATTATATAATTTGATTGGACTTGATTAAAGTTAAGACTTTGTAGTTTTCAAACTTTAGAATTTTATATTTTCCAAAATTAAAATGATAAAGCATCTCCCAAATAGAAAATAGTCAAATATAACCCAAAATGAATAGTTTGCCATATGAGCAGTATTATCATACCCAATATAGTATTTATGCATCATCAAAGGAACAAATAAATGATCCCTATGCTGTGCATCTATACTTATTCATAGACAAGATAATAAAGTTATGCAGAAACTCAAATCAAAACCAATACACCAAACAAGGCTACATAGTATATGCATATGCAGATTACGGGTCTGGTTCTTGAGCTCCCTACGGTTCCATGATAAATAACTAAGAAGAACATAAGAACTAATAAGCATGTTAAGAATATAATCTTCCTTGAATAAAGAACAATCAATTGCATGTCATGTATAAAAATCATAATTATGACATAGTTATAAGGAATAGTTGGCAGTTAAAATAGGCAGTAAAAGGAATTGAAATGAAAAATTAAAGACCATTATTTACTCTAAAAGATATATCAGGTATATGTTTTTGAAGATACCATGTAAAGAAAGCAAAAGATTTTTGAGTTTTTCATTTTTAGACAAAAAAAAGGTTTGTGAATTTGAAACTTCAAACAATGCTTTTGCACATGAGGACAAGTGTGAATTTGTAACTTGAGGGAGAATTATGCTATTTATTTAACTCTTGTAACTTGTATTCTATTCTCCGCATTTATGAATGATACTGACTTATATTTTTTTTTTCTATTAAAAATGGACATTTTGAAGATTTTTGTGCAATCACCTTAGCAGCAGAGCGTGTGCGGAAGATTTTGAAGATTGATAATATTATGAGTTATATATATATATGGATATAAGATTTTTCTATTATTATATATGTAAGATTATATATATATATATATATATATATATATATATATATATATATATGTATATATATATACATATGAGTGCAATCACCTTAGTAGCAGAGTGTGTGCGGAAGATTTTGAAGATTTATAATATTATGAGTTATGACTGTGAGGTATAGTGTTGAAACAAAGAGAATTTCTCCATGTATTACTAATTACTAATTCATTAATTAATAAGGCCAAAGCCAATGATTCATTGTAGTTTAATATTGTGATTTTGTAAGACGAAATAAAAAAAATTCCTGTCATGATAGACTCCATATGAAGGCCACTAGAACCAGAGTAAGCAAGTTGACAAAACTAACTACAGTAAAAAACTTATCAGAGCTCCGTATTTTACATCACAAGTTCACAACACTACCTATATAAGCACACCGCACACAACACACACTCTATGCATTCAATAGTTATATGGTCTTACTCATAATTTATTTTGTACTGTAGTAAGACCCTTCCCACGATTCCACGAATAACATGCCATTTTTTCTAAATGCTTGAATTATTTTATAAATTATTAAGCAGCCAACATCTTACTCCCAAATTTCAGAAAACACTCTCTATATACTTGGAAAATAGATACTCAGATTCTGAGCATCTAAGCTAGCTCTTCAAATCTGACTTTGGAGGTTTTGGCCTACACCTACACCTTACTCCCAAATCTCAGAGGAAACAGTCTCAGACCTCATGAACCTATCAGATTCCTTATTACCATAGTTATGCTCTGCACTGCTCTTTTTGATATATAGTCTTCGAAGCATTGATTAGATAATTGTTTACTTTCTTATACCATTTGCTATAACTTCCTTCCTCAGAAATCTTATTCTTATTCAACTGTAGGCCTGTGGCTTCTTTGGTAATGAACCTTGAGTTTTGGAGCCTAATTGGGAGTCCATCTATTTTTTTAGCAGTAATCTAAATGGATAATTTGAATACGAATAATTATATGGCTGCCACAGAGAAAAATAGTCTTAGGCGTGAACTATCCCCCTGATGTAAATCCAAAAATTGATGGAAGAAAAAAAATTAGAATAATCATAGATGATTGTCTCTATAATTTAAACCAAGTTGAACAGCTTAACCCAACAACCAAAAATAAATAAATAAATTAGTATGGTTTGAGTTTAGTTTCATATTTTGATTTTGATCGGTCTTCTTGTTTAACTGCAGTTTAGTTAAATAGTCTTGCTCATATTCTATTAGACAGAAATCTTCAAATTCTTATTGATATACCTAAACAAAACTAAGGGATTGTTTCTCTTAACTATTTCAAAGCCACTTGAACCACTGCTTTCAGATTTTCCTCAATACAGTTTCCCCGTCTCTATTGAATTAAGTTAAGCTTGATCCTGCCTTCTTTTCAGAATCTCAATCAGAAGAGTCAGTGGCAGAGCTTCCAACACTCAAAGTCAAAGACCTTCCTACAATCAAAACACAAAACACACACAAAACACTGATGACTTTTATGATCTACTACTCAACATGTTTAAAGAGACCAAGTCATCTTCAGGACTCATTTTGATCACCTTCAAAGACCTTGAACAATCTGCACTACTCATTCTGAACAGTCTTCGCAAGAGGATTTTTTTTATATATTACATTAGCATATCAGTAGTTCAATGCATATAACATTGACAATATTTTTTTTATATATTTGATCGGTTATTCTCATAGGATTTTAACACAACACCAACAACATTAAAAAGTCCAAACTTATTTCACATTGTGTTAGAATGAGCTTAGTAACCAATACCAAAGCCATCACATGTACCAGCACATGCAAATAGCCCAAACCCCAAAATTTCTAAATTCTAATAGAGTGAATTCAACATTTTAGTTCAAATAACCAGCATCTATACTATTGTATAACTAGCATAGAAGAATCAACATTTCAACAAGCAATTGGTCAGCATAGCAATTTAATCTTAACAATACAACATCACTTAAAAGTTTGCAGCTAAAACCCAAAGTCAATACTATTAGCATTTTATCAAGAAACAAATGGGACCAAAACAACGCTAATTTTGCATCATGGTATTGGTGGAATAACAACTACTGTGCCAGAGGGGCTCCATCAAAGGTAGCAGCAACAACAACATCCCTTCTTGTAACCTCAGCTTCCTCAAAACACCTCAACTCCCATCACATGGACCTATTGAAAATTGATAATTATACACTCTATTCTTATGTTGTTGTTCCACATGCTTTTTCTACTCTTTAAACTACTAGACTACACTAGACTAAAATGGATTGCAGTTTTGTTGGGAAGAACGAGTTTGTCTAATTGTTTGCTTTTGCATCAGATATGATGAAATAGGAAGTAATTGGGGGAACTCGACCAATCTCTATAATAATAATAGTAACCATCTAAGATGGGATGGGATGGAACCCTTGTACTTGTAGAAGAAGACCATCCAATTGTAACAGAGAAGTTCATGTTTATATATTTCTTTGCTTTCTAATCTCTTGTTTCTTAATTTTCTCTTGTCACTGCCGAACACTGAACAATGACATAATGAAATTGAAGTGCTTTCAATTTTTAACTTTGATTAATTATGAATTTTGCATTGGTTGGCTACCTAGACATGATATTGAATTATTAATAAGGAGGCAGTGCTTGAAAAGAAATGACATTGCACTCAAATTGAGCTCTATTTTATTTATGCTATAAATGGTTGTCTGCGTTGAAGAAACTAAATATCAAGTATAAATAATGAAAACTACATATTACATGTGCAAGATCTATCACTCTTTCTTTCCTGAGCTTTTATGGGCATTTTTTTATCTCATTTTTTCTCCTCTACTGCTCTGCTACTCCAATCAAGGGCTGACATTTATAAAAAAAACAAAGCAATGAATGGAAGTATGGAACTTACCTTTCACAATCAGTGTATGTAGTTTCGGAAAATAATGAAATTGTTGCCAGTGCTGCTCTAGAGTAAAGTAACCTATATATATACTCACCTTGCGTACCTGCAACCTATGTTTTTTTTTAATATTTTATATATATTAGGAATTTGCTATCCTATGCTCGAGTGGACAAGCTCTCGAGCTTCTCTGCCATTTACATGAATAAAAATCTTAAAACTCATCTTCACCAATCCCATTTAACAATAGAATAGAAAATGAAATTCTAATAGAAATATTTATTTCATTGTTTTATTTGATTTTTCTCTTTCAGTTAGAGACATTCTGTAATGGGAACATGAACAGAGCATGAAACAAATAGCAAAAAATGGTTATCCTATTCCTACCCATTACACCACAACACAACAACAACGAATGAAATAAAATGCAGGAAATGCACAATGTACCTATATTTGGCAACAGAGCAATGGAACGCAACAATGGAGCAATAGAGCAAACCCTAACAGATAGAACGCAGCAATGTGTGAGGAAAGAGACGAAGAAGGACAGAAAGAGATGAAGGAGTGGTGAGGGAGTTGTTAATGGAGAGAGGAGAGTGGTGGTGGTGAGGGAGTCGTTAACGGAGAGAGGAAAGTGGTCGTGGTGAGGGAAATATTCTGATGAAGAAAGTGGTGTTCTGGAGAAGAAAGGATTTGCAAATATTATAACTGAAAATTTTGTGGGAAATGTTTGGCACGTATTAGATAAAGATTAGAGCACGCTTTTTACAGGGTTGCATTTGATTGTGAAATGGGTAACGCTTATGAAGTGTGATATTTAATAGTTAAATGGGCAACACTTGTTAAGTGTATTATTTGATCAGAATAAGTGTGCCCAAATGTAGTATGATATGGTAACATTTAAAAAGTGTACCATTTATACTCTAAGGGTACACTTTTCAAGTGTTGCCAAAAAATCGTTGCCAAAACTTCTCAGAAAAGGCTACTCTTGCAAAAGTGTTCTCTAATAAGACTTAAGAGTACATTTTTTAAGTGTATCCTAAAAAAATGTGGTCATAGGCTAATTTTGTTGTAGTGACGGTAGTATAGGAATAACCATAAACATACAGATATAACATTAACAAGTAAAATCATGTTATCATATCACAGAAAAAATAACAGATAAATATAATTTGTCACATTAATATACTGACCCACTATGCATATGTACACAGATCAATTCCTACTCCATGGAGCTAATCACAATTTCGGAGAGAATGATCTAGAAGATCTGTCTGTATCTCGTTAGCCTCATATAAAGTGCTAAAATAGAATTTCAGCGTACGCAACATGGCTTATATAAGACAGTCTACGTCAGATTGTGATTAAGGATAGTGTTTTGTCGCAATCGTCGGTGCGTTGCACAGTACACCATGGCCCAGTGGTGCTACTAACTGTCCACTTATGGAATCCTCGTCCCGACAACTCCATTAATCAACTAGTGATCAACACTACACATATTACTCCCGCACTAAGGTGTAGTTCATCTCCTAGGCAACTCGCATTTACCAATAAGACTGACACATTTTTCAATGCATGGTTTATGATACAATACACATACATACATTCATATCACAATTTTTCATAAACGCACACCATCACTCGGCGAAACTATTTTTCAACATATCTGGGTCCACTATGTTGGCTCGACAGTAAACCGTTGTTATTTTCAATCATGTAATACTTTTATCGCGTTTTGATAATCGCGTAATAATTTTGTTACGTTTTCAAATCGTGTAAGTATTTTCTAACATTTTTTCAACAACATAAATATTTTCAAACATTTTCTAAATCGCGTAGAGATTTTTGAACGTTTTCTCAACCACGTAGTGATTTTAAATCATTTTCTCAATCGCGAAGCGATTTTAAATCATTTTCTCAATCGTGTAAATTATTTCTTGACTTTTTAAAATAAACTTTTAACACTTTTATATTTAATATATAAATAATCTTATTTAAAATACTTTCTTCCTTAAAATTCCTTTAAATAATATTTCCTACTATTCCTTATAAAAGTTTATATTTCTTTGATTTAATTCAACTTTATAGATCAAAGTCTACCAACGCGCTTCAAAACCCAAATAGGTGAGCTATACGTCAGTAAACCCAAGTTCTCTTAAAGATATTCCCATTCATAACTAAAATCTACTTTCCAAATTATTCCAAAAATTTGTTTATTTCCTTTTTATACTTCAAAATCCACTAATTTAAATTCTTGTTACTTAATCCTCTAAGATTGTTTTAAAAAATTATTTTTGATCTAGATTTCCAATTCTTGGCATGTTGGCTGAAAATCAAGCAGTGTTTCATCACAAAATATTTGTTCATTTCCTATTTCCTTTTCTTTAAAAAAACCTTAATTCATTTACTTATTACCAAATCATCTAAATCCATACTTGATACAATATTTTTGATTGGTTTGCTCCAAAATATGGGTGAAGGTCGTGAGCCTCTAGAATCTTTGGAACCAAAATCTCTTTCCTTTTCATGTGATTCACATCCTATATTACACATAAATTATCATGCATCAACTATCACGTATTCATGCATACTATCAAAACAATAAAAGCATATTAATCAAAACAATCACAAAGCATGAAAACTTATACATACAAGTGAATAAATCCTTATATGGATTTTTTACAAACAACCAATGTAACACCCCAAACTTTCTATCTAATAGACAATAATTTTGACAGTTAATAGAATTCTACTATTTAGTGATTTCTATGTACTATAAAATTATTTTGAATATTTTGTCAGTACATTGATCGTTTTGTGTGATTTACTTCGTGTCAGGAAAATAAAAATTTTAGGGTCGAGAAAAATTTTATGTAATTTAATTATTGCTATTAAGTCTTAATTATTTTACGTAATCTGATTTGATATTTGTGATTTTTCTAATATTTATGATTTTGTGGATGATTATGAAATTTTTATATTTTAGTGTTATCTGTGGGCCCCAGCGGGCCTTATATGGGCCTGGGGTGGGCCCCGCAAAGTGAAAATTTTTCTGTAATTAGAAAAATTTGTACTGTTTAGATGGAGACAGGGCATCTTACTAAACCTGAATCTGGAAACAATTTTAAATTTTCTTTTACTGTGTTTTGTACTGTATTTAATTATCGGGCAATAAAAATATAGTAAAAAATATTATTAGTAGGGTAATAGCAGATAAAAATAAATATTATACTAATTAGTCAACCTTGGTGGTTTGGAGATCCACCATTAAATTAATCAAGGGTGGAGATTTAGTCTTAAAAAGTGTTGGAGATCCACCATTGATTTAATCAAGGGTAGAGATTTGGTCTTAAAAAGTGACAAGGACCATTTATGACCATTGGATGTAAAGTTTGAAGGAGTGATGTTGATCATTCATTTTGGAGACACATCTAATGGCTAGAATTTCAAGGAGAAAGATCCAATGGCCAAGATTAAGTCTTCTAATCTAAAGGTTATACCTAGAATCTACCTTAATCCTAACCATTGAACTAATCAATGGTTAGGAATGCTTCAAATAATGGTGGCTAGGAGATTGGTCACACTTTGAAGAGTGCATGGAGGGGGGATTGTTTTGGAGGATTAAGACAATAGCCAAGTTTCAAGACACCAATTATTTCTCAATCTTGGTCATTATTGATCAATTTCAAGAAGCTAACTTATCAAAAAAAATTTCTCTCCATTCTCTCCATGCATGTTTCGGCCATAACACCATACTCCACCTTCCACCACTGTTTAATTTCAAACAAACATATTTCTTGAATCTACACCTTATTCTAAGACACTTTGTAGTTTACACCAAGTTCTAAATCTTTCATCTTCAAGGAGTTTTTCCAAGAACAAGTTCTAGGGTTCTTAAGGTGAAGTTATGAAAAACTTCATTTCTTCTCTTCTTTTTCATGTTCTAAACCATGTTTGATCCATGGTTCCTCTTATTCAAGCTTAACATACTAATTTTCTTTGTGTTTGTTTTATGTTCAAGAAACTTTTATTGGTGGAAATCTTGTTCAAAGTGCAAATCAAGGAGCTTTTTGAGGATCTTCAAGAGGTAAGAGGGAGATCCATCTCACCAACCAAACATGGTGGTGAGAGATGGTTTGTGTATTTGATGGATGGTGAATCTATGTGAGGATTCATATCCATGGTCATGTAATAATTTGTGTGTGTTTATGTGCTTTGATTATTTGCCTATGCTTGATATGCTTTACATGATTTTATTGCTTATATGGTATGCTTATAAAATGCATGATGAGAATATGGTATGCTTATGATATGCATGATGAAGATATGTTGAATATATTATGATGGAATAAGAAATTTTGGCTCCAATGGCCAAGGAGAGGCTACGGTTTTGACACCCAAAAATTAGGGTTTCATGTTAAAATTTTTCAAGAACAAGGAAATTGATTTGTTTAAAGAAAATTATGAAGTGGAGAAATTATTTTTTTTTGGTTCCAAAGACCATGGTGAATTTCGGCCAAGACACCTCAAAATAGGTGTTCACAAATTAATATTTTCATGAATGATAAAATTGGATAATTAGAAAAGCAAGGAAAATGAACAAAGGGTTTGTTTTTTCAAGAAGTAATGTTCACGGTTTTGAGAAGAATTTTTATTGTTTTATTTTATGTAAAAACAAGAATGGAACTTAGTTGATTTAGAAGGAAAAATATAAGAATGGTTTCAATGGCCATGTACACGGTTTTGAAGACTTGAATGCCTTGGTTTTGTGAAAACAGGGTGATTTTCAAAGTGGAAAAATAACTTGATTTAATACAAGGAATTTGGAAAGGGAATCAAAGTGTTTTATCACTTGAGAAATGGAATTTTCATATGGAAAAGAGAGGTTGAAAGTGTTTGAATCTCAATTTATTTTAAAGAGGATTGATTTTTAGAATTGATTTGGAATTATAAAGAATACATTGGTAACTTGGTATTTTCTAATGTGTAACTCATCCTTTGGATTTTGGAGAGCGTTAGTAAATTTTAAAGTTAGAAACATTGATTTAATTCAATGAAATGATGATTTTATGGACTAAATTGCGAAAAGGATTTTCTTGAGTAAGAAAATGTGAAAAATAATGTGAGAAGTCATATTATTTTGAAAAAGGTTGAAATGGAATTTTTGAAGGTTGAGAAATATTTTATAAAGTTGAATAATGGTGAAAAATGATTTACGTAACTTAAAAACGTGATTTTTAAGCTACGCGATTTGAAAAACGTTTAAATATTTCCACGCAATTTGAAAAAATGTTGAAATTTTTCTACGCAATTTGGAAAGCGTTTACATATTTTTATGTGTTTGAGATATTGTTAAAAAATCACTACGTGATTTAAAAAAGGTGGAATATTTTTACGTAATTGATGAAAATATTGAAAAAATTATATGTGATTTGAAAACGTAACAGAAATGTTACAAAATTGTGAAAAATATGACAAAAGTGGTGCGCGACTATGAAAACGCGATAATATGATTTTCGTAATTAAAAATATACAGTAGGATTACTGTTGAACCAGTGAATGGACACTGTATGAGAAAAGATAAATTTTTGCCTGTGATTGGCATTGGTGCATTTTATATGCATGAACTAGTATATGGACACTGTATATGAATTTTGCCTATGTTTGGCATTGGTGCATTGAATATGCATTGGAAAGGTCCGATGGACTGTATGAGGCTATTTGTCTAGGAGAGACGTACACCTCTTTAATGGGTGCGATATGCGTAGTGTAAGTCACTTGTTGACCTTGGGGGCATCGGGGTGCGGGTTGCTTACATGGGTGGTTGGTAGCTCTTCTTCCCGTAAGTTAGACCGATGCAATGCACCGATGATCCTGACCGAGGCACTATTCTTAATCGAGATCTCGTAAAGACTGTCGTGTATATGCTAGATGTGCAAATACAAATGAGAATTGTAGCACGTGGTCTGAGGCATGTTGGTACAGACAGATCTTTCGGATCAACTTCTCCGAACTGAGTATTAGCTCCATGCAATAGGAAATTGAGTCTATGTGCGCATGCATGAATCTGAGCATGTATATCTGAATGATATATTGATTAAGAAATATTAGCTATAACAATTGTTTTGTTGAGGAATACTTGGATGATGATGATGATAATAATGTAATGGCATTATTGTAATTATTGTGTGATGATAATAATGTTAATGGCATGATGGTAATTATTATTTATTGTATCTATTATGATAAATAATGTTGATAGCATGATTGTAATTATGGTATGATATAACTGTGTGGCATGTTGTTTGTATTATCTCTGTGCTACCATGTTGGTATTGGCGTAGGTGATCTCACCTCTTTGTATATTATTTTGTACTGTAATTATATTTGTAAAGACGCTGAGCAAGGCATAGTACAAGAGGGTGAAGAAGAGCAGATCCCAACTGAGGAAGCAGAATTTTGAGAAGATGGAGATGCCCAGTTTTCTAGGTTATATAACTTTACAATTTCGTGGAGGACCGGAAGCTTGGCATGTTCATTTAGACAGGCAGTGTATTTTCCACATAGGGGACTTAAACATTACTTACAGTAGGCTTTATCAAGGGAACCCCTATTTTAGTGTCAATATTTCTGTACAGTTAGAGTTTCCACTATCCATTAGGCAGTACTGGGGAGCCTACTACTGTACGCCTAGTGAGATAAGTATCGTGTCATCTGCGTGGACACCTGTCCGTAGGACTTCGCATCAGAATGGATTCCTATCTGCTGAGGAATCTGAGGAGGACCCATCTGAGGGTTTTGCTGTTTAGTAAGACTTGGGCAATATGTAATTTTTAAATTATGTTTAATTACTTTGAGAACTTAGTCTGTATATAAATAATCCTGACAGTACGTTTGTAATGTATGATGATGTAAATTATGTGTGATGATGTATAATATTTTATTTTTCGCTAAGTTTATTTTATCGTTTTCAAAGAAGAAAGAAAAAAATTTTACAACTCGTATTTTTATTATAACATCATAATTTATGAACTTGAGGGTAATTTAATAATTAAGTAACATAAATGTGGCACCCTATAGTGGGTGTTACAACCAATTTTATCCCTCACCACCACACATGATTGATGAGGTTAATCTCCCTCTTAACTTAAGGAAAGATCAATCAAGTCCTTGCTTCTCCTCTTGAAGATTTCGTACACCAAGAACTCAAACCCTAGAAATCTTTAAACCATACCAAAGTTACAAACAAGACTTGTAAACAAGAAGACATAGTTTAGAACTTTAAAATCAAACTTAGAAACAAAAATCAAGAACTTTACCTTGAAAACTTAAGAACCCTAGCTTGTAATAAAGGTAGAAGATAAATGATTTAGCTTATGCTCTTAACATGAAAGAGTCTTAAAATTATATATAGGTTTAGAAAACAAGGTTAGATGGAATTAAGAGAGATTGGATGATGGTTTTGGAGGATTTGGCCATGAGCTTTGGGAAGGAAAAGTTGAGAGGTTTTCTTTGTTCATGGAAGAGAGAGAATGGAGATAATGTTATTTGGTCACAAAGTATGATAAACTTGAAATAGAAATATCCCACTTCAAGCTCCTAGTCGTGGAGTATATGCATGTGGGGAGTCAAAGACTTAATCAACAAGTTTTAGAAATATCTCATGGTGTTGGTCATTAGCATGTCATGGTTTGGTCACCTTGGTTCCTATTGGTACAAGCCTAAGAGTCATTCCATGAATCACAAAATGGTGAAGGTCCTAGACTCCTCTTAGCTGTGGAACACTAAGTAAAAGGCTAACCAAGTTTGCTCACAAAATCTCTTAGTTTAACTAGTTAGTTTCCTATTAGTTCAAGACAAGTCTAACCATCTTTATTGACTAGTTTTCATTGGTTACTCTTAAGTAACTAGCTCTCTAATTGGCTCACCAAAGTGAGTCATCAAGAATGCTCTAGAAAAATGACCAAGACTTTTCTAAAGGCTATTATCTAATGGACAGAAGTTACCGAAGCTATTACCCAATGGACAAAAGCTATTGGTCACGAACCAGTAGTTATTATCCAATAAATAATAAAACACAAAATTTTTTTATTTGGCAGATAAATTCTAAAAATTATAAATTGAGAATTATGTCTTTCGGTTTCGGGTTTAGTAAGCTCCCCCGGCCCCGAATAAACCGTCAAAGATTTTCTCCGGCTCGAAAAAATTTATTTTCCTAGTACGGAGTAAAACACACAAAAAGTACAAAAATAATCATAGAATAGTCAAAATAAATTAAGCAGGGCACATAAATCACAAAAACTGTAAAATCTCATATTACTAAGAAACATGAAATTTTGGGGTGTTACATTGTGCATTGTTTTATACATAATAGGATGAATTATGACTCAAAAGCTTGTCATATTCATTGAGTATAGCAGAAACATGCTTAGCTTTTCTAATAGTATAGTTGAGTGAAAGTTGCATATAGGAAGAGAGTTACTTCCTTGAATACTAAGTTAAGTATGAAAGTTCAAGTCGTTAGGTAATCCAAGAGTTAAGAGTTATCTAAAGCAGGTATTTGGAACCTTGAGCACTCTAGTGTGACACAAGTCACTACAGGTAGTGCAATAGCAAGGATAGCTGGATACAAATGAGATATGTACAGTTTGCTTATCTAGATGCACGATTCACTCACTTGCAGTAGAGTTGAGTTAATTGTACAATGATTAGAGAATTGCTAATTTGATTCCATAAGTTGGGTCAACATGACGTATTAGTTAAGATAGACTCTTTCACTAGGATAAATTGAGTTTATGAGTAAGTTTATAGTTAGTAAGGAATATAGTTTTCCTTTGTCTCAGGTAGGACCAGTATGTGATAAGTTCACTTCCTATCTTAGCAAGTGTTCATGGAACTAGAGTTTCCTAA
The DNA here is from genome assembly GCA_029884605.1 of Ormosia emarginata. Lineage (NCBI taxonomy): Eukaryota > Viridiplantae > Streptophyta > Magnoliopsida > Fabales > Fabaceae > Ormosia > Ormosia emarginata. The sequence continues at coordinate 1,468,620 of JAQQTP010000023.1, forward strand.
AATGAACAAGTAGATCTAACACCCTCCTTCGGGTGCCACCTTTTCTGACTCAACAAAAGAAAACTAAGGTAAATTATAAAAGATTTAATTATTTAAAATGCTGGTTAAAAACTTTTTTCTTGTTCAAAATATAAATTTACCAAAGTTATAGGTACTATTTAAAAATATAGTGAACCGACTAAAATTCATATAACAGACACCACATAATATGTAACAATTATTCAGAAAATATAAAACTTACAAACTCAATTTTAAACAGTAGCAAACCCCACGACGGGTCCTACTTAATAGCATGGTAAAATACTAACGAGAAAAACTCAACATACTTATTCCATCTTGTATCTATCTTGATGCATCATATATTTGTTCCTCCTCAAAACTGCACACTAACTAATCTGGGATGGCCACTGCTCGATGTTGTCACCGAACTCAGAATATTTGTCTCCAGTCAAGTCTAAGAAACTCGTTCCATCTACTATAGAAATTTTTAACAATACAAGTACAACAAAACAATACAACAAAGAGGTGAGATCCCCTTTTTCATCAATACCAGTGTGGTAGCAAGGAATGATACGAATGACAAAGTCATTCCATACACATAATTATCACAATTATATTCATGTCATCAATTCATAAATAGTTTCCATAACCATATATCATAGTATAATAACCAGTACCAATTTCATCATAACAAATACCATCAATATATACGAAATTATGATGTCACACCATATGAACATTTACCATGTCACAACAATATGTGTACTGACCATGTGTATGCATACTAAACTAATTTCTCACTCCATGGAGGTTTTCACAATTTCGAGATAAATGTTCTGGAATAAATGTTAGCCTTAGCCCAATGACATTACCAGTCCACGAAAAGAATCGTCTTATTGTTGGGTATTGTCAATGCGTTGCAACGGACTGCGTCACCAAGTGGCACATGGTACTTGCCAACTGTCCACTGGTTGCCCGTCGTGGCTCGACGCCCCCAAGATCCATCATAGATCTCACTTTTCAATTCTCATTCGCTCTTCAACCACAAGGGCCATAATAGCTATCAGTTATATTCTATTCAATGCACGAATACCTCAATGCAATTCTGTTCAATACACGAATACCTCAATACAATTCTGTTCAATGCACGAATACCTCAACGCATGTCTCAATTTCATCATATGCCTCAATGCATATCATAATTTCATCATTAAAAGGATTCCCAAATGAGATTAGAACAACCGCACATACAATTGTCTAATATCATAAGATCAATGAATATTATATAATTACTCATACAATTACATAATATCATCGATACATCCGATTTCAGTACATCAGTTCTTACAGTATCTTTAGTGTATTTTCAATTATGTATCATTTTTAACAGATTTTCCCAATTGTGTAACACTTTTGTTACATTTACAAAACACGTAACCATTTTCTGACATTTTCTCAATCGCGTAAAAATATTTACACGTTTTCCAAATTGTGTAGCGATTTTTCAACGTTTTCAAAATCGCGTAGCTTAAAATCATATTTTCAAGTCGCATAAATCATTTTTCATCATTTCTCAACTAGATAAAACATTTCTCAATATCTCAAACATCATTTTGGATTTTCCAAAAAATCAATGTCATTTCCAACTTCATTTTCCACGTTTTCTTCACTTAAAAATCCTCTACGTAATATTTTTCATTATTTCACCAAAATCAATATTTCCTTCAAATCAATTATTCCAACTTAAAATTTCCTAACGCGCCTCAAAACCCAACGGGTGAGCTGTACGTTAGTAAACTTCAAGTCATCAATTTATTTCTCTTTATAAACTGATCTTACCAATTTTATAGTTTCCAAAAATAATTCTCACTTATTTTAAAAATCTCAAAATTCATTACTTTAAATCCTTTGCAAATAATCATCTTAGATTACTCTTAAAATCATTCTTTTGACTTAATTTACCAAGCCTTAACATATTAGCCGAAAATCACAAATAGTTCCATCATAAAATCTTTGTTCATTTTCATGTTCACTTTTTTTGCAAATCCTTAAATTTATTAATTTATTACCCTTTTTATCTAAAACTCATGATTAGTAAAACACTTAGAATCTTTTACTCCCAAAATAACTTTGAGGCCGTGTGCCTCCATGGTTTTTTTGGAAACAACATACTTTCCTTTGTCATGTAAATCACATCTTATTGCATACACAAATCATCATGCATCATAAACACATACTAAAGCATATTATCAAATTAACAAACATATCAATCACCAAACAATCATAAATATAAAAAGCTCTTAAACAAACAAGTGAATAAATCCTTATGGATTTTTCACCACACACACATCCATTCTTCACCACCAACACATTGTTGATGTGGGTAATCTCCCTCTTACCTTTTGGTGATTTCCTCCAAAGCTCCTTGCTTGTCCTCTTGAAATAGATCTACTCCCCCAAGTAGCACTTAAGAACAAAGAAACACATACAATATTAATATTAAAGGATATCAAAGATGACCATAAGCCAAAATATGGTCTTAGACACTTACCAAAGAAAAGAAAGATGAAGAACACAAATCTTCACCTAAAGGCTCTTGATCTTGAACTTGAAGATCAAGGTTGAAGGCGGATGATTTAGAGAAAGTCTCCAACATGAAAGTTTCTTAGAATATCATATAGATCTTGAAAACTAGGTTAGATGAAATTAAAAGAGATTGGAGGTGATTTCTAGGCCCTAGGCCATGAGGTATAGGGAAAGGAAAAGATGATAGTTTTTGTGTGTAGTTTTTGGCTTTGACAGAACTCCTTGAAAATAGATGATTTTAATCAAAGTTTCAACTACAAAGATGCTTGGATTGATGTAAGGATACTAGATATAAGGTTGTTTGAAATTATAGAAGAGTGAAGGGTGGTGCAAAGTGGTTTGGCCACGAGCTTTGTAGGAGAAAAGGTAAGAGTTTTTGTTGCTTGTTCTTAGTTCTTTGGAGAAATTGAAGTATAAGAGAGTAAGTGAATTGAAGAGATGAATATTGTCTCCTATTTGAGTGTTATGGCTGTGGAGCACAAGGAGAGGAAAGGGTGAGAGCTTCATGCAAAAGATGAAAATGAATCAAAGCCCCCTAACTTATAGACTTCATGAAAAACATGAAGGCTTAAGATATTTTGATCAAGATATTTTTCGGTATACTTTAAGCAATGAACAATAATTACTGCTTATAAAGTCAGTGTCTATTGTCCAATGGATAATAAAATATACTTAGATTTTTCTCTTATTCTAGTTAGGTAGCAACTATTGTTGATCATTTTTCTATTGATTACCCTTGATGAGTCACACAGCAAGTCATCAAAGGGAAGTTTCTAGAATATGTGTAACGCACCTGAATATACCAACTGCAGCGCAATCGTCATTACACCAGAGTTACTAAATCCAGGTGTGTCATAGTCATGATAACAGTAGTTTCCAAATTTAAGAGTTTAATTTTTTTTCCTTTTTCGCATTTATGCATAAGTAGAAAATATGAGCCATGAATGAATTATAAATGTATTCAACCCTTAATACAACCATTGGAATGAAATCACGTTCTTTATATATATATAGTTTATAGCCAACTTACACGAATCACTGATAACATAGAATATAATAATTACAGAGTCAAATAAAATACAGCGGGAATAAAAACATTAAAGGGGAGGAGTAGTAACCCAGGGATGGGTACTACCAGCAGACAAGGCCGCAACCCCATATGCACATGACACACGGCGCTCCAGTAGATACGACAGGCATCAATGCCACCACGCGGCTGCACTCTTATGTAGTCGACGAAATCTTGTCCAGATGCTCAAGTCAATCAACCTAGGTATGGTCCCTATTTATCTTCCTCTTACGATCTTTGATCAAACATAAATGTAAAACAGAAATGCACAAATATAGGAAAGATGTGAGATTTCCAGCTTTCAATACCAACAAGGCAGCAAGAAAATAAACGGCGTCGAATGCCCACATAAGACACAGTTAATACATACAAGTACAGTAATACATGAAAGCAATTAACGAGAGTAAAGCAGCAAAGAACAATAGATAACATTATCCATAGCCAGCTAGCAACATTAACATTACCAAGAATAAATAAATACCACGGTCATAATAGTAAACATATTATTCAATTATAAATGCTCAATGGACCATGTGACTGACAACTCACAATGCAACAAGGGTACCAAAGTTCTTACTCCATGGAGCTAGACATAAACATTTTCGGAGTGAATGATCAAGGAGTAATGCCAGCGTATCGTTAGCCTTAAAAAATATAGTGTGCTCATCTCATAAAAACATTTGCGCAAAATGGCTCACACATGGCACCTCAACAGCTGATCGCGACATAGGACAACGTCACAGTCAGGATCGTCAGTGTGTTGCATTGGTTTATCCCACGGCCCCAATGGAGCTACCGCTGCCCATTGTGAGACACCCACACCCCGACGCCCTCAGGGTCAATAATATATGACACCTACGCTTAGTCTATTCGCACCCGCACATAGGTGTTATTCAAACTCCTAGGCAACATAGCCTTCTCAACAATGTCCCACGGATAATACATATGCATGATGACACAATGTCCAATCATGTATGTTCATCAATGATGCATTTAACATAAGCATTGCCTCAATGGCACATAAGCATTATTCAATGATCAACATGACATATCAACAATACATCTATCAAAATATTGCCTCAATGGCATATCATCATTTCTTATCTCATTGAATACTGAATCAATAATTGCATAACCCACATAGGGAATCACATTTGCATCAATAATTCTCACTAGGAATATATGTTCCTACATACCACAATTTTCCATGTCATGGATCCAAGAATTCTATTTTCAAAATCATTTCTTCTCTATTGGTGTGAATACATATTCTTATCACATTTACGTAAAGTAAAATCCTTAAATCCAGGGTTTTTAGGTTATGCTTGAGTTACAAAGGACAAAGAACCATAATCTCAATCATTTCCAGCTCAAAAATCTCATTTTTGGTCTTGGTAATCGATTACATCACCCTGGTAATCGATTACAGAGAAATGAATCTGTGAATCGATTATAATCTCATTGTAATCGATTACGTGATTCCCAGAACCACGTTTCGTAACTTCAAGGCACTGGTAATCGATTACACAACCGTGGTAATCGATTACCAATTGGACAGAACCTCCATAATCGATTACCCACAAGTTGTAATCGATTACGTGATTCCCAGAAGCACCATTTCGTGACATCAGAGGCTTGGTAATCGATTACACTCCTCTTGTAATCGATTACAAGCTAAACAGAATCTCTGTAATCGATTACACACTAGATGTAATCGATTACCAGATTTCCAGAATCACGATTTTGTATCTTTAAGAGCTTGGTAATCGATTACAAGCCCCGTGTAATCGATTACCACGCGTAAAATTTGCAGAAAACAGAGTTCTTCAGGTCCTCTAACTCAAACCAAACCATTTCTCATCATATTTAATCAACAAAATACTCAAACACACCTTCAAATCATGCAAGAGACATTAATAAATCATACAAACCCACAAAGTACATTATCATCAAGAATAACATAAAAATGAGAGAACTTTATACATGGATTCAAAAATCAACAACAACACACATGCAAGACATTCCCTTACTACCAAGGTTGGTTGAAGAGGATCCTCTCCCTCTTACCTATTCGGAAAACAACACAATGTGTCACCTCTTCTTGCCCTAGATTTTCGTTTTCCCTTCAAGAAGAACACCAATGTGAGTGATTTCCATAATGTTCACTCAAACCATGGAAAAATGAGTTCTTGATCACATAAGTGACCAAGAAAAACGAAAATGAGAAGAAAGTGAAAGAAAGGTTAAGACTTTACTTCCAAGCTCAAAGCTTTAGCTTCAATGGTGAAAAATGGAGGAAGAAGAAGAAGAAGAACCAAAGGATAACCACCAAGGAGAATAGTCTTGGAATGATGGAAGAAGGCTAGACATGAGTTTAGTTGTAGCAAACAATGGAGATGATCTCCAATGAGAGGGTGTGTACGGTGGTGTAGCAAGGAGAAGAAGAGAAGAAGAAGAGAAGAGAAGAGAGGAGAAGAAGAGATAAAATGAAAATGTGATTATGGCTTTCAATGCCATCTGCCATGCAAGAAGAATGGGGAGGGAAGAGAGAGAAAATGTGTTACAAGGGAAATTGCTAGGAAGCTTCCCATAACAAGCTTGGATTAAATTTAATCATTCTTTTGAAATTAAAACTAGTAGATGTGATACAAAAATCAGATTTTGAATAATGTGATAATATTTTTAATACATGTTATTATTTATTGGACAATGGTTATAGTTGGCAGAAGTCAGCATTAACAAATCTGACAGATAAATTCTTCACAGTGTTTTATTATCTCATCTGTTAAGATTTTTCGAAAAATGTGAAACCTTGTAAACTGTGTCCAGCCTCGGGTTTAGTAAGATCCCCCGTCGACGTTTTCATAGTCCAATGTTCTCGGGAAAAATATTTCTTTTTCTCGACTCTGTTCAATACGCACACAAAACAAGGAATATATTAAGATATTCATCGTTTCCGAAAAATTCTGAAAGAACTCACATAAATCACAAACATTAGAAAATGACTATTCGTAATAAAATTTTCCAACTTTGGGACCGTTACAGTCGTTTTGTCAATTCCGCCCAATGTGCACGTAAGACGAGAAATAATATTAAAATATCCCGCGTTCTCCGAAAAATCTAGAAAAATTCCTAAAAATCCTAAATATTGTAAACTGATCATTTATTCTAAAATTATAAATTTTCGGGATATTACAATATGTAACTCACTACGATGAGTCAGTATGATGAGTCACTGTGGAGATTTCTAGAACAGCTGAGTCAGCATGTGAGTCGTAGCGCTAAGTCAGCATGGTGAGTCGTCAGGGAACCTTCTAGAACGTGTGACTCACTACGGCGAGTCACAGGGCGAGTCAGCACTTCTACAAGCTTCCAGAATGTGGTGAGTCATCATTTCTGAAACATGGCGAGTCATCAGGTGCTGAGGTGTCACGCCACATGTCAAGCTTCTATTAGTCCTCTGCGATGAGTCACAGCCGATAACTTTGACCAGCTCCTCACTGGTCCACATGTAAAGCAAGTACTCAAGTACTTGATGACTAGTCACGTGATTAGGCATTTTCTAGAATCTCTTAGATTAGTCTAGAGCATGAGTCACTAGGCTAGCCAGCTAGGTGAGTCACCAAACGATGAGTCATCATCCAGAACATTCTAGAGTGGGTGACTAGGCTTGCGTCTAGAATCATCCACTAGATATTTCCAAGAAAGACATTATCCAATGGATAATAAAACATACCCCGATTTTATTTGTCAGATAAAATCATAGAAAAACAAAACTTCAAAACTGTTTCCGGTTTTGAGTTTAGTAAGATTCCCTGGCTCCGAATCAACAATACAAAATTTTCTGGCCACAGAAAATTTTTATTTTTTTGGGCCTGCCTCGGGCCCACACACAGCCCAAAATATCAAAAATATATTAAATATTCAAAATATTCCAAAATACCAAAAATATAATAAAATATTCAAAATATCTCAAATATATTAAAATATTCAAAATATCTTAAAATATCTAAAATATATTAAAATATTCAAAATATATAAAATATCACAAAAATTTACAAAAATAATAACAATTGTGAAATTGATGAAAATCAAATCAGATTGATAAAAATAATTAAGGATTGATAGAGAGAAATAAAATACGAAGACTCATATACAGTCCTAAAATATTATTAAAATAATCAAAAATGTAAAAACTCCTAAAAACTCCTAAAAATCACAAAAATTATCAAATTCATAGAGGTCGAGTTGGATTATTCAAAATAATTAAGAATCGACTGAAATAAATAAAATACGAATTTTCGGGGTGTTACAACACTCCCCTCCTAAAAAGAATTTTGTCTTCGAAATTCGTAGTAGTCTCGGAACAATTATGGATACTACTCTTTTGTCTTATCTTCTAATTCTCACATTGCATCTCCGCTTATGTCATCCCAGATTACCTCGACCAACGAAAGCTGCTTGTATGCATCAGTCTATGCAAATGCTTGATTCTTTCTGGTAAGCTGGGTGAGAGGTCCTACGATCTTTAGAAATTTCTCAATAAGCCTTCGGTAGTAATCGGCTAACTCGATAAAACTATGGATTTTCGATGCAGTCTTCGGTCTTTCTCTTTCAAGAACTATTTCAACTTTTGACGCGTCCAATTCAATTCCTTCCTCTGAAATTACGTGGCCTAAAATTGAACTTTATTCAACCAGAATTCATATTTTGACAACTTTAGCATATAACTACTACTCCTTTAAACTTGGAGAACCACACTGAGATGCTTAGCATGTTCCTCACGATTTCGAGAATTGACTAGAATGTCGTTAAAAAAGATGATGACAATTCTGTTTAGATAAGGATGAAAGATACTATTCATATAATCTATGAATATTGTGGGAGCATTTGCCACTCCGAACAACATCACTTGAAATTTCCTTACCTTCGTACCGCTTCACTCTCATGCCTTTTACCTTTAACAGGAAGTATCTCACAAATCAAGTTCTCTTTTTCAACAATACTGTATCTGATACTATGACATGAATTGAACTAAGAACATCCTTTCTTACAATTGCAATACATAAAAGGACATTATAAACGTTAAAAAGAAAAGGTAGCGAAACTATCCGATGTGTTATCAGACATATCCAACAAAAAATTTGATATTGCTCAATTTTAAGAATGAGTTTTCTGGGACACTAAATTTTTACTGAAACAATTCACAAGATATGGTTAGAAGATAACCAATCCATTCTTAAGATCACATCTATCTCATGAAAGAGGTAGACAATTTAGATTAACAGAAAAGATTGTTTAAGGAACTAGACCGTAACAATGGGTTTGGTAATAAAAGTAGAAATAGATAAGTCAAAAGGTACTAAAGATACTGATAGCTCTAATCAACCCACAAAGTCAACTTGCCGAAAAAGAATAGGTTGAACCAAGAGTATATTTTTGCAATTGCGACACATGAAAGATATCATGAAGGCATAGAAAGAAGAGATGGTAGAGTCATCTAATATACCACCAGACCTATCTAATGGAGAAATTGATGTGGTCTAATGAATTTAGAAGTGAGCTTTTTAACTTGAATAATTCAACTGATAAGTCTAACAGAGCATGGATGGTTGGAAAAATGCCCAATCCATATCTTTAGATCGCGTCTGTTTTGTGAAGGAGATAAACAAACCAAAAAATTCAGTCATTTAATAGACTTAGGATGGTTTAAGCAACTCAAGTTATCAACGACATGTTTTAGTAACAGAAGTAGAAATAACTAGGTCAAAAGATAATGAAGACACAGATAACTCTAATTGACCCACACAATCATATGCTATAAAGAAATAGGTTACCCCCTGAATTATACAATACAGTTAAAGGATCACCTCTTGTGACACAATCTTCTTTGTTTAGGTCTTCAATCTGGGGTGCTTTTGCTCCACTTGGAGAATCGACGCTCCATTCTACTTAAGATTTTGAAGCCTATATGTTATTAACAGATGACTTCGTCTTTGGTGGAATACACTTTTTAGCAAGATGTCCGGGCATCCCACACTTGAAATAGATGATTCCTTTGATTATACAATCCCTTGTTAGATGATCTTTGCCATACTTCCAACATTTTGGTGTAGATGTCACGGTCAGACCAAACCTGCTACTACTAGTACTTCCTCCACCAGATTGTTGCTGTTGCTGACTTCCCGATGATAGCGAATACGTTTTCTGTTGAAATCACTTGACCTTACGATTTCTCCTCCTTCGGAACCAACATGGTCCAACGTTATAGGGTCTCATATCCTGAGACTGATTCAACTCTAACAAAATCTTAGCTTCAGCTATCAATTCCTGTTGTTGAACGATCCTCTGCTCTTGTTGTACTGTTCCTTCAGTTGTTCTTTGCATTACTTCCATAGTTACAATCATATTACCACTATCACGTCCCGCTTCCATAGAAGTATGTCTACTACAAGCCATTGCCCTTTCTTTGAAAATAGATAAATCAAAACACAATGGAAACCAAAGTAACCATTCCAAACAACATTGTCTCCTTTCGGAGTCCAAGCACAAAGAGTCATACAGTACAAACAAGACAGACCTAACCACAAAACCCCCAAAAGACTCTAACCGTGCTCGAATACCAACTAATGTAACACCCTCCTTCAGGTGCCACCTTTTCTGACTCAACAAAAGAAAACTAAGGTAAATTATAAAAGATTTAATTATTTAAAATGCTGGTTAAAAACTTCTTTCTTGTTCAAAATATAAATTTACCAAAGTTATAGGTACTATTTAAAAATATAGTGAACCGATTAAAATTCATATAACAGACATCACATAATATGTAACAATTATTTAAAAAATATAAAACTTACAAACTCAATTTTAAATAGTAGCAAACCTCATGACAGATCCTACTTAATAGCACGGTAAAATACTAATGAGAAAAACTCAACATACTTATTCCATCTTGTATCCATCTTGATGCGTCATATATTTGTTCCTCCTCAAAACTGCACACCAACTAATCTAGGATGGCCACACCTCGATGTTGTCACCGAACTCAGAATATTTGTCTCCGGTCAAGTCTAAGAAACTTGTTCCATCTACTATACAAATTTTTAACAATACAAGCACAACAAAATAATACAACAAAGATGTGAGATCCCCTTTTCATCAATACCAGTGTGGTAACAAGGAATGATACGAATGACAAAGTCATTCCATACACACAATTATCACAATTATATTCATGTCATCATTTCATAAATAGTTTCCATAACCATATATCATAGTATAATAACCAGTAGCAAATCATAATAAATACCATCAATACATACGAAATGATGATGTCACACCATATGAACATTTAACATGTCACAACAATATGTGTACTGACCATGTGTATGCATACTAAACCAATTTCCCACTCCATGGAGGTTTTCACAAATTCGAGATGAATGTTCTGGAATAAATATCAGCCTTAGCCCAACGACATTACCAACCCACAAAAAGAATCGTGTTATTGTCAGGTATCGTCAATGCTTTGCAACAGATTGCATCACTAAGTGGCACATGGTACTTGCCAACTGTCCACTGGTTGACCGCCGTGCCTCAACGCCCTTAAGATCCATCATAGATCTCACTTTTCAATTCTCATTCACTCTTCAACCACGAGGGCCATAATAGCTATCAGATATATTCCATTCAATGCACGAGTACCTTAATGCAATTTTGTTCAATGCACGAATACCTTAATACAATTATGTTCAATGCACGAATACCTCAATGCATGTCTCAATTTCATCATATGCCTTAATGCATATCTTAATTTCACATTAAAAGGATTCCCAAATGAGATTAGAACAACCGCACATACAATTGTCTAATATCATAAGATCAATGGATATTATATAATCGCTCATACAATTACATAATATCATCGATACATCCGGGTCTAGTACATTAGTTCTTACAGTATCTTTACTGTATTTTCAATCGCGTATCATTTTTAACGCATTTTCACAATCGCATCACACTTTTGTTATGTTTCCAAATCGTGTAACCATTTTTTGACATTTTCTTAATCGCGTAAAAATATTTACACATTTTCCAAATCGCGTAGCGATTTTTCAACATTTTCAAAATCGCGTAGCTTAAAATCATATTTTCAAGTCACATAAATCATTTTTCATCATTTCTCAACTACATAAAACATTTCTCAATATCTCAAACATCATTTTGGATTTTCCAAAAAATCAATGTCTTTTCCAACTTCATTTTCCACATTTTCTCCACTTAAAAATCCTCTACGTAATATTATTCATTATTTCACCAAAATCAATATTTCCTTCAAATCAATTATTCCAACTTAAAATTTCCTAACGCACCTCTAAACCCAATAGGTGAGCTATACGTCAGTAAACTTCAAGTCATCAATTTATTTCTCTTTATAAACTGATCCTACCAATTTCATAGTTTCCAAAAATAATTCTCACTTACTTTAAAAATCTCAAAATTCATTACTTTAAATCCTTTGCAAATAATCATCTTAGATTACTCTTAAAATCATTCTTTTGACTTAATTTACCAAGCCTTGACATATTAGCTGAAAATCACAAATAGCTCCTTTATAAAATCTTTGTTCATTTTCATGTCCACTTTCTTTGAAAATCCTTAAAATCATTAATTTATTACCCTTTTTATCTAAAACTCATGATTAGTAAAACACTTAGAATCTTTTGCTCCCAAAATAACTTTGAGGTCGTGTGCCTCCATGGTTTTTTTGGAACCAACATACTTTCCTTTGTCATGTAAATCACATCTTATTACATACACAAATCATCATGCATCATAAACACATACTAAAGTATATTATCAAATTAACAAATATATCAATCACCAAACAATCATAAATATGGAAAGCTCTTAAACAAACAAGTGAATAAATCCTTATGGATTTTTCACCACACACATATCCATTCTTCACCACCAACACATGGTTGATGTGGGTAATCTCCCTCTTACCTTTTGGTGATTTCCTCCAAAGCTCCTTGCTTGTCCTCTTGAAATAGATCTACTCCCCCAAGTAGCACTTAAGAATAAAGAAACACATACAATATTAATATTAAAGGATATGAAAGATGACCATAAGCCAACATATGGTCTTAGACACTTACCAAAGAAAAGAAAGATGAAGAACACAAATCTTCATCTAAAGGCTCTTGATCTTGAACTTAAAGATCAAGGTTGAAGATGGATGATTTAGAGAAAGTCTCTAACATGAAAGTTTCTTAGAATATCATGTTGATGTAGGAAACTAGGTTGGATGAAATTAAAAGAGATTGGCGGTGATTTCTAGGCCCTTGGTCGTGAGGTATAGGGAAAGAAAAATATGAGAGTTTTTGTGTGTAGTTTTTGGCTTTGAAAGAACTCCTTGAAGATGGATGATTTTAATCAAAGTTTCAACTACAAAGATGCTTGGATTGATGTAAGGATACTAGATATAAGGTTGTTTGAAATTATAAAAGAGTGGAGGGTGGTGCAAGGTGGTTTGGATATGAGCTTTGTGGGAGAGAAAGGCGAGAGTTTTTGTTGCTTGTTCTCGGTTCTTTGGAGAAATTGAAGTATAAGAGAGTAAGTGGATTGAAGAGATGAATATTGTCTCCTATTTGAGTGTTATGGCTGTGGAGCACAAGGAGAGGAAAGGGTGAGAGCTTCATGCAAAAGATGAAAATGAATCAAAGCCCTCCTACTTATAGACTTCATGAAAAAGATGAAGGCTTAAGATATTTTGATCAAGATATTTTCCTGTATACTTTAAGCAATGAACAACAATTACTACTTATAAAGTCAGTGTCTATTGTCTAATGGATAATAAAATATGTAACATCCCAAATTTCCTAACTATTTGACAGTAATTTTGACAGTTAACAGACTTCTACTGTTTAGTGATTTCTGTGTACTATAAAATTATTGAGTATTCCGTGAATACATTTGATCATTTTGTGTGATTTACTCTGTGTCAAGAAAATAATAATTTTGGGGCCGAGAAAAATCTCACGTATTTTAATTATTACTGTTAAGTCTTAATTATTTTACGTAATCTGATTTGATTTTTGTAAGTTTTATAATTTTTGTGATTTTGTGGATGATTATGAAATTTTTATATTACTCTGATTATTTTAGTGTTATCCGTGGGCCGTCTGTGGGCCCAGAGGGGGTTGTACGTGGGCCTAGGTGGATCCCGAAAAGTGAAAATTTTTCTGCAGCCAGGAAATTTTGAACTGTTGAGACAGAGACGGGGGATCTTCCTAAACCTGAATCCGAAAATAATTTTTAAAATTTTCTTTTACTGTGTTTTATACTGTATTTAATTATCGAGTGATAAAAATACGGTAAAAATATTATTCATAGGGTTATAACAGATAAAAAAATAAATATTGTATTGCGTAGTCAACATTAGTGGCTTGGATATCCACCATTGATTTAATCAACAATGGAGATTTCGTCTTGATTTAATCAACGGTGGAGATTTAGTCTTACAAAGTAGCTAGGACCATTTATGACCATTGGATGTAAAGTTTGAAGGAGTAATCTTGACCCTTCATTTTGGAGATACATCTAATGGCTAGGATTTCAAGGAGGAAAGATCCAATGGCCTAGATTAAGTCTTTTATCTAATGCTAAACCTAGAATCTACATTAATCCTAACCATTGAACAAATCAATGGTTAGGGATGCTTAAAATGGTGGCTAGTAAAAATTGGTCACTCAAGGAAAATGCAAGAAGGGGGGATGGTTTTGGTGAATGCTTAAGAGCATAGTATGGTTTCAAGACCATTATTACTCCATCTTGATCATTATTGATCATTTCCAAAAGCTAAAGCTCTTCAAAAATTTTCTCTCCTTTCCCTTTAAGCTAACTCACAGCCATGACCCCTAAAACCATCTTCCATCACTCTTTAATTTCAACCGACCTTATTTCTTGAATCTATACCTCATTCTATGACACTTTGTAGTTTGGAGCAAGTTCTGAATCCATCATATTCAAGGACTTTCTTCAAGAGCAAAGTTATAGGGTTTTTATGGTGAAGTGTAAGGAAACTTCATTTCTTATCTCTTTTTCATGTTCTAAGCCATGTTTGATCCATGGTTCTTCTTGTTCAAGCTTGATATGCTAATAAACTTGTGTTTTGTTTTGTATTTGAGAAGCTTTTGGTGGTGAATCACTTGTTCAAGGAGCAAACCAAGGAGCTTTTGAGGTTCTTCAAGAGGTAAGAGGAAGATTCATCTCACCAACCAATTATGGTGGTGAGAGATGGTTTTGTATTTGTTGGATGGTGAATCCATGTGAGGATTCATATCCATGGTCATGTAATTATTTGTGGATGTTTATGTGTTTATGTGATTTATGTGCTTAGCATGGTTTATTTGTGCTTGCATGCTTAGTATGATTTTTATTTGCTTTTATAGTATGCTTGAAATATAATATGTTGATTATATGTGATGTATGCCATAAAAATTGTTGGAAAGGAAAATAATTTTTGGTTCCAATGACCATGAGGATTTCGGCCTCAACACCTCAAAATAGGTGTTCACAAATTAATATTTTCATGAATAGTAAAATTGGATGTTTAGAGAAGCAAGGAAATGAACAAATGATTTGATTTTAAAGACCAAGAGTCTCACGATTTTTGAAGGAATTTTAATGGTTTTGTTTGTGTAAGACCATGAATGGAACTTAGATGATTTAGAAGGAAAAATATAAGAATGGTTTCAATGGCCATGTCCACGGTTTTGAAGGCTTGTAATGCCTTGATTTTATGAAATAAAGTGATTTCAAAATGGAAAAATAATTAATGAAGTACAAAGATTAAAGAAATGGAAACAAAGTGTTTTGTCACTTGAAAAATGGAATTTTCGTATGTGAATGGAAAAGAGAGGTTGAAAGTGTTTGAACCTCAATTTATTTTAAAGAGGATTGATTTTTAGAATTTATTTGGAATTATAAAGAATACATTGGTGACTTAAGATTTTCTAATGTATAACTCATCCTTTGGGTTTTGGAGAGCGCAAATTTTAAGTTAGAAACATTGATTTAATTCAATGAAATGGTGAAATTATGAAATATATTGCGAAAAGGATTTTCTTGAGTAAGAAAATGTAGAAAATAATGTGAGAAGTCATATGATTTTAAGAAAGGTTGAACTGAGATTTTGAAGGTTGAGAAATATTTTACGACATTGTAAAATGGTGAAAAATGATTTACGTAACTTAAAAACGTGATTTTTAAGCTACGCGATTTGAAAAATGTTAAAATATTTCTATGCGATTTGGAAAGCGTTTAAATATTTTTACGCGATTGAAATATTGTTGAAAAATCACTATGTGATTGAAAAACGATGGAATATTTTTACGTGATTAAGAAAACGTTGAAAAATCAATACGTGATTTGAAAACATAACAGGAATGTTCAAAATTGTGAAAACATAACAGAAATGTTGCGCAATTGTGAAAACACGATGAAAGTATTGCGCGACTATGAAAACCCGATAATATGATTTTGCGACTAAATAAACAGTAGGATTACTATTGAACTAATGTATGAACACTGTATGAGAAAGTGATGAATTTTGCCTGTGATTGGCATTGGTGCATTTTATATGCATAAACTAGTGTATGGACACTGTATGAGAAAATGATGAATTTTGCCTGTGATTGGCATTGGTGCATTGAACATGTATTGAAAAGGTCCGATGGACTGGATATGGCTATTTGCCTAGGAGAGATGTACACCTCTTGAGTGGGTGCGATATGCGTAGTGTAAGTCATTTATTGACCTTAGGGGCATCGGGGTACGGGTTGCTTACATGGGCGGTTGGTAGCTCTTCTGTACTGTAAGTTAGACCGATGCAACGCACTGATGATCCTGACCTAGACACTATTCTTAATCGAGATCTAGTAAAGACTATCGTATATATGCTAGATGTGCAAACACATATGAGAAATGTGGCAAGTGGTCTAAGGCATGTTGGTATAGACAGATCTTTCAGATCAATTTCTCCGAACTGAGTATTAGCTCCATGGAGTAAGAAATTGAGTCTATGTGCACATGCATAATCATTGAGTATTGTTATGATAATTGAACTGTTAAATACCTGGATAATATTGAGGGCATTATCATAAATATTGAATATTTATATTTGTGTGATATAATAATTGAGAAATGTTGGATGATGATGATGATAAATTATGTTGATGGCATTATTGTAATTATCGTGTGATTTGACTAATGTTGATGGCATGATGGTAATTATTATTTATTATATTTGTTGTGATAAATAATGATTTGAGGGCATGACTATAATTATTGTATTTGTGTGATGACAATAATGTTGATGGCATGATTGTAATTATGATATGATGTATCTCTATGGTATGTTGTTTGTGTGATCTCTGTGCTACCATGTTGGTATTGGCGTAGGTGATCTCACCTCTTTGCTGTATTGTTTTGTTGCGTTTGTATTATTAAAAATTATATAGTAGATGGAATGAGTTTCTTAGGCTTGACGGGAGGCAAATATTCTGAGTTCGGTGACAACATCGAGGAGTAGTCATTCCAGATTCGATGGTGTGCAGTGTTGATGAGGAACAAATACATAAAGCATCAAGATGGATACAAGACGAAATAAGTATGTTGAGTTTTCTCATTAGTGTTTTACCGTGCTATGAAGTAGGACCCATCATGGGGTTTGCTATGTTTAAAATTGAGTCTATAATTTTTATATTTCTTGAATAATTATTAAATATTAAGTGGTGTCTGTTATATGAGTTTTAATCAGTTTAAATTTATTTTTCAGTATTACTTATAAATATCAATAAGTTTATGTTTTCGGGAAAAGAAATATTCAAAACACATGTTTTATAACTCAAACCTTTTATGAAATTTTCAGATTATAAGTTGGTAGTCGAAAATGTGATATCCTAAGGAGGGTGTTACATTAGTTGGTATCAGAGCACAGTTTGAGTCTTTTGGGGTTTGTGGTTAGGTCTGTTTTGCTTGTGTTGTGTTCTCTGTGTTTTTGATTTCTGAAAGGAAACAATGTTGTTTGAAATGGTTACATCTGGTTTCCATTGTATTTTGATTCGTCCATATTTGAAGAAAGAAATGGCTCGTGGTAGATGTACGCATGTGGAAGCAGAACGTGGTACTAAAAAAAAATACAGTTGCAACTACGGGAGCAATGTAGAGGATAACTGACGTGACAGTACAACAGAAACAAAGGATCGCTGAACAGCGGGAACTGGAAGTTGAGGTTCAAAATCTGATGGAAGAGAATTAGTCTTGGAATATAAGATTTCGTAATCATGGAACCTAGGTATTCCAAAGGAGGAATAATAGGAAGGTAAATGGATTTCAGTGGAAAATGTATTTACGATCATTTAGAAATCAGTAGTAGCAGCAAATGTGTGGAGGAAGTGCTTGTAGCAGTAAACTCAGTTGGACCGTGACGTCTTTACTATTATGTAAGAAATGTGGAAGAGGGCACTTAACGAAGGATTATATGTTCAAGGAAATAATTGTTTCAAGTGCGGAAAGCCTGGACACATTTCCAAAGATTGTGTTCCACCAAAAAATGAAGTCTTTTGTTAGTAATCGGTAGTAGGGAGTGTTCCGAGCTGAAGATCTAAACAAGGGAGACTGTACTGCAGAAGGTGATTCTTTAATTATACTGAATAATTCTAGGGGCAACTCATTTTTTATGGCATATGATTGTATGAATCAATTATATGTTTGAGTTATCTGTGTCTTCGTTATCTTCTAACTTGTTTATTTCTGTTTCTATTACTAGCCTATCGTGCTACTCAAGTTATTCAACTTATCCTATTGTTATTATAGATCAAATTTTTGTGTTAGTTTGATCTGTCTATCTCTTTTATAAATAGATGTGATCTTTGAAATGGATTGGTTATCTTTCAACCATATCTTATGAGATTGTCTCAATAAAGTGTTAGTATTCCAGAAAATTCATTCTCAAAATTGGGTTATATTAAATTCTTTGTTGGATATGTCCGGTAATATATCAGATAGTTTTGCTATCTTTCATAATGTTTTTTTTATGTATTGCAATTGCAAGAAAGAATATTTTGCAAGAAAGGATATTCCTATTCAAATTCATGTCATAGTATTTGGTATAGTGTTGCTGAAAGAGAACTCGGTTAGTGAGACACTTTCTGTTAAGAGCAAAGGCAGGAGAATAAAGTGATACAAGGACAAGGAAATTTTAAGTGATGCTATGCGGAGTGACGGATGCTCTTGTAATATGTATAAATTATAGGAGTAGAATTTTTCGTTCTTATCTAGACAGAATTGTCATTATCTTTGTTAACGACATTCTGATCTATTCTCGAAATCATGAAGAACATACTGAACCTCTTAGTGTGATTTTCCAAGTTCTAAAGGAGAAGCGATTATATGCTAAGTTGTCGAGATGTGAATTCTGGATGGATGAAGTTCAGTTTTGGGTTCCGTAATTCTAAGGAAGGGATTGCGGTGGATCCTTCAAAGGTTGAAACAAAAATCGTAATGGAAATTTGTAGAAAATTTATTGAGAAATTTTCCAAGATCGCAGGACTTTTCACCTAGCTTATCAGAAAGAATTAAATGTTTGTATGGATTGATGCATACAAGGAGAATTTTCAGGAGTTGAAAATATGTTTGACTATTTCTTTGGTATTAGTTTTGTCTAATTCCAGTAAACCATTGGAGGTGTACTGTGATGCATTACAATCGGAGTTTAAGATGTGTGCTTATGCAAAATAGAAAAGTTGTAGCGTATCTTTCAAGGAAATTGAAGTTACATGAGAAAAACTATTCTACGCATGAATGGAGGTTGGTAGCCGCTGTGTTGGTATTAGAAGTATGGAGATACTTTCTTTATGGAGTAACATTTAACATCTTCAGTAATTATAGGAGTCTAAGATATCTGTTTGATCAGGAGAAGTTGAACATGAGGCCAAAAATATTTCATTGGTTAAAATAGTATGGAATGATGTAAGCGGTGAAACTACATGGGAACTGGAAGAAAGGATAAAAGAGTAATCTCCATATTTATTCTGAGAGTGTGAAATCAGGTTTATCAAGTTTCGAGGACGAAACTTCTTTTTAGAGGGGGAGTATTGTAACACCCCAAATTTCCTAACTATTTGACAGTAATTTTGACAGTTAATAGAATTCTATTGTTTAGTGATTTCTGCGTATTGTAAAATTATTTTGAGTATTCTATGAATACATTTGATCGTTTTCTGTGATTTACTCTGTGTCAAGAAAATAATACTTTTCGGGCCGGGGAAAATCTTACGTATTTTAATTATTACTGTTAAGTCTTAATTATTTTATGTAATCTGATTTGATTTTCATAAGTTTTATAATTTTTGTGATTTTGTGGATGATTATGAAATTTTTATATCACTCTGATTATTTTAGTGCTATCCGTGGGCTGTCTGTGGGCCCAAGGGGACTGTACGTGGGCCAAGGTGAGTCTCGAAAAGTGAAAATTTTTCTGTAGCCAGGAAATTTTATACTGTTGAGATGGAGCGGGAGATCTTACTAAACCTGAATCCAGAAACAGTTTTTAAAGTTTTTTTTTACTGTGTTTTGTACTGTATTTAATTATCAGGTGATAAAAATACAGTAAAAATATTATTCGTAGGGTTATAGTAGATAAAAAAATAAATATTATATTGTGTAGTCAACATTAGTGGCTTGGATATCCATCATTGATTTAATCAACAGTGGAGATTTCGTCTTGATTTAATCAACGATGGAGATTTAGTCTTACAAAGTAGCTAGGACCATTTATGACCATTGGATGTAAAGTTTGAAGGAGTAATCTTAACCCTTCATTTTGGAGATACATCTAATGGCTAGGATTTCAAGGAGGAAAGATCCAATGGCCTAGATTAAGTCTTCTATCTAAGGCTAAACCTAGAATCTACATTAATCCTAACCATTGAACTAATCAATGGTTAGGAATGCTTAAAATGGTGGCTAGTAAAAATTGGTCACTCAAGGAGAATGCAAGAAGGGGAGGACGATTTTGGTGAATGCTTAAGAGCATAGTATGGTTTCAAGACCATTATTACTCCATCTTGATCATTACTAATCATTTCCAAAAGCTAAAGCTCTTCAAAAATTTTCTCTCCTTTCCCTATAAGCTAGCTCACTGCCATGACCCCTAAAACCATCTTCCATCACTCTTTAATTTCAACCAACCTTATTTCTTGAATCTATACCTCATTCTAAGACACTTTGTAGTTTGGAGCAAGTTCTAAATCCATCATATTCAAGGACTTTCTTCAAGAGCAAAGTTATAGAGTTTTTATGGTGAAGTGTAAGGAAACTTCATTTCTTATCTCTTTTTCATGTTCTAAGCCATGTTTGATCCATGGTTCTTCTTGTTCAAGCTTGATATGCTAATAAACTTGTGTTTTGTTTTGCATTTGAGAAGCTTTTGGTGGTGAATCACTTGTTCAAGGAGTGTAACACCCTCCGTAGGGCGTCACATTTTAAATAAAATATAAAACCAAATGAAATCATTTTATAAAAGCTTTGAGTTTTAAAAGATAAATTTTAAAATATCTTTTAGCGGAAATATAAACTTACCAAAAATTATAAGTAAAACAGAAATCAGGTTGAATTAATTAATACACATATTATATATGTTACAAAATATCCAATAACAATGTAAAATATAACATTTACAGACTCAGAGAAACAGTAGCAAACCCAAAGAAGGTTACTACTAATAGCACGGTAACAACACTAACAAAAACTCAACCTACATGTTCCATTTCTTCACCAACTACATCCTGTCGAAACTTGGAAGATTACACCTTGACGCCATCACCATCTTCAGAACATAGCCTCCAGTAGGTCTAAGAAACTTCCTTCGTCTACTATACGAATTTAACAAATACAACACCACAAAACAATACAGTAAAGAGGTGAGATCCCCTTTCACCAGTACCAGTACGGTAGCAAAGAATTATACGAATGACAAAGTCATTCCATACACACAGATATCACAAATATAGTCATGTCATCAATTTACAATTAATTTGAATAAGCATATATCATAATAAAATGAATAACAATAACAACATATAACATTACAGATAATTATATACTAAATAACGACATATAATATCATGGATAAAATATAAGAAATAACCACATATAAGAAATAACCACATATAAGATCCGAGATAAAAAGATAATAACAACATATAATCATAAGATCACAGATAAAAGATCATAGATAAAAGATAATAGATAAAAGATAATAAAGTACAACATATAAACATATGCAATATGACACAATCCTACTCCATGGAGCTAAAAACAAACAGACATCAGAGAGCGAATGATCCTCAAAATCTATTAGTACCACGGCTGCCCAACCAAACTATTGCGCTGTCACACGTTGCGTCTATAGTCCCACGTCACATGGAACTCCTTGTCCAAGGCATGGTGTAGTTCACGGTCTCACGTTGTGGCACTACAGGCAATGTACTATTAGACTTCACAAGATCTCGATTAAGTATAGTGTGTGTCGATTCCGTTAGTGTGTTGCCAATTACCACGGCCCAGAAGAGCAACCAACTGTCCACATATAGAATTATGCACACTAACGTCTCCAAGTCCATTCAAGATCGAACCACACTACGCTTATCGCACCGACAATATGATGTGATTCACCTCGTCAATCAATCCACCAAAAATTTGGCATAAACTCAACACATAATTCCAAAAATATGAAATTATGAAGATACCCTCAAGATAATAATATGCCCTCAATGGCAGAAAAATAGAAAGCCTGTACGGGTTCACATTTTCCCGACAGCAAAAAATCCTCAAAAGCTTTTACGGGTTCACATTTTCCGACAAAGGCACAAAATAAATACAGCAACGGTCAATCGCGTAGAAATTTTATCGCGTTTTCACAATCTCGTCGTTTTTACAAACGTTTTTAAATCACGTAAATATATTTTTTTGTTTTTGGAATCGCGTAGAGTTTTTAACACGTTTTCTCAATCGCGTAAGATTTTTAAATCATTTTCTTGTCTGAATTCCTTAAAAACACTGTTTAAAACAAACAAAAATAATATTTAATACATTTAAACTACGTAGAATATTTTTCATACCGTATACTGTCTTTTGGACATCTTTTCTATCTTATTTGTCTGTTTTTAATATAAATTGACAGTATTATGTTTAGAAAAATTATAATAATGATTTTCTAGGTTTACTGTAAAAAATTCTTTTTATTTTTATTACAACCAATAAATTATACTTTTGAAAATTACTAACGTGCTTCAAAACACAAGGTGAGCTATACGTTAGAAATTTTACAAAGCTACTGTATTTCTTCTAACAGTAAAAATCATTAGTTTAAACTTCTTAAACTTAATTCTAATCAATTTATTTCTTCAAAACTCATTGTAATAAAATCCTTTTGGCATTTATTACTTAAACTTAGTTGAAAACAATTCTATAAATCAAAAAGATTTAAATTTGGCATTTTGGCCGATAATCATTCTATGCTTTATAATTCATTCCTAATTATTTCCATACATTTAATCTCTTATAAAATTCTTGATCTAATTTATTTTTATTAAATTAGTTAGTCCATAATTAGAAAATAAATTTGAATTAAAAGTATGTGGCATGTTGGCCAAATTTAACAAAGTCTTTGCATTTGACCTTTAAATTATTTTTCATCTTCTAAATCCATGTTTAATTCATTGTATTCATTAAATCATTGTTTTAGAAAATGGTTTTAGAAATCCAAACATTTAACTTAGGCATGTTGGCCGAAATACCTAATTTCATTCTTGGATCCATAAATTCATTTTTCTTACTTTAAATCAATTTGTAACTTGTCAATTTTCCTAGATTAATTAAATCATACTTTTAGAAAATTTAAGAAAACATTTTGGTTCTCCTCTTTGCCTTGAGGCCGTGAGCTTGGGTTTGTGCTCTTTGGAACACTCATGCAAATCCTTGTATGTTATTTACATGTTACAATAATTATCATGCATATATATATATACATACCATATACTAAAATAACCATAAAACTCATACAAATTATTAAAGCTATTAGACATGTTACACACATAGCACATACAAAATATTAAAGCTATTAGACATGCTTTCACATATAATCAATCACAATTAGGAAAGGCTATAAACAATCAAGTGAATGAATCCTTATGGATTCTTCACCACAAACACAAACATTCCTCACCACCAACACATGGTTGATGAGGGTAATCTCCCTCTTACCTCTTGAAGACAAGTATGCTTTCACTCCTTCTAGGGTCTTCGGTTTTCTCCACCAAAATCACCTAACAAGTTTAAACAAAATTTCTACAAATTACTAATATTAAAGAGAGCTTAAACCATGGATAAATCATGGCCTAGAACTTTGAAAAAGAATTTAGAAATAGAAAACAAGAAATTTCACCTTCTAGGTAAAATCTCCCAAGTAGGTTTCCAAGCTTCAAATGAAGGATTTTGCAAGAACTCTCAACTAGAGATGTTCTTAGAATTGTGTTTAGGTTTAGAAAACTTGGTTGGATAAATTTTTGAGTGGTTGGATGGTCTTGAAGTGTGTTTGGCCGAATCCATGGGGAAGAGAAAAAGGAAAGAAATTTGGTTGCTTGATCTTGGTTCTTTGGAGAAAAGGATATAGAAGAGAACAAGTGAGATAAATGGGTGAAGTTTGCCCTCTTCTTGGAAGCTATGGCCATAAAACACAAGGAAGGAAAAAGGGATGAGAGCTTTTGCTATTTGGAGAATTTTGGAGTAAGAGGAAGGTCTTGACTATGCTTGGCCGTGAATGACCTTGAGAGAAAGTAAGAAATATTAGTTGTTTTGTTTCCTTGAATGATAGCTAATTGTAGGATTTCACCAAAGGTGAATTGCCGTAGAAGCCAACAAGGAGAGCCACCAAAATTGACTAATTTTAGGAAATGGAAATTAGCTTTATTTCCTTTTTGAAATGCTTGGAGAGCAAGAATATATTGAAGTGTTGGAATTGCCTTCCTAAAGGCATGCATTGCCGTAAATGCATCATGAAAAGAAGCCATCAATATTGACTTTGTCATACTTAGTTAATTAATAAAAGATAGAAAGAAATCAATTGTAATATTTTACCTTACAAAGATTTAGCTTTGCCGTGGAAGCAACAAAGAAAAGCCACTAAATTTGACTAGCCTTCCTTTTATTCAATTTGGCATCCTACATGCATTTCACAAAGCCTTCTACGTGAATTTACTTTATGAATTTGGCTATTAGAGCCAATTCCTCCACCGTAGAACTCTTGTATTTCAAGAAGCCTAAATTGGTTTGATAGCTTATTTTCTATTGGTTCTTAAAAATTCAAGCCATTAATCTTGACCAAGTTCTATTGGTTAAACATTTACTAACTTGATTCTTATTGGTTGCTATTTTTGTTGACCAATTCCTATTGGTGCACATTGTATATTTTCTAACATACTTTAACCAATAAATAATAATTATACAATAATTACTGTTTATAAAGTCAGTGTTTATTGTCTAATGGGTAATAAAATATACATAGATTTTTATTTTAGACTAACAGAGTAGTAATTATTATTAATCATTTTTTTCTACTGATTACCCTTGATGAGTCATAAAGCGAGTCATCAAAGAGAAATTTCTAGAATATGTGACTCACTACGATGAGTCATCGTGGAACTATCTAGAACGGGTGAGTCAACATAGATATTTTTTTAGAGCAGGTGAGTCAGCATGGCGAGTCAAGCATCTTTGAGTCCTTGATCAAGCGTCACTGGCGCATCACCGGGCGTGTCAGCATGGCGAGTCACAGCACTGAGTCATCAGAGAAGCTTCTGGAACTGGCG
Organism: Ormosia emarginata; assembly: GCA_029884605.1. Taxonomy (NCBI): domain Eukaryota; kingdom Viridiplantae; phylum Streptophyta; class Magnoliopsida; order Fabales; family Fabaceae; genus Ormosia; species Ormosia emarginata. Next base: position 1,494,213 of record JAQQTP010000023.1, read on the forward strand.
AGTCACGGTGAGTCACCACACGGAACCTTCTAGAAGCTGGCGAGTCATGATCTTTGAGGTGTCACGCCACATGTCATCGTCCTATTGGCCCGTTGCGATGAGTCATAGCCACCAATTTTGACCAGCTCCTCATTGGTCCACGTGTACCACACTTGATGACTAAACGTGGGTCCCGTAAAATATTTTCGGATCTGCTGTCACTTATTTGTACTGACTAATAAAATAATATTATAATAATATACAATTATTTTATTTGACAGTTAAATCCTAAAAATTAAAAGATTAATTTTAGGCTCATTCAGAATTGGGTTTAGTAAGATCCCCCGCCTCTATATAATTAAAACAGATTTTTCCCGGTCCGAAAAAATATTATTTTCCTACCCCGGAGCAAATCACACAAAAAGTCCAAATAAAATCACAGACAGTAATATTGAGCACTGTATCAAGTAGAAAACAATTAAAAACAGCAAAAATGTCAAAAACAGCACATTCGGGACGTAATGGTCATTTTCCCATTTTTTCCCACAACGTAGCTAATCATCCAAAACGTTCAAATAAAATATCTAGCAGTATTATATAGCTATTTTTCACACAGAAAAATTTAAAACAGTAATTTGATAAAATTTTTATTTTACTGTATCGAAACAAATTATGTAAAACGACCAAATAAAACAACAAACAGTATTATTTTTCTGTATTTCATACAGAAAAATAAGAAACAGTAAAACAGGGACACAACGATCTTTTACCCAAAAGTTGGGGTGTTACAAGGAGCAAACCAAGAAGCTTTTGAGGTTCTTCAAGAGGTAAGAGGGAGATTCATCTCACCAACCAATTATGGTGGTGAGAGATGGTTTTGTATTTGATGGATGTTGAATCCATGTGAGGATTCATATGCATGGTCATGTAATTATTTGTGGGTGTTTATGTGTTTATGTGGTTTATGTGCTTAGCATGGTTTATTTGTGCTTGCATGCTTAGTATGAATTTTATTTGCTTTTATGGTATGCTTGAAATATAATATGTTGATTATATGTGATGTATGCCATAAAAATTGTTAGAAAGGAAAATAATTTTTGGTTCCAATGACCATGAGGATTTCGGCCTCAACACCTCAAAATAGGTGTTCACAAATTAATATTTTCATGAATGGTAAAATTGGATGTTTAGAGAAGCAAGGAAATGAACAAATGATTTGATTTTAAAGACCAAGAGTCTCACAGTTTTTGAAGGAATTTTAATGGTTTTGTTTGTGTAAAACCATGAATGGAACTTAGATGATTTAGAAGGAAAAATATAAGAATGGTTTCAATGGCCATGTCCATGGTTTTGAAGGCTTGTAATGCCTTGATTTTATGAAATAAAGTGATTTCAAAGTGGAAAAATAATTGATGAAGTACAAAGATTAAAGAAATGGAAACAAAGTGTTTTGTCACTTGAAAAATGGAATTTTCGTATGTGAATGGAAAAGAGAGGTTGAAAGTGTTTGAACCTCAATTTATTTTAAAGAGGATTGATTTTTAGAATTTATTTGGAATTATAAAGAATACGTTGGTGACTTGAGATTTTCTAATGTATAACTCTTCCTTTGGGTTTTGGAGAGCGTTAGTAAATTTTAAGTTAGGAACATTGATTTAATTCAATGAAATGGTGAAATTATGAAATGTATTGCGAAAAGGATTTTCTTGAGTAAGAAAAATGTGGAAATGAATGTGAGAAGTCATATTATTTTGAGAAAGGTTGAATTGAGATTTTGAAGGTTGAGAAATATTTTACGACATTGTAAAATGGTGAAAAATGATTTATGTAACTTAAAAACGTGATTTTTAAGCTATACAATTTGAAAAATGTTAAAATATTTCTACGCAATTTGGAAAGCGTTTAAATATTTTTATGCGATTGAAACATTATTGAAAAATCACTACGTGATTTAAAAATGATGGAATATTTTTACATGATTAAGAAAATGTTGAAAAATCAATACGTGATTTGAAAACGTAACAGAAATGTTACAAAATTGTGAAAACATAACAGAAATGTTGCACGATTGTGAAAATGCGACGAAAGTGTTCCACGACTATGAAAATGCGATAATATGATTTTGCGACTGAATAAACAGTAGGATTACTGTTGAACTAGTGTATGAACACTGTATGAGAAAGTGATGAATTTTGTCTGTGATTGGCATTGGTGCATTTTATATGCATAAACTAGTGTATGTACACTGTATGAGAAAATGATAAATTTTGCCTGTGATTGGCATTGGTGCATTGAACATGCATTGAAAAGGTCCGATGGACTGAATATGGCTATTTGCCTAGGAGAGACGTACAGAGTGCGAAATGCGTAGTGTAAGTCAGTTATTGACCTTGGGGGCATCGGGGTACGGGTTGCTTACATGGGTGGTTGGTAGCTCTTCTGTACCGTAAGTTAGACCGATGCAACGCACCGATGATCATGACCGAGACACTATTCTTAATCGAGATCTAGTAAAGACTATCGTGTATATGCTAGATGTGCAAACACATATGAGAAATGTAGCACGTGGTCTGAGGCATGTTGGTACAGACAGATCTTTCGGATCAATTTCTCCGAACTGAGTATTAGCTCCATGGAGTAGGAAATTGAGTCTATATGCACATGCATAATCATTGAGTATTGGTTATGATAATTGAACTGTTAAATACCTGGATAATGTTGAGGGCATTATCATAAATATTGAATATTTATATCTGTGTGATATAATAATTGAGGAATGTTGGATGATGATGATGATAAATAATATTGATGACATTATTGTAATTACGTGTGATTTGAATAATGTTGATGGCATGATGGTAATTATTATTTATTACATTTGTTGTGATAAATAATGATTTGAGGGCATGACTGTAATTATTGTATTTGTGTGATGACAATAATGTTGATGGCATGATTGTAATTATAGTATGATGTATCTGTATGATATACTGTTTGTGTTATCTCTGTGCTACCATGTTGGTATTAGCGTAGGTGATCTCACCTCTTTGCTGTATTGTTTTGTTGCGTTTGTATTATTAAAAATTATATAATTGATGGAACGAGTTTCTTAGGCTTGACTGGAGGCAAATATTCTAAGTTCGGTGACAACATCGCGAAGTAGCCATTCCATATTCGATGGTGTGCAGTGTTGATGAGGAACAAATACATAAAGCATCAAGATGGATACAAGACGAAATAAGTATGTTAAGTTTTCTCGTTAGTATTTTACCGTGCTATTAAGTAGGACCCATCATGGGGTTTGCTATTGTTTAAAATTGAGTCTGTAATTTTTATATTTCTTGAATAATTATTAAATATTAAGTGGTGTTTGTTATATGAGTTTTAATCAGTTTAAATCTATTTTTTAGTATTACTTATAAATATTAGTAAGTTTATATTTCTGGGAAAAGAAATATTCAAAACACATGTTTTATAACTCAAACCTTTTATGAAATCATTTTCAGATTATAAGTTGGTAGTCGAAAATGTGATGCCCTAAGGAGGGTGTTATAAAATATACCTAGATTTTTCTCTTGTTCTAGTTGGGTAGCAACTATTGTTGATCTTTTTTCTATTCATTATCCTTGATGAGTCACAGAGCGAGTCACTAAAGAGAAGTTTCTAGAACATGCGACTCACTATGATGAGTTAGTATGATGAGTCACCGTGGAGATTTCTATAACAACTGAGTCAGCATGGTGAGTTGTAGCGCTAAGTCAGCATGGTGAGTCGTCAGGGAACCTTCTAGAACGTGTGACTCACTATGGCGAGTCAACGCTTCTATAAGCTTTCAGAATGTGGCGAGTCATCGTTTCTAGAACATGGCAAGTCATCAGGTGCTGAGGTGTCACGTCACGTGTCAAGTTTCTATTGGTCCTCTGCGATGAGTCATAGCCACCAACTTTGACCAGCTCCTCATTGGTCCACATGTAAAGCAAGTACTCAAGTACTTGATGACTAGTCGCGTGTCTAGGCATTTTTTAGAATCTCCTAGATTAGTCTAGAGCATGTGAGTCACTAGGCTAGCCAGCTAGGTGAGTCACCAAACGATGAGTCATCGTCCAAAACATTCTAGAGTGGGTGACTAGGCTTGCGTCTAGAATCATCCACTAGATATTTCTAAGAAAGATATTATCCAATGGATAATAAATCATACCTTAATTTTATTTGTCAGATAAAATCATAGAAAAACAAAACTTCAAAACTGTTTTCAATTTCGGGTTTAGTAAGATTCTCCGCCTCCCAATCAACAATACAAAATTTTCTGGCCACAGAAAATTTTTATTTTTTCGGATCCGCCCCGGGCCCACACACCCAAAATATCAAAAATATATTAAATATTCAAAATATTCCAAAATATCAAAAATATAATAAAATATTTAAAATATCTTAAAATATTCAAAATTTCTAAAATATCACAAAAATTTACAAAAATCATAACAATTGTGAAATTCATGAAAATCAAATTAGATTGGTAAAAATAATTAACGAATAACAGAAAGAAATAAAATACGTAGACTCATATACAGTTCCAAAATATTGTTAAAATAATCAAAAAAGTAAAAACTCCTAAAAAATCGTAAAAATCACAAAAATTATAAAATTCACGGAGGTCGAGTCGGATTATTCAAAATAATTAAGAATCAACCGAAATAAATAAAATACGAATTTTTGGGGTGTTACAACACTCCCCTCCTAAAAAGAATTTTGTCCTCGAAATTTGTAGTAGTCTCAGAACAATTATGGATACTGCTCTTTTGTCTTATCTTCCAATTCTCACATTGCATCTCCGCTTACGTCATCCCAGATTACCTCGACCAACGAAAACTCCTTGTATGCATCAATTTATGCAAACACTTGATTCTTTCTGGTAAGCTAGGTGAGAGGTCCTACGATCTTTGAAAATTTCTCAATAAACCTTCACTAGTAACTGACTAACCCAATAAAACTACGAATTTTCGATGCAATCTTTAGTCTTTCTCTTTCAAGAACTATTTCAACTTTTGAAGCATCCAATTCAATTCCTTCCTCTGAAATTACGTGGCCCAAAATTGAACTTTATTCAACCAGAACTCGCTTTTTGACAACTTTAGCATATAACTACTTCTCCTTTAAACTTGGAGAACCACACTGAGATGTTTAGCATGTTCCTCATGATTTCGAGAATTGATCAGAATTTCGTTAATAATGATGATGACAATTCTATCTAGATAAGGATGAAAGATACTATTCATATAATCTATAAATATTGCGGGAGCATTTGCTACTCCGAACAGCTTCACTTGAAATTTCTTTGCCTTTGTACCGCTTCACTCTCCTGCCTTTTGCCTTTAACAGGAAGTGTCACACAAATAAAGTTCTCTTTTTCAACAGTATTGTATCTGATACTATGACATGAATTGAATTAAGAACATCCTTTCTTGCAATTGCAATACATAAAAGGACATTATAAAGTTTAGAAAGAAAAGGTAGCAAAACTATCCGATGTGTTACCAGACATATCCAACAAAGAATTTGATATTGCCCGATTTTAAGAATGAGTTTTCTGGGACACTAAAATTTTACTGAAACAATCCACAAGATATGGTTGGAAGATAACCAATCCATTCTTAAGATCATGTCTATCTCGTGAAAGAGGTAGACAGTTTAGATTAACAGAAAAGATTGTTTAAGGCACTAGACAGTAACAATGGGTTTGGTAATAAAAGTACAAATATATAAGTCAAAAGGTAATGAAGATACTGATAACTCTAATTAACCAACACAATCAATTTTCCCTAAAAGAATGGGTTGAACCAAGAGTATATTTTTGCAATTGCGACACATGAAAGATATCATGAAGGCGTAGTAAGAAGAGATGGTAGAGTCATCTAATATACCACCGGACCTATCCAATGGAGAAATTAATGTGGTTCGATGAATTTAGAAGTAATCTTTTTAACTTGAATAATTCAACTGATGGGTCTAATAGAGCATGGATGGTTAGAAAAATGTCTAATCCATATTTTTAGATCGCATTTGTTTTGTGAAGGAGATAAACAAACCGAGATTCAGTCATTTAACAGACTTAAGATGGTTTAAGCAACTCAAGTTATCAACCACAGGTTTTAGTAATAAAAGTAGAAATAACTAGGTCAAAAGATAATGAAGACGCAGACAACTCTAATTGACGCACACAATCATATGCCATAAAGAAATAGGTTACCCCCTGAATTATACAATATAGTTAAAGGATCACCTCTTATGACACAATCTTCTTTGTTTAGGTCTTCAGTCTGGGGTGCTTTTGCTCCACTTGGAGAATCAACGCTCCATTCTACTTAAGATTTTAAAGCCTGTATGTTACTAACAGATGACTTCATCTTTGGTGGAATACACTTTTTAGCAAGATGTCCGGGCATCCCACACTTGAAATAGATAATTCCTTTGATTATACAATCCCTTGTTAGATGATCTTTGCCACACTTCCAACATTTTGGTGCAGATGTCATGGTCAGACCAAACCTGCTACTACTAGTACTTCCTCCACCAGATTGTTGCTGTTGCTGACTTCCCGATGATCGCGAATACGTTTTCTGTTGAAATCACTTGACCTTACGATCCTCCTTCGGAACCAATATAGTCCAACGTTATAGGGTCTCATATCCTGAGACTGATTCAACTCTAACAAAATCTTAGCTTCGGCTATCAATTCCTGTTGTTGAACGATCCTCTGCTCTTGTTGTACTGTTCCTTCAGTTGTTCTTTGCATTGCTTCTATAGTTGCAATCATATTACCACTATCACGTCCCGCTTCCACACATGTATGTCTACTACAAGCCATTGCCCTTTCTTCGAAAATAGATAAATCAAAACATAATGGAAACCAAAGTAACCATTCCAAACAACATTGTCTCATTTCGGAGTCCAAGCACAAAGAGTCACATAGCACAAACAAGACAGACCTAACCACAAAACCCCAAAAGACTCTAACCGTGCTCTAATATCAACTAATGTAACACCCTCCTTCAGGTGCCACCTTTTCTGACTCAACAAAAGAAAACTAAGGTAAATTATAAAACATTTAATTATTTAAAATGCTGGTTAAAAACTTCTTTCTTGTTCAAAATATAAATTTACCAAAGTTATAGGTACTATTTAAAAATATAGTGAACCGATTAAAATTCATATAACAAACACCACATAATATGTAACAATTATTCAGAAAACATAAAACTTACAGACTCAATTTTAAATAGTAGCAAATCCCATGACGGATCCTACTTAATAGCACGTAAAATACTAACGAGAAAAACTCAACATTCATATTCCATCTTGTATCCATCTTTGATGCGTCATATATTTGTTCCTCCTCAAAACTGCACACCAACTAATCTGGGATGGCCACTCCTCGATGTTGTCACCGAACTCAGAATATTTGTCTCCGGTCAAGTCTAAGAAACTCATTCCATCTACTATAGAAATTTTTAACAATACAAGCGTAACAAAACAATACAACAAAGATGTGAGATCCCCTTTTCATCAATACCAGTGTGGTAGCATGGAATGATACGAATGACAAAGTCATTCCATACACACAATTATCACAATTATATTCATGTCATCATTTCATAAACAGTTTCCATAACCATATATCATAGTATAATAACCAGTAACAAATCATAACAAATACCATCAAAATATACGAAATGATGATGTCACACCATATAAGCATTTACCATGTCACAACAATATGTGTACTGACCATGTGTATTGTAACACCCTTATAGGGATGTCACATTTATAAAGAAAATAAAATAAAGATAAATAAAATCTACCCAAGTTGTAAAACATTTATTATATAATAATATGGGTTGTAAAATTTTTCTAATTAAACAAAATATTACGAGATAAAATAACACGGAACATAAAATAGGCACACTATTATCACACATAATATACATATGGTTCCATCATAGGTTATATAAATAATGTACAACTACAAATATTTAAAAACCAAAACAGTAAACAAAACAGTAAAAGGTCAATATATACGAACGCAGACGCGCCCAAGTACACATCATAAATATCTAGCCCTCTAAAGGATCACTCTCAGATGAAACTTTAGGTGATAGGTATCCAGGATGCCTCGACCCTCTACGGACACGAGTCCGTGCAGTCGATACAATGCTGATCTCACTAGGCGCCTCAAACATACCACCCCAATGACGCCTAAGAGATAGCGACAACTCCACATGTAAGTACAACATGGTGGAAAAGATCGGCACTCCATCAAACTCCGTCTGTATGGTCACAGTCAAACGCCCCACGTACGTCACCGAGTCTCTATCCTCTTGCAGACGCCAGGCTTCAGAGCCTCCGTGAAACTCAAGTTGCACGAATCCAAAGAATCCTAGTAGTGCCATACTCACTTAATCAATCCAAAGGATATGGATGATCGGATGGTTCTTGCTCGTAGAACTGATCTTCGGCTTGCTGCTCTTCCTCCTCCTCGGGATACTCACACTCAAGAGGTTGTTCCTCTTCCTCAAACTCTTTATCACATAATTAAAATATACAGATAACACATACAAGAAAGAGGTAAGATAATCTATATCATCACAAACATGGTAAAATAAGAAAACAACAATACAACAGATATAATAGTTCATACAATATAGCATACTATAATAGCATAAATAAAAATACAAGATAACACAGATGTAATATAACACAGAACTCAATATAAGAACAACATATAGTGGTACAGATAGATAAAATGTTATAGATAAATAGCATTAAAATGTATGACATAAAAGTATATGAAATGTGACTCAACCCTACTCCATGGAGCTAAAAACACAGACATCAGAGAGAATGACCAGCAAAATTTATTAGTACCATCGACTGTCCAAAACTATTCCGCTGTCTCACGTTGTGTCTATAGCCCACTGTCATAACGTCGTGGTATAGCACACTGTCAAAACGTCATGTCACTATAGGCTTGTACTAAATAGACTTTACAAGATCTTGATTAAGTATAGTGCGTGTCGAGTCCATTAGTGTGTTGCCAGTTACCATGGCCCAGAGGAGCGACCAAACTGTCCACAAATGGAATAATCCGCACACTAATGTCTCCAAGTTCATTCAGGTTGAACCACACTACGCTTATCACACCGACAACACGATGTAATTCACCTCGTCAATCAATCCACCAATTATCAACCAAATTGGCACAACTCAATGCATGATAAAAATTACTAGAATACCCTCAATGGTAAAAATTACGAATATGCCCTCAACGGCAAGAATCTCAAATATGCCCTCAATGGCAAAAATTCCAAATATGCCCTCAATGGCAAAAATTCCAAATATATACAGTATGTCCCACCTGACAATACTGTTCCACAATCTGTCCGGGTCCACCACTTTGGCCCGATAGTAAAAATCTGTTGTTTTCATCAATCGCGTAGAAATTTTATTGTGTTTTCAAAAGTTCATCGTTTTTATAAATGTTTTTAAATCTCGTAAATATATTTTACTATTTTTGAAATCGCGTACTGTTTTTCAAATGTTTTCTCAATCGCGTAAGATTTTTAAATCATTTTCTTGTCCGAATTCCTTAAAAATCACTATTTAAATAAACAAAAATAATATTTAATATGTTTGAACTACGTAGAATATTTTTCATACCGTATAAATAATATTGGATATCTTTTCTATCTTATTTGTCTGTTTTTAGCAAAAATTGACAGTATTTTGCTTAGAAAATGTATAATAATGGTTTTCTAAGTTTTCTGTAAAAATTCCTTTTATTTATATTGTAACCAATTAATTATACTTTTGAAAACTACTAACGTGCTTCAAAATATAAAATGAGCTCTACGTTAGAAATTTTACAAAAGCTACTGTATTTTCTTTTAAACATTAAAATCATTAGCTTTAACTTCTTTAACTTAAACTAATCATTTTTATTCCTCAAAACTCATTGTAATAAAATTCCTTTTAGCATTATTCCTTAACCTTGATTGAAAATAATTTTAGAAATCAAAACATTCAACTTATGCATGTTGGCCAAAATTGCCAAAACTTTGATATTTGATCTTTGGATCATTTTTCTTCTTCTAAATCATGTTGTATCTTGTCATTTTACCTAAGTCAATTAAATCACTCTTTTAGAAAATTGTTGAGAACATTTTGGTTCCCATTTTAGGTTGAGGTCGTGAGCCTTGGTTTTGTGTTCTTTGGAACAATCATGCAAACCTTAGCATGTTATTCACATCCAACTAATTATTCATGCATTTCTAACACATACAATATATTTAAAGCTTGTAGACATGCATATTAATACACATCACAAATAGAAAAGCTATTAAAACAAACACACAAATGAATCCTTATGGATTCTACAATCACAAACAATTCCATTTTCTTACCACCACCCAAGGATGATAAGAGTCAAGTCTTCCTCTTACCTTAAGTGAAGACAAACACTCTTTCACTCCTTTCTATGGTTTCAGTTTTCACCCTTCAAAGACACCTATCAAGCTTAAACAATTTCTACAAGTTACTAACATGAAAGAAAGCTTAAACCATGGATCAATCATGGCTTAGAACATTGAAAAAGAATTTAGAAATGAAAAACAAGGATTTTCACCTTCTAGGTAGAATCTCCAAAGTAATTTTTCAAGTTCAAGATGATGGATTTTGCAAGAACTCTCAACTAGAGATATTCTTAGAATTGTGTTTAGGTTTAAAAAAATAGGTTAGAAGAAATTTTGGGTGGATGAATGGTGAAGAATGGTGCTTGGCCGAATGGACCTTCAAAGAAGCATCAATGGTGTTTAGTATTTTTGGAAGAGAGAGAAGAGAGAAAATGTTAGAGAATGAAGTGATTTTTTGCTCTCCAAAATGAAGCTTGGCCGTGGAGTTCAATGCATGGGAGGTGTCCTCTTGGTTGGCTCCATCCAAGCCTTAGGAATGATCAATGGTGAGGATTAAAACTTGATCACCAAGCTTAGCTCTCATTGGCTAATCCAAGCCTTGTTATTAAGCCTTGTCACTAATTAAGCCTAGTCATTAAGCTACTACTCCAAAACGTTAACTGTTTCGCTAAACGTGGGTCTCGCAAAACATTTCCGGGTCCATTACCGCTTATTTGTACTGACTAATAAAATAATATTATAATAATATAAAATTATTTTATTATACAGTTAAATCCTATAAATTAAAATATTACTAACCGTATCATTCAGAATTGGGTTTAGTAAGATCTCCCAGCTCCGAATAATTAAAATAAGATTTCCTCGGTCCAAAAATTAGTATTTTCCTACCCCAGAGCAAATCACACAAAAAGTTCAAATAAAATCACAGACAGTAAAATAAAATAGTATTTCATACAGAAAAATAACAAACAGTACAAAAAGGATATAACGGTCATTTATCCTAAAGTTAAAAAACAGAAAACAGTACATTCAGGACACAACGGTAATTCACCCAAAAGTTTAGGGTATTACATGTATGCATACTAAACTAATTTCCCACTCCATGGAGGTAATTCATCCAAAAGATTACTAACCGTATCATTCAGAATTGAGTTTAGTAAGATCCCCCAGCTCTGAATAATTAAAATAAGATTTCTCCGGTCCAAAAATTAGTATTTTCCTGCCCCAGAGCAAATCATACAAAAAGTTCAAATAAAATCACAAACAATAAAATAAAACAGTATTTCATACAGAAAAATAACAAATAGTACAAAAAGGACATAACGGTCATTTATCCTAAAGTTGAAAAATAGAAAACAGTACATTCGGGACACAACGATAATTCACCCAAAAGTTTAGGGTGTTACATGTATGCATACTAAACTAATTTCCCACTCCATGGAGGTTTTCACGAATTCGAGAAGAATGTTCTGGAATAAATGTCAGCCTTAGCCCAACAACATTACCAGTCCACGAAAAGAATCGTGTTATTGTTGGGTATCGTCAATACGTTTCAATGGACTGCGTCACCAAGTGGCACATGGTACTTGCCAGCTGTCCACTAGTTGACCGCCGCGCCTCGACGCCCCCAAGATCCATCATAGATCTCACTTTTCAATTCTCATTCACTCTTCAATCACAAGGGCCATAATAGCTATCAGCTATATTTCGTTCAAAGCACGAGTACCTCAATGCAATTCTGTTCAATGCACGAATACCTCAATACAATTCTGTTCAATGCACGAATATCTCAATGCATGTCTCAATTTCATCATATGCCTCAATGCATATCTTAATTTCATCATTAAAAGGATTCCCAAATGAGATTAGAACAACCGCACATACAATTATCTAATATCATAAGATCAATAGATATTATATAATCGCTCATACAATTACGTAATATCATCGATACATCCGGGTCCAGTACATCAGTTCTTACAGTATCTTTACTGTATTTTCAATTGCGTATCATTTTTAACGTATTTTCATAATCGCGTAACACTTTTGTTATGTTTCCAAATTGCGTAACCATTTTTTGACATTTTCTCAATCGCGTAAAAATATTTACACGTTTTCCGAATCACATAGAGATTTTTCAACATTTTCAAAATTGCGTAGCTTAAAATCATATTTTCAAGTCACATAAATCATTTTTTCATCATTTCTCAACTACATAAAACATTTCTCAATATCTCAAACATCATTTTTGATTTTTCAAAAAATCAATGTCATTTCCAACTTCATTTTCCACATTTTCTTCACTTAAAAATCCTCTACGTAATATTTTTCATTATTTCCCTAAAATCAATATTTCCTTCAAATCAATTATTCCAACTGAAAATTTCCTAACGCGCCTCAAAACCTAACGGGTGAGCTATACGTTATTAAACTTCAAGTCATCAATTTATTTCTCTTTATAAACTGATCCTACCAATTTCATAGTTTCTAAAAATAATTCTCACTTACTTTAAAAATCTCAACATTCATTACTTTAAATCCTTTGCAAATAATCATCTTAGATTACTCTTATAATCATTCTTTTGACTTAATTTACCAAGCCTTGACAAATTAGCCGAAAATCACAAATAGCTCCATTGTAAAATCTTTGTTCATTTTCATGTCCACTTTCTTTGCAAATCCTTAAAATCATTAATTTATTACCCTTTTTATCTAATACTCATGATTAGTAAAATACTTAGAATCTTTTGCTCCCAAAATAACTTTGAGGCCGTGTGCCTCCATGGTTTTTTTGGAACCAACATACTTTCCTTTGTCATGTAAATCACATCTTATTACATACATAAATCATCATGCATCATAAACACATACTAAAGTATATTATCAAATTGACAAACATATCAATCACCAAACAATCATATATATGGAAAGCTTTTAAACAAACAAGTGAATAAATCCTTATGGATTTTTCACCACATACACATCCATTCTTCACCACCAACACATGGTTGATGTGGGTAATCTCCCTCTTACCTTTTGGTGATTTCCTCCAAAGCTCCTTGTTTGTCCTCTTGAAATAGATCTACTCCCCCAAGTAGCACTTACGAACAAAGAAACACATACAATATCAATATTCAAGGATATCAAAGATGACCATAAATTAAAATATGGTCTTAGACACTTACCAAAGAAAAGAAAGATGAAGAACACAAATCTTCATCTAAAGGCTCTTGATCTTGAACTTGAAGATCAAGGTTGAAGATGGATGATTTAGAGAAACTCTCCAACATTAAAGTTTCTTAGAATATCATATAGATCTAGGAAACTAGGTTGGATGAAATTAAAAGAGATTAGAGGTGATTTCTAGGCCCTTGGTCGTGAGGTATAGGGAAAGAAAAATATGAGAGTTTTTGTGTGTAGTTTTTGGCTTTGAAAGAACTCCTTGAAGATGGATGATTTTAATCAAAGTTTCAACTACAAAGATGCTTGGATTGATGTAAGGATACTAGATATAAGGTTGTTTGAAATTATAAAAGAGTGGAGGGTGGTGCAAGGTGGTTTGGATATGAGCTTTGTGGGAGAGAAAGGTGAGAGTTTTTGTTGCTTGTTCTCGGTTCTTTGGAGAAATTGAAGTATAAGAGAGTAAGTGGATTGAAGAGATGAATATTGTCTCCTATTTGAGTGTTATGGTCGTGGAGCATAAGGAGAGGAAAGGGTGAGAGCTTCATGCAAAAGATGAAAATGAATCAAAGCCCTCCTACTTATAGACTTCATGAAAAAGATGAAGGCTTAAGATATTTTGATCAAGATATTTTTCGATATACTTTAAGCAATGAACAATAATTACTGCTTATAAAGTCAGTGTCTATTGTCCAATGGATAATAAAATATACCTAGATTTTTCTCTTGTTCTAGTTGAGTAGCAACTATTATTGATCATTTTTCTATTGATTACCCTTGATGAGTCACAGAGCGAGTCATCAAAGAGAAGTTTTTAGAACATGCGACTCACTACAATGAGTCAATATGATGAGTCACCGTGGAGATTTCTAGAACAGTTGAGTTAGCATGGTGTGTTGTAGCGCTAAGTCAGCATGGTGAGTCGTCAGGGAACCTTCTAGAATGTGTGACTCACTGCGGCGAGTCACAAGGCGAGTCAGCGCTTCTACAAGCTTCCAGAATGTGGCGAGTCATCATTTCTAGAACATGGCGAGTCATCAGGTGCTGAGGTGTTACGCCACATGTCAAGCTTCTATTGGTCCTCTGCGATGAGTCATAGTCGCCAACTTTGACCAGCTCCTCATTGGTCCACATGTAAAGCAAGTACTCAAGTACTTGATGACTGGTCGCGTGACTAGGCATTTTCTAGAATATCCTAGATTAGTCTAGAGCATGTAAGTCACTAGGCTAGCCACCTAGGTGAGTCACCAAACGATGAGTCATCATCCAGAACATTCTAGAGTGGGTGACTAGGCTTGCGTATAGAATCATCCACTAGATTTTTCCAAGAAAGATATTATCCAATGGATAATAAAACATATCCCGATTTTATTTGTCAGATAAAATCGTAGAAAAACAAAACTTTAAAACTATTTCGTGTTTCGGGTTTAGTAAGATCCTCCGGCTCCGAATCAACAGTACAAAATTTTCTGGTCATAGAAAATTTTTATTTTTTTGGGCTTGTCCCGGGCCCACACACAACCCAAAATATCAAAAATATATTAAATATTCAAAATATTCCAAAATATCTCAAATATAATAAAATATTTAAAATATCTAAAATATCTAAAATATAATGAAATATTCAAAATATCTTAAAATATCTAAAATATATTAAAATATTCAAAATATCTAAAATATCACAAAAATTTACAAAAATCATAACAATTGTGAAATTGATGAAAATTAAATCAGATTGGTAAAAATAATTAAGGATTGACAGAAAGAAATAAAATACGAAGACTCATATATAGTCCCAAAATATTATTAAAATAATAAAAAACATAAAAACTCCTAAAAACTCTTCAAAATCACAAAAATTATAAAATTCACGAAGGTTGAGTCGGATTATTCAAAATAATTAAGAATCAACTAAAATAAATAAAATACAAATTTTCGGGGTGTTACAATAGAGGTAGAGTTAAATCATCAGCTTTGTAGTTACAGTTCAGTTGTATGGGCAATTGTCAGTGGCTGTTGACATAAGAAATTGTATGGGCGGTTGCTTATGTTAATGGTATATAGGCTATCGGTTTAGCTATTCTACGAATTATTATGCAGTTGTCAATTATAGTGGAGGAAACTCCTATAATTGTATTTATAGATAACATTATACAGTTGTATGGGCAATTGTATAATGTTCAATTTAGTTTAATTATGTATGCAGTTTACATAGTCTTTATGCCATGAAATATATGTTTATTACTAAGGATTTGTATGTTCTCACCCCTTTCTGTGTTTTCATGGTAGAAGCGAGTCAAGGATTGTCATAGAGTAAGAAGTTCAAGTAATTGAAGAACTAGTATAATATAGTTTACTTGTTTCTTGTTTAGACAAAGCTTATGTATATTGTTTATATTTCCTTTGTAGTTATATTCAGAGGCATGTATTACAATAAGCCCTTCTGTGGCTAAGGTTGTATATATGTATGTATAAGTTTAAAGTTTTCTGCATTCTCTCAAGGCTTTCTATAATGACTTGCATGGTTGTTATAGTTATTTTAGTAGTTAGTTATGTAGTAAGTGACATAACTAGTATTGTTTATCTCTATATATCTTAGATATATCCAGATATTTGTCTTAGGGCGTTACATGAACTGCCCAACCATGTTAAATTGAAAAAGGCCTTGTATTGCTTAAAACAAGCTCCTAGAGCTTGGTATGAAAGGTTGAGCAAGTTCCTTTTAGAAAATGAATTCTCTAGAGGAAAGGTTGATACCACTCTTTTCATTAAGCATAAAAAATATTATATACTTCTTGTTCAAATATATATTAATGTTATCATATTTGGTGCTATTAATGAGTCTCTTTGCAAGGAGTTTGCTAACATTATGCAAAGTGAGTTTGAGATGTCTATGATGGGTGAGCTCAACTTCTTCCTTGATCTCCAAATCAAGCAAACAAGGGATGAGACTTTTATAAGTCAATACAAATATTGCAAGGAGCTGGTCAAAAAGTTTAGAATGGATAATGACAAGCATATGACTACCCCAATGAGCACTTCTTATTGTTTGAATAAGGATGAAAGAGGTAAATCTATAGAAATATCAAAATATAGAGGTATGATTGGCTCATTCCGTTCTCTTACCGCTAGTAGGCAAGATATCATGTTTAGTGTGTGCATGTGTGCTAGATTTCAAGTAAATCCTAAAGAATCTCACCTTTGTGCTATAAAAAGAATTAAGAAATATCTAGTAGGCATTTCACAAATGGGTTTATGGTATCCTAAGAGTGCCTCATGTAGCCTAATTGGTTATTCTGTTTCTAATTTTGCTGGATGCAGATTCGATAAGAAGAGCACTAGTGAGACATATCACTTGCTCGGAAGCTTACTAGTTTCCTGGCATAGTAAGAAACAAAATAGTGTGGAATTATCTACAGCTGAAACTGAATATGTTGCACCTGGGATTTGTTGTGCTCAAGTCCTTTGGATAAAGCAACAACTACAAGACTATGGTCTTGAGCTTGATCACATCCCTATAAGGTGTGATAACACTAGTGCAATCAATTAGTCTAAAATCCTATTTTGTACTCAAGAACAAAGTACATAGAAATAAGACACCATTTCATAAGGGATTATGTTCAAAAAAGTGATTGCATGCTTGAGTTTGTAGAAACCACTAAACAATTAGCTGATATCTTACTAAGCCTTTAAATAAAGAAGCATTCTTCTATATAAGAACTAAACTTGGTATATTGGATCAATCATGCATATAAATTGTTGCTACACAACTTTGCTGCATAATTTGTCATAACTTATCATTTTTGCAGCATAAAGTCACAAATTTGTTGCATAAGTTAGTCATTTGTTGCATAATATGTTGTATTACTGAACAATTATCTTATCAATAATTAATTTTTGAATCCAATACTAACTTGAGCATTGGAGGTTCCCCCTATGTTGTTTTGCAGGTACTTCATCATGATTAAGTCCTCCAAGTAGCTCAAAATACACCAATCTTGTCAAAGTGGTTTAATCATTGGTAAAATTGGTGATTTGGCAAGAATATATAGTTTGGATGAAGAAATGATCAGTTTTTATACCTACATGAGGTGGAGAATTAATTTGGGAAGTTTTGAAACTATTTTAGAAGGTTTTAAATTGGTTATTTACTATTTAAAAGTGCAAAAACTACGTTTAGTAAGTTTCTAATCAATTACAAGATCTTTGTAATCGATTACACATCACATGTAATCGATTACAACATTTCCGGAACTCAGGTAATCAATTACATCAACTATGTAATCGATTACAAAGGGGTTTTAAAAGGCAAAACACGTGGGACAACCATTCTTTTTCTGAAACCAAGCTCTCTCTCTCTAAAAACCTAAAACCCCTACCCATATTTTTCATCATTTCTCTCTCAATTCTTGCCCAAATCTCACCAATCCACCTCCAAAATGCTCGAATTCCTCACCCAAACAAAACTCCTCAACCAATTTCCTCTCAAAGATCCCATAAATCACTCAAAAATCTCCTCTCACACACGATTTTCTTTTTCTAGCCCTAACCCACAAGTTCCATCTCTCTCTCAACCTATTTCCACCTCCTTCCATCACCAATCTCCATGAAAACACATTCCCTAATCCTTCCTCACATCCTTTCTCACCCATTTCCACTCAATGGCTGAATCTTCTAAGCGTACCAAGAGACCAAGAATAGGGGTCTCAGTGGGAACCTCCTCTAGCGCTCCTCCACTCGCAATTCTCGGGTTGGACCTCAGTCAACACTTCCACACTACCAAGAAAGCAGAATACTTTAGGAAAAACTTTCAATTAAGAAAGATTATGTCACCAAGGTATCTCCTTAAGGACTTCTGCTCTAGTGAATCTTTAGAGAGTTTTAGGATCCTTGAGAGACTGGACTTGCTAGAGTTTCTGAGTATTAAAAAGGACATATATCCTGATTTGGTTAAGGTATTTTATGCGAACTTAAAATATGAGGATGCATGCTTAATCTCTGAGGTAAAAAAGAAACAGATACAGGTCAATAGAGATTTGTGGTATAGGTTGACTAAACTAACATATGATGGTGCAAATTTCTATGGAAATGATAATGTCTGGGGAGACGATTATGAATATTAGGCTGTTCTGACCTTGTTGTTAAGGATTGGTTATGTTGTTCCAAGGAATATGAGGGTAATGGCCACTGGTTTGACTATGGAAAATAGAGTATTGCATTACATGGTGGCCAGGGGATTGGTCCCTAGGGGAGGGAACTATTCCCAAGTGTTGGGAGATGATGTGATAGCATTATGGGCCATGAACTCAGATAGGCCAATAAATTGGGCTCACTATGTTATTCAGCATATGTTGGCTGCCAAAAAGAAACACCATCCCCTGCCCTATGTTATGCTTGTTACAGCAATTTTGGAGCATTTTCATATCCCTCTGGCTGGGGAAGCCAAGGATACTAGCTCTAAGGGTCCTCAGTCTATTAGATTTCATACTCTCCAAAAACTTCAACTGAGGAAGATTGACGAGAGATGGTACTATCTTCTTTATGGCAGTGATGGTAACATTCCTCATGAGGCTGAGGATGATAATGAAGAGGCTAGCAGCCTGCTATAGCTCTAACTACTTTGGACCTCCTGCTTTAAGAAATGTGCACCTTGGCAACCATAGTGGAAGTTAGGATGGATTACTCCGATCAGGAGTTAACCTCTATTCGATCTTTTTTGGAAGGACCCAGATATGTACCAAGAAGAGCTGTTGGTGCTCCTACCACTTCTACTGCCCCTCCTGTTCCTCTCTCCTTTGCTGGTCCTTCTGGTACTCTTGCTGCTGATTATGAGGAAATCCTTGGTTCTAAGGATGATCTTGCCACGAATGACGATGATATGGATCTTGCTGATGTGTCAGCAAATGTTGACGGTGACAGTGAGGCGACTCAATGACCTTGGGGCTTAGTCATGATGTTTTAGTTTTTCATTGTATATACTGTCTAACTTAGTAACGCTTTACTGTTGTTTCATATTCCTTGCTATACATGACTCAGGATATTTTTCTTATACATTCTGGAAATTTTTCCTAATTTATATATCTTTGCTATTACTTTGATCTAGCTAGTTATACTCTGATTGTTAATCTGTTTGCATTGACAATACTCTGATTGTGAACTGAATGGGCTGCACTAGTTATATTCTATTATTATGTTGTGTTGATTTTTAGGAATCATGAAATCCTGCTAAAATAATGTCAAAATTTTGACTAAATGCTTATGTTTTTTTTATAATGCCAACGGGGGAGAGATTAGTGAATTTAGTATACTTAAACTAAAAAGATATATGTTGCATGAGTACAGGGGAACTTTGAGCTTTTATATGAAAATTAATTATCATATCTCATGCATACATTACAGGGGAGAGTTGCGCTTAAATCTCTTATGAATAAATACAAATATTTCTCTCTTTTTCAATGTTTATTTTGTTATCATCAAAAAGGGAAAGAATGTGAATGCTTATGTCTTGAAGCATATCAAATGAATTTTTTATGATAACAAAGTCAAAGATGAAGACCAAGATCAAAAGAAAAGACCAAGATCAAAAGAAGAAAACCTAGATCAAAAGAGGTATATTGGATATAGGTAACTTGTCTTAGAATATCAATGTGAAATGCTCTCAAGGTATCTCAATTATCTTCAAATGTTTTTTTTCAAGATCCTTTTAAATCAACTTGAATTTCAAAGTTCATATTTTAAAGAAATGTTGATTTCAATCTTGGATTTTGTAAAACATATGTTAATCTTGTCAAATCCAAGTTTCTCTAAGTTAAGAATGGCTTGCATACTCAATTGGGCTTGAAAAATGTGTTCAAGGGCTAAAGTAATCGATTACACAAGTGTTGTAACCAATTACAAGACAAACAGATGCCTTGTAATCGATTACATTGAGCATGTAATCGATTACAAGTATGACAACAACCTTGTAATCGATTACACTGAGACTGTAATCAATTACAAGTTTGGCAGAGGCCATGTAATTGATTACACAAGGATGGTAATCGATTACATCCTTCTCAGAAAGCTAAGAACACGTTCAAATAGTCATGTAATTGATTACAAGCATTATGTAATCGATTACAAATGGTCTAACATTGCCCAACGACTATATTAGGTACATTTAATACTACCCATTAAAGCCCCCAACGGCTCCATTGATAAAAAACTCTATATATACTTGAGGTGGGGCATCATTAATGGCTAACCATCAACTTGAAACTTACTTCTATCATTCTAATCCGAGAATCAATCTCAAAAACCCTTATTGCTATGTTTTTGCATAATCACTTGAGATATTCTTGAGGATCATTGTTAGGACTTCAATTTGTATTAATTATTCTTGTGAGAGTTTCATTCTATCAACCTTGATTATTCTGTAGAAGAGGGTGACGCATCCCTCTAAATTTTAAAGGATGAGGCATCCCTTGAAAGTAGAGGCTCAAGCACAAAGGGTGAGATATCCCAAGGTGTTAAGTGCTCCAGTTTGTAAAGGTTGTCAAACACCTATTAAAGTTTGAAGATATAGTGGAAAATCTCGAGTGGTTGCTTGAGGACTGGACATAGGCCACAAGTGGATTGGTGGTTGAACCAAGATAAACCTTGTGTTTGATTTTCTTAACCCTTCTCTTTTACCTTTGCGCATTGATTATACTTGCTTGCTTGAATAATGTAACACCCTTGTGGGGATGTCACATATATAAAGAAAGATAAATAAAATCTACCCAAGTTGTAAAATATTTATTACGTACTAATACGGGTTGTAAAATAGTTCATGTTAAACAGAATATTATTAAATAAAATAATGCGAAAACATGACATAAACAAAATAACATCACTCATAATATACATATGGTCCAAGTTATAAGTTATATAATAATTTACAACTATTTAAACAGAAACAGTAAAGAAAAACGATAAAGAGTCAATATATACATACGCTGACGTGCCCAAAAACACACATCATAAATATTTAATCCTCTGATGGATCACTCTCAGGAAACTCATCAGAAGATAAATATCCAGGATGTCTCGACTCTCGGCGGAAACGAGACCGCGCAGTCGATACGAGTGTCATCTCACTAGGCTCAGTGGATACACCACCCCAATGACGCCTAATGGATAAAGGTAACTCTAAGTGCAGAAACACAGTAGTCGTCATCACTGGCTCTTCATCAAACCTATGACGTAGGGACACAGTCAGCCGTCCCACATACGTCACGGAGTCTCTGTCTCCTCGCATATGCCAAGCTAACGATCCACCGTGAAACTCGAGTGTCACAAACCCCAAAAATCCTGGCACCGCCATACCCAAACTAATCAGTCCAATGGATATGGATGATCAGATGGTTCTCGGTCTACGTACTGATCTTCGGCTTATTGCTCTTCTTCTTCTTCAGGATACAAAATCTCAAGAGGCTGGTCCTCTTCCTCAAACTCTTTACCACGTAAAATAAATATACAGAAAACACATACAATAAAAAGGTAAGACAATCTAAAATCATCACAAACATGGTAAATAAGAAAATGACAAACAACAGATATACAGTTCATGCAATATGAAAAGCTATAACAGTAATTTAATAACAGTATAGTGTAAAGATCTAATTATCATAACAACACATGATATCACAGATAAAACAATAACACATACAATATAATATCACAGATAAAATAAATTCAGAAACAGACAATTTCTCAGAACAATAACCAAATAAATAAATAAACAGATAAAATAAATAATGTTCAAGATATAATTAAATGCAACATGACACGATCCTACTCCATGGAGCTAAAACACATATAGATATCAGAGAGAATGACTCGTAAAATCCATTAGTACCACGGCTGCCCAACCAAACTATTGCGCTGTCACACGTTGCGTCTATAGCCCCACGTCACATGGAATCCATCATCCAAGGCGTAGTGTAGTTCACGGTCTCACGTTGTGACACTACAGGCAATGTACTAATTGACTTTACGAAATCTCGATTAAATATAGTGCGTGTCGAGTTCATTAGTGTGCTATCGGTTACCACGGCCCAGCGGAGCGACCGACTGTCCATATATGGGATCCCGTACACTAACGTCTCCAAGTTCATAAAGACAATGAACCACACTACGTTTATCGCATCGACAACACGATGTGATTCACCTCGTCAACCAATCCACCAAAAACTGGCATAATCTCAATTTATCAAGATATCCTCAAAGATAAAAGATACAGTAAGTCCCACCGGACAAATACTGATCCAAAGCCTGTACGGGTTCACCTCATAGCCCGACAGCAGAAAAGAGAAAAAAAACAGAAAGTACCGTTTTGGTCAATCGCGTAGAAATTTTATTGCATTTTCACAATCTCGTTGTTTTTACAAACGTTTTTAAATCGCGTAAATATATTTTTCTATTTTTTAAATCGCGTAGAGTTTTCAATACATTTTCTCAATCGCGTAAGGTTTTTAAATCATTTTCTGGTCCAAATCCCTTAAAAATTACTGTTTAAATAAACAGAAATAATAAATAATACGTTTAAACTACGTAAAATATTTTTCATACCGTATACTGTCTTTTGGACATCTTTTCTATCTTAATTGCCCATTTTTACTAAAAATTGACAGTATTTTGTTTAGAAAATTATATTAATGGTTTCCTAATTTTCTTTGTAAAAATTCTATTTATTTAATTTTTAACGTATAATTTAATCCTTTTGAAAACCACTAACATGCTTCAAAATAAAGTATGAGCTATATGTTAAAAATTTTGAAAGTTCTTGTATTTCATTTCTAACAGTAAAATTATTACTTTTAATCCTTAAACCTAATTCTAATCAATTTGTTTCTTTAAAATTTATTGTAAAAAAAATTCTTTTTAACATATATTGCATCTTTATACTTGAAAATGGTTTGGAATTGATTTTAGAAATCATGAATTCTTGGTTTGGCATGTTGGCCGAAATATATATTTGGGTCATTTGATTTCTAAATTCATTTTCCTTGATCTAAACAATTCTATCTCTTGTTAATTTTCCTAGGTTAATTAAATTACACTTTAGGAAATTAGTGAGAACATTTTGGTTCTCTTTTTGGTTAATGGCCGTGAGCCTTGGTGTGGTGTTCTTTGGAACACTCATGCATTTCGTTAGCATGTTATTCATATCCTATACATTATCATGCATTTCTAACACATACCAATTATCAAAGCTAGTAGACATGCAAAATAAAGCTTGTAGACATGCAAATTCAAAGCTTGTAGACATGCATCTTCATACAAATTATTACAAATACCAAATAGGAAAGCTACTAACAAACACAAACAAGGAATCCTTATGGATTCTACAATCATAACAATCAATCTCCATCTTCTTACCACCACCCATGGATGATAAGATTAGTCTTCCTCTTACCTTAAATGAAGACAAAAACTCCTTCACACCTTTCCTAGGGTTTCGGTTTTCACTTCCACACCTCCTCTAGATTTCGGTTTTCCTCCTTCAAAACCTATCAAACTTAAACAAAAATCTACAAGTTACTAACCATAAAAAGAGAGCTTAAACCATGGAGAGATCTTGGCTTGGAACTTTGAAAAAGAGTTTAGAAATAGAAAACTAGAAATTTCACCTTCTAGGTAAAATTTTCCAAGTAGGTTTCCAAGCTTCAAATGAAAGATTTTGCAAGAACTCTCAACTAGAGATGTTCTTAGAATTGTGTTTAGGTTTAGGAAACTTGGTTGGATAGAATTTTGGGTGGTTGGATGGTATGGAACAAGGCTTGGCCGAAACTAGCTTCAAGGAAGGTTCAATGGTGTTTAGGGTTTTTGGAAGAGAGAGAAGAGAGAAAATTGCATGAAGACAAAGTGATTATGGCCTTCCTAAGGTGGCTTGGCCGTAGACTTCACTCCATGCAAGGTGTCATGGATTTGGCTTCATCCAAGCCTTAGAATGGATCAAAGGCCAAGATCAAAACTTGGTTAGCAAGCTTGGCTCCCATTGGTTCATCCTTGCCTTGTCATTAGCCTTAGTCACCATGCTTAGTCACTAATTAACCTAGTCATCAAGCTTAGTCGCTTGTTCTAGAGAATTCCTTCACTAATGATGCTTAGTTAAGCTACTAACTTAACTGTTTTAACTAAACGTGAGTCCCGCAAAACATTTTCGGGTCCACTGTCATCTAATTATACTGACTAATAAAATAATACAAAATTATTTTATTGGACAGTTAAATCCTAAAAATTAAAAGATTAATTATCGTCTCATTAATTGGGTTTAGTAAGATCCCCAGTCTGAATAATTAAAACAAGATTTCCTACCGAAAAAATATTATTTTCCGTCTAGAGCAAATCGCACAAAAAGTCCAAATAAAATCACAGACAGTAATATTAAGCACTGTAACATATAGAAAAATTAAAAACAATACAATCGGGACGTAACGGTCATTTTTCCATTTTTTCCCACGACGAAGCAAATCATCCAAAACGTTCAAATAAAATTACAGACAATATTAATTATCTGTATATCTCCCAGAAGAATTAAAACAGTAGCTTAAGAACATTTTTATTTTACCGTCTCGAAGCAAAATACGTAAAACGATCAAATAAAATTTTAGCCTGTAAAACATATTTGTATTTCATACAGAAAAACAAGAAACAGTAAAATAGGGACATAACAGTCATTTACACAAAAGCTTGAAAAACAGCAAACAGAACGTTCGGGACATTTTTCTAAAAATTGCGGTGTTACAACTCTCCCCAATAAATAAAAATTTCGTCCTCGAAATTCGCTGCTCATCAAAACAAATGAGGATACTAATCCCTCATTTTATTTTCCAGCTCCCAAGTAGCATCACCCGTCACATCATTCCATATAACCTTCACCAGCTCGATCATCTTCCCTCGAAGCTGCTTTACCTTTCTGTCCTCGATTCTAACAGGTAAAGTCTCGTAAGTTAAATTCTCCTTCAACTGTACTTCATCTGGTTGTATAACATGCGTCGAATCTGGTATATACTTCCGTAACTGAGATACATGAAATACATCATGCAGATTGGATAGAAAAGGCGGCAAAACAATCTGATACGCCACAGGACCTATACGTCGGATAGTCTGATACGGTCCAATAAACTTAGGAGTAAGCTTCTTAGACTTGATAACTCTTCCGACACCGGTCGTAAGAGTAACTCTTAGAAATACATGCTCACCCTCCTCAAACTCAAGAGGTCATCTTCGTTTATCCGCATAACTCTTTTGTCTGCTTTGCGTCGTTCTCATCTTCTCTTGTATCATCTTTACCTTCTCCGTAGTCTGTTGTACAAGATCTGGTCCAACAGTCTTGCTTTCCCCATCCTGATACCAACATAACGGGGTTCGACATCGCCTTCCATACAATGCCTCATAGGGTGCCATCCCTATACTTGAGTGAAAACTATTGTTGTAGGTGAATTCTATCAGAGATAAAAATTCATCCCAACTTCCTCGTTGCTCTAAAACACAAGCACGCAACAGATCCTCCAAAGACTGTATAGTTCTCTCTGTTTGACCATTAGTCTGCGGATGATAGGCTGAACTCAGTCGCAACTTAGTTCCCATAGCTTCTTGCAGACTTCGCCAAAACCTTGACGTAAACCTCGGATCTCGGTCAGAAACTATACATGTAGGTACACCATGTAATCTAACAATTTCACTGATGTACAACTGGGTTAATCTTTCCAATGAATACTTGATATTAATTGGTAAGAAATGAGCCGATTTAGTAAGCCTATCGACTATAACCCATATTGAATCATGACCTTTCCTCGTCCTCGGCAAACCAGTAACGAAATCCATAGAGATACTATCCCACTTCCATTCTGGGATAGATAACGGTTGCAACATTCCAGCTAGTCTCTGATGTTACACTTTCGCTTTCTGACAAACCAAACAAGACCCCACATACTCTGCTACGTCTCTTTTCATCCTTGGCCACCAAAACAACCTCTTCAAGTCTTAGTACATTTTGGTCATCCCCGGATGTAAACTAAGGTCACTAGTATGAGCTTCTTCTAGGATCGACTTTTTCAATTCAGAATCATCAGGCATACAAATCCTTCCCTTAAATCTTAATATTCCATCTGCTCCTTCTTCTACCGTCGCTTTATGACCTTGCTTTAACAATTCCCTCTCATTTTGCAAAAACACATCTTCCTTTTGTTTATCTCGGACAACATCAAGAAATTCGTTTATGATCACAACCTTAAATAAATGAACTCTTTCAGGTAGAAACTCCACAGACAACCATAGATCTCGAAACTTGTTAATCAACTCCTCCTCCTTGATCATCATTGCCGAAACACTAAGCACCTTTCTACTCAAGGCATCAGCTACCACATTAGCTTTTCCCGGGTGGTATTGAAGTTGAAAATCATAATCCTTTAAGAATTCCAACCATCGCCTTTGCCTCATATTCAGTTCTTTCTGATCAAACAAGTACTTCAGACTCTTGTGATCACTAAAGACATTGAACAGCGCTCCATACAGAAAATGCCTCCACATTTTCAGAGCAAAAACCACTGCAGCCAATTCCAAATCGTGCGTTGGATAGTTCCTCTCATGAACCTTCAACTGACGAGAAGCATACGCTACAACATTCCAATTTTGCATCAAAACACAACCTAAACCTTGATAAGAAGCATCACAATACACGTCAAAAGTTCCCTTAGAATCTGGCAAGATCAACACAGGTGCAGTTGTTAACCTCTTCTTCAACTCTTGAAAACTGGCTTCACGTTCTTCCGTCCACTCAAAAGCTTGACTTTTCCTCGTAAGTTGTGTAAGCGGTCCAGCAATCTTCGAAAAACCTTCAATAAACCTTTGATAATAACCAGCAAGTCCAACAAAACTTCGAACTTCTGTTACCGTCTTAGGCCTTTGCCACTGTAAAACAGTCTCCACTTTTGATAGGTCTACCGCAATACCTTCTTTCGAAATCACGTGTCCTAAAAACTGAACTTTTTTCAACCAGAACTCACATTTAGCCAACTTCGCATACAGCTGCTTTTCTCTCAAAATCTGAAGAACAATACCAAGATGTTCAGCATGCTCTTCCTTAGATTGAGAATAGATCAGAATGTCATCGATAAAGACAACAACAAATCTGTCTAGATACGGACGAAGAATCCTGTTCATATAATCCATAAATATGGCAGGAGCATTCGTCACCCCGAATGGCATTACCTGATACTCATAATGTCCATAACGAGTTTGAAAAGCGGTTTTCGGTACATCTTCCCCCTTAACACGAATCTGGTGATAACCCGATCTCAGATCTATCTTGGAAAATACCACAGCTCCTCTTAACTGATCCATTAAATCGTCAATTCTTGGAAGCGGATATTTATTCTTGATAGTCACCTTGTTCAGCTGACGATAATCCACACAAAGCCGAGAAGTTCCGTCCTTCTTCTTAACCAAAAGTACTGGCGCTCCCCATGGTGAAACACTTGGTCGCACAAACTGCTTCTCCAACAACTCCACCAATTGCTCTTTCAGCTCCTCCAACTCTGCTGGCGACATACGGTACGGTGCAATTGAGATAGGACCTGCTCCTGGTACTAAATCAATTGAAAACTCAATCTCCCTCTCAGGTGGCAAACTAGGTACGTCATCAGGAAAAACCTCTAGAAACTCATTGACAACAGGAATAGTATTCACGTCCTTCTCATTCTTAACCTCTAGAGAAGACAATACCACATATCCCTGTGCTCCCTCTCTTAACAAAGACTTGACCTTAACAGCAGTTAAGAATCCAGACTTTTCTTCCTTAGGAAAAACTACGGTTTTGCTGGCACAATCTATAAGGATATGGTTAGAAGATAACCAGTCCATCCCTAAGATTACATCTATCTCAACAAGAGGTAAACAAATCAAGTTGACCAAAAACTTACGATCCTTCACAACAACAGGACAATCCAAACATATCTTTGATGCAATCACAGGTTTAGCAGTTGGAGTAGAAACACTCAATTTAACATTCAAAGAAGACACAGACAACTTCAATCTTTCCACACAATCATATGCAACAAACGAGTGTGTAGCACCAGAATCATATAACACAGTCAGATGGTTACCTCCAATGTCACCTTCTCCTTGTATAAGATCATCAGATTGAGAAATTTCTGTTCCCGTCATAGTATATACTCGCCCTCCAGATCTCGGTTGAGTATTCCCTGACTTCTGTTGATTAGCACGAACATAACGAACAACAGGTTTCCTTTCCGGCTGAGTACAATCCTTCGACATATGCCCAGGCTGTTTACAGTTAAAACAAACTGTCCCCTTAATCGTGCACTCCGGAGAGATATGACCTTTCTTTCCGCACTTAAAACATGTTGGCGTAAACGCCACTTTCTGTCCAGCTCCACTACTACTTGTACTCCCCCCAACTGGTGGTCGTTGAGATTGACTCCCTGATGGTCTGGAATACGGCTTGCGCTGAAACCGATTCGTATTACTTCCTCCACCTCTTTGAAACCTTGTCGGCCCAAAGTTACGATTCCTCTGATCTCTCGACGGCTCCAATTCCTCAAGTCGCGCACATGCATCAACCAAAGCATGAAACTGATTTATCCTCAAGGATATCACCCCTCGCTTCAGTTCCACTCTCAAGCCCGATTCAAACTTCCGACATCTCCATGTATCATCCGGTCGAGTTTGAGCATAATCCGAGAATTGAGACAAATTCTCAAATTTTGTCGCATACTCATTCACCGTCATATTTCCCTGTCGCAAACCAAGAAATTCCATTTCCTTGGCATGCCTAGCACTTGCAGGAAAATACTTTCCCAGAAAAGCATCAGAAAATACTTCCCATGTAATTTCAATCCCTTCAGCTTGTAAAACTCGGCGAGTTCCTCTCCACCAATGTTCTCCATCTCCCCTTAGCATGAAGACAACATAAGTCACCTTCTTATCATCTGTGCATCTCATTCCTTCAAAAATCCTCTCCAAGTCTTGTATCCATTGACTTGCTTTATCCGGATCAACCTCGCCTCTAAACTGTGGCGGATTGTGGCGCCTAAATTCAGATAAATTTAGGGCATCAGCAGTAGCATCTTGCTGTTGAGCTGCTCTCAAATTCTGCTGCATCATTACTTGACCACCATTCGTCGCATAGCTTCAATTTGCAATCATAGGATCCACATCACGATTCACGTTCGCACGTCCTCTGCCTCGTCCAGACATCTTCTTTCTTCAAACAAAACAAAACAAAATTAGATACATCCTTTCGGAAGTAAATCACAGAGAATCACACAGCACAAACAAAAACAGACCCAACCACAACCTCAAAAGACTCTAATTTGGGCTCTGATACCAACTAATGTAACACCCTTATGGGGATGTTACATATATAAAGAAAGAAAAATAAAATCTACCCAAGTTGTAAAATATTTATTACGTACTAATACGGGTTGTAAAATAGTTCATGTTAAACAGAATATTATTAAATAAAATAATGCGAAAACATGACATAAACAAAATAACATCACTCATAATATACATATGGTCCAAGTTATAAGTTATACAAATAATTTTAAACTATTTAAACAGAAACAGTAAAGAAAAATGATAAAGAGTCAATATATACATACGCTGACGCGCCCAAAAACACACATCATAAATATTTAATCCTCCGATGGATCACTCTCAGGAAACTCATCAGAAGATAAATATCCAGGATGTCTCGACTCTTGGCGGAAACGAGACCGCGCAGTCGATACGAGTGTCATCTCACTAGGCTCAGTGGATACACCACCCCAATGACGCCTAATGGATAAAGGTAACTCTAAGCGCAGAAACACAGTAGTCGTCATCACTAGCTCTTCATCAAACCTATGATGTAGGGACACAGTCAGCCATCCCACATATGTCACGGAGTCTCTGTCTCCTCGCATATGCCAAGCTAATGATCCACCGTGAAACTCGAGTGTCACAAACCCCAAAAATCCTGGCACCGCCATACCCAAACTAATCAGTCCAATGGATATAGATGATCAGATAGTTCTCGGTCTACGTACTGATCTTCGGCTTGTTGCTCTTCTTCTTCTTCAGGATACAAAATCTCAAGAGGCTGGTCCTCTTCCTCAAACTCTTTACCACGTAAAATAAATATACAAAAAATACATACAATAAAGAGGTAAGACAATCTAAAATCATCACAAACATAGTAAATAAGAAAACGACAAACAACAGATATGCAGTTCATGTAATATGAAAAGCTATAACAGTAATTTAATAACAGTATAGTGTAAAGATCTAATTATCATAACAACACATGATATCACAGATAAAACAATAACACATACAATATAATATCACAGATAAAATAAATTCAGAAACAGATAATTTCTCAGAACAATAACCAAATAAATAAATAAACAGATAAAATAAATAATGTTCAAGATATAATTAAATGCAACATGACACGATCCTACTCCATGGAGCTAAAACACATATAGATATCAGAGAGAATGACTCGTAAAATCCATTAGTACCACGGTTGTCCAACCAAACTATTGCGCTGTCACACGTTGCGTCTATAGCCCCACGTCACATGGAATCCATCATCCAAGGCGTAGTGTAGTTCACGGTCTCACGTTGTGACACTACAGGCAATGTACTAATTGACTTTACGAAATCTCGATTAAATATAGTGCGTGTCGAGTTCATTAGTGTGCTATCGGTTACCACGGCCCAGCGGAGCGACCGACTGTCCATATATGGGATCCCGTACACTAACGTCTCCAAGTTCATAAAGACAATGAACCACACTACGTTTATCGCATCGACAACACGATGTGATTCACCTCGTCAACCAATCCACCAAAAACTGGCATAATCTCAATTTATCAAGATATCCTC
This sequence comes from Ormosia emarginata, assembly GCA_029884605.1. Lineage (NCBI taxonomy): Eukaryota > Viridiplantae > Streptophyta > Magnoliopsida > Fabales > Fabaceae > Ormosia > Ormosia emarginata. The sequence continues at coordinate 1,525,760 of JAQQTP010000023.1, forward strand.
AAAGATAAAAGATACAGTAAGTCCCACCGGACAAATACTGTTCCAAAGCCTGTACGGGTTCACCTCATAGCCCGACAGCAGAAAAGAGAAAAAAAAACAGAAAGTACCATTTTGGTCAATCGCGTAGAAATTTTATCGCGTTTTCACAATCTCGTTGTTTTTACAAACGTTTTTAAATCGCGTAAATATATTTTTCTGTTTTTAAAATCGCGTAGAGTTTTTAATACGTTTTCTCAATCGCGTAAGGTTTTTAAATCATTTTCTGGTCCAAATCCCTTAAAAATTACTGTTTAAATAAACAGAAATAATAAATAATACGTTTAAACTACGTAAAATATTTTTCATACCGTATACTGTCTTTTGGACATCTTTTCTATCTTAATTGCCCGTTTTTACTAAAAATTGACAGTATTTTGTTTAGAAAATTATATTAATGGTTTCCTAATTTTACCGTAAAAATTCTATTTATTTAATTTTTAACTGTATAATTTAATCCTTTTGAAAACCACTAACATGCTTCAAAATAAAGTATGAGCTATATGTTAGAAATTTTTGAAAGTTACTGTATTTCATTTCTAACAGTAAAATTATTACTTTTAATCCTTAAACCTAATTCTAATCAATTTGTTTCTTTAAAATTTATTGTAAAAAAAATTCTTTTTAACATATATTGCATCTTTATACTTGAAAATGGTTTGGAATTGGTTTTAGAAATCATGAATTCTTGGTTTGGCATGTTGGTCGAAATATATATTTGGGTCATTTGATTTCTAAATTCATTTTCCTTGATCTAAACAATTCTATCTCTTGTTAATTTTCCTAGGTTAATTAAATTACACTTTAGGAAATTAGTGAGAACATTTTGGTTCTCTTTTTGGTTAATGGCCGTGAGCCTTGGTGTGGTGTTCTTTGGAACACTCATGCATTTCGTTAGCATGTTATTCACATCCTATACATTATCATGCATTTCTAACACATACCAATTATCAAAGCTAGTAGACATGCAAAATAAAGCTTGTAGACATGCAAATTCAAAGCTTGTAGACATGCATCTTCATACAAATTATTACAAATACCAAATAGGAAAGCTACTAACAAACACAAACAAGGAATCCTTATGGATTCTACAATCATAACAATCAATCTCCATCTTCTTACCACCACCCATGGATGATAAGATTAGTCTTCCTCTTACCTTAAATGAAGACAAAAACTCCTTCACACCTTTCCTAGGGTTTCGGTTTTCACTTCCACACCTCCTCTAGATTTCGGTTTTCCTCCTTCAAAACCTATCAAACTTAAACAAAAATCTACAAGTTACTAACCATAAAAAGAGAGCTTAAACCATGGAGAGATCATGGCTTGGAACTTTGAAAAAGAGTTTAGAAATAGAAAACTAGAAATTTCACCTTCTAGGTAAAATTTTCCAAGTAGGTTTCCAAGCTTCAAATGAAAGATTTTGCAAGAACTCTCAACTAGAGATGTTCTTAGAATTGTGTTTAGGTTTAGGAAACTTGGTTGGATAGAATTTTGGGTGGTTGGATGGTATGGAACAAGGCTTGGCCGAAACTAGCTTCAAGGAAGCTTCAATGGTGTTTAGGGTTTTTGGAAGAGAGAGAAGAGAGAAAATTGCATGAAGACAAAGTGATTATGGCCTTCCTAAGGTGGCTTGGCCGTAGACTTCACTCCATGCAAGGTGTCATGGATTTGGCTTCATCCAAGCCTTAGAATGGATCAAAGGCCAAGATCAAAACTTGGGTAGCAAGCTTGGCTCCCATTGGTTCATCCTTGCCTTGTCATTAGCCTTAGTCACCATGCTTAGTCACTAATTAACCTAGTCATCAAGCTTAGTCGCTTGTTCTAGAGAATTCCTTCACTAATGATGCTTAGTTAAGCTACTAACTTAACTGTTTTAACTAAACGTGAGTCCCGCAAAACATTTCCGGGTCCACTGTCATCTAATTATACTGACTAATAAAATAATACAAAATTATTTTATTGGACAGTTAAATCCTAAAAATTAAAAGATTAGTTATCGTCTCATTCAGAATTGGGTTTAGTAAGATCCCCTAGTCTGAATAATTAAAACAAGATTTCCCCGGCTCGAAAAAATATTATTTTCCTGTCCCGGAGCAAATCGCACAAAAAGTCTAAATAAAATCATAGACAGTAATATTAAGCACTGTAACATATAGAAAAATTAAAAACAGTACAATCGGGACGTAACGGTCATTTTTTCATTTTTTCCCACGACGAAGCAAATCATCCAAAACGTTCAAATAAAATTACAGACAATATTAATTATCTGTATATCTCCCAGAAGAATTAAAACAGTAGCTTAAGAACATTTTTATTTTACCGTCTCGAAGCAAAATACGTAAAACGATCAAATAAAATTTTAGCCTGTAAAACATATTTGTATTTCATACAGAAAAATAAGAAACAGTAAAATAGGGACATAACAGTTATTTACACAAAAGCTTGAAAAACAGCAAACAGAACGTTCGGGACATTTTCTAAAAATTGGGGTGTTACAAATAATATCTTGTTTGGTTCTTTTGTGAGAAAAAGTTTTCAATCTTCATTAGTCAATCATCTTTATCAATCAATAGTTTCAACGAAAATCAATAATCAAGTGTTTTATGAAAGATTTGCAAACTTATTTTAAAAACTCAATTCACCCCCCTCTTGAGTATTGATGCCACTTAGTAACACGAAGAAACAAGATGTCTAACTAGGATTTCTAGCTTAGTGTATTATCTTGTGGTAAATAGAGGGAAAACTCATCCTCACGTTACGCATATCCTGGCACTATAGAGAAGTTCGGGCTAAATACCTATTCTGGACTCCCCATTTATCTCTCTTGGCCTTAATGATGGTGCACATTGACACTCTGAGAATATAGGCTAAATTCTTGTTCAAAGAACCTTTCGGACCTTGCCACTCTCTCTTTCGGTCACATCAAAGGATACTCACAAGATCAATACTACCAGAACATCCTTCATACATACATCTAAAACACTACATCATCACTCATTACTCTTAAGTGATATACATTACCATAAAAGTGGCCTAAGGTGCTAGATGTGTACCTAAAGAAAACTATAAATCTTGAATGCTCATAGGTTTACACCTTTCATATATAAATACTAAAGGATCATTCCCTTACTGATTTACCTCTAGTAATATATTAAACATAACCTTTGTTAATCCATTACTCTTGGATATTCAAAGGCTTAACTTTCTCATATTTACTAGGTGATAGTTCCTCTCTTGAAATATCCCCTATTTGTGTCTCAACACACTTTAAGAAACATATATAAATGATTGCAACTAGCAAAGAACTTAAAAACATTAAAAATGATATTTTGGCAAGTTTCAGGGCCTCACGCTGCAACACAAACTTAAGCATGCCATGGCGCCCTGCTCTCGGGTTTTACTACTGGATGTAGCATCACTCTCATGTTGCGGCGCCACTCACTTCATGCTGTGGCGCCCATAGTAGAAACCAGACTCTCCAGAATTCTGCAAAACCATGGTACTATTCCATTGGTTCCTTTCATGGATTTTGGTCATTCCAAATCAGATTCTAGGTGATACTAAGTCCCTAATTAGCTCTTTAACACATACGAATCATCAATCACTAACTTAAACTGCTCAATTTGGATTCAAATATCAAAACCACATACTTGACCTAAAACTCCATTTTTGTGCATCAAAGGTCTAAATGAGATGTTCTAAGTTTCTAACTTTAACTTATGCTATGAACAAGTCATAAATGACCATGGAAGCACAATCATGCAAGCCAAACACATCCTACATCTCTAGAACTCATTTTGACTTATTATGCATCAAAAATGCATTCATGGAGAAAATGATAAAAAGAGATGAAAAGAAGCTCTAATCCCCTACCTTAGCATCTGAGATAAAGCTTCAAACTTGCTTGATCTTAAACCTTGGCTTTGCCTTTGGCTTTCCTCTTTTTCTCCTCCTCTTCCTTCTTCTTTCTTTCTTCTTGGTCTTGTACGTTTTCTGTTTCTACTTATGAGAAACAAATAGCCGTGGGTGAGGGCTTAAAAAGAAGAAGGCAAAAGACTTATAAAGCCCTTAAGCCATAATTGTTAAATCTCGATCTGCTAAGAACACTTAGATTTAGCTAAATCAAGATTTTCAACTTCCAATAATTTTAAAATAAATACTAAGATTCATATAAAAAGTTGTTTCACCATTAACTCATTTTTTCATATCTACTAGTAGTCAATCTGACATTAAATGCATAATCAGTATGCTTAAAAATACCAAACTAACTCTGATTACATTGAAACTTTAACTACATCATTTTTAGCTCATTTGTGACTTAGAAATAAACCACCCATATTTATTTCCCTTAACTTAGCCTTTAAAGTCATTATATGAGTCACTTTAAGTTACTTTTCGCCTTTCAGGCTGCAATAAAGTGTCTAAACTAACTCACTTCATCATAAAATTAAATATGCATGTTAAGCAAGTCATATGCTACCTTTTGTACAAGTCTAACATGTCATTTTTGGTGTATATCCTACAGGCCAATTTATTTTGAATGTACTTTCTCACATGAAGTATTTTATTTATTGTGTTATTTATAATAAATATAATAAAGTCCTTAGAGTAGTAAGTTTAATGCCATAGGATATCAAGTGGATGACTTGATCGTGAGATCCTATTGGATAGAAACAGAATACTATTCTTAAATATCCTTAGTCAAGTATTATTGTTAATCAACACGACAATAATGCATTGAGACTAGTATGTGCGTAAACTGATGACCACATCTCATGGGTCTTAGATATGAGATATCGAGTTTTCACATGGCTACATATTAGAGTAATGATATATTGGATTGACCTGCCATGAGAACGCTACGTGGATCGTTACGTGAGTGTCATAAGCAATTCTCATAGTGATAATGGTGTACATGGTCCTTTGACCTGTAATCACTACGATTCCTACATGAGGAGTTGTATGTTTTAATGTCATCAAATGTCATATATAACAAGGTGATTATAAAGTTGATTATTGGACATACCGCGAATCATGTGGAGGGATGTGAGTGACCTAGATGAGATTTGTCCCTCCTACATAACAGGAGTTATATCTTTGGGCCCCCTGATTGAGTGAGACTACGAATTGCATGACCATGCTCAAATGCGTTAATATGAGATATTAATCTCATTTGTTATTACTACGTCTACTCAAGCATCAGGAAATGGAAGATTGAACTATACAAGGGTAACACATTCCATGTCTTGTGTTCAATTTAGATATTTGGACAAAGGGACTAAACTGCATAGTAACATTGATCACGGAAAGGTTATGTCAAATCAATGACATTCTCATTTCTTGGGTAGCAGTGATGTGTTGCTAGATATCACTCACTGCTTGTAATATTAAAATGATATTTTAATATTACTGCCAATGTTATGAGAACCAGCAGAGTCTCACACTTAGAATAGAGTAAATTGAAGTAAATAGAATCCAAGTTGGATTGGGAATTCTATCATGGGCCAAAACTCATAACAGATGAGTCTAAGGCTTCATACCTAACTTTACTACTGTTCTTTCACTCAAGGCTTCTTGAAGAAGCTAATGGAAGGCTTCTTGAAAAAGCAAATGAAAGGCTTCTTGGAGAAGCTAATGCAAGGCTTCTTGGAGAAGCTAATGGAAGGCTTCTTGAAGAAGCTAATGAGAGGCTTCTTGAAAATTCTAATGAGAGGCTTCTTAAAGAAGCTATTAGAGACTTCTTGTATAAAATGGGCATGGATTGTAACCCTTGCTATGCTAAGAATGAAATAGAGTGAAAGGTTTCCTTCTCTTCGCAGCTAGCACTGTGTTGGAAAGGCAGGACTCCAAGCGGATGTTGGACATTCGTAGTTCTATTTGTGTGGACTACGTAGAGACATCGTCGTTGTTACGATGTTAGTGATTTGTGTCAACCATCTTTCTTCTAGCTTCAAGTGGTAAACTAAAAAATCATGTTTCATAGTCCCCTTTTCGCATGGATCCTTAGTGGGAATTCCCTTTTCCATTGCATTTTTTTATAATAGGAATTCCCAACAATCATCAAAGGTATTACAGTTGGTCAAAAGAAGGATAGAATTTTTCATTCTATTTACTATGCCAGTAAGACTTTCTCAGATGCCCAATTGAATTATATAACTATCAAGAAGGAATTACTAGTGGTGGTTTTTGCGTTCGATAAGTTTTGGTCGTATCTTGTTGGTACCAAGGTTATCGTGTATACTGACCATTCTATCATCAAGTATCTAATTAGCAAGAAGGATGCAAAACCAAGATTAATTCGGTGGATATTATTGCTTCAAGAATTTGATTTAGAAATCCATGATAGGAAGAGGGCTGAAAATCAAGTGGCTGATCACTTGTCAAGACTAGAAGGTAAATCAAGCCAAGGTAATTCAACCTTGATTAATGAGTCCTTCGCCGACAAGAAACTTTTTCTAGTGAAACACCATAAGTTTCCTTAGTATGCTGATTATGCCAACTATTTGGTGAGCGGTGTTTTACCACCTGATCTTACTCATCATCAAAGGAAAGTTCCTACATGATGTCAAGTTTTACTTATGGGATGAGCCATATTTCTTTAGGCAATATGCTAATCATCTAATCAGAAGATGTGTGCCTTTAGGGGAGACTGAGGTTATCCTTAAGCAATGTCATGCATCCCTTTATGGTGGCCATTTTGGAGGAAATAGAACTATCGCTAAGGTAATGCAAGTGAGATTTTATTGGCCATCTCTATTTAAAGATGTTGCTTCCTTTGTGGCCAGATGTGATAGGTGCCAAAGAACAAGAAACATATCAAGAAAGAATGAAATGCCATTGAACATCATGTTAGAGGTTGAATTGTTTGATGTTTGAGGAATTGAATTCATGGGGTCATTCATACCGTCTTTTGCTCAAGTGTATATATTGGTGGCAGTGGATTATGTCTCCAAGTGGGTTGAAGCAGTAGTGTTGCCCACAAATGACTCAAAAGTGGTGGTGCAGTTCCTAAAGAAGCATATTTTCGCCTGCTTTGGAACCCCAAGAGTGATCATAAGTGATGAAGGTTCTCATTTTGTAACAAACACTTTCAAGAGGTTATAGGGTAGTATGGAGTCTCACATAAGGTCGCCACAACATACCACCCAAAAATAAGTGGGCAAGTCGAAATCTCAAACTGCGAGATTAAGAGAATCTTGGAGAAAACGGTAAGTCCTTCAAGAAAGGACTAGTCAAGAAGGTTGGAGGATGCATTAGGGGCTTATCACACTACTTTTAAGACTCCAATTGGCATGTCTCCTTACAACCTTGTATTTGGAAAAGCCTGTCACCTACCGGTTAAATTGGAACATCATGCATATTGGGCTATCAAAAAGCTCAATTTTGATCTTCAAGTGGCAGGTGAGAAAAGTCAAATACAAAAAGCATTGAATGGTTCTAAAGAGTTTTAATCTTTCAGTTTTGAATACCCTAATAGTTTCACTTGGTGACTCAAGTCTTGAAATAACATGTTTATGTTTCTCAATGTTTGTATTAAATCCCTTCCATGTTGTTTTTCTGCCCATAACCATTGGTCGTACATTACAAGCTGTGGAAGTCCCTTCTGATCATCAGTTGTGTGTGATTTACATTAGTGGAGAAAGAGTTTAAAGACAATCTTGTGGATTATTTGATTTCTATGTATGTATGTTCATAAACTTATCTGGATGTGTATGACTTGAGAAGGAGAAGTTTAGCTTGCATGTTTGTGGGAGATGTGATTTGCATGAAAAGTGGCTTTGAATGTTATCATGCTAAAGATTGTGTATGTGTAGAGTTGATTGTGAGGCATTAGGATTCTTTGAGGGCTTAAACAATCATTGTACACTATTTATGGTTTCTATGAAATTAGAATTCATGTTAGATGCTGAATGTATGTTGAAGCATGAGATTATTAAGCAAGTTTACTTAATCATACTTTGTTTTGCTCGAGGACTAGCAAAAACCTAAGTTTGGGGCAGTGATAACTCCATAAAATGTAGTTATTTATGCTTTATATTTGTGTTATATAGAATGCTTAGTTCTTGTTATTATGCATATATGGAAGATTTCAAGCTTATATTTATCGAATTCAATTATGATATTTTCCTATATGATCTTGAGGAAATCTGGTATGTGATTAAGTGAAATTGCAATTGTTATTAACTTAGTGATTTTCCTATTACAGGAAGGGATCCACACAAGCAAATTTATGTAAGACTTGGACCTACATTGGAAGAGGAAGCCCAAGGTGGATTTCAGCATCTCACGTCATGGCACAGACATGTTCATGTCGTAGCGTGGTGCACTTAGCCTGCTACATACTGAAACCCGAGACTTGCACGCCGCGGCGTAAAAGAGTCAATGTTGCGGCATGATAGTGAAAAATTAGCCCATAAATACTAATTTTAGGCAATTCAACAAAAAAAGCAGCTTTTTACATTTTAGAACACAACTACTAGAGTTTGTTGTTGAGGTTGAAAGGAAGTTGAAGGGACCAAAGTTGGAGGTCATCTTCTTCAAGAAAGAAGAATTAAGCATCAAAGATCACTATATCAAGCTTCCATCTCTTACTTCTTTTACTTTTTCTCTTATATTGCCATGACATTGATGATTTGTGATAGATTTTCGTGTGTCATGAGTAGCTAAGCTGTGTATAGGGATTTCTTTGGATCTTTCTATGAATATTGATAATTTTGTAGCCATTTGAGTTAATATAGATGATCAGGGTTTATTAATCATATTTCTCTTAATGCTATTGAGTGTTTGACCAACATTTAATGTGTTTTGATTAAATCTATTGAACTAGACATAAGAATTTAGGTTTGAGATCATGAATATGGTTAATGCATGTTTAATTTCATTCTAATGGTGGAATAAGTTAATTAGCTAATGGGATAGGCATATACCTATTGGTCATGCATAGCTATTGTTGAGGATCATTCTTAATGAGTTAAGTTTGCACTAGATCTCATGGAAACATAGCGAACTACGTAAATGAAGCATGGTTAAATGACCTAGACATAAGCTTTTAACTAAGTTAATTTCTCAAGATAACAAATCCCATCTCATTTATATTGCTTAAAAGGATTGCATATCATTGGTTGAAATGGAGGGTGAAGAAGGATTCCCTATTCTCTAATCGATTTATTTAATTCTGATTTATTGCATTTATGTCTTTCATTCATAGTTAACTTACATAACCCCTTCTAAATTTGAATGTTCTTGAATAGTATTAAGTGAGCTATTGGTTAATATTTGACTTTCGAGATTGATGTACTCCTCGTGCGAACGATATCCTACTTTTCACTATATTACTTGTGCGACACGTGCACTTGCAGTAAGCCAAAAAATCAATAGCAGACTATCATCGAGTGTTGGGTAGATTGAGGAGGTGATATGTCCTCTCTACCTATTTGAAATAAAAGGACATTTGTCCGAGGAATGAGCTAAGAAAGATGATAATTAATGAGCACTAAAGGAAAGACTAAAGGCATTGCTTGAGCCTTGGCACATCTTGATGAACTTGCTATATAAATCATTAATTTGATAATGAATATTTGCATTTTGAGTTAATTATAAATATTCTAAGGATAGTGTGAGCTGATTTATATGCAGATATATTTCTAGAGAGTTCCATGATTTAGTGGTTGATGTGCTTGTAAAGCTATGTATTGCTTGGATATTTGATTATGAAATTTGTTGTTCAATGATTAAAATTCAACTTATGCTCTCGAGAAGAGAAAAGAACAATTTGACATTTATCACCTTTCTATGAAAGATTTTAAAAATGATTTAACTTCCTAAAGCAGCTGGAATTATTGTGATGACACATGTTTATTAGATATACTGGGAATTCCTAAAATTCTCACCCCCACTATTTTCTTTTCCATAATGATTCCAGCATGTGATTCACCCATGGTATAAAGATGCAGATGTTGATGTAGTATTGAGATACTTATTCTTTTTTACTATTGCCATGTATTTATATTTATGTAGTGATTTGTACATGGTTTATATATGCCTACGAAGGCTTGATATATATCACTTTGATACTGATGTAGAAAATTGATGTATTGGATTGTATGTATTACTAATGGCAGTGTGATTTATACATGTTATGTATATAGGTATATATGTGTACTTCGGGTTAGTATGTGAAATCTCTATGGTACCTGTAACACCCTAATTCTAAATACTGTAGTATGCCCTAAGTATACTAAGTAAATAGAATTAGTATGTCATTATCTAACTTAAGCATAATTTACAACCTGTTCAATAACTATTAACGAGTAAATATATAGAGCCTTTATAAAAGTAAGAGAGCAAGATATTTTACTCCTCATGAAACTTGCTTTTTACTAAATATTTATATGATATGTTTGAAATTACGACTTACACAAACTATATATATATAAATTTAATTATAGAACTATTAATATAATTATAGAACCAAAATAATTACATAAATAGCTTAACTAAGTCTTCATCTCCCTGCTCTATGCTTGTTTGAATCCTTCTCTAGATTTATCATGGAAAACATAAAAAGAAATGGGGTGAGAATTAATAATTCTCAGTAGTAAAATTTAAATCGTGACATCATGATAAATCTATCTATTTTGGGGTAAAACATAAATTGTACTTAAGCATTTGGAAAGGTGGCAAAAGCCAAATCTCAGTCCTTTTCGTTCCCAAAGTAGACAGTTCATTTAATTACAAAATAATTCATTTATTACATAACAATTAATTCAAACAACATGTATTTTAAACATTTATCATCATACTATGAACAACACTTAATTCACTTTAAATACTATTCTTAATCTTTTCTAACTAGCTTTTATCCTTAATCTTCACATTTAATAAAAACAATACAATTGCCCATACAATTGCTAAGTTTATGTAACGCATGGTTATGTATGATTATGCCAAATGAAAATCCTGAAGTATGCTTATGCAATGATTTCTTTAAAAGATTTTGTTTTTAGAAAACACATGTTATTTGAATATTTCCAAGAAGTCATTTTGTTCCAAGAAGCTATTTTGTTCCAAGAAGCCCTTTTATTCCTTGTACTATCAAACATTTATAACTTTGGTACTTGGAGCCCTTTTGTCCAAGCTACTTGGAGCCTTTTTGTCCAAGTCATAAGTTTACAATACACGAAAACATCAAATAACAAGTTTGAAAACCAAAACATGTAACAATATTAAAAACCTTTCCTTCTTTCACTTTGTACATAATCATACTTTTGCTTATATAATAGGGAAGAAATTACCATACCAAACAAATATAATGAATTACTGCATAAGTAATCCATTTCTTTATATACATCAATTGTATGAATTCATTTTAATTCAACATTTAATACATTATAAATGAGCTCATATAAAAGTCATACTTGAGTTTCGCTTCCTCATCACTTCCCATTTAGTATCTATGCAACACTTTGTCGCATATACAATGGTTATGCCAGATCCAATTCAATTCCATTCTAAACATGCAACCATCTTATATTATCACATACCCTAACTTTGCCTTCCACAATGAGGAAATATAACCTCCTTTATCATAAATACATACATTACTCATTTCTTCCTTAAAAGAAACATATTTATACCTCATTACACTTTAGAACATTGATAACTCTTAAATTAATCTCATTAATCCAATTAAATCATAATCAACATTATGCATTACATAACAATTCTTATGTTTCTCTTCATATAAATAACTTAGAATAACATAAAATAGCTTTGCATTTCACATGCTTCCATTTCACGGCTGAACAGCAACTAGAGAATTGCCTCTGATCGCTGGGTGCCTAGGCGCCCAAGTGCCATCCATCAAGAAAACAACAGTAGCGTGCTGCTACTTCCCTTTCATTCCCACCCATTTTCTCATCCATTTAATCATGCTTTCCACAAATTTCCAGCAATAACAACAAGATACACATTTAACCCATGAATCTCATATTAAAATTCAACCCATTCAATGATAAAAATCCATTTTTCATTCACTCAAAACCAATGAAAATCAAGAACACAAGTTCCTCACCTTGCTTCATAAATCAAGAATAAACCATCAAGAAACTTAAAAGGAACGAAATCAAGTATAAAAAGAAAAACCTCAACTTTCCTTGCAAATCCATTTCGTTCCTCACCTAAAAGTGGCAGCACAAAGAAGAAAATAAAATGATAAGCTATGGAAGACAAACCCCATACCTCAAGCTTGAAGATGAATCTCCATTGTAACGCACCTAAATATACCAACTGCAGCGCAATCGTAATTACACCACGGTTACTAAATCCAGGTGTGTCACAGTCATGATAACAGTAGTTTCCAAATTTACGAGTTTATTTTTCGCATTTATGCATAAGTAGAAAATACGAGTCATGAATAAAATATAAATGTATTCAACTCTTAATACAACCATTGGAATGAAATCACATTCCTTATATATATAGTTTATAGCCAATTTACACGAACCACTGATAACATAAAATATAATAATTACAGAGTCAAATAAAATACAGCGGAAATAAAAACATAAAAGGGGAGAAGTAGTAACTCAGGGATGAGTACTACCAGCAGACAAGGCCGCAACCCCATATGCATATGACACTCAGCGTCCCAGTTGACACAACAGGCATCAATGCCTCCACGCAGCTGCACTCCTACGAAATCGAAGAAATCTTTCCCAGGTTCCCAACCCCATCGGCAAGGTGTGGTTTCACATCATCTTCTTCCCGGCCTTTTATCAAATATGAATATAGAACAACAATACAGAAATATAGGAAAGAGGTGAGACACCCGTCCTTCATTACCACTATTGGCAGTAAGAAAACAGCACGGCGCAAGGCGCCCACCAAGCAATACAGTTCATATATTCATCAATAGCAACAGTGGAATTTATAATAAAATCAATTCAATTCTAAGCAATAATCAGAGTCAACAATAACAATGATAGTTATAGTAAATGTAGAACAGTAGTAAGCAATATCAGGCAGATCACAATAGTATTTCCAGGAATCAGCACAACAATCAGATAATCATTTATAGAGGTACAACAGTTATCTACACATTCACAAGTGTTCATGCTCGACAGTTTATGAGATCGATAATGTACGATGCACAATGCATTATGGTACCAAATCTTACTCCATGGAGCTAGACTCAAACAGTCGGAGAGAAAGATCAAGAGACGTGTCTGTAACTTGGCTGCCGAGGCTAAGGTGCTAAAACTCAACAGTTTTCTACGTGCACATACAGGCATTGTATAGACAGTCCATGCTCGATCACGACATAGGACAGTGTCTCGGTACGGATCATTGGTGTGTTTGCATCGGTTTGCCCCACGACACAGAGGAGCTCTAAACTATCCATGTGAGGGACCCGCACCCCGACGCCCCCAAGGTCATAACACGACCTACACTAGTCTATTCGCACCCGCACCAAGGTGTGTTCAATCTCCTAGGCAACTTGGCCTTACAACAGTCCACAGGACATTCACAATGCATAAGACTCTATGCATGAATATGTATGATCAACATCACATACTATTCCATAATATGCCACAATTGGCTCAAATAAGCATCAATACAACATTGGTCACTCATACGGACTCACAATATCATAATATTGAAATCAAGTAAGGTAATATATTTTTTTAGGGTCCATTATGCATTCTTATTCAAGATTTGCCATTCTTACAAGAATCCATCTCGCGTTATGCTCAAGTCTCTTGATACCAATCACTTAGTTTTTATTCTACATGGGATCAATCCAATTCCTAAAATCCATGATCAAAATCATGGCTTCCCAAAGTCCACTACTAACATCAATTTCTCCCATTTTATGCATTGATTTCTTGATATCTCCTGCTTAAGTTTTAGTTCACTAAGTTCATTCCAATTCCTTATAGTTTCAATCTAAAACCGTGGCTTCAAATTGAGTTAAATAAACTTTAAAACTCTCCATCTCAAATTCCAACATTAACATTCACATCTCCAATTACATAGCTTCATCTCACAGTTACCTAACTGGTTCTGTTATAGTCGCCTAGGCGTCATATCTGGAGCGCTTGAGCGCTGGTGAAGAGCCTGGACGCTGACCACGAAGCGCCTGAGCGCTCACCAGTCCGCGTCATAGGGAAAACTTTCTGGGCATAGAGTGCCTAGGCGCTCTATGCACAACGCCTGAGCGCTAGTGCATTCATAAGGGTTCTGAAGAATTCGTTTCTGTAGATCCCTGGCCCATCCATCATCAAGGTTTCTCATTTATTTTCCAACAATCCAAAATATGATACATGACATCTAAATACAAAATAGCAATATATAGGTTCATAATCATCAAGGCACATAATGCAAATCCATATATTCATACAAATCAAACAACCACAAAATCATGGAAATAACATAGTATAACAAAGAGGGAAATCCAAAATGGATTCCCTCATCAACACAATACACAAGACATTTCCTTACTACCAAGATTGTAACACCCCAACTTTTGGGTAAAAGACCGTTGTGTCCCTATTTTACTGTTTCTTGTTTTTCTATATGAAATACAGAAAAATAATATTGTTTGTTATTTTATTTGGTCGTTTTACATAATTTGTTTCGATACAGTAAAATAAAAATTTTATCAAATTACTGTTTTAAATTTTTCCATGTGAAAAACAAATGTATAATACTGTCTGGTATTTTATATAATCGTTTTACGTATTTTTCTTCAAGACAGTGAAATAAAATTTTTCTTGAATTCGCTGTTTTAAATTTTTCTGTGTAATATACAGCTATATAATACTGCTGGATATTTTATTTGAACGTTTTGGATGATTAGCTACATTGTGGGAAAAAATGGAAAAATAACCATTACGTCCGAATGTCTTTGTTTTTGCTATTTTTTTGTTTTTAATTGTTTTCTACTTGATACAGTGCTCAATATTACTGTCTGTGATTTTATATGGACTTTTTGTGTGATTTGCTCCGGGGTAGGAAAATAATATTTTTCCGGACCGGGAAAATCTGTTTTTAATTATTCAGAGGTGGGGGATCTTACTAAACCCAATTCTGAATAAGCCTAAAATTAATCTTTTAATTTTTAGGATTTAACTGTCAAATAAAATAATTTTATATTATTATAATATTATTTTATTAGTCAGTACAAATAAGTGACAGCGGACCCGGAAATATTTTGCGAGACCCACGTTTAGTCATCAAGTGCTGTACACGTGGACCAATGAGGAGCTAGTCAAAATTAGTGGCTATGACTCATCGCAACGGGCCAATAGGACGATGACACGTGGCGTGGCACCTCAGCATCATGACTCAACAGCTTCTAGAAGGTTCCAGAAGTGGTGACTCAGCCTGTGACTCACCATGATGACTCGCCAGTTCCAGAAGTTTCTCCGATGACTCAAAGATGTCGACTCGCCATCTTCGACACGCCCAACGATGCAGCCGGGACTCACCGATGACTCGCCATGCTGACTCATCTGCTCTAGAAAATATCTACGCTGACTCGCCATGTTGACTCACCCGTTCTAGAAAATTCCACGATGACTCATCATACTGACTCATCGTAGTGAGTCACATGTTCTAGAAATTTCTCTTTGATGACTCGCTTTATGACTCATCAAGGGTAATCAGTAGAAAAAAATGATCAATAATAATTGCTACTCTGTTAGTCTAAAATAAAAATCTATGTATATTTTATTACCCATTGGACAATATATACTGACTTTATAAACAGTAATTATTGTATAATTATTATTTATTGGTTAAAGTATGTTAGAAAATATACAATGTGCACCAATAGGAATTGGTCAACAAAAATAGCAACCAATAGGAATCAAGTTAGTAAATGTTTAACCAATGTAATTTAGTCAATAAAAATGGCTTGACTCTTTAAGGACCAATAGGAAGCAAGCTATCAAATGAGTTTGGACTTCTTGAATTTGAATGGTTCTACGTAAAGGAGGAAAGAGCAATTTGCTCTAATAGCCAAATTCACAAAGTGAAGTTTACGTAGAAAGCTTTAGGAAATTCATTTAGAAAGCCAAATTAACCAAATAAAGACTAGTCAACATTGGTTTCTTCTCTTTGATTTCATTCTACGGCAAAGCAATTTGTGTGAAGCTAATATTTCCATTCAATTCTTCCTATCTTTCAATTAAATTCATCAAGTGAGACCAAGTCAATTTTGGTGGCTTCTCTTCACTTGTATCTACGGAAATTGCATGCTTTGGGAAAGCAATTATTGCATTTCAATTCATTCTTCTCTTCATGCTTCTACGGCAATGCATGATTTAGGGAGACAAATATTATATTTTATTTCATTCTTATTCCTATGCATTTACAACCATGCATTTGGAGGAAGCAAAACCAAATATCATTCTCACCTACTCTCAAAGTGATCCACGGCAAGTCATGCTTA
Organism: Ormosia emarginata; assembly: GCA_029884605.1. NCBI lineage: Eukaryota > Viridiplantae > Streptophyta > Magnoliopsida > Fabales > Fabaceae > Ormosia > Ormosia emarginata. The sequence goes on from JAQQTP010000023.1 coordinate 1,542,255, forward strand.
GTGGAAGGAAATCTCACTTTGTCTTCATTTTTTTCCTATATTCTAAATCATCTCACGGCCAAAGCTATCTCACTTGTCTTCATTTGTCAAAGTCTTCATCTTTTCTCCAAAAGCTATCAAACAATTAAACCTCTCAAATATTTCTTCTCTTTTCTTCTCTAAACCTCACGACCTCTTCACTCTTTTCTATCATTCACTTTTCTAAAATTCCAAACTACCTAATTTCTTGCTTCTTTACTTCATTTCAAGACCCTTTGTAATTGAAACCTAAGCCTAAATCTTCCATTTTCTATCATGTTCTTCAAAGCTTAAGTTTGAAGCCTTGAAGGTAGGGTTATTTAATTTTCATGTTTCTATCCATTTCAAAATTTTAATCATGATTTTAATCCATGATTATTGTAGTTTAGAGCCTTAGGTATTAATATTGTATGTTTTCTTTGATTTTCAAGAAGCTCTTGGTGAAGAAGATTGGCTTGAAGGAGACATACAAGGAGCTTGGAGGTTCTTCAAGAGGTAAGAGGGAGATTACCCTCATCAACCATGTGTTGGTGGTGAGGAATGTTTGTGGTTGTCATGAAGAATCCATAAGGATTCACTCACTTGATTGTTTATAGTTTTTCCTAATTGTGATTGATTATGTGTGTAAATTATTTATGTGTTTATTATTTGTGTGTTTGTTAATTTTGTGTTTGTTAGTAGGTTGTTGTGTATTTATTAGTAGCCTTCTTATTTGATGTTTGTAATAAATTGCATGTCTACAAGCTTTGATAATATTGCATGTGTTAGAAATGCATGATAAAATATAGGATGTGAATAATATGTCAAGGATTGTAGGAGTGTTCTAAAGAACACACTAACAAGGCTCACGGCCATGATCCAAATGGGGAACCAAAATGTTCTCTTAATTTTCTTAAAATATGATTTAATTAACCTAGGAGAATTGGTAAGATATCCATTTGTTTAGATCAAGAAAAATGAATTTGGAAATCAAATGGCATAACCTTACATTTTCGGCCAACATGTCTAACTTCAACACTTTGATTTCTAAAATTATTTTCTAGGGTAATGATTTAATCAATGTAGACAATACAAGAGATTTAACATGTATTTAGAAGGTGAAAAATAATTTGGAAATCAAATGCAAAGTTTTTATCAAATTCGCCAACATGCCAAATTAGATATTCATGATTTCTAAAATTAATTCCAAGCTATTTTCAATCAAGAAGAAGCAACACAAGTTAAAGTAAATTTTCTACAATGAGTTTTAAAGAAATAAAGTGGTTAGAATTAAGTTTAAGAGGTTAATACTAATGATTTTTACTTGTAAGAAGAAATACAAGAGCTTTATAAAATTTCTAACGTATAGCTCCCCATGTGTTTTGAAGCACGTTAGTAATTTTCAAAAGTGTAATTAATTGGTTGTAATAAAAATAAAAGGAGTTTTGACAGTAAACCTAGAAAACCATTATTATAATTTTTTTCTAAATCAAATACTGTCAATTTTTATTAAAAATAGACAAATAAGGCAGAAAAGATTAGCAAAAGACAGTATACGCTATGAAAAATATTCTACGTAATTTAAAAGTACTAAATATTATTTCTGTTTGTTCTAAACAGTTATTTTAAGGAAGTTGGACAAGAAAACGATTTAAAAATCTTACGCGATTGAGAAAACGTATTAAAAATTCTACGCGATTTTGAAAACAGTAAAATATATTTACGCGATTTATAAATGTTTGTAAAAACGACGGAATTGCAAAAATGCGATAAAATTTCTACGCGATTGAACGTTACTGTATTTTTCGCTGTCGGGAAAATGTGAACCCGTACAGGTTTTCTTTATATATATATTTGTTGCCAATGAGGGCAAGCTTTCGCTGTCGGGAAAATGTGAACCCGTACAGGCTTTATATATTTTTATCTCTTGAGGATATTTTCGTAATTTTCTTATCTTTGGTTTGTGTGTGGAGTTTATGCCAATTTTGGTGGATTGATTGACGAGGTGAATCACATCGTATTGTCGGTGTGATAAGCGTAGTGTGGTTCGAAATTGAATGGACTTGGAGGCATTAGTGTGCATAAATCCATATGTGGACAGTTGGTTGCTCTTCTGGGCCGTGGTAAATGGCAACACACTAGTGGACTCGACACACACTATACTTAATCGAGATCTTGTAAAGTCTAATAGTATATTGCCTGTAGTGCCACAACGTGAGACCGTGAACTACACCACGCCTTGGATGATGGATTCCATGTGACGTGGGGCTATAGACGCAACGTGTGACAGCGCAATAGTTTGGTTGGGCAGCCGTGGTACTAATAAATTTTGAGGATCATTCGCTCTCTGATGTCTGTATGTTTTTAGCTCCATGGAGTAGGATTGTGTCTTGTTGTATATGTTGATATGTGGTGCATTGTTATCTTTTATTTGTTATTTTTATCTATTATCTTTTATTTGTTATTTCTTTTATTTGTTATTTTTATCTGTTATCTTTTATTCATTATCTTTTATTTGTTATCTTTTATCTATTATATTTTTATTTGTGATTTTTATTTATGATTTCTATCTGTGATTTTTATCTGTGACCTTTCATTTGTAATATTTCTGTTGTTATGACATTTGATCTTTCTTTTATATTGTACTGTTATGATATTTTATATGGTATGAATTATTATATCTATCCTGATAATGTTATTCTTTGTTTATTTTATTAGGTTATATGCATATTAGAAATATTTGTAAATTGATAACATGACTATGATTGTGATATCTGTCTATATGGAATGACTTTGTCATTCGAATTATTCTTTACTACCGTACTGGTATTAGTGAAAGGGGATCTCACCTCTTTACTGTATTGCTGTGTTGTGCTGTGTTGTTAAAATCGTATAGTAGGCGGAGTAAACCTATTGGAGGCCATATTTTGAAGATGGTGACGGCGTCGAAGAGTGACCTTCAGACTTCAACAGGATGCGAGTTGGTGGAGACATGGATCTAGTAGGTTGGGTTTTTCTCGTTAGTGTTATTACCGTGCTATTAGTAGTAACCTTCATTAGGTTTGCTACTATTTCTTTGAGTCTGTAAATTACATGTTTTACTTCTATAATGAATATTTGGTGGTACTTATATTATGTGTATTAATTAATTCAATTTAATTTCGGTTTTTCTTATAATTTTTGGTAAGTCTATATTTCCGCGAAATGAAATTTTAAAATTCATCTTTTAGAATTCAAAGTTTTAATAAAATAATTTCATTTGGTTTTATGTTTTATTTAAAAATGTGACGTCCTACGGAGGGTGTTACATTAGTTGGTATCAGAGCACGGTTAGAGTCTTTTTGGGGTTGTGGTTAGGTCTGTCTTGTTTTTGTTGTGTGACTCTATGTGCTTGGACTCCGAAAGGAGACAATGTTTCTTTGGAATGGTTACTTTGGTATCCATTGTACTATGATTCTTCTGTCTTTGAAGAAAGACGATGATTCGTGGTAAACGTGCACGTGAGGAAGCAGGACGCGATAGCGGCAATATGACTGTAACTATGAAAGCAAGGCAAAGAATAGTTGAAGGAACAGTACAACATGATTTGAGGATTACTCAGTAGCGAGGAACGATAGCCGAGGTTTAGGATTGGACAAAGTCGGAATAAATCTTAGAATACGAAATTTCGTAACGTTAGACCGTATTAGTTCTGAAGGAGGAGAAATCGTAAGGCCAAGCAAGTCCAGTGGAAAAACGTATTCGTGATCATCGGGAAGTCAACAACAACAACAATCTTGTGGAGGAAAAGCTAACGGTAGCAGGTTTGGCTAGACTGTGACATCTGCACCAAAATGTTGAAAGTGCGAGGAAGATCATCTAACAAGGGACTGTACAATCAAAGGAAAATCATCTGTTTTCAAGTGTAGGATGCCCGAACGTTTTGCTGAACAGTGTATCTTGCTAAAAACGAAGTCATCTGTTAGTAACGTACGTGCTTCGACATCTTAAGTAGAATGGAGCAACGATTCTTCAAGTGGAGTAAAAGCGTCTTAGACTGAGGACCTAAACAAAGAAGATTGTATCACAAAAAGGTGATTCTTTAACTATACTGTATAATTCCGAGAGTAACATATTTCTCTATGGCATATAATTATGTGGGTCAATTAGAGTTATCTGTGCTTTCATTATTCTTTTGGCCTGATTGTTTCTACTTCTGATACTAGAACATATGGTTGAGGACTTGAGTTGCTTAAACCATTCTAAGTCTATTGAATAATTGAATCTTTTCTGTTGATTCAATTTGTATGCTTCTTTCTCAAAACAGAAGCAATCTAAAAATATGGATTGGGCATTTTCCAACCATCCATGCTCTATTAGATTTATCAGTTGAGTTGTTCAAGTTAAAAAGTTCACTTTTAAATTCATCGTACCATATCAATTTCTTTATTGGATAGGTTCGGTGGTATGGATGATTCTATCATCTCTTATTTCTATGCTTCCATGATATCCTTCATATGCCGCAATTGCGAAATATGCGGGAAATGTACTTTTGGTCTAACTCATTCTTTTATGACTAATTGACTATTTGAGTTGATTAGAGCTATTAATACCTATGTTACCTTTTGATTTATCTATTTCGGCTTTTGTTACCAAACCTATTGTTATTATCCAGTTACTTAAACAATCTTTTCTGATAATCTAAATTGTCTACCTCTTTCACGAGATAGATGTGATCTTATACAGGGATTGGTTATCTTTAATCATATCCTGTAGATTGTTCCAGTAAAATATTGGTGTCTCAGAAAACTTATTCTTAAAATCGGGCAATGTCAAATTCTTTGTTGGACATGTCTGGTAACAATTCAGATAGTTTCTCTACCTTTTCTTCTAAATTTTTATGATGTCTTTTTTTTTTGTATTGCAATTGTAAAGAAAAGATATTCTTAGTCAAAATCATGCTATAGTATCAGATACAGTATTGTTGAAAAAGAGAACTTGAATTGTGAGACACTTCCAGTTAAAAGCAAAGGCGGGAGAGTGAAGCAGTATAAAGGCAGGGATAATTTCAAGTGGTACTGATCAGAGTGACGCAACGGAAGCGTAGTGGATAGTATCTTTCGTCTTTACTTAGACAGAATTGTCATTATCTTTATTAATGACATTCTGATCTATTCTCGAAAATCATGAAGAATCACACTAAAATACTAATCTGGAGTGGCGTAAACGGATGTGCAACGTGGAAACTAAAAGACAAGACGGAGGGACTGTTCAGAGACTACTACGAATTTCGGGGACGAAATTCCTTTTTGGTGGGGAGTGTTGTAACACCCCAACTTTTAGGTAAAAGACCGTTGTGTCCCTATTTTACTATTTCTTATTTTTCTGTATGAAATACAGAAAAATAATACTGTTTGTTATTTTATTTGGTCGTTTTACATAATTTGTTTCGATACAGTAAAATAAAATTTTTATCAAATTACTGTTTTAAATTTTTCCATGTGAAAAACAGATGTATAATACTGTCTGGTATTTTATATAATCATTTTACGTATTTTTCTTCAAGACAGTGAAATAACATTTTTCTTGAATTCGCTGTTTTAAATTTTTCTGTGTAATATACAACTATATAATACTGTTGAATATTTTATTTGAACGTTTTGGATGATTAGCTACATTGTGGGAAAAAATGGGAAAATGACCATTACGTCCCGAATGTGTTGTTTTTGCTGTTTTTGCTGTTTTTAATTGTTTTCTACTTGATACAGTGCTCAATATTACTGTCTGTGATTTTATATGGACTTTTTGTGTGATTTGCTCCGGGGTAGGAAAATAATATTTTTCTGGACCGAGAAAATCTGTTTTTAATTATTCAGAGGTGGGGGATCTTACTAAACCCAATTCTGAATGAGCCTAAAATTAATCTTTTAATTTTTAGGATTTAACTGTCAAATAAAATAATTTTATATTATTATAATATTATTTTATTAGTCAGTACAAATAAGTGACAGTGGACCCGAAAATATTTTGCGGGACCCACGTTTAGTCATCAAGTGCTGTACACGTGGACCAATGAGGAGCTAGTCAAAATTGGTGGCTATGACTCATCGCAACGGGCCAATAGGACGATGACACGTGGCGTGGCACCTCAGCATCATGACTCAACAGCTTCTAGAAGGTTCCAGAAGTGGTGACATAGCCTGTGACTCACCATGATGACTCGCCAGTTCCAGAAGTTTCTCCGATGACTCAAAGATGTCGACTCGCCATCCGACACGCCCAACGATGCGATCGGTGACTCAACTGATGACTCGCCATGCTGACTCATCTGCTCTAGAAAATATCTACGCTGACTCGCCATGTTGACTCACCCGTTCTAGAAAATTCCACGATGACTCATCATACTGACTCATCGTAGTGAGTCACATGTTCTAGAAATTTCTCTTTGATGACTCGCTTTATGACTCATCAAGGGTAATCAGTAGAAAAAAAAATGATCAATAATAATTGTTACTCTGTTAGTCTAAAATAAAAATCTATGTATATTTTATTACCCATTGGACAATATATACTGACTTTATAAACAGTAATTATTGTATAATTATTGTTTATTGGTTAAAGTATGTTAGAAAATATACAATGTGCACCAATAGGAATTGGTCAACAAAAATAGCAACCAATAGGAATCAAGTTAGTAAATGTTTAACCAATGTAATTTAGTCAATAAAAATGGCTTGACTCTTTAAGGACCAATAGGAAGCAAGCTATCAAATAAGTTTGGACTTCTTGAATTTGAATGGTTCTACATAAAGGAGGAAAGAGCAATTTGCTCTAATAGCCAAATTCACAAAGTGAAGTTTACGTAGAAAGCTTTAGGAAATTCATTTAGAAAGCCAAATTAACCAAATAAAGACTAGTCAACATTGGTTTCTTCTCTTTGATTTCATTCTACGGCAAAGCAATTTGTGTGAAGCTAATATTTCCATTCAATTCTTCCTATCTTTCAATTAAATTCATCAAGTGAGACCAAGTCAATTTTGGTGGCTTCTCTTCACTTGTATCTATGGAAATTGCATGCTTTGGGAAAGCAATTATTGCATTTCAATTCATTCTTCTCTTCATGCTTCTACGGCAATGCATGATTTAGGGAGACAAATATTATATTTTATTTCATTCTTATTCCTATGCATTTACAACCATGCATTTGGAGGAAGCAAAACCAAATATCATTCTCACCTACTCTCAAAGTGATCCACGGCAAGTCATGCTTAGTGGAAGGAAATCTCACTTTGTCTTCATTTTTTCCTATATTCTAAATCATCTCACGGCCAAAGCTATCTCACTTGTCTTCATTTGTCAAAGTCTTCATCTTTTCTCCAAAAGCTATCAAACAATTAAACCCTCTCAAATATTTCTTCTCTTTTCTTCTCTAAACCTCACGGCCTCTTCACTCTTTTCTATCATTCACTTTTCTAAAATTCCAAACTACCTAATTTCTTGCTTCTTTACTTCATTTCAAGACCCTTTGTAATTGAAACCTAAGCCTAAATCTTCCATTTTCTATCATGTTCTTCAAAGCTTAAGTTTGAAGCCTTGAAGGTAGGGTTATTTAATTTTCATGTTTCTATCCATTTCAAATTTTAATCATGATTTTAATCCATGATTATTGTAGTTTAGAGCCTTAGGTATTAATATTGTATGTTTTCTTTGATTTTCAAGAAGCTCTTGGTGAAGAAGATTGGCTTGAAGGAGACATACAAGGAGCTTGGAGGTTCTTCAAGAGGTAAGAGGGAGATTACCCTCATCAACCATGTGTTGGTGGTGAGGAATGTTTGTGGTTGTCATGAAGAATCCATAAGGATTCACTCACTTGATTGTTTATAGTTTTTCCTAATTGTGATTGATTATGTGTGTAAATTATTTATGTGTTTATTATTTGTGTGTTTGTTAATTTTGTGTTTGTTAGTAGGTTGTTGTGTATTTATTAGTAGCCTTCTTATTTGATGTTTGTAATAAATTGCATGTCTACAAGCTTTGATAATATTGCATGTGTTAGAAATGCATGATAAAATATAGGATGTGAATAATATGTCAAGGATTGTAGGAGTGTTCTAAAGAACACACTAACAAGGCTCACGGCCATGATCCAAATGGGGAACCAAAATGTTCTCTTAATTTTCTTAAAATATGATTTAATTAACCTAGGAGAATTGGTAAGATATCCATTTGTTTAGATCAAGAAAAATGAATTTGGAAATCAAATGGCATAACCTTACATTTTCGGCCAACATGTCTAACTTCAACACTTTGATTTCTAAAATTATTTTCTAGGGTAATGATTTAATCAATGTAGACAATACAAGAGATTTAACATGTATTTAGAAGGTGAAAAATAATTTGGAAATCAAATGCAAAGTTTTTATCAAATTCGGCCAACATGCCAAATTAGATATTCATGATTTCTAAAATTAATTCCAAGCTATTTTCAATCAAGAAGAAGCAATACAAGTTAAAGTAAATTTTCTACAATGAGTTTTAAAGAAATAAAGTGGTTAGAATTAAGTTTAAGAGGTTAATACTAATGATTTTTCTTGTAAGAAGAAATACAGTAGCTTTATAAAATTTCTAACGTATAGCTCCCCATGTGTTTTGAAGCACGTTAGTAATTTTCAAAAGTGTAATTAATTGGTTGTAATAAAAATAAAAGGAGTTTTGACAGTAAACCTAGAAAACCATTATTATAATTTTTTTCTAAATCAAATACTGTCAATTTTTATTAAAAATAGACAAATAAGGCAGAAAAGATTAGCAAAAGACAGTATACGCTATGAAAAATATTCTACGTAATTTAAAAGTACTAAATATTATTTCTGTTTGTTCTAAACAGTTATTTTAAGGAAGTTGGACAAGAAAACGATTTAAAAATCTTACGCGATTGAGAAAACGTATTAAAAATTCTACGCGATTTTGAAAACAGTAAAATATATTTACGCGATTTATAAATGTTTGTAAAAACGACGGAATTGCGAAAATGCGATAAAATTTCTACAAGATTGAACGTTACTGTATTTTTCGCTGTCGGGAAAATGTGAACCCGTACAGGTTTTCTTTATATATATATTTGTTGCCAATGAGGGCAAGCTTTCGCTGTCGGGAAAATGTGAACCCGTACAGGCTTTATATATTTTTATCTCTTGAGGATATTTTCATAATTTTCTTATCTTTGGTTTGTGTGTGGAGTTTATGCCAATTTTGGTGGATTGATTGACGAGGTGAATCACATCGTATTGTCAGTGTGATAAGCGTAGTGTGGTTCGAAATTGAATGGACTTGGAGGCATTAGTGTGCATAAATCCATATGTGGACAGTTGGTTGCTCTTCTGGGCCGTGGTAAATGGCAACACACTAGTGGACTCGACACACACTATACTTAATCGAGATCTTGTAAAGTCTAATAGTATATTGCCTGTAGTGCCACAACGTGAGACCGTGAACTACACCACGCCTTGGATGATGGATTCCATGTGACGTGGGGCTATAGACGCAACGTGTGACAGTGCAATAGTTTGGTTGGGCAGCCGTGGTACTAATAGATTTTGAGGATCATTCGCTCTCTGATGTCTGTATGTTTTTAGCTCCATGGAGTAGGATTGTGTCTTGTTGTATATGTTGATATGTGGTGCATTGTTATCTTTTATTTGTTATTTTTATCTATTATCTTTTATTTGTTATTTCTTTTATTTGTTATTTTTATCTGTTATCTTTTATTCATTATCTTTTATTTGTTATCTTTTATCTATTATATTTTTATTTGTGATTTTTATTTATGATTTCTATCTGTGATTTTTATCTGTGACCTTTCATTTGTAATATTTACGTTGTTATGACATTTGATCTTTCTTTTATATTGTCTTGTTATGATATTTTATATGGTATGAATTGTTATATCTATCCTGATAATGTTATTGCTGTTTATTTTATTAGGTTATATGCATATTAGAAATATTTGTAAATTGATAACATGACTATAATTGTGATATCTGTGTGTATGGAATGACTTTGTCATTCGAATCATTCTTTGCTACCGTACTGGTATTGGTGAAAGGGGATCTCACCTCTTTACTGTATTGCTGTGTTGTGTTGTGTTGTTAAAATCGTATAGTAGGCGGAGTAAACCTATTGGAGGCCATATTTTGAAGATGGTGACGGCGTCGAAGAGTGACCTTCAGACTTCAACAGGATGCAGTTGGTGGAGACATGGATCTTGTAGGTTGGGTTTTTCTCGTTAGTGTTATTACCGTGCTATTAGTAGTAACCTTCATTAGGTTTGCTACTGTTTCTCTGAGTCTGTAAATTACATGTTTTACTTCTATAATGAATATTTGGTGGTACTTATATTATGTGTATTAATTAATTCAATTTAATTTCAGTTTTTCTTATAATTTTTGGTAAGTCTATATTTCCGGGAAATGAAATTTTAAAATTCATCTTTTAGAATTCAAAGTTTTTATAAAATAATTTCATTTGGTTTTATATTTTATTTAAAAATGTGACGTGCTACGGAGGGTGTTACAAAGATTGGTTGAAGAAGATTATCTCCCTCTTACCTAAATGAAGACAATCACAAGGGTGCTTCTCCTTTTTGCTATTGATTTTCATTTTTCCCCCTTCAAGAAAAACCCTAGGGTGAGAAATTCCCAAAGTGTTCACTCTAGTAATAGGAAAATGACTCCTTGGCCACATAGTTGACCAAGAAAACGAAAATGAGAAGAAAATAAAAGAAAGTGGAAGACTTTACCTCAAAAGCTCCAAGCTTTAGCTTCAATGGTGGAAAATGGAAGAAGAAGAAGAAGAAGAAGAAGAACCAAGGATGGCCACAAGGAAAGTGGTCATGGAATGATGGAAGAAAGCTAGATATGGAAGTGGTGAAGCAAGAAATGAAGAGGGGAAATGGTGAGGGTGTACGGTTGGGGAGGAAGAAGAAGAAGAAGAAGAGAAGAAGAAGAAGAAGAAGAAGAAGAAGAAGAAGAAGAAGAAGAAGAAGAAGAAATAAAATGAAAATGTGAGTATTGGGCTCCCAAGGGCCTCTGCCGTAGGGAGAAGAGTGGAGAGGGAAGAGAGAGAGAAATGGGGAAATGGGTGGAAATTTCCTGGAAGTTTCCTAAATGAGTATTTTGAATTAATTTAACTTTTATTTTGAAAATAAAGCTAAAGGAGCTTGACACAAGGTAAATTTTGGGTAATGTGATAAGATTTTTATTACCTGTTATTATTTATTGGACAATAGTTATAGTTGGCAGAAGTCAGCATTAACGAATCTGACAGTTTAATTCTTCGCAGTGTTTTATTATTTTATCTGTTAAAATTTTTCGAAAGACGTGAAACTTTGTAAATTGTGTCCGACCTCGGGTTTAGTAAGATCCCCCGTCGAGTTTCCATAGTTCAAGGTTCTCGGAAAAATATTTCATTTTCCCAGTTCGGCTCAGTGTGCACGTGAAACGAGAAATATATTAAACTATTCGTCATTTTCGAAAAATTCTGAAAGAATTCACATAATTCACAAATATTAGAAAATGACTATTCGTAATAAAATTTTCCAACTTTGGGAGCGTTATAGTCGTTTTGCCAACCCTGCCCTATGTGCACGCAAAACGTAAAATAATATTAAAATATTCCGCGTTCCCAGAAAAATCTAAAAAAATTCCTAAAAATCCCAAATATTGTAAAATGATCATTTATCCTATAATTATAAATTTTTGGGATGTTACAACACTCCCCTTCAAATAGAAATTTCGTCCTCGAAATTTTCATTTCTTAGGATAAACATGGATATAATTCTGTCACCTTGCTTTCCAACTTTCATATCGTGCTTCTAGTCGCGTCAATTCAGATCACCCTTATTAATGTGATCTCCCTGCCTCCATGTGGTTTTGCTCTCCTACTCTCGATCTTACAGGAAGCATTCCATGGGTCAGACTCTCTTTCAACAGTACTGTGTCCTGTTTGATGATATGGCTGGGTCTAGGGATATACTTTCGTGATCATGACATACGGAAGACATCATGAAGATTAAAAAAAAAGAAAGGATAGCAAAGATTAGTTATAGATATTGAACCAGTCCGAAAAAGAATTTAGGATAGTCCGTAGAATTTAAGAGTGAGTTTGCTGGTAACTTAGACAAGATGACACACATTTAGCAACATCTTTCTTCATCCCTTGTTGCCATCACTTCTGTTTTATAATTTTGATATACCTTGATCACTCTGGTGTGTAAACTCGGTTTACTCTCGTGAGTTTCATTGGGAATAAACTCCTTAAGTTCTGAATCATCTGGTATTGCAACCTTCACTTGTGAACATTAAGACTCCATCGAGTTCCTTCCTCACATTCTGACACCATGCTTTGTCTTAATAGCTTCTTCTTGTCTTGTAGAAATTGGTCACTATTCTACTTCTCTTGAATCCTTCCCAACAGATCATTCGAAATAGCGACTATATCTAGACATACCTCATCTAGTGTCATTTCTAATGACAGCCACCTGTCCTCGAATTACTCTACTAATTCCTTCGTCTCGACCATCGTAATGAAGGTATTAGGCAGTTTCTGGTTCAAAGCGCCTGCCATGGCATTCTCTTTTCCAAGATGATTCTAAAGTTAGAGATCATGTTCCTTCAAAATCTTTAGTCACTTTCTCTGCCTCATATTTGGTTCCTCCTCATCGAATAAATACTTCAGGTTCTTGTGACAACGAAGGGCATTGAATATTGCTCCATATAGAAAGTGTCTCTATATTCTCAAGGCAGATACAACAACGGTCAATTACAAGTCACGGATCAGGTAACTCTCCTCATGCACCCTCAACTACCGTAAGGCGCAAGCCACAACTCCCTAGCTTTGCATGAGCGCGCATCCCAAACCTTGATGTGAAGCATCACAAAACACTTCGACTGTTTCATTGGGATCGGGCAGTATCAAAATCGGAATATTTCCTCAATCTTTGAAAACTTTCTCTGCCTGTGATGGTCCGTAAAAGTTTTGATTCTCCTTTTTGTAATCTGAGCAAGTTGTCCTACTATCTTCGAGAATCTGTCGCTACTCCTTCAATAAAAACCAACTGATCCCACTAGCTATGAACCTCCCTCATGGTTTCCGATCTTTCCTTTTGAAGAACTGCTTCAACCCCCCTTTTTTGAATCCACAACAATTCCTCCCTTTGGAATTCCATGTTCCAAAACGGAACCTCCTTAAACGAGAATTCGCACTCTGATACTTTGGCATTTACTTTCTCTTCTTTAAAGTCAGGAAAACTATACCGAGATTCCGACGTATCTCCCCATATCTTCGAGAATAGATCAGAATGTCATCATTAACGACAATGACGATTCTGTTTTAGGTAAGGATAGAAGATACAATTCAGGTTGTTCATGAATATGACAGGAGCGTTCGTCACCCCGATTGACGTCACGAGGTACCCACAATGTCGAAAGCATGCTCAAAAATTCATTTTGTGAACATTCCCAATTCCCACGAATTCATCGATGACCAGGACGTACATCGATCTTGGAGAGAACAATGACTCTTTTCTCACCAGCCCATTGAATCACTCATCTTTCTCTGAAGACACTCATCCTTGATCGAAGCTTGTTTATTTTGTGACAGTCCTTGTCTCACCGAGAAATTTCATCCTTCTCCTTTACTAACAGCAACGTAGCTTGACATGTGACACCCTTCGACTACAAAAGCGGCATCTATATTCCCTTTACTCTTGGTCCTTTACGGAAAACATTAACATGTACCCTCAGGCTCCTTTCCCTTATGAAGCTTAGACCTTATTGGCCGTTACGAATTTCAAAAGTCTTAGTTTCAAAAATCACTAAGGTTTTTATCGGAACGACCTAGCAGATAATAAAAAAAAAAATGACCGATCAATTTCTAAAATCATGAACTCGAATAGCTATGATTTGAAGTAAGTAAGATAGGTCAACAAAAGACTCGATCTTTAGTAGAAATAGGATAGATTACACAACTTAGCTGTCGACGACAAGTCTTAGTAACAGAGATAGAAATAACTTAAGTTGAAGATAAGAAAGATACAGATGAATCCAAATGATCCATGCGGTTACAACTGGTAAAAGGAGGGATTACCCCCAGAATTATACAGTACGATTACAGGGTCATCATTTGAGGCGTAACTTCCCTTATTTAGATCTCCAAATTTAGAGGTCTCAGCACCACCCAAGGTATAAGTTCCGACTTCTTCTTGTGGTTTCACAGCCCTTACAGCATTGACTGAAGAATTTGCCTTTGTTTGGTTGTAGTTGCGGGAGACGTGTCCAGGCTTTCCACATTTAAAACAGATTATCCCTTTGATTTTACACTCCCTCGTGAAGTGTTCCTTTCCGCATTTCATACATCTTGGCGAAGATGTTGGGGTCTGAATGGATACACCACCACTAGTACTTTGTCCAGGAGTTGGTCGTTGTTGTTGTTTCCCTGATACCCATGTGTATGGTTTCCGCTTAAATTGGTTAACTTTTCTATTATTCCTCTTTTGGAATCTAGGCAGTCCAAGGTTGCCCCAAAGCCGACTTTCCTCCAACAGATTCTAAACCTCAACTTCCAATTCTCGTTGTTGGGTGGCCCTCTAATCTTGGCGAGTTGTCACCTCAGCTATCATTTGCCTTTCTTCTGCAGTTGCAGCCATACTCCTATTGTCTTGTCCCGCGCTCACATGTATATGTCTGTCACGAGCCATCGCCTTTGCATGTCTATTGCAAGCCATTGAATCCCTCTGAAGACGAACATAAATACAACAAACACAAAATTACTTCAAACAACGTTATCTCCCTATGAAACCAAATACAGAGAGTCACACAATTCATACAATTCAAGCAAGACAAGTTCAATTCCATACATTCTAACAATCTCCAGCTCGAACTTCTTCATTCTACTTCCACAGCGTAATCCCTCGTAAGCCGTCAACTTCCAAACTGCTTCTCGAATCTAGTTTACACCAACTATTTCTTTCTCCAGAAGATCGGTTTTTCCAAAACCTTTCGATCTCCTCACAAAAGAAATCCTATTTTCCTAACACAGTACGCCTAGGTGAAGTCATAGTTTCCTATACACACAGAACATTACATATTGAGTAGGCCAGTCCTCAATATCATGCAACTGTATCACAATAGCCATCAACATTCAACCTACGGCCAGTCATGCATTCCTTTCCCATCATCTCTACCAAGAGACAAGTGTTGGGAATTTGCGGATCAAAGTCTCGCAGCGGAATAACAGAATTCCCTCACAGGATCCATGCGAAAAATCCATAATCCGAGGTTTTAAAATTTTACCTCTTGAAGCGTGACAGACACAAGCGAGGTGAATCACCAACACCGTAATAGCGACGATGTTTCTGCGGTATCCACACGAACAGACTTGCAAAAGGAGTCACGCCTCTGTTTCGTAGTGCTAGCTGCGAAGAGAGGAGAAGAAGACCTCACTATCTCTCACTCACTTTCTGTAGGTGCGGCTAGGGTTGTGATGTAACCTAGTAGCAGCCCCTTAGCGTACTATTTATAACAAAGTGGTTGCCTTAAGTGAGTGTGAGCGTAGCAAGGTAAGTGGTGCAACCCTAAACCCATCCGTCATGAGTTAGGCCCACAATTGAATCCGAGTCCAACTTGGATTCGATTACTCCAATTTAGTCTGTTCTAAGTGTGCGACCTGCGAGGTTCTCATGACGTTGGTAGTAATATTAAAATCTCATTTTAATATTACAAACGAGTGAGCGGTATCTAGCAACACATCATCGCTACCCAAGTAATGAGAATGTCGGTGATTTGACATAACCTATCCGTGACCAATGTTTCCGTGTAGTTTAGTCCCTTTGTCCGGATATCCAAATTGAACACAAGGCATGGAACGTGTCACCCTTGTTTAGTTCAATCTTCGGTTTTCGATTCCCGAGTAGACATAGTAATGACAAATGAGATCAATATCTCATATTGACTCATTTGAGCATGGCCATGCATTTCATAGTCTCACTCAATCGGGGGCCCGAAGATATCACTCCTGTTATGTAGGAGGGACAAATCCCATCTAGGTCACTCACATCCCTCCACATGTATCGCGGTATGTCTAATAACCAACTTTATAATCATCTTGTTACAGATGACGTTTGATGGCATTAAAACATACAACTCCTCATGTAGGAATCGTAGTGATTTCAGGTCAAAGGACCACATACACCATTATCACTATGAGAATTGCTTATGACACTCACGTAACGATCCACGTAGCGTTCTCATGGCGGGTCTGTCCAATACATCATTACTCTAATATGTATCTATGTGTAGACTTGATATCTCATATCCATGACCCGTGAGATATGGTCATCAGTCTACGCACATACTAGTCTCAAAGCATTATTGTTGTCCTAATTAACAATAATACTTGACTAGGGACATTTAAGAATAGTGTTTTATCCAATAGGATCTCACGATCAAGTCATCCACTTGATGTCCTATGGTATCAAATTTACTATTCTAAGGACTTTATCATGTTTACCAAAAAAAAGAACATAATAAATGAAATGCCTCATATAAAATAGCATAATATAATGTATGTAAATACAAACAAAACGTATTGGCCACTAGGGCATACACCAACAACAAGGAAGTGCACAACAGACCAAATTCTAATATGCCTAAACATAGCAAGTCCATACCCCGGCTCAACAGGATTAACTGCTCTGATACCACCTAATGTAACGCACCTAAATATACCAACTGCAGCGCAATCGTCATTACACCATGGTTACTAAATCCAGGTGAGTCACAGTCATGATAACAGTAGTTTCCAAATTTACGAGTTTATTTTTCGCATTTATGCATAAGTAGAAAATACGAGCCATGAATAAAATATAAATGTATTCAACCCTTAATACAACCATTAGAATGAAATCATGTTCTTTATATATATAGTTTATAGCCAATTTACATGAATCACTGATAACATAAAATATAATAATTACAGAGTCAAATAAAATACAGCGGGAATAAAAACATAAAAGGAGAGAAGTAGTAACTCAGGGATAAATACTACCAGCAGACAAGGCCGCAACCCCATATGCATATGACACTCAGCGTCCCAGTTGACACAACAGGCATCAATGCCTCCACGCAGCTGTACTCTTAGGAAATCGAAGAAATCTTGCCCAGGTTCCCAACCCCATCGGCAAGGTATGGTTCCACATCATCTTCTTCCCGGCCTTTTATCAAATATGAATATAAAACAACAATGCAGAAATATAGGAAAGAGGTGAGACACCCGTGTTTCTTTACCACTATTGGCAGTAAGATAACAGCACGGCACAAGGCGCCCACCAAGCAATACAGTTCATATATTCATCAATAGCAACAACGGAATTTATAATAAAAGCAATTCAATTCTAAGCAATAATCAGAGTCAACAATAATAGTGATAGTTATAGTAAATGTAGAACAATAGTAAGCAATATCAGGCAGATCACAATAGTATTTCCAGGAATCAGCACAACAATCAGATAATCATTTATAGAGGTACAACAGTTATCTACACATTCACAGGTGTTCATGCTCGACAGTTTATGAGACCGATAATGTACGATGCACAATGCATTATGGTACCAAATCCTACTCCATGGAGCTAGACTCAAACAGTCGGAGAGAAAGATCAGGAGACGTGTCTGTAACTCGGCTGCCGAGGCCAAGGTGCTAAAACTCAACAGTTTTCTACGTGCACATACAGGCATTGTACAGACAGTCCACGCTCGATCACGACATAGGACAGTGTCTCGGTCCGGATCGTCGGTGTGTTTGCATCGGTTTGCCCCACGGCACAGAGGAGCTCTAAACTGTCCATGTGAGGGACCCGCACCCCGACGCCCCCAAGGTCATAACACGACCTACACTAGTCTATTCGCACCCGCACCAAGGTGTGTTCAATCTCCTAGGCAACTTGGCCTTACAACAGTCCACAGGACATTCACAATGCATAAGACTCTATGCATGAATATGTATGATCAATATCACATATTATTCCATAATATGCCACAATTGGCTCAAATAAGCATCAATACAACATTGGTCACTCATAAGGACTCACAATATCATAATATTGAAATTAAGTAAGGTAATATTTTTTTTAGGGTCCATTATGCATTCTTATTCAAGATTTGCCATTCTTACAAGAATCCATCTCGCGTTATGCTCAAGTCTCTTGATACCAATCACTTAGTTTTTATTCTACATGGGATCAATCCAATTCCTAAAATCCATGATCAAAATCATGGCTTCCCAAAGTCCACTACTAACATCAATTTCTCCCATTTTATGCATTGATTTCTTGATATCTCCTGCTTAAGTTTTAGTTCACTAAGTTCATTCCAATTCCTTATAGTTTCAATCTAAAACCGTGGCTTCAAATTAAGTTAAATAACCCTTAGAACTCTCCATCTCAAATTCCAACATTAACATTCACATCTCCAATTACATAGCTTCATCTCACAGTTACCTAGCTGGTTCTGTTATAGTCGCCTAGGCGCCATATCTGGAGTGCTTGAGCGCTGGTGAAGAGCCTGGACGCTGACCACGAAGCGCCTGAGCACTCACCAGTCCGCTGTTGGGAATTTGCGGATCAAAAGTCTCGCAGCGGAATAACAGATTTCCCTCACAGGATCCATGCGAAAAATCCATAATCCGAGTTTTTAAATTTTTTACCTCTTGAAGCGTGATAGACACAAGCGAGGTGAATCACCAACACCGTAATAGCGACGATGTTTCTGCGGTATCCACACGAACAGACTTGCAAAAGGAGTCACGCCTCTGTTTTCGTAGTGCTAGCTGCGATGAGAGGAGAAGAAGACCTCACTATCTCTCACTCACTTTCTGTAGGTGCGGCTAGGGTTATGATGTAACCTAGTAGCAGCCCCCTTAGCAGTACTATTTATAACAGTGGCTGCCTTAAGTGAGTGTGAGCAGTAGCAAGGTAAGTGGTGCAACCCTAAACCCATCTGTCATGAGTTAGGCCCACAGTTGAATCCGAGTCCAACTTGGATTCTGATTACTCCAATTTAGTCTGTTCTAAGTGTGCGACCCTGCAGGTTCTCATGACATTGGTAGTAATATTAAAATCTCATTTAAATATTACAAACAGTGAGCGGTATCTAGCAACACATCACTGCTATCCAAGTAATGAGAATGTCAGTGATTTGACATAACCTATATGTGACCAATGTTTCCGTGTAGTTTAGTCCTTTTGTCCAGATATCCAGATTGAACACAAGGCATGGAATGTGTCACCCTTGTTTAGTTCAATCTTCGTTTCACGATTCCCGAGTAGACATAGTAATAACAAATGAGATCAATATCTCATATTGACTCATTTAAGCATGGCCATGCATTTCGTAGTCTCACTCAATCAGGGGCCCCGAAGATATCACTCCTGTTATGTAGGAGGGACAAATTCCATCTAGGTCACTCACATCCCTCCACATGTATTGCGGCATGTCTAATAACCAACGTTATAATCATCTTGTTACAGATGACGTTTGATGGCATTAAAACACACAACTCCTCATGTAGGAATCGTAGTGATTTCAGGTCAAAGGACCACATACACCATTATCACTATGAGAATCGCATGACACTCACGTAACGATCCACGTAGCGTTCTCATGGCGGGTCTGTCCAATACATCATTACTCTAATATGTATCCATGTGTAGACTTGATATCTCATATCCATGACCCGTGAGATGTGGTCATCAGTCTACGCACATACTAGCCTCAATGTATTATTGTTGTCCTAATTAACAATAATACTTGACTAGGGACATTTAAGAATAGTGTTTTATCCAATAGGATCTCACGATCAAGTCATCCACTTGATGTCCTATGGTATCAAACTTACTATTCTAAGGACTTTATTATGTCTACCAAAAAGAACACAATAAATGAAATGCCTCATATAAAATAACATAATATAATGTATGTAAATACAAACAAAATGTATTGGCCACTAGGGCATACACCAACAATCTTTCACTTGCACTAGAGCCAATCAAGCATATTTCTAATGCCTAAAGACCTAGTGTGACCCTCATGCTTCTGTTGTGCAAGAGGCTTCGTCAGTAGATCAACAATGTTATCATCTGTTGGTACTCTGCATATCTTCACATCTCCTCTATCGATGATTTCTCGAATGCGATGGAAGCGCCTAAGTATATGTTTGGATCGCTAGTGAGATCTGGGCTCCTTAGCTTGTGCAATGGCTCCATTATTATCACAATAGAGGTCCACTGGGTCCACAATGCTAGGAACTACACCAAGCTCAATAATGAACTTTCTAATCCAAACGGCCTCCTTTGCTTGCATTGGAGGCAGCAATATACTCAGCCTCTGTGGTAGAATCAGCGATTGTCTCCTGCTTTGAACTCTTCCAGCTCACAGCCCCACCATTCAGGCAATAAACAAAACCCGATTGCGATCTGGAGTCGTCCTTATCGGTTTGGAAGCTAGCATCAGTGTAACCCTTTACTACTAGTTCCTCTTCGGCTCCATATACCAAAAACGAATCCTTAGTTCTTCTCAAGTACTTAAGGATGTTCTTTGACAAAGACTCCGGTGACTCTCACCGGGATCGATCGGGTACCGCTCGTCATGCTCAAAGCATACGAGATATCTGGTCAAGTACATAACATGGCATACATGATAGATCCAATTGCAGATGCATATGGAATCTTACTCATGCGATCCCTCTCATCTTGGGTGGAAGGGGATTGAGCCTTAGATAGGCTTATACCATGCGACATAGGCAAGAGTCCTTTCTTGGATTCATGCATGTTAAAACGTCTTAACACTTTGTCTATGTATGTACTCTGACTTAGGCCAAGCAATCTCTGCGACCTATCTCTATAGATCCTGATACCTAATACATAGGTGGCTTCGCCTAAGTCCTTCATAGAAAAGCACTTCCCTAACCAAGTCTTACTACGGATTTGTAGGGTAGGGATGTCATTTCCAATTAGTAGTATGTCATCTATATACAATACTAGAAAGACAACTGTGCTCCCACTAACCTTCTTGTAGATACAAGATTCTTCTTCATTTTGGATAAAACTAAACTGTTTGATTGTATCATCAAAACGAAGATTCCAGCTTCTGGAAGCTTGCTTCAATCCATAAATAGATCGTTGCAACTTGCATACCTTTGTAGCATCCTGTGGAGTGGCAAAACCCTCAGGTTGTGTCATGTACACATCCTCGAGAAGATTTCCATTAAGGAAAGCAGTTTTGACATCCATTTGCCAGATTTCATAATCATGGTATGCTGCAATAGCAAGCAAGATCCGAACAGATTTAAGCATCGCAACTGGGGAAAAAGTCTCATCATAGTCTACACCATGAATTTGCTTGAAACCTTTAGCCACCAATCGCGCCTTAAAGGTATGCACATTACCATCCATGTCGGTTTTCTTCTTAAAAACCCACTTGCACCCAATGGGTTTTATCCCTTCGGTGGGTCAACCAAGGTCCATACCTGGTTGGTATACATGGATTCCATTTCAGATCTCATGGCCTCAAGCCATTTTTCGGATTTTGGGCCAATAATGGCTTCTGGTAAGTCACGAGGCTCATCTTGATCCATGAGTAATACGTCACCTTGTTGAGTCATGAGAAATCCATGTCTCTCTGGTTGACGACATATCCTGTTAGACCTACGCGGGTCTTGTGCTACTAGAGCAGATTGTGGTTCCACAACGACTTGTGGAGGCTGCTCTATTTCCACCATTGATTCGCTGCTACTTTGTGAACTTTGAATTTCTTCAAGTTCTACTTTCCTCCCACTGATTCCTTTCGAGATAAACTCCTTTTCTAGGAATACAACAGTCCGTGGGACAAACACTTTGCCCTCGGTAGGATTATAGAAATAGTATCCCTTGGTTTCCTTAAGATACCCCACAAAGAAGCATTTATCTGATTTTGGGCCAAGCTTATCAGAAACTTGACGTTTCACATAAGCTTCGCAACCCCAAATCTTCATAAAAGACATACTGGGTCTTCTCCCAGTCCACATCTCATATGGTGTCTGTTGAACCGTCTTAGTTGGAACACGGTTAAGTGTGAAAGCTGCTGTTAACAGAGCATGTCCCCAGAAGGAGCCTGGAAGGTCTGCATAACTCATCATGGATCGGACCATGTCCAACAAGGTCCGGTTCCTCCTTTCAGAAACACCATTCCATTGTGGTGTTCCAGGAGGAGTGAGTTGAGATATTATCCCACACTCTTTCAGATGATCATCAAACTATTGTCTTAAGTATTCACCTCCTCGATCTGATCGAAGGATTTTAATACTCTTGCCAAGTTGGTTTTGTACTTCATTCTTGAACTCTTTGAACTTTTCAAAGGATTCTGATTTGTGCTTCATAAGATATACAAATCCATATCTACTGAAATCATCAGTAAATGTAATGAAGTACTGAAAACCGCCTCTAGCTAGTGTGTTTAGTGGCCCACATACATCACTATGTATGAGGCCCAAAAGATCACTAGCCCTTTCACCTTGTCCAGTGAATGGGGCCTTAGTCATATTTCCCAATAAACAAGATTCACATGTCTCATATGATTCGTAATCAAACGAGTCCAAGAATCCATCTTTATGGAGTTTGGAAATGCGTTTCTCATTTATATGGCCCAAACGACAATGCCGAGAGATAAGTCGGGTTCATATCATTTGACTTGAACCTCTTTGTATTTACGTTATAAATGGGCGTTTCGAGATCAAGGACATAAAGTCCATTACTCAAATGTGCACTACCATAGAAAATATCATTCAAATAAAGAGAACAACTTTTGTTCTTAATTATAAAAGTAAAACCCTTCTTGTCCAAACAAGAAATAGAAATGATATTCCTGCTAATAGTAGGCACAAAATAACAATTATCCAATTCAATTACAAGCCCAGTTGGCAAAGCTAATAAATAAGTCCCTACAGCTAGTGCAGCAACCTTTGCTCCATTTCCCACTCGTAGGTCGACTTCGCCCTTAGTCAATGGTCTACTGCTCTTTAGATCCTGCACATTTACACAAATGTGAGATCCACATCCAGTATCTAATACTCATGATGCAGAAGTAGATAAATTGACTTCTATAACAAAAATACTTGAAGTGGAAGTCTCACTTCCCTTCTTCTTCTTGAGCTCCTCAAGGTACTTAGCACAGTTCCTCTTCCAATGTCCGGTCTGACCGCAGTGGAAGCATGTACCTTCCTTAGCCACTCCACCCACTGGTTTCAAGCTAGAAGTGCTAGGCTTGGACTTTTCCTTGCCCTTACCCTTCCACTTGTCCTGGGGCTTTTTCTGCTGTTTCTTGCCCTTATTCTTATGGACCATCATTATGGCCTTTCCTTTGCCTTTGTTTATGTTATGCTCAAGTGATTCTCAACATGCTTAGCAGCTCTACGGTAGTGGTTTATCAATTTCATTCATGTTGTAGTTCATGACAAATTGACTAAAACTATCCAAGCAACGATTGCGGGACTAAGTCAGTGGCCAACTCTTGGCCCATAGGAAAACCGAGTCTCTCAAGGTTTTCAATGTACCCAATCATCTTGAGTACATGAGCACCAACAGGGCTTCCCTCTACCAGCTTACACTGAAAGAGTGCTTTGGAGACCTCATATCTCTCATGTCTAGCCTGCTCTTGATAAAGCTTTTTGAGGTGTACGATCATATCGTATGCTTCTATGTTCTCGTGTTGCTTTTGGAGCTCAGAGTTCATGGTGGCTAGCATTAGACATCCAATGTCCAAGGCATCATCTTGATGCTTCTTATAAGCATCTCTTTCAGCTCTAGGGGCATTAGCAGTAGGTGGTTCAGGAATAGGTTGTTCTAAAACATACAGCTTTTTCTCTTGCTTGAGGACAATCCTCAAGTTCCTGTACCAGTCTAGGAAATTTGTCCTAGACAACTTGTCCTTCTCAAGGACCGATCGCAATGATAAGTTACTTGATGTGTTTGTTGCCATGGTAATCTATTAACGAGAAATATGCAAAATATAAGTATTATGCTATAAACATATTTAACAGGTCTTTTAATTAAATACGTCTCCCACTATTTTATTCAAATCAATGACCCTCAAGCATTGACTTGGGAAATCCCATTGGAAGATTTCCTAGTGGGCCAAGATCCATATTTCACCTAGTTTTGAGTCACTTTGGTGATCGCCCAAAATCGAGTTATTTAGGTAGGAAACTCTTTCCAATTACATCACATGCAACTCTTGGATAGTTGGGTGAATAACACTTATTCTAATCTATCTAATGGACTAAAGCCCAACTTCATGCCTCTAAGCCTTCAATCCTATTGAAATGGCCTAGTTAAGTCAAACCCAATGGTTGACAATTGGATATTACTATTATCCTATCGCATCTTACTAATATAGATAAAGGCACCCTGCTTTGGCAGACCTACACTTGATCGATATTAGTCTTGACGAGTGTCACGCATTGGAAGGCATCACATAATGACTTAATATTTTCTTTGAGGGAATTTTATTATTAGATCTCACTTTTTATTAAACTTGTTTAACATACCATAAACATTATCCATGCATCTCATATATATAAAGCATATAATAAATGTGACATGGTTATGGCCTCTAAGAGAGTAGCATTAATTAATGCCAGCTTCACCAAGCGTCTCCCACCAACGTCCTCACTTGATGTCGTCTCCTTGTCTCCACATGAAGATTACATTATAGAAACCTCTTTTACATTCGAGGGGAGTTAGATGAGAAGAGAATGTACAATCAGAATGTAGAGAGAAAGGCACGACACGCAGGTCGTATTTAAAATAACCAAAAAGCAAAAAATAAAGACTAAGGCCATAACCATGCACCATGCATCTCTAAGAATACATAAACACAAAGCAATAACACATTATTATTTTGTGAATTATAAAAACAGATTTGAATATTGCACTTTCGAATATCACACACCACGAAACGGGGTTCGGGCGGCGCCACTGATCCGCGTCCCCATTGTCGGTCAGGGCGGGGGGGGTCAAGGGGAGGCCGCCCATTGCGGGGTGGACCCCTTCTGCCTCTATGACGGCTAGGGCAACAACACTTGAACCCTAAGGCCCGCAAACACATGAATGCTTCATGTGCCGCAGGGGTTCCTCACAGCCGTCATCGCCTATCCAGAAACAAGGTTTCCAGAATGCGTGAAGACATGAACACTTCATGTCATGAGGAAGCTTCATGGCCGTCACAAAATGGAAACAAGGTTTCCAAAACCTTGTGTCGCGCTGCTGTGTATATGGCATTCATACAGAAAATATGCAGAAATAGAAAGCATTCAAAACAGTTTTCGTAGAATCATACATATCACATATGTATATACCAGAAAAACGCAAAAATAGAAAGCATTCAAAACGATTTTCATTCATACATATCATATATATATACTAGAAAAAACGTAGAAACAGAAAGCTTTCAAAACAGTTTTTGCAAAAACATATTAACATCTTCATGGTTTCAGAAACAACATATAAAGATCATATCTTTTATCAAAAGAAAGCAACGAATCATGTTATCGCATATAACAAGAAAAGCAAAAAACCGAATCATGGTTTCGCAAGTGGCTCGATACCACTTGTTGGGAATTTGCGGATCAAAAGTCTCGCATGACGGAATAACGAGAATTCCCCTCACGGGATCCATGCGAAAAATCCATAATCCGAGTTTTTAAATTTTTTACCTCTTGAAGCGTGATAGACACAAGCGAGGTGAATCACCAACACCGTAATAGCGACGATGTTTCTGCGGTATCCACACGAAAGGACTTGCAAAAGGAGTCACGCCTCTGTTTTTGTAGTGCTAGGCTGCGATGAGAGGAGAAGAAGACCTCACTATCTCTCACTCACTTTCGTAGGTGCGGCTAGGGTTGTGATGTAACCTAGTAGCAGCCCCCTTAGCGTACTATTTATAACGGTGGCTGCCTTAAGTGAGTGTGAGCAAGTAGCAAGGTAAGTGGTGCAACCCTAAACCCATCTGTCATGAGTTAAGCCCACAGTTGAATCCGAGTCCAACTTGGATTCTGATTACTCCAATTTAGTCTGTTCTAAGTGTGCGACCCTGCAGGTTCTCATGACATTGGTAGTAATATTAAAATCTCATTTAAATATTACAAACAGTGAGCGGTATCTAGCAACACATCACTGCTATCCAAGTAATGAGAATGTCAGTGATTTGACATAACCTATATGTGACCAATGTTTCCGTGTAGTTTAGTCCTTTTGTCCAGATATCCAGATTGAACACAAGGCATGGAATGTGTCACCCTTGTTTAGTTCAATCTTCAGTTTCCTGATTCCCGAGTAGACATAGTAATAACAAATGAGATCAATATCTCATATTGACTCATTTAAGCATGGCCATGCATTTCGTAGTCTCACTCAATCAGGGGCCCCGAAGATATCACTCCTGTTATGTAGGAGGGACAAATTCCATCTAGGTCACTCACATCCCTCCACATGTATTGCGGCATGTCTAATAACCAACGTTATAATCATCTTGTTACAGATGACGTTTGATGGCATTAAAACACACAACTCCTCATGTAGGAATCGTAGTGATTTCAGGTCAAAGGACCACATACACCATTATCACTATGAGAATCGCTTATGACACTCACGTAACGATCCACGTAGCGTTCTCATGGCGGGTCTGTCCAATACATCATTACTCTAATATGTATCCATGTGTAGACTTGATATCTCATATCCATGACCCGTGAGATGTGGTCATCGGTCCACGCACATACTAGCCTCAATGTATTATTGTTGTCCTAATTAACAATAATACTTGACTAGGGACATTTAAGAATAGTGTTTTATCCAATAGGATCTCACGATCAAGTCATCCACTTGATGTCCTATGGTATCAAACTTACTATTCTAAGGACTTTATTATGTCTACCAAAAAGAACACAATAAATGAAATGCCTCATATAAAATAACATAATATAATGTATGTAAATACAAACAAAATGTATTCGCCACTAGGGCATACACCAACATTCGCGTCATAGGGAAAACTTTCTGGGCATAGAGCGCCTAGGCGCTCTATGCACAGCGCCTGAGCGCTAGTGCATTCACAAGGGTTCTGAAGAATTCGTTTCTGCAGATCCCTGGCCCATCCTTCATCAAGGTTTCTCATTTATTTTCCAACAATCCAAAATATGATACATGACATCTAAATACAAAATAGCAATATATAGGTTCATAATCATCAAGGCACATAATGCAAATCCATATATTCATACAAATCAAACAACCACAAAATCATAGAAATAACATAGTATAACAAAGAGGGAAATCCAAAATGGATTCCCTCATCAACACTCCCTTCATTTTTCCCCCTTCAAGAAAAACCCTAGGGTGAGAAATTCCCAAAGTGTTCACTCCATTCATAGGAAAATGACTCCTTGGCCACATAGGTGACCAAGAAAACGAAAATGAGAAGAAAATAAAAGAAAGTGGAAGACTTTACCTCAAAAGCTCCAAGCTTTAGCTTCAATGGTGGAAAATGGAAGAAGAAGAAGAAGAACCAAGGATGGCCACAAGGAAAGTGGTCATGGAATGATGGAAGAAAGCTAGATATGGAAGTGGTGAAGCAAGAAATGAAGAGGGGGAAATGGTGAGGGTGTCTTGTTGGGGAGGAAGAAGAAGAAGAAGAAGAAGAAGGGAAGAAGAAGAAGAAGAAGAAGAAGAAGAAGAAGAAGAAGAAGAAGAAGAAGAAGAAAAGAAGAAAAGAAATAAAATGAAAATGTGAGTATTGGGCTCCCAAGGGCCTCTGTAGTAGGGAGAAGAATGGAGAGGGAAGAGAGAGAGAAATGGGGAAATGGGTGGAAATTTCTTGGAAGTTTCCCAAATGAGTATTTTGAATTAATTTAACTTTTATTTTGAAAATAAAGCTAAAGGAGCTTGACACAAGGTAAATTTTGGGTAATGTGATAAGATTTTTATTACCTGTTATTATTTATTGGATAATAGTTATAGTTGGCAGAAGTCAGCATTAACGAATCTGATAGATTAATTCTTCGCAGTGTTTTATTATTTCATCTGTTAAAATTTCTCGAAAGACGTGGAACCTTGTAAACTGTGTCCGGCCTCGAGTTTAGTAAGATCCTCCGTCGACGTTTCCATAGTTCAAGGTTCTCAAAAAAATATTTCATTTTCTCTGTTCGGCTCAGTGTGCACGCGGAACGAAAAATATATTAAAATATTCATCGTTTCTAAAAAATTCTGAAAGAATTCACATAATTCATAAATATTAGAAAATGACTATTCGTAATAAAATTTTCCAACTCTGGGAGTGTTACAATCGTTTTGCCAACCCTGCCTTATGTGCACGCAAAATGTGAAATAATATTAAAATATTCCGCGTTCCCAGAAAAATTCAGAAAAATTCTAAATATTGTAAAATGATCATTTATCCTAAAATTATAAATTTTCGGGATGTTACATCCATCCTTTTGCCTTTGTTCTTCCTCTTTTCTCCACCAATTTCTTCTTCTTCCTCTCCCCATTTTCTTCCTCCGTTTCTCTCTTCATTTTCCTCTGCAAAATCGTGTGTGAGAGAGATGAGAAAGATGAGAAAAATTTCATCTTTTAAAAGATGAGCTTTAAGGGCAAAATGATCATTTCGCTAAACTTCGTATTTATTAATAACAATTTGATCTTAATAAATCAAGTTTCCTGCTTTCCAACAACCTTAGAATAAATTATAAGATCCATTTAAGTTCTTGTTTCATCATTTCCATAATTTTTCATATTTGTTATGCCTCAACCCAGTACTTAAATACTTACTCGGTATCCTTAAAAACACCGAACTAACTCCGTTTGCCATAAAAATTTAACCACATCCTCTTCCACACATTTGTGACTTAGAAATAAACTTTTTATATTTATTTCTTTTAATTACATATTTATGCTATTTTTTGAGTTAAAATAATCATTTTACATATTTTATATTGCAGCAAAGTGTCTAAATTAATTCAAAACGTCACAAAAGGGTGTTATAGTACCCAGTTAGATAAATGTACAAGTTCTTAGAGTTCTATATGGAAGACTCAAAGGAGAAAAAAATTGGATAATAAAGAAATGAATAAATAATATATGATAACTTAGTGGAGGTATTCGGTTATTCATTTGAGCAATAATTTACCATCACAAGGCTTGGTTAAAATATAAAAATTGGTATAATTACTTACCAAGTTAATAAAGATTTTAGTTATGACATGCCTGAACCTAAATATTTCCATATAATCCAAATATATATAGAGTAATTAGTCTTGAAGCGTTACAATGTACCTTTCAAGTTTAGAATAACTCAATCCCAAACGCATTTGTTTTCCTATTATTTTCTTTTTATTTTTTACTTTTTTTTCTTTTAGATTATTTCAAGACAAGATAACGGAAGAGTCAAACAACTGATAGAGATTATGCTACGTGGTGCATATCTTATCCCTTTGCTAACAACTTTAAATTTCAAAATCAATAAGCTAGAAAAAAACAAAAAAGACTCTTCATCTCTTCTCTCGAGCATATCACATCTCTGTAAAATCATGGTTTCTTTATCTGTTATTCTATAGCACATCACATCTCTGTAAAACCATGGTTTCTTCATCTTTTCTTCTCCAATCTCAAGCATATCACGTCTCTGTAAAACCCATGGCATTGCTGCTCCACCTCATCGAAAGGCTGCTTTTAGGGTCGATATCACGTCTATGTACAATGTTGTTTGGGCGACAACTCCTTAAGTGTGGGTTGCATTGAGAATTTGAACCTCGTATGCCCTTCAAATTGAAGCTACGAGGTCAAGCTAGTTCAACCAAAACTTGTCGGGTCACTGAATCAATTGAAAACTAGCCGAGTCATGTAGTTTTTTTCTGCTTTATGTGCACATTTGATCTAATAACATGCTCGGACCGGTCAGGTGACCGGTTTGCCAATTCACCGGTTGGACCGACCAATCCGAGCCAAGTTTTAAAACACTGCCTGTGTGTGACTCAGGTGAAGAACCCGCATGACAAGAAAGAAACTCTCCTCAAAATAGACCAACTGCGTTATATTATAAGGACAATGTTGGGCTACATTTAGACAGAATTGTTGGAGATCCGAATTGCGACACATGGAGATCGAATAGTAGTGGTAGGCTCATGACCAAAAATTGCCCATACGGTCTAGAATCATCAATCAAAATTGGCATGCATTTGCAACCAACATGCATTTTGCTCAAAGATAAAATCTTGTTTATTATGACTAGGTTTCAATTTAATTGCATATTCAAGAGAATTAAGTTATTTTTTTAAATGAACTTATGTAGCATTTGTACTATTATACGAATTGTTATTTTTATTTTGACCAAATACAATATGCTCTATAGTGAGTTTAAGTAAAAATCAAAGGAAAAGAAAGTCACAGCTAATAAGTAGTATTGGTACATCTTGTCAACTTTTTATAGGAAAGATCGTAATTATGCTAATGAAAAAGTTTGCTAGGAAAGGTCGCCTTGTTTTTTTTTTTTTTAGTCAAACTTTGCATAAATAATCATTTGTAAGATATGTGAATGAACTTTAATTGCATTGAAATTGAAAACAACAAAGAAGTTTATGTTTAACCTTATGTAACCTCACTCACTCTCTCTAAAATCAAAATAATTGTTTGTAGAATATTCTTTTGCAGGTATAATTACACAATCATGAACTCAAGTCTTGCTTTAGGGGTTAACTATATTTAATAGACTTCTACACATTTATTATGAGATAAACTTTCTACTCAATAGTTGACATGTGTAACGACATTCTTTATATATAAGTATATTTTTTACATGCTCACACAATTTTACATATGTTTAATGTTGAACGAAGTGTTTATGGTAAGCTATGTCTACTTAAGAATTTATTTTATTATAAATTCAGTAACCAATAACTATTTGACAACTTTTAATTGAAGGCTTTGAAGAGTTTATGTTTGCAAAGAACCTACTTGATGTATGCACATGTTACCCCAAAAGCAGACACTCAATTGTTACTAAGGAATAGGGATCCAAAAGTGCCTATCAAGCACATGCTTCTAAACCTTCACAATACCCCTCCAAGTATTTGAAGCATTGGCCCTTCCAATGTAGGAATGTTACCAAACCCACAACCTTATTTAGCTATAATGACCTAAACCCACAAGGCCTCTAGGTTAGAGATCAAGTTCCATCTCAATTTCATGAGGTATGCTTCATTAAACTATCTCAAGGAGGGTAACCCAAGGTCCCCTTCCTCCTTGGGGCTGCATATATTATCCTACACAATAAGATGGCACTCTATATGATCAATGGTGTCACAATCAGGATTGTGACAATAGCAGCGAATTTTTTTTTTTGAAAATGGAGTTTTCATGAAAGTTTATTTCAAATAAGAAAATTATTTGAAAAACTTTTTTATTTAAGAAAACTGGTTTTTGAAAACAATTTCGGTTCGAGAGTCTAATTATGTATAAGAAAGGGTGAAAACTAATTATACAGTACTTCTAATGCATTCGTTTTAAAACAATTACCATAATTAAATGTGCAAATCACTAATAACCTCAATAAGATTCATTCTACCCCTTTAAGCAAAAAGATGAAAAAGGGGTATTTATTCTTTTTTTGTTTGAAATAAGTTTATTGAATATTTTAGGAAATTCAAACGAAAATATTTTCCATCTTTTTTATTTATCACTAAAGGTAAAAACATGCACATAGATAAACAAACAACACATAAAATTATCATAAACTCATACCATTGAGCAAAGGAATTTTGATCAAACTAATGACCCAAATAAGAGAATTCAACATATATATATATATATATATATATATATATATATCAGTTGTCATTTGTTTTTGTGTTTTTGGTTGATTTACCTATTCCTATTCACTCAATTTATTTCTTTATATTTTCTCATTTTTTAAAAACCATTTTTTTAGTACATGACCAGAAAATTCTAACAATGACCCTAACTCATCTTAGAATAAAGCCTAGTCCAGCATCTTAAAAAAAAAAAAAAAACCTCAATTCCACAGAAAAAGAAAACTAATAATTATTTCTTTAATATAAAAATTGATATGCACATTCCTCTATATAGGCTAAGCTTTCTACACCTAAGCCCAAATAAAAACCGAGCAATGTTATTTACACTTTAAAAATTCTACACCAACTTTATATCATACTTGTTTGAGAAAATAAAGATAGAGAGATAGTGTGTTTGAAGGTGTATTTTTCTTCTTTTATTATCTAAAAATAAAGTAATGTAAAAATGATATAGAGTTTTTGATTCGCAATTATCATTACTCATAAACACCAACCCAAATGACTTAGTCAAAATGTAATGAAATAACTAGTGGGTTGGTGGAAGCGTGGGCTTGGGGCTTAGTTCCGAATCTGGTTAGTTTGCAGGGGTGAAGACCACAGTGGTTGGTTGCTAGTGTTCGGGTGGTGACAAGTCGAGTATGGTGGTGGTTCATGGTGATAGGGCATAGTATTTCCATGGCTGGTGGGTGAGATAAGGATCGGTTCGCGAAGGAGGTCGTCATGGTCATGGTGGTTCGCTTCGAATTTAAAGATTTGGGTGGTGGCTATGCGAGAATGGCGACTACGGATGCTCTACAGTTGGCTTGTGATGAGTTTTGGAATTGAGGATTTTGAAATGGTGTTTGGGTTCTCATGAATCTGAGCAGTGGCATTGAAACTATGTGAATTGTAGTTGGTTTTGGTTGGTGTTGGTTCAGGTTGTCATTTGAGTATGTGGAAGCCTGTTTGAGGTGTGTTTGAGTAGCTGAGTATAGTGTAGAGCTTGAAGGTTTGGTGATCGTCTTGATGGTGTGGTTTCGTTTAGCTGGGGAAAAGGTACTTGTTGGTTAAAGACTGAGGTGTTGGTTTAGTGGTGGTGTAAGATGCAACGTGAAAATAGAGTGCAGGGGCAGTGAGCATGTGAGTATGAGAGTTATGTGCGTAGGTTTTAAATTGTGGGAGCAGGACTTTCACATATTCAAGCATTCATAAAGAATATTCATAGATTTTCATTCATCGCGAAACCACAAATGTAGACATAAAGACAAAATTGAACTCGGGTTGGAGAGACTTACCTCTGCACAGCAAGCCTTAAATAAATCATTCCTTACTTATCAAATGCTTCACTCTCCCTTATTCCCTAGCTTTCTCAATCTCTCTAAAACTCTTTACCTCTCACTTAAAACACTCAATATAGACCAACCTAGAACCCCCAAAGCCAGAGACTCCTCTTTCCCACTGAGAATTTTATGTGTTCCTCAACTCCTTTTTGTTTGGAAGCTGAACAGGTTGGATGTGCAAGTGGGGGTTTAGAGGGGATGATGTAAACAACATATTTTTGCAGTGCGCATCATAAAGCTTTTCACGTTGAAGAATTCTAACAAGATGCCAACCAAATTGAAATGGTGAAATATTTATGTGGGCTTGGAGATTGGGTGATTTTCAACTGGGCTTGAAGTTTCTCTAGTGTAATTTGTAATTTAATTAAGCATGAGTGATGGGTTGAAAGTGAAGTGGGTTAAAAATGCGAGACTAGCAAAGGCTGATGTTTGGACCAGAACTAGCACGAAAAGAGTCTGACACTTGAGAAATCACCTCCACTTGAGATAGAGAGGCTTTAGCAAACGAAACCAAGTCATCGAGAAGAAAAAAGATGGGAAAGCCTAGGCCCACCCCTGCCAAAAGATATGGGTTTCCAATCACCACCATGGACAGTGCATGAATGCAATGTACCAAATGCTTAACATAACGAAAACGGTTCTCGTCTAACGTTATACTCCAACTGATTTCAACCGTATATCACGTTGCCGTATACCTCCCTTTTTTCTTCCCTCCCTTTCTCCCTTTCTCTGCACTCCTCGTTTCTTTCTTTCTTTCTGAAATTTTAAAAGTTTCTCTGCTTCCTTCTCACACTTTTGGTTTCTCCTCTTCCCTTCACTCTCGGTTTCTCCCCTTCCCCACACTCTCGGTCTCAGTCTCCCCCAAACTCCTACCACCCTCCACTTTGTCCCTCATCTCCCTCATCCGACTCTCAGTTTCTCCCATTTCCCTCATGCTCGGTCTCTGTCTCCCCCAAACTCCCACCACCATCCAGTTCTGCCGCAAAATAGAGAAGCCTACCGAACCAGCACCAGACAGCTTCAACCTCTACTCAAACCGCGAACCAGGATCAGCAACCCAGATCCTCTGCCACACAGACCTGCCAACCACCGTGACCTAGTACCCAGAACCACCATGCTCCACCGTCTGAGCCTTTACCGGACCCTCTCTCATTCTCTCTACTATACATAATATTTTTGAATGTGATGATATATTAATGTTGTGACCCTTGGTATCATTGGATTTTAGTATTTTAGTCTCCTGTATTATTGGATTTTTTGTATCATTTTTTATTCTAAAGTATGCTAGCCTATGTTTGTGGTGGATATGGATTGAGCCAAGCGTGGTTAAGCGTAGTTTGTAGTGAAACAACGTTGGAAGGAAAGTGAACCTTGATTCCCAATGTGCTATATTGCTTAGTCATTCTTTTGTTCCTGCATTTGCCATTGCAAGGTTGATTTTTCTCATGTTTACAGGGAATCTAACAGTGCATTTGCTATTATGTTCCTTGTTGTTCAACTAATATGCATAAAGAAAATTTGGCTTAACTGATGGAACTTATAGATATTAGACATTCTTCCTTTTCCTTTTCTTTGTTTTCTCAGAAGATAAAGTAGCAGATTTTTTATTAGGCTCTTTTCAAGTATGCAGATTTAAAAAGGTGTTTCTAATGTATTGTTTGGCATAACCTTTAGCGGTATTTTTTATATATTAATGTTGTGACCTTTTTTATTTCATGGGTTGAAATTTGATGTGTGATTAATGGTAGATAGTATGCTTATTAGCTTTGAAATTGACAATAAATGGATGAGGAGTTGGGGGATTTTTTTGGTTTATGATTAATTCTGTCATAAAGGAATGTTAGGAGATTTATTTGTTTTATTATTATTATTGATTAACTCAGAATATGCTAAGAAATAATCTTGTCTATAAGTAGTTTATACACTACAAATAAGGGGTTAATATGAACATGTTTCTGGTTAATCCAAAAAAAAGTTCCAAATAGTGGGGGGAGGGGAATCTAGTTAGAAACCAATTAGTAGTGGAGTGGACATGTGGAATGTTGTTTTTACCAAGTGGGAGTAGATTGATAGAAAATCGTGGAAAAAAGGGTGAATCTTATGGATTTGGTGAGTTCAAAATTAAGTGGTTAATATACTATGAATAACTGGTTAATATGAACAAGTTTCTAGTTAATCCAAAAAAAAGTTCCAAATAGTGGAGGGGGGAATCTAGTTAGAAACCAATTAATAGTGGAGTAGATATGTGGAATATTGTTTTTACCAAGTGGGAGTAGATTGACAGAAAACCGTGGAAAAAGGGGTGAATCTCATGGATTTGGTGAGTTTAAAATTAAGTGGTTAGTACACTATGAATAATTGGTTAATATGAACACGTTTCTGGTTAATCCAAAAAAAAGTTCCAAATAGTGAGGGGGGGAATCTAGTTAGAAACCAATTAATAGTGGAGTGGACATGTGGAATGTTGTTTTTACCAAGTGGGAGTAGATTGGCAGAAAACCGTGGAAAAATGGGTGAATCTCATGGATTTGTGATGTGGTGTGGATTGTGATTAAAATTTAGAATGAAAATCAGTTGCCAAATTCCACCAAAAATAAAAACCTTGCAACCAGTTGTAGTTAGCAAGGGTCGATCCACAGAGAACTAATTCAATTAACACTATAATTTGAATCCTAATTTAAACACTCAAAAATTAGTAAACAATAAAACGAGGGTTTTGTTTGATAAAATTAAAAACAAAAATTGAATCCAAAACAAAAACAGTAAATATGATTTGAAAAATCAATTAAAAGACAATGGTTAAGAGATGAAATCCACCACTAGATTTATATGATTATGCTAGCCCACATATCCTTTATACCAACATGATCAATTATGTTTTTATGTGATTGTGAGATTAATTCTCTGTTTTCTTTAAGTTTTGGTTAATTCAGCAACCGCTTAAATCAATTCCTAATCAATAGTTATTTGTAAAGCAACTGCTCTTACACCTACTTATTGATTGCATTAAGATTTAGAAAACCAATCACACTAAGATCCAATCTCATACCGGGATTAAATTACTTAGATCATATGCCTTACTAGTCCTACTACCACAACCGCGCATAGCAATCCTAGTTTTACCACTTTCGAAATTGACAAAGAGTATAAAAACTTTTATACCAAATTAAGAACAGAAACATATGAATAAAAACACAATTGTATTTATATAAAGAAATATGCAAGAATCACATAATCAAAACTAGGGTTTCATCTTCCCTTAACCATATAAGAAAACTAGCCACACATGGCAAATTCAAAACCAAAAGAATGACAGAAGAAAAACATTGTCAAGGATAGAAGTGCAGAAGAAAACTAAAGATCAAACTAGTTTCCAAAGGTTGGGGATGATTGATCTCTAATTGCTCAAACCCGAGACTCCAATCTTCGATCCAATCTCCTTATCCCTTCTTCTTGGTCTTCTCCTCAGCCTCCTAGCAGTTCCCCCGTCCAGACCTGCTTTTTGAAGCCCCAGGCAATCCTATTTATAACTTTGGAGACCTAATTTTGCATTAGAATTCGTATCTGGCTTTCTGATTCGACGACACGGCCCACCCCCTGTCATACGACACGGGCCGTGTCGTTTCACACGGCCTACCCCCTGTCAGGTTCTGTCAACACAAATTCAGTGAATTGCAAGTCAGAGGAGGACACGGCCTACCCCCTGTCAGATGACACGGGCCGTGTCGTTTCACACGGCCTACCCCCTGTCAAGTGACACGGGCCCTGTCGTTTGACACAGCCTACCCCCTGTCAGATGACACTGGCCCTGTCACTTGCTTTCTTCAAATTCTTCACAGATGCTTTTCTTTCTTCGCTCCTAGGGATAATATTAATCTCCTGAAAAACACAATGTAATCATGAGTGCTTATAAACACACTTAAGTACAGTTTCACAATAAAGATTCGATTAAACTTCATATCCAGAAACTTAGCTAAAAGTTAACAATTAAACACACATGAAGTCTAATTAGATCAAACATATGACACTTAAGATATGGAAATAATCGACAGATCAAATACCCCCACACTTAGGCTTTTGCACTCCTGGGCAAAACATAAGACCGAACCAGGGAACAAAGAAAAACAAAAACAAAACTAAAAACTTTAAAAGACTCAATTTCCAATGATATTCAAGAAAGGCAAAAATTTGTCAGCAAGAAGAGCAAGAAAAAATTCAAGGGCTCAAAACATTCAAGAGATAATAAATCTTCACATATCAAACCAACAAGCAAGATATCTTCAATTTGAAAAGCATAAATCAAGAATGATAGATCCACACAAGATACACTCTTAATCTCTCAAGTGTTTACAAGGTAAGTATTTCACTCAATTCAGCCCATGAAAAATATACTACCATAAGCTTGCTTATCTTCTACTTCTCCACTACTCAAACACATACACACAAAAATCAAGAGGACTTTATTCAAGGTTGTAATGGGGCCAAGGTAAGGGAAAGAAGTAGTATGGATATTGCAAGATAAGTACCCAAGAGAATAAAAGAACATTAGGGAGGAACTCAATTGACAAGTAACAAGCATGAAATTTTTCCTCTAATTCTATATAATGCACATTCTCTTTACATATTCCTTTCCTTTTTCTTTCTTTCCTTTTACAACCTTTCTTGCATTTATTTTTTTTCTTTGCATTTTTTTCTTCCACAAACACTTTGCATTTTGCATATCAAGGATATAACCCCCACACTTGTACTATGCATTATCCACAAGCAAAAGAGCTCCTCCAATAAAAATGAACCAATATTCTCTCATTCCCTAAGGTAAGGTAAAATCATGATTTTTTATATAAGGCATATAATGAGCTAAGACAAAGAATAGGCAAATAGGCTCAAGGGGTTAATCAAAGGAAAATGCTGCAAGGTTGGCTATTTGGCCAAAGTAGTTAATCAAGAAAGAAGGCCTCAATTATGTTCATGCATGCAAGTGAAAATGTAGCCTAAAAAAGAATCAAAGCAAGTTCTAGAGTGATCAAATGACATGAGTGAAAATCACACAAGAAATGAAAGAATGACATAAATATTAAATCCTTCCATCAACAAGCTCAAAATGTCACAAGGTATGCATCTATCAATCTCAATCCACCAATCAAACATTCAAAACCAAGCATGTCAAATTCAAGATGGAAGAAGAAATTTATAAAACATACCCTTGAATTTCAATTGCTTCAAACTCATAAACTTCACAAACCTCAAAACATCATTGGAAATCAATAAAAAACACACTTTTTTTTCAAAAACATAATTAAATAAAAATTAAAACAGAAAATAGAATGTAAACTCCTCCCCCACACTTAAATTCTACATTGTCCTCAATGTAAAGCTCAAAAGAAAAATAATATCCATCAAAATCATCAATTAAACCAGGACAAGTAAAATAGAAAAAAGAGAGAAGAAACATCCTTATCAAATGAGGAGACTTCCACCAGGGTCGCATTGGCGAAAGCATAATGACCAACTTATGCTTGAAGTAGCATGAGAGCTTCCACCGGGGTCCCATTGATCCTCCTTAATTTCTTTGGAATTCACTAAAGCGTTATTACCGGGATCCCAAGCTTTCTTATGCCCCTTCAAAATTTGTAGTAATCTCTCCTCCTGTTCAGCAAGGAGGTTCTTGGTCACGAACACAAAAAGTTATTTATCATTCACTGAGTATGCATACTTCCAATGTTCGGATAATGACTTCAGCTCCATCTCCCTTTGTGTCTTAAATTCTGCAACTGTGCTATGAACATTATTGATAGATCCTTTAATATTATTAGCTACTGCATGAATAGGATCATCAACTCTTAAGTATGTAGAAATCTCAGCACAAATAGCACCAGTCATGACAACATCACAATCAGTACATGAGTAGCAATGAATAAAATTATTGAAACCAATAAAATCAGGAAATTCATCACACAACTCATTATAACTTTCCTCCACTACAATAGGAAGGTGTTCAAGAATACTTATCTTAGGGGCCTTAAAGTTTTGCCCTTCCTCATTTACCTCTTTAGTCTTTTGGTCTTTCTCTTTAGTGGCTTGTGGAGGGGAAGTATGTTCACCTAACAACTTCTCACTTCGCGATGTGATATCACTAGTATTTTCCTCCACATTCACTTCCGGTGGTGAGGGAAGTTCTTCAGAAAATAAGCTTTGCAACTTGCTTAATTTTGTGGTTAACTGCCTTATTAGGTTTTGCAGGTTGTTAACTGAGGCCTTTGTTTCTTCTTGAAACTGAATGTTGTTAGTGGTCATTTGTCTCATTACCTCCTCCATTGAAGGTTCAGGTTGCCTTGGTGCTTGAGCTTGTTATGGTCTTGGGGGGAAAAGTGTTTGTCTCTGCTGAAATCCTGGAGGTTGACTTTAGGGTTGTATTCCATAGCTCAAGTTAGGATGATCCCACCATCCCGGATTATATGTGTTGGAGTAGGAGTTGTAGTTATTAGAAGGTTCATAATATCCTCCTACTTCCTTTTCCTCTACATTTGTGTCCACTAGGAAAGTGGGACATATATCAGTGATATGTTCGGGTGATAAGCAAATCCCACAAGCATATATTGGTGCTTTCCCTATATCCATTAATCGCATCACCAATGATTGAAGGACATTAGCACCTACAAAACACTTAGAAACAATAAATCAAAAATTAAAAATAACACAAAAATAGAGTAAAAAAATAGGAAACAAATTAATAGCACAATTGGACAATTAGTTCCCCGGCAATGGCGCCAAAATTTGGTGTGGTGTGGATTGTGATTAAAATTTAGAATGAAAATCAGTTGCCAAGTTCCACCAAAAATAAAAACCTTGCAACCAATTGTAGTTAGCAAGGGTCGATCCACAGAAAACTAATTCAATTAACACTATAATTTGAATCCTAATTTAAACACTCAAAAATTAGTAAACAATAAGACGAAGGTTTTGTTTGATAAAATTAAAAACAAAAATTGAATCCAAAACAAAAACAGTAAATATGATTTGAAAAATCAATTAAAAGACAATGGTTAAGAGATGAAATCCACCACTAGATTTATATGATTATGCTAGCCCACATATCCTTTATACCAACATGATCAATTATGTTTTTATGTGATTGTGAGATTAATTCTCTGTTTTCTTTAAGTTTTGGTTAATTCAGCAACCGCTTAAATCAATCCCTAATCAATAGTTATTTGTAAAGCAACTGCTCTTACACCTACTTATTGATTGCATTAAGATTTAGAAAACCAATCACACTAAGATCCAATCTCACACCAGGATTAAATTACTTAGATCATATGCCTCACTAGTCCTACTACCGCAACCGCGCATAGCAGTCCTAGTTTTACCACTTTCGAAATTGGCAAAGAGTATAAAAACCTTTATACCAAATTAAGAACAGAAACATATGAATAAAAACACAATTGTATTTATATAAAGAAATATGCAAGAATCACATAATCAAAACTAGGGTTTCATCTTCCCTTAACCATATAAGAAAACTAGCCACACATGACAAATTCAAAACCAAAAGAATGACAGAAGAAAAACATTGTCAAGGATAGAAGTGCAAAAGAAAACTAAAGATCAAAGTAGTTTCCAAAGGTTGGGAATGATTGATCTCTAATTGTTCGAACCCGAGACTCCAATCTTCGATCCAATCTCCTTATCCCTTCTTCTTGGTCTTCTCCTCAGCCTCCTAGCAGTTCCCCCGTCCAGACCTGCTTTTTGAAGCCCCAGGCAATCCTATTTATAACTTTGGAGACCTAATTTTGCATTAGAATTCGTATCTGGCTTTCTGATTCGACGACACGGCCCACCCCCTGTCATACGACACGGGTCGTGTCGTTTCACACGGCCTACCCCCTATCAGGTTCTGTCAACACAAATTCAGTGAATTGCAAGTCAGAGGAGGACACGGCCTACCCCCTTTAGATGACACGGGACGTGTCGTTTCACACGGCCTACCCCCTATCAAGTGACACGGGCCCTGTCGTTTGACACAGCCTACCCCCTGTCAGATGACACTGGCCCTGTCACTTGCTTTCTTCAAATTCTGCCCTGATTCTTCATAGATGCTTTTCTTTCTTCGCTTCTAGGGATAATATTGATCTCTTGAAAAACAGAATGTAATCATGAGTGCTTATAAACACACTTAAGCACAGTTTCACAATAAAGATTCGATTAAACTTTATATCCAGAAACTTAGCTAAAAGTTAACAATTAAACACACTTGAAGTCTAATTAGATCAAACATATGACACTTAAGATATGGAAATAATCGACAGATCAATTTGGTGAGTTCAAAATTAAGTAGTTAATACACTATGAATAACTAATTAATATGAACAAGTTTCTGGTTAATCCAAAAAAAAGTTCCAAATAGTGGAGGGGAACTAGTTAGAAACAAATTACCAGTGGAGTGGGGGAGGGGGAACTAGTTAAAAACATCATTCAAAACATGCCATTACTCTTTCTCTTCTAAAACAGGATATGTTTTACCTTTATAGCAATGCTTAGATAAGAAATTAAGGATGCTCAATGGACCAACCCTTCCTGCTATATGAACCAGACAATAACCCATCCCAACTCCACTCCACTAGTAGTTCATTTGTAAGTAATTACCTCAACTGTTGGGAACTCATTGTTGGATTCACTAGAAACATGTGAACATTAACTACTTATTCCAAACATATTAGCTAATTCATTTTAGATTCACCATAAACCATGTCGGTGAACTAACCCTTCATGCTATATGAACCAGCCAATAACCCATCCCAACTCCACTCCACTCCACTAGTAGTTCATTTGTAAGTAATTACCTCCACTGTTGGGAACTCATTGTTGGATTCACCAGAAACATGTAAAGATTAACCACTTATTCTAAACATATTAACCAGTTAATATTTGATTCACTAAGTAATAAGATTTACCACAAATCATGTCAATGGACCAACCCTTCCTGCTATATGTACCATTTTAAATCCTCATAATATAAACAAAATATACCAAATAAACTAACGAATGAACCCAACAACCACCCTCCCATTTACCCATCTAATCAACACATAGCCAAGAAAAATAGATTTCATGGATTTGTACCTAACAAAAAATGTAACTCACTAACCAGAGGGCATAATACACAAAAAATCATAGAAATTGCAAGTACCCATGTTAGGAAACACAAAATATTATGGGGAAAAGTGGAGAATACTCACCAAAATTGTAGAAAATTGATAAAACTCGAAACCCATGCGTGCGTGTGAAAGTCACAGTGAAGGAAGGGAGTGAGTGATGGCTGAAAATGAGGGAACGAGAATGAGGACAAGAGAACAAGAATTAAAATGCTATGGGTGGGTGCCCTAGTGAGTGCATCTCAGAGGAGAGGGAGATGTAACAGAGATGAAAGAAAGAAATGAGAAAATAAAAAAGGGAGGGAACGAATGGATAGAAGATGAGATTTCAGAAATGAGGGCATTAGGATTAGGACTACCCTTTGCAGCAAGCATTAGAGGAACATCAATGGTGGGTACGGTGGCAGTAAGTGTCGGGCCATTGCAACGACAACACGATCTGCCTCTGTCGCACCAGCTATCGCAGTGAAGAGAGAAACAAATGCGAGGTGGAAGGAGGAAGAAGAAGCAGGAGGAAGGTATCGTGAAGATGAAGAGAAGTGAAGGAGAGAGGAAAGTTGAAAAAGAAAGAGAAATTCAAAAAACAAAAAGAGAAAGAGAAAGAAAATTGAAGTATATGACCACGTGGTATACGATGGACAGAAGTTGGAGTATATGCGTTGGACATATGGCGCGACCGTTAACATAAAGCACAAAGAGGTAAGGGGAGATCTTGTCCCCTTGTCTGAGACCTCTGCTAGGTTGACACTCATAAGTAGGCTCACCATTCCAATTAATCTTCTTAGACATAGTAGAGAAGAAATAAAAAATATTCTCCATAAACCAATTTTCCTGACCATTCTAGGAAGGGTATCTATGACAAAACTCCATTTGATTCTATCATATGCCTTTTCGAAATCAAGCTTGATAGTCATGAATGTAACACCTTAATACAATTATCATAAAATAAATGGAATATTTTAAAATAAATCACATTAAGCATGTCACTTAAAAAAAACATAATACTAAGATTCATTAAAAAAGTCGTTTCACTAGTTTCACAATTTTTTATATCTGTGATAAGTCATTTTGGCATTAAAACACACAATTAATATGCCTAAAAATACCAAACGGACTTCGATTATTCTCAAACTTTAACCACATCACAAAATATATATTTGTGACTTAGAAATAAATTATCCACATCTATTTCTATTAGCTAAGTTATTTATGCTAATATCTGAGTTATTTTGAGTAACTTTTCACCTTTCGGACTACAACAAAGTTCCTAAACTAACTCAGGTTGTCACAAAATTAAACAGACATGTTAAGCAAGTATTAAGCTACTTTTATAATTATTTACAAGTCTAACATGTTGAAAATGATGTTACATTTCTCCCCTACTTTTTAAAAATTTTGTCCCCAAAATTACTTACCTCATATAAATAACTATGGGTAGTCTTGCTGCATGTGAGATTCCAACTCCCAAGTCACCTCCTCAAAGCCTGCACCATCATAAAGCACTTTCACTAGAGGAATCCGCTTACCTCTAAGTTCTTTGACTCCTCTGTCCATGATCCTCATCAATCGTATAACATAAGACAAATCATCTCTTAACTGCACAAATTCATTTCTCATGACATGGGAATGATCTGGATTGTACTTTCTAAGTTGTGACATATGGAAGACATCATGAAGGTTTGATAAACTTGGTGGAAGGGCAATTTGGTAGGCTATGGATCCAATTCTCTTTAGGATTTGGTAGGGACCCATGAAACAAGGGTTCAATTTTCGTGTTCTCAATGCTCTACTAATCCCTGTTGTAGGAGCGACTCTGAAGAATACATGATCTCCCTCACTGAACTCTAAAGGTGTTCTCCTCTTATCAGTATAGCTATTCTGCGTACTCTGAGCCATAACCAACCTATCTCGGATTATTTTAATCTGATAAGTGGTTTGCTGTACTAGCTTAGGTCCTAAGATGGTTCTCTCTCCAACCTCATACCAACACAATGGGGACCTACACTTTCTACCATAAAGTGCTTCATACGGTGCCATGCCTTT
Organism: Ormosia emarginata; assembly: GCA_029884605.1. Classification (NCBI taxonomy): domain Eukaryota; kingdom Viridiplantae; phylum Streptophyta; class Magnoliopsida; order Fabales; family Fabaceae; genus Ormosia; species Ormosia emarginata. The sequence goes on from JAQQTP010000023.1 coordinate 1,586,694, forward strand.
GCTAGTATGAAAATTGTTGCTGTAGGCAAACTCCACTAAGGGTAAGAACTTATCCCAACTCCCTTTCTACTCTAGCACATATGCTATTAGCATATCCTCAAGGGTTTGCATAGTCCTTTCTGACTGACCATCAGTTTATGGATGATAAGTTGTACTTAAACTAAGCTTTGTCCCAAAAGCTTTCTGCAAGGCTCCCCAAAATCTAGATGTAAATCTAGGGTCTTTATAAAAAATGATACTAAGGGGCATACCGTGCATCTTAACTATCTCCTGAAAGTGTAACTGTGCAAGTCTATCCAAGGAGTAGTTAGCTCTAGTATGTACAAAATGGGCAGACTTGGTTAATCTATCCACTACAACCCATATTGCATCAAATCTTAACTCAGTCCTTGGCAAGCCCATACGAAATCCATAGTGATGTTATCCCATTTCCACTCAGGGATTCTCAAAGATTGAAGTGGTCCAGAGGGTTTCTGATGTTCTATCTTGACCTTTTGACAAGTTAGGCACCTAAACACAAACTCAGCTATGTCCTTCTTCATACCAGACCACCAAAAAAACTTCTTCAAGTCTTGATACATCTTAGTGGCCCTGGGATGGATAGTGTACTGACTACAGTAAGCTTCTTTAAGGATCCTTTCCTTGATTATGTATTTATGAGGAATGCAAAGTCTACCTCTAAACTTAAACATCCTATCATCGGATATATCAAACTCTCTAGGATTTCCTAAAAAGATATGCTCACCTACATCTCTAAAAGTCTCATCTTCCTTTTGAGCTTCCAAGATCTGAGTCCTAAAGTCACTTACTATGTCCGCACAACTCACACTGAGACTACGTGGTAACACAGTTACTAAAAGGCTCATGTCTCTGAAACTCTCAAGAAGTTCACTCTCTTGGATCATCATCTGGGACACTTGTAGGGATTTCCTATTCAGTGCATCAGCCACCACATTGGCTTTACCCAGATGATACTTTAACTCAAAATCGTAGTCTTTCAAAAATTCCATTCATCTACATTGTCTCACGTTTAACTCTTTCTGATCAAATAAGTACTTCAAACTCTTGTGATCACTGAATACCTCAAACTGAACTCCATACAAGTAATGTCTCCAAACCTTTAGGGCAAACACTGCTACAGCTAATTCCAGATCATGAGTAAGGTAGTTCTCCTCATAAGGCCTCAACTGCCTTGATGCAATGGTAACAACTCTCCTACGTTGCATCAAAACACAACCCAAACCTATCTTTGAAGCATCATAATATACCTCAAAGTTCTCCAAAGGATCCAGAATTACCAATACCGGTGTAGTAGTCAACCTCACTTTTAGCTCTTGAAAACTGTCCTTACAAACCTAAGTCCATACAAAAGAACTACCTTTCCTAGTTAATCTAGTCAAGGGTAGCGCTAATTGAGAAAAACCCTTTATGAATCTTTTATAGTACCCTATTAGGCCTATGAAGCTTCTGATCTTAGTCACAGTGGTGGGTCTCTCTCACTACAGCACTACATCAACCTTGCTTAGATCCACAAAAATCCCACCTTCAGATATCATTTGTCCTAAAAGCTGTACTTGTGAAAGCCATAACTCACACTTAGATAGCTTAAAAAATAACCTATTCTCTTTAAGAGTCTTCAACACTATCCTCAGATGTTGTCCATGCTCCTCCACTATTTTAGAATAGATTAAGATATCATTGATAAACACCACAACAAACTGATCCAAGTAGGGTCTACAAATCATGTTCATGTAATCGATGAACACTGTCGGTAGTCAACCCAAAGGACATCACAAGATACTCATAATGCCCATACTTAGTTTGAAAAGCGGTCTTAGGGATATCCTCTTCCCTAACCCTTATCTAATGATAACCAAACCTAAGATCAATCTTTGAGAAAACCGCAGCCCTTCTTAGCTGATCCATTTGAGTGTCTATCCTAGGCAACATATACTTGTTTTTAATGGTTACATTATTCAACTATCTATAATGCACACAGAGCCTCATGGTACCATCCTTTTTCTTCACTAGTAGCATAGGCACTCCCCGCGGAGAAACACTCAGCCTAATGAAGTACTTATCCAACAAATCCTCAATTTGCTTATTGGGTTTTGCTAACTCTAATGGTGCCATTCTATAGGTTGCTATAGAGATAGGTCCCGTCCCAAGCACTAAGTCTATAGTTAACTCTATTTCTCGTTCAGGTGGCAACTCCACTATTTTACTTAGGAAAACTTCAGGATATTCACTCATCACATGTATTTCACCTACGCTTTGCTCAACCTTAGCACCTAGTAAAAACTAAAGAACATATCCTAGAGATCCCTTCTCAAAACAGAGATTAACTTGATTCGTATTGAGATACATAGATTCAGATGGAATGACTTTGGTAAGTATATCTGACAAGAAAACTAGGGATTTATTTGAACAATTCAACACTACATGGTTAGCGGACAACCAATCCATGCCAAAGATGACATCAATATCTACAATAGGAAAATATATAAGGTTTACAAGAAAAGTCCTGTCTTCTACCTTTACACATCAATCAAGACACACTCTGGATATTGTAACTAGTTTACCGATAACAATAGATACAGATAAGTCGAATGAAAGTTTAGACACGAGTAAATCCAGCACCTTTACATAATCATAAGAAACAAAAGAGTGGGATGCTCCTAAATCATACAACACAGATAAAAGATGATTGTGAATTATGCATTTACCTTCGATTAGACTGGAAGACTGAGTCACCGCTTCACCACCTAAAGTATAAACTCTCCCTCTGACTTGTGGTTTCTGCATAGGCGCAACTTCTTTCCTTAATGGAAACTACTTAGCAAAATGCCCAGGTTTCCCACAAATAAAACACACCGAGCAAGGCTGGTCTCCGTGCTGTTTTCCACACTTGGAACACTTAGATCCCACAAATTGCCTCTGAATCTGCTTACCTTTATCCTAAGCAAAGCTAGATTTAGAAGATCCCTTCTTGAACTTGTCGTCACCCAGCTTCCTCTTTTGAAGGTCTTATGACTTAGGCTCCACTGAAAGCTTTTTAGAACGCCCTTCGATTATCTGACATTTGTTAATCAATGTTTCAAAGTCTTGAATTTCAAATAGTTAGATGGCATTTTGAATGTCTTCCTTCAGTCCTTCCTCAAACTTAACACATTTCCATGATTCGTTTAGGTTAAGTCTGATGGAAGAAGAAAACTTAGACAATTCATTGAATTTGACCATGTACTGGCCAACAGACATGTCCCCTTGTTCCAACTTGAGAAAATTCATCTCTTTGGCTTTCTGAAGATTTTGTGGAAAGAACTTTCTCATAAACAAATTTCTAAAGATCTCCCACGTCACAAGAGTCCTTGACACCATAAAAGCCCTCTTGATGTCCACCCACCAATCCTCTGCCTCACTTTCCAGCATGTATGAAGCAAAGAGAACCTTTTGCTTGTCTAAGCAAGCCATGATAGTAAAAATCTTCTCCATCTCTTTGAGCCAACCTTCAGCTCTGATTAAGTCGTACTCCCCTTTGAAGGAAGACATATTAGATTTCCTGAACTCTGAGAAGTCTTGGAAGTTCTGATTCCTCCCACCTATCTCTTGGTTTGGTTGCCCCAGGTGATGTGGTGGTGGTGTAGGTGGTTGATGTTGAGTTGTACTCATTCTCTCAAACTTCCTTGTCGTCGCAACTGTTTGTTGTCTGATAGCTTCAGTCGTTATGGTTGTTTGCTCTCCCACTGCATTGGCAGTAGCGGCTATTTAGTCTTTCATTGCCTCAGTCATTGCCATAAAGGCTCCAACCATGTCAAGGCCTTCATTCTCCGAGTTCCTACTCCCACAGGGTCACCCTCGTGATGCCATAGTTTCTTGTAAACACAGAACAATGCATATTGAAGTAGCTAATCCCAATATCATGTAACCATGCAACAGTAGCTAAAACTGTCAAACCAAAGGCATGTCATACAATTCAATCAATCTTCTCACACAAGATACAAAGAAATGCACAAAACAAAGAGGAACTCTTAAAATCAGACTAATAGGATGAACCAGACTGTGATACCATAATGTAACACCCTAATACAATTATCGTAAAATAAACGGAATATTTCATGATAAATGGCATTAAGCATGTCACTTAAAAAAACATAATACAAAGATTCATTAAAAAAATTGTTTCACCAGTATCACAATTTTTCATATCTGTGACCAGTCATTTCGACATTAAAACACACAACCAGTATATCCAAAAATACCAAACAGGCTTTGATTATTCTCAAACTTTAACCACATCACAAAATACATATTTGTGACTTAGAAATAAATTATTGACATCTATTTCCATTAGCTAAGCCATTTATGCTAATATCTGGGTCATTTTAAGCAACTTTTCACCTTTCGGGCTGTAGTGAAGTGCCTAAACTAACTCAAGTTGTCACAAAATTAAACAAGCATGTTAAGCAAGTATTGTAACTATTTATAAGTTTAATATGTTGAAAAGGATGTTACAATGAAGCCTTTTTTCTTTTTCCTTCATATTACGCATAAAATGAGCCACCTCCAGGAACATAACAATATTGTCTGAATTGTGTCTATTGTAACAGCTTCTTTTTAGCATGTTAGACTAATTTATCATTACAAAGGTAGCATAACACTTGTATTACATGTCTGTTTATTTTTGTGACAAACTGAGTTAGTTTAGACACTTTGTTGCAAACCAGAGTATGAAAAGTAGCTTAAAATGACTCAGATAGTAGCATAAATGGCTAAGTAAAGGGAAATAAATCTAGAGAATTTGTTTCTAAGTCACAAATAAGTGTAAGATGATGTAGTTAAAATTTGAGAATAATCAGAGTTAGTTTGGTATTTTTAGGCATACTGGTTGTGCATTTAATGCTAGTTGACTAACAGCAAATATGAAAAATTAAGATAATGGTGAAACAATAATTTTAATGAATCTTAGTATTTATTTAAAAGTTGTTACAAGTTGGAAAACTTAATTTAGCTAAATCTAAGTGTTCTTAGCAGATTACTAAGTATTAGTGAAATACTTAAGAGAAACAAGTCATATACGACAACCCCTTTAATTGACTTTGGTTTCCTAATATTTCACTCATTTTCCACTCATTTTCACTCATTTATCTCTTCCAAAAACAGCCAAGGCAGTAGCAATAGAGAAACAAGAAAGAAAGGAAGAGAAAGCTAAGGGGAAGAAGAGGAAAGGAGCAAGAGAGCCAAGGGCAAAGCCAAGTCTGATTTTCCACCATGACAAACCACTTGAGGTAGAGGTTTTAACCTAAACTCATTCTTCTTCCTTCATCTTTGCTATGCTTGATGTTTGGTCATTAGATGGAGAAAATGGGTTTTAAAAGAGCAAAATTTGTTTTCTTTGCTTGATTCTTGTTTTCAATGTTTGAAATTAGTTATTTCAGCTTCCTGAAATCAAGATGATTGAGTTTGTTCCTAGACAAAGCTAGAAAGTTGCTTAAGTTGGAACTTAGATCAATAGTAAGTGAGTATGTGATTTTGATCATTGACATAAGTTCAAGTGAACCAATAGGTTGTAAAAGTGTTACAATATTTTTAGAGAGTGTTAGTGGTATTAGAAATCACCTAGGATCAATTTTTGGTAGTTTGGTAACTGCTACGTTCTAATCGAACAGTGGCATCAATTCTGCAGAATTATGCAGAATTATTGATATGCAACCAGCACTCAAGCATAGCAAGCTAAGCGCCCAGGCGCGCTCAGTCTAGAGAAGTAATGCGTGTAGCAAGGCATTGAGCGCCCAGGCACTAGGTGTTGAGCGCTTAAGTGCTCAACAATAGAACAGAATAGAGCATTGCTCTGCCCAGCCAACACTTAGGTGCTAGAGAAGGAGCACCTTGGCGCTAGTTCCAGAATTGGCCAAGGTCTGTTTTTGGACATTTTGAGCTTCTCAATCAATTAGGATCATTAGTATATGCTTTCTAAAGTGTGTTAAGATACTTTTAGGGATATTTCACAAGGGAAATAACCACCTAGCATATAAGAACAAGTTTGAGTTTTTAAGCTTTTCTAGAGTTATGAATTGCTTGAAATAGAGTATTAGTTAAAGTTGGTTCCTCTACTTGTTAGAGTTAAACCATAGTACAATTATCCTAATCAAGGGAGTGAGTTAAACCTCTTAACCTTACAAAGTAGTGAGTAAAACTCTTTGCTAAGGAAGTAATTGTGAGAGGAAAGTGTCAGTACAACATTTTTCCTGAGACAAATTAGTGAGTTAAGCTATTTGTCAAGTAATATGGAGAATATGATCAACACTTATATAGTATAGTAAAGTGAGATAAACTTACTAACACGAACCTTAGGATGAGTTAATTCATAAGTTAGGCAATAAAGTGAGTTAAGCAAATTGCCAAGTATAGTGGTGTTATATAGTTGTATGGGCAATTGTGAAATATCGAGATAGTTTAGAGTTCTATATGTTATACATTTGTATGAGTGATTGTATAATGTTGATATAGTTTAAATATATATGTAATTTACATTAATAAGTGTCATGAGATACATGTATATTACTGAGAATTTTTATGTTTTGACCCATTTCCGTGTTTTCATGGTAAAAGCAGATCAAGATCCTTGTAAAAGGGTAAAGCAGTTGAAAAAAGAGCAATAAGACTAGATAGTTTTCAGTTTTTGTTGTATGGACAAATCTTGTATATTTTACTCTGAGTTGTAGTTTTGTTGTATATATTGCACTATGCTCTTAGAGGATTTTGATGTATATATGTATGACCTACTTTTATCGTGGCTTTCTATATTTAATTATTTAATTATATGGGATTAGAAGGATAATAAGAATAGAAGTGACATGATTAATGTTTTATATCTTTATATAATATCGAGATATTTGTATTAGGGTGTTACATCTACCTAGTACAAAACTACACTAAGTAAGAGATATTAAATAGGGTATAATAGTACGAACTTGATTGGCCAAAATCTTAGTAACTATTTGGTTGATCACATTATAAAAAGAAATAGGCCTGAACTGGAAAACTACTTTGGGACTATCCACTTTCTGTATAAGCATTATAGTAATTTGATTCACCTCACAAATTTCCCAAAGGGAAAAAAAACTTCCTTAACAAGATTGCAACTAGATATACTAACCATATCCCATTAACTCTTGAAGAGTAGGGCATAAAGACCATTAGGATGCAAATTTTTAAGTTTCCCATACCATAAAGTAGATTTGATCTTATAATAATATATTGTGTGATTAGCATTGGCAATGACAATGATTTTGATGATAACAACCAAGAAAGAAGTGATGCAAAGATCAAGTCCTAAGGTTCTTCAAGATTAGCTTATAGGTCTTAGATCTTATGTAAAGGTAAATAGGAATCACACTAAGCTCAAATATATTTTCAAATATTTAAAAATGATTTTCACATACCAAAATGCCTAACAAATATGTTTTAAAAAGCTAATTATAGTGGTAGTTCAAAACTATGAAAATGGTCAAGTTAGTGTTTTGCAAAATTGATCTTTGGTTACTCTCTTGATCATATTAAAAATACTTTGAGTTTTGTTCTGAAACTTCTTTCATATGAAAATAGACTCAAAGACCTTTCCAATGAGTGGCCATTCGTTTTAAATGGATAAGAAACAAAAAAGTTATGACCATTTAAATTCAATTTTCAAAACCAGAGTGCAATAACTGATTATGAATTTCCCATAACCGATTATTCACCATGTCAGGAGCGTTTTTCATGTTTCTTTTAAAGGCTCCTAACCAATTGGGACAACTCCCTAATTGGTTATTTGACAAGTCTAGAACGTTGTCTCTTTATTTTTTTTGAGGTCCTAACCGATTAGGACATTTGGCTAACTAGTTATTATGAGAAACAGAGGTAATAGAATTATTTCTCAAAGGCCCTAACCGATTAGGACTTCTCCCTAACCGGTTATCTGGGTAGCAGAAACAGATTTTCAATGGCTCTTTTGGATTATTTAATGAACTCAACCACCTCCAACGACTCTAAAATATTTTGGGCTATAAATGAAAGTGTTTGGACATTAAATAAAAGTTGAAAAACTATCTGAACAAGTTTCTTAATCATCAAATATGAGTTTTCTCTCTTATCTTCTATTATACTCTATTTTGAGCTTCAAAGTGTGAATCCTTGATACCATAAGCTTCAATTTGTATTATCTACTCTTTGAGAGAGTTTCTATCATTCATCTATACTTTGTGTAATCTATAAAAAGGGTGAGGTATCCCTTGTTAAAAAAGAAGGTGAGGTATCCTTCAAAGGTGTAAAAAGGGTGAGGTATCCCTCAAAGGTTCTAAAGGGTGAGGTATCCCTTGTTGTAAAGAAGGTGAGATATCCTTCAAAGGTTGTAAAGGGTGTGAGGTATCCCTCTAGTAAAAAGGATGAGGTATCCCTATTTTGAGGCTCAAGCACAAAGCGTGAGGTATCCTAATGTGTGATGAGCGCTCTATTATGTAAAGGTTTTCAAGCACTCGTTCAAGCTTGAAGTTTAGTGAAAAATCTCCAGTGGTTTGCTTGAGGACTGGACGTAGGTCACAAGGGGTGGCTAAATCAGGATAAACTCTTGTGTTTGCTATTCTCAACTTTATCTCCTTTACATTTGTGCTTTAATATGCATGTTCTACTGTATGTGTTGATTGAAAATATCAAAATGTATAATTTTCTAAAGTTGCTTTAAGAATTTGTCATCACCCAATTCACCCCCCTCTTGGGTAATGGTAGCCATGGCTAATAAGTGGTATCAAAGCTTCGTGCTCTGTTGAAAGCTTAATTGCTTAGAGTTAAAGATCCTTGTTTGTTAGCAACCATTGAAAGCTTTTCAAAATGGAAGGTTTTGAAATTGATAAACCACCATTCTTTGATGGTGTGCTTTTTGTTTATTGGAAATCTAGAATGGAATTTTATATGCAATCTATTGATTTGGATTTGTGGGATATTGTGCTTGATGAACTTTCTCTTAAACCAAAACAAACTTGGAATGCATATGACAAGAAATGTTTTTCTTTGAACATTAGAGCTATGCAAAATTTGAGAAGTGGTTTGAATGATGAAGCTTATGCTAAAATTAAGAGTTGCTTTAGTGCTAAAGAAATATAGGATACTCTTGATGCTATCTATTTTGCTAACAATGATTTTTTGCATAAAGTTGTATATATAGAGCAAGAAAAGTAAAAGCCATTGAAGGAATGTTGTTATAAAAAATATCCTCAAAATGATGTTCAGTTTGAAGAGGTGGCAAAGCAAAACCAAATGGTATATACCCTTGAAGCTTTGATGGGAAAGAATGATGATGATGATTCCCATGAAGAGTCATTGATGCAAGAAATTGAGACAACCTCCCACTTGACTCCAAAAGACTTTGAGGTAAATAATGTTAAATTAAATTATAGTCCTTCCTATTATGAGCTAAAATGTGCATATGATGAATTGTATGATGGTTTGTTGAATTTAGAAAAGAAAACCTTATCTTGTTTCGAAAACATTTCCTTCATTGAAAATGAAATTAAGACATTAAAAAATGAATATGCTTTTTGATGCGGATTAAAGGATACAAACCCAAGTACAGGTTGTCTTAAGTAATAAATTCTTGGGAGTCTGAGGTCGATCCACAGGGAATTGATGAAGAAAAATTAATTGAGGTAAGAAAAGGATTTGTCACAACACCAAAAGTAATACAAGTTATTCACAAATGAAAAAAGGATTTGCTTGGGTTAGGAGATCCACTCTTGGTAATAAATTAGAGACAAGATTATTTCTTTTTATAACTCAATTGAAATCTACACATAAAGGAAGTTCCAATCAAAAAATATAACATTCAAAGTTCAATTATATATGCAATCATATTATGATTCCTTCAATTATCTATTCACTGTGCCAATCCTCTTGTCTACAATAAATCAAGATCTCCACTATACAAGGAAGGTTTCTAAATTGATTGGAAACAAAATACAACATATATAATGTCCACTTTATAATATATCATTTAAGCAGAAGAAATAGAATAATCTTACCTTATTTCATTACTAAGAGCTTAACTCTTTCACCCAAGCAAAATAAAAATTAAATACTCATAATCAAGAAGAAAGAAAGAGAGTAGAAGAGAAAGATGAACATAACTTCAAATTAGAACAAAAGAAAATTACAACAAAGGAAGACAATATACAAGCATGAACATAATTTCTCCTAACCAAGCCTAAAACCAAAATCTCTTAAATGATCAGCTAATGGAGCCTTTTATAGAGGATTAGAGATACTAAACGACAAGGGGGCTGATTAATGAGTGGGTGGATGAGAGGAAAATGCCAAATGGTGAGTTGGTGAGTGAAAAATTATTGAGATTCTTTATCTCCGAAATCATTCAGTGTTGATCTCATGGATGCCATTAGATTTATCAAACATGGTCTTCATGAAAGTTGTAGTATTTTGTCTTATCTTTCCAATGGGACTATTTCAGCTCCAAAGGCTACCTACAACCCGAGATATGACCTAATTACTAAATAGTGTTTAGGTCCAAGTATAGCACCTCTATTCTAACTTCAAAGCCCAATATCACCTTCAAGAAGTCCTATATGAGTTTTGTGTTCTTCATGAAAGTTGTAGATATGGGTCTTAACTTTCAAGCATCCAAATTTCAGCCCAAAGAAATTCCTACAGCCCGAGTTATGCTCTGATTACTGTACATTGTTTAGGTTTCAGTCACAAAATATGTGTTCTAACATCTAAGCCCATTTAGCTCCATTAGATGTCCGATTGAGTCCTACATTCTTCATGAAAGTTGTAGAGCTCTCTCTTATCTTTCTTGCAAGGTAAGATACATAATTATAAGACATCTAGAACTCAAGATATGGCTGAAATACAGAAATAGTGTAAGATCAAAATAGTGCTGAAAAAAATCAATTAAGTCCAATTTGAGTCCAAACTTACAAAACATAACCATGCTTAATCAATTAAGTACATGGAGAGTGTAAATGACTAAAAATGAGGGTTTATTAATGTATAAAATATATGATTATCAAATTCCCCCACACTTAGCTTTTTGCACTCTTGGGCAAAACACATAAGACCAAAGTTAGGAAACAAAGAAAAATGACATAGACTCAAAAGCTAAAAACTCTAAAAGACTTGATGAAACAAGAAGAGCAACCAGAAATTTGAGGGATCAAAGATTAATGAGGTAACATTTCTTCACATCTCAAACCAACAAGTAAGGAAACTTTAGTTGAAAAGAATGAATCAAGAATGATAGATCCTCACAGAAGTCACTTTCAATCTCTCAAGTGTTTAAAAGGCAAGTTTCACTGTATTCAACCCATGAACAATTGCACTACCATAAGCTTGCTTATGTTCTACTTCTCCGCTACTCAGAACACATGCATACAAAAATCAAGAGGACTTTATTCAAGGTTGTAATGGGGCCATGGTAAAGGAGAGGGAATAATATGGACATGAGAAGATAAATATAAAAAAGAATAAAAGACAATGAGTGGAGAAGATGTTTGAGAACATTCATCATAAAGGACAATGACCAATATTTGACTAATGTTTTGTTGAAGATCAATCCCAAATTGATGAATTGAATTCATTGTCAAGTCTAAACCTTCTCATTCTCTTCCTGTTGTTTCCAAGCATCCATCTTTACTCTAGGTATGGATATGTCACATGGTGTATCAGGGGACTCTGATAATCCTTTGATTACAACAGTGGTAAGCTCTTTCTTTTTTTCTATTCAACATTTTTTTAACATTTTTCACACATACCCCCACACTTGTTCAAGAACAAGGCCAATGCTCTCTTATTCCCTAAGGTTGGGTAAAAACATGTTTTTTTTTCTCTTTTTTTGAAGGCACGTAATGAGCTGAAAACAAGGAATGGTCAAATAAGCTCAAAGGGTTACACAAGGAAAAATATACAAGAATGGCTATTTGGTTAAAGTAGCTATTTCAAAATGCTTCAATCATATTTATGTATGCATGTGAAAATGTAGCCTAAAAAAAATCAAAGCAAGTTCCAGAGTAACAATTTCATGAGTGAAAATCACACAAGAAAGAAGAGAATGGTACAAATGTTTAATTCATTCATCAATAGGCCCAAAATCTCACAAGGCATATTTCTATCATTCTTAATCCACCATATCAATATTCATATCCAAGCTTGTGATTTTTAATAAATAAGACAATTTATGCTAAGATCCAAGAATTCATTTGCTACTTCTACACAAAATAATTATTTCCTCAATTAAGATGCGTCTCAAGAATAATTTACTTCAAAAGTAAAATTACTTCTTACTCTACCATCCCTAATTGGTTTTACTACGAATAGGTTTCTGACAGTCATATCACTAAATATACTTTCCAATTTAGATGCGTCTCAGGAGTAAAAATACTTCTTACTCTGTCATAATTCATTGGTTTAGTAAGTACATGACAATTATATCATATTTCCCAAAAAAGAAATTTTTTTTTTGTCAGTTATCCTTTCCCCCCAACCATATCACAACATTGTCCTCAATGTTAAAATATAGATGAGTAAATGATAGAAGATATTACCTGTTAGAGAAATCTGACATAAATTTAAACAGAAACAAAGTACGATAAATAAAATCAAAAGTAAAGGAAAGCTATAAATGAAGTGTCAAATCTAGCTTTCTTTTCATCCTAGTTCCCTCACTGCTTCCTGCTAACTAATTTATCTGAGCTATTGCTGGGTCAGGTTTATGAACAAAATCTTCTAATTTATCAATCAACTCATCAATAGTGGAAGCAGAAATAAGAAGTTGTCTTGCCGAAGGTGTGATAAAATTCTGTTCCATAGCATGGTCAAGAAAAAGTAACAAAATATCAAAGAAATTATTTACATTCAACAAACCTATGGGTTTATGGTGGATGTTCAGTTGGTCTCAAGAGACAATTTGAAAAACTTCTTCCAAGCTACCAAAATCACCTGGTAAGGCAATGAATGCATCAGAGTTGTCAAGCATTATCTTTATTCGTTCATAAATTGATGATACCTTAAGATCCTCCCCAATTGTCTTTCCAGTGATGTTCTGTTAAGCTAAAGGTTCAGGAATGACACCTAAAATCTTACTGCCTTCTATATATGCAGCAAATGATACAATCCCTATTAACCCACGACAACCTCCCTCATATACAAGATGAATATTTCTCGCAGCAAGTGATCAACCAAGAGTGTTAGCTGCATTTACAAACTTTAAACCCTTCCCATACTTAGACTCATAAAATACACAGATATTTTTAAGTTGACAAATAGAAACACCTTTCATTTCTATACTCACCTTCCCTTTAAATAATTCTGAGTTAGAAGAAAGTAGAGAAAATGGAGTGTTTAAATAGGAAAAGAATGGACAAGGTAATAATAGCACCTATACGGGTAGGTTGGCTGTTGTCAGAAAAGTTTGAAATTAAGAAACACAAAATCTTTTTTTTTTAATTTTTAATTTTTTTGTTTTTGTTTTTTTTTGTTTTTGTTTTTTGCTTTGTTTTGTTTTTTTGTTTTTTTTTTACTTCAAGAAAATCATAAGGGTAAAGAAGTATAGAAACCCTTGAAGGACCCTGCTCAAAGGATCATCTGTCCAAAACTAAAATATAGCAAAATTATACAAAGATAAAAGAAATATAATAGCAAATGATGACATAGCTTTATACACAGTTTTGATGGCGTATCTTTATACTGCGTGTCATGAGTGCAGTAATGGCATATCTTTATACTGCGTGTCGCCAGTGCAGTAAACACTCATATCCATTTATTCAAAGAAAAGAGAAAGAAGAAACCATCGTGGGTATCCATCCTGGGTCTGGAACCTGGAGAGCTCACACTTGAGCTCGTAACATCAACAAAGATGCTAAAATCTGAAACCCGTAATGTCCAAGATCCAGAACGTCCCATCCCAAGGCGCTGAGAGCCCATTCTAATAAAAGAGATGATCAAACTCAGATGCCTCATACGCTTTGGTAGCCATAGGTTACTTCTCACTAATAACCAGAGTGGGACGCTTCTGCCTGTCCATCAACTCCACAGTGCCTAGATGGTAAACATTGGGTTATAGAGTGCAGCTCTCTACAGAGCATGGTACACGAACCTTTTTTAAGGACCAGCATGCAAAGGTCCACCTGAGTCAATGACGGGTCATCCAAAGGCTGGGGCTCCACAACTAATTAAAGTCAAGGTACTCCTTCCGGATCGGCCTTGTTCAAACATTTTTTTCTTTTTTTTTCTTTTTTTTTTTTAAGAAGACATGAAGAAGAAGAAGATAATATGTACAGATTGTTATGGATATAGCTCACATCTGCCTCTGGTTTCACGTCCAATAACGGGTTAAACACCTTCTATGAGTCGAGGATAAGCTTCTCATCCAATTTTCTTATAAATTGGCAAAGAGGATATTTTAGAGTCAAATTCCCAAGACTGTAGCGTTTTTCTTCATCTTTGAAGAGATTCTACAAATTAAGAAGTTCACGATGCACAAATCCACAAGAATGCATCTCAAGAGTCAATAAGATATCATCTAAGGACTCCTTACTCAGTCCATTCTTAATGAAGAAAATTTTATCTTCTCTGTTTGCGGAAACCATCCCCAAAGAATGACATCGCTTGTTACAATTCCATTGAACACATTTGTGACAGACTTGTAACCTTTTTGCTCTTCTCCTTTTAGAATACGAACTTCTTCCAAGACTTGGCATGTATGAGTCAAATGAAATTGAAGACTCACCTACTAGTCGGACCTTTGCTTCAATTATCCGGCGTACATCTTTTGGCATACCCTTGTGCATTGACAGTCTCAATCTTTCACATCTAACTTTGTAGATTTTTGTTAGAGCATTTTGAGGGAGGGAAGGAAAATGTTTTCTCAAGTTTGAAAGAATGACATCCATTTTAAAGGAGAAAGATTTAGTTATTTTGGGAAACTAAAAAACAAACTGACTTGAGAGTCACGGAGTACCGTTATCCGCCACTTAACCAAGAATACAGAGAACTGCAAAAACAAGACAACAAAATTAGAATAAATTCTATTCATAATAATGATCAGAAAAGAGATGAATTCTCATCAACTTGGTTTTCCAAAAATGGTTTGAGTCTTTGTCCATTGACTTTAAACATATTATCATTCCTAGGATTCTCAATATCTATGGCCCTATGAGGATACACATGTTTGACAACAAAAGGGCTACTCCACCTAGATCTTAATTTTCCAGACAATAGGTACAGATGAGAATTATAAAGCAGAACTTTTTGACCAATTTCAAAAGATTTTCTCAAAATTGTCTTGTTATGAAAAACGTTTGTTCTAACTTTATAAATCTTTGAATTTTCATACGCATTATTTCTCGATTCCTCTAGTTCATTTAATTACAATTTGCATATCTTGCAAGCATCATCAAGGTTTAGGTTGAAAGCTTTAACGGTCCAAAATGCTTTATGTTCCAATTCTACAGGCAAGTGACAAGGTTTTCCATAGACTAACCGATAGGGTGACATGCCCAAAGATGTTTTGAAAGCAGTACGGTAAGCCCAAAGTGCATCATTTAGTCTTAAAGACTAATCTTTACAATTTGGGTTAACCGTTTTTTCCAAAATTTGTTTAATCTCCCTATTTGCCAATTTAACTTGTCCATTTGTTTGAGGGTGATAAGGGGTGGTAATTTTGTGTGTAATACCATATTTCTTCATTAAATATTCAAATAGTTTATTGCAAAAATGTGTTCCCCCATCACTGATGATAGCTCAAGGGATTCCAAATCGACACAAAATATTTTCTTTTAAAAATTTGAGAACAGTTTTATGATCTTTGTGTCTGCATAGAATCACCTCAATCCATTTTGAGACATAATCAATTGCAACCAAAATATGCACAAATCCAAATGAGGATGGAAATGGGCCCATGAAATCAACTCCCTAACAATAAAAAATTTCAATGACAAAGATGGGGTTCAGAGGCATCATGTTTCTTTTTGAAATTGAGCCTAATTTTTGACAAATTTCACAACTTTTGCAAAAAGTATAGTAGTCCTTAAATAAAGTGGGCCAATAAAATCCGCTCTGCATAATTTTCACAAATATTTTCTTTGAAGAAAAGTGACCTCCACATGCTTTTGAGTGATAAATTTAATGACACTACCTACCTCACTGTCGGGCACACATCTCTGAAAGATTTGGTTAGGACAATATTTGAACAAGTATGGGTCATTCCAATAAAAAATTTTCACCTTTGTCAAAAATTTCCTTCTATCTTTGTGCATCCATTAAGGCGGCATCTTTCCTGTTACAAGAAAGTTGACTATGTTAGCAAACTAAGGTATGGAATTGACCGAAAATAAAAATTCATCGGGAAAAGAATCATTGATGGGTGTGCTATCAAAAGGTGAGCCTGTTATAAGTCTGGACAAATGATCAGCGACAACATTTTTGGCTCCTTTCTTATCTTTTATTGTGATGTTGAATTCTTGAAGCAACAAGATCCACTGTATCAATCTTAGTTTAGTATCCTGCTTAGACATCAAATATCTAACGGCAACATGATTAGTAAAAATCACAATAGAAGAACCAATTAGGTAAGATCAAAATTTGTCTAGTCCAAAAATTACAGCAAGTCGTTCTTTTTTAGTAGTGGTGTAATTCATTTGTGCACTATTTAAAGTTCTACTCACATAACAAATCACATGAGGCTTACCTTCCTTTCTTTGGCCTAAAATAGTGCCCACAGCAAAATCGCTAGCATCACATATCAACTCAAAAGGCAAAGACTAGTCAGGAGATTGCATGATAGAAGCAGATGTCAGAAGATCAATTAATTTTTCTAAAGATTTTTGACATTCTTGAGTCCAATCAAATGGTGCATCTTTCAACAAAAGATTACATAATGGTCTATATATGACACTAAAATCCTTAATGAATCTTATGTAAAATCCTGCATGTCCTAAAAAGGAACGAACTTCTCTGACTGTTTTTGGGGAAGGCAAATGGGCAATTAATTCAACTTTGGCCTTATCAACTTCAATTCCTTTAGAAGATATCACATGACCTAACACCATTCCTGAGGTAACCACGTAATGACATTTTTCCTAATTTAACATAAATCATTTTTCTTCGCATCTTTTAAGAACTTTTTCTAAATTATCAAGACAAATTTCAAATGAATCTCCAAAAATTGTCAGGTCATCCATGAAAATCTCCAAATAATGCTCAATCATGTCACTAAAAATGCTTAACATGCATCTTTGGAATGTTGCCGGAGCATTACATAGGCCAAAAGGCATTCTTCTATGTGCAAGTGGTCTTTGATTTTAACCCGAATAACCATCAAGAAAACAATAGTATGGATGTCCTACTACCTTTTCCAGAATTTGATCAAGAAATGAAAAGGGAAAATGATCTTTCTTAGTAGTAGCATTTAATTTTCTAAAATAAATACACATACGCCAACTAGATGAGACTCGCATAGATATTAATTCACCTTTTTCATTTTCAACCACTGTTATTCTAGATTTCTTAGGCACAACTTGTGTAGGACTTACCCATTGGCTATCAGAGATAGGATAGATAATTCCAACATTAAGTAATTTAAGGACTTCAACTCTAACTACCTCTTTCATGTGTGGATTTAATCTTCTTTGAGGTTGTTGAGAAGTTTTAGCATTATCCTCTAAATATATTTTATGTGTACAAATTAATGGATTAATACCTTTTATGTCCTTTAATGTCCATCCAATTACACTTTTATGTCTTTTAAGTACTTCTGTTAACATACCTTCTTGTTCTTTAGTAAAAGACGAGGAAATTACCACTGGAAAGCTTTGCACTTCTCTCAAAAATGTGTACTTCAACCCAGCAGTAATGGCTTTAGTTCCAGTGTGGGATACTTCTTCATGGGCATTATCATTCATGGGTTTTAGCTCTTCAAATCTAGGTTTCCATCCCTTGTACTCCATTACCTATGTACAATCAAGCAAAGAGCATATTTTAGAGATATTATCTTCTAATTGCATGCCTGAATCAAATGAATTGACTAAATAAATTTCTAATGGGTCAGAGGAACTCCTTGTTTGAAGATGATCATCTATAATGGCTTTAATTCCTTCAACTTCCTCCTTTTCATCAAGGACTTCCTGTGGTTGCTTGCACTTATTAAAAACATTGAGCTTCAGTGTCATGTTTCCAAATGTTAGCTTTACCACTCCATTTCTGCAATTTATCAAAGCATTAGATGTTGCTAAAAATGGGCGGCCTAAAATAACAGGAAATGACTTGCAACTATCAACCATAGGTTCAGTATCCAACACAATAAAATCCACAGGATATATGAATTTGTTAACTCGCACCAACATATCTTCCACTATTCCTCTTGGAATTTTAATTGATCTATCAACAAGTAGAATAATTACAAAAGTTAGTTTTAACTCATCCAAGTTGAGTTGCTGATAAACTGAATATGAAAGCAAATTGACACTAGCACCAAGATCAAGTAAAGCTTTTTCAATTTTATGTTCTCCAATAATGCATGAAACTGTAGGACAACCAGGGTCTTTATATTTCAATGCATTATTATTCTGAAGAATGGAGCTTACCTGTTCAGCCAAAAATGCTTTCTTTTTCACATTTAGTTTCCTTTTAGTAATGCACACGTCCTTCAAATATTTTGTATAAGAAGGAATTTGTTTGATAGCATCTAACAGAGGAATATTAACCTTCACTTGTTTCAAAATTTTAAAAATTTCAATGTTATGGTTCAATTTCCTTGAATTGTTTAATGCTTGAGGAAATGGGGGTGCAAGCGAGAGTTTAGTTTCTTTTTGGTCAACTTCTTTATTTTCTTGGGGAATTGGTTCATCTTTTTTCTCATAAGGTTCAAGAATTTGTTTTTCAACAACTTTTCCACTCCTAAGAGTTATCACTAACTTGACATGATCTATTTGTTGGTTTTCTGAACTCCCCTCATTTAGACTGTACTGACCCTTGGGATTTGGTTGAGGTTGAGAAGAAAATTTTCCTTTCTCGTGAATGGTGAGTGCAGAAGAAAGTTTAGTAAGAGTTTCTTTTATGTCAATCATGGTTTGATTGTTTTGTTTATTAATGGCCTCTTGCTTTTCTATGAATGCATGCAATGCTTCTTCAAGGTGTTAAACCTTCATAAAAGAAGCTTATAGTGCACCATTTTTCAAAACCATGATGTGGGCAAGAATTTAACAAATCTTTAAACCGTTCCCAACATTGAAAATATGCTTCATTTGAATTTTGAGAAAAATTTTGGATTTGTCTTTTCATAGCATTAGTTTTATATGTTAGAAAAAATTTCTTTAAAAACGCACCTTGCATTTCTTGCCATATGCCAATTAATCTTGGTTTCAAAGTGTTTAGCTAAGTTTTTGCTTTAACTTTTAAAGAAAAAAAACAATTTAAGCTTAACAATCTCTTCAGTGCAATTTTGGTCATTGAAAGCAATATATACTTCCTCAAATTCTTTCAGATGTAAATATGGGCTTTCAGATTCTAAACCATGAAAATTAGGAAGTAAAGAAATCATACCTGACTTAAATCTAAAATTGTTGGCATTGAGTGAAAATATAAAGCATGATGGACTAGAATTTCAAGGTGGTTGCAAATATTCATGCATGGTTTGTAACAGTTGATTTTCATGTTCATCATGTACACTTTTATTTTCAGTCATTGTGTCAATTGTGTGTGATTGTGATTCAAACAAATCAATATATAAAGTACCGATATTAATTTTAATTAAACGACCAGAATTTAAATCATGATACTAATTAAGCATTAATAAATGACTTAAAATAGAAAAAATAATGTACAAGTTGGCAGTTTACACCAGCCATTAAATATTAACAAGTATGTGGTATAAACCAACCACCCAATAAATATTAACAAGTAAAAAGTTAGATAACTGATAAAGTAAAAAGTTAGATAACTGATAAATTAAAAAGTTAGATAATTAGAGAGTTGATAATTAGTAAGTTAGAAAGTGTAGAAAGTAAAATATAGAAAATAAAGTGCAGAAAGTAAAGTGTAGAAAGTAAATTGAAGAAAATAAATTTAAAATATAAAAACCGGAGAGAGACAGAGCCCCACTAGAGGTGACGAAAGAGAAAAGAAGAAGAAAGATTATTTCATTACGTTAGAAAGCAATAATAAATAATAGAAATTAAAAAACTAGAGAGTAGAAAATAAATGGCGTAAATTAAAAGTTAGAGAGCATAATATAAAAGTTAGTAAGCAAAAATAAATGACATAAATTAAAAGTTAGTAAACATAAATAAAAATTAAAAAAATTAGAAAGTTAGTAAGTTAATAAGTTAGAAAATTAAAAGAGTAGAGATAGAATATACCAGATGATGAATATACAAGATGATGAAATTTACTTAAAGAAAGAGAACTACAATAAATTTAAACTTCAAATCAAGTCCCCGACAACGCTGTCAAAAACTTAATGCGAATTAAAGGATGCAAACCTAAGTGCAGGTTGTCTCAAGTAATAAATTCTCGGAAGTTCGAGGTCGATCCACAGGGAATTGATGAAGAAAAATTAATTGAGGTAAGAAAATGATTTGTCACAACACCAAAAGTAATACAAGTTGTTCACAAATGAAAAATAATTTGCTTGGGTTAGGAGATCCACTCTTGGTAATAAATTAGAGACAAGATTAATTCTCTTTATAAGTCAATTGAAATCTAAACATAAAGGAAGTTCCATACGGAAAATATAACATTCAAAGTTCAATTATATATGCAATCATATTATGATTCCTTCAATTATTTACTAACAATTATAAGTGAGCTCAAGCATTCACTGTGCCAATCTTCTTGTCTATCATAAATCAAGATCTCCACTGTACAAGGAAAGTTTCTAAATTGATTGGAAATAAAATACAATACATATAATATCCACTTTATAATATATCATTTAAGCACAAGAAATAAAATAATCTTACCTTATTTCATTACCAAGAGCTTCACTCTTTCATCCAAGCAAAATGAAAATTAAGTACTCATAATCAAGAAGAAAGAAAGAGAGTAGAAGAGAAAGATGAACATAACTTCAAATTAGAACAAAATAAAATTACAACAAAGGAAGACAATGTACAAGCATAAACATAATTTCTCCTAACCAAGCCTAAAACCAAAGTCTCCTAAATGATCAGCCAATGAAGCCTTTTATAGAGGATTAGAGATACAAAATGATAAGGAGCTGATTAATAAGTGGGTGAAGTGTAACACCCACCGTAGGGTATCACATTTTAATGTTATTATTACCTAATTACCCCAAGTTATAAAATGATATTGTATAATATAAATATGAGTTATAAAATTTTTTGATATTGATAAGATAAACTTAGCAGAATATAAAAAATACTAAACAGCATCACAAATAATTTACATCATATACATAATCTCAATACTGACATAATTAAATATATACAGACAGAGTTCTCAAAAGTAATTAAACATTATCAAAACTACTATACTGGCCCAAGTACACGTCTATGGAGCAGAACCCTCAGACGGATCCTCCTCAGACTCCTCAGAAGATAGGAATCCTACATGATGTGTAGTCCTACGGACAGGTGTCCGAGCGGACGACACAACACTAATCTCACTAGGAGTATGGTAGTAAGCACCTCAATACTGCCTAATGGATAACGAAAACTCTAGGTGTACGTAAATATTGACACTAAAATAAGGGTTCCCATGATACACCTTACTTGGGGAAACAGTAAGATCTCCCATGTAGATAACACACCCTCTATCTAAATGAACATGCCAAGCCTCCGAACCTCCTCGGAATTGTAGCCTCATGTACCCAAGAAAACTTGGCGTCGCCATTGACTCAAAATTCAACTTCCTCAGCAGGAATTGGCTCCTCACCTTCTTGCTCAAACCCTTGCTCACCGTCTTTACCAATTACAATTACAATACAAGAACAACATACAAAGAGGTGAGATTACTAACACTAGTACCAACATGGCAGTAAAGAGATAGGAATGTCAGTAATGTCATACAGATATGATATACAATAATATAGATATAACAAACAATAATTATAATTCATGGCATCAAAATTATCCAATATTCAACAATTAAAATATCACATAGATATAAATGTTCAGATTATGCATATGCTCACAGACTCAATTTCCTACTCCAGGGAGCTAACTCAAGTCGGAGAGATTGATCTAGAAGACCTGTTAGTACCACAATTGCCTCAGACCACGTGCCACAACTTTCATCAGTTTTGCACATCTAGCATTATACATGACAGTCTACCCCAGATCTTGATTAAGAATAGTGTCTCGGTCCAAATCGTCAGTGCGTTGCATCGGTCTGATCCATGGTACAGAAGAGCTACCAACTGCCCATTGTGGAAAACCAACACCCCGACGCCTCCAAGGTCAACAAGTAACTTACTCTACGCGCATGATGTCACTTTAAAACTAATAACAAATTTATGAAAATAAATATAACTTATACAAAAATATGAGCCTGATACGGTTGTAAACATATACAAATATTGAATGTCCTTATACAAATATATATTTAAATAATACAAATACTACCTTAAATACCTCCATGGTAAGATCTATATAAGTCCTACACAATGCTTTCAGTAACAACTACAACTAAACGTTGCTTCTTCAATGCTGATCTTCCTTTTTGTGTACTAATACCTTTAGAGTTCCTGGAAATAGTACGAAAATACAAACACACAGGGTGAGAATTCAAAGAATTCTCAATAATTTTATAAAAATGTAACATCGTAATATTTCTAGTTGTTTCAGGAAAAGCACATTTTTTATTTAAAACTTAATATAAATATATTTGTATAAGTTTGAGAGATGGCAAACTGCCAAATCTAGTCCTCTCTTTTTTTCTGAAACAAAGGTTCAATTTTTAACCTTTATAAAGTCCTTGTATAATCATATACATTATATATGACCAAATCAAGTTCTTTATCAAATCAAATCATTTGCATAATCAAACCAATTACTATACCTAATCATATACAATATTTGTGCTATGAATGGTTCTTCACAATAACACATAAAGTAACAAATTAAATTAGTCATTTTATTGATCCCAACTAGACTTAGTTTTTATATCATATATTTTTATATCTCATCATTCTCGTATTCATATAATTCTTTATGCTTCAATTTCCACATTCTAATGTAATACTCTTTATATTCCTTTTCTTCGGGATACTTTCAAGTCAAGCTTTCACCTTAGTCCTTATTACTTTAATGCTGAAAATAGGATAATCGCCCAAACAATTGTCATTTTATGCAATGCATTATGATGTATGATTATGCCTAATGAATGTCCTAGTATATGCTTATGAAGTGTTAGTAAAACAACTTATTTTAGGAAAAACTCATGATATTTGCATATTTCCAAGACAACCTTTGGTCCTTGTATTTCCTCTGGGTATTGGGAAAACCTTTGCTCCTAGGTAAAATGAGGTATTGGAAAAACCTTTGTTCCCTAACCTCCCTTAATATCATAACCCTGGCATCAAGAGCACATTTTGCCCAAGCCAAATATGTGGAAATAGCAAACATCAAGTTTGAAAACCAAAACATGCAAAACTGTTTAAAAATGACTCCTTCATTTACTTTTACATAATCAAAACTTTCCTTGCATAATAATGAAGTAAAACATCACATCAAACTTTTCATTTATACATTACATTATATACTTGTAGAGAGGGAGTAACTCATTCAACCTCAATCTACCCTTATTCTTGCATTATTATGTTGCTCAACATCATTTATACATATCATTCATTTCATACAAAGTACATATCATAATTCTCATCATATAGTTTAACTTTGGGTTCAAGGAATAATATAATTCAAACCCTTCCCTTAATAAAGCATATTTAACCGTGAGCACCATTCAGTCCAAACTCTCAATTTTAATTAATATGTAACTTCAATATATAACAAAATTCCATACAATTAAAGCCATAACATGATAGCATTCAACCATATTATTTTCAAATACATTTTCCAATCTATAACTTCAACACCTCAACACTAAAAATTCTAGTTTAAAGGGCAGATTTCTACCAAGATCAATTTCCAATATTAAAATTACAATTTCATGCTCAAAATAACAACTTTTCTAGTCACCAGCAGAACCAACACTGTGATGACCATTCAACATCATTTAAGACTTGTTTTCACACATTTTAAACATCTATAATCAAACTAAGAATAGGGCAACATTTTGCCCTTGTTTGAGTCTCCATTTCATTCATAATAAACATAATATACAACAATAAATAGGGCAACATTTTGCCTTTATCTTTCATCACACTTTAGACCCAAGTTTCAATTACAAAACCAAGCATTATATCAACATAAATTCTGCCAAAACAATTCATGTACAGTCATGATTTCCAGCCTCAAATTCCAACAATATAATCATTAATTCTATACCATAAATCAACTTAACATCAATAGAAAATAGATTATCAATTAAAGGCTTTAAACACCATTTCCACTTAGCCTAACTAAGAATCATAGGGTAATATAACATTCCTCAAATTTTAAATTCTTGCTCAAGAACTCAAAGAAAGAATAGAACTAGAGCAAAGTCAAAAACAACTATAAAATAAACAGAACACAAGTTATGTTTCTTGTGCTGGCTGTGAGCCTTGTGAGCTCCAAAAACCAATTTTGTGACTCAAAAATAGTGAGAAAGTATCATCAAGAGCAATCAACCAATAATTGAAATTTTAGTCATAAACAAGCCAACACAACCATGACCTTGCAACACTATACAAATCCAAACAAGGATCAAACACAATTGCAAGTATTTAAGTCTTAAGTGTATATATAGAGATCACCATGTCTACTTATAATTCTTAATGCGACTTAAGTGGTCTTTACAAGTATCAAAGCTTCTCCTTAAATCCTTAATAATTCTAGTATGCATTTTCATACATCAATACTTATATACAATTTATAGAACATTATAATTTAAGAATTCAATAAGAAACAATAACCAGATAAAAATTAGAATTTAAAACCACAAAACAATATAAATTCTCTCCTTCTTCCTTGGCCGGCCGTGTAGGCAGGCCATTTCAAAGACCAAACTCTACAATAATCAATATTATAATTCATCAGCTTTCTTCACAATTTTAATCAAAGAGTGAATGAAAGAAAGGAACTAAAAATAATTTGAAAATAATAAATCCTTTAATTGTTTCTTGATTCAGCCATGAGCTCTGTCAACTAATTTCACAATCAGATTTATCTTCCTACCAACATCATATTCTCAAGCCAAGCATAAATAGTAAACAAGAAGCTAAATTTCAAACCACAATCTTCTATATATTTTACTGTTTTAGCCGTGACACATTTAAGTCCAAGGACTTCAAATTTCTGATTCAAAAACCTTGATAAATGATGAACAAAATGAAGATTAGAAACCTTTACCTCTAGCTTGAAGTTTTCTCTTGATTTCTTTTTATTTTTCCTTCTTTTTCCCTCTTTGTTTCTGCTCCATTTCCTTCATTTCCCATCTCTATTTTTTTTTTGCTTTTGCTTCTCCATTTCTACCCACATTCCCTCCATCTCAGCACACACATAAACGAGAAAGAGAGAATGTAAGTGAGAAATAATGAAACAGAAAAGAAGGAAAGAAAGAGAACAGATCAGATCGAGCAACAACAGGAGCGTAGAGCAAGAATGAACAACGAGAATGAATGAGCGAGAAGAAGAATAGAGAGCGTACCAACGAGAGGGAACGAATGAAGCAGTCAAGCAAGGGAGTGAGTGGACGAGTGAGCGAGGATGAATGGATGAGTGGATGAGAGGAAACGAATGAGAGAGAGAAAAATATCTCTTATTTCCTCCCCTTTCTTCTCTATTTCTCTCCCCTCATTTCTGTCTCTACTAGTCCGTTCTCTTCTTTCTCTTTTTATTTCTTTATCTTTTCTTTCTTTCTTATCATCTTTATTTTCTTTTCATTTTGTTTCTCTTTTTGGTCAGGCAACCGAGAGTGAGGGAGGGAAAAAGAGAGAAAATTATCTCTCTATGTAATTATGAGAGTATGGGGACGACAGGGAAAGAAAAATAAAAAAGGAAAAGTGAAATCTAGTAGATAAATTTTCATCTTCTAAATACACTTTAACTTCTTAGTATCATTAAAAATATCAGACTAACTTATCTAATCCTCCAAAATTTCTTATACCTCATTCTGATCCTTATGACTTAGGAATAAATTTACCATATTTATTCCAATCCTTTTAGCTATTTAAGCTAAGTTCTGAATTATTCTGAATTATTTCTTATATTCAGTGTTATAAATTTGCGCTCAACTCAACTCAAATCATTATCATAATTATTAGACAACTTCCACCAATTTTATTGAGCTATTATAACTCTAATCAGAACTATTAGGTTGAGTAGAATGTTACACTTGACATGTCTACTTAATTTTGTGACAAACTGAGTTAATTTAGGCACTTTGTTGTAACACAGAATGTGAAAAGTATCTTAAAATGACTCAAAAAATGGCATAAGTTGCTCAGTTGAGAGAAATAAATAAAGATAATTTATTTCTAGGTTACAAATATGTGGCTGAGGATGTAGTTACATTTTGAGTAAACTGAGTTAGTCTGATATTTTTAAGCACACTGAGAAAGTATTTTAATACCGAATTGACTTAATACAGATATGGAAACTTAAGGAAATGATGAAATAAGAATTGAGATGAATCTTATGATTTATTTTAATACTTTTGAAAGTTAAGAAACTTGATTTAGTAAGATTAAAGTGTTCCTAAGAGATATAAAGTTTTCAGTGGAATTTTAGAGTCATTTGATGGCTCACGTTTCAAATTGCTTCTCTTGACTTTTTGGGCATTTTTCCTCTCTTTTCTCACTGTAACACCCCAAATTTCCGTATCTCTTAAACAGTAATTTTGACAGTTAACAGAATTTTACTGTTTAGTAATTTCTGTGCACTGTAAAATTATTTTGAGTATTCCATCAGCGTATTTGATCGTTTTGAGTGATTTACTTCGTGTCAGGAAAATAAAAAATTTCGGGCCGGGGAAAACTTTACGTAATTTAATTTTTACCGATAGGTAATTATTTTACGTAATCTGATTTGATATTTGTGTGTTTTCTAATATTTGTGATTTTTGTGGATGATTATGAAATTTTTTTTACTGTTTATGGGCCCAGGAGGTGTATGTGGGCCCAGGTGGCCATACGTAGGCCCAGGTGGCCATACGTAGGCCCAGGTGGGTCCTGCAAAGCAAAAATTTTTCTACGCATAGAAAAATTTGTACTGTTTAGACGGAGACAGGGGATCTTACTAAACCTGAATCCGGAAACAGTTTTAGAAAATTTTCTTGTACTGTGTTTTGTACTGTATTTATTTATCGGGCGATAAAAATATAGTAAATATATTTTCTTTCGTGGGGTTTTAGCAGATAAAAATATAAATTAAATTGCTTAAGTCAACCTTGGTGGTTTGGATATCCACCATTGATTTAATTAACGATGGAGACTTGATCTTGATTTAATCAACGGTGGAGATTTGATCTTAAAAGTGAATAAGATCATTTATAACCATTAGATGAAGATTAAATCAAGGGTAGAGATTTAGTCATATAAAGTGACTATGACCATTTGTAACCATTGGATATAGAATTGATTAAGGGTGGAGATTTGGTCTTGTAAAGTAACAAGGACCATTTATGACCATTGGATTTAGATTTAATCAATGGTGAAGATTTAGTCTTAAAAAGTGACAAAGACTAATTATAACCCTTGGATTAAAAGTAAGAAGGAATAATCTTAACCCTTAATTTTTGGAGACACATCTATAAAGGAGAAAGATCCAATGGCCTAGATTAAGTCTTCTAACCTACCTAAAGTCTACCTAAATCCTAACCATTGAATTAATCAATGGCTAGAATGCTTAAGATGGTGACTTGTGAAATTAGTCACACTTTGAAGAAGCAAGAGAAGGGGGGACGGTTTTTGAGCTTCATTTTGGAGATAAAGAAAAACTTTATGTCATTATTAGATGTTTTGATCAATTATACATTATTATTGATCATTTTCCTAAAGCAAAAATATTTTCTTCTTTCCCTCCATGCAAGCTACGTCCATGCACTCTAAAGAGGGGGCTAATTCCTTTACTCATTTTACTTGGTCATTCTTCTAATAACAATAATTGAAAAAGATATACAAAATTAGTCAATATTTGGTGTCTATTCTTTCTAATTCCTATGGCTATGCTTGCTTGGTAAAAGAAAAACATGCTATCAATTCAATTCTATCTCTTTTGTTTCAAAGTGGCTAGTCTTAATAATTAATCTATGGTAATAAGTCAATAAAAAAAATGGTTTACTTGATTAATTATTAAGTTAGATGAATTAGTAAACTAACCTAAGCTTAAATGGTCACAAAATTGAAACAATAATTGGATGGCAAATTTCATGGACTTCTATGGCCATGAAGAAGTCTTTTAGGACATTCAAAAAGCTAATAATTCATCAAGTATTGACCAAAAGCAAGACTTGGTGCCATGTGTTGATTTTGCACTTGGTGGCCATGCAAATAATTTCTCCATGCTATTACTAGCACTCCACGGCAACCACTTTAGAATAGGCTATCTTTCTCAATTATATCACTTTGTCTCCTAAGCTATTATCTTCATGTCTTCATTTTTCTACACTTAGCCAATTCTCTCCATTCTCCTCCAAAGGCACCATTCGGCCAAGCCTTCCAAGACAACCATCCAAGCTTCTAAAATTTCATCTAACCTTATTTCCTACACCTAAACACCATTCTAAGAACATCTCTAGTTATGAGTTTCTCCAAAATCATTCATCTTGGACTTCAAATCCAAGCTTCAAGTTTCTATCAAAAATCAAAAATTCCATCTTTGTGCTTCAAGAGAACCATTCGGTCAAGACCCCTAAAACCACTCTCCAATCTCTTTTAATTTCATCCAACCATAGATCTTGAATCTACATGATATTCTAAACAACTTTCATGTTGGAGACTTTCTCTAAATCATTCATCTTCATGGACTTTCTTCAAGATCCAACTTATGGGGTATTTATGGTGAAGTGTAAGGAAACTTCATTTCTTCTCTCTTTTTCATAATCTAAACCATGTTTGATCCATGGTTTTCTTAATCAAGCTTAGTATACTAATTTTTATGTATTTTGTTTTGTATTTGAGAAGCCCTTGGTGGTGAAGGACTTGGAAAAAGAAGCAAAACAAAGAGCTTTTGAGGATCTTTAAGAGGTAAGAGGGAGATCCACCTCACCAACCAAGTATGGTGGTGAGAGATGATCTTATATTTGATGGATAGTGAATCCATGTGAGGATTCATATCCATGGTCATGTAAATTATTTGTGTGTTTATGAGCTTTGATTATTTGCCTATGCTGATATGCTTTGCATGATTTTATGACTTATATGGTATGCTTATAATATGCATGATGATAATATGGTATGTTTATAATATGCATGATGAGAATATGTTAAAATTATGTATATGTATGCCATGATGTGATGATGGAAAGAAAATCAATTTTTGGCTTCAATGGTCAAAGGAAAGGAAATACGGTTTTGATACCCATGAAGAGGGTTTTATGTTGAAAATTTTTAAGAACAAGGGAATTAATTTTTGGGTTCCTAGAACATTGAGAATTTCGGCCAAGACACCTCAACATAGGTGTTTATAACTTAATATTTTCATGAAAGAATAAAATTGGATTGATTTGAAAAGTGTAACGCCCCAATTTTTAGAAAATATTCGAATGAATATCGCTTCTTGTTCTTGCTTTTTCATGCTTTTGTGTGAATGACCATTTGTGTCCCTATTTTTCTCGTTCTCGATTTACGTATGAAAACAATTACGATAATACAGGCTCAAATTTTATTTGATCGTTTTACGTAATTTGCTTCGAGACAGTAAAATAAAAATTTTTCTCGAAGCTCTTGTTTTAATTTTTTGAAAGATATACAACTATATAATCTTCTTTGGATATTTTATTTGAACGTTTTGGACGATTACCTACGTTGTGGGAAAAAATGGGAAAATGACCGTTACGTCCCAAACGCATCTTGTTTTTCTTTTTTTTCTTGTTTTTAATTGTTTTCTTCTTGATTTAATGTCCGATAATACTGTCTGTGATTTTATATGGACTTTTTGTGTGATTTGCTCGAGGCGGGAAAATAATATTTTACGGGCCGGGAAAATCTTATTTTATTATTTAGAATTGAGGGATCTTACTAAACCCGATTCTCGAATGAGACTAAAAATAATCTTTTAATTTTTAGGATTTAATCACAAATAAAATAATTTTATATTATTATAATATTATTTTATTAGTCAAGTATATTTTAGTGAAGTGGACCCGAAAATATTTTGCGGGACCCACAATTAGCGTAACGGTTAGATCGGTAGCTTAACTAATCACCGTTAGCGCAGTAGAACTTTCAGAACAGTGACTCACTAGCCGACTCACAGAAAAATTAAATACACTTTGTGTGACTCAGCATGTGAGTCACCAAGAGCTAACCAATAGGAAATAAGCTTGCTCACCAAGGTTTGATCTTGACCATTGATTCATCCAAAGGCTTGGATGAAGCCAAGCAAGGTGCCCACCTTGCACCCCACTTGATGGCTACGGCCAAGAGGTCTTGGATGACCAAAATCACACTTCATCTTCATCACTTTTCTCTCTTCTCTCTCATCAAAACCCTAGCCACCATTCTTGTTCATTTTCTTCACCATTTTCGGCCAAGACCAATACTACACCATCCAACCATCAAAAAAATTTTCTAACCAAGTTTTCCTAACCTAAACACTATTCTAAGAACCTTTCTAGTTGGGAGTTTCTTCAAAATCTTCCATTTAGGGCTTGGAAACCAACCTTGAAAGTTTTACCTAGAAGGTGAAATTTCATGCTTTTCTTTTCTCTCTTCATTTTCAAAGTTCTAAGCCATGATTTCTCCATGGTTTAGCTTCTTTCTCATGGTTAGTAACATGTAGATTTTGTTTGAGATTTCTAGGTATTTTTGGTGGTGAAAACCGAACCCTAGGAGGTGTGAAAGCAAGCCTTTTGTCTTCATTTAAGGTAAGAGGAAGACAATTCTTATCATCTCTTGATGGTGGTAAGAAGATGGAGCCATTTGTGATGTTTGTAGAATCCATAAGGATTCGGTGGTCATGTGTTAATTATGTGTGTATTTGTTAATTTTTGTGTTTGTTAGTAGTTTATGTGGTATTTGTTAGTAGCTTTCTTGTTTGATGATTGTAATAATTTTTGCATGTCTATTAGCTTTTGAATGCATGTCTATAAGCTTTAATTTAGGTTTTATATGTTAGAAATATTTTGCATGTGTTAGAAAATACAATGCATGTGTTAGAATTGTATGATAAGGTATAGGATGTGAATAACATGTTTAAATTTGCATGAGTGTTCCAAAGAGCACATCCAATAGCTCACGGCAATGACAAGTTTGGAGGACCAAAATGTTCTCTTGATTTTTCCTAAAGTGTAACTTAATTAACCTAGGAGAATCAAGAAAGTTTCAAATTGATTTGATAAAAAAAAATGCATTTAGAAATCAAATGGTAAAGACTTAGAATTTTGGGCCAACATGCCTAAAGGATTAATTTAACTCTTACTAATTATTTTCTAATATGATTTAATGAGCTTAGACAATATAATATATTTGATATGATTTGGAAGGTGAAAAACAATTTAGAAATCAAATGCAAAAGTTTTATGAAATTTGGCCAACATGCCACTATAGGTAATCATGATTTCTAAAACTTGATTCCAAACCTTTTTCAATCAAAAGAGACAATACAAGTTAAGAAGAAATTTTCTATAATGGTTTTTGAAGAAACAAATTGAGTAGAATTAAGCTTAAAGGATTAAAACTAATAATTTTATCATTAGGAAGTAAAATACAGTAATTTTGAGAA
Organism: Ormosia emarginata; assembly: GCA_029884605.1. Classification (NCBI taxonomy): domain Eukaryota; kingdom Viridiplantae; phylum Streptophyta; class Magnoliopsida; order Fabales; family Fabaceae; genus Ormosia; species Ormosia emarginata. The sequence goes on from JAQQTP010000023.1 coordinate 1,618,739, forward strand.
ATTTTCTAACATATAGCTCACTTTAGGTTTTGAAGCATGTTAGAGATTTCAAAGAGAATTAAATGATATGGTTAAAAAATTAGGTAAATGGAAATTTTATGGAAAAATTTAGTAAACCATTATTATGATATTCTAAACAAAATATCTTGTCAATTTTTAGTAAAAATGAACCAATAAGATAGCAAAAATATCCAAAAGCCAGTATGCGGTATGAAAAATTACTCTACGTAGTTTAAATGTACTAAGTACTATTTCTGTCTATTTAAACAGTAATTTTAAAGGCATTCGAATAAGAAAATGATTTGAAAATCCTACGCGATTGAGAAAACGTATTAAAAATGCTACACGATTTTAAAAACAGAAAAATATCTTTACCCGATTTTTAAACGTTTGTAAAAACGACAGAATTATGAAAACACGATAAAATTTCTACGCGATTGACCGTTACTATATTTATTTTATTTGCTGTCGGGAAAATGTGAACCCGTACAGGCTTTTGAAAATTTATCTGCTGTCGGGAAAATGTGAACCCGTACAGGTTTTTGAGAATTTTATTTGCTGTCGGGAAAATGTGAACCCGCATGTGATTTCTATCTATGTGTGCCAAGTTTTTGGTGGATTGGTTGACGAGACGAATCACATCGTGTTGTCGATGAGATAAACGTAGTGTGGTTCATTGTTCTAATGAACTTGGAGACTTTAGTGTACGGGATCCCACATGTGGATGAGTTGGTAGCTCCATTTGGGCCGTGGTAAACCGATAGCACACTATGGTACTCAACACACACTATATTTAATCGAGATTTGTGAAATCTAGTAGTACATTTGCCTCGTAGTGCCACAACGTGAGACCGTGAACTACACCACGCCTGGATGATGGATTCTCGTGTCGTGGGGCTATAGACGCAACGTGTGACATGCCGCAATAGTTGGTGGGGCAGCCGTGGTACTAATGGATTTTACGAATCATTCCTCTCTCGATACTTGTGTTTTCTTTAGCTCCATGGAGTAGGGTTTTGTCATATTGTTTATTTATCTCTATGTCTATTTATTTTCATCTTATCTATTTATTTCTATTTTAACTGTTTATCCGTATTTTATTTGTTTATTTTATCCGGTTCTTGCTTCTATATTTGATTATTTTTATTATATCTTATCTGTTTATTCTTATCTTTCTCATTTTATACGTGATGTTTATATGTGGTGTGATATATTGTTATGATATCTAAATTTTACTTCAATCTGTTATTATAATTGTTAAAGCTTTTCGTATTGCATGAACTGTATATATGTTGTTTGTCGTCTTCTTATTGGCCATGTTGTGATGATTTTATGTTGTCTTACCTCTTTGTTATATGTATTTTCTGTTTATTCATTTTACGCGGTAAAGACTTTGAGGAAGAGGATCAGCCCCTTGAGATCTTGTACCCCGAGGAGGAGGAAGACCGGCAGGTGGACGATCAGTTTGACGATCAAGAACCATCCGATCATCCATATCCTTTGGATTGATTGTGAGGATGGCGGCGCTTGAGATTTTTGGGGTTCGTAGAGCTAGTATTTCATGGAGGTTCTCTCGGCTTGGCATCTACGAGGCGATCGTGATTCCGTGACATATGCGGGACGTGTGACCGTGATTCTACGTCGCCGATTTGATGGAGAGCCCATTATGACTACGACGTTATTTCGCACTTAGAGTTACCCTTATCCATTAGGCGTTATTGGGGTGCTTGAAAACCCCGAGCCTAGTGAGATAAGCATCGTATCGACCGCGCGATCCCGTTATCGCCGTGTGTCGAGACATCCGGATATTTATCTCCGATGATCATTTTCGGCCGAGAGTGATCCATCGAAGATTAGATAACCATGATGTTTTTTTGGGCGCGTCGTCTGCGTATGTCCGTATATATATTAACTCTTTTATTGCTTTCTTTCTTGTTTTTGTTTAAATATTTGTAGTCTTTGTTGTAAATTATTTGTACAGCTTATAACTTAATCATATGTATATTATCCGTAATGATGTTTTTTTTTTATTTCGTATTTTCCGCATTATCTTTTTATATCATATTTCTGTCTATCAGGAATTATTTTACAACCCGTAATAATATTTAACAAATGTTTCACAACTTGGGTAGATTTTATTTCTATTTCTTTTATTTTCTTTTATGTGTGACATCCTCCAAAGGGGTGTTACAAAAAGCATGGAAAATGAACAAAGGATATGTTTTTCAAGAGAACAAGAACATGGTTTTGAAGGATTTTTATTGATTTATTTTGTGTAAAAAAAGCCTAAGTGTTTTTCTAAACATGAGTTTTGAATGAAACGGGCAAACGTTGATTTTAAGGATTTGCAAAGAAAGTGAAAAAAGGATTTGTAAAGAAAGTAAAAATGAATTTGAACAAATGGGTTTGGTTTTTATGACCATCGGTATTTCGATTTTGAAAACAAAGATTTTAATAGTTTTGTTTGTGTAAAATCATATCAATTTAGAAGGAAAAATATTTGATGGTTTCAATAGTCATGTCCACATTTTTAAGGGCTTGTAATGCCTTGATTTTTATGAACAAAGTGATTTTCAAAGTGGAAATGTAACTTGATTCAATACAAGAATTTGGAAAGGGAATTAGAGTGTTTATCACTTGAGGAAATCAAGTTTTTGTAAATGAAAATGTTTTCGAACTTCAATTTATTTTGAAGAAGGTTGTGCTTGGAAATGATTTGGGAAAAATGAAGAATATAATGGTGTTTTGAAAATTTACTAACGTATAACTGATTTTTGAGTTTTGAAATACGTTAGAAAATGTTAAGTTTTGAAACGTTGATTTATATCAATGGAAAAGTAATTTTTGTGGATTATATTTTGGAAAAGAATTTATTGAGTAAAGAACTGAGGAAAAAGATTTTCTTAAGTAAGAAAATATATTAAATGAAGTATAAAGTTATATTATTTTGAGAAAAGTTGAAAAGGAATTTTTAACGGTTAAGAAATATTTTCTGTAATGAAATTGTAGTGAAAAAATTATTTGCGTAGCTTAAAAACGATTTGAAATGCAGTAAAATATTTTTTTACGCAATTTGAAAAATGTGTTGAAAAATAATATTGATTTATTTAAGTCCAAAATAATGTTTGGAATATTGAGGAATATTTTACGTGATTGTACAATGTTGAAAAAATATTTTACGTATCTTAAAACGATTTGAAATACAGTAAAATAATTCTATGCGATTTGAAAATACGAAAGAAAAATATTTCTATGTGATTTTAAATACGTTGAAATATTTCTATGCGATTTGAATTACGTTTAAATATTTTACGTAATTTGAACTACTATTGAAAAATCACTACGTGATTGAAAAGTAATGAATTATTTTTACGTGATTGTGAAAAGTGGTAAAAAATCATTATGTGATTTGGAAAGCGTTTTAAATATTTTGAGAATGATGGAAAATGATTTATGCAACTTAAAAGAATGATTTTTAAGTTACGTGATTTTGAAACAGTAGAAAAAATACTATACGATTTGAGAAATGTATGATTTTACGCGATTGAGAAAAATGTTAAAAAATTTGTACGTGGTTTAAAAGTGCAACAGAAGAGTTGCGGTATTTTGAAAATGTAATAGAAATGTTACGAAATTTTGTAAACGTAACAGTAGTGTTACGGTATTGTGAAAACGTAATAAAAATGTTTTTGGAATTTTAAAAACGTAATAAAAGTGTTACGGTATTGTGAAAATATAACAGAAACATTTTTGGATTGTGAAAACATAACAGAAATGTTACGCGATTGTGAAAATACGGTAAAAGTGTTTTACAACTATGAAAACATGATAACGTGATTTTGTTATTGAAAAATACAGTATGATTACTGTAAAACCAGTGTATGGATACTGTTTGTGAAAACAACCAGTTTTGCCTGTTATTGGCACGTGGTGCATTTTAGATGCATTGGAAAAAATATGCGTTGAGGCATATGATTTAATTGAACAAACGAATTTGAAAAGAATGACCCTTGTGGTTGGACTTGCACTGATATATTCGTGCATTGTATAAACTATATCTGAGAAATTATGAGATATACCTGTGATTGGTATTTGGTGCATTATACATGCATTGGAATGGTCCGATGAGGACTGGATATGGCTGATTGCCTAGGAGAAACACACCTCTTGAGTGGGTGCAATATGCATAGTGTAAGTCACTTGTTGACCTTAGGGGCATCGGGGTGCGGGTTGCTTACACGGGTGGTTGGTCGCGCTTCTTCCCGTAGGTTAGACCGATGCAACACACCGATGATCCTGACCGAGACACTATTCTTATTCAAGATCTGATAAAGACTATCGTGTATATGCTAGATGTGCAAAATCAAAATGAGGATTATAGCACGTGGTCTGAGGCATGTGGTACCGACAGATCTTTTCGATCATTTCTCCGTCCTGAGTTTAGCTCCATGGAGTAGGAAATCGAGTCTTGTGTACATGTATAATCTAAACATTTATATCTGTGTGATATATTAATTGAGGAAGATTGACTATGATAATTGTTTTGAATACTTGGATGATGATGATGATAATCATATTGATCACATTATTGTGATTATTGTGTGATGATAATAATGTTAATGGTATGATGATGATCGTTGATTAATGTTGAGTGCATTATTGGAATTCTGGTATGATATATCTGTATGATATGTTGTTTGTGTTATCTCTGTGCTGCCATGTTGGTATTGGTGTAGGTGATCTCACCTCTTTGTTATGTTGTCTTGTTGTGTCTGTATTGTTAAAATTAAACAGTAGAAAGAATGAGTTGTCTTAGACATAACGGGCGATGGATACTCTGAGATTGGTGACAACAATAAGGAGGGGACATTCAGGACTCGAAGATGTGCAGTGTTGACAAAGGAACAGATGTCTGATGCATCAAGATGGATACACAACAGAATACGTATGTAGAGTTATTTTTATCATTAGTGTTGTACCGTGCTATTAAGTAGGACCCGTTATAGGGTTTGCTACTGTTAAAAAAAATAGAGTCTGTTAATTTTATATTTCTCTTTAAATTGTGAAATATTAATTGGTGTCAATATTGCATAATGAATAGTTGAAATATGATTTTCAATATTACCTAATATTTTCAGTAAATTTACGTTTCAGTAAAGAAGTAATTTTGAAACCCATATTTTCATAACTCAAACCTTTTACAAATTGATTTTCAGATTATGATTCGGGAGTCGGAAATGTGATGCCCTAGGGAGGGTGTTACACTCACCAACATTCTTACTTTCTCTCATGACCACCTAGTTGGAGCAGCAGAAAATAGAGGAAACAAAGAGAAGGAAGAGGAAAAGAAAGAGGAAGAAGAGAGGAAGAGGAGGAAAACGAAGGGGAAGGCCAAGACTTGAGGTTCACCATCCAAGCAAGTTGAGGTAGGGGAGTTTACTTACACATCTTCATCCTTCTTGCTTCATTTTGTACGAAGATAGTTTATATGATTAGAGAAAATGAGTTTTGAGAAGCAAAAACTATTTTCTTTAGTTACTTCTTGTTCCCAATGGTCGAGAATAGATAGTTTTTGTAACATCCTCTCCAACCTAATGATATTAATGAGGGCTACAGTAGCTCAATAAATATTGATGATATTGGAAATTACTTGGAGTGAATAGAGTGTAAATTTATAACATTAAATATGAAAAATAGCACAAAATAATTCATAATTTAGATTAAATATCTAAAAGGATGGGAATAAATATGATAAATTTATTCTTAAGTCATAAAGGATTGGAATGAGCTATAAGGAATTTTGGAAGATTATTTAAGTTAGTTTGATATTTTAATGGTACTGAGATAATGTGTAGAGATCAAACTAATCAGATAAATGCATCAAAAACCCATAGAGGAGAGAGTAAATGTAAAATAGAGGAATGAAAATTAATTTGAGAATAGAAAAAGATTAAGATGGATACTTGAATATTTTATTAGTTTCCTTTCAAAAGATCTAGACTAATTTTATCTTTATCTTAAGTTTTTTTATTCTTTTCTCACTCTCACCCGTCCACTCTCTCTTGTCCGCTCCTTCTCTATTCTCTCTCTTGGATCTCACTCTTTTATTCATTCCAACTCAAGCTTGATCTTTTATTCCTTCTGTTTGCTCTCGGTCAACTGTTCATGGTCATCCATTCTTCCTCTCATCTGGTTTGTTCTCACTGGTGCAGCGTCCTTGTTGGTGCTTGTCGTTCGTCCCCCACGGTATGCCATTTGTAACACCTCGAAATTTCTTGTTTTTTAGTTATATGTGATTTTTATGATTTTTGTGATTTTGTGAATTGTTTGATTTATTTTGATTATTTTATTATTATTTTTTGATTTTCTGTGTGATTGAAATGGAGCTGGAAAAATAAAAAATTTCGGGGCCAAAAAATTTTGGACTGTTAAAACGGGGCCGGGGGAGCTTACTAAACTCGAAACCAGAAACAGATTCCGAAGTTTTATTTTTCTAAGATTTTATCTGACAAATAAAATCTAGGTATGTTCTATTGTCTATTAGACAATAAATACTGGTTTTGCTTGCAGTAACCTTTGTCCATTGGATAATAGTTTCCGGTAAAAATCTAGTTGGATGATTCTAGACTTAGGCTAGTCATCTTTTCTAGAGACTTCTTTGTGACTCATTTTGGTGACTCACTTTGTTGGACCAATTAGGAGGTTAGCCAACTAAAGTAACCATGACTCACTAGATGACTCATTGTGTGACTCAACCATGACTCACACCCATGTGACTCAACTATGACTCACACCCATGTGACTCAACCAAGTGACTCATATTTTTGTGACTCACCCTAGTGAATTCCACGGCCAAGGGAGTGTAGGAAGGTCCTAAGAGCTTAGTCTTTCACGTAACCATTCTATCTCATCTTTCTATCAAAGAAACAACATAAAACTCTCTCACATTTTCTCTCTTGAAGCTCACGGCCAAACTGTAACTCCCCAAATTTCCTAAATATCAGACAGTAATTTTGACAGTTAACAGAATTCTACTATTTAGTGATTTCTGTGTACTGTAAAATTATTTTGAATATTCCATCAGTACATTTAATCGTTTTGTGTGATTTACTCCGTGTCAAGAAAATAATAATTTTCGGGTCAGGGAAAATTTTACGTAATTTAACTATTACTGTTAAGTCTTAATTATTTTACATAATCTAATTTGATTTTCGTAAGTTTTATATTTTTTATGATTTTGTAGATGATTATGAAATTTTTATATTACTCTGATTATTTTAGTGTTATCCGTGGGTCGTCTGTGGGCCCAGGGGGGCTGTACGTGGGCCCAGGTGGGTCCCGAAAAGTGAAAATTTTTGTGTAGCTCTAAAATTTTGTATTGTTGAGACGGAGATGGGGGATCTTACGAAACCTGAATCAGGAAATAGTTTTTTAAATTTTCTTTTACTGTGTTTTGTACAGTATTTAATTATTGGGCAATAAAAATACAGTAAAAATATTATTCGTAGGGTTATAGCAGATAAAAAAATAAATATTGTACTGCGTAGTCAACATTAGTGGCTTGGATATCCACCATTGATTTAATCAACGGTGGAGATTTGGTCTTGATTTAATCAACGGTGAAGATTTAGTCTTACAAAGTGGCTAGAACCATTTATGACCCTTGGATGTAAAGTTTGAAGGAGTAATCTTGACCCTTCATTTTGGAGATACATCTAATGGCTAGGATTTCAAGGAGAAAAGATCCAATGGCTTATATTAAGTCTTCTATCTAAAGGCTAAACCTAGAAGCTACATTAATCCTAACCATTGATCTAATCAATGGTTTAGATTGCCTAAAATGGTGGCTAGGAGATTGGTCACACTTTGAAGAGTGCATGAAGGGGGGGGGGAGGACAGTTTTGGTGAATGCTTAAGGCCATTGCATGGTTTCAAGACCATTTTTACTCCATCTTGATCATTATTGATGATCTTTGTCTCCTCCAAAAAGCCAAAGCTCTTCAAAATTTTCTCTCCACTTCTTCTCCAAGCTAGGTTCGACCAAGACACCAAAATCCACTTTCCATCACTCTTTAATTTCAAACAACCATACTTCTTGAATCTATACCTCATTCTAAGACATTTTATAGTTTGGAGCAAGTTCTAAATCTTCCATCTTCAATGACTTCTTTCTAAGAGCAAGTTCTAGGGTTTTTGAGGTGAAGTGTAAGGAAACTTCATTTCTTCTCTCTTTTTCATGACCTAAGCCATGTTTGACCATGGTTCCCCTAGTTCAAGCTTAATATACTAATATACTTGTGTTTTGTTTTGTATTTGAGAAGCTTTTGGTGGTGAAGGACTTGGAAAAAGAAGCAAAACAAGGAGTTTTTGAGATTCTTCAAGAGGTAAGAGGGAGATCCATCTCACCAACCAAGTTTGGTGGTGAGAGATGGTTTGTGTATTTGATGGATGGTGAATCCATGTGAGGATTCATATCCATGGTTATGTAATTATTTGTGTGTGTTTATGTGCTTTGATTATTTGCCTATGCTTGGTATGATTTGTGTAACATCCCCGGACTGCCTGCAGGATTGATGAGTGTCTCCACAAACTAACACGAGTCTTTTCAGCGTGCTTTATCCTCGCTCACACGCATCCTGGGAAACTTCCCAGGAGGTCACCCATCCCACAATCGCTCCAGGTCAACCACGCTTAACCATAGAGTTCTTATGTTCTAGGCTCCCGAAAAGAAGTTGCAACTTGTTGATATGGCTACGCCTAATCAATTCCTTTAAGTCATCCTCAACTATGCAGTCCCATACCTGCACAGTCTCTGAATCCCTCTCATTCCGATGCGTATTCAGTTCATTCATGGGACCCTTCGCCTAGAAGCCTGCCAGGAGCCGCTCCTTGTACGTGCTTCTCTTACACCGGCGTCCACTCCCCGCCCTCGTCGGCCCGGGACACCACAATTTGTATAATTTATTGCTTTAATTATGACATGCTTGTGATATATATGTTGAATATATATATGTATGTCATGATTTGATGATGGAAAAGAAAGTGATTTTTGGTTCCAAGGACCATGGTGAATTCGGCCAAACACCTTAAAATAGGTGTTCACAAATTAATATTTTCATGAATGATAAAATTGGATGTTTAGAGAAGCAAGGAAAATAAACAAAGGGTTTGTTTCCAAAAAAATAAAGTTCCACGATTTTTGTGAAGAATTTTTAATGGTTTTGTTTGTGTAAAACCATGAATGGAACTTAGATGATTTAGAAGGAAAAAATATAAGAATGGTTTCAATGGTCATGTCCACGGTTTTGAAGGCTTGTAAATGCCTTGAATTTTATGAAACAAAGTGATTTTCAAAGTGAAAATATAACTTGATTTAATACAAGGATTTTGGAAAGGGAATTAGAGTGTTTTATCACTTGAGAAGCAGAAAATTTGGATATGAAAGGAAAATAGAGGTTGTAAGGGTTTGAACCTCAAATTATTTAGAAGAGGATTGAATTTGAGAATTTATTTTGAATATTAAAGGAAATGTGGATAATTTAAAATTTACTAACGTAAAACTCATCCTTTGGGTTTTGGAGAGCGTTAGGGAATTTTGAGTGAGAAACATTGATTTAATTCAATGAAATGGTGAATTTATGGAATAAATTGAGAAAAAGGATTTTCTTAAGTAAGAAAATGTGAAAAATAATGTGAGAACTCATATTATTTTGAAAAAGGTTGAAATGGAATTTTTTGAAGGTTGAGAAATATTTTACGAAGTTAAAAAATGGTGAAAAATGATTTACGTAACTTAAAAATGTGATTTTTAAGCTACGCAATTTGAAAAACGTTTAAATATTTCTATGCAATTTGGAAAGCGTTTAAATATTTTTACGGGATTGAAATATTATTGAAAAATTACTATGTGATTGAAAAATGATAGAATATTTTTACACAATTGAGAAAGTGATGAAAAATCGCTACGCGATTTGAAAACGCAACAGAATGGTTGCAAAATTGTTAAAACATAACAGAAATGTTGCGCAATTGTGAAAACACGACAAAAGTGTTTCGCAACTATGAAAATGCGATAATATGATTTCGCGAATGAATAAATAGTAGGATTACTGTTGGAATAGTGTATTGAAACTGTATGAGAAAATGATGGATTTTGCCTATAATTGGCATTGGTGCATTTTACATGCATAGACCAATGTATGGACACTATATGAGAAAATGATAAATTTTGCCTGTGATTGGCATTAGTGCATTGAACATGCATTGGAAAAGTCCGATGGACTGGATAAGGCTATTTGCCTAGGAGAAACGTACACCTCTTGAGTGAATGCGATATGCGTAGTGTAAGTCACTTGTTGACTTTGGGGGCATCAGGGTGTGGGTTGCCTACAGTGGGCAGTTGGTTGCTCTTCTGTGCCGTGGGTTAGATCGATGCAACACACCGATGATCCAGATCAAGATACTATTCTTAATCAAGATCTAGTAAAGACTGTTGTGTATATGCTAGATGTGCAAACACATATGAGAAATGTGGCATGTGGTTTGAGGTATGTTAGTACAGACAGATCTTTCGGATCAATTTCTCCCAACTGAGTATTAACTCCATGGAGTAGGAAATTGAGTCTATATGCGTATGCATAAATTTGAGTATTTATATCTGTATGATATAATAATTGGGGAATATTGGCTATGACAATTGAACTGTTGAGGAATATTAGATGATGATGATGATAATAATATGATGGCATTATTGTAATTATTGTGTGATTTGAATAATGTTAATGGCATGATGGTAATTATTATTTATTGTATCTGTTATAATAAATAATGTTGATGGCATGATTGTAATTATGGTATGATATATTTGTATGATATATTGTATGTGTTATCTCTGTGCTACCATGTTGGTATTAGCATAGGTGATCTCACCTCTTTGTATGTATATTTTGTACTGTAATTATATTTGTAAAGACGTTGAGCAAGGCATAGAACAAGAGGGTGAAGAAGAGCAGGTTCCTATGGAGGAAGCGGAGTTTTGAGAGGATGACATCAAGACCTAGTTTCTTCGGTTACGTGAGACTACAGTTCCATGGTGGAGCTAGAGCGTGGAGGACTAGTCCCAATGAGAGGGGACTAATTAATCAGGGAAATCTGATGGTCAACATGAGCCAGAAATTTCATGGAGATCCGTTTCTTTCCGTAACTATATATGTACATGTCGAATTTCCACTGTCAATCAAGCAGTATTGGGATACTAGGTATTATGTCCCAATGGAGATTAGTATTGTGTCGTCTGCTCGGACACCTGTCCGTAGGACTTCGCGTCGTGCTAGATTCCTACCTGATGAGAAATCTGAGGAGGACCCGTCTGAGGGTTCTGCTATTTAGTTAGACTTGGGCGAGTCGTTTTAATATTTAAGTATGTCAACTACTTTTGAGACTTAGTTTGTATATAAATAATGTTGACAGTACTTCTGTAATGTACATGATGTAAATTATGTATGATGATGTATAATATTTTTATTTTCTGCTAAGTTTATTTTATCGACGTCAAAGAGGAAAAATTTTTACAACTTGTGTTTTTATCACAACATCACATTTTATGAACTTGGGGGTAATTTGGTAATTAAGTAACATAAATGTGGCACCCTACGGTGGGTGTTACATTAGTTGGTATCAGAGCCCAAGTTAGAGTCTTTTGGGTTTGTGGTTAGGTCTGTCTTGTTTAAGTTGTGTGATTCTCTGTGATTGTTTTCTGAAAAGAAACAATATTGATTGAAGATTGACCTTGCTTTCTTGTGTTGTTCAGTTTGAGTAGAGAAAAGTAATGGCTAGACGAGGAAGAGGACGTGTCAATACTAGAGCTGGAATGGAAAATGTTGGTAATGACAACCAGAACATGGCTACAGCTGCAGCAGCAATGCAACAGATGGCTGATGTAGTGGTACAGCAAAACCAAAGGGCAACTGAGGATGCTCAGAGTTTGTCTGAATTCCATAAGAACAATCCACCAAAGTTTCATGGAGAATTTGACCCAGACAAAGTTGATCTGTGGATCAAGGAATTAGAGAAAATATTTGAAGGTATGGGTTGTATCGATGAGCGAAAGCTGACTTTTGTAACTTTTATGTTAGTGGGAGATGATGAAACTTGGTGGGCAGGAGCCCGAAGATTGTTACAAGCTGAAGGAAGAGTTGTGACGTGGCAGCTCTTTAGGCAGAAGTTTCTGGGAAAGTATTTTCCAGCAAGTGTTCGTCATGCTAAAGAGATAAAATTCCTTAGTTTAAGGCAAGGAGTGATGTTTGTTAGTGAGTATGCTGCGAAATTCGAAAGCTTGTTTAAGTTTTCGAGGTATTTTCAGATGCACCCAGATGAGTATTGGAAGTGTAGAAAATTTGAGGAAGGATTGAAGCTTGACATTAAGCGAGCTGTAGCAGCCTTGGGAATTGAACAATTTCCAGAATTGTTGGACAAGTGTCGTAAGGTTGAGGAGATTGATCAACAACGTGCGGCAAGAAATAAGAACTTTGGACTTGCAAGATTCCAAAGAGGAAAGAGTAGTGGCGGAAATCGGTTTCAGCAAAAATTGTATACCAAACTGGCAGGAAGTCAAAACCGACAGCAATTTGTTGGAGGAAGTTCTGGTGGCAGTAGGCAAGTCAAGCTGGAACTTCTATGACCAAATGTTTTAAGTGTAGGAAGGACCATCTGACCTAAGATTGTCAGCATAAAGGACTTGTTTGTTATAGATGTGAAAAATCTGGACATTTATCCAGGGAATGTGATCAGATTAAGAGGGAACCTTCTATGGGGAATGTTCGTACTGCAAGGCCACAGGCGGGTGGTCGAGTGTATACTATGAGCGGGGAAGAAGCCGCGAAATCTGAGGACTTAATCATGGAGGAGTGTGCTATTGAAGGTAATCCTTTCACCGTACTCTATGATTCGGGAGCAACACATTCTTTTATTGCATGTAATTATGTGGAGCGTTTGGAATTGACTGTGACTACATTGCCTTATGCTTTGAGTGTTGCTACTCCTACTGATAAGCTTGTGATAACTACAAAAGTATGTTTGAATTGTCCTGTTTGTGTTAGGGGTAGAATCTTTCATGTGGATTTGATATGTTTGCCTCTTTCAAGATTAATGTAATCTTAGGAATGGATTGGTTATCCTCCAACCATATCCTAATTGATTGTTCAAATAAAACATTAGTATTTCCTGAGGCTAACGATCCTAGATTCCTAACGGCAACTCAAGTAGAAGTTTGTCTGAAGGAAGGAGATCATGGGTATCTATTGTTGTCTTCTTTGGAGGTTCAATGTGAAGATGTCTTGAAGGATATTTTTGTTGTTAATGAATTTCCTGAGGTATTTCCTGAAGATATACCTGGACTACCGGCAGAAAGAGAAATTGATTTTTCTATTGATTTAGTACCTGGAGTTGGACCGATATCTATAGCGCCCTATCGGATGTCGCCAGTAGAGTTGGCAAAGCTTAAGAAATAGCTGGAGGATTTGTTGGAGAAACAATTCGTGAGACCAAGTGTGTCACCATGGGGAGCTCCATTATTGTTGGTAAAGAAGAAGGATGAGACTTCACGTCTATGTGTAGACTACCGACAATTGAACAAGATTACGATAAGAATAAATATCCACTTCCAAGAATAGATGATTTGATGGATCAATTGCAAGGAGCCGTAATATTTTCCAAGATTGATTTATGATCTGGTTATTATCAGATTCGTGTGAAAGTGGAAGATATTCCCAAAACTGCATTTCAGACTCGTTATGGGCATTATGAATACCTAGTGATGCCGTTTGGTGTGACGAATGCACCGGCTATATTCATGGACTTTATGAACAGAATTTTCCGTTCGTACTTGGATAAGTTTCTTGTTGTCTTTATTGATGACATTTTGATTTATTCTCAAAGTCAGGAGGAACATGCTGAACATCCCAGAGTGGTTCTTCAGATTTTGAAGGAGAATAAGTTGTATACCAAGTTGTCCAAATATGAATTTTGGTTAAGCGAAGTTCAATTTTTAGGACACATGGTATCGGAGAAAAGAATTGAAGTTGATGCGTCAAAGGTGGAGACAATTTTGGAATGGGAAAGACCAAAGACTGTATCATAAATCTGTAGTTTTGTCATATTAGTTGGTTACTATAGACAGTTCATTGAGGGGTTTTCAAAAATAGCAGGACCTCTTACCCAACTTACATGGAAGAATCAACCGTTCGTATGGACTGATGCATGCGAAGAAAGTTTTCAAGAATTGAAAAGACGATTGACTACTTCATAGGTATTGATTCTACTTGATCTGAACGAACCTTTCAAAGTATATTGCGATGCTTCGTACCAAGGATTAGGTTGTGTACTTATGCAGAACCATAAGGTTGTGGCTTATGCTTCAAGGCAGTTGAAAGTACATGAGAGGAATTATCCGACTCATGATTTGGAATTGGCAGCTGTGGTGTTTGTGTTAGTGTGGAGACATTTTCTCTATGGAGCAACATTCACTATTTTTAGTGATCATAAAAGTTTGAAGTATCTGTTTGACCAAAAAGAGTTAAACATGAGACAAAGTCGTTGGTTAGAGTTTCTGTAGGATTATGACTTTCAGTTACAATATCATCCCAGAAAGGCGAATGTCGTAGCAGATGTGTTGAGTAGGAAAATGCTTAGTGCTTCTGTTATGATGATTAAGGAGAAGGAACTGATAGAAGAATTTCAGGATATGCGTTTGTCTGTGAAATTGATGTTAGGGAGAATGCGTTTAAACATGAACACCATTTCAAATGATTTGATGGATAGAACACGGGAAGGACAAAACAGTGACCAGTATTTGCAAGAAGCAAAAGAAGCAAGGAGCCAAGGAGTGGCGTTGGAATTTAGCAAAGGCACTAATGGAATTCTGAAGTTTAAAGGAAGGGTTTGTGTGCCTAATGATCAAGAACTTAGGAAGTTGATTTTGGATGAAGCTCACAGGAGTAAGTTGAGTATTCATCCAACCAAGATTTGAAACAATTATATTGGTGGCAAGGAATGAAGAAGGATGTTGCTGAATATGTATCATCTTATTTACTTTTTCATAGGGCTAAGGTGGAAAATCAAAAGCCTTCGGGAATGTTGCAACCTTTGCTTATTCCTGAAAATGGGATGACATAGCAATGGATTTTGTGACAGGACTACCAAAAACTCGGAAAAGTCATGATTCTATTTGGGTAATTGTTGATCGGCTTACTAAGTTAGCACACTTTTTGCCGATTAATATTAAGTACTCAATGGAAAAGTTGACCCAAGTGTACATCGGTGAAATTGTTAGACTTCATGGTGTACCATCGAGTATTATTTCGGATCGAGATCCAAGATTTACGTCGAGATTTTGGAATAGTTTACAAGAAGCTATGGGAATAAAGCTACGTCTGAGTTCTGCTCACCATCCACAGACTAATGGTCAGTCAGAAAGAACAATTCAGTCGTTAGAAGATTTGTTGAGAGCTTGTGTTCTAGAAGAAACTGGTTATTGGGATGAATTTTTGCCATTGATAGAGTTCACATAATACAACAGTTTTTATTCGAGTATAGGGATGGCACCCTATGAGGCATTGTATGGGAGACGATGCAGAACACCGTTGTGTTGGTATCATGATGGTGAAAGTGCTATGGTAGGACTAGAATTTGTACAGCAGACAACTAAGAAAGTAAAGATGATTCAAGACAAGATGAGGATAACTCAAACTCGGCAAAAGAGTTATGCTGATAAAAGGAGAAAATCGCTTGAGTTTGAAGAAGGTGACCATGTATTTTTACGAGTGACACCTTTGAATGGAGTTGGACGAGTGCTTAAGTCTAAGAAGCTCACTCCAAAGTTTATTAGGCCGTATCAAATTTTACGTCAGATAGGTTCGGTAGCTTATCAGATTGCATTACTACCTTTACTATTAAATCTTCACGATGTATTTCATGTTCGTAACTATGGAAATATATTTCTAATCCCACTCATGTTATTGAGCCAGATACAGTACAACTGAAGGAAAACCTAACCTATGAAACGTTTCCAGTCAAGATTGAGGATCGAAGGACGAAGCAACCTCGAGGTAAGGAAATTTCATTGGTTAAAATAGTTTGGAATGACGTAAGCGGTGAAGCTACATGGGAACTGGAAGAAAAGATAAAAGAGCAATATCCATATTTATTCTGAGGATGTGAAGTCAAGTTTATCAAGTTTCGAGGACGAAACTTCTTTTTAGAGGGGGAGTATTATAACACCCCAAATTTCTGAAATATCAGACAGCAATTTTGATAGTTAACAAAATTTTACTGTTTAGTGATTTCTGTGTACTGTAAAATTATTTTGAATATTCCGTTAGTACATTTGATCGTTTTAAGTGATTTACTCCGTCTCAAGAAAATAATAATTTTCGGGCCAGGAAAAATTTTACTTAATTTAATTATTACTGTTAAGTCATAATTATTTTACGTAATTTAATTTGATTTTCGTAAGTTTTATATTTTTTATGATTTTGTGGATGATTATGAAATTTTTATATTACTCTGATTATTTTAGTGTTATCCGTGGGCCGTCTGTGGGCCCAGGGGGGCTGTACGTGGGCCCAAGTGGATCCCTGTAACACCCCAAACTTCCTAAATATAAGATAGTAATTTTGACAGTTAACAGAATTCTACTGTTTAGTGATTTTTGTGTACTGTAAAATTATTTTGATTATTCCGTGACTGCTTTTGATCGTTTTGAGTGAATTACTCCGTGTCAGGAAAATAATAATTTTCAGGCCAGGGAAAATTTTACGTAATTTAACTATTACTGGAAAGTCTTAATTATTTTACGAATTTGATTTGATATTTGTGCATTTTCTAATTTTTGTGATTTTATGTGTGATTATGAAATTTTTATCTTACTCTGTTTATTTTAGCATTATCTGTGGGCCCAGGGATGTCGTATGTAGGCCCCGCATGGGTCCAGAAAGGTAAAAATTTTTCTATAATTAGAAAAATTCGTACTGTTGAGATGGAGACGGGGGATCTTACTAAATCTGAATCCGGAAATAGTTTTTAAAATTTTCTTTTACTGTGTTTTGCATTGTATTTAATTATCGGGTGATAAAAATACAATAAAAATATTATTCGAATGGCAATAGTAGATACAAAAAAAAATATTGTACTACGAAGTCAACATTAGTGGATTGGATATCCACCATTGATGTAATCAATGGTGGAGACTTGATCTTGAATTAATCATCGGTTGAGATTTAGTCTTATAAAGTGGCTAGGACCATTTATAGCTTATGGATGTAAAGTTTGAAGGAGTAATCTTGACCCTTCATTTTGGAGACACATCTAATGGCTAGGATTTCAAGGGGGAAAGATCCAATGGCCTAAATTAAGTCTTCTATCTAAAGCCTAAACCTAAAACCTATATTAATCCTAACCATTGATCTAATCAATGGTCAAGATTGCCTAAAATGATGGCTAGGAGACTTGTTGCATTTTGAAGAGTGCATGGAGGAGGGGGGACAGTTTTGGTGCTGCATTTAGGAGCTAAAGTGATATTGGAAGACCATAATTGATCACCTTTGGTCATTATTGATCATTCTTCATCTTTCCTAAAGCAAAGCTTAACAAAAATTCTCTTCATTTCTCTCCAAAACATAGCTCACGGCCAAGCACTCTACAACACCCTTCTACTACTCTTTAATTTCAAACAACCATATTTCTTGAATCTACACCTAATTCTAAGACACTTTGTAGTTTACACCAAGTCTTAAATCTTTCATCTTCAAGGAGTTTTTCCAAGATCAAGTTCTAGGGTTCTTAAGGTGAAGTTATGGAAAACTTCATTCTTTTCTCTTCTTTTTCAGGTTCTAAACCATGTTTGATCCATGGTTCCTCTTATTCAAGCTTAATATACTAATTTCTTTGTGTTTGTTTTGTGTTCAAGAGACTTTTGTTGGTGGAGATCTTGTTCAAAATACAAAGCAAGGAGCTTTTTGTGGTTCTTCAAGAGGTAAGAGGGAGATCCATCTCACCAACCAAGCATGGTGGTGAGAGATGGTTTTATATTTGATGGATGGTGAATCCATGTGAGGATTCATATCCATGGTCATGTAATAATTTATATGTGTTTATGTGCTTTGATTATTTGCCTATGCTTGATATGTTTTGCATGATTTTATTGCTTATATGGTATGCTTATAATATGCATGATGAAAACATATTGAATATAATATGGTGGATGTATGTTGAAATAAGCAATTTTGGCTCCAAAGGCCAAGGGGGAGGCTACGATTTTGAGCTCTTAAAATTAGGTTTCATGTTGAAATTTTTCAAGAACAAGGGAATTAAATTTTGGTCACTAAACTAAGGTGAATTTCGGCTTTATCACCTCAAAATAGGTGTTCACAAATTAATATTTTCATGAATGGTAAAATTGGATGTTTAGAAAAGCTAGGAAAATAAACAAATGGTTTGTTTTCAAAGAACTTGAGTTCACGGTTTTGGTGAGAAGTTTTAATGGTTTTGTTTGTGTAAAAATCAAGAATGGAACTTAGTTGATTTAGAAGGAAAAATACAAGAATATTTTCAATAGGCATGTCCACGATTTTGAAGACTTGAAATGCCTTGGTTTTGTGAGAACAAAGTGATTTTCAAAATGAAAATATAACTTGATTTAATATAAGAAATTTGGAAAGGGAATCAGAGTGTTTTAACACTTCAAAAATAGAATTTTTATTTATGAATGGAAAAGAGAGGTTGAAAGTATTTGAACCTCAATTTATTTTAAAGAGGATTGATTTTTAGAAGTGATATGGAATTATAAAGAATAGTGGGAAACTTGGGATTTTCTAACATATAACTCATTCGTTGGGTTTTGGAGAGTGTTAGTAAAATTTTAAAGATAGAAACATTGATTTAATTCCATAAAATGGTGATTTTATGGAAAAAATTGTGAAAATGATTTTCTTGAGTAGGAAAATATGGAAAATAATGTGAGAGGTCATATTATTTTGAAAAAGATTGAAATAGAATTTTTGAACATAGAGAAATATTTTACGAAGTTGAAAAACAGTGAAAAATGATTTACGTAACTTAAAAACGTGATTTTTAAGCTACGCGATTGGAAAAACGTTTAAATATTTCTACGCAAATTGAAAAATGTTAAAATATTTCTACGCAATTTGGAAAGCGTTTAAATATTTTTACACATTTGAGATATTGTTGAAAAATCATTATGTGATTTAAAAATGGTGGCATATTTCTACGTAATTGATGAAAACGTTGAAAAATCTATATGTGATTTGAAAACGTAACAGAAATGTTACAAAATTCTGAAAAACGCAATAATATGATTTTTGCAATTAAAAATATACAGTAAAATTACTGTTGAACCAGTGGATGAACACTGTATGAGAAAATGATAATTTTGCCTGTGATTGGCATTGGTGCATTTTATATGCATGAACTGGTGTATAAACACTGTATATGAATTTTGCCTATGATTGGCAGTAGTGCATTGAACATGCATTGGAAAAGTCTGAGGGACTGTATGAGGCTATTTGCCTAGGAGAGACGTACACCTCTTGAGTGGGTGCGATATGCGTAGTGTAAGTCACTTGTTGACCTTGGGGGCATCGGGGTGCGGGTTGCTTACATAGGTGGTTGGTAGCTCTTCTTCCCGTAAGTTAGACCGATGCAACACACTGATGATCCTGATCGAGACACTATTCTTAATTGAGATCTCGTAAAGACTGTCGTATATATGCTAGATGTACAAATACAAATGAGAATTATAGCACGTTGTCTGAAGCATTTTAGTACCGACAGATCTTTCGGATCGACTTCTCCAAACTGAGTATTAGCTCCATGGAGTAGGAAGTTGAGTCTATGTGTGCATGCATGAAATTGAACATTTATATCGATATGATATATTAATTGAGGGATATTGGCTATGACAATATTTTTGTTAAGGAATAATTAGATGATGATGATGATGATAATCATGTGATGGCATTACCTGTTACTGTATACACTATGATGATGGCATAATTATAATTATGGCATGATATATTTGTATGATATGATGTATGTATTATCTCTGTGCTATTATGTTGATATTAGCGTAGGTGATCTCACCTCTTTGTATATTATTTTGTACTGTATTTATATTTGTAAAGACGTTGAGCAAGGCACTGAACCAGAGGGTGAAGAAGAACAGGCCCCTATGGAGGAAGCAGAGTTTTGATAAGATGACATCAAGACCTGGTTTCTTCGGTTATGTGAGATTGCAGTTCCATGGTGGAGCTGGAGCATGGAGGACTAGTCCCAATGAGAGGGGACTAATTTATGAGTGAGACCTGACGGTCATGATAAGCAGAGAGTTTCGTAAAAATTCGTTCTTTTCTGTAACTATATATGTACATGTTGAATTTCCACTGTCGATCAGGCAGCATTGGGATACTAGATATTATGTCCCAACAGAAATTAGTATCGTGTCGTCCGCTCGGACACCTGCCCTTAGGGCTTCGTGTCAAATCAGATTCCTACCTGCTGAGGAGTCTGAGGAGGACCCAACTAAGGGTTCTGCTGTTTAGTTAGACTTGGGCAAGTCTAAACTCTGTTACAAGCTATGTCTGTATATATTTAAGTGTGTTATCTAATTTTGGAGAAATGGTCTGTATATAAATAATCCTGACAGTACGTTTGTAATGTATGATGATGTAAATTATGTGTGATGATGTATAATATTTTATTTTCCGCTAAGTTTATTTTATAGTTATCAAAGAAAAAAGAAAAAAATTTACAACTCGTATTTTTATCACAACATCACATTTTATAACTTGGGGGAAATTTGGTAATTAAGTAACACAAATGTGGCACCCTACGATGGGTGTTACATTAGTTAGTATCAGAGCCCAAGTTAGAGTGTTTTGGGTTTGTGGTTAGGTCTGTCTTGTTTGTGTTGTGTGATTCTCTGTTATTATTTTCTGAAAAGAAACAATATTGTTCGAAGATTGACTTTGCTTTCTTTATGTTGTTCAGTTTGAGTAGAGTAAAGTAATGGCTGGAAGAGGACGAGGATGTGTCAATACTAGAACTGGAATGGAGAATGCTGGTAATGATAATCAGAACATGGTTGCAGCTGTAGCAGCGATGCAACGGATGGCTGATGTCGTTGCACAACAAAATCAAAGGGTAACTGAGGATGCTCACAGTTTATCTGAATTTCGTAAGAATAATCCACCGAAGTTTCAGGGAGAATTTGATCCAGATAAAGCTGATTTGTGGATCAAGGAGTTAGAGAAAATATTTGAAGGTATGGGATGTACTGATGAACGTAAGCTGACTTTTGCGACTTTTATGTTAGTCGGAGATGGTGAAAATTGGTGGGCAGGAGCCCGAAGATTGTTAGAAGCTGAAGGAAGAGTTGTAACATGGCAGCTCTTTAGGTAGAAGTTTTTAGCAAAGTATTTTCCAGCAAGTGTGAGTCATGCTAAGGAGATGGAATTTCTTAGTCTGAGGCAAGGAGTAATGTCTGTCAGTGAGTATGTGGCAAAGTTCGAGAGCTTATCTAAGTTTTTGAGGTATTTCCAGATGCATCCAGATGAAGACTGGAAGTGTAGGAAATTTGAGGAAGGATTGAAGCTTGACATTAAGCGAGTTGTAGCAACCCTGGGAATTGAGCAGTTTCCAGAATTGTTGGATAAGTGTCGTAAGGTTGAAGAAATTGATCAACAGCGTGCGGCGAGAAACAAGAACATTGGACCTACAAGGTTCCAGAGAGGAAAGAATAGTGGAGGAAACCATTTTCAACAGACACCATATGCAAAACCGGCAAGAAATCAGAATCGGCAGCAATTTGTGGGAGGAAGTTCTGGTGGCAGTAAGGCAAGTCAAGCTGGAACTCCTATGTATAGCTGTTTCAAGTATGGGAAGAATCATCTAACCAAGGATTGTCAGCATAAAGGAATTGTTTGTTTTAGATGTGCGAAACCTGGACATTTATCCAGGGATTGTGACTAGATAAAGAAGGAACCTTTTAACAGAAATGTTCGAACTGCAAGGCCACAGGTGGGTGGTCGAGTGTATACTATGAGCGGAGAAGAAGCCGCGAAATCTGAAGACTTAATCATGGAGTGTTACCCAAGTGGCCTCAATACTCAAGAGGGGGGTGAATTGAGTATGTAAAATATTTTCGTAAATCTTTCGCAAAACGTTTGATTAACAATTTTCGTTGAAGCTATTGGATGATTGAAGTGAATAGATAAATGAGATTGAATACTTCACTCACAAATAAACAACTCAAGATAAAAAGAATTCAAGCAAAGCAAAATATCGAACTCAACTCAAGCAAATATAATTAAAGCACAAAGTAAAGAGATAGAGTTGAGAAGAACAAACACAAGGATTTATCCTAGTTCAGCCACCCCTTGTGACCTACGTCCAGTCCTCAAGCAAACCACTCGAGATTTTCCACTAAACTTCAAGCTTGAACGGGTGCTTGAAAACCTTTACACAAAAGAGCACTCAACTCCTTGGGATGCCTCACCCTTGAGCTTGAGCCTCAAAGTAGGGATACCTCACCCTTTCCACTAGAGGGATACCTCACCCCCTTTACAACCTTTGAAGGATGCCTCACCTTCAACAAGGGATACCTCACCCTTTACAATCTTTGAGAGATACCTCACTCTCTTTTTCTCTAGAGGGATACCTCACCCCCTTTACAAAGAATCAAGGTGTTTATAAAATGAAAACTCTCACAAGACTAGATTACACAAATTGAAGCCCTATAATGCTCTTCAAGAATATCTCACAATATATACAAAAACAGAGCAAAAGAGATTTTAATGATGATTCTCGGATTAAAGCAATTGATAGATGTTTCTCAAGTCTTGTTCAACCACAAATGATGCCCCAAGATGAGTATTTATAAGTTATTGGAACAAAAGAGCCGTTGGGGGCTTTAATGGGCAACATTAAAAGCCAAATAATATAGCCGTTGGGCTTGTCAGAATGCTGGTAATCGATTACAGGGTTCTGGTAATCGATTACATGACAGTTAGAACGTGTTCTTGGCTTTCTGGGTTTGTGGTAATCGATTACAAGACTTGTGTAATCGATTACACGCCCTCTGACTTTCTGGTAATCGATTACAATATTGATGTAATCGATTACATGGCCCTTTGAACGTGTTCTTGGATTTACAGAACATGGTAATCGATTACATGGATGCTGTAATCGATTACAAGTCCTCTGACTTGCTGGTAATCGATTACCAAGAGTGTGTAATCGATTACTTTCCACTTTGAACACATTTTTCAATCCCAATTAAGTCTCTAGGCCATTTTTATCATTTGGGTACTTGAACAAAACAAGATTTACAAATGTTTACCATAATCCAAGATTGAAATCAACATTTCTTTAAAATATGAACTTTGAAAACAAGTTGATTTATGAGATCTTTGAAAAACCATTTGAATATAATTGAGATACCTTGAGAGCATTTCACATTGATGTTCTAAGACCTATATCTAATATACCTCTTTTGATCTTGGTCTTCTTCTCTTGGCTTTGTTATCATCAAAAACTTATTTGATATGCTTCAAGACATAAGCATTCACATGGAGGAGTTTGCTATTGAAGGTAATCCTTTAACCGTACTCTATGATTTGGGAGCAACACATTCTTTTATTGCATGTGATTGTGCAGAGCATTTGGAATTGACTGTGACTACATTGCCATATGATTTGAGTGTTGCTACTCCTACTAATAAGCCTGTGATAACTACAAAAGTATGTCTGAATTGCCCTGTATGTGTTAGGGATAGAATCTTTAATGTGGATTTGATTTGTTTGCCGCTTTCCAAGATTAATGTAATCTTAGGAATGGATTGGTTATCTTCTAACCATATCCAAATTGATTGTTCGAATAAGACATTAGTATTTCCTGAGGCTAAAGATCCTAGATTCCTAACGATAACTCAAGTAGAAGCTTGTCTGAAGGAAGGAGATCATGGGTATCTATTGTTGTCTTCTTTAGAGGTTCAATGTGAAGATGTCTTGAAGGATATTTTCGTAGTCAATAAATTTCCTGAGGTATTTCCTAAAGATATACCTGGACTACTGCCAAAAAGAGAAATTGAGTTTACTATTAATTTAGTACCTGGAGCTAGACCTATATCAATTGCGCCATATCGGATGTCGCCAGTAGAGTTGGCAGAGCTTAAGAAACAGTTGGAGGATTTATTGGAGAAGCAATTCGTGAGACCTAGTGTGTCACCATGGGGAGCTCCAGTATTATTGGTTAAAAAGAAGGAAGGAACATCTCGTCTATGTGTAGACTACCGACAATTGAACAAGATTACGATTAATAAAAAATATCCACTTCCAAGGATTGATGATCTGATGGATCAATTGCGAGGAGCCGCAATATTTTCCAAGATTGATTTGTGATCTGGGTATCACCAGATTCGTGGGAAAGTGGAGGATATTCCCAAGACTGCATTTCGGACTCGTTATGGGCATTATGAATATCTAGTGATGCCGTTTGGTGTGACGAATGCACCTACGATATTCATGGACTTTATGAACAGAATTTTTCATTCGTACTTGGACAAGTTTGTTGTTGTCTTTATAGATGACATTTTGATTTATTCTCGAAGTCAGGAGGAACATGATGAACATCTTAGAGTGGTTCTCCAGATTTTGAAGGAGAATAAGTTGTATGCCAAGTTGTCCAAATGTGAACTTTGGTTAAGCGAAGTTCAATTTTTGGGACATGTTACATCGGAGGAAGGAATTGAAGTTGATGCTTCAAAAGTGGAGACAGTTTTGGAATGGGAAAGACCGAAGACTGTAACAGAAATCTGTAGTTTTGTCGGATTAGCTGGTTACTATAGCCGGTTCATTGTGGGGTTTTCAAAGATAGCAGGACCTCTTACCCAACTTACACTGAAGAATCAACCGTTCGTGTGGACTGATGCATACGAAGAAAGTTTTCAAGACTTGAAAAGATGATTGACTACTTCTTCGGTATTGATTCTACCTAATCCGAACGAACCTTTTGATGTATATTGTGATGCTTCGTACCAAGGATTGAGTTGTGTACTTATGCAAAACCGTAAAGTGGTGGCTTATACCTCAAGGCAGTTGAAAAATCATGAGAGGAATTATCCGACTCATGACTTGGAGTTGGCAGTTGTGGTGTTTGCGTTGAAAGTGTGGAGACATTTTCTCTATGGAGCAACGTTCACTATTTTTAGTGATCATAAAAGTTTGAAGTATCTGTGTGACCAAAAAGAGTTGAACAAGAGACAAAGGCATTGGTTAGAATTTCTGAAGGATTATGACTTTCAGTTACAATACCATCCCAGAAAGGCGAATATCGTAGCGGATGCATTGAGTAGGAAAATGCTTAGTGCTTCTGTTATGATGATCAAGGAGAAGGAATTGATAGAAGAATTTCGGGATATGCGTTTGTCTGTGAAACTGACGCTGGGCAGAATGTGTTTAAACATGATCACCATTTCAAATGATTTGATGGATAAAATACGAGATGGACAAAACAGTGACCAGTATTTGCAAGAAGCAAAAGAAGCCAAGAGCCAAGGTGCAGAGATGGAATTTAGCGAAGGTGCTAATGGAATCTTGAAGATTCAAGGAAGAGTTTGTGTGCCTAATGATCCAGAAATTAAGAAATTGATTTTGGATGAAGCTCACAGGAGTAAGTTGAGTATGCATCCAGGAGCCACAAAGAAGTACCAGGATATAAAACAATTATATTGGTGGCAAGGAATGAAGAAAGATGTCGCTGAGTATGTATCATCCTGTTTAGTCTGTCAGAAGGCTAAGATGGAACATCAAAGACCTTTGGGAATGTTGTAACCTTTGCCTATTCCTAAGTGGAAATGGGATGACATAGCGATGGATTTTGTGACAGGACTACCAAAAACTCGGAAAGAGTATGATTCTATCTGGGTAATTGTTGATCGGCTTACAAAGTCGGCGCACTTTTTGCCGATTAATATTAAGTACTCGATGGAAAAGTTAGCCCAAGTGTACATCAATGAAATTGTTAGACTTCATTGTGTACCATCCAGTATTATTTCAGATCGAGATCCAAGGTTTATGTCGAGATTTTGGAATAGTTTGCAAGAAGCGATGGGAACGAAGCTACGTTTGAGTTCTGGTTACCATCCACAGACTGATGGTCAATCAGAAAGAACAATTTAGTCGTTAGAAGACTTGTTGAGAGCTTGTGTCTTGGAAGAAACTGGTTGTTGGTATGAATTTTTGCCATTGATCGAGTTCACATACAACAACAGTTTTCATTCGACCATAGGGATGACACCCTATGAAGCATTGTATGGAAGACAATGTAAAACATCATTGTGTTGGTATCAGGATGGTGAAAGTGTTGTGATAGGACCAGAGATTGTTCAACAGACAACTGAGAAAGTGAAGACGATACAAGACAAGATAAGAGTGACTCAAACTCGACCAAAGAGCTATACTGATAAAAGGAGAAAATTGCTTGAGTTTGAAGAAGGTGACCATGTATTTCTGCGAGTGACACCTATGACGGGAGTTGGACGAGTACTTAAGTCCAAGAAGCTCACTCCAACGTTTATTGGGCCATATCAAATACTCCGTCGAGTAGGTTCGGTAGCTTATCAGATTGCATTACCACCATTGTTATCAAATCTTCACAATGTATTTCACGTATCACAATTATGGAAATATATTCCTGATCCTACCCATGTTATCGAGCCAGACACAGTACAGCTGAAGGAGAACTTAACCTATGAAGTGTTTCCAGTCAAGATTGAGGATCGAAGGACAAAACAATTTCGAGGTAAGGAAATTTCATTAGTTAAAATCGTTTGGAATGATGCAAGTGGTGAAGCTACATGGGAACTAGAAGAAAAGATAAAGGAACAATATCCGTATTTATTCTGAAGGTGTGAAATTAAGATTATCAAGTTTCGAGGACGAAACTTCTTTTTAGAGGGGGAGTATTGTAACACCCCAAACTTCCTAAATATAAGACAGTAATTTTGACAGTTAACAGAATTCTACTGTTTAGTGATTTCTGTGTACTGTAAAGTTATTTTAATTATTCTGTGACTGCTTATGATCGTTTTGAGTGAATTACTCTGTGTCAGGAAAATAATAATTTTCGGGCCAGGAAAATTTTACGTAATTTAATTATTACTGAAAAGTCTTAATTATTTTACGTAATCTGATTTGATATTTGTGCATTTTCTAATTTTTATGATTTTATGTGTGATTATGAAATTTTTATCTTACTCTTTTTATTTTAGCGTTATCCGTGGGCCATCTGTGGGCCCAGGGAGGTCGTATATGGGCCCCGCATGGGTCCAGAAAGGTAAAAAAATTTTATAATCAGAAAAATTCGTACTATTGAGATGGAGACGGGGGATCTTACTAAACCTGAATCCGAAAATAGTTTTAAAATTTTCTTTTATTGTGTTTTGCACTGTATTTAATTATCGGATGATAAAAATACAATAAAAATATTATTCGAATGGTAATAGCAGATACAAAAATAAATATTGTACTGCAAAGTCAACATTAGTGGCTTGGATATCTACCATTGATGTAATCAACGGTGGAGACTTGATCTTGATTTAATCAACGGTTGAGATTTAGTCTTATAAAGTGGCTAGGACCATTTATAGCCCTTGGATGTAAAGTTTGAAGGAGTAATCTTGACCCTTCATTTTGGAGACACATCTAATGGCTAGGATTTCAAGGAGGAAAGATCCAATGGCCTAAATTAAGTCTTCTATCTAAAGCCTAAACCTAAAACCTATATTAATCCTAACCATTGATCTAATCAATGGTCAAGATTGCCTAAAATGATGGCTAGGAGACTTTTTGCATTTTGAAGAGTGCATGGAGGAGGGGGGACAGTTTTGGTGCTGCATTTAAGAGCTAAAGTGACATTGGAAGACAATAATTGATCACCTTTGGTCATTATTGATCATTCTTCATATTTCCTAAAGCAAAGCTTAACAAAAATTCTCTTCATTTCTCTCCAAAACATAGCTCACGGCCAAGCACTCTGCAACACCCTTCTACTACTCTTTAATTTCAAACAACCATATTTCTTGAATCTACACCTAATTCTAAGACACTTTGTAGTTTACACCAAGTCTTAAATTTTTCATCTTCAAGGAGTTTTTCCAAGAACAAGTTCTAGGGTTCTTAAGGTGAAGTTATAGAAAACTTCATTTTTTTCTCTTCTTTTTCATGTTCTAAACCATGTTTGATCCATGGTTCCTCTTGTTCAAGCTTAATATACTAATTTCTTTGTGTTTGTTTTGTGTTCAAGAGACTTTTGTTGGTGGAGATCTTGTTCAAAATACAAAGCAAGGAGCTTTTTGTGGTTCTTCAAGAGGTAAGAGGGAGATCCATCTCACCAACCAAGCATGGTGGTGAGAGATGGTTTTATATTTGATGGATGGTGAATCCATGTGAGGATTCATATCCATGGTCATGTAATAATTTATGTATGTTTATGTGCTTTGATTATTTGCCTATGCTTGATATGTTTTGCATGATTTTATTGCTTATATGGTATGCTTATAATATGCATGATGAAAACATGTTGAATATATTATGGTGGATGTATGTTGAAACAAGCAATTTTGGCTCCAAAGGCCAAGGGGGAGGCTATGGTTTTGAGCTCTTAAAATTAGGGTTCATGTTGAAAATTTTCAAGAACCTAGGAATTAATTTTTGGTCACTAAACTAAGGTGAATTTCGGCTTTATCACCTCAAAATAGGTGTTCACAAATTAATATTTTCATGAATGGTAAAATTGGATGTTTAGAAAAGCTAGGAAAATAAACAAATGGTTTGTTTTCAAAGAACTTGAGTTCACGGTTTTGGTGAGAAGTTTTAATGATTTTGTTTGTGTAAAAATCAAGAATGGAACTTAGTTGATTTAGAAGAAAAATACAAGAATGTTTTCAATAGTCATGTCCACGATTTTGAAGACTTGAAATGCCTTGGTTTTGTGAGAACAAAGTGATTTTCAAAATGAAAATATAACTTAATTTAATACAAGAAATTTGGAAAGGGAATCAGAGTGTTTTAACACTTGAAAAATGGAATTTTCATTTGTGAATGGAAAAGAGAGGTTGAAAGTGTTTGAAACTCAATTTATTTTAAAGAGGATTGATTTTTAGAATTGATATGGAATTATAAAGAATACGTGGAAAACTTAGGATTTTCTAACGTATAACTCATTCTTTGGGTTTTGGAGAGCGTTAGTAAAATTTTAAAGATAGAAACATTGATTTAATTCCATGAAATGGTGATTTTATGGAATAAATTGCGAAAATGATTTTCTTGAGTAGGAAAATATGGAAAACAATGTGAGAGGTCATATTATTTTGAAAAAGATTGAAATAGAATTTTTGAACGTTGAGAAATATTTTATGAAGTTGAAAAATAGTGAAAAATGATTTACGTAACTTAAAAACATGATTTTTAAGCTACGCGATTGGAAAAACGTTTAAATATTTCCACGCGAATCGAAAAATGTTAAAATATTTCTGTGCAATTTGGAAAGCATTTAAATATTTTTACACGTTTGAGATATTGTTGAAAAATCACTACATGATTTAAAAATGATGGAATATTTCTCCGTCATTGATGAAAACGTTGAAAAATCTATATGTGATTTGAAAACACAACAGAAATGTTACAAAATTGTGAAAAATGCGATAATATGATTTTTGCGATTAAAAATATACAGTAAAATTACTGTTGAACCAGTGGATGAACACTGTATGAGAAAATGATAATTTTGCTTGTGATTGGCATTTGTGCATTTTATATGCATGAATTTGTAACGTCCCAATTTTTAGAAAATATTTTGAATGTACTATTTGCTGTTTTTCATGCTTTTGTGTGAATGACCGCTGTGTCCCTATTTTACTGTTCTCGATTTCTGTATGAAAACAATTACGATAATACAGGCTCAAATTTTATTTGATCGTTTTACGTAATTTGCTTCGAGACGGTAAAATAAAAATTTCTCGAGTTACTGTTTTAATTTTTATGTAAGATATACAGATAATTAATACTTCTTGGATATTTTATTTGAACGTTTTGGACGATTAGCTACGTTGTGGGAAAAAATGAGAAAATGACCGTTACGTCCCGAACGTCTTGTTTTTTATTTGCTTTTGCTTGTTTTTAATTGTTTTCTACTTGATTTAACGCCCGATAATACTGTCTGTGATTTTATATGGACTTTTTGTGTGATTTGCTCCGAGGCAGGAAAATAATATTTTTTCGGGCCGGGGAAATCTTATTTTATTATTTAGAATTGGGGGATCTTACTTAACCCGATTCTGAATGAGACTAAAATTAATCTTTTAATTTTTAGGATTTAACTGTCAAATAAAATAATTTTATATTATTATAATATTATTTTATTAGTCAGTATAATTTAGTGATAGTGGACCCAGAAATATTTTGCGGGACCCACAATTAGCAGAACGGTTAGATCGGTAGCTTAATTAATCACCGTTAGCAGTAGAACTTTCCAGAATAGGCTGACTCAGCTAGTTGACTCAAGCAGAGAATTAAATGAAATGAGTGACTAGGCTTGTGAGTCATCCATAAGCAACCAATAGAAATCAAGCTTGTTCATCAAGATTTAATCCTAACCTTTGAATGCATCCAAGGGCTTGGATGAAGCCAACCAATGGCCCCTTTGACCAGCCATGAAGGCTACGGCCATGTGGTCTTGGATGACCAAAATAACACTTCATCTTCATCACTTTTCTCTCTTCTCTCTCTTCCAAGAACCCTAGCCACCATTGTTGTTCTTTTCTCCTACCATTCGGCCAAGAGCCATTCTTGACCATCCAACCATCCAAAAATTTTTCTAACCAAGTTTTCTTAACCTAAACACTATTCTAAGAACCTTTCTAGTTGGGAGTTTCTTCAAAATCTTCCATTTAGGGCTTGGAAACCAACCTTGAAAATTTTACCTAGAAGGTGAAATATCATGTTTTTCTTTCCTCTCTTCTTTTTCAAAGTTCTAAGCCATGATTTCTCCATGGTTTAGCTTCTTTTTCATGGTTAGTAACATGTAAATTTTGTTTGAGATTTCTAGGTATTTTTGAAGGTGAAAACCGAACCCTAGGAGGTGTGAAAGCATATCATTTGTCTTCATTTAAGGTAAGAGGAAGACAATTCTTATCATCCCTTGGTGGTGGTAAGAAGATGGAATGCCTTGTAATGTTTGAAGAATCCATAAGGATTCGGTGGTGTTGTCTTTGTTTGGTGTGTATGTGTTAATTTTTATGTTTGCTAGTAGTTTATGTGGTATTTGTTAGTAGCTTATTTGTTTGGTGATTGTAATAATTTTTGCATGTCTATTAGCTTTTGATTGCATGTCTATAAGCTTTAATTTAGGTTTAGGTGTTAGAAAATATATTGCATGTGTTAGAAAATACAATGCATGTGTTAGAATTGTATGATAGTGTATAGGATGTGAATAACATGTTCAAAAATTGCATGAGTGTTCCAAAGAGCACAATCCAATAGCTCACGGCAATGACAAATGTGGAGAACCAAAATGTTCTCTTGATTTTTCCTAAAGTGTAACTTAATTAACCTAGGAGAATCAAGAAAGTTTCAAATTGATTTGATCAAAGAAAATGCATTTAGAAATCAAATGGTAAAGACTTAGTATTTTGGGCCAACATGCCTAAAGGATTAATTTAACTCCTACTAACTATTTTCTAATATGATTTAGTGAACTTAGACAATGTAACACATTTGATACGATTTGGAAAGTGAAAGACAATTTAGAAATCAAATGCAAAAGTTTTACGAAATTTGGCCAACATGCCAATATAGGTAATCATGATTTCTAAAACTTAATTCTAAACCTTTTTCAATCAAAAAGAGACAATATAAGTTAAAAAGAAATTTTCTATAATGATTTTTGAAGAAACAAATGGATTAGAATTAAGTTTAAAGAATTAAAACTAATGATTTTGTCATTAGGAAGGAAATACAGTATTTTGAGAGTTTTCTAACATATAGCTCACTCTAGGTTTTGAAGCATGTTAGAAAGTTTTCAAAAAGAATTAAAGTTATATGATTGAAGTTTTAGGTAAAGCAGAAATTTTATGGATAATTTAGGAAACCATTATTATGATATTCTAAACAAAAATCTTGTCAATTTTTAGTAAAAATGAACCAATAAGATAGCAAAAATATCCAAAAGACAGTATGCGGTATGAAAAATTATTCTACGTAGTTTAAATGTACTAAGTACTATTTCTGTTTGTTTAAACAGTAATTTTAAAGGCATTCGAATAAGAAAATGATTTGAAAATCCTACGCGATTGAGAAAACGTATTAAAAATGCTACGCGATTTTAAAAACAGAAAAATATCTTTACGCGATTTAAAAACGTTTGTAAAAACGATGGAATTATGAAAACGCGATAAAATTTCTACGCGATTAACCGTTACTATATTTATTTTATGCTGTCGGGAAAATGTGAACCCGTACAGATTATTTTTGAGGATCTTTCGCTGTCGGGAAAATGTGAACCCGTACAGATTATTTTTGAGAATCTTTTGCTGTCGGGAAAATGTGAACCCGTACAGAACCCGTACAGGTTTTTGAGAATTTATCTGCTGTCGGGAAAATGTGAACCCGTACAGGCTTTTGAGTATTTATTTGCTGTCGGGAAAATGTGAACCCGCATGTGCTTTCTATTTATGTGTGCCAAGTTTTTGGTGGATTGGTTGACGAGACGAATCACATCGTGTTGTCGATGCGATAAACGTAGTGTGGTCCATTGTTCTAATGAACTTGGAGACTTTAGTGTAAGGGATCCCACATGTGGACAGTTGGTAGCTCCGCTGGGCCGTGGTAAACCGATAGCACACTATGGTACTCGACATGCACTATATTTAATCGAGATTTGTGAAATCTAGTAGTACATTTACCTGTAGTGCCACAACGTGAGACCATGAACTACACCACGCCTGGATGATGGATTCCTGTGTCGTGGGGCTATAGACGCAACGTGTGACAGCGCAATAGTTGGTTGGGCAGCCGTGGTACTAATAGATTTTGCGAGTCATTCCGCTCTCTGATACTTGTGTTTTCTTTAGCTCCATGGAGTAGGGTTTTGTCATATTATTTATTTATCTCTATGTCTATTTATTTCCATCTTATCTATTTATTGTTTATCCGTATTTTATTTGTTTATTTTATCAAGTTTCTTGTTACTATATTTGGTTATTATATCTTATCTGTTTATTCTTATCTTTCTTATTTTATCTCGTGATGTTTTATCCGTGATGTGATATATTGTTATGATATCTAAATCTTACTC
Source organism: Ormosia emarginata (assembly GCA_029884605.1). Lineage (NCBI taxonomy): Eukaryota > Viridiplantae > Streptophyta > Magnoliopsida > Fabales > Fabaceae > Ormosia > Ormosia emarginata. The sequence continues at coordinate 1,652,162 of JAQQTP010000023.1, forward strand.
TAATGTTATTCTTTCTGTTATAGTATTTTGTATTGCATGAACTGTATATATGTTGTTTGTCGTCTTCTTATTGGCCATGTTGTGATGATTTTATGTTGTCTTACCTCTTTGTTATATGTATTTTCTGTTTATTTATTTTACGCGGTAAAGACTTCGAGGAAGAGGATCAGCCCATTGAGATCTTGTACCCCGAGGAGGAGGAAGATCAGCAGGCAGACGACCAGTTTTACGATCAAGAACCATCCGATCATCCATACCCTTTGGATTGATTGTGTGGGATGGCAGCACCAGAGTTTTTGGGATTCGTAGAGCTAGTATTTCATGGGAGTTCGGTAGCTTAGCATCTACGAGGCGATCGTGAATCTGTGATGTATGCAGGACGTGTGACCGTGATTCTACGTCAACGTTTTGATGGAGAGCCTGTCATGACCACAACACTTTTTCTGCATTTAGAGTTACCCTTATCCATTAGGCGTCACTGGGGTGCTTGAAAACCCGAGCCTAGTGAGATAAGCATCGTATCGACCGCGCGATCCCGTTATCGCCGTGTGTCGAGACATCCGGATATCTATCTCCCGATGATCATTTTCATGCCGAGAGTGATCCATCGAGGATTAGATAACCATGATGTTTTTTTTGGGCGTCGCCAGTATGTGTACGTATATATTAACTCTTTTATTGCTTTCCTTCTTTGTTTTTGTTTAAATATTTGTAGTCTTAGTTGTGAATTACTTGTACTGACTTATAACTTAAATCATATGTATATTATCAGTAATGATGTTTTTTTTTTCGTATTTCCGCATTATTTTTCTATATCATATTTCTGTTTATCAGGAATTATTTTACAACCCGTAATAGTATGTAATAAACGTTTCACAACTTGGGGTAGATTCTATTTCTATTTCTTTTATTTTCTTTTATGTGTGACATCCTCCAAAGGGGTGTTACATTAGTTGGTATCAGAGCCCAAGTTAGAGTCTTTTGGGGTTGTGGTTGGGTCTGTTTTTGTTTGTCTTTGTGTGATCCCTCGTGATCTTTGTAATTTATATCCTTTCGGAAATATCTAGAAGGATGTATCTAACTTTGTTTTGTTATGTTTGAAGAAAGAAGATGGCTGGTAGAGGCAGAGGACGTGCTAACGTGAATCGTGTTGAGGACCCGATGTTGGTTCTGCTTGAAGCTATGCGTGCAGATGGTGAAGTGATTACTCGACAAAATTTGAGAGCACTCAACAACAAAGAAGAAGATGCTACGGCTGATGCCCTAAATTTATCTGAATTTAGGCGCCATAATCCGCCACAGTTTAGAGGCGAGGTGGATCTGGAGAAAGCGAGTCAGTGGATGCAAGATTTAGAGAGAATCTTTGAGGGGATGAGATGCACAGATGAAAAGAAAGTAACTTATGTTGTCTTCATGCTGAGAGGAGATGCAGAACATTGGTGGAGAGGAATCCGCCGAGTGTTGCAAGCTGAAGGGACTGAGATCACCTGGGAAATGTTTTCTAATACTTTTCTGGATAAATATTTTCCTACAAGTGTTAGGCATGCCAAGGAGATGGAATTTCTTGGGTTGCGACAGGGAAATATGACAGTGAATGAGTACGCCACCAAATTTGAAAGTTTGTCTCAATTTTTGGATTATGCTTAAAATCGACAAGATGAGGTATGGAAATGTCGGAAGTTTGAGTCCGGATTAAGAGTGGAATTAAAGCGAGGAGTGATATCTCTGAATATGAATCAGTTTCATGCTTTAGTGGATGCATGTGCGCGACTTGAGGAGCTTGAACCGTCGCGAGATCAGAGGAATCGGAACTTTGGACCGACGAGGTTTCAAAGAGGTGGAGGTAGCAATACAAATCGGTTTCTGCGTAAGCCGTATTCTAGACCATAAGGAAGTCAGACTCAGCGACCGCCGTTGGAGGGAGTGTACCTAGTGGTGGAGCAGACGAGAGAGTGGTGTTTACGCCGACGTGTTTTAAATGTGGTAAGAAGGGCCATATATCTCAGTTATTGTACGGTCAAGGGAACTGTCTGTTTTAAGCGTGGATGCCCTAGACATATGTCGAAGGATTGTACTCGACCAGAGAAGAAACCTACTGTTCGTCATGTTAGAGCTAATCAAAGCAAAAATGCGGAAATACTCAACCGAGATCTGGAGGGCGAGTGTATACAATGATGGGATCTGAAGTTTCTCAACGATGACCTTATTCAAGGAGAAGGTGACATTGGAGGTAACCTTCTGACTGTATTGTATGACTCGGGTGCTACACACTCGTTTATTGCCTATGATTGTGTGGAAAGACTGAAGTTGCCTGTGTCTTCTCTGAATGTTAAGTTGAGTGTATCTACGCCAACTGCTAAACCTGTAGTTACTTCTAAGATCTGTCTGGATTGTCCTATTGTTGTGAAGGGCCATTTGTTTTTGGTCAATTTGATTTGTTTGCCTCTTATTGAGATAGATGTAATCTTAGGGATGGACTGGTTATGTTCTAGCCATATCCTTATAGATTGTGCAAAGAAAACTATAGTTTTTCCTAAGGAAGAAGAGTCTGGATTCTTAACTGCTGTTAAGGTCAAGTCTTTGTTGAGAGATGGAGCGCAGGATATCGGTATTGTCTTCTCTAGAAGTTAAGAATGAGAAGGATGTGAATACTATTCCTGTTGTCAACAAGTTTCCTGATGTTTTTCCTGACGATGTACCTGGTTTACCGCCTGAGCGGGAGATCGAGTTCTCAATTGATTTAGTACCGGGAACAGGTCCTATCTCAATTGCACCATACCGTATGTCGCCAGTAGAGTTGGGGGAGCTGAAAAAGCAATTGGTGGAACTGTTGGAGAAAGAATTTGTACGACCTAGCGTTTCCCCATGGGGTGCGCCAGTGCTTTTGGTTAAGAAGAAGGATGGAACTTCACGGCTTTGTGTGGACTATCGGCAGTTGAACAAGGTGACTATCAAGAATAAATATCCGCTACCAAGAATTGACGACTTGATGGATCAGTTAATAGGAGCTGTGATATTTTCCAAGATAGATCTGCGATCGGGTTATCACCAGATTCGTGTAAGAGGGGAAGATGTGCCGAAGACTGCTTTTCGAACTCGTTATGGACATTATGAGTATCAGGTAATGCCATTCGGGGTGACGAATGCTCCTGCCATATTTATGGATTATATGAACAGGATATTTCGTCCATATCTAGACAGATTTGTCGTTGTCTTTATCGATGACATTCTGATCTATTCTCGATCGAAGGAAGAGCATGCTGAACATCTGAATGTTGTTCTTTAGATTTTGAGGAGAAGCAAGCTGTATGCGAAATTGGCTAAGTGTGAGTTCTGGTTGGAAGAAGTCCAATTTCTTGGTCACGTAATTTCTAAAGAAGGTATTGCGGTGGACCCATCGAAAGTGGAGACTGTTTTACAGTGGGAAAGACCTAAGACAAGAATGAAGTTTGAAGTTTTGTTGGACTTGTTGGTTATTATCGGAGATTTATCGAAGGTTTTTCCAAGATTGCTGGACCACTTACACAATCGACGAGGAAAAGTCAAGCTTTTGAATGGACGGAAGAGCGTGAAGCCGTTTTCAAGAGTTGAAGAAGAGGTTAACAACGCACCGGTGTTGATCCTACCAGATTCGAAGAAATCTTTTGATGTGTATTGTGACGCTTCTTATCAAGGACTAGGATGCGTGTTGATGCAAGACCGGAATGTGGTGGCATATGCTTCTCGACAATTGAAGGTTCATGAGAAGAATTATCCTACGCATGATTTGGAATTGGCCGCGGTGGTTTTTGCTTTGAAGATATGGAGACATTTTCTCTATAGAGCAACGTTCAACATCTTCAGTGATCACAAGAGTTTGAAGTACTTGTATGACCAGAAGGAGCTGAATATGAGGCAGCGAAGATGGTTAGAATTTCTGAACGATTACGATTTTCAACTTTTCTACCACCCTGGTAAGGCGAATGTCGTGGCCGATGCCTTGAGTAGAAAGATTATCAGTGTTTCTGCTCTGATGATCAAAGAAAAGGAGCTCATTGAACAATTTAGAGATGAGTGGTCATTTGTTGAGTTGAAACCGGGAAAGATCTGTATGAATATGGTTACTATCTCAAGTGAGCTGATGGAAGACATAAGGGAAAAGCAAAATGCCGATAAAATTTTGCAAGGAATAAGGGAGCAAATGAAGCAAGATGAGACAGTAGAGTTCAAAGAAGGAACTGATGGAATTTTGAGGTTTCGAGGTAGAATCTGTATTCCTCGTGACCAAGAACTGAGGCAATATATTGTGGAACATGCCCATACTAGTCTATTAAGTATGCATCCAGGCATAACAAAGATGTACCAAGACTTGAAGAAGTTATTCTGGTGGCATGGAATGAAGAGTGATGTGGTTAGATGCGTGTCAACTTGCCTAGTTTGTCAAAAATCGAAAGTTGAACACCAAAGACCAGCTGGGATGTTGCAACCATTATCGATTCCAGAATGGAAATGGGACAGCATTTCTATGGATTTCGTTACTGGTTTGCCAAAGACAAGGAAAGGTCATGATTCGATATGGGTTATAGTCGATAGACTTACGAAATCGGCTCATTTCTTACCAATCAATATTAAATATTCATTGGAAAGATTAACCCAGTTGTACATCAGCGAGATTGTCAGATTACATGGAGTGCCTACATGTATAGTTTCTGACAGAGATCCGAGGTTCACGTCAAGATTTTGGCGAAGTCTGCAAGAAGCTATGGGAACCAAGTTACGATTGAGTTCAGGATATCATCCGCAGACAGATGGTCAGACAGAGAGAACTATACAGTCTTTCGAGGATTTATTGCGTGCTTGTGTTTTGGAACAACGAGGAAGTTGGGATGAATTTTTATCTTTGATAGAATTCACCTACAACAATAGTTTTCACGCAACCATCGGAATGGCACCTTATGAAGCATCGTATGGAAGGCGATGTCGAACACCGTTGTGTTGGTATCAAGATGGGGAGAGTATGACTATTGGACCAGATCTTGTGCAACAAACGACAGAAAAGGTAAAGATGATACAAGAGAAGATGAGAACGACGCAAAGCAGGAAGAAGAGTTATGCGGACAAACGAAGACGATCTCTTGAGTTTAAGGAGGGTGAGCATGTGTTTTTAAGAGTTACTCCTACAACTGGTGTCGGAAGAGTGATTAAGTCTAATAAGCTTACTCCTAAATTCATTGGACCATATCAGATTATCCGACGTATAGGTCCTGTAGCATATCAGATTGATTTGCCGCCTTTTCTATTGAATTTGCATGACGTGTTTCATGTGTCTCAGTTACGGAAGTATATACCAGATCCGACACATGTTATACAACCAGATGACGTGCAGTTAAAGGAGAATCTGACTTACGAAACTTTACCTGTCAGGATTGGGGACAGAAAGGTAAAGCAGCTTCGAGGAAAGATGATTGAGCTAGTGAAAGTCATATGGAATGATGTGACGGGTGAAGCTACCTGGGAGCTGGAAGATAAAATGAAGGATCAATATCCTCATTTGTTTTGATGAACAACGAATTTCGAGGACGAAATTTTTATTTGTTGGGGAGTGTTGTAACGCCCCAATTTTTAGAAAATATTTTGAATGTACTGTTTGCTGTTTTTCATGCTTTTGTGTGAATGACCGCTGTGTCCCTATTTTACTGTTCTCGATTTCTGTATGAAAACAATTACGATAATACAGGCTCAAATTTTATTTGATCGTTTTACGTAATTTGCTTCGAGACGGTAAAATAAAAATTTCTCGAAAGTTACTGTTTTAATTTTTTTGTAAGATATACGAGATAATTAATACTTTGGATATTTTATTTGAACGTTTTGGACGATTAGCTACGTTGTGGGAAAAAATGAGAAAATGACCGTTACGTCCCGAACGTCTTTGTTTTACTGTTTTTGTTGTTTTTAATTGTTTTCTACTTGATTTAACGCCCGATAATACCGTCTGTGATTTTATATGGACTTTTTGTGTGATTTGCTCGAGCGGGAAAATAATATTTTTCCTGACCTACGGGGGAAATCTTATTTTATTATTTAGAATTGGGGATCTTACTTAACCCGATTCTGAATAAGACTAAAATTAATCTTTTAATTTTTAGGATTTAGCTTGTCAAATAAAATAATTTTATATTATTATAATATTATTTTATTAGTCGGTATAATTTAGTGACAAGTGGACCCGAAATATTTTGCGGGACTCACAATTAGCGTAAACGGTTAGATCGGTAGCTTAATTAATCACCGTTAGCGTAGTAGAACTTTCAGAATAGGTGACTCCCTACCGACTCAACGAGAGAATTAAATGAAATGAGTGACTAGGCTTGTGAGTCATCCATAAGCAACCAATAGAAATCAAGCTTGTTCATCAAGATTTAATCCTAACCTTTGAATGCATCCAAGGGCTTGGATGAAGCCAACCAATGGCCCCTTTGACCAGCCATGAAGGCTACGGCCATGTGGTCTTGGATGACCAAAATAACACTTCATCTTCATCACTTTTCTCTCTTCTCTCTCTTCCAAGAACCCTAGCCACCATTGTTGTTCTTTTCTCCTACCATTCGGCCAAGAGCCATTCTTGACCATCCAACCATCCAAAAATTTTTCTAACCAAGTTTTCTTAACCTAAACACTATTCTAAGAACCTTTCTAGTTGGGAGTTTCTTCAAAATCTTCCATTTAGGTCATGGAAACCAACCTTGAAAATTTTACCTAGAAGGTGAAATATCATGTTTTTCTTTCCTCTCTTCTTTTTCAAAGTTCTAAGCCATGATTTCTCCATGGTTTAGCTTCTTTTTCATGGTTAGTAACATGTAAATTTTGTTTGAGATTTCTAGGTATTTTTGAAGGTGAAAACCGAACCCTAGGAGGTGTGAAAGCATATCATTTGTCTTCATTTAAGGTAAGAGGAAGACAATTCTTATCATCCCTTGGTGGTGGTAAGAAGATGGAATGACTTGTAATGTTTGAAGAATCCATAAGGATTCGGTGGTGTTGTCTTTGTTTGGTGTGTATGTGTTAATTTTTATGTTTGCTAGTAGTTTATGTGGTATTTGTTAGTAGCTTATTTGTTTGGTGATTGTAATAATTTTTGCATGTCTATTAGCTTTTGATTGCATGTCTATAAGCTTTAATTTAGGTTTAGGTGTTAGAAAATATATTGCATGTGTTAGAAAATACAATGCATGTGTTAGAATTGTATGATAGTGTATAGGATGTGAATAACATGTTCAAAAATTGCATGAGTGTTCCAAAGAGCACAATCCAATAGCTCACGGCAATGACAAATGTGGAGAACCAAAATGTTCTCTTGATTTTTCCTAAAGTGTAACTTAATTAACCTAGGAGAATCAAGAAAGTTTCAAATTGATTTGATCAAAGAAAATGCATTTAGAAATCAAATGGTAAAGACTTAGTATTTTGGGCCAACATGCCTAAAGGATTAATTTAACTCCTACTAACTATTTTCTAATATGATTTAGTGAACTTAGACAATGTAACACATTTGATACGATTTGGAAAGTGAAAGACAATTTAGAAATCAAATGCAAAAGTTTTACGAAATTTGGCCAACATGCCAATATAGGTAATCATGATTTCTAAAACTTAATTCTAAACCTTTTTCAATCAAAAAGAGACAATATAAGTTAAAAAGAAATTTTCTATAATGATTTTTGAAGAAACAAATGGATTAGAATTAAGTTTAAAGAATTAAAACTAATGATTTTGTCATTAGGAAGGAAATACAGTATTTTGAGAGTTTTCTAACATATAGCTCACTTTCTAGGTTTTGAAGCATGTTAGAAAGTTTTCAAAAAGAATTAAAGTTATATGATTGAAGTTTTAGGTAAACAGAAATTTTATGGATAATTTAGGAAACCATTATTATGATATTCTAAACAAAATACTGTCAATTTTTAGTAAAAATGAACCAATAAGATAGCAAAAATATCCAAAAGACAGTATGCGGTATGAAAAATTATTCTACGTAGTTTAAATGTACTAAGTACTATTTCTGTTTGTTTAAACAGTAATTTTAAAGGCATTCGAATAAGAAAATGATTTGAAAATCCTACGCGATTGAGAAAACGTATTAAAAATGCTACGCGATTTTAAAAACAGAAAAATATCTTTACGCGATTTAAAAACGTTTGTAAAAACGATGGAATTATGAAAACGCGATAAAATTTCTACGCGATTGACCGTTACTATATTTATTTTATGCTGTCGGGAAAATGTGAACCCGTCATGCATTATTTTTGAGGATCTTTCGCTTGTCGGGAAAATGTGAACCCGTCTGATTATTTTTGAGAATCTTTTCTTTGTCGGGAAAATGTGAACCCGTACAGGTTTTTGAGAATTTATCTGCTGTCGGGAAAATGTGAACCCGCAGGCTTTTGAGAATTTATTTGTTGTCGGGAAAATGTGAACCCGTACAGGCTTTCTATTTATGTGTGCCAAGTTTTTGGTGGATTGGTTGACGAGACGAATCACATCGTGTTGTCGATGCGATAAACGTAGTGTGGTTCATTGTTCTAATGAACTTGGAGACTTTAGTGTACGGGATCCCACATGTGGACGAGTTGGTAGCTCCATTTGGGCCGTGGTAAACCGATAGCACACTATGGTACTCGACACGCACTATATTTAATCGAGATTTGTGAAATCTAGTAGTACATTTGCTGTAGTGCCACAACGTGAGACCGTGAACTACACCATGCCTGGATGATGGATTCGTGTCGTGGGGCTATAGACGCAACGTGTGACAACAAGCAATAGTTGGTTGGGCAGCCGTGGTACTAATAGATTTTGCGAGTCATTCCTCTCTACGATACTTGTGTTTTCTTTAGCTCCATGGAGTAGGGTTTTGTCATATTATTTATTTATCTCTATGTCTATTTATTTCCATCTTATCTATTTATTGTTTATCGTATTTTATTTGTTTATTTTATCTAGTTCTTGTTACTATATTTGGTTATTATATCTTATCTGTTTATTCTTATCTTTCTTATTTTATACGTGATGTTTTATATGTGATGTGATATATTGTTATGATATCTAAATCTTACTCTAATCTGTTATTCTTTCTGTTATAGTATTTTGTATTGCATGAACTGTATATATGTTGTTTGTCGTCTTCTTATTGGCCATGTTGTGATGATTTTATGTTGTCTTACCTCTTTGTTATATGTATTTTCAATTTATTTATTTTACGCGGTAAAGACTTCGAGGAAGAGGATCAGCCCATTGAGATCTTGTACCCCGAGGAGGAGGAAGATCAGCAGACGCGACGACCGGTTTACGATCAAGAACCATCCGATCATCCATACCCTTTGGATTGATTGTGTGGGATGGCAGCACCAGAGTTTTTGGGATTCGTAGAGCTAGTATTTCATGGGAGTTCGGTAGCTTAGCATCTACGAGGCGATCGTGAATCTGTGATGTATGCAGGACGTGTGACCGTGATTCTACGTCAACGTTTTGATGGAGAGCCTGTCATGACCACAACACTTTTTCTGCATTTAGAGTTACCCTTATCCATTAGGCGTCACTGGGGTGCTGAAAACCCTGAGCCTAGTGAGATAAGCATCGTATCGACTGCGCGATCCCGTTATCGTCGTGTGTCGAGACATCCGGGATATCTATCTCCTGATGATCATTTTCATCTTTGAGAGTGATCTATCGAGGATTAGATAACCATGATGTTTTTTTTTGGGGCGCGCGTCGTACGTATGTCCGTATATATTAACTCTTTTATTGCTTTCCTTGCTTGTTTTTGTTTAAATATTTGTAGTCTTAGTTGTGAATTACTTGTACGACTTATAACTTAAATCATATGTATATTATCGTAATGATGTTTTTTTTTATTTCGTATTTCCGCATTATTTTTCTATATCATATTTCTGTTTATCAGGAATTATTTTACAACCCGTAATAGTATGTAATAAACGTTTCACAACTTGGGGTAGATTCTATTTCTATTTCTTTTATTTTCTTTTATGTGTGACATCTTCCAAAGGGGTGTTACAGAATTGGTGTATAAACACTATATATGAATTTTGCCTATGATTGGCATTAGTGCATTGAACATGCATTGGAAAGGTCCGAGAGATTGTATGAAGCTATTTGCCTAGGAGAGACGTACACCTCTTGAGTGGGTGCGATATGCGTAGTGTAAGTCACTTGTTGACCTTGGGGGCATTAGGGTGCGGGTTGCTTACATGGGTGGTTGGTAGCTCTTCTTCCCGTAAGTTAGACCGATGCAACGCACTAATGATCCTATCCGAGACACTATTCTTAATCGAGATCTCGTAAAAACTGTCGTGTATATGCTAGATGTGCAAATACAAATGAGAATTATAGCACGTGGTCTGAGGCATTTTGGTACCAACAGATCTTTCAGATCGACTTCTCCGAACTGACTATTAGCTCCATAGAGTAGGAAGTTGAGTCTATGTGCGCATGCATGAAATTGAGCATTTATATCGATATGATATATTAATTGAGGGAAATCGGCTATGACAATTGTTTGGTTAAGGAATAATTAGATGATGATGATGATAATCATGTGATGGCGTTACTGTAATTACTGTTACTGTATACACTATGATGACGACATAATTGTAATTATGGCATGATATATCTGTATGGTATGCTGTATGTATTATCTCTGTGCTATCATGTTGGTATTGACATAGGTGATCTCACCTCTTTGTATATTATTTTGTACTATATTTATATTTGTAAAGACGTTGAGCAAGGCACTGAACCAGAGGGTGAAGAAGAGCAGGCCCCTGTGGAGGAAGCGAGTTTTGATAAGATGACATCAAGACCTGGTTTCTTCGGTTATGTGAGATTGCAGTTCCATGGTGGAGCTGGAGCGTGGAGGACTAGTCCCAATGAGAGGGGACTAATTTATGAGGGAAACCTGACGGTCATGATAAGCAGAGAGTTTTGTAGAAATCTGTTCTTTTCTGTAACTATATATATACATGTTGAATTTTCACTGTTTATCAGGCAGCATTGGGATACTAGATATTATGTCCCAATGGAAATTAGTATCGTGTCGTCCGCTCAGACACCTGTCCATAGGGCTTCACGTCAAATCGGATTCCTACTTGCTGAGGAGTTTGAGGAGGACCCAACTGAGGGTTCTGCTATTTAGTTAGACTTGGGCAAGTCTAAACTCTGTTACAAGCTATGTCTGTATATATTTAAGTGTGTTATCTAATTTTGGAGAAATGGTCTGTATATAAATAATCCTGACAGTACGTTTATAATGTATGATGATGTAAATTATGTGTGATGATGTATAATATTTTATTTTCTGCTAAGTTTATTTTATAGTTATCAAAGAAGAAAGAAAAAAATTTGCAACTCGTATTTTTATCACAACATCACATTTTATAACTTGGGGAAAATTTGGTAATTAAGTAACATAAATGTGGCACCTTACGGTGGGTGTTACAATCCCGAAAAGTGAAAATTTTTCTGCAGTTTGAAAATTTTGTACTGTTGAGACGGAGACGGGGGATCTTACTAAACCTGAATCCGAAAATAGTTTTGAAAATTTTCTTTTATTATGTTTTGTACTGTATTTAATTATCGGACAATAAAAATACAGTAAAAATATTATTCGTAGGGTTATAGCAGATAAAAAAATAAAGATTGTACTGCATAGTCAATATTAGTGGCTTGGATATCCACCATTGATTTAATCAACGGTGGAGATTTGGTTTTGATTTAATCAACGGTGGAGATTTAGTCTTACAAAGTCGCTAGGACCATTTATGACCCTTGGATGTAGAGTTTGAAGGAGTAATCTTGACCCTTCATTTTGGAGATACATCTAATGGCTCGGATTTCATGGAAAAAAGATCCAATGGCCTAAATTAAGTCTTCTATCTAAAGGCTAAACCTAGAAGCTACATTAATCCTAACCATTGATCTAATCATTGCTTCAGATTGCCTAAAATGGTGGCTAGGAGATTGGTCACACTTTGAAGAGTGCATGAAGGGGGGGAGGACGGTTTTGGTGAATGCTTAAGGCCATTGCATGGTTTCAAGACCATTATTACTCCATCTTGATCATTATTGATCATCTTTGCCTCCTCCAAAAAGCCAAAGCTCTTCAAAATTTTCTCTCCACTTCTTCTCCAAGCTAGGTTCAGCCAAGACACCAAAATCCACTTTCCATCATTCTTTAATTTCAAACAACCATACTTCTTGAATCTATACCTCATTCTAAGACACTTTGTAGTTTGGAGCAAGTTCTAAATCTTCCATCTTCAAGGACTTCTTTCCAAGAGCAAGTTCTAGGGTTTTTGATGTGAAGTGTAAGGAAACTTCATTTCTTCTCTCTTTTTCATGATCTAAGCCATGTTTGATCCATGGTTCCCCTAGTTCAAGCTTAATATACTAATATACTTGTGTTTTGTTTTGTATTTGAGAAGCTTTTGGTGGTGAAGGACTTGGAAAAAGAAGCAAAACAAGGAGTTTTTGAGGTTCTTCAAGAGTTGAGAGGGAGATCCATCTCACCAACCAAGTATGGTGGTGAGAGATGGTTTGTGTATTTGATGGATGGTGAATCCATGTGAGGATTCATATCCATGGTTATGTAATTATTTATGTGTGTTTATGTGCTTTGATTATTTGCCTATGCTTGGTATGATTTGTGTAACATCCCGGGACTGCCTGCAGGATTGATGAGTGTCTCCACAAACCAACACGAGTCTTTTCATTGTGCTTTGTCCTCACTCACACGTATCCTGGGAAACTTCCCAGGAGGTCACCCATCCCACAATCGCTCTAGGTCAACCACGCTTAACCATGGAGTTCTTATGTTCTAGGCTCCCGAAAAGAAGTTGCAACTTGTTGATATGGCTACGCCTAATCAATTCCTTTAAGTCATCCTCAACTATGCAGTCCCGTACCTGCACAGTCTTTGAATCCCTCTCATTCCAGTGCGTATTCAGTTCATTCATGGGACCTTTCGCCTAGAAGCCTGCCAGGAGCCGCTCCTTGTACGTGCTTCTCTTACACCGACGTCCACTCCCCGCCCTCGTCAGCCCCAGGACACCACATGCCCACCAACTTCCGTTTGGTTCATCCCCGAACCACACTGTACTAGGAGAGGTCCCATCTCTGATACCATCTGTAACATCCTGGGACTGCCTGCAGGATTGATGAATGTCTCCACAAACCAACACGAGTCTTTTCAGTGTGCTTTGTCCTCACTCACACGTATCTTGGGAAACTTCCCAGGAGGTCAACCATCCCACAATCGCTCTAGGTCAAGCATGCTTAACCATAGAGTTCTTATGTTCTAGGCTCCCAAAAAGAAGTTCTAACTTGTTGATATAGCTATGCCTAATCAATTCCTTTAAGCCATCCTCCACTATGCAGTCTCATACCTGCATAGTCTTTGAATCCCTCTCATTTCGGTGCGTATTCAGTTCATTCATGAGACCCTTCGCCTAGAAGCTTGCTAGGAGCCGCTCCTTGTACGTGCTTCTCTTACACCGGCATCCACTCCCCGCCCTCGTCAGGCCCGGGACACCACAATTTGCATGATTTATTGCTATGGCATACTTGTAATATATATGTTGGATATATATACATGTATGTCATGATTTGATGATGGAAAAGAAAGTGATTTTTGGTTCCAAGGACCATGGTGAATTCGGCCAAACACCTTAAAATAGCAGTTCACAAATTAATATTTTCATGAATGATAAAATTAGATGTTTAGAGAAGCAAGGAAAATAAACAAAGGGTTTGTTTCCAAAAAAATAAAGTGTCACGATTTTTGTGAAGAATTTTTAATGGTTTTGTTTGTGCAAAACCATGAATGGAACTTAGATGATTTAGAAGGAAAAAATATAAGAATGGTTTCAATGGTCATGTCCACGGTTTTGAAGGCTTGTAAATGCCTTGAATTTTATGAAACAAAGTGATTTTCAAAGTGGAAATATAACTTGATTTAATACAAGGATTTTGGAAAGGGAATCAGAGTGTTTTATCACTTGAGAAGCAGAAAATTTGGTTATGAAAGGAAAATAGAGGTTGTAAGGGTTTGAACCTTAAATTATTTTAGAAGAGGATTGAATTTGAGAATTTATTTTGAATAAGAAAGGAAATGTGGATGATTTAAAATTTACTAACGTAAAACTCATCCTTTGGATTTTGGATAGCGTTAGGGAATTTTAAGTGAGAAACATTGATTTAATTGAATGAAATGGTGAATTTATGGAATAAATTGCAAGAAAGGATTTTCTTAAGTAAGAAAATATGTAAAATAATGTGAGAAGTCATATTATTTTGGAAAAGGTTGAAATGGAATTTTTTGAAGGTTGAGAAATATTTTACAAAGTTGAAAAATGGTGAAAAATGATTTACGTAACTTAAAAACGTGATTTTTAAGCTACGCGATTTGAAAAATGTTTAAATATTTCTACGCGATTTTGAAATTGTTTAAATATTTTTACGCGATTGAAATATTATTGAAAAATCACTAGGTGATTGAAAAATAATGGAATATTTTTACGCAATTGAGAAAGTGATGAAAAATCGCTATGCGATTTGAAAACGCAACAGAATGGTTGCAAAATTGTGAAAACGTAACAGAAATGTTGCGCAATTGTGATAATGCGACAAAAGTGTTTCGCGACTATGAAAACGTGTTAATATGATTTCACGAATGAATAAACAGTAGGATTACTGTTGGAATAGTGTATTAACACTATATGAGAAAATGATAAATTTTGCCTATGATTGGCATTGGTGCATTTTACATGCATGGACCAGTGTATGGACACTGTATGAGAAAATGATAAATTTTGCCTGTGATTAGCATTAGTGCATTGAACATGCATTGGAAAAGTCCGATGAATTGGATAAGGCTATTTGCCTAGGAGAGACGAACACCTCTTGAGTGGGTGCGATATGTGTAGTGTAAGTCACTTGTTGACTTTGGGGGCATCGGGGTACGGGTTGCCTATAGTGGGCAGTTGGTTGCTCTTCTGTACCGTGGGTTAGATCGATGCAACACACCGATGATCCTGACTGAGACACTATTCTTAATCAAGATCTAATAAAGACTATCATATATATGCTAGATGTGCAAATATATATGAGAAATGTGGCACGTGGTCTGAGGCATGTTGGTACAGACAGATCTTTCGGATCAATTTCTTCGAACTGAGTATTAGCTCCATGAAGTAGGAAATTAAGTCTATATGCGCATGCATAAATTTGAGTATTTATATCTGTATGATATAATAATTAGGGAATATTGGCTATGACAATTGAACTATTGAGGAATATTGGATGATGATGATGATAATAATGTGATGGCATTATTGTAATTATTGTGTGATTTGAATAATGTTAATGGCATGATGGTAATTATTATTTATTGTATCTGTTATAATAAATAATGTTGATGGCATGATTGTAATTATGGTATGATGTATCTGTATGATATATTGTATATGTTATCTCTGTGCTACCATGTTGGTATTGGTGTAACACCCCGAACTTTCTATCTTAGGAAATGTAATTTTTGACAAGCTAATGTAATTCTCTTGTTTAGTGATTTTGTGTCTTTGTAAAATTATTTTGAATATTCTGTCTGCATATTTTATCGTTTTGTGTGATTTACTCAGTGTCAGGAAAATAATAATTTTCGGGCCAAAAATTTTTTACGTAATTTAATTATTACTGAAAAGTCTTAATTATTTTATGTAATCTGATTTGATATTTGTGAATTTTCTAATTTTTATGATTTTGTGGATGATTATGAAATTTTTTACTATTTGTGGGCCCAGGTGGCGATACGTGGGCCCAAGTGGGTCCCGCAAAGTGAAAAATTTTCTACGTTTAGAAAAATTTGTACTGTTTAGACAGAGACAGGGGATCTTACTAAACCTGAATCCGGAAACAGTTTTAGAAAATTTCTTTTACAGTGTTTTGTACTGTATTTAATTATTGGACGATAAAAATATAGTAAAAATATTTTTTTTGTAGTGTTACAGCAGATAAAAATAATAATTATACTGCTTAGTCAACAATAGTGGTTATGACCACTTTAGGACTTTGAATATCAACCATTGATTAAATCAACGGATGAGATCGATCTTATAAAATGGCTAGGACCATTTATAACTGTTGGATCAAAATTAAATCAAGGGTGGAGATTTAGTCTTATAAATGGCTATGACCATTATCAACCTTTGGATGTAGATTTAATCAATGGTGGAGATGGATCATTAATGACCATTGGATTTGGATTTAGATCAATGGTGGAGAATTGGTCATCAAAAATGACTACAACCATTTTGGACCCTTGGATGTAAAGTTTGAAGGTGTAATCTTGATCCTTCATTTTGGAGACACATTCAATGGTTAGGATTGCTAGCCAAAAATGATCCAATGGCTCAAATAAAGTCTTCCATCTATAACCTAAACCTAGTAACTATTTTTAATCCACATCATTCTTTTAATTAAGGGTTAAGATTGCCTAAAATGATGGCTAGGAGATTGGTCACACTTTGGAGTGCATGAAGAGGGGGGGGGGACGGTTTTGAAGGCTTAAGGCAATAGCCAAGTTTCAAGACCACCAATTATTTTCCTATTGATCATTAATGATCATTCCAAAAGGCTATAGTTTTTCAAACTTCACTTTCCATCTTTCTCTGTGCAAGCTACGGCCATGCATAGCTTTGAAGACCTAATAATTCATCCCTACACTTCACATTATCACATCTTCACCTTTTCACTTAAGTTTCAAGAAACAAACCAAAGAAAACTCCATTCTCTCTCCCTAAGAAGACCATTCGGCCAAGCACCCTAAATCTCTCCTCCATCACTCTTTAATTTCATACAACCTAGTTTCTTGAATCCTTACCTTATTCTAAGCAACTTTCATGTTGAAGACTTTCTCTAAATCTTCCATCTTGAAGGACTTTTACTAAGATCAAGTTATAGAGTTTTTGTTGGTGAAGTGTAAGGAAACTTCATTTCTCCTTTTCTTTTTCATGATTCTAAACCATGTTTGATCCATGGTTCTTCTTATTCAAGCTTGATATACTAATTTTCTTGTGTTTGTTTCATGTTTAAGAAATTTGTGTTGGTGGAGATCTTGTTCAAAATACAAAGCAAGGAGCTTTAGAGGATCTTCAAGAGGTAAGAGGGAGATCCATCTCACCAACCAAGTATGGTGGTGAGGGATGAGTTTTCTATTTGGTGGTTGATAAATCCATGTGAGGATTCATATCCATGTTATGTAATAATTTGTATGTGTTTATGTGCTTTGGTTATTTGTTTATGTTTGTTATGATTTGCATGATTTTGCATGGTTTTATTGCTTGTGTGATATGCTTATAATATGCATGATGATGTATGTTAAATATATTATGATGGATGCATGTTGAAATAAACAATTTTGGCTCCAAAGGCCATAGAGGAGGTCACGGTTTTGGGCTTCCAAAATTAGGGTTTCTATTGAAATTTTTCAAGAACAATGGAGTTAATTTTTGGTCCTAAACTTAAGCAAATTTTCGGCTAAGGCACCAACCAATTTGGTGTTCACAAAATTATATTTTCATGAATGATAAAATTGAATGATTTGAGAAGTAAAGAAAATAAACAAAATGGTTTGTTTTGCAAAAAGAATGCACTCGGTTTTGAGTTGTGTTTTCATGAATTTATTTTGTGTAGAAACAAGAGTGGAAATTTATTTTAGTTAGAAGAAAAATATTTCATGGTTTCAATGGCCATCTATAAGATTTTGATAATTTAGAAAAAATGTTTTGATGTTATAAAATACAAGAATTTTCAAATAAGGATTTTGGAAAGGGAATTAAAGTGTTATCAATTAAGTGAAGTGGAATTTTCATAAATAAAAGAAAAAGGAGATTGAAAGTGTTGAACTTCAAATTATTTTAAAGAGAATTAAGTTTTAGAAGTGATTTAGAAATATAAAAGAAAACGTTTGTAACTGAAATTTACTAGCGTAGAATTTATTTATTGGGTTTTGGAAAACGTTAGGAAATTTAAAGTTAGAAACAGTAATTAAATCAACTAAATGTGATTTTGTAAGATTTAAATCAATAAAAAGTGATTTTGAGAAAATATATTACGGAAAAGATTTTTGACTAAGAATAGGAAAGGTGTAACGCCCCAATTTTTAGAAAATATTAAGAATATCTTGTTTTTACATTTTTCATGCTTTTGTATGAATGACCATTTGTGTCCCTATTTTTCTGTTCTTGATTTTGTATGAAAACAACTACGATAATCTGAGGTTCAAATTTTATTTGATCATTTTACGTAGTTTGCTTCGAGACGGTAAAATAAAAATTTTTACGAAGCTCTTGTATTAATTTTTCTGAAAGATATACTGACTAAATAATCTTGCTTTGGATATTTTATTTGAACGTTTTGGACGATTACCTACGTTGTGGGAAAAAACGAGAAAATGACCGTTACGTCCCGAACGTCTTGTTTTATTTGTTTTTGTCTGTTTTTAATTGTTTTCTTCTTGATTTAATGCACGAAAATAATACGTAAATTTTTATGGACTTTTTGTGTGATTTGCTCGAGGCAGGAAAATAATATTTTTCCGGGCGGGAAATCTTATTTTAATATTTAGAATTGGGGGATCTTACTTAACCCGATTCTGAATGAGACTAAAAATAATCTTTTAATTTTTAGGATTTAACTGTCAAATAAAATAATTTTATATTATTATAATATTATTTTATTAGTCAGTATGTTTTAGTGACAGTGGACCCGGAAATATTTTGTGGGACCCGCAATTAGCAAAGCGGTTAGATCGGTAGCTTAATTAATCACCGTAAGCTTTAGAACTTTCGAAGCAGTGACTCATTAGTGACTCGTGAGCATTTATTACACCAGTGTGACTAAGCCAGGTGAGTCACCATGAGCAACCAATAGAATTAAAGCTTGTTAAGCAAGATTTGATCTTGACCTTTGATGTGTTCAATGGCTTGGATGAAGCCAAATCCATGCACATCCTTTGCCCTAGAAGGCTACGGCCATTGGAGAGAGAAAGCCAAAAATCACCTTCCATCTTCATCACTTTTCTCTCTTCTCTCTCTTCAAAAACCTAGCCACCATTGTTGTCCATTTTCTTCCTTCCATTCGGCCAAGACACAAACTACACCATCCAACCATCCAAAAATTTTTCTAACCAAGTTTCCTTAACCTAAACACCATTTTAAGAACCTTTGTAGTTGGAAGTTTCTTTAAATTCTTCCATCTAGGGCTTGGAAACCAACCTTGGAAGTTTTACCTAGAAGGTAAAATTTCATGCTTTTCTTTTCTCTATTCTTTTTCAAAGTTCTAAGCCATGATTTTTCCATGGTTTAGCTTCTTTTTCATAGTTAATAACATGTAGGTTTTGTTTGAGATTTTTAGGTGTTTGGTGGAGTGAAAACCGTGACCTAGGAGGTGAGAAAGCAAGCTTTTTGTCTTCATTTAAGGTAAGAGGAAGACAATTCTTATCATCCCTTGATGGTGGTAAGAAGATGGGTTGTTTGTAGAATCCATAAGGATTCGGTTGTGGTGTGTTTAATGATGTGTATTTGTTAATTTTTGTGGTTGCTAGTAGCTTAAGTGTTATGTGTTAGTAGCTTTCTTATTTGGTAATTGTAATAATCTTGCATGTCTAATAGCTTTTGATTGTATGTCTATAAGCTTTAAATTAGGTTTTATGTGTTAGAAATATTTTGCATGTGTTAGAAATATTTTGCATGTGTTAGAGATATAAATGCATGTGTTAGAATTGTATGATAAGGTTTAGGATGTGAATAACATGTGTAAATTTGCATGAGTGTTCCAAAGAACACATTCCTTAGCTCACGGCAATGCCAAAGTGTGAGGACCAAAATGTTCTCTTCATTTTTCCTAAAGTGCAATTTAATTGATTAGGAGAAATAAGAAGGTTTCAAATGGTTTTGATCAAAGAAAAGGAATTTGTAAATCAAATGGTAAAGATTTAGTACATTTTGGGCCAACATGCCTAAAAGATTTATTTGATTCCAAAATCATTACCTTATAACATGATTTAATGAATTTAGATAAGATAATACCTTTGACATGATTTAGAAATCAAATGAGAAAGTTTTATAAATTCGGCCAACATGCCACTATAGGTAATTATGATTTCTAAAACTTGGTTTCAAACCTTTTTCAATCAAAAAGAAATAATACAAGTTAACAAGAAATTTTCTATAATGATTTTTGAAGAGACAATTGAGTAGAATTAAGTTTAAAGGATTAAAACTAGTGATTTTATCATTAGGAAGTAAAATACTGAGAAATTTTGAGAAATTTTCTAACATATAGCTCACTTTAGGTTTTGAAGCATGTTAGAGATTTCAAAAGAGAATTAAATGATATGGATAAAAAAATTAGGTAAATAGAAAATTTTATGGAAAATTTAGAAAACCATTATTATAAGTCTATAAACAAAATGCTTTGTCAATTTTTAGTAAAAATGAACTTATAGGATAGTCAAAATATCCTAATGACAAGTATGCGGTATGAAAAATTATTCTACGTAGTTTAAATGTACAAATTATTATTTCTATCTGTTTAAACGGTAATTTTAAAGGCATTCGAATAAGAAAATGATTTAAAAATCCTACGCGATTGAGAAAACGTATTAAAAATGCTACGCGATTTTAAAAACAGAAAAATAATCTTTACCCGATTTTTAAACGTTTGTAAAAACGACGAGATTTCAAAAATACGATATAAAATTTCTACGCGATTGACCGTAACCATATTTATTTTTATTTGTCGGGAAAAAGTGAACCCGTACTGAGGCTTTTGAAAATCTATATCTTTGTCGGGAAAATGTGAACCCGTACTGAGCTTTTGAAAATCTATTTCTTGTCGGGAAAATGTGAACCCGTCTGAGTTTTGAGAATTATTTCTTTGTCGGGAAAATGTGAACCCGTACGAGGCTTTCCATCTATTTTTTATGTGTGTGCCATGTATTTGGTGGATTGGTTGACGAGACGAATCACATCGTGGTGTCGATGCGATAAACGTAGTGTGGTTCATTGTTCTAATGAACTTGGAGACTTTAGTGTACGGGATCCCACATGTGGACGGTTGGTAGCTCATTGGGCCGTGGTAAACCGATAGCGCACTATGGTACTCAACATACACTATATTTAATCGAGATTGGTGGAATCTAGTAGTACATTTGCACTGTAGTGACACAACGTGAGGCCGTGAACTACACCACGCTGGATTGATGGATTCTGTGTCGTGGGGCTATAGACGCAACGTGTGACCGCGGAATAGTTGGTGGGGCAGCCGTGGTACTATTAGATTTTGCGAATCATTCCTCTCTCTCGATACTTGTGTTTTTCTTTAGCTCCATGGAGTAGGATTTTGTTATATTATTTATCTCTATGTCTATTTGTTTCCATCTTATCTATTTATTTTATCTATATCTTATTTATTTATTTTATCTGAGTTCTTGTTATTATTGATTATTATATCTTATCTGTGTATTTTATATTTCTTATTTTATCTGTGAGGTTTTATACGTGATTGTGACATATTGTGATGATATCTAAATTTTACTTCAATTAATTATTGTAATTGTTAAAGCTTTATGTATTGTATGAAGCGTATGTATATATTGTTTGTCATCTTTTTATTGACCATGTTGTGATGATTTTATGTTGTCTTACCTCTTTGTTATATGTATTTTCTGTTTATTTATTTTACGCGGTAAAGACTTCGAGGAAGAGGAACGAGCCTCTTGAGATTGTGTACCCTGAAGAGGAGGAAGATCGGCAAGCGAGACGACCGGTTGACGATCAAGAACCATCCGATCATCCATATCCTCTGGATTGATTGTGAGGGATGGCGACGCCTTGAGGATTTTGGGATTCATAGAGTTGGTGTTTCATGGAGGTGCTCGGCTTGGCATCTACGAGGAGACCGTGACTCTGTGACGTATGCGGGACGTGTGGTGACCGTGATCCTACGTCATCGTTTTGATGATGAGCCTGTCATGACGACGACGTTATTTACGCACTTAGAGTTGCCCTTATCCATTAGGCGTTATTGGGGTCTTGAAAACCCCGAGCCTAGTGAGATAAGCATCGTATCGGCTGCGCGATCCCGTTATCGCCGTGTGTCGAGGCATCGGGATATTTATCCCACGATGATCATTTTCGGTGATAGTGATCCATCGGAGGATTAGATAACCATGATGTTTTTTTTTTGGGCGCGTCGTAATATGTACGTATGTATATTAACTCTTTTATTGCTTTCTTTCTTGTTTTTGTTTAAATATTTGTAGTCTTAGTTGTAAATTATTTGTACAACTTATAACTTAACCATATGTATATTATCGGTGATGATGTTTTTTTTTTATTTCGTATTTTCCGCTTTATCTTTTTATATCATATTTAAATCTATCGGGAATTATTTTACAACCCGTAATAATATTTAACAAATATTTCACAACTTGGGTAGATTTTATTTCTATTTCTTTTATTTTCTTTTATGTGTGACATCCCCAAAAGGGTGTTACATTAGTTAATATCGAGCCCAAGTTAGAGTCTTTTGGGGTTGTGGTTGGGTCTGTTTTTGTTTGTCTTTGTGTGATTCTCTGTGATCTTTGTGATTTATATCCTTTCGGAAATATCTAGAAGGATGTATCTAACTTTGTTTTGTTATGATTGAAGAAAGAAGATGGTGGTAGAGGTAGAGGACGTGCTAACGTAAATCGTGATGAGGACCCGATGTTGGTTCTTCTTGAAGCTATGCGGCGGATGGTGAAGTGATTACTCGACAAAATTTAAGAAGCACCCAATGACAAGATGCTACGCTGATGCCCTAAATTTATCTGAATTTAGGCGCCATAATCCGCCACAATTTAGAGGCGAGGTGGATCCGGAGAAAGCGAGTCAGTGGATGCAAGATTTAGAAAGAATCTTTGAGGGGATGAGATGTACAGATGAAAAGAAAGTAACTTATGCTGTTTTCATGTTGAGAGGAGATGCAGAACATTGGTGGAGAGGAGTCCGCCGAATGTTGCAGGCTGAAGGGACTGAGATCACCTGGGAAGTATTTTCTAATGCTTTTCTGGACAAGTATTTTCCTGCGAGTGCTAGGCATGCCAAGGAGATGGAATTTCTTGGATTGCGACAGGGAAACATGACAGTGAATGAGTACGCTACAAGATTTGAAAGTCTGTCTCAATTTTTGGATTATGCTCAAAATCGACAAGATGAGGTATGGAAATGTCGGAAGTTTGAGTCTGGATTGAGAGTAGAATTGAAGCGGGGAGTGATATCTCTGAGGATGAATCAATTTCATGCTTTGGTTGACGCATGTGCACGGCTTGAGGAGCTTGAACCGTCGCGAGATCAAAGGAGTCGGAACTTTGGGCCGACAAGGTTTCAAAGAGGTGGAGGTAGCAATACAAATCGGTTTCTGCGTAAGCCGTATGCTAGACCACAAGGAAGTCAGACTCAGCGACCGCCAGTTGGGGGAAGTGTACCTAGTGGTGGAGCAGGACAGAGAGTGGTGTTTACACCGACGTGTTTTAAGTGCGGTAAGAAGGGCCATCTATCTCCAGATTGTACAATCGGGGGAACTGTCTGTTTTAAGCGGGACGGCACTGGACATATGTCAAAGGATTGTACTCGACGAGAGAAGAAACACAACATTCGTCATGTTAAAACTAATCAGCAAAAATCGGAAATACTCGAGAGATGCGGAGGGCGAGTGTACACAATGATGGGATCTGAAGTTTCCCAATCTGATGACCTTATTCAAGGAGAAGGTGAAATCGGAGGTAACCTTCTTGTTGTATTGTATGACTCGGGTGCTACACACTCGTTTATTGCCTATGATTGTGTGGAAAGACTGAAGTTACTGTGTCTTCTCGAATGTTAAGTTGAGTGTATCTACGTTGCTAAACTGTAGTTACTTCTAAGATCTGTTTGGATTGTCCTATTGTTGTGAAGGGCCGTTTGTTTTTGGTCAATTTGATTTGTTTGCCTCTTATTGAGATAGATGTAATCTTAGGGATGGACTGGTTATGTTCTAACCATATCCTTATAGATTGTGCAAAGAAAACTATAGTTTTTCCTAAGGAAGAAGAGTCTGGATTCTTTCTTAAGCTTTGTTAAGGTCAAGTCTTTGTTAAGAGATGGAGCGCAGGGATATTTGGTATTGTCTTCTCTAGAAGTTAAGAATGAGAAGGATGTGAATACTATTCCTGTTGTCAACGATTTTCCGGATGTTTTTCCTGACGATGTACCTGGTTTACCGCCTGAGCGGGAGATCGAATTCTCAATTGATTTAGTACCGGGAACAGGTCCTATCTCAATTGCACCATACCGTATGTCGCCAGTAGAGTTGGAGGGAGTGAAGAAGCAATTGGTGGAACTGTTGGAGAAAGAGTTTGTACGACCTAGCGTTTCCCCATGGGGTGCGCCAGTGCTTTTGGTCAAAAAGAAGGATGGAACTTCACGACTTTGTGTGGATTATCGGCAGTTGAACAAGGTGACTATCAAGAATAAATATCCGCTTCCAAGAATCGACGATTTGATGGATCAATTAAGAGGAGCTGTGATATTTTCCAAGATTGATTTGCGATCAGGTTATCACCAGATTCGTGTAAGAGGGGAAGACGTGCCGAAGACTGCTTTTCGAACTCGTTATGGACATTATGAGTATCAAGTAATGCCATTCGGGGTGACGAATGCTCCTGCCATATTTATGGATTATATGAACAGGATATTTCGTCCATATCTAGACAGATTTGTCGTTGTCTTTATCGATGACATTCTGATCTATTCTCGATCGAAGGAAGAGCATCTTTGAACATCGAGAGTTGTCCTTCAGATTTTGAGGGAGAAGTTGTTGTATGCGAAGTTGGCTAAGTGTGAGTTCTGGTTGGGAGAAGTTCAATTTCTTGGGCACGTAATTTCTAAAGAAGGTATTGCGGTGGACCCATCGAAAGTGGACATTGTTTTACAGTGGGAGAGACCTAAGACAGTAACAGAAGTTCGAAGTTTTGTTGGACTTGCTGGTTATTATCGGAGATTTATTGAAGGTTTTTCCAAGATTGCTGGACCACTTACACAACTGACAAGGAAAAGTCAAGCTTTTGAATGGACGGAAGAGCGTGAAGCCAGTTTTCAAGAGTTGAAGAAGAGATTAACAACTGCACCGGTATTGATCCTACCAGATTCGATGAAATCTTTCGATGTGTATTGTGACGCTTCTTATCAAGGACTAGGATGCGTGTTGATGCAAGATCGGAACGTGGTGGCATATGCTTCTCGACAATTGAAGGTTCATGAGAAGAATTATCCTACGCACGATTTGGAATTGGCTGCGGTAGTTTTTGCTTTGAAGATATGGAGACATTTTCTCTATGGAGCAACGTTCAACATCTTCAGTGATCACAAGAGTTTGAAGTACTTGTACGACAGAAGGAGCTGAATATGAGGGCGAAGATGGTTGGAATTTACGAACGACTATGATTTTCAACTTTTGTACCACCCCTGGTAAAGCGAATGTCGTGGCCGATGCCTTGAGTAGAAAGGTTATCGGTGTTTACGGCCGATGATTAAAGAAAAGGAGCTCATCGAACGGTTTAGAGATGAGTGGTCATTTGTTGAGTTGAAACGGGGAAGATCTGTATGAATATGGTTACTATCTCAAGCGAGGCGATGGAAGACATAAGGGAAAAGCAAAATGCCGATAAATTTTTACAAGGAATAAGGGAGCGAGATGAAGCAAAATGAGGCGGTAGAGTTCAAAGAAGGAAGCGATGGAATTACGAGGTTTCGGGGTAGAATTTGTATTCCTCGTGACCGAGAATTAAGGCGATATATTGTGGAACATGCCCATACTAGTCTATTAAGTATGCATCCGGGCATAACAAAGATGTACCAAGACTTGAAGAAGTTATTCGGTGGCATGGAATGAAGGGTGATGTAGTTAGATGCGTGTCAACTTGCCTAGTTTGTCAAAAATCGAAAGTTGAACACCAAAGGCCATTTGGGATGTTGCAACCATTATCGATTCCCGAGAATGGAAATGGGATGACATTTCTATGGATTTCGATTCTTGGTTTGCCAAAGACAAGAAGAGGTCATGATGCAATATGGGTTATAGTCGATAGACTTACGAAATCGCTCATTTCTTACCAATCAATATTAAATATTCATTGGAAAGATTAACCCGATTGTACATCGATGAAATTGTCGATTACATGGAGTGCCTACATGTATAGTTTCGACAGAGATCCGAGGTTTACGTCAAGATTTTGGCGAAGTTTGCAAGAAGCTATGGGAACCAAGTTACGGCGAGTTCAAGCATATCATCCATGGTGACGGTCGAGACGAGAGAGAACTATACAGTCTTTGGAGGATTTATTGCGGGCTTGTGTTTTGGAACAACGAGGAAGTTGGGATGAATTTTTATCTTTGATAGAATTCACCTACAACAATAGTTTTCACGCAAGCATCGGAATGGCACCTTATGAAGCATTGTATGGAAGACGATGTCGAACGCCGCTATGCTGGTATCAAGATGGGGAGAGTATGGTGTTGGACCGGAACTTGTACAACAGACTACGGATAAAGTCAAGATGATACAAGAGAAGATGAGGACGGCACAAAGCAGACAAAAGAGTTACGCGGACAAACGAAGACGATCTCTTGAGTTTAAGGAGGGTGAGCATGTATTTTTAAGAGTTACTCCTACAACGGGTGTCGGAAGAGTAATTAAGTCAAAGAAGCTTACTCCTAAATTCATTGGACCATATCAGATTATCAGACGTATAGGTCCTGTAGCATATCAGATTGCTTTGCCGCCTTTTCTATCCAATTTGCATGACGTGTTTCATGTGTCTCAGTTACGGAAGTATATACCAGATCAGACACATGTGATACAACTAGATGACGTGCAATTGAAGGAGAATTTGACTTACGAAACTTTACCTGTCAGAATAGAGGACAGAAAGGTAAAGCAGCTTCGAGGAAAGATGATTGAGCTAGTGAAAGTCATATGGAGTGATGTGACGGGTGAGGCTACTTGGGAACTAGAAGATAAAATGAAGGATCAGTATCCTCATTTGTTCGGATGAACATCGAATTTCGAGGACGAAATTTTTATTTGTTGGGGAGTGTTGTAACGCCCCAATTTTTAGAAAATATTAAGAATGTCTTGTTTTTCTGTTTTTCATGCTTTTGTATGAATGACCATTTGTGTCCCTATTTTTCTGTTCTTGATTTTTGTATGAAAACAACTACGATAATACTGAGTTCAAATTTTATTTGATCGTTTTACGTATTTGCTTGAGACAGTAAAATAAAAATTTTTTCGAGCATCTTGTATTAATTTTTTGAAAGATATACTGACTAAATAATCTTCTTTGGATATTTTATTTGAACGTTTTGGACGATTACCTACGTTGTGGGAAAAAATGGGAAAATGACCGTTACGTCCCTAACGTCTTGTTTTATTTGTTTTTGTCTGTTTTTAATTATTTTCTTCTTGATTTAATGCACGAAAAATTGTCTGTAAATTTTTATGGACTTTTTGTGTGATTTGCTCGAGGCGGGAAAATAATATTTTTCCGGGCCGGGAAATCTTATTTTAATATTTAGAATTGGGGGATCTTACTTAACCCGATTCTGAATGAGACTAAAAATAATCTTTTAATTTTTAGGATTTAATCATCAAATAAAATAATTTTATATTATTATAATATTATTTTATTAGTCAGTATGTTTTAGTGACAGTGGACCCAGAAATTATTTGCGGGACCCACAATTAGCAAAGCGGTTAGATCGGTAGCTTAATTAATCACCGTAAGCTGTAGAACTTTCGAGCAGTGACTCGACTAGTGACTCGGAGAGCATTTATTACACAGTGTGACTAAGCCAGGTGAGTCACCATGAGCAACCAATAGAATTAAAGCTTGTTAAGCAAGATTTGATCTTGACCTTTGATGTGTTCAATGGCTTGGATGAAGCCAAATCCATGCACATCCTTTGCCCTAGAAGGCTACGGCCATTGAGAGAGAAAGCCAAAAATCACCTTCCATCTTCATCACTTTTCTCTCTTCTCTCTCTTCAAAAACCTAGCCACCATTGTTGTCCATTTTCTTCCTTCCATTCGGCCAAGACACAAACTACACCATCCAACCATCCAAAAATTTTTCTAACCAAGTTTCCTTAACCTAAACACCATTTTAAGAACCTTTGTAGTTGGAAGTTTCTTTAAATTCTTCCATCTAGGGCTTGGAAACCAACCTTGGAAGTTTTACCTAGAAGGTAAAATTTCATGCTTTTCTTTTCTCTATTCTTTTTCAAAGTTCTAAGCCATGATTTTTCCATGGTTTAGCTTCTTTTTCATAGTTAATAACATGTAGGTTTTGTTTGAGATTTTTAGGTGTTTGGTGGAGTGAAAACCGTGACCTAGGAGGTGAGAAAGCAAGCTTTTTGTCTTCATTTAAGGTAAGAGGAAGACAATTCTTATCATCCCTTGATGGTGGTAAGAAGATGGGTTGTTTGTAGAATCCATAAGGATTCGGTTGTGGTGTGTTTAATGATGTGTATTTGTTAATTTTTGTGGTTGCTAGTAGCTTAAGTGTTATGTGTTAGTAGCTTTCTTATTTGGTAATTGTAATAATCTTGCATGTCTAATAGCTTTTGATTGTATGTCTATAAGCTTTAAATTAGGTTTTATGTGTTAGAAATATTTTGCATGTGTTAGAAATATTTTGCATGTGTTAGAGATATAAATGCATGTGTTAGAATTGTATGATAAGGTTTAGGATGTGAATAACATGTGTAAATTTGCATGAGTGTTCCAAAGAACACATTCCTTAGCTCACGGCAATGCCAAAGTGTGAGGACCAAAATGTTCTCTTCATTTTTCCTAAAGTGCAATTTAATTGATTAGGAGAAATAAGAAGGTTTCAAATGGTTTTGATCAAAGAAAAGGAATTTGTAAATCAAATGGTAAAGATTTAGTACATTTTGGGCCAACATGCCTAAAAGATTTATTTGATTCCAAAATCATTACCTTATAACATGATTTAATGAATTTAGATAAGATAATACCTTTGACATGATTTAGAAATCAAATGAGAAAGTTTTATAAATTCGGCCAACATGCCACTATAGGTAATTATGATTTCTAAAACTTGGTTTCAAACCTTTTTCAATCAAAAAGAAATAATACAAGTTAACAAGAAATTTTCTATAATGATTTTTGAAGAGACCAATTGAGTAGAATTAAGTTTAAAGGATTAAAACTAGTGATTTTATCATTAGGAAGTAAAATACAGAAATTTTGAGAAATTTTCTAACATATAGCTCACTTTAGGTTTTGAAGCATGTTAGAGATTTCAAAAGAGAATTAAATGATATGGATAAAAAAATTAGGTAAATAGAAAATTTTATGGAAAATTTAGAAAACCATTATTATAAGTCTATAAACAAAATGCTGTCAATTTTTAGTAAAAATGAACTTATAGGATAGTCAAAATATCCTAATGACAGTATGCGGTATGAAAAATTATTCTACGTAGTTTAAATGTACAAATTATTATTTCTATCTGTTTAAACGGTAATTTTAAAGGCATTCGAATAAGAAAATGATTTAAAAATCCTACGCGATTGAGAAAACGTATTAAAAATGCTACGCGATTTTAAAAACAGAAAAATAATCTTTACCCGATTTTTAAACGTTTGTAAAAACGACGAGATTTCAAAAATACGATAAAATTTCTACGCGATTGACCGTAACCATATTTATTTTTTTTGTCGGGAAAAAGTGAACCCGTCATGAGGCTTTTGAAAATCTATATTTGTTGTCTTTTGAAAAAATCGGGAAAATGTGAACCCGTCTGTTTTGAGAATTATTCTTTGTCGGGAAAATGTGAACCCGTACAGGCTTTCCATCTATTTTTTTTATGTGTGTGCCATGTATTTGGTGGATTGGTTGACGAGACGAATCACATCGTGGTGTCGATGCGATAAACGTAGTGTGGTTCATTGTTCTAATGAACTTGGAGACTTTAGTGTACGGGATCCCACATGTGGACGAGTTGGTAGCTCCGTTGGGCCGTGGTAAACCGATAGCGCACTATGGTACTCAACATACACTATATTTAATCGAGATTGGTGGAATCTAGTAGTACATTTGCTGTAGTGACACAACGTGAGACCGTGAACTACACCACGCCGGATTGATGGATTCTGTGTCGTGTCGTGGGGCTATAGACGCAACGTGTGACCGCGGAATAGTTGGTGGGGCAGCCGTGGTACTATTAGATTTTGCGAATCATTCCTCTCTCGATACTTGTGTTTTTCTTTAGCTCCATGGAGTAGGATTTTGTTATATTATTTATCTCTATGTCTATTTGTTTCCATCTTATCTATTTATTTTATCTATATCTTATTTATTTATTTTTATCTGATTCTTGTTATTATTGATTATTATATCTTATCGTGTATTTTATATTTCTTATTTTATCTGTGAGGTTTTATCTGTGATTGTGACATATTGTGATGATATCTAAATTTTACTTCAATTAATTATTGTAATTGTTAAAGCTTTATGTATTGTATGAACTGTATGTATATATTGTTTGTCATCTTTTTATTGACCATGTTGTGATGATTTTATGTTGTCTTACCTCTTTGTTATATGTATTTTCTGTTTATTTATTTTACGCGGTAAAGACTTCGAGGAAGAGGAACGAGCCTCTTGAGATTGTGTACCCTGAAGAGGAGGAAGATCGGCAAGCAGACGACCAGTTTGACGATCAAGAACCATCCGATCATCCATATCCTCTGGATTGATTGTGAGGGATGGCGACGCCAGGATTTTTGGGATTCATAGAGTTGGTGTTTCATGGAGGTGCTCTGGCTTGGCATCTACGAGGAGACCGTGACTCTGTGACGTATGCAGGACGTGTGACCGTGATCCTACGTCATCGTTTTGATGATGAGCCTGTCATGACGACGACGTTATTTCTGCACTTAGAGTTGCCCTTATCCATTAGGCGTTATTGGGGTGCTGAAAACCCTGAGCCTAGTGAGATAAGCATCGTATCGACTGCGCGATCCCGTTATCGCCGTGTGTCGAGGCATCCAGGATATTTATCCCCTGATGATCATTTTCAGGCTGATAGTGATCCATCAGAGGATTAGATAACCATGATGTTTTTTTTGGGCGCGTCAGCGTATGTCTGTATATATATTAACTCTTTTATTGCTTTCTTTTTGTTTTTGTTTAAATATTTGTAGTCTTAGTTGTAAATTATTTGTACAACTTATAACTTAACCATATGTATATTATCGGTGATGATGTTTTTTTTATTTCGTATTTTCCGCTTTATCTTTTTATATCATATTTAAATGTCTATCGGGAATTATTTCTGACCCGTAATAATATTTAACAAATATTTCACAACTTGGGTAGATTTTATTTCTATTTCTTTTATTTTCTTTTATGTGTGACATCCCCAAAAGGGTGTTACAAAAGGAATAAAGAAAGAAATTATATTATTGTAAGAAAAGTCCAAAATAATATTTTTAAAGTTAAGAAATATTTTACGAAGGGTAAAAACGGTGAAAAAAGATTTACGTAACTCAAAAACATAATTTTTAAGTTACGCGATTTGAAAAACGTTAAAACATTTCTACGCGATTTATAAAGCATTTAAATATTTTACACGATCGAAATGTTGTAGAAAAATCGCTATGCGATTTAAAAACAAAAGAATATTTTTACGCAATTTAGAATACAGTAGAAAATGGTTACGCGATTTTTAAACGTAACAGAAAATGTTACAAATCATTGTTTACGTAACAAAATATTACGTGACTGTGAAAACGTGACAAAAATATTTTGCGAATGAGAAAAACATGGTAATGTGATTTCGCTGTTAATTATACAGTAAACTTTACAGTTAAAATCAGTATATACTGTACAAGAAATTGAGAAGTTTGCCTGTAATTGGCGTTAATACACGAACGTAAAACAGTATTTGAACCTGGTATGAGAAATTATGTGATTTACCTTTGGTTGATAATTGGTGCATTACACATGCATTGAAAATGGTCCGATGGACTGTATATGGCTAATTGCCTAGGAGAAACGTACACCTCTTGAGTGGATGCGATATGCGTAGTGCAGGTCACTTGTTGACCTTGGGGGCATCGGGGTGCGAGTTGCTTGCAATGGGCAGTTGGTAGCTCTTCTGTACCGTGGGTTAGATGTATGCAACACACCGATGATCCGGACCGAGATACTATTCTTAATCGATATCTGACAAAGACTATCGTGTATGTGCTAGATGTGGAAGATATAATTATAGCACTTAGTCTGAGGCACGTGGTACTGGCAGATCTTTTCGATCAATTTCTCCGACCTGAGTTTAGCTCCATGGAGTAGGAAATCAAGTCTATGTGTTCATGCATTAACATAAATGCTTACATCTGTGAGATATAATAGTTGTGAAATAATGATTATGACAATTATATTTTTTTTAAAATATCTGCTTAGTGCATATGGCATTTCCTGTAATTATTAAATGTTAATTTTGATTGATAATATGTCGATGCCATATGTGTAATATGACGTGTTTATATGATATACTGTTATGTTATCTCTATACTACCATGCTGGTATTGGCATGGGTGATCTCACCTCTTTGTATGTATATTTGTATATTGTATTTATAATTGGGTGAAGACGTTGAGAAAGAAACGGTACAAGAAAGAGAAGAGGAACTACTTCTCACTTCTGGGAACGCAGAATTTTGACAGCATGACGTCAAGAGCTAGCTTCTTCGGATATGTACGTCTACAATTCCACGGAGGAGTTGGAGAATGGAGGACAAGTCCTGATGAGCGAGGACTTATTTATGAGGGGTATCTGACTGTTAGCATTAGTAGGTTGTTTCACGGGGATCTGTTTTTCTATGTGACTATTTTTGTTCATGTTGAATTTCCTTTGCATATCAGGCGACATTCGGATACTAGAAATTATGTCCCAACGGAAATCAGCATAGTATCGTCAGCCCGGACACCTGTCCGTAGGGCTACTCGTCATAACGGATTCCTATCTGCTGAGGAACCCGAGGAGGACCTGTCTGAGGGGTCTGCTACTTAGTTAAACTTGGGCAAGTTTAAACTCTGATATAAACATATGTGTGTAATTATTTAAGTGTGGTTGTAGTTTTGAGAAATGGTCTGTAATATAAATAATCATGACAATACGTGTCTAATGTAAAATGATGCAAATTATGTGTGATGATGTATTATATTTTTATGTTCCGCTAAGTTTATTTTATCGTTATCAAAAGAAGAAAAAAAAATTTATAACTCGTATTTTTATCACAACATCACCTTTTATGACTTTGAGGGTATTTGGGTAATTAAGTAACATAAATGTGGCACCCTACGGTGGGTGTTACAATTGGCGTAGGTGATCTCACCTCTTTGTATGTCTATTTTGTACTGTAATTATATTTGTAAAGACGTTGAATAAGGCATAGAACAAGAGGGTGAAGAAGAACAGGTTCCTGTGGAGGAAACGGAGTTTTAAGAGGATGACATCAAGACCTAGTTTCTTTAGTTATGTGAGACTACAGTTCCGTGGTGGAGCTGGAGCGTGGAGGACTAGTCCCAATGAGAGGGGACTAATTTATCAAGGAAATCTAATGGTTAACATGAGCTGGGAATTTCATAGAGATCCGTTTCTTTCCGTAACTATATATGTACATGTCGAATTTTCATTGTCAATCAGGCAGTATTGGGATACTAGGTATTATGTCCCAACAGAGATTAGTATTATGTCGTCTACTCCGACACCTGTCCGTAGGACTTCTCGTTGTGCCAGATTTCTACCTGCTGAGGAATCTGAGGAGGATCTGTCTGAGGGTTCTGCTGTTTAGTTAGACTTGGGTGAGTCATTTTAATATTGAAGTATGTCAACTACTTTTGAGACTTGGTCTGTATATAAATAATGTCGACAGTACTTTTGTAATGAACATGATGTAAATTATGTGTGATGATGTATAATATTTTTTTTGCTAAGTTTATTTTATCGACGTCAAAGAGGAAAAAATTTTACAACTCGTGTTTTTATCACAACATCACATTTTATGAACTTGGGGGGTAATTTGGTAATTAAGTAACATAAATGTGGCACCCTACAGTAGGTGTTACGCAAACCACCAAAAACATCATCCAATCTTCCTTAATTTAAACTAACTTTACATCTTGAACTTATACACCATTTCAAGACACTTTTGGGTTGTGACCATCACCTAGTTCTTCCATCTTCCAACTTTTCCTTCAAGCTTAGGGTTTGAAGTTTTTAAGGTGAAGTTCTTTAATTTTTTTATTTATTTTTATTTTCAAGTTCTAGACCATAACTTTGATCTATGGTCATCTTAGTCAAGCCTTAGATGTTAATATTTGTGTGCTTGTTTTGTTTTAAGAACAACTTCGTGGTGAAAGTTTACCTTAAAGGAGGCATACAAGAAGCTTTTGAGCATTATCTAAGGTAAGAGGGAGATTAACCTCATCAGCCAATCATGGTGGTGAGGAACGAAAATTTGTTTTGTTGGTGAAAAATTCATATGACGATTTATTCACTTGTTTGTATAAATTTAGTGATTTGTATTTATTTGCTTTATGTGATTTTATAGCGCCTTTAATAGTATGCATGAATTTGTTGTAGTAGAATTATGATGATTGAAGTATGTTGTATGATATGATTTACGTTGGAAAGGAAAGGATTTTTGGTCCCAATGACTATTAGGGCTCACGGCCTTCAGGCCCAATTTGGATAATCCAAGTTAAAAATGTTTTGTTAATTGTGAATTTAGAGGATTAGGTAATAAGGAATTGGATTAAGGATTTATAAAATAAAAAAGGAAATGAATAAATTTTTTTATTATTGATTATCAAGCAATTTTCAGCCATAATTTTGGAAAATAGGGTTAAGAAGTGAATTGGAAACTTAAAGTATTTTATTTAACTGCATTTTTAGTAAAGTAAATGGAAAAGATTTTATTAAATTAAAATAATGCAGATTTTGGGAAAAATGTTAGAAAATATTACCTAGAGGAGTTTTAGTAAGAAAATATTGATGATATATGTTAGTATAAAAATGTTACTGTTTATTTTACTGTGATATATGTTTATTGGAATTGTTTATGAATTGATAACATGAATATAATTGTGATATCTGTATGTATGGAATGACTTTGTCATTTGTATCATTGTTTACTACCATACTAGTATTAATGAAAGGGATCTCTCCTCTTTGCTGTACTATTTTGTTTTGTTTGTAATGTTAAAATTTGTATAGTAGATGAAGCGAGCATTTTAGACTTGACTAGAGGTAATATTTTGAGTTCGGTGACGGCATCGAGGAGTGATCTTCCCAGTTTCGTCAGTGTGCAGTTTTATGGAGGAACAAATATCTGGCATGTCAAGATGGATGCGGAACGGAATAAGTATATTAAGTTTTCTCGTTAGTGTTATTACCTTGCTATTAAGTAAGACCTATTATGGGGTTTGTTACTATTTCTTTCGAGTCTATAAGTTTTATGTTTACTAAACATTTGTTAAATATTATGTGGCGTCTGTTATGTGAGTCTTAATCAATTCAATATATTTTTAAATATTACCTACAACTTTGGTAAATTTATATTTTTAAAGAGAAAGAAGTTTTAACCTGTATTTTAAATAATCAAATCTTTTATAATTTAATTCAGTCTTCTTTTGTTAAGTCAGAAAATGTAGCACCCGAAGGAAGGTGTTACATTAGTTGGCATCAGAGCATGGTTAGAGTCTTTTGGGGTTTTGTGGTTAGGTTTGTCTTATTTTTATTGTGTGTTTCTCTATGTTTGGTTTCCAAAAGGAGACAATATTGCTTGAAATGGTTACTTTGGTATCCATTGTATTTTAAATTACCTGTCATTGAAGAAAGGAGATGGTTTGTGGTAGACGTTGACGTATAGAAGTAAGACGTAATGCTGACGATATGACTACAACTGTGGAAGCGATACGGAGAATGACTGATGTGATTGTACGACAAAATCAGAGTCTCGTTCAACAATAGGAACTGGAAGTT
Organism: Ormosia emarginata; assembly: GCA_029884605.1. NCBI lineage: Eukaryota > Viridiplantae > Streptophyta > Magnoliopsida > Fabales > Fabaceae > Ormosia > Ormosia emarginata. The sequence goes on from JAQQTP010000023.1 coordinate 1,688,375, forward strand.
GAGGTTCAGAATCTGCTGGAGGAGAGTCAATTTTGGGGTAACTTTAGACTACCTAGATTCCAAAGGAGGAATAATAGAAAGGTTAATCAGTTTAAGCGGAAAATGTATTCACGATTACCAGGAAGTCAATAACAACAGCAACCATATGGAGGAAGTGCTGGTAGCAGTAAACCCAGTCAAAAGGCGACACCTTTACAAGTATGTGTGAAGTGTGGAAAAGGTCACGCTACAAAGCACTATACGATCAAGGGAGTGCTCTGTTTCAAGTGCGAAAAATCCAAACACATTTCCAGGAATTGTACTTCACCAAAGACGAAACCTTCTGTTCGTAATAAATGTATTTCAAAATCTCACGTAGGAGGAAGAATCGATAATCCAAGTGGAGCGAAAGCATCCCAGACTGAAGACTTAAACAAAGGAGATTGTGCCACAGGAAGTGATCCTTTAACTGTGCTGTATAATTCTGGAGGTAACTCATTTCTTTATGGTATATGACTGTGTGGGTCAATTAGAGTTTTCTGTGTCTTCGTTATCTTTTGACCTAGTTATCTTTATTCTATTACCAAAACTTCTTGTTGAATATTCAAGTTACTTAAACTATCTTATATTTATCAAAGATTTAATCTTTTCTGTTAAGTTGAATTGTTTATCTTTTTTTTTTCAAAATAGATATAATCTTAAAAATGGATTGTTTATTTTCCAACCATATCCTTTTAGATTGTTCCAATAGGACTATTTTTTTTGAACACATTATGTGATTGGCATTGTTTCAAGAAATTGGTTTTGATGTTTACAAACAAGAAAAGATGGATGTGCATTGATCAAGCTTCAAGAATATTCAAGTATAGCACATAGGGCTTAGATATTATGTTAAGGTATTTAGGATTCACTCCAAAGCTCATTCAAATGGTTTTCACTAGACTTAAATGGCTTTACAAAATCATGTTTTAATCTTGTAAAAAAAATTGGTTTATGTTTGAGCTAAAATGTTTTAATGGGATAACATGTTAGTGACTTGATCAAGAACAAAGTACTAAATCTTTTTAAGAACTCCTAACCAATTATGAACTCCAACTAATTGGTTATTCATCAAGTCAAAACATGTTTTTCTAATTGCTCCTAACCAATTAAACCTTTTCACTAACCAATTAGCATTTGTTATAAAAGCTACGTGAACCATTTTTTTTAATTGCCTAACCGATTAGGCATGTTTGCTAATTGGTTAATGTGCTTTTATATGTCACAGGAAACATTTTGTAAAAGGACCTAATCGATTAGAACAGCTTGCTAATCGATTATTTGAGAACTCAGAATCCATTTCTAAAGTGTCCTAACCGATTAGAGAATTCTGCTAATCGGTTAGTATGACCATTTGAAAGATACGTGGGCTGTTCCTAACCGATTAGGATATCTTGCTAATTGATTATTTGAGAAACAGAAGCTATTTCTAAAAGTATCCTAATCGATTAGGATAACCAACTAATTGATTATTTGATAACTCAGAATCAATTTCTAAATGTCCTAACCGATTAGAGCTTTTTGCTAATTGGTTAGTATGCCTTTTTATTTGTCACGTGAACTGTTTTTTAATTGCCTAACCGATTAGGGAAATCTTGCTAATTGATTACTCTTCAAAACAGAAGCCCTGGGAACTGATTTCTAAATGGTCTAACCGATTAGGAGGAACCTCTAATCGGTTATCTGAAAACCAGTAAACTCGTTTTAACGGTCATTTTACAGAGCATTAAATGCTACCAACCATCCCAACGGATCTAATTTGCCTCTGGTTATAAATCTGGTTGTTGGGCATTGATTGAAGGTTGGTGAACAAGTCTGAAAAACTTATAAGAGCATTGAACTCACGTTTTGTAGTTCTCTTCAATCAATCTCTGTTTTGGGCTTTATTTGAGTGAATCCTTGACACCTTTAAGCTTCAACTTGTATTACTTATTCTTCAGAGAATTTCAATACACACAAACCTTATTCAATCTGTTTTAGTGAGGGTGAGGTATCCCTCAAGTATTGTAAGGGTGAGGTATCCCTTTGAAAATAGAGGCTCAAGCATTAGGGTGAGGTATCCCATAGTGTTGAGTGCTCAAGATTGTAGTGGTTGTCAAGCACCCATTGAAGCTTGAAGATATAGTGAAAAATCTCAAGTTGTTGCTTGGGGACTGGACGTAGATCACAAGTGGATTGGTGATCGAACCAGGATAAATGATTGTGTTTGTTCTCTCTAAACCCTTCTCTTTATTTGGTTTACTGTTTTATTGAATTGATTGGATATTCTCTCCTTTGGCTATCACATTTATAAGTAAAAGTGTTAATCTCATTCATCCATTTATCTCTAATCGTTCAATAGCTTCAACGAAAATTGTTTATCAAACGATTTGCGAAAGATTTTCCAACTTGTTCTACTTACTCAATTCACCCCCCCTCTTGAGTATTGAGGCCACTTGGTAACACATTATAGACATTATGAGTATCTTGTGATGCCGTTCAGAGTGACGAATGCTCCAGCCATATTCATGGATTACATGAATAGGATCTTTCATCCATATCTAGACAGATTTGTTGTTGTCTTTATTGATGACATTCTGATCTATTCTCAAAATCTAGAGAAGCAAGTTGAATATCTCAGTATAGTTCTTCAGATTTTGAAGGAGAAGAAGTTGTTTGCGAAGCTGTCAAAGTGTGAATTGTGGTAGGAAGAAGTTCAATTTTTTTTTTGTTCACGTGATTTCCAAGGAAGGAATTTCGGTGGATCCATCAAAAGTGGAAACAATTATTCGATGGGAAAGACCGAAGACGGTAACGAAAATTCGTAGTTTTATCGGATTACCAAAGACTAGGAAAGGTTATGATTCTATATGGGTCATTGTTGATCGGCTTATGAAGTTTGTGCACTTCTTGCCAATTAACATAAAATATTCAATGGAGAAATTGAATTAGGCGTACATTGATGAAATTATTAGACTTCATGGTGCACCTTTTAGTATCATTTTCGATAGACACCCAAGGTCTACGACGAGGTTTTGGCAAAGTTTACAAGGAATTATGGAGACGAAACTTCGTCTAAGTTCTGTTTATCATCCATAAGCTGACAGTCCAATGGAGAGGACTATCCAGTCATTGGAGGATATGCTTAGGGCTTGTGTGTTAGAATAAATAGGAAGTTGAAATGAATTCTTGCTTCTGATAGAATTCACATACAACAATGGTTTTCACTCAAGTATAGGGATGACACCCTATGAAGCATTGTATGAGCGATGATGCAGAACACCCTTGTGTTGGTATCAAGATGGGGAAGGTGTGATATTAGAACCTGAGCTTGTACAACAAACAATGGAAAAAGATTGAGACGATTCAGGAGAAAATGCAGATAACTCAGAGTCGACAGAAAAGCCATGCGGACAAGAGAAGAAGATCTCTTGAATTTGAGATAGGTGAGCATGTGTTTTTTCGAGTTACACCTACAACTGGAGTCGAAAGAACTATTAAATCTAGAAAACTCACTCCTAAATTCAATGGACCATATCAAATTCTTCGGCTAGGTCCAGTAGCTTACCAAATAGTTTTACCACTTTTCTTTCCAACTTTCATAACATCTTTCATGTGTTGCAGTTGTAAAATAAAAAAAAATTCTAGTCCAATTCATGTCATTGTATCCGATATAGTACCGTTGAAAGAAAACTTGGTCGTGAGACATTTTCTGATAAGAGTAAAGGTAGAAGAGTGAAGCAATATGAAGGAAAGGAAGTAACAAGTGATCTAGAATGAGGTGACTAGAGATGCATACATGGGAACTTGAAGACTGAATAAAGCAATAATATCCACATTTGATCAAAGGTATGATAAATTTTGAGGACGAAATTTTTTTTAGAAGAGGAGAATTGTAACACCTCAAAAATTAATCTTTTATTTATTTCAGTTAACGCTTAATTATTTTTACTGATTTTATTGACTTTTATTGAGTTTTATAATTTTTATGATTTTTGAGAATTTTTGTGGAATTCTGATATTTGTGACTATTTGTGGGCCTGGGGCAAACCCGAGGCAGGCCCAAAAAAAATAAAAATTTTTCTAGAGCCGAAAAATTTTGGACTATTAATGCGGGGCCGGGGGATCTTACTAAACCCGAAACTAAAAATAGTTTTTGAAAATTTCTTTTACTGTGTATTTTTCTATTTTATTTATTGGACAATAAAAATACAGTAGCTATTGTCCATTAGGTAATATTTACCAAAAAATATCTAGTATGGACTAATAGAAAGAAAACTTCAAGACTAAGCAAGATAGTGGTCAAATATGACAGTTATGACAACTTTAGTGTGACCCAATAAGAATTGGTCAAATTTGATGGTTAGACATTTTATTGAACCAATTAGAATCTAGTCTTTCTTTGATAAACCAATTAGAAACTAGTCATCTTTGATGAACCAATAGGAGAACTAGGCAACCAAGACTAACCAATGAGAATTAAGTCAATGATTATGGAAAATACTTTTTAAGAGCAACAAATAGAAAATGGTCAACAAAAGTGGCAACCAATAGGAAGCAAGCTTAAAGGTGAAGGCTTTGGCTATCTACCCTTGATCTAATCAATTGTGGTGGAGAGTGTCACAAAGTGGCTAAGACTCTTGGTGGCCAATGGTTGGAAAACTTGCTAGCTAAGCTTGGTGGCTAGGATGAACTTGGACACTCCCTTGGTGTCTACGGGGGCTCACGGCCAAGGCTTGTAAAGAAAGGGTCTTGGATTTATTTCATTCATATCTTCACTTTCATCGTTCCTAACCAAGAACCAAAACAAAAGCTCTCATCTTTCTCTCCAAGGAGGCTCACGGCCAACCCATCCAAATCCACCCTCCAATCTCTTTTAATTTCATCCAACCTAGTTTCCTAAATCCACATGCTATCTGTAACATCCCGAAAATTAATAATTTCAGGATAAATAATCATTTTACAATATTTGGGATTTTTAGGAATTTTTCTGGATTTTTCTGAGAACGTAGAATATTTTAATATATTTCTCGTTTTACGTGTACATTGGGCAGAATTGACAAAACGACTGTAACGCTCCCAAAGTTAGAAAATTTTATTACGAATAGTCATTTTCTAATATTTTTTGATTTATGTGAATTCTTTTAGAATTTTTCGGAAACGTCGAATATTTTAATATATTCTTCGTTTTACGTGCGTATTGAGCAGAGTCGGGAAAACAACTGTAATGCTTCAAAAATTGGAAAATTATGTGACGAATAGTCGTTTTATAATATTTGTAATTTTTGAAAATTTTATGAGAATTTTCCGGAAACGTCGAATATTTTAGTATATTTCTCGTTTTGCGTGCACACTGAACTGACCCGGGAAGATGCAATGTCTTCCTTGTGGCTGGTAAACTCTAAATTGTGGACTTGTCGACGGGGGATCTTACTAAACCCGAGGTCGGACACAATTTACGAAGTTTACGTTTTTCGAGAATTTTACCCGACAAATGAGATCGCGGTACTGTAAAATCATCCGATGAACAATAAAATAGTATTTTCATCATCTGTGACTCTTCTATCATCTGTGACTCTTCCACACTGGAGGAAAAATAATACTGATAGTGTAAATATTTATCTGTGTTAGTGTGCCCAATTAGGAGACAACCTTACTTTCACTTTATCGAGAAACGTGCGAAGCTTCTCATGTAAGCTTGGAGGAAGCTTCTTGGAAATTTCCTCTTCCTCCTTCCCCATGCAAATGCAGCCCATGCCCTCTTCTTTCTCCATTTTCACGGCTGGAACAAGTCATTTGGGGGGGAGAATTAGTTTGACTTCAATTAATTAATTACACCATCTTAATTCAAAATTTTTCCTATGCACTTTCTCTTTCTTCTTCTTCTTTCTTCATCTTTTTCTCCTCCTTCTCTCTACCTCCACCTCCACCACGAAAATGGCAGCTCTCCTATGACTATTTCTCTTTATCTTTTTGCTTCACCAAGACCATTTTCTTACTCTCCTCCATCTCCTTTACACTTTCTCTTTAGAAAGTTTCTTCAAAAATCTAACCTTTCTTCCTCCTCCTCTCCAACCCGAAATTGCAGCCCCATCTTCCACCATTTCTCTTCATCTTTTCTCTTCTCCAAGCTCATTTCTATATTCACCTCATCATTCTAAACACTTTTCCTTTTGGATCCATCTCCTAAAAACCTCTATTTCATTTTCCACCATTAGAGGACAAAGCTTGAAGCTTTTGAAGGTAAACTTTTAGATTTTTCACTTCTCTTCTTCATTTTCGTTTCCATGGCCATTTTTGTAACCATGGAACATGTCTTTACCAAGCCTTGGTGTTGATTTATGATGTTGGATTTTTAGGGTTCTTGGAGGGCCAAAATCGAATCCACCTTGAAGACACCCAAGGAAGCTATTTTGTGTTCTTCCATTTATATCTCCTATCAACAAGCCCTAACCTTGAAGATATAGGTAAAGATTCTTGGTTCTCTCCTATTTCCTTATCATTTTCATTTTCCTTGATCACCCATGTGACCAAGGATCATTCTTTCTAATCCTTAGTTTGTAAATATGAGAATTTGACCACTTTATGGTTCTCTTGAAGGTGGAATCCGAAAATTGCAAATCAAGGAACCAAGGAGTTGTTTTCTTGCATTGTCTCCTCTAGGTAAGAGGGAGACTACTCACTTCAACCACTTATGGTGGTGAGGAGACTTTGTATGTGTGTTGATGGAGAAATCCATCCTTATATGCTCTTTGTATGCTTGCTTGAAATATAAATTTTGTATGATTTAGTATTCTTGAATTTGATTGATACTTGACTATGCTCTTGAATATGTTTGATATATTAATTGTGCTTGATCATGTTGGGGTTGCTAAATGGAAAATTTGGAGTTTCCTACCTCAACATGGTGCCACGGTTTTGGGTCATGGTAAAGAGACAAATGGCTTAATTTTGATGAAGTAAATTTAAGTGAATTAGTGTTAAGAAAACTAATGCATAAAAATGGAAAGAAAAATTGGATAATCGACATCATGAAGCCATAGTTTTGGCATGGATCTTAGGCAATTAAATTAACCTTGTGAGAAATGAAAATTGAGTAATTAAGTATCAAGTAACTAACACATGATATGTGAAAGAGCAAAATTTTGAGGATTTAGGAAGGTCACGGTTTTTGAGCCCAAAATTAGGGTTCTTGGTGAGCTAATTTAGTAAGTGAACAATAAAATGAATTAAGAAAATGGCATGTAGTTTGATGACTTGAAAGGATTTGGAATTGAAACCATTGTGAGGCCACGGCCTCTAAGGCATTTTTGGGTGTAAGTATGTAACTTTGGTAATTTGGGAGCATAAGTAATTATGCAATTAGAAACCTATGTAATAAAATGGATAATTAATAAATGGGAAGAATTTAATATAATCAAAGGTTATATAAATTTTAAAAGGTTAAAAGCGAGATTTTCATAAGACTTAAGGTAAATACAAGTGAGTGAAGAACAAGAGAGTGTGAGGCCTAAGAACTTGAATAATTTACAAGATGTAAGAAATTTAAATTACCTTGGGAGATTTGATTAATTGTACGAATTGGATTAGACGTGAACCTTGAAAAGGGAGACAAATTCTAATTTAGGACTCATAATGAACTTAAGAATGTATTAATTGACTTGATCTTTATATTATAATGTTATGGGTCCATGTGAGTGACCATTTGTATATTGATGCTTATATTGGCCAATTGTGGCATATTATGGAATTGTATGAGATTGATGATCATACTTGTTCATGCATAGAGTATTATGCATTGTGAATGTCCTTGTGGACTATTGTAAGGCCAAGTTGCCTAGGAGATTGAACACACCTTAGTGCGGGTGCGAATAGACTAGTGTGGGTCGTGTTATGACCTTGGGGGCGTCGGGGTGCGGGTCCCTCACATGGACAGTTATGAGCTCCTCTGTGCCGTGAGGCAAACCGATGCAAACGCACCGACGATCCGGACTTGACACTGTCCTATATTGTGATCTAGTGTAGAATGTCTGTACAATGCCATGATTGTGCACGTGAAAAACTGATGAGTTATAGCACTGGCCTCGGCAGCCGAGTTACAGACATGTCTCCTGATCTTTCTCTCCGACTGTTTATGTCTAGCTCCATGGAGTAAGAATTGTGGTATCATAATGCATTGTGCATTGTTCATTGTCGGTTTCATAAACTGTTGAGCATGAACGCCTGTGAACGTGAAGATAACTGTTGTACTTCTGATTGTTGTGCTGATTCCTGGAAATACTATTATGATTTGCCTGCTATTGCTTACTGTTGTCCTACCTTTACTATAAATATCACTGTTATTATTGACTCTGATTATTGCTTAGAATTGAATTGCTTTTATTATGAATTCCGTTGTTGTTATTGATGAATATATAATCTGTATTGCTTGGTGGGCGCTTTGCTCAGTGCTGTTTTCTTACTGCCAATAGTGGTAATGAAAGACGGGTGTCTCACCTCTTTCCTATATTTGTGCATTGTTACCAAGTAGCTTCAATACTCAAGAGGGGGGGTGAATTGAGTTTGTAAAACAAGTTCGCAATTCTTTCGCAAAACACTTGACTATTGATTTTCGTTGAAGCTATTGACTAATTGAAATGAATGAATTGATAAGAACAATGTATATTGCTTAATAACCAACTAAGAGAGAAGTAATCAAGCAAGAGTATAAGCAATGTACAAATATAAAGAGAAGGGTTTAGAGAATCAAACACAGTGATTTATCCTGGTTTGGCCACCAATCCACTTGTGACCTACGTCCAGTCCTCAAGCAACCACTTGAGATTTCCACTATTTCTCCAAGCTTCAATAGGTGCTTGAATACCTTTACAAACTTGAGCCCTCAACTCCTTGGGATGCCTCACCCTTGAGCTTGAGTCTCTTCAAACAAAGGGATGTCTCACCCTTTACAAATTGGAGGGATACCTCACCCTCTCTCTTATACAGCAATTAAGATTGAATTTGAGAAGCTCTCACTAGAGTAGATGATACAAATTGAAGCTCTAATAATGCTCACAAAGATATCTCAAAGATTGGACAAAAACAGAGCAAGAATGATTTCAGAGTTTGATTCTCGTATGATGTGTTGCTATGATGTTTGTAGGTTCAAGAACAACCCTTAATGATGCCCCAGCAATTGTATTTAAAGCCAATTCATTAAAAGAGCCGTTGGGGGTGGTTAAAGCCAAGCATTTAATGCATTCAATATAGCCATTAGGCATGTCAGAACCTTGGTAATCGATTACAAGGTTTTGGTAATCGATTACATGGAAAATAGAACGTGTTCTTAGCTTTCTGGGCTTGTGGTAATCGATTACATGGCTTGTGTAATCGATTACATGCCCTCTGACTTCATGGAAATCGATTACAATATTGATGTAATCGATTACATGGCCCTTTTGGTCGTGTTCTTAGCTTTCTGGGAACATGGTAATCGATTACATGACTTGGTGTAATCGATTACACGTTCTCTGACTTTCTGGTAATCGATTACAGGGATGGTGTAATCGATTACAAGGCTTCTGTTTGGCTTGTAATCGATTACTAAACCTTGGTAATCAATTACACTATACTTTAAACTCATTTTTCAAGCCTTAAAACAGATTTATATCATTCCTTAACTTTAGAAAACATAGATTAAACAATATAGAACATTGTTTGGCATGATCCAAGGTAGAAGAAGTTCTCTTTTAGGAATTGATCTTTGAAAACCATATTGATTCAAATCATTTTTGAAAAACCATTTGAGATATCTTGGGAGCATTTAACATTGATGTACTATAATGCCTATATCTAAACCTCTTGATTTCTTCCTTTGATCTTGGTTTTCTCTTTCGCTCTTTGATCTTCATCTTTGTCTTTGTTATCATCAAAAACCATTTGACATGCTTCAAGACACATGCATTCACATTCTCCCCCTTTTTGATGATGACAATCTGAACATTGAAAGGAAGAGAAACAATTGCATATATATATATATATATATATATATATATATATATATATATATATATGTATATCAGAGATTTAAGCGCAACTCTCCCCCGTAATGTATGCACAATATAGGGTTAGTGAAGTATTTATGTAAGAGCGTTAAATCAAACTCCCCCGTACTAATGCAAGTCACTAATCTCTCCCCCATTGGCATTATCAAAAACACATTATTATTAAGTGGAAATTTGGACAGCATTTCCTCTGTTTTTCATGATTTCCCAATAACAACAGTTGACAGAGAACAATGTGGCTCAGACAAGCAGATCAATCATTCATATCTATATAAACAATAATATATCAAGATGATTCAGAAAAGCAATAAACATCAAAAGAACCAACTGATTTTTATATATAAATGTATTTCCAAATTCCATATACAATCAGAAAATAAAGAAACTATCATGGCAGAGGTCCATGATCACTATCAGTGGCCTCGCTATCGCTCTCTACATCAGCAGCAACATCTCCAAGGTCCACGTCATCGTCTCCAGTATCAAGGTCGTCTTTAGAACCAAGGAGCTCCTCATTCTCAGCAGGAACTCCAGCTGGAGTGGCAGAGGGATCAGCAAATGATAGTGGAGCAGCAAGAGGAGCAGAGGAGAGGAAAAGGTGGAAAGTTTAGAATGAGTGACCTTTCGCGCGTCAGAATCCTTTTAAACCCCTCTGTAATCGATTACATGGGTTGTGTAATCGATTACCTGCCTTCTGTTTTCCCTTGTAATCGATTACAACTTTAATGTAATTGATTACCATCTTTCTGGAAACCTTGTAATCGATTACAGTATATGTGTAATCAATTACCTGAGTTCTGGATTCAATGTAATCGATTACCAGTTTTGTGTAATCGATTACTGGCTTGACAGAACCTTTGTAATCGATTACAAAGGTCTTGTAATCGATTACCAGACTACTAAAACTCAGTTTTGGCATTTTAAACAGTTAGGGATCAATTTTAAACCATTCAAGTTGATTGTAAAGCATCTTAAATCAATTTCAAACATCATTTAGGCAAGTAATTCACACAGATTTTGATCCAAAACACTTAATCATACAAGATTGCTACTTTTACCAAGAATTACCCCATTTGGATGGATTTGTGATGTTTTTGAGTTTCTTGGAGAGTTTTGACATGAAGGAGCACCTGCAAAACAACTTTGGGGAAATCTCGACGCTCAAGTCAGTATGGAATTGAAAATCAATATTTATGCAATAAAGAACCATGATTATGCGAGAAAAGGGCTTGATTATGCGAGAGAAAGTTTCTTTATGCAGCAAAATGGTGGATTATGCAGCAATTTAGCTTATACATGATTGATCTAATATGCCAAGTTCATTTCTTATATAATAGAAGGCTTCTTTTGCTAAAGGTTTAGTGAAAATGTCGCTAGTTGCTTAGTGGTTTCCACAAATTCAAGCATGCAATCACCCTTTTGAATATGATCTCTTATGAAATGATGCCTTATTTCAATGTGCTTTGTTCTTGAGTGTAAAACGGGATTCTTAGATAGATTGATTGCACTAGTGTTATCACATCTTATGGGGATGTGATCCACTCAAGACCATAGTCTAGAAGTTGTTGCTTCATCCAAAGGATTTGAGCACAACAACTTCCGGTACAACATATTCAAACCAAATTTGTTGACAATGCCACACTATTTTGCTTCTTGCTATGCCAAGAAACTAATGAGCTTCCAAGCAAGTGGCATGTCCCACTAATACTCTTCCTATCCATTTTGCATCCAGCAAAATCAGAATCGGAATAACCAACCAAACAACATGAAGCACCCTTAGGGTACCACAATCCCATTTGTGAAGTGCCTATTAGATATTTCATAATACGTTTTCTACAAGCACTTAGGTGTGATTCTTTAGGATTTGCTTGAAATCTAGCACATATGCATACACTAAACATGATATCCGGTCTACTTGCGGTAAGATAAAGGAGTGAGCCAATTATACCTCTATACTTAGTGATTTCTACCGATTTACCTCCTTCATCCTTGTCCAAGTAACAGGAAGTTCCCATTGGTGTAGCCATTTGCTTTGCTCCTTCCATTCCAAACTTCTTGATCAACTCCTTGCAATATTTTGATTGACTTATGAAGGTCCCATTTCTTGTTTGCTTGATTTGAAGTCCAAGGAAGAAGTTGAGCTCACCCATCATGGACATCTCAAACTCACTTTGCATGATATTAGCAAATTCTTTACAAAGAGAGTCATTAGTAGCACCAAATATAATATCATCAACATATATTTGAACAAGTAAAATGTCATGCTTTCTATGTTTGATGAAAAGAGTTGTGTCAACCTTTCCCCTAGAGAAACCATTTTCCAAAAGAAACTTGCTCAACCTTTCATACCAAGCTCTAGGAGCTTGTTTTAAGCCATACAAGGCCTTTTTAAGTTTAAAGACATGGTTGGGCAACTCAAAACTTTCAAAACCGGGAGGTTGATCAATATATACTTCTTCTTGTACGAAACCATTTAAAAAAGCACTTTTGACATCCATTTAAAAGAGTTTGAAATCCATGATGCAAGCATATGCAAGTAACATTTTAATGGCTTCTAGTCTAGCTACGGGAGCATACGTTTCTTCATAATCTATACCTTCTTCTTGATTATAACCCTTAGCTACAAGCCTAGCCTTGTTTCTTATTATTAAGCCCGTTTCATCAAGTTTGTTCCTAAAAACCCATTTGGTGCCAATTATGGGATGATCATTGGGCCTTGGGACTAATTCCCAAACTTGATTCCTCTCAAATTGGTTTAGTTCATCTTGCATGGCCAAGATCCAATGTTCATCTTTAATGGCTTCATTTATGTTTTTATGTTCAACTTGAGAAACAAAACCCATATGATTACATGCATCTCTAAGAGAGTTACGAGTGATTACCCCTTTTGATACATCACCTATCACTTTGTCAAGAGGATGATATCTTGATGTTTTCCATTCCTTAGGAAGATCCATGATTTGAGAGTCCTCTTGTCTTGGGGAATCATATGGGCTTTCTTCTTGCTTCTTGACTTCTTCTTCTTGATTTCTAAGGTGAGTTCTTGCAAGGATTTCTGCAACATCATCAACAAGCTCCTTTCTCGGCTCGTTTGGGTTAGTCTCATCAAATGCAACATGTATGGACTCTTCTATGGTCATAGATCGTTTGTTATAAACCCTAAAGGCCTTACTATGTATAGAATAACCAAGAAAGATTCCCTCATCAGATTTTGCATCAAACTTCCCCAAGTTATCCTTTCTATTATTTAGAACAAAACATTTACATCCAAAAACATGAAAATGTGAGACATTTGGTTTCCTTCCTTTGTATAATTCATAGGGGGTTTTCTTTAAAATTGGCCTTATTAGTGCTCTATTCATAACATAACAAGCGGTGTTAACCGCATCCGCCCAAAAATACTTAGGAAGGTTGGCCTCATTGAGCATAGTTCTTGCCATTTCTTCTAAAGATCGATTTTTTCTTTCTACAACACCATTTTGTTGTGGTGTTCTAGGGGCTGAAAAATTATGCTCAATGTCATGTTCATCACAAAACGTTTCAAATTCATGGTTTTCAAATTCACCACCATGATCACTTCTTATGGATGCAATACAAAAACCTTTTTCGTTTTGGATAACTTTAGCAAGCTTTTTGAATGATTGAAAAGCATAATTTTTGTGAGATAAAAACAATGTCCATGTAAACCTAGAAAAATAGTCCACAATCACTAAGGCATAGTAATTCCCACCAAAGCTCATAGTTCTAGAGGGACCAAAAAGATCCATGTGCAAAAGTTGTAGAGGTCTAGAAGTTGAAACCACATTTTTAGCTTTAAAAGAGACCTTTACTTATTTTCCCTTTTGACATGCATCACAAAGTTTGTCTTTTTCAAATTTGAGCTTTGGAAGACTAATTACTAGTTCTTTAGAAACTAATTTGTTTAAGTGATCTATGTGAATGTGAGCAATTCTTCTATGCCATAACCATGAATCATTTTCTCTAGTCATAAAGCAATTAGCATCATTTGAGGAAATGTCATCAAGGCTAATCATATATATGTTATTGACCCTATGACCAACAAACCTAACATGTTTATCATCCTTACTCTCAATTATGCAACAATTTGAATCAAATATTACTCTATTACCTTTATCACATTATTGACTAATACTAAGCAAATTATGTTTAAGTCCTTCAACAAGCAAAACATTATCAATAGATGATGAAGAAATCTTACCAACTTTGCCAATTCCAAGAATCTTCCCTTTGTTGTTATCACCATATGTGACATGACCATGTTTCTTGAGAGTAAGGGAGGAGAACTTGGACCCATCACCGGTCATGTGCTTGGAGCAACCACTATCAAGATACCAATTTGAGCTCTTGGTCTTCAAGCACACCTACAACACACATTCAAGTTTTAACTTTTGGTACCCAAATTGTCTTGGGTCCTTGTGTGTTAGAGTTAGGCATGGTGCCTTTAGGAACCCAAACCTTTTTTATTCCAACTTTAGTGTTTGTATTCTTTCTAACATTGCAAGTGGATGCACTATGCCCTTTCCTACCACAATGAAAACATTTGATAAAGGGGCTACTTGAAGTTTTTGAGGAAACAAAGAAGTTCTTATAAGATTTTTGATGGTTGTTTGGATTAAATCCTAAATCGGCTTTTTGAAAAACACATTTTTGTCTCCCTAACAACACATTCAAGTTGTCTCTTCCAAGGGTGAATTTCGCAAGAGTGTTGTTCAAGTCTTCAATTTCTTTTTCAAAAGCTTTACATGATAAACAAGGTAATGATATGGATGCATTATCATGTGAGGAACAAGTCATGCATGATGAGTTAGCATCAATAAGTCCTAGAGTCTCATTTTCAACTTCAAGTTCTTCAATCTCCTTGGTTAAAATTGAAATTTTGTTGGTCATTAAGGAGATTGTTTTGTTAGAAGTTAAAACCATTTTAGTGAGCCTCATGGATTCATCATGCAATTCTTGAAATGCATCTTGCAATTCACTATATGAAGGAGATAGTTCGAGATTAGATGAGGTTACCTCGGTTTCGCTTTCCTCTTCTTCTTCTCCATTTGCCATAAGATAAAGGTGGGCTTCCTCATCTTCCGAGTCATCGGTGGAGTCCATATCGTTGTCCTCTCAAGCAATGTATGCTCTTCTTCCTTTCCTTTCCTTTCCTTGAAGGGCTTCTTTTCAAACTTCTCCATCTTCTTTTGATAAACCGGACATTCCATCTTCATGTGCCCCGATTTTCCACATTCATAGCATGTTGGAGTGGATAAGGTTCCTTCTCCCTTTTGGAAAGACTTCTTAGGAGGAAAAGGAGGTCTTCTTTGAGTTCCTTTCTTCTTGAGAAATCTTCCAAATCTCTTAACAAGGAGGCTGAAGTTTTCTTCATTCATCTCAAAATTATCAATACCGTCTTCATCATCTTCATCCTCATTATAAATTGTTGAGGAGGTGGCCTTGAGAGCAATTCCCTTTTTCTTCTTATCTTGCTCCTCATTTTGACTTAATCGATTTAGTTCCAACTCATGCTCTTGAAGCTTTCCAAAGAGAGTGGCCAAAGTCATTGCGGCAAGATTTCTTGATTCTGATATTGCCGTCACCTTGGGTTGCCAATTTCTGCTCAAACATCTCAAAACTTTGTTAATAAGATCTTCATTAGCAAAAGTTTTTCCCAATGAAGCAAGATGATTAATTATATGAGTAAAACGTTTTTGCATTTCTTGAATGCTTTCCCCTTGGTTCATTCCAAACAATTCATATTCGTGAGTGAGTGTGTTAATTCTAGATCTTTTTACCTCACTTGTACCTTCATGAGTTACTTGCAATGTATCCCACATTTCTTGAGCGGTCTTACAATTTGACACCCTAAAGAACTCATCATATCCTAAAGAGGTAGTAATGATGTTCTTGGCTCTCAAGTTGTATTGAACCTTTTTCTTGTCATCATCGGTCCATTCATTTCTTGGTGTATTTGTTCTAACACCATCAACTAGGCGTGTGGGGATAAAAGGACCATTTTCAACGGCATCCCACACATCAATATCAATAGCTTCAATAAAAATCTTCATCCTTTCTTTCCAATATGCATAACCATCCCCATTGAAAAAGGGAGGTCTATTTATAGAAGAACTTTCATTAGAAAAGCCATTTGAAGCCATCTTTACTCTTGAAGCGGCTAAGCTCTTTATACAAGAGTCTATCTCTGATACCACTTGTTACCAAGTGGCTTCAATACTCAAGAGGGTGGGTGAATTGAGTTTGTAAAACAAGTTCGCAATTCTTTCGCAAAACACTTGACTATTGATTTTCGTTGAAGCTATTGACTAATTGAAATGAATGAATTGATAAGAACAATGTATATTGCTTAATAACCAACCAAGAGAGAAGTAATCAAGCAAGAGTATAAGCAATGTACAAATATAAAGAGAAGGGTTTAGAGAATCAAACACAGTGATTTATCCTGGTTCGGCCACTAATCCACCTGTGACCTACGTCCAGTCCTCAAGCAACCACTTGAGATTTTCACTATTTCTCCAAGCTTCAATAGGTGCTTGAATACCTTTACAAACTTGAGCCCTCAACTCCTTGGGATGCCTCACCCTTGAGCTTCAGTCTCTTCAAACAAAGGGATGCCTCACCCTTTACAAATTGGAGGGATACCTCACCCTCTCTCTTATACAGCAATTAAGATTGAATTTGAGAAGCTCTCACTAGAGCAGATGATACAAATTGAAGCTCTAATAATGCTCACAAAGATATCTCAAAGATTGGACAAAAATAGAGCAAGAATGATTTCAGAGTTTGATTCTCATATGATGTGTTGCTATGATGTTTTTAGGTTCAAGAACAACCCTTAATGATGCCCCAACAATTGTATTTAAAGCCAATTCATTAAAAGAGCCGTTGGGGGTGGTTAAAGCCAAGCATTTAATGCATTTAATATAGCCGTTGGGCATGTCAGAACCTTGGTAATCGATTACAAGGTTTTGGTAATCGATTACATGGAAAATAGAACGTGTTCTTGGCTTTCTGGGCTTGTGGTAATCGATTACATGCCCTCTGACTTCATGGTAATCGATTACAATATTGATGTAATCGATTACATGGCCCTTTTGGTCGTGTTCTTGGCTTTCTGGGAACATGGTAATCGATTACATGACTTGGTGTAATCGATTACACGTTCTCTGACTTTCTGGTAATCGATTACAGGGATGGTGTAATCAATTACAAGGCTTCTATTTGGCTTGTAATCGATTACTAAACCTTGGTAATCGATTACACTATACTTTAAACTCATTTTTCAAGCCTTAAAACAAATTTATATCATTCCTTAACTTTAGAACACATGGATTAAACAATATAGAACATTGTTTGGCATGATCCAAGGTAGAAGAAGTTCTCTTTTAGGAATTGATCTTTGAAAACCATATTGATTCAAATCATTTTTGAAAAACCATTTGAGATATCTTGGGAGCATTTAACATTGATGTACTATAATGCCTATATCTAAACCTCTTGATTTCTTCCTTTGATCTTGGTTTTCTCTTTCGCTCTTTGATCTTCATCTTTGTCTTTGTTATCATCAAAAACCATTTGACATGCTTCAAGACACATGCATTCACATGCATTTCTATTTTATGTTTATATTCGATAAAAGATCGTGAGGAAGATAAAGAGGGACCACACCTTGGTTGATTGGCTCGAGCGTCTGCACAAGATTACTTCGTTTACGTTATAGTGCAGCCCCGTGGAGGCATTGATGCCTATCGTGTCAACTGGGACATCGTGCGTCATGTATTTATGGGGATGCGGCTTTGTGTGCGGGTAGTACCCATCCCTGGGTTATTACTTCTCCCCCCTTTAGTGTTTTTATTCATGCTGTATTTTATTTGACTCTGTAATTATTATATCCTATGTTATCAGTGATTTATGTTAATTGACTATAAAATATATATAAGGCATAGGATTTTATTTTGGTGGTTGTGTATAAGATGATGTTGTATTTGGTTACGGGTTAATACAAATATATTTCATTCGAGGCTCGTATTTTTTCACTTATGCATAATTGTCAAAAAAAATAAAAATAAAAATAAATAAATATATATACACTTGAGGTTTAGAAGTTACTATTATCATGGCTGTGACATACTTGGATTTAGTAACTGTGGTGCAATGACGATTACGCTTCGGTTGCTACATCAAGGGATGTTACACTATCCTAAGCAACTTTCATGTTGAACACTAAGTCTAAATCATCCATCTTCAACCTTGATCTTCAAGTTCAAGATCAAGAGCCTGTAGGTGAAGATTTGTGTTCTTCATTTTTCTTTTCTTTGGTATGTTTCTAAGACCATATTTTGGCTTATGGTCATCTTTGATATCCTTGAATGTTAATATTGTGTGTGTTCTTTGTTTTTAAGTATAACTTGGCGGAGAAGATATACTTCAAGAAGAAAAGCAAGGAGCTTTGGAGGCATCACCAAAAGGTAAGAGGGAGATTAACCTCATCAACCATGTGTTGGTGGTGAGGAGTGGATTTGTGTGTGGTGAAAAATCCATAAGGATTTATTCACTTATTTGTTTAAGGCTTTCCATATTTATGATTGTTTGGTGATTGATATGCTTATTGCTTTGATAATATGCTTAAGTATGTGTTTATGATGCATGATGATTTGTGTATGTAATAATATGTGATTTACCTGACAAAGGAAAGTATGTTGGTTCCAAAGAACCATGGAGACACAAGGCCTCAAAATCATTTTTGGGAGCAAAAGATTCCAAGTTATTTTACTAATCATGGATTAGATGATTTAGAAGAACAAAATGATTGAAATGATTGAAATAAGAAGTGATTGAAATGATTGAAATAGGAAGTGATTTAGAAGAACAAAATGATTGAAATAGGAAGTGATTAAATGATTGATTTTTTAAGAACAAAATGATTTATGGCCAATATGCCAAGAATTAGTAAATTAGAACAAAAAGTATTTCTGAATATAATATTGAATGGATTAAAATAGCAAAGGATTTAAATTAATGGATTTTGAGATATAAAAGTAAGAAAAACTTATTTTTGGAATTAATTAAATTAGTGAATTTAGTTTATAAATGAGAAATAAATTGGTGACTTAAAGTTTACTTATGTATAGCTCACCTGTTGGGTTTTGAAGTGTATTAGGAAATTTTAAGCTAGAACAATTGATTTAAATCAATGAAAAAGCAATTTTATGGGAAATAGTAGAAAAATTTACGGAAAGGATTTCTTAAGTGAGAAAATGTGAAAAAATGAAGTTAGAAATTGTATTAATTTTTAGAAAGTCCAAAATGATGTTTAGAATATTGAGAAATATTTTACGCAGTTGAAAAAAGATGAAAAATACTTTAAGCGACTTAAAAATGTGATTTCTAAGCTATGCGATTTCAAAAATATTGAAAAATCGCTACGCGATTTAGAAAAAGTTTAAATATTTTTACGCAATTAAGAAAATGTCAAAAAATTGTTACGAAATTTGAAAACGTAGCAAAAGTGTTACGCAATTGTGAACATGCAATAAAAGTATTACGTAAATACGAAATACAGTAAAGTTGCTGTAAGGTTGATGTATTGGACTTGGATGTATCGGTGATATTATGTAATTATATAGGCGGTTATATAATATCTTTGATCTTATGATATTAGACAATTGTATGAGCGGTTGTTCTAATCTCATTTGGTAACAATCTAATGATGAAATTGAGTTATGCATTGAGTTTTCATGCATTGAACAGTATATAGCCGGTGGTTATTATGACTTTTGTTGCCTAGGAGTGAATGAGAATCGAATAGTGAGATCTATGATAGATCTTAGGGGACTATAAGGCGCGGTGATTCATAGTGATAATTGTTCACCTTATACACCTCTGGCCATGATGAACCATTGCAACGCATTATGCACCCGACAACACTATCTCTTTTCATGCTTTGCGTAGACTGTCATTGAAGCTGGCAGATCTTCTGGGTCATTCATCTCTAAAATTGTGATTAGCTCCATGGAGTAGGATTTTGTTTAGTATGCATACATATAGTCAGTACACATATTGATTTGGCATGGTCATTGTTCATATAGTGTGACATAATCATTTCATATATATTGATGATATTTGTTATTATAAAACTGTTACTGTTTATTTTACTGTGATATATGTTTACTGGAATTGTTTATGAATTAACAACATGAATATAATTGTGATATCTGTATGTATGAAATGACTTTGTCATTCGTATCATTCTTTGCTACCATACTAGTATTGATGAAGGGGATCTCACCTCTTTGCTGTACTATTTTGTTTTGTTTGTATTGTTAAAATTTGTATAATAGACGAAGCTAGCTTCTTAGACTTGACTAGAGGTAATATTCTGAGTTCAGTGAAGACATCGATGAGTGATCTTCCCAGTTTTGATAGTGTGTAGTTTTGCGGAGGAACAAATATCTGGCACATCGAAATGGATGCAGAACAGAATAAGTATGTTGAGTTTTCTCATTAGTGTTATTACCATGCTATTAAGTAGGACCCGTCATGGGGTTTACTACTGTTTCTTTTGAGTCTGTAAGTTTTATGTTTATTGAACATTTGTTAAATATTATGTGGTGTGTAATGCCCCTTTTTGAGGAGGGAATGTCACACCATAACCACGAAACGGAAACAAAATGTAAACTAAGACCCAGTTCATTATAATATAGATAATAGTCTGTTCATTTGTAAACGTATAATAATTTGGTGATTTTTTTTTTTTGTAAGAAAATGATAAAACATAATCACAGCAAAATTAACATGAGAAGTAAACCATAATTCATATATCATACGTACATATACTTATATCATACTTGTTTGGATACATCATCAGGTATACAAAATAAGTAGAAGCTTTATATGCCCAAAATGATTACACATATACAGCCCACCAAAAAGACAAAACACCTGGCCGCCAAAAAGATTTATAGATAGCCATCAACACCTATCAACAATACCAGCCCCTAAAGCAGATGAGAAGGAACCGTGGTTGGATCCTCCTCAAGGTCTTCCTCGTCAGAGAAAATCCTCATCGGAGCAACCGAGTTACAAGCGGGGCTCGTGCAGAGGATAAGAATGAATCCTCTTGTGGGGTGTAGTAACGATCACCCCACATATTACATATGGGCAAGTAAAACTCTAAATTCAAGTATGCATTAAAAGTAAAATCAGGTGGATCATGTCGACCCCATGCCAAAGACACAGTCACGTCTCCGTGGTAGATGTAGTGATCTGTACTCAAGTTGATCTGCCAGCAATCCGGACCTCCATGAAAAGTCAATCTCACATACCCCAAAAAGGCATGTGGATGGGACGTCATATCCAGACAAAAACTAATCGAAATTAGGCCAGAAGCCAGGGAATTCGTGCACTTCCCCTTCTTCACCGAAGCCTTCAGAGAAACACATAAATAAACAAAATAACAGAGATACAGAAAAGAGGTGAGACATCTTACATTCAATACCAATTATGGCAATAAAGAAACAGAACAACGCAAGACGCCCACATAGCATAGCAAGAATAATAATCAGCATCAAGATTCAAATAGTAAACAACTTAACAAATTCAGGCAGTTATAACATCAATAAAAACAATAGTTCCATCATCATATAAATAAATGCCAAATAATATGTTGACTTGCTATACACATGCACATGGTACCAAAATCCTACTCCATGGAGCTAGACACAAACATTGGAGAGAATGCTTAGGGAGACATGCCAGTATCTCGTCAGCCTAAAATCAAGTGCTTTTCAGAAAATCAATAGTTTGAGCAAACAAGGCTTTATACACGATATTCTTCACAAGATTGTAATATAGGACAGTATCTCGGTTCGGATCGTCAGTACATTTGCATCGGTCTATCCCATGGCCCAGAGGAGCTACCAACTATCCATTTGTGAGACACCCGCATCCCGATGCCCCCAAGGTCAACAATATGACCTACACTAGTCTATTCGCACCCGCACTAAGGTGTGATTCAACTCCTAGGCATACAACCTTACTTTAACAATGCATGATGACTCAATGCATGTTCATGTATATTCAACCATGACCCTCATTAAGGAGAGCAAAGAACCCTTGCTTCCAATTCATATTTCCAATTCATCAAAATTAATCAAAGATCATCAACATACATAAATACAACTAATAAAACCACATAAGAGGAAATTAATACAAAGATCATTAGAAAAACCATATAACTAAGAGAGCAACCCTAACATGGGTTTCTCACAACCAACACACAAACAAGCTTCCCACTACCAATAGAGGTTGAAGTGGATAATCTCCCTCTTACCAAGAGAAGACAACACAAGAATGCAAGCTCCTTTGTTCTTAAATTTCGTCCTCCACCAACACAAAAACCCTAGGACATCCAACCCTACAAAAATACAACTAAAGCTTAGAAAAGGAACCCTTGATCACGTAAGAGATCAAGAATCACAAAAATGAGAAGGAAAAGAGAAAAAGCTATGAACTTTACTTTAAAGTCTCAAACTTTAAAGCTTGAATGGAAGAAAACGAAAATGGTGGATTCAAGAGGTAGTCACAAAAGAGAAAGTGTTCTAGGTGATGAGAAAAGGTAGGAAATGAGGTTGGTTGAATGAAAAACTTGAATGGCCAAAAATATTGCTCGTTGGCCATGGAAGAGAGGAGAAAATGGAGAGGAATAAGTGAGCTTTTTAAAGAATGGCTTCAACAAGGAAGATAAATCTTCAAGGGAAGAGTAGATTCAAGCAAGGTGTGAGCTTGAAGCTAAGCAATCATGGAGGAAAATGGTGAGGGTTTGCCGTGGAAGAGGAGAAGAGAAGAGGAAGAGAAAAGGTGTGAGGGAAAATGAGAGAAAGAAAGTGTTAGAAAAGTGATAATGGCTTTTGAATTTTGAGAAAATGAAAAGTGATAAAGTGAAAAGCTAATTTTTTGCTCTATTTTGGCCCTCATTGTCGTGGAATGTGGGAGAGAGAGAAGGGAAAAATTACATCTAGAAGCTTAGGTAAAGCTTCCTTAAGAAGTTTTGTACAAAGCTTCTTTGAGAAGCTTTGTTAAATTTTTGCAAAAGTTAACATGATGTGACATAAAGTTGAAACTTTTAAAAAGATGACAAACGTTTTAATACAAGTTATTGTAACATCTCGAAAATTAATAAATTTATTATAAATAGTCATTTTATAATATTTGTGGTTTTCGGGAATTTTTTTGAATTTTTTTGAGAACGTGAAATATTTTAATATTATTCATCATTTTACGTGCGTACTGAGCGGAGTCGGGAAAATGAGATATTTTTCCCGAGAACCTTGATCTGTGGAAACGTCGACGAGGGATCTTACTAAACCCGAGGTTGGACACGATTTACGAGATTTCATGTTGTTCGAGAAATTTTATCTGACAGACTAATAAATTACTGTATAATTTTATCTGTTGGACAATTAATACTAACTTTTATCAACTGTAACAATTATCTATTAGATAATAGCATGTATTAGAAACCCTATCACCTTATCCCAATGCAATCCATTTTATGTCAAATCAAATTCACTTTAATTCAAATAAAGCGTACTTTCATTAAAGCTTCTTTGAGAAGCTTTGACTACCAAATGACCACCTTGCCCTTGGCTTGTTGGAGAAGCCAAATTTCTCCCCCTCCTCTCTCTCAATGTCGTGGCAATAGGCCATGGGGAAGGAAAATTTTTTGCTTCCCACGCTTAACTTACCTCACCCAAAATATCTCATTTCCTACCATCACTTTCTCTCTCTAACTTTCACCCTCTAATTTTTCTCCTCTTTCTTTCTTCTTCCTCTTCTCCCACACGGTTCTTGCAGCCCCATTAGAGACCATTTCCTTTCACTTTTCTCTTCTCCAAGACCATTTCTATACTTCCCTCAACCTCCTCTACACTTCCTATTTGGAGGGTTTTCTTCAAAAACCAACTTTTCCTCCATTGTCATCCAAGACAAAGCTTCAAGCTTTAAGATAAAGTCCTCATTTTTGTTCTTTCTTCTCTTTATTTTCGTGTTCTATGGTCTCATTGGAGACCAAATATCCATCCTTTACCAAGCTTGATGTTGATTCTTTGTGTTGGAGATTTTAGGGTTCTTGGAGACCCCAAAACCGAAATCTTCAAGAAGCAAGTAGGAGCCCATTTTCGTGTTCTTCTTTTAGGTAAGAGGGAGATTACTCGCTTCAACCATTATTGGTGGTGAGGAGACTTTTGTGTGTTTGTTGATGGAGAAATCCATCTTTGTATGCTACTTTGTTTGGTGATTTTGCATGTTTGTGTATCCTTGATTGAAATTAATGCTTGAATAAAGATTTTGAATGTAATGGATGTGTTGAAAATACTTGATCATGTTAGGGTTGTTAAATGGAAAATTTGGAGTTTCCTACCCTAATGTGAAGCCACGGTTTTGATTGGAATGGTGGGATGTAAATTGATTTTTGTACACAAACAAAATAAAGCTTACATAATTAAATGTTGAATGGTAATGATGGAGTCAATGAATGGGAATTTTTGAGGGTTTCCTATACCAAAATGAGGTCACGGTTTTGGCTTGGGTGAACTAAAATTTAAGTGATTTGATATCAATGGACTAGTACATAGAAAGGAAATAAGTTGGAACTTTTAAGACTTGAGGGGCCATGGTTTTGACCAAAAATAATAAGAGTTTGGATTAAGTTAGTAAGTAATAACATTTATGTAATTGGACATTAAAGAATCGATGATCATAATGGAATTGATTTGAAAAATTTAGGTTTTTCCTAACACCTATGGAGGGCATGGTTTTGATAAGAACTTTGGGGATGTAAATTTGATTTGGTATGAGGATCAAAGGAAGTTCAAATGGTTAAGTATTGAATGAATATATATATATGCCATTGTGGTATGCTTATGATGAATGCATCATTGATAAACATATATGATTGGATATTGTGTCGTCATGCATATGTGTTGTCCGTTGGACATTGTTGTAAAGGTAGTGTATGCCTAGGAGTTGAATAACACCTATGTGCGGGGGAGAGTTGTAACGCCCCAATTTTTAGAAAATATTTTGAATGTACTGTTTGCTGTTTTTCAAGTTATTGTGTAAATGACCGTTGTGTCCTTATTTTACTGTTTCTCGATTTACGTATGAAATACAAATACG
Source organism: Ormosia emarginata (assembly GCA_029884605.1). Lineage (NCBI taxonomy): Eukaryota > Viridiplantae > Streptophyta > Magnoliopsida > Fabales > Fabaceae > Ormosia > Ormosia emarginata. The sequence goes on from JAQQTP010000023.1 coordinate 1,713,613, forward strand.
TTTATACGAGGCTCAAATTTTATTTGGTCTTTTTACGTAATTTGTTAGAGACGGTAAAATAAAAGTTTTTCCGAGCTATTGTTTTAATTTTTCTAGAAGATATACAGATAATTAATATGTCTGTAATTTTATTTGAACTTTTTGAGCAGTTAGCTACGTTGTGGGAAAAAATGGGAAAATGACCATTACGTCTCGAACGTCTTTGTTTTTTCTTGTTTTTAATTGTTTTCTACTTGATTTAATGTCCGATATCTTGTCTGTGATTTTATATGGACTTTTTGTGTGATTTGCTCGAGGCGGGAAAATAATATTTTTTCGGGTAGGAAATCTTATTTTATTATTTAGAATTGGGGGATCTTACTCAACCCGATTCTAAATGAAACGATAAATAATCTTTTAATTTTTAGGATTTTCTTGTCAAATAAAATAATTTTATAATATTATAATATTATTTTATTAGTCAAGTATAATAAAATGAAAGTGGACAGGAAATATTTTGCGGGACCCACGTTTAGCTAATACTGATTAACTTAGTAGCTTAATTAAACATCATTAGCAGTAGAACTTTCCAGAACAAGCTGACTCAGCTAGCTGACTAAGCTGATAATTAATGAAGCAGTGTGACTAGGCTTGTGAGTCACCCATGATCAACCAATAGGAGACAAGCTTGTTAAGCAAGCTTTGATCCTAACCTTTGATGCATCCAATGGTTTGGATGAAGCCAAGCAAGGTGCCCACCTTGCATGCTCTTTGATGAGCTACGGCCAAGGGAGGAGAGAAGGCATTCTTCACTTTGTTTCCATGCAACAATTCTCTTTTCTCTCTCATCAAAAACCCTAGCCACCATTCTTGTTCCTTTTCTTCACCATTTTCGGCCAAGCTTACTTCTTAATCATCCAACCACCCAAAATTAAATCAAGCCAACTTTTCTAAACCTAAACACTATCCTAAGAACATCTCTAGTTGAGAGTTCTTGCAAATTCTTGCATTTGGAGCTTGGAAACCAACCTTGAAGATTTTACCTAGAAGGTGAAATCTCATGCTTTTCTTTTCTCTCTTCTTTTTCAAAGTTCTAAGCCATGATCTATCCATGGTTTAGGTTCTTTTTCATGGTTAGTAACTTGTAAAATTTCATTTGAGTTGCTAGGTATTTGGTGGAGGAAAAACCGAACCCTAGGAGGAGTGAAAACAAATCATTAGTCTTCATTTAAGGTAAGAGGAAGACTAATCTTATCATCCCTTGATGGTGGTAAGAGGATGGATTAATTTGTGGTGTTTGTAGAATCCATAAGGATTCGGTGGTGATGTGGTTGTTATGTGTTTAATTGTTAATTTTTGTGTTTGTTAGTAGTTATGTGGTATTTGTTAATAGCTTTCTTTATTTGGTGATTGTAATAACCTTGCATGTCTACAAGCTTTAAGTTGCATGTCTATAAGCTTTGATAATATTGCATGTGTTAGAATTGTATGATAAAGTATAGAATTGCATGATAAAGTATAGGATGTGAACAACATGTCAAGGGAATGCATGTGTGTTCCAAAGAACACTTCCATGAGGCTTACGACCATTAACAAAAATGGAGGACCAAAATGTTCTCTTAATTTTCTTAAGAGGTGATTTAATTAACCTAGGAGAATTAAGAAGGTTTCAAGTGGTTTAGGTCAAGAAAAATGAATTTTGAAATAAAATGGCATAACCTACATTTTCGGCCAACAAGCCTAATTTCAACATTTTGATTTCTAAAATTATTTTCTAAGGTAATAACTTAATCAATGTAGACAGTACAAGAGACTTAACATGTATTTAGAAGGTGAAAAACAATTTGGAAATCAAATGCAAAATTTTTATCAAATTCGGCCAACATGCCAAATTAGGTATTCATAATTTCTAAATTTAATTCCAAGTTATTTTCAATCAAGAAGAATCAATACAAGCTAAAGTAAATTTTCTACAATGAGTTTTAAATAAATAAAGTGGTTAGAACTAAGTTTGAGAGGTTAATGCTAATTATTTCTACTTGTAAGGAGAAATACAAGTAACTTTGAAAATTTCTAACATATAGCTCATCTTTGTATTTTGAAGCATGTTAGTAGTTTTCAAAAAGATTAATTATATGGTTTAAAAATTTAATAAACAGAATTTTTATGGTAAAATTAGGAAACCATTAATACAATTTTCTAAACAAAATACTGTCAGTTTTTAGTAAAAACGGACAAATAAGATAGACAAGATGTCCAAAAGACAGTATACGGTATGGAAAATATTATACGTAGTTTAAAAGTATTATTTAGTATTTCTGTTTATTTTAAACAGTGATTTTAAGGAATTCGGTCAAGAAAATGATTTAAAAATCTTACGCGATTGAGAAAACGTATTAAAAATCCTACGCGATTTTGAAAACAGAAAAATATATTTACGCGATTTCAAAACGATTATAAAAACGACGAGATTTTGAAAACGCGCTAAAATTTCTACGCGATTGACCGTTACTATATTTATTTTTCGCTGTCGGGAAAATGTGCACCCGTACAGGTTTTCTTTATATTTGTTGCCAATGAGGGCAAGCTTTCGCTGTTGGGAAAATGAGAACCCGTACAGGCTTTCTGCCATTGACGGCATATTTTTATCTTGAGGGCATTTTTGTAATTTCATATATTTGGAATTATGTATTGTCTTTATGCCAATTTTTGGTGTTTTGGTTGACGAGACGAATCACATCGTGTTGTCGATGCAATAAACATAGTGTGGTTCATTGTTCTAATGAACTTGGAGACATTAGTGTACGAGATCCCATATGTGGACAGTTGGTAGCTCCGCTGGGCCGTGGTAAACCGATAGCACACTAATGGACTCGACATGCACTATATTTAATCGAGATTTGTGAAATCTAGTAGTACATTTGCCTGTAGTGCCACAACGTGAGACCGTGAACTACACCACGCCTGGATGATGGATTCCTGTGTCGTGGGGCTATAGACGCAACGTGTGTGTGCAAGCAATAGTTGGTTGGGCGGCCGTGGTACTAATAGATTTTGCGGGTCATTCTCTCGATATCTTTGTGTGTTTTTAGCTCCATGGAGTAGGGTGTGTTTTATATTTATTTATTGGGATTTATCTATTTATTTTATATTATCTATTTATTTTATCTTATCTATTTATTTTATTTTATCTATTTATTTTAGGTTATCTATTTATTTTGTTTTATCTGTTTATTATATTGATTTATTTGTTTCTTGTGTTTGTGTTATCTATTGTTGCATTGTAGCATTTGTTTCTTATTTTATACGTAATGGCGTATTATTTTGGAATATTTATATCTTTTTGAATCTTTATGCTACTCTGTTACTTATTACTGTTATAGCTTTTTCATATTGTATGAACTGTATATCTGTTGTTTGTCGTCTTCTTATTTGCCATGTTGTGATGATTTTAGATTGTCTTACCTCTTTATTGTATGTGTTTCCTGTATATTCATTTTATGTGGTAAAGAGTTTGAGGAAGAAGAAGAGGAACAACCTCTTGAGGTCTTGTACCACGAGGAGGAGGAAGAAATGAGGACCGACGACCGGTTTACGATCAAGAACCATCTGATCATCCATATCCATTGGATTGATTAGCTTTGGTATGGCTGTGCCCGGATTTTTAGGGTTCGTGACGCTGGAGTTTCACGGTGGATCTCTATCGTGGAACATTAGAGGAGATAGAGACTCGGTGACATATGCTGGACGGATGACGGTGACCCTACGCCATAGATTTGATGGAGAGCCGATCATGACTACGACCCTGTTTCTACACTTAGAGTTGCCCTTATCCATTAGGCGTCATTTTGGTGGTATGACCACTGAGCCTAGTGAGATAAGTATCGTGTCGACTGCGCGATCACGTTATCGCCGAGAGTCGAGGCATCCAGGATATTTGTCCCCTGATGATCATTTTCATGATGAGAGTGATCCTTCAGAGGAGTGAATATGTTTGATTTTTTTTTTGGGCGCGTCTCGCGTATGGATGTATATATTGACACTTTTACTGTTTTTATTTTCTTGTTTCTGTTTAAATAATTGTAATTGTAGTTGTATATTATTTGTATAACTCATAACATAGAACATATGTATATTATGAGAAATGTTGTGCTGTTAATTTTATATTTTCTGCAATATTTTATTTTTATTAAACTGTCTATCAGGAACTACTTTATGACCCATACTATTATTTAATGAATGTTTTACAACTTGGGTAGATTTTATTTATTTATTTTTATTTTCTTTTATGTGTGACATCCTCCAAAGGGGTGTTACACGAATAGACTAAGCGTAGAGTTATAGTGGTTGGCCCTGGGGGCGTCGGGGTGCAGGTGCTTCACATGGGCAGTTATGAGCCCCTCTGCGCTGTGGGGTAGATCGATGCAAACACACCGATGATCTGGACTGAGACGCTGTCCTATATCGCGATTAACTATTGAGGTGCCATGTATAAGCCATTGTTGCGCAAATATTTTATGAGATGAAACATATTATTTTTAAGGCTAACGATACACTGACATTGCTCCTTGATCATTCTCTCTGAAAATGTTAATGTCTAGCTCCATGGAACAGGATTTGGTATCATCTACATTATGCACTGTTCATTGTCGGTCTCATAAACTGTCGAGCATGAACACTTGTGATTGTGAAAATATCTATTTTATTTCTGTAATAATTATCTGGATATTTTGCTGATTGCTTGAGATATTATTGCGATCTGTCTGTTGTTATTGATTTTTACTATTGCTTTTAGATGTACTGCTTTGCTATAAATTCTACTGTTACTGTTAATGAATATGTGGACTGTGTTACTATGTGGGCGCTCTACGCCGTGTTGTCTTCTTACTGCTATAATGGTAATGAAAGTTGGGTGTCTCACCTCTTCCTTGTATTACCCTATTTTATGTTGTGTTTGAATAAAGACAGTGAAGAGAACGAATTGAGTTCGAATAGTTAGGTCTGAAGGATCGTCTTCTGTTTCCTTATGATGGCATCTGCATAACCTCCTCTGTTACGCACATGGATACAATTTCATAATGGCTTGGAAGCTTGGCATTTCGACCGTGAAGCAGAGCGTGTTACTTACATTGGGGATGTGACCCTAGTTTAGTGCGGTAATGAACCTAGGGCTGGTACGAAGATATCCTATGTTCCTATACGTGTGGAGTTCCCTATACCCATTGGGGAGATGTGGGATAACCGCTGCCTCTTCCCTAGAGAGGTTTCGATTATAACACATGTTCGTGTCCCGTCCATATGGAAGTGTCGCAAGGGCAAGTATTCCCTATCAGAAACACTAAAGAAGATCAGGTGTAGGACCATTCCTTATATGCGTTAGATTTCGGGGAAGGTCGAACTTTTATATGGTAGTTATGTCATGTTATGTAAGACCTATAATTTATATTGTCGTATGTTAATTTATGTAAGGATGATGTATGTGCACTCTATATTAAGCTAAGGTTGTATTTTGTGTTACGAGATAATATGATCATATTTCATATTGTGACTCGTATTTTCAATTTATGCATAATGAAAATATCTCTAATTATTTTATAAATGATTCTAAAGTTGAAAATACTGGATATTTGACGCAGTTGCACGCCTGGACCTAGTGATTGCAGTATAATGACGATTGTGCCGCAGTTACTATATTAAGGTGCGTTACATTAGGTGGTATCAAAGCAGTTCATCCTGTTGAGCCAGTGTATGGACTTACTATGTTTAGGCATATTAGAACTTTTGTATGTTGTGCACTTTCTTGTCTTGATTGAGATGATGGGAAAGGAATGCATGGCTTGCCATAGGTTGAATGTTAGTAGCTACTGTTATACAGTTGCATGATATTGAGGATTGGCCTACTCAATGTGTAATGTTCTGTGTGTACAAGAAACTATGACTTCACCTAGGCATACTGTGCTAGGAAAATATGAATTTTTTGTAAGGAGATCAAAAGGTTTTGGGGAATCGATCTTCTCGAGAAAGAAATAACTGGTGTAAGTTTGGTTTGAGAAGCTATTTAGGGGTTGACGACTTACAAGAGATTACGCTATGGAAGGCAGAACGAAGAGGCTCAAATTGGAGACTGTTAGGATTCGTGGATTTGACTTGTCTTGTTTGAATTGTGTGACTCTGTGTGTTTAGTTTTCGAGAAGAGACAATGTTGTTTGAAATAATTACGTTTGTTTTGTTATGTTATGTGTTGTCCATCTTTGAAGAAAGTTGATGGCTCGTGGTACACATACGACGACAATGGCTTGTGATAGGTGTATGTATGTGAGTGCAGGACAAGATAATGAAAGCTTGGCTACGACTGCAGAAGAAAGACAAAGGATAGCTGATGTGACAACTCACCAGGATCAGAGGACCGCACAACAGCGAGGACTGGAGTTTAGGGTCCCAAATCCGTTGAAGGAAAGTCGGACTTGGGATAACCTTAGACTGCCTAAATCCCAATGGAGGAGTAGTAGAAAGGCTAATCAATTAAAGTGAAAACCATACTCCCGATTGTCAGGAAAGCGATAGCCACATCCAACTCATGGGGAAAGTGCTAGTGGCAGTGGATCCAATCAGACCCCGACATCCTTACTAAAATATAAGAAATATAGAAAGAACCACTCAACAAAGGGATGTAAGACTAAGAGAATATTCTGTCTCAAGTGCGGAAAATAAGCACCTAACGTGGGATTGCACAATTGCTGGGATCATCTGTTTTAAATGTGGAAAGCCTAGACACGTTTCCTGTAACTGCAACCAAGCAAAGGCAGGTTCTTCAGTCAATGCTACAGGGGCTGTGGAACTACAAGTAAAAGGCAGAATTTATACTCGGGGTGGTGCTGAGGACTCTAAATTTGAAGATCTGAACAACAGAAATTATGCCTCAAGTGACGATCCCGTAATTGTGCTATACAATTCTGGGGGGCAACCCCTTCTTTTACGATTTGTAATTGTATGGATCATTTGAATTCATCTGTGTTTTCATTAGCTTTGACCCAGTTACTTTCATCTCTATTGCTAAGACTTGTCATTGACACTCAAGTTTGTTTAATCTATCCTATTTCTATTAAAGGTTGAATCTTTATTAACTTGACTTGTATACCTAAGTTGACGCTTACTGGAATTTATGATTCTAGCACTAGATCGATCATCTTCTTAGTTATGTTCTACTAGATCATTCCGATGAAAACCTTAGTGATTCATAGAACTAAGACTTTTGAATTCATAACGGCCAACAGAGTTGAAGCCTTGTGAGGGAAAGGAACCTGAGAATACATGTTAATGTCTTCCTTGGAGGACAAAAGAAAAGGGAATATGATTGTCACTGTTGTGGTCAGTAAGTTTCTCATGATGAACCACAGTGCTGTCAGTTAAGGAAAAGAATGGAACATCTCAGTGAGATGAGGACCGTCGTCAAATGAGCAAGACTACGATCAAGGGGGAGTATCCTCGGAGAAAGATGCACGTTCTGGTCATTGTAAATTCGTGGGAATTTAAGGATGTTCCAAAAATGATTTTCAAACACACTTTGGACATTATGGGCATCTCGTGATGTCGTTCGAAATGATAAACGCTCTTGTCGTATTCATGGATAACAAGAGTTGTACCTCTTGTCCTTACCTAGAATAGAATTGGCGTTGTCATTGATGATGACATTCTAATATATTCTCGAAGATATGGAGAGACATGTTGGACATCTCGGTATAATTTTTCTAGACTTTGAAGGAGAAGAAGTGAGTGCCAAGGTATCAGAGTATGAATTCTCATTTGAAGAAGTTCAGCTCCGGATCATGAAATTCCAAATGGAGGAATTGCTATGGATTCACAAAAGATTGAAGCAGTTCTTTAAAAGCTAAGACCGGAGACCGTAAAGGAGATTCATAGCTGGTAGGATTTGTTGGTTGTTATCGAAGGAGTATCGATGGATTCTCCAAGATAGTAGGACATCTTACTCAGCTTACAAGAAAAGAATTAGAACTTTTATGGAATAACACGTGTGAAGAAAGTTTTCCCAGGATTGAGGAAACATTTAAATACTCGCCAGTTTTGGTCCTAACTGATCTCAATGAGACAATTGAAATGTTTTGTGATGCTTCACATCAAAGTCTAGGATGTGTATTCATGCAAAGTTGGGAAGTTGTGACTTATGCCTCGAGTTAGTTGAGGGTGCATTGAGAATTGCCCAACTCTCGATTTATGTTAGCCGCAGTTAAAAAAAAATACTCTAAGAACATGGAGACACTTTCTATGTGGAGCAATGTTCGATGCCTTTAGAAATCGCAAAGGCTTGAAGTATACATTCGATAAAGAGGAGCTGAACCTGAGAGGGTGACTAGAATTTTTGAAAAGAATATGACTTCTAGCCTTAGTGTTATCTTAGAAAGACGAACATTGTAGCAAACGTTTTGAACCAGAAACTACCTAATATCTTCATTATGGTAGTCAAGGAGATGAGATTAATAGAGTAATTCAAGGACGTGTGGTTGTCATTGGAAATGACACCGGATGAGGTATGTCTAGACATGGTTACTATCCCAAATGATCTATTGGGAGAAATTCAAGTGAAGTAGAAAAATGATCAAGATATATCAGGATCTAAAACAGAAGTATTTGTGGTAAGGAATGGAGAGAGAGACAGTACTAAATATGTGTCATCTTGTCTGAGTTGCCAGTAAACTCACTCCTAAAATTCTTTAGACTACATCAAATTTCTCTTCGGATTGGTCAGGTAGCCTATCAACTGGCTTTATTATCCTTCCTTTCTAATTCTCATGATGTCTTCCACCTGTCATAATTGCGAAAGTTTATCTCCGATCCAGCCATGTCATCGAACTAGGCACAATACAATTAAAAGAGAATTGGATCTAAGGAATACTTCCTGTGAAGATCAAGGTTAGGAGAACAAAGCAACACAGAGACAAGGGGATCACATTGGTAAGGGTGATATGAGTCGACGTGGCTAGGAACGCAACGTGAATGTTAGAGGATAAGATGAAGAAAACAACATCCATGTCTATTCTAAAGGATGAAAATTTTGAGGACAAAATTTCTATTTGAAGGGGATAGTTGTAACATCTCGAGAATTAATAAATTTATTATAAATAGTCAATTTATAATATTTGTGGTTTTTGGAAATTTTTTTGGATTTTTCTAAGAACGCAAAATATTTTAATATTATTTCTCGTTTTGCATGCGCACTAAGTGGAGCTGGGAAAATGGGATATTTTTCCCGAGAACCTTGATATGTGAAAACATCGATGAGGGATCTTACTAAACCCGAGGCTGGACACGGTTTAAGAGGTTTCACGTTTTTCAAGAAATTTTATCTGACAGACTAATAAATCGCTGTGTAATTTTATCTACTGGACAATTAATACTGATTTTTATCAACTGTAATAATTGTCCATTGGATAATAGCATGTATTAGAAACCTTATCACCTTATCTCAATGCAATCCACTTTATGTCAAATCAAATTCACTTAAATTCAAATAAAGTGTACTTTCATTAAAGCTTCTTTGAGAAGCTTTGACTACCAAATGACCACCTTGCCCTTGGCTTGTTGGAGAAGCCAAATTTCTCCCCCTCCTCTCTCTTAATGCCGCGACAATGGGCCATGGGGAAGCAAAAATTTTTGCTTCCCACACTTAACTTACCTCACCCAAAATATCTCATTTCCTACCATCACTTTCTCTCTCTAACTTTCACCCTCTAATTTTTCTCCTCCTTCTCTCTTCTTCCTTTTCTCCCACATGGTTCTTGTAGCCCCATTAGAGACCATTTCCTTTCACTTTTCTCTTCTCCATGACCATTTCTATACTCCCCTCAACCTCCTCTACACTTCCTATTTGGAGGGTTTTCTTCAAAAACTAACTTTTCCTCCATTGTCATCCAAGACAAAGCTTCAAGCTTTAAGGTAAAGTCCTCTTTTTTCTTCTTTCTTTTCTTCATTTTCGTGTTCTATGGTCTCGTTGGAGACCAAAGATCTATCCTTTACGAAGCTTGATGTTGATTCTTTGGGTTGGAGATTTTAAGGTTCTTGGAGACCCCAAAACCGAAATCTTCAAGAAGCAAGTAGGAGCCCATTTTCGTGTTCTTCCTTTAGGTAAGAGGGAGATTACTCACTTCAATCATTATTGGTGGTGAGGAGACTTTTGTGTGTTTGTTGATGGAGAAATCCATCTTTGTATGCTACTTTGTTTGGTGATTTTGCATGTTTGTGTATCCTTGATTGAAATTAATGCTTGAATAATGATTTTGAATGTAATGGATGTGTTGAAAATATTTGATCATGTTAGGGTTGTTAAATGAAAAATTTGGAGTTTCCTACCCTAATGTGAAGCCACGGTTTTGATTGGAATGGTGGGATGTAAATTAATTTTTGTACACAAACAAAATGAAGCTTACATAATTAAATGTTGAATGGTAATGATGGAGTCAATGAATGGGAATTTTTTAGGGTTTCCTATACCAAAATGAGGTCACGGTTTTGGCTTGGACTTTTTAGGGATCGAATTGATTTTGGATGAACTAAAATTTAAGTGATTTGATATCAAGGGACTAGTACATAGAAAGGAAATAAGTTGGAACCTTTAAGACTTGAGGGGCCACGGTTTTGACCCAAAATAATAAGAGTTTGGATTAAGTTAGTAAGTAATAACATTTATGTAATTGGACATTAAAGAATCGATGATCATAATGGAATTGATTTGAAAAATTTAGGTTTTTCCTAACACCTATGGAGGGCATGGATTTGATGAGAACTTTGGGGATGTAAATTTGATTTGGTATGAGGATCAAAATAAGTTCAAATGGTTAAGTATTGAATGAATATATATGTGCCATTGTGGTATGCTTATGATGAATGCATCATTGATAAACATACATGATTGGACATTGTGTCGTCATACATATGTGTCGTCCGTTAGACATTGTTGTAAAGGTAGTGTATGCCTAGGAGTTGAATAACACCTATGTGTGGGTGCGAATAGACTGCGAATAGACTAAGTGTAGGGTCGTAGTGGTTGTCTCAGGGGGCGTCGGGGTGCGGGTGCTTCACATGGGCAGTTATGAGCTCCTCTGCGCTGTGGGGTAGACCGATGCAAACACACCGATGATCTGGACTGAGATGCTGTCCTATATCGCAATCAACTGTTGAGGTGCCATGTATAAGCCATTGTTACTCCTTGATCATTCTCTCTAAAAATGTTGATGTCTAGCTCCATGGAGTAGGATTTGGTATCATCATGCATTATGCATTGTTCATTATCGGTCTCATAAACTATCAAGCATGAACACTTGTGACTATGAAAATATCTGTTTTATTTCTGTAATAATTATCTGGATATTGTGCTAATTGCTTGAGACATTATTGCGATCTGTTTGTTGTTACTATATCAAGGTGCGTTACAACTATTATCCAATGAACAAATGTTACAGTTAACAGAAATTAGTATTTATTGTCCAATGGATAATAAATTGTACAACAATTTTTATTTATCAGAAAAAAATATCAAAAAACATAACCTTGTAAATTGTGCTTGACCTCGGGTTTAGTAAGATCCCCTATTGATGTTTCCACAGTTCAAGGTTTACCAGCCTCGGGAAACATATTTCGTTTTTCCGGCTTTGCTCAGCACGCATACAAAACGTGGAATATATTAAAATATTCAACGTTTCTGAAAAAATCCACAAAAATCACAAATATTATAAAATGACTATTTATTATGAAAAAAGAAATTTTCGGGGTGTTACATGGTGTCTGTTATGTGAGTCTTAATCAATTCAATATGTTTTTAAATATTACCTATAACTTTGGTAAATTTATATTTTTAGCAAGAAATAAGTTTTAACTCGTATTTTAAATAATCGAATCTTTTATAATTTAATTCAGTCTTCTATTGTTGAGTCGGAAAATGTGACACTCGAGGAAGGGTGTTACACTTCCCGCTGATGTGTGTAACACCCTAATACTGATAACCTAGTATATCCTGCATACACTTGGATAAATAGTATTAGCTATGTTACTATTAACGTAATCAACAAACTAATCCACATCACTTAAGCAAAATAATAATGGAGAACCTTGCGGAAAACTAAAAGTTATACATATAACATTGCCTCAAAAGGGCTCATTGTATACATAAACTTTTCTATTTAACTTAAAGCAATGTAAATAAATACAAGCTTTAAAACTAAGCATAAAAAACTATGCTAGTCTTCATACTTTTTCTTCTTTCCTTTGGATGAACTTCCACCTAGAATTACATGGCAACAAATGGGGTGAGAAATCGCATTTCTCAGTATAAGCATACCAAAACAAGCAGTCTAAACTTTCGCAAAGAATAAACCACACTGAAACTAATAACAAACTAATACTTCTTGCATAAGAAATAGTTACAAACTTCCTTTCTATGTAATGTTTTTAGGCAAACTATGCTTCTGTTTTCATAACCAAAACTATGATGATATCAGACAACCGCCCATACAATCATTTGATATCGTCGACCAGACAACCACCCATACAACTGTCACTGAAGGAACACAGTAACACATACACAACAATCACATCAAACATCCAAACAAAGCAAAATTTAATAATGTAATGATGAGATGATGTATGCTTAAAGAAACATGTATGTAGTGTAAATGTAGTGTCGTGATACTTAACTATTCCCCATGGGTAGGGAGGTAATTTGCCATAATAACTTGTGACCTTTTGTTACCATAATATGTATCCTCCTTAACCTACCAAGTAGTCTACTAAGTAGCCTACCTTAACTGGGTGGATATCGCCACCAAAAAGGTGATGTGAGTGTGTGAAAATGTAGAGTTATGTCCTATCTCTAACATAACTACCACATAACCTTTGTACTAAGATCTCCTTTGCACTACTAAGACTACCTATTCTCTGTGAGAGCAGTTCATGCACTACAACATTTAACCAATGCCAACTAGACTTAGTACATTGTTATCCTTGCATTACTAACTCTACTTTACTCTTTGAGAGCTTTCACGCACTATGGTATTCACCATTGCCAACTAGGGTCTATGACACTTAACTCTTCCCATCTAGATTCTTAACTTTCTTATCACCTCTCTTGTGACGTCTATACAACACTAGGTTGTTAAAGAAACTAAACTCTTAATATATGGCAATCCATGTCCAATGAATGCACACATTTTTCTTTATTCTCCCTTGTATGCCACTTGGTCTTTCTATCTAAGAAATACCCTTCTAGTGTCTTAACACCATTTTCTAGGCATAAACAAAGGATCCTAACAACTAGGGAACTCAAAACATCCAAAAACAACATTTTTGCCCTTTTTGCTCAATCTCAACCTTTGACCTTTGCCCAGTAAAATGAGCATAACTTGAGCTACGAGGTCAAAATCAGGTGATGGTGCCATTAGATAACTAAGAGAAAGAGCTACAACTTTCACGAAGACCACAAAGGCTAGTTCTCACTCTATTTAGGGACACGACCCATATTTCTGGGACAGAAATATAACAACACGTTTTCCAAAAGGAAACACGGGCCGTGTTTCTATGATAGAAACATTGCAGAACACTTCTGCAAGTTCGTGGCACTGCTCATGGTCCAAAATCTCACTTTCAACCACTCTTGATCGATGTTCTAGGTGATTTTTAGCATCAAATACATCCTCTAAACATGTTATAGCATTTATACAACTTATTGATTCACTAAACTTGGATCAATCACTAGAAACCTCATACTTAGTTATTCAAAACCTAAGTTCCAAACTCAAGAACTAACTACTTTTATCTATGGTTAAAACTAACTATCTTGTTATCATTGAATTGAAACAACTAAATCAAACAATGAAAGCAAGAATCTAGCTTAAGAAACTAGTTTTCACTCGTTGAAACCTAACTTTTCCATCCAAAAACCTAAGTCCTAGAACAGAAAAGATGAAGAAACAAAGATAGAAAACAACCCTGCCTTTTGTCTTGGATGAAGATCACGAAGCCTTGCTCTTGCTATTGGATTCTTCCTCCTTCTTTCTTTCTCCTTCTCTTTCTTTTTCTCTCATTTCTTCCTTCGGTTTCTGCCTTTTCTTTTTTTTTTTTTCTATTTTTCCTTCTCCAATTCTATCGTGGGATATAAATGAAGAGGCAAAGTCTAACTTTGCTTCTTCTAGATAGGTACTAAAGTTCCCTATCTGCTAAGAACACTTAGATTCCACTGAATCCGACTTTCTAACTTCCAACAAATGTGAAATAAATCCTAAGATTCATTAAAAATCCCGTTTCACCTTTATCTTATTTTTCCATATCTGCTAGAGGTCAATCTGGTATTAAAATGCATAACCAGTATGCCTAAAATTACCAAACTAACTCTGATTATTCTCAAATTTTTACAACACCATACTTAACTCAGTTGTGACCTAGAAAGAAATTATCCACACATGTTTCCCTTCAAATAGTAGTTCATGTTATTTTCTAAGTCATTTTAGGCCATTTACCACATTCTGTGTAGCAACAAAGTGTCTAAACTAACTTAGTTTGTCACAAAACTTCACTGACATATCAAACAAGTCATATGCTACCTTTGTACACATATAAGAGTCTAATATGTTTTTTCATAATGTTACAACGTGCTTATGGAAGTGGCCCCTACCACCAATGAAAACTGAATCCTTGAGGCCATCGCCAACATGCAAGTCAGTATTAAAGCCCGAATAGTGGATCTTAAGACTTATCAAGAACATAGCAACACAATTATCTATGATCGCTTGAGCACAATGGAAGATCACATGGATAGGCTTAAGCGTCATTATCAACTACCAGAGGATCATGGGCCTTAGGCATGGATACTTCTTTTCAGCTAATCCTCATTTGTCTTTTGCTATGTTATTATGCTTAAAGCAAATCTAACCACACTAGGTTATCTTTTGGATGTGTTATTAATTGTCTTAGCTTATAACTTTGTCTATTCATAGTATGACTTTCATATGTTGTTTCAGTACACCTTGGATATTTTGTAATGGATGGTCTATTGAAATAAATATCTTGTTGATCTGGTTATATTGTTGATCAATTTTTATTGAATATCTGTTAAAAGGCAATGGTTTTGTGTTTAAGGTTGCATAGTTACTTCTCTTTTTGTCCAAATATATATTGTCTGTCTTTTTTATCATGACAAAAAGGGGAGAAGACTTCTGGTTTATAAGTCTCTGAAAAAAGTAAGGTAGAATAACAAAAGGTATATTTTCCACAATCTTGGGATTCTAAAACTAAGGGAGAGTCGTGCATCTCTGATACTATCACTTCTTAAAAAATAGAGGGGGAGTAAGTTTCTAACACCTTTTGTGAATTCCAATTTTATTTAAACTAATCTTTTCTCAACAGTTGTTTGTCATCATCAAAAAGGGGGAAAATGTGATTGACATTGACTAAAGCAATAGTTTTGATGATAACAAACAAGAAAGGAATGGAAATGCAAAGATCAAGTACCAAGGAGCTTCAAGTTTAGCATATAGGTCTTAGATCTTGTGTAAAGGTATTTTGGGAATCACACTAAGCTCATTCATTGGTTTTCTTACTCAACTAAAATGGCTTTGAAAAACTATGATTTATACTTGTGAAAATGTGTTTAAGATTGAGCAAAATGATTTTAGAAAGTTTGAAAAAGTTTTGAGAACATTTAGTAGAAAATCTCTTAGGAAAACTTGCCTTCTTGAATAACCAATAACAGGTTATCATTGTTCATCTAACTAGTTAGGTGCCAAAATTGAAGCACGCTAGTTTGTTTTTAAAAGGCCTAACTAATTAGGCAAATCATGTAACCAGTTAGTGACTTTGTAAGGAATCGATCTTTTATTTTTTCCATGCTCCTAATTGGTTAGGACAATCTCTTAACTAGTTAGTTGATCAAACAGAGGCATCTCTTATGTTTTAAAATGAACCTCTAACCAGTTAGGTACATTGACCTAATTAGTTATTGAGGTATAATAGAGGCATCCTTTATGATTTCTAAATGGCCTAACCGGTTAGGCCATTTCTCCTAATTGGTTAGTTAGTGAAATATGAACGTGAATTCTTTTTAAAATGAGACATAACATGTTAGATCATTTCTTCTAACTGGTTAGGTAATATCATTAACCAATTATCTAGGAAGTCTAAGAGCTCATTCAAACGACTCTATCAAGAGCATTTAATGCTCCTATCTACCCCTAACGACTCTTAATTATATTTGGCTATAAAACTAAGTTGTTGAGCATTTATGAAGGTTAGACAATCAATCTGGAAAACATTCTTAAGCATTGAATTCACATTTTCTTTATCCTTTGAATCATACTCTATTTTTGAGCTTTAGAAGTGTGAATCCTTGATACCTATAAGCTTGAATTTGTATTATCCACTCTTGAGAGAGTTTCATATCATTCATACTTTGTATAAACTATAAAAGAGAGGGTGAGGCATCCCTCCAATTTGTAAAGGGTGAGGTATCCCTTGAAAGAAGAGGCTCAATCACAAGGGTGAGGTATCCCAAGGTGTTGAATGCTCCAACTTGTAAAGGTTATCAAGCACCTATTAAAGCTTAAAGAATTAGTGAAAATCTCGGGTGATTCTTTGAGGACTAGACGTAGGCCACAAGTGGATTGGTGACTGAATCAGGATAAATCTTGTGTTTGTTCTTCTAAACTCAACTCTTTAATATTGTGTACTATTTTATTGAGTTTGCTTGAATACTATCTTGATTGGTTGTAATATTTGTGAGTGAAAGCCTTATATCTCATCTATCTATTCATCTCTATCATTCAATAGCTAATCAAGTGTTTTACAAGGGTTTTGTGAAAATATTTTATATACTCAATTCACCTCCCTCTTGAGTATTAAGGCCACTTGGTAACAAGTGGTATCAGAGCTAGACTCTTGTGTAAAGAGCTTAGCAGCTTCAAGAGAAGGAATGGCTTCAAATGGTTTTTCAAATAAAAGTTCTTCTATAAATAGATCTCCATTTTTCAATGGGGATGGTTATGCCTATTGGAAAGAAAGGATGAAAATTTTTATTGAAGCTATTGACTTAGATGTGTGGGATACCATTGAAAATGGTGCTTTTGCTCCCACACATACTATTGATGGTGTAAGAACTAATACACCAAGAAGTGAATGGAACGATGAGGATAAAAAAAAGGTTCAATACAATTTGAGAGCCAAAAACATCATCACCACATCTTTGGGGTATGATGAATTCTTTAGGGTGTCAAATTGTAAAACTGTAAAAAAAATGTGGGATACTCTACAAGTAACTCATGAGGGTACTAGCGAAGTAAAACGATCAAGAATAAATACTATCACTCATGAATATGAATTATTTAGAATGAATCAAGGAGAAAGTATTCAAGAAATGCAAAAGATATTCACTCACATTATTAATCATCTCATCTTATTGGGAAAGACATTTCCCAATGAAGATCTTATTAACAAAGTTTTGAGATGTTTGAGTAGGAACTTGGCAACCCAAAGTAATGGCTATTGCGAAATTAAGGGATTTATCAACAATGTCTCTAGCCACTCTATTTGGGAAGCTCAATGAGCATGAATTGGAATTAAATAGGCTCAATCACAATGAGGAGCACGACAAGAGGAAGAAGAAAGGGATTGCACTCAAAGCTACCTTTTTGGAGAGGGATCGTCACACCAAACCACGAACGGAAAACCAAAAAAAAAACTAAGACCCTATTCATTTATATATAGATAATAGCCTGTTCCATTGTAAGCGTATAATAATTTGGTGAATTCTCCCTTTTTTGTAAATAGAGTTTAAATACATCATCAGTTATACAAAAGAAAATAAAAACTTTACATGCCCCAAAGGAAATATACAATTACAGTCCACCAAAAAGACAATATCAGGCCCCCTAAGCGATATACAACCAACCACCCAAAAAAGCTAAAAAAAAAGAGACAAGCCTTTGATTGTGGGATTTAAAGGATGTAAACCCAAGTGCAGGTTGTCTCAAGTAATAAATTCTCGGGAGTCTGAGGTCGATCCACAGCGAATTGATGAAGAAAAATTAATTGAGGTAAGAAAAGGATTTGTCACAACACCAAAAGTAATAAAAGTTATTCACAAATTAAAAAGCATTTGCTTGGGTTAGGAGATTCACTCTTGGTAATAAATTAAAGGCAAGATTATTTCTCTTTATAACTCAATTGAAATCCACACACAACGGAGGTTCTAATCAGAAAATATAACATTCAAAGTTCAATTATATATGCAATCATATTATGATTCCTTTAATTATCTACCAATATTTGTAAATGAGTTCAAGCATTCACTATGTCAATCCTATTGTCTACAATAAATCAAGATCTCCATTATACAAAGAAGGTTTCTAAATTGATTGGAAACAAAATACAACACATATAATGTCCATTTGATAATATATCATTTAAGCACAAGAAATAGAATAATCTAACTTTATTTCATTACCAAGAGCTTCACTCTTTCACCCAAGCAAGATGAAGATTTAGTTACTCTTAGATAAGAAGAAAGAAAGAGAAGAAGAGAAAGCTGAACATAGCTTCAATTTAGAGCAAGTAAAAATTACAACAAAGGAAAATAATAAACAAACATAACCATGACTTCTAAAAATAAGCCTAACACCAAGAGCACTAAATGATCAGCCAATGGTGCCTTTTATAGAGGATTAGGGATACAAAATGACAAAGGGGCTGATTGAGAGTAGGTGGATGAGTGGGTGGAGTGGTTGGATGAGTGGTTGAGTGGTTGGATTATTGAGATTCATTGTCTCCAAAATCATTCATTGCTTAACTCATGGATGTCATCATCAAATGGAAAAGTCATCTTCATGAAAGTTATAGATCTGGGTCTTACTTTCAGATGTCCAAATTTCAGCTCATTTAACCACCTACAGCTCGGGATATGGCCCAATTACCACAAACTATTCATGCCCAATTTCAGCACCTCTATTTTGACTTCCAGACCCAATATCACCCCCAAGCTGTCCGATCCGAGTTTTATGTTCTTCATGAAAGTTGTAGATATAGTTCTTAGCTTTCAAGTATCCAAATTTCAGCCCAAATAAGTTACTACAGCCCGAGTTATGCTCTGATTACTATACACTATTCAGGTTCTAGTCACAAAACTCGTGTTCTGACTTCCAAGCCCAATTAGCTCCACTAGATGTCTGAATGAGACTGAGCTCTACATCAAAGTTGTAGAGCTCTCTCTTATCTTTCCTACAAGGTAAGATACATAATTTTTACACATCTAGAACTCAAGATATGGCAGAAATACAAAAATAGTGTAAGACCCAAATATTGTTGAAAAAATCAATTAAGTCCAATTTGAGTCCAAACTTACAAAACATAACCAGGCTAAATCAATTAAGTACATGGAGAGTGTAAATGACTAAAAATGAGGGTTTATTAATTTATAAAATATGTGATTTTCAAATTCCCCCACACTTAGCTTTTTGCACTCTTGGGCAAAACACATAAGACCAAAGCTAAGAAACAAAGAAAAACGACATAGACTAAAGCTAAAAACTCTAAAAGACTCGATAAAGCAAGAAGAGCAACAAGAAATTCAAGGGATCAAAACATTAATGAGGTAACATTTCTTCATATCTCAAACCAACAAACAAGGAAACTTTAGTTGAAAAGAATGAATCAAGAATGATAGATCCTCACAGAATTCACTCTCAATCTCTTAAGTGTTTAAAAGGTAAGTATTTCACTCTATTCATCCCATGAACAATTGCACTACCATAAGCTTGCTTATCTTCTACTTCTCCGCTACTCAAACCACATGCATACAAAACTCAAGAGGACTTTATTCAAGGTTGTAATGGGGTCATGGTAAAGGAGAGGGGATAATATGGATATGAGAAGATAAATACCAAAGAGAATAAAAGAGCATTATGGTATAGTTAGAGTGGAGAAAATGTTTAAGAACATTCATCATAAAGGACAATCACTAATATTTGACTAATGTTTTGTTGAAGATTGATCCCAAATTTGTGAATTGAATTCATTGTTAGACCTGAACCTTCTCATTTTCTTCTTGTTGTTTCCAATCATCCACCTTTATTCTAGACTCTGATAATCTTTTGATTGCAATGGTGGTCAGTTTTTTTTATTTTATTTTTGTTTTTTAAAAATTATTTTGCATATACACCCCCACACTTATTCAAGAACAAAGCCAATGCTCTCTTATTCCCTAAGGTTGGGTAAAACATGTTTTTTTTTATTTTCCTCTTTTTCTTTGTTTTTGAAGGCACATAATGAGCTAAAAACAAGGAATAGTTAAATAAGCTCAAAGGGGTTACACAAGGAAAAATATACAAGGATGACTATTTGGTCAAAGTAGCTATTTCAAAATGCCTCAATCATATTTATGTATGCATGTGAAAATGTAGCCTCAAAAAGAATCAAAGCAAGTTCTAGAGTAACAATTCCATGAGTGAAAATCACACAAGAAAGAAGAGAATGATATAGATATTCAATCCATTCATCAATAGGCTCAAAATCTCACAAGGCATATTTCTATCATTCTCAATCCACCATATCAACATTCATATCCAAGCTTGTGAAATTTAAGAAAGAAGATAATTTATTCAACCATGCTATGATCCCTGAATTTCAATTGCTTCAAAGGATGTGAGAGTGCATTTGCTTGAATCTTTCAAAGGAAATCAAGCAACAAAACTTTGTTACTTCCACAAATAAACACTAAATAGTTACTACCCCAACTAAGATGCGTCTCAAGAGTAAAATTACCTCCAAGGCAAAATTTACTCCTTACTTTGTCATCCTTAACTGGTTTTACTACGAATATGTTTCTGACAGTCATATCACTAAATATACTTCCCAATTTAGATGCATCTCAGGAGTTAAATTACTCCTTACTCTGCCATCATTCATTGGTTTAGTAAGTCCATGACAATCATATCATACTTCTAAAAAAAAATTTTTTTTTGGTCAACTATCCTTCCCCCTAACTAGATCACAACATTGTCCTCAATGTAAAAATATAGATGAGTAAAGGATAGAAGATATTACCTGTTGGAGAAATTACTGAAAAGAGAAACCTAACATAAATTTAAACAGAAACAAAGTACAATAAATAAAATCAAAGCTTAATATTATTTAAATAACTGGAGTGTCTGATCGGGCTTGCGATGCATACTGCTTCTCTCACCGCTTCCTTCTGACCAATCTATCTGAGTTATTACTGGATCAGGTTCATAAACAAAAGCTTCTAATTTATCAATCAACTCATTAATAGTGGAAGCAGAGATAAGTTGTCTTGCCGAAGATGTGATAAATTTCTGTTCCACAGCATGGTCAAGAAAAAGTAACAAAATATCAAAGAAATTATTTACATTCAACAAACCTATGGGTTTATGGTGGATGTTCAGTTGGGCCCAAGAGACAATTTGAAAAACTTCTTCCAAGATACCAAAATCACTTGGTAAGGCAATGAATGCATCAGAGTTTTCAAGCATTATTTTCATTTGTTCATGCATTGATGATACCTTAAGTTCCTTCCCAATTGTCTTTCCAGTGATGTTCTGTTGAGCTAGAGGTCTAGGAATGACACCTAAAACCTGACTGCCTCTTGTATATGCAGCAAGTGATACAGCTCCCATTAACCCATGGCAACCTCCCCCATATACAAGATGAATATTTCTCGCAGCAAGTGATTGACCAAGAGTAGTAGCTGCATTTACAAACTCTAAACCCTTCCCATACTTAAACCCACAAAATACACATATATTTTTAAGTTGACGAAGAGAAACACCTTCTTTTCTATACTCACCTTCCCCTTGAATGATTCTGAGTTGGAAGAAAATAGAGTGTTTAAATAGGAAAAAGAATGGAAAGAGTAATAATAGCACCTATAAGGGTAGGTTAGCTGTTGTCAGAAAAGTTTGAAATTAAAAAACACAGAATCTTTTTTTTAATTTTTTTTTATTTTTATATTTTTTTTGGTTTTTTTTTGTATTTTTTTTTACTTCAAGAAAACCATCAGGGTAAAGAAGTCTAAAAACCCCTGAAGGATCCTGCTCAAAGGATCGTCTGTCCAAAATCAAAATACAGCAAAATCATACAAAGATAAAATAAATATAATAGCAAATGATGACATACCTTTATGTACAGTTTTCATGGCGTATCTTTATACTACGCATCATTAATGCAGTAGTGGCATATCTTTATATTGCGTGTCACTAGTGCAGTAGACACTCACATCCGTTTATTCGAAGAAAAGAGAAAGAAGAAACCATCGTGGGTTTCCATCCTGGGTCTGGAACCTGGAGAGCTCAAACTTGGGCTCGTAACATCAACAAAGATGCTAAAATCTGAAACCCATAATGTCCAAGATCTAGAATGTCCTATCCTAAGGCACTGAGAGCCCCTTCTAATAAAAGAGAGGATCAAGCTCAGATGCCTCATACGCTTTGGTAGATGCGGGTTACTTCTCACTAATAACCAAAGTGGGACGCTTCTACTTGTCCATCAACTCCATAGTGCCTAGATGGTAAATATTGAGTTATGGAGTGCGGCTCTCTACAGAGCATGGTACATGAACTTTTTTAAGGACTAGCGTGCAAAGGTCCACCCGAGTCAATGACGGGTCAGCCAAAGGCTGGGGCTCCACAACTAATTAAAGTCATGGTACTCCTTTTGGATCGCCCTTATTCAGACATTTTTTTTTCTTTTTTTGTTCTTCTTTTCTTTTTTTTAAAGAAAACATGAAGAAGAAGAAGATAATATGTACAGATTGTTGTGGATATGGCTTACATCTGCCTCTGGTTTCATGTCCAGTAACGACTTAAACGACTTCTATGAGTCGAGGATAAGCTTCCCATCCAATTTTCTTATAAATTGGTAAACAGGGTCTTTTAGAGTCAGATTCCCAAGACTGTAGTGTTTTTCTTCATCCTTGAAGAGATTCCACAAATTAAGAAGTTCATGATGCACAAATCCATAAGAATGCGTCTCAAGAGTCAATAAAATATCATCTAATGACTCCTTACTCAGTCCATTCTTAATGAAGAAAATTTTATCTTCTCTGTTTGCGGAAACCATCCCCAAAGAATGACATCACTTGTTACAATTCCATCATGCACATTTGTGACATACTTGTAGCATTTTTGCTCTTCTCCTTTCAGAATATAAACTTCTACCAAGACCTGACATGTATGAGTCAAATGAAATTGAAGACTCACCTGCTAGTCAGACCTTTGCTTCAATTATCCAGCGTACATCTTCTGGCATACCCTTGTGCATTAACAGTCTCAATCTTTCACATCTAACTTTGTAGATTTTTGTCAGAGCATTTTGAGGGAGAGAAGGAAAATGTTTTCTTAGATTTGAAAGAATGGCATCTATTTTAAAGGAGAAGAAGGATTCAGTTATTTTGAAAAACTGTAAAACAAACTGACTTGAGAGTCACAGAGTACTGTTATCCGCCATTTAATCGGCAACACAAAGAACTGCAAAAATAAAGTAACAAAATTAGAATAAATTCTATTCATAATAAGGATCAGAAAGAGAGATGAATTCTACCTTATCAACTTGGTTTTCTAGAAATGGTTTGAGCCTTTGTCCATTGACTTTAAACACATTACCATTCCTAGGATTCTCAATATCTATAGCCCTATGAGAATACACACGTTTGACAACAAAAGGACCACTCCACCTAGATCTCAATTTTTCAGGGAATAGGTGCAGACGAAAATTATAAAGCAGAACTTTTTAATCAATTTTAAAAGATTTTCTCAAAATTGTCTTGTCATGAAAAGCTTTTGTTCTAGCTTTATAAATCTTTGAATTTTCATATGCATCATTTCTCAATTCCTCCAATTCATTTAATTGTAATTTGCGTATCTTGCAAGATCATCAAGATTTAGATTGAAAGCTTTAATGACCCAAATTGCTTTATGTTCCAATTCTACAGGCAAGTGACAAGGTTTTCCATAGACTAACCGAGAGGGTGACATACCCAAAGATGTTTTGAAAGCAATACGGTAAGCTCAAAGTGCATCATTTAGTCTTAAAGACCAATCTTTACGATTTGGGTTAACCATTGTTTCCAAAATTTGTTTAATCTCCTTATTTGCTAATTCAACTTGTCCACTTGTATGAGGGTGATAAGTGTAATACTCTTAAGTACATGTTAGACTGGTAAATGGTTACCGAAGGTAGCATTTGACTTGTTTAGCATGTCAGTCAAGTTTTGTGACAATCTGAGTTCATTTAGGCACTTAGTTGCAACATAGAAGTTGTAAAGTAGCTTAAAATGACTCAGATAATAGCATAAGTTGCTAAGTTAAGAGAAATAAACATAAAGAGTTTATTTCTAGGTCACAAATAAGTCAAGTAAGATGTGGTAAAAGTTTCAAGAGAATCGGAGTCAGTTTCGTATTTTTAAACATACAGGTTGTGCTTTTAATGCCAAATTGATCCCTAGCAGATATAGAAAATGATGAGAATTGTGAAACAACAATTTAGATGAATCTTATGATTTATTCTAAAGTTGTTAGAAGCAGGGAAAGTCGAATTAGCGTAATTCGGGTGTCCATAGCAGATATAAGTTTCAGTGTAGAAACTTAAGTTAATCTTTTCCCGTAATTCCCTTTACGTCCCAACCCCCCCTATTTCTATCTTCTCTCGGCAGAGAAGGAGAAACCGAAAACAGAAAGAGAGAAAGGGGAGAAGGGAGAAAGGGGAAGAAGGAAGAAAGGGAGAAGGAAGAGGAAGATCAAGCTTCAAGGCTCAAGGCTCAAGGCTTCAAGTCTTTAAGAGGTAGGGGTTTAGAGCCTTTATTCATCTCTTTCTCTATGTATGCATATAAACAACATAATATGCCAAATTGAGTTCTAGAGATGTTAGATGTGTTTGGCTTGTATAGACGTGTTTCTTTGGTCATTTATGACTTGTTCATAGCATAAGATTAAGTTAGGAACTTAGAACAACTCATTTAGACTCTTGATTCACAAAGTAAGCCATAGGCCATAGAATGAAGGATTTTGAGCCATAATCCAAATTAAGAGGTTTAAATTAGTGATTGGTGATTCCTAATGGTTAAGGAACTAGTTAGGAACCTAGAATCACTTAGAAGTTGGTAAGAAATGGCCAAGATCCAAGAAAATGATTAAAAGAACAGCAAACCCGTAGCTGCAGAATTTTGCAAAATCTGGGTTCTGTTATAGGTGCCGCAGCATGGCTTAGAGGCACCGCGGCGTGAGGAGCCAGAAATCACGTTTTCTGCTACGGGCGCCGCGGCGTTGAGAGAGGGATGCCGCGGCGTGTTGCCCAAAACCATGAAAAATGGTTTTTTCTCACTATTAGATATATTGCCTTTGATGGATCCATATGTTTATGTTTCCTAAGTGTAATAAGGCATAAAGGGGAATATTTTCAAGTAGAAAATACTTACCCATCAAAGAATGAGAAAGCATAGGCTTTTAAGCATCCTAAAGGAAAGGTTTGCTTTAAGTAATGACATTGCATCTTAGGCAACTTAGTGTTGCATTAGATATCACTTAAGATGTGATGAGATGGTGCAATGAAGATAAGTGTATTAGTATGCACTCTAGTAGAGAATGAGAAAGGTATGAATCTTAGGAGATCCAAGAATAGTGGATTACCTTAGGAAGGTACCTAGAACCCTAGGCAACAAAGAGTTGCAAGTAAGAACCACTCTTGCATTAGAGTTACTTGAGTGGAGACAAGATTGTGTATTGGTTCCAAAGAGGGAACGTTTGGGTACTAAGTCTCTAGTTAAGTGAGACTTGGTGCATTGCTAAATACACAATAAGATGAAATGTGACTAAGAAGATGTTATAATCATAAGGTAGAGCAGAAATGTGCAATAACTCATGTATTAGTAAAGATGAGTTAGAAATGTAAGATAAAGAGAATTTACTTCCTTAGATACTAACCAAAGTGTGGAAGTTAAGTTCTTCAGCATTCCATGAGTTTGGAATAGTTAAAGAGGTATCTGGAACCTTAAGCACACAAGTGTAGTATAAGCTACTACCAGACGTGTGATAGAAGGGAAAGCTAGATACAGCTAGAATATGTATATTAGCACACAAGTGTAGTATAAGCTACTATTGGTGTATGCCCTAGTGGCCAATACATTTTGTTTGTATTTACATACATTATATTATGTTATTTTATATGAGGCATTTCATTTATTGTGTTCTTTTTGGTAGACATAATAAAGTCCTTAGAATAGTAAGTTTGATACCATAGGACATCAAGTGGATGACTTGATCGTGAGATCCTATTGGATAAAACACTATTCTTAAATGTCCTTAGTCAAGTATTATTGTTAATTAGGACAACAATAATGCATTGAGACTAGTATGTGCGTAGACTGATGACCACATCTTACGGGTCATGGATATGAGATATCAAGTCTACACATGGATACATATTAGAGTAATGATGTATTGGACAGACCCGTCATGACAACGCTACGTGGATCGTTACGTGAGTGTCATAAGCGATTCTCATAGTGATAATGGTGTATGTGGTCCTTTGACCTGAAATCACTACGATTCCTACATGAGGAGGTGTGTGTTTTAATGCCATCAAACGCCATCTGTAACAAGATGATTATAAAGTTAGTTATTAGACATACCGCGATACATGTGGAGGGATATGAGTGAACCAGATAGGATTTGTCCCTCCTACATAACAAGAGTGATATCTTCGGGCCCCCTGATTGAGTGAGACTACGAAATGCATGGCCATGCTTAAATGAGTCAATATGAGATATTGATCTCATTTGTTATTACTATGTCTACTCGGGAATCAGGAAACTGAAGATTGAACTAAACAAGGGTGACACATTCCATGCCTTGTGTTCAATCTGGATATCTGGACAAAGGGACTAAACTACACGGAAACATTGGTCACGGATAGGTTATGTCAAATCACTGACATTCTCATTACTTGGGTAGCAATGATGTGTTGCTAGATACCGCTCATTGTTTGTAATATTAAAATGAGATTTTAATATTACTACCAACGTCATGAGAACTGCAGGTCGCACAACACTTAGAACAGATTAAATTGGAGTAATCAGAATCCAAGTTGGACTCGGATTCAATTGTGGGCCTAACTCATGACAGATGGGTTTAGGGTTGCACCACTTACCTTGCTACTGCTCACACTCACTTAAGGTAGCCTTTGTTATAAATAATACTGCTAAGGGAGCTGCTACTAGGTTACATCATAACCCTAGCCGCACCTACAGAAAGTGAGTGAGAGATAGTGAGGTTTTCTTCTCCTCTCTTCGCAGCTAGTACTACGAAACAGAGGCGTGACTCCTTTTTGCAAGTCTGTTCATATGGATACTGCAGAGACATCGTCACTATTACGGTGTTGGTGATTCACCTCGCTTGTGATTATCACGCTTCAAGAGGTAAATTTTTAAAGACTCGGATTATGGATTTTTCGCATGGATCCTGTGAGGGAATTCTATTATTCCGCTGTGAGACTTTTGATCCGCAATTCCCAACAGCTACTACCAGAAGTGTGATAGAAAGGAAAGTTAGATGCATGAAGTACTCACTTTAGTTAAAGTTGAGTTAATTATGCAAAGTTTTAGAGAGATGCTCATTATGTCCTTAAGCGAGGATAGTTGAGGCATTAGTTATGATAGACTCTTTCACTAGGATGAGTTGAGTCTATAGGAAAGTAAGATGGTGTTTATGTAAGAGTTATACATAACACTAAGCTTTTCACACACTAGTCAGTTAAGCTAGTATGTATGTGAAGAGAAAGAACCTTAGTGCAACTAAGACTAGGGTTTAGGGTTGCCATAGGTAAGTACCTTACACCTCAGCAACATAGTGTTGCGTTAGAGATCACTTAAGAGATATGAGTGATGAGGTGGAGTTGAGGTACAAGTATGAGAAATGAACTGGTGATGTTTAACTGAGAATGTAACGTTATATAACGTGAGGTCATTTAGCCAGAAGGTAAGGAATCAGAGAAGTTCCTTAGGGGACAAGTATTCCTAACCAAGTGCTAAGGTTACATATAGTATGAGGTTATAGATTCTCCTCATTGCAAAGGGTAAACATAAGAAGCCAAAGTTATTAGTAGAATATGCTTAGATCAAAGAGGAACTAAGTATATAAGTACAAATAAAAGTCTATGAATTAGTTAAGTAGTATCGATCTGGTGGATATCCTTTGATGTTTATTCATGGAGGCAAAAAGAAGATAGATGGGTGTCCGAAGGACTTTTGAGAAGGACATAACCCTGATGTCTCGATAGTGCCGAGGCCAAAGGAGATAAGTGGGAAATCCAAAGACGCTCTTTGAGCAAGGATGAAGCCCGAATTTCTCAGTGTGCCAGGATATGTGTAATGTGAGGATGAGTTTTCCCTCTAATTACCACTAGATGATATACTGACTAGTTCCTAGCAAACTTCTTTGTTCTTAGAATAGACTTTTGCATTTGCATTTCATTCACATGCTTTTAGGATTCCTTAGGCATATTCATATTACATATCATTATCATTACATTCACGGACATTTGTATAGGTATTATCCGTCATTGTTGGTATGTACAGCTGTATGGGCGTTGTATATATTAACAATGTGTAGGCTATCGGTTGTTATCACACTATAAGAAAGTGTGCAGTTAAGAGAAAAGAGGAGGAAACTCCTAAGTTATGAGAAAAGAGGAGGAAACTCCTAAGTTATGAGAAAAGAAAAGAGGAGGAAACTCCTAAGTTAAGAGAAAAGAGGAGGAAACTCCTAAGTTATAAGAAAATAGGAGAAAGCTCCTAAGTTAGAATTATAGCATTTGTTATATATTTGTTATATACAATATTATAGAGAACTGGTATTGGAAATGCTTTTACTGAGAATGTTAATTCTCACCCCAGTTGCTATTCCATATAAATCCAGATGCAGGCTCAGATGCAGGTACCTATGCAGGCTCAGATGCAGGTACCGATGCAAACTCGGATGCAGGCAAAGGCTCAGGTACAGAGGTACAAACCCTGCTAAGGATGAGAAGATAAAGCATGAAGACTAGAGCAGTTTTTATTGCTTTAAGTATACAGAACTTATGTAATCAGTTTATGTTGTTCTGTAAGTTTTATTTTATATGTATTACAATAAGCCCTCAAGTGGCTAAGTTTGTATATTTATATGTATGAGTTTAAGTTTTTCTGCAATCTCTCAAGGCTTTCTATAATTACTCAGTTGTGATTATAGATATATGTTAGTATGTATTATAGAAGTGACATCTCTAGTACTGGTTATCTTTATATATCTCTGTCTATCTAGGATATATCTGGATATCTGTATTAAGGTGTTACACAACTACTCTCTTATTCTGCATTAGAACACATCATAATCCCATCTTTGAAGCATCACAGTATACTTCAAAGTTCTCATGGGGATCCAGAATCACCGACACTGGCATAGTAGTCAACCTCTTCTTTAACTCTTGGAAACTATTCTCATACTTCTGAGTCCAAACAAAAGTTCTGCCCTTCCTAGTCAACCTAGTCAAAGGTAGTGCTAATTGAGAAAATCCCTTAATGAACCTTCTATAATGACCAGTCAGGCCTATAAAGCTTCTAATCTCAGTCACAGTGGTAGGTCTCTCCCACTGTAACACTGCTTCTACTTTACTAGGGTCCACTAAGATTCCCCCTTGAGATATAACATGGCCCAAAAACTGTACTTCCATTAGCCAAAACTCACACTTGGACAATTTGGCAAACAACTTTCTTTCTTTAAGGATATCTAAAACTATCCTAACATGTTGCTCATGTTCTTCCCTTAACTTTGAATAGATAAGAATGTCATTGATAAACACAATAATAAACCTATCTGTATAAGGTCTAAAAACTCTATTCATGTAATCCATAAACACTGCTGGAACATTTGTCAACCTAAAGGACATCACAAGATACTTATAATGTTTATACCTAGTTCTAAAGGCGATCTTAGGGATATCTTCTCCCCTAACATGAATTTGATGATATCTAGATTGTAGATCAATCTTGGAAAACACTGAAGCCCTTCTGAATTATCCATCAGATCATCTATTCTAATCCATGGATACTTATTCTTGATGGTTATCTTATTAAGCTGTCTATAATCTACACATAACCTCATGGTACCATCTTTCTTTTTCACTAGCAATACTGGTGCTCTCCATAGAGAAACACTAGGCCTAATGAATTTCTTGTCTAACAAATCCTCTATTTGTTTCTTTAGTTCAAATAACTCAAGCAGTGTCATCCTATAGGGTGCTATAGATACAGGTCTTGTACCCAGCACTAGATCTATAGTAAACTATATTTCTATCTCTGATGGCAACCCTACCACATCACTTGAAAATACCTCAGGGTATTCCCTCACCACAGGTGAATCCTATCTAGGGTTTGCTCAACCTCTACATCTAAAGAGAAAAGAAGAACATATCCTAGAGCTCTTTATACCGAACAGTGATTAACCTGATTAGCATTGAGATAAGTAGACTCTCAAGAAACAACTCTGGTAGGAATGTCAAACATAAAAACTAGAGTCTTATCTGAGCAATTTATGACCACATGATTGGATGACAGCCAATCTATACCAAGGATGACATCTATGCCCACGAGAGGTAAACAAATAATATTTACAAAGAAGAATCTTCCTTTAATTCTTATACAACAATCAAGACATACTCTGGAAGTTATGACTGGTGTAACACCCCAAATTTTATTTTTTCTAAATATATATGAGTTTTATAATTTTTATGTTTTTTGTGAATTTTTTTGATTTTTTGATTATTTTAATATTATTTTGGGCTATATGTAGGCTCGGGGCAAGCCCAGAAAAATAAAAAATTTTCGAGGCCGAAAAATTTTGAATTATTGATTTAGGGCAGGAGAGCTTACTAAACCTGAAACCAGAAACAATTTTTGAATTTTTCTTTTACAATGATTTTGTTCTGTTTTATTATCCATTGGGCAATGCTATTATCCATTGGGTAAAACTATTATCCATTGGACCATAGACACTGGTTTTATAAGCAGTAGTTGTTATCCATTGGTTAAAGTATACCAAAAAATATCTTCTTGCTACCTAGTCATCCAAGTGACTCACCTGCATGTCACTTTCTATGACTCACCTATTGGTGACTCACTTAGTGACTAGTTACTATGACTCACACCATGTGCTCCTCGGCCAAGGAGCTCCACGACCAAGTGCTTCTAAGAGGAGCCAAAGATGACACTTAGTCATTCAACACATTTCCATCATCTTTCCTATAGTAAAGTTATTAAAAATTCTCTGTCATTTTCTCTCCACCAAAGCTCACGGCCAACCCACCATTAACCACCCTCCAACCTTCAATAATTCAAGCCAACCTTACATCTTGCATCCTTATACCATTCTAAGATACTTTGTAGTTGAGATTTAGCCTAAATCATCTATCTTCAACCTTGTTCTTCAAGCTTAAGATCAAGGGATTTTAGGTGAAGTTTTCTTTTCTTCATCTTTTTTCTCTTTTTCAAGATTCTAAGACCATATTTTGGTTCATAGTTATCTTAGATAAACCTTGGATGTTAATATTGTATGTTTACTTTGTTTTTAAGTTCAACCTGGTGGAGAAAATCTACTTGAAGGAGGCATGTTAGGAGCTTAGGAGGATCATCCAAGAGGAAGATTTACCTCATCAACCAAGTATGGTGGTGAGGAACGAATTTGTATTTGCAAAGTGAAGAATCCATGTGAGGATTATTCACTTGTTTGTGTAAATTAAGTGATTTATGTTTATTTACTTTATATGATTTTGTATCTTAGATATTATGCATGAACTTGTTATAGTAGGATTATGTTGATTAAAATATGATTGTATGCTATGATTTATGCTTGAAAGGAAAGAAATTTTTGGTCCCAATGACCTATGAGGTTGTCAGCCTCCCTACCCCAATATGGGTGTTCCAAGTCAAAATTATTTTATGAATGGTGAAGTTAGATGATTAGGAACT
The DNA here is from genome assembly GCA_029884605.1 of Ormosia emarginata. Lineage (NCBI taxonomy): Eukaryota > Viridiplantae > Streptophyta > Magnoliopsida > Fabales > Fabaceae > Ormosia > Ormosia emarginata. The sequence continues at coordinate 1,745,651 of JAQQTP010000023.1, forward strand.
AAGGAAATGAATTAATGAATTTTGGTTCTAAAGACCATATGACTCTTGGCCATGAGGCTTGAATAGGATAATCTAGTGCAAAAATAATTTATTAATGGTAAACCTAGATCATTAGGTGATAAATTAATTAAAGAGCTATAAGATGGAAATAGAAACAATTTTTTTTATCATTTCACAAAGGGTGATTTTCGGCCATAGTGTTAGAAATTAAGAATGAGATGTGAAGTTGTAACTTAAAGTATTTTTATTAAAAAGGATTTTTAGTAAAGTAGATAAAAAAGATTTTATTAAATTAAAATAATACCAATTTTGAGAAAAATTTTAGAAAATATTACTCAGAGGTATCTTAATGTAAAAATGGGAATTTGAAGGTCAAATTACATTTTAAACTTAGAAAGTTTCAAAAATTGAATTTAGAACGTCAAAAAAATAATTTATATAGCTGAAAAATAGTAGAAAAACCTTACGCATTTCAAAAACATGGATTTTTGGGTTACACAATTTAGAAAATGTTTAAATATTTTTACGCGATTGAGAAAACGTTAAAAAATATTTATGTAACTTGAAAACGTGACAAAAGTGTTGCGCGATTGTGAAAACACGGCAAAAGTGCTACCAATTTGTAACACCCCAACTTTTGGATAAATGATAGTATTGTCCTAAATGTACTGTTTTGTGTTTTTCTGTATGTTATAAAATTTATTTGATTGTTTCGTGATTATATTTGAGTGTTTTGTGTGATTTACTCCGAGTCAAGAAAATAATAATTTTTGAGCCGAAAAAATCTTATTTTAATTATTCGAAGCTGAGGTATCTTACTAAACCCAATTCTGAGTGATGCGAATATTAATATTTCAATTTTTAAGATTTAACTGTGCAATAAAATAATTTTATATTATTACAATATTATTTTATTTGACAGTACTTACTGTCTCAACAACAGTAGAAATCTGCTACAAAATGACCATGGACCCAGAAAAGTTTGTGGGACCCATGTTTAGTGAACCAGTCAACGTTTCTGGTTAGAGTAAATCCTAAGCCAATGAGGAGTGGTCAACAAAAGTGGCTTGAAGGTTTTAGTCCAATAAGATTCAAGTCCACAAAAGTGGTTGGACTTGTTAAGATGAAACTAGAAAGCTTAACCAAGTTAGCTTAAAACCTAACTAAGTTAGCATAGGAAGCTTGTTAAGTAACTAAGTGAATTAAACCTAGTTAGCTATCTAGTTAAGTTCTAGTTAGAGAATGTTCTCAAAATATCAAGACAAACCTAGTTAACCTAAGTAATTATATAGTTAGACAAGCAACTAAACAAACTAATTAAATGCACTTAAGTGTAACTAGAATTCATAAATGATCACAAACTTAGTTACTCCCTCCTTGGAGCAATTCGGCTAGAGCATTCAAGAACCATCAACAAGAGCCTAGTCACTTGCATGACTAGATTTCCTACACTAATTAGAGACAAGCTTGGAGTCAAAGCCTTTATTCTCCACCCTTGATCAAATCTAGGGCCATTAGGTGATAAGAGGAGTCAACAAAGAAGGCCACCTCCTTTGGTGAAGCTCACGACCAAGTAGAGCTTTGGAGAGCATTTTACTTCATTCTTCATCTTTGCTATCACTAAACTTACTCTTTTCCCTCTTCAAGAACAAAGATCACCATTGTTGTTCCTTTGAGGAACCATTCGGCCAACACCCCTAAACCATACATCCACCCTTCTAAAATTTTATCCAACCTTATTTCTCAAACCCAAATAATATTCTAAGAACATCTCTAGTTGGAGATTTCTTCAAAAAAATTCATCTTGAGCTTGGAAAATCACTTTGGAGATTTTTCCTACAAGGTGAAGATTCTTGTTTTTCATTTCTAACTTGATTTCTAAGGTTCTAAGCCATGATTGATCCATGATTTATGTTTTTCTCCTATAGTTATGACTCTTTAAATTTTTGTTTAAGATCTTTTAGGTTCTCTTAGAGGGTCACAAAATTCATAGGAAGGAGAGTAGAAGGTGTTATCTTCCTTTAAGGTAAGAAGGAGATTTAATCTCATCAACCTTGTGTGGTGATGAGAAAATGGATTGTATGTGTGTGAAGAATCCGTAAGGATTCATTTATGTGATTGTTTAAATGCTTTCATTATTTGTGATTGATTATATTTGTATGTATGTTTATAGCTTTAAAACATATTGCATGTGTTTATAAATGCATGATTATTAATTAGGATGTGATTAACATGTAAAGATTGCATGAGTGTTCCAAAGAACACAACATGGAGCTCACGACTTCACCATGAAAAAGAGAACCAAAATGTTCTTAACCATTTTCTAAAGGAAGGATTTAATGGAATTATGTAAATTAATGAATTCCAAAATGATTTAGAAGATGGAAAATGATCCAAAGATCAAATGCAAAGATTTTGTTAAATTTGGCCAACATGCCTTTTTAATGTGTAATTAATCCAAAATTTGTTTTCTAAGTGTAGACTAGTTGTTTAACCTAAAAAGAATATATTTGCAATGGATTTTCAAGAACTAAAGAAGTAAACAAATTTTTATTAGAAATATGGTATCAAAGAGAAATAAACAAAACTCTTGAAAAATACTTACCTTTGACTTTTAAAGTATAATGGTAATTTTCAAAGTGTATTTTGTAGTCATAAGACTAAACAAAGGAATTTTAAAGGAAAACGTAGAAAATATCACTAAGTAGAATTATTAGACAAGATATTGTCAAAATTAGTTAAAAGTGGTCAAGTAATAAAAAACGTTTCAAAAATAAAATTTATGACGTAAGAGAAATATTCTACATAATTTAAAAGTATTAGAAATAGCTTACGCATATTTAAAATAATGATTTTTAAGCCTTAGGGTTAATAAAACAATTTAAAATCTTACGCGATTGAGAAAACGATTTAAAAACATTATGCGATTTTAAAAACAGCATAATATATTTACGCGATTTAAAAATGTTTGTAAAAGTGACGCGATTGTGAAAACGCGATAAAATTTCTACGCAATTAATTGGAACAGTGAGTTTTGTTGTCAGGCCAAAGTGGTGGACCCGGACATGTTGAGATATGGTACTGTCAAGTGGATACGTACTATATTTTGGAATATTGAGATTCACGACGTTTTTGTAAATATGGTAATGTTTTGAGACCAAGGGTATTTTTGTAATTATATTCATGCATTGAGAGTCGTGTCAATTTAGTTGATATTGACGATTGATTAACGAGACGAATTACACCGTGTTGTCGGTGTGATAAGCGTAGTGTAGTTCATTGAGTGGACTTGGAGGCATTAGTGTGCGGAGTATTCCACATGTGGACAGTTGGTCACTCCTCTAGGTCGTGGTAACTGACAACACACTAATGATCTCGACACGCACAATTCTTAATCGAGATCTTGTGGAGACTGTTTAGTACAATGCCTATAGTGCACGACGTGTTTGGACTGTGTACTACTACACAATGTTGGACTGTGGGCTATAGACACGACCTTAGACAGTGTAATAGTTTGGTTGGGCAGCCTGAGGTACTGATAGTTCTTTACGAGTCTTTCTCTCTGATGTCTGTGTCTAGCTTCATGGAGTAGGAATGAGTCGTATGCATTTGTATTTGTGGCATGCATTATCACATTATTATTTGTAATATTATATGATGTGTTAATTTGTGTTATTATTTACGATATTGTGGTATGCATTATTGTGTTAAATTGTGTTATTATTCATGATACTGTATTATGTATTATTGTAATAAACTGCGATATCTGTTGTATTGTCATTTTCTTATTTGCCATGTTGGAATTGATGTAGATTGTCTCACCTCTTTATTTGTATATGTTTCTGTATTATTATTTTATTTCTATAAAGAGTTTGAGGAAGAGGAAGCGGAATAACCTCTTGAGATTCTGTACCCCGAGGATTAACAAACGGGCGACCAGTTTGACGAGTGCGAGTCGACCGATCATCCATACCATCTAGATTGATCTGTGGTGATGGCATTGCCTGGATTCCTAGGTTTTGTGAACAGAAGTTTCACGGAGGCTCTGAAGCTTGGCGACTGCGGGAGGATAGAGGATCGATGATTTACTTAGGACGTATGACTGTGTCCCTGTGTGGAGAGTTTGATGGAGAGCCTGTTTTTACGACTACTCTGTATTTACATTTGGAGTTGCCTTTGGCACTGAGATGTCATTGGGGAGGACTTTTTCGTACACTCAGTGAGATTAATATTGTATCGACAGCCCGGACTCTTGTCTGTAGAGCTGCGAGACATCCTGGGTTTCTATCATCCGAGAGTGTTCCTTCGGAGGGTTAGGAATCTTGGATGTGTACTTGGGCACTTTATGTTTTAGTACTGTTATGCTAACTCTTTATTGTTTTATTTAAATATTTGTAGTTGTAAATTATTTGTACAACTTACGACAAAATCATATGTATATTATGTGTATGATAACAGTTTGTTTTACTTTATGTTTCGTGTTATTTTATTTAATGTTATCCTGTATAAAAGGAAAAAAATTTTCAACTCATATTAATTATGTATCAAATATTTTATAGCTTGGGTAAGATTTTATTTTATTGCATCATAAATGTGACATCCCCACAAGGGTGTTACATTAGTTGGTATCAGAGCCCAAGTTAGAGTCTTTTGGGGTTGTGGTTAGGTTTATTTTTGCTTGTGTTGTGTGATTCTCTGAGATTTACTTGCGAAAGGATACATCTAACTTTGTTTTGTTACGATTGAAGAGAGAGATGTCTGGCGGAAGGGGAAAGCGTGCAAACATGAATCATAATGTAGACCCAATGATTGCAGTTGCTGAGGCTATGCAGCGAATGGCAGAAGTAATCACTCAACAAAATCAAAGAGCAGCTCAATAGCAAGATGCGACTGCTGATGCTCTGAATTTATCTGAGTTCAGGCACAACAACCCGCCGCAGTTTAGAGGCGAGTTTGACCCTGAGAAGGCAAGTCTGTGGATACAAGACTTGGAAAGAGTATTTGAAGGAATGGGATGCGCCGACAATAGAAAGGTGACGTATGCTACCTTTTTGCTGAGAGGAGATGGCGAGAATTGGTGGAGAGGAACCTGCCAATTATTGCAAGCTGAAGGAATTGAGATTACGTGGGAAGTGTTTAGTGAGGTATTTCTGGAGAAGTACTTTCCTGCAAGTGCACGACATGCCAAGGAGATGGAATTTCTTAGTTTGCGTCAGGGTAACATGACTGTTGGGGAATATGCTGCTAAGTTTGAGAGCTTGTCGCAGTTCTCAAGATACTTTCAAATTCAACCTGATGAGGCATGGAAGTGCCATAAGTTTGAGGAAGGACTAAGGGTAGAACTGAAGCGAGAAATGCTACCCATAAGAATGAAAGAGTTTCCTGCCTTAATGGATACTTGTCGACGACTCGAGGAATTAGAGCCGTCAAGGGATCCTAGAAATTGTAACTTTGGATCGACTAGGTTCCAAATAGGAGGTAACAATAATAATAGCCAGTTTTAGCGCAAGCCTTATTCGAGATCACCGGGAAGTCAACCTCAACGTCCACCTGTGGGGGGAAGTTCTAGTGGTAACAGAGCTGGTCAGAATGTGGCATTTACGCCAAGGTGTTTCAAGTGTGGAAAGAGTGGTCACATATCTAAGGATTGTTCAATCAGAGGAACGATCTGTTTTAATTGTAGACAACCTAGACATGTTTCTAGGGATTGTACTCAACCGGAGAGGAAGCCTGCTGTGAGAAATGTTCATGCTACTCAGTTGAGGTCAGGAGGGCAAGTATATACCATGACTGGAACTGAAGCTTCTCAGTTTGAGGATCTTATTCAGAGGGAAGGTGCCATTGAAGGTAATCTTCTGACTATGTTATATGATTCGGGTGCAACACATTCATTTATTGCATATAATTGTGTGGAACGATTGAAACTGCCTGTGTCTTCTCTGAGTTTTTAATTGATTGTTTCTACACCGACTGCCAAACCTGTTGTTACATCCAAGATTTGTTTGAATTGTCCTATTATTATAAAGGATCGTGTATTTTCGGTTAATTTGATTTGTTTACCTCTTGTTGAGATAGATGTAATATTAGGAATGAATTGGTTATCTTCAAACCATATCCTTATAGACTGTGCAAACAAAACCATAGTTTTTCCTAACGAAGAAAGTTCTGGATTTTTTACTGCTGTTAGAGTCAAATCATTGTTGAGATATGGAGCTCAGGGATATATATTACTATCTTCTCTAGAAGTCAAGTGTAAGAAAGATATGAATACTATTCCTGTCGTTAATAAGTTTCCAGAGATTTTTTCTGATGATGTATCCAGTTTGCCATCGGAAAGGGAGATCAAGTTCTCTATCGATTTGGTACTAGGAGCAGGTCCTATTTCGATTGCACCGTATCGGATGTCACCAACGAAATTGGTAGAGTTAAAGAAGCAATTGGAGGAACTATTGGAGAAATAGTTTATGCGACCGAGTGTTTCACCGTGGGGAGCACCAGTGCTTTTAGTCAAGAAGAAGGATGGAACTTCTCGTCTTTGTGTAGACTATCGTCAGTTGAACAAGGTTACTATAAAGAATAAGTATCCACTACCGAGAATTGACGATTTGATGGACCAGTTGAAGGGAGAAGTTATTTTCTCTAAGATAGATCTGCGATTAGGTTATCATCAGATTCGAGTCAAGGTAGATGATGTACCTAAGACAGCTTTCCGAACTCGTTATGGGCATTATGAGTATCAAGTGATGCCGTTTGGAGTGACGAATGCTCTTGCCATATTCATGGACTATATGAATTGGATTTTTCGTCCTTACCTAGATAGATTTGTCGTTGTTTTTATCAATGACATTCTAATCTATTCTCAATCTAAGGAAGAGCATGTTGAACATCTCGGTATAGTTCTTCAGATTTTGAAAGAAAAGAAGCTGTATGCGAAGCTAGCCAAATGTGAGTTTTGGTTGGAAGAGGTTCAATTTCTAGGTCACATGATTTCCAAGGAAGGTATTGCCGTAGACCCATCGAAGGTGGAGACCATTTTGCAATGGGAAAGGCCTAAGACAGTGACGGAAGTCCTAAGTTTTGTTGGAATGGTCGGATATTATCGAAGGTTTATTGAAGGTTTTTCCAAGATAGCTGGATCGTTTACACAGCTCACGAGGAAGAATCAAGCTTTTGATTGGACAGAGGAACGTAAAGCAAGTTTCCAAGAGTTGAAAAAGAGATTGACGACTGCTTTAGTGCTGATTTTACCGGATCCTAACAAATCTTTTGAGGTGTATTATGACGCTTCTTACCAGGGATTAAGATGTGTGTTGATGCAGAACAGGAATATGGTGGCTTATGCTTCAAGACAATTGAAGGTTCATGAGAGGAACTATCCAACGCATGATTTGGAACTAGCCGCCGTGGTTTTTGCATTGAAAGTGTGGATGTATTTTCTGTATGGAGCTATGTTCAATGTCTTTAGTGATCACAAGAGTTTGAAATACTTGTTTGATCAAAAGGAATTGAACATGAGGCAGAGGCAATGGTTGGAATTCTTGAAGGACTATGATTTTCAACTTCAATATCATCCAGGAAAGGCGAATGTGGTGGCGAATGCCCTGAGTAGAAAAGTGATCAGTGTTTCTACCATGATGATAAAGGAGGAGGAATTGATCAACCAATTTAGAGATCTATGGTTGTCAGTGGAATTGGTACCTGGAAAGATTCGTCTAGGTAAGGTTATGATTTTGAATGACTTGCTAGATGTGATTCGAGACAAACAGGATGAGGATTCGTTTTTGCAGAACGAAAAGGAATTTTTGAAGCAAGGTCATAAGGCGACGGTGGAGGAAGGATCTGATGGAATCTTAAGATTTGATGGAAGAATTTGTATACCTGATGATCCTAATCTTAAGAAAGTAATTTTGGATGAAGCTCATACTAGTGATTTAAGTATGCATCCGGGAATGACTAAGATGTATCAAGACTTTAAACGGATGTTTTGGTGGCCAAGGATGAAAAGAGATGTAGCTGAATGTGTAGCGTCTTGTCTCGTTTGTCAGAAGGCAAAAGTGGAACATTAAAGACCTACCGGTATGTTACAACCATTAGCTATTCATGAATAGAAATGGGATAGTATCTCAATAGATTTTGTTACCGAGTTTCGAAGAACAAGGAAAGGTCATGATTCTATATAGCTAATAGTTGATAGGCTTACGAAGTCAGCACACTTCTTGCCGATCAATATTAAGTATTCATTGGAAAGGTTAACCCAAATGTACATCAGCGAAATTGTTAGACTTCATGGTGAACCTACGTGTATAGTTTCTGACAGAGATCCAAGGTTCACGTCAAGGTTCTGGCGAAGTTTGCAAGAAGCCATGGGAACCAAATTGCGATTGAGTTCTGCTTATCATCCGCAAACTGATGGTCAGACGGAGAGAACGATACAGTCGTTGGAAGATTTGTTGCGTGCTTGTGTGTTGGAAAAACAAAGGAGTTGGGATGAATTTTTATCTTTGATAGAATTCACCTACAACAATAGTTTTCATTCAAGTATAGGGATGGCACCCTATGAAGCGTTATATGGACGAAGATGCCGAACACGTTTATGTTGGTATCAAGATAGGGAGAATATGACCATTGGACCAGATCTTGTGCAACAGACTACGGAGAAAGTGAAGATGATACAAGAGAAGATGAGGACGACTCAAAGCCGACGGAAGAGCTATGCGGATAAGCGAAGGCGACCTCTTGAATTTGAGGAAGGTGAACATGTGTTCTTAAGAGTAAAACCTATGACTGGTGTTGGAAGGGTTATCAAATCCAAGAAGCTCACTCCTAAGTTCATTGGACCTTATTAGATTATTCGTCGAACAGGTCCTGTAGCCTACCAGATAGCTTTACCACCTTTTCTATCCAATCTGCATGATGTATTCCATGTGTCTCAACTGAGGAAATATATTCCCGATCCGACGCATGTTATACAGCCCGACGAAGTGCAGCTGAAGGATAATTTGACGTATGAAACACTTCCTGTTAAGATAGAGGACATGAAAGTGAAGCAACTTCGAGGGAAGATGATTGAGCTGGTAAAGGTGATATGGAATGATGTAACTGGAGATGCTACTTGGGAGCTGGAGGATAAGATGAGGGAGCAATACCCTCAACTGTTCTGAGGTACGATAAATTTCGGGGACGAAATTTTTATTTGTGGGGGAGAGTTGTAACAACCCAACTTTTGGATAAATGACAGTATTGTCCTAAATGAACTGTTTTGTGTTTCTCTGTATGTTATAAAATTTGTTTGACTGTTTCGTGATTATATTTGAGTGTTTTGTGTGATTTACTCTGAGTCAAGAAAATAATAATTTTCGGGCCGGAGAAATCTTATTTTAATTATTCGGAGCTGGGGGATCTTACTAAACCCAATTTCGAGTGATATGAATATTAATCTTTTAATTTTTAGGATTTAACTATGCAATAAAATAATTTTATATTATTATAATATTATTTTATTTGACAGTACCTACTGTCTCAAAAATAGTAGAAATCTACTCCAAAACGACCATGGACCCGAAAAAGTCTGTGGAACCCGTGTTTAGTGAACCAGTCAACATTTCTGGTTAGATTAAATCCTAAGCCAATGAGGATTGGCCAACAAAAGTGGCTTGAAGGTTTTAGACCAATAAGATTCAAGTCCACAAAAGTGGTTGGACTTGTTAAGATGAAACTAGAGAGCTTAACCAAGTTAGCTTAAAACCTAACTAAGTTAGCATAGGAAGCTTGTTAAGTAACTAAGTGAATTAAACCTAGTTAGCTATCTAGTTAAGTTCTAGTTAGAGAATGTTCTAAAAATATCAAGACAAACCTAGTTAACCTAAGTAACTATATAGTTAGACAAGTAACAAAACAAACTAATCAAATGCACTTAAGTGTAACTAGAATTCATAAATGATCACAAACTTAGTTACTCCCTCCTTGGAGCAATTCGGCTAGGGTATTCAAGAACCATCAAGAAGAGCTTAGTGACTTGCATGACTAGATTTGCTACACCAATTAGAGACAAGCTTGGAGCCAAAGCCTTTGTTCTCCACCTTTGATCAAATCTAGGGCCATTAGGTGATAGGAGGAGTCAACAAAGGAGGCCACCTCCTTTGGTGAAGCTCACAGCCAAGTAGAGCTTTGGAGAGCATTTTACTTTATTCTTCATTTTTGCTATCACTAAACTTACTCTTTTCTCTCTTCTAGAACAAAGATCACCATTGTTGTTCCTTTGAGGAGCCATTCGGCCAACACCCCTAAACCATACATCCACCCTTCTAAAATTTTATCCAACCTTATTTCTAAAACCCAAATAATATTCTAAGAACATCTCTAGTTGGAGATTTCTTCAAAAAAATTCATCTTGAGCTTGGAAAATCACTTTGGAGATTTTTCCTACAAGGTGAAGATTCTTGTTTTTCAATTCTAACTTGATTTCTAAGGTTCTAAGCCTTGATTGATCCATGGTTTATGTTTTTCTCCTATTGTTATGACTCTTTGAATTTTTGTTTAAGATCTTTTAGGTTCTCTTGGAGGGTCACGAAATTCATAGGAAGAAGAGTAGAAGGTGTTATCTTCCTATAAGATAAGAAGGAGATTTAATCTCATCAACCTTGTGTGGTGATGAGAAAATGGATTGTATATGTGTGAAGAATCCATAAGGATTCATTTATGTGGTTGTTTAAATGCTTTCATTATTTGTGATTGATTATATTTGTATGTATGTTTATAGCTTTAAAACATATTGCATGTGTTTATAAATGCATGATTATTAATTAGGATGTGATTAACATGTAAGGATTGCATGAGTGTTCCAAAGAACACAACATGGAGCTCACGTCTTCACCATGAAAAGGAGAACCAAAATGTTTTTAACCATTTTCTAAAGGAAGGATTTAATGGAATTAGGTAAATTAATGAATTCTAAAATGATTTAGAAGATGGAAAATGATCCATAGATCAAATGCAAAGATTTTGTTAAATTCGGCCAACATGCCTTTTTAATGTGTAATTAATCCAAAATTTGTTTTCTAAGTGTAGACTAGTTGTTTAACCTAAAAAGAATACATTTGCAATGGATTTTCAAGAACTAAAGAAGTAAACAAATTTTTATTAGAAATATGGTATCAAAGAGAAATAAACAAAACTCTTGAAAAATACTTACCTTTGAGTTTTAAAGTATAATGGTAATTTTCAAAGTGTATTTTGTAGTCATAAGACTAAACAAAGGAATTTTAAAGGAAAACGTAGAAAATATCACTAAGTAGAATTATTAGACAAGATATTGTCAAAATTAGTTAAAAGTGGTCAAGTAATAAAAAACGTTTCAAAAATAAAATTTATGACGTAAGGGAAATATTCTACATAATTTAAAAGTATTAGAAATAGCTTACGCATATTTAAAATAATAATTTTTAAGCCTTACGGTTAAGAAAACAATTTAAAAATGTTACGCGATTGAGAAAACGATTTAAAAACACTACGCGATTTTAAAAATAGCAAAATATATTTATGCGATTTAAAAACGTTTGTAAAAGTGACGCGATTGTGAAATGCGATAAAATTTCTACGCAATTAATTGGAATAGTGAGTTTTGCTGTCGGGCCAAAGTGGTGGACCCAGACATGTTGAGATATGGTACTGTCAAGTGGAGACGTACTATATTTTGGAATATTGTGATTGAGGACGTTTTTGTAAATATGGTAATGTGTTGAGACTAAGGGTATTTTTGTAATTATATTCATGCATTGAGAGTTGTGTCAATTTAGTTGATATTGGCGATTGATTAACGAGACGAATTACACCGTGTTGTCGGTGTGATAAGCGTAGTGTAGTTCATTGAGTGGACTTGGAGGCATTAGTGTGCGGAGTATTCCACATGTGGACAGTTGGTCGCTCCTCTGGGTCGTGGTAACTGGCAACACACTAATGATCTCGATACGCACTATTCTTAATCGAGATCTTGTGGGGACTGTTTAGTACAATGCCTGTAGTGCACGACGTGTTTGGACTGTGTACTACTACACAATGTTGGACTGTGGGCTATAGACATGACCTTAGACAGTGTAATAGTTTGGTTGGGCAGCCTGAGGTACTGATAGTTCTTTACGAGTCATTCACTCTGATGTCTGTGTCTTGCTCCATGGAGTAGGAATGAGTCATATGCATTTGCATTTGTGGCATGCATCATAACATTATTATTTGTAATATTATATGATGTGTTAATTTGTGTTATTATTTACGATATTGTGGTATGCATTATTGTGTTAAATTGTGTTATTATTCATGATACTATATTATGTATTATTGTAATAAACTGCGATATTTGTTGTATTGTCGTTTTCTTATTTGTCATGTTGGTATTGATGTAGATTGTCTCACCTCTTTATTTGTATATGTTTCTGTATTATTATTTTATTTCTGTAAAGAGTTTGAGGAAGAGGAAGAGGAACAACCTCTTGAGATTCTGTACCCCAAGGATCAGTAGACGGGCGACCAGTTTGACGAGTGTGAGCCGACAGATCATCAATACCATCTAGATTGATTTGTGGTTATGGCGTTGCCTGGATTCCTAGGTTTTGTGAGACTGGAGTTTCACGGAGGCTCTGAAGCCTGGCGACTGCGGGAGGATAGAGGATCGGTGATTTACTTGGGACGTCTGACTGTGTCACTGCGTGGAGAGTTTGATAGAGAGCCTATTTTTACGACTACTCTGTATTTACATTTGGAGTTGCCTTTGGCATTGAGACGTCATTAGGGAAGACTTTTTCGTACACCCAGTGAGATCAGTATTATATTGACATCCCAGACTCCTGTCCGTAGAGCTGCGAGACATCCTGGATTTCTATCATCCAAGAGTGATCCTTCGGAGGGTTAGGAATTTTTTATGTGCACTTGGGCACTTTATGTTTTAGTACTGTTATGCTAACTCTTTACTGTTTTATTTAAATATTTGCAGTTGTAAATTATTTGTACAACTTACGACAAAATCATATGTATATTATGTGTGTGATAACAATTTATTTTACTTTATGTTTCGTGTTATTTTATTTAATGTTATCCTGTATAAAAGGAAAAAATTTTATAACTCATATTAATTATGTATCAAATGTTTTATAGCTTGGGTAAAATTTTATTTTATTGCATCATAAATGTGACATCCCCACAAGGGTGTTACATGATTGAGCAATAGAAATACTGTCAGGCCGATGTATTGGACCCGAAAATAAAAAGTTGTGATTTTTGGCCGTAGTGGTTTATTGTTGTACATTGGATCATTGATCATGCATTATACTGACGGTGTTACTTTGCAATATACCAGCGGTGTCAGTTGAGGTTGTATGCCTACGAGTTGAATTACACCTAAGTGCAGGTGCGAATTACATAGTGTGGTTCACTTGTTGAACTTGGAGGTGTCAGAGCGTGGGTATCCCACAAATGGACAGTAGGTAGCTCCACTAGGCCGTGGTGACCGAGCACTGCATCGACGATCTCAACCAGGCACTATTCTATTCACGATCTGGCGTAGACTGTCTTGTATAATGCCTATTGTGCACCATTGATGAAGTTATAACACTTAGTCTGAGGCGGCCGAGATACAGACAGATCTTCTAGATCATTCTCTCTGATTTGTGTTTTAGCTCCATGGAGTATGAAACTGATTCATTGTGTATGTGCATAGTCTATCTACATATCATTGTGATATTTCATATCTGTTAAAGTTGACTAATACTTAATGCCATGACTGTATTCATTGTTTGTTATATCTATATGATATTACTGTCTTTACTGTTTCTCTGCTGCTATGTTGATGTAGGTGATTTCACCTCTCTATATGTTATTTCTGTGTTATATTTATGTTTGGTAAAGACGGTGAGGAAGGTGAAGTAGAGCTGCATCCCTTTTGTTTAGGTGGATATGCAGAGTCGTTGTGATGGCATCGAGACACGATCTATTTGGTTTTGTGAGGGTGCAATTTCATAGTGGCACCACTGCGTGGAACTTCAATCTGGTTACGAAGCGGGTGACGTATTGTGGAGACGTATCTATGTTTGTCAGTAGGACCCGGCAGGAGATTATTGATTTTACCTTTAGTGTTAGTGTATGTTTAGAGTTTAACATGCCTATCAGATATTTTTGGGATGATGTTTATTATACCCCGAGGGAGGATTCTGAGATTTCATCGGCTCGAACTCCCGCTAGCCAAAGCTTACCCCATCTGAGGGATTTGACTGGCGAGGAATCTAAGGAAGAGGAGGATCCATCTGAGAACCTTACTCCCAAGGCATGGACTTGGGCTAGTTTATGTTTCGTTAAATAGTTTGTATTTTATATGTTTCTTTTGATAATAAAAATCATGTGTATATATATCTAGTGTGTATTATTATGTTTACTTTATCTCATGTTCCATTTATTTTATTTAATTTTGTTGTCCGCGAAAGAAAAATTTTACAACTCGTATTATTACATTAGTAATTGTTTATAACTTGGGGTTTATAATAATTAGTCAGAAATGTGATACCCTATGGTGGGTGTTACAACTAGCTTACCGGTAGGTGTAGAAACAGACAAGTCATATGGTAACTCTGACAAAGGTAAATCCAACATCCTTACACAATCATAAGAAACAAAGGAGTGGGATGCTCCTAAAGCATACATAACATTTAAAAGATCATTACAAATTATGCCTTTACCTTGGATGAGACCAGAATACTGAGCCACCTCCTTTCTGCTTAGAGTATAAACTCGTCCCTTAGCTAGCTATTTTAGGGTAGGCGCATCCTCCTTATTCTGAGGATAACCCTTGGAGAAATGCTTCGGCCACCCACATGTGTAGCACACTGACTAGCTTGCCAAGCACTTGCCACCATGTACTTTCTTGCATTTAGGACACCTTGGTATCTTAGAGTCGTCTTGTCTTTTCCTTTGGGGTTGCTTGCCTTATAAGCTCCCTTCTTATTCTTATCGTCCTCTCGCTTTCTCTTTGGAACGACTTGTACCCTTTCCTCTGCTTGAGGGTTGTGAATACTTGACTCCACAATCCTACACTTGTTGACCAAAGCAGGAAAGTCCCTAATCTCTATAGGTCTTACCATGCTTTTAATTTCACTTCTCAAACCGATTTCAAATTTCAAACATCTCCATTTCTCGTCTAGATGATAACAGAATTGTGAAGAGAACTTCAATAACTCATCAAACTTGGCCACATATTGTCCTACTGACATGCTTCCTTGTGTTAACTACATAAACTCCACCTCATTGTGATCATGTAGAGTTTGCGAGAAAAACTTCTCCAGAAAGGCTGTCTTGAAAACTTCCCAAGACATCTGGTTTTCTGCGGCTTCTAGTACCCTTTTGGTACCTTTCCACTAATGCTTTGCTTCTTCTTTCAACATATAAGAGGCAAAGGTCATTTTTTGCTCTTCCGAACAAATCATCACATCAAAAATCTTTTCCATTTCACTAAGCCACTCCTCAACTTTGTCGGGATTAAACTTGCCTCTGAACGGTGGAGGGTTCATCTAACAGAAAACTGACAAGTTTAGGAAATTCTGATTCTTTCCTACTTGTTGAACTTCCTGAACTGGCTGCTCGGGTGGTGGAGGCTGCTGAGGTGGATTTGTTTCCATCCTTTCAAGTACCCTTGTCATAATATTGGCCATAGTCATAAAAGCTTCAGTTATATCTGGACTTGATGGGGCCGAGTTCCCTGCTCCTCTAGTTTGCCTTTTTGGTGTCATAGATTCCTGTTCACACAGAAACAACATATATTGAGTTACAGTCTCAATACCATGTAGCCGTGTAACAGTAACTAACAACAAACCAACTTAAAGGAAATCATGCGATTCTATCATCACATCTTACATATGAAACAAGAAATCACAATTCATAAAAAAGAATTCCTAAACATGCCTAAGTATAGTCAGTCTATACCCCGGCTCAACATGATGAACTGTTTTGATATCATAATGTAACATCCTAATACCAGCATCTCAATATATAGAGTACACAAGGAGATACCTAGCATTACAATATCACTACATACATACTAATATGATTCTTAGATCCACAATGTTCATTGGAAACATTATAGAGAGCCTTATGAAATGCAAAAAAAAAATATAATCATCATAATAAAATGTATATACATATATAACCTTAGCCTTAGCAAAGACTTGAAGTATTACATAATTCTTTACATTATAAAGAAGTACTAAGGAATACAACATTTATATAATAAACAATAAAGCTACTCTAGCCTTTAGCTTCCTTTTTTCTTCATACTCTTGGAGGAAGCTTCACCTAGAATTACATGATACAAAGTGGGGTGAGAAACAACATTTCTTAGTATAAGTAATCAAGACCAATCATAATTAGCATAGCAAATATAACTTAACACATGCTAAAAAGTAAGACACATTTAGAACATCAACAAGGATATACTTTAATAATTGAAGATACCAAGTTGAAGATATATATATTCATTCTTACATACTTAGTTCACTTAAGACCTAGGTATGTTTTACTAGAAATCTTTGACTTTTTATGTTTGTCGCTTGTAGATTGGAAAACTAAAATTTCCACACTACTTGCAACCCTAGCACTTAGTTAGGAACAATCTATTCCTTTAGGAACTTCTCTAGCTCCCTTCTTTCTGGCTAAATAGCATTAACTGCCATACAAGGTCGCATTTACAGATAAACAATGTCAACATATCCTAGTTTACTTGTATCTATCACAACCCATCATCACATCTCTAGTGAAGCTAAGTAACAACAAATTACCATAGGTGAAAGACACTTTTCTATAGCAGACCCTTGCTCTTGGTTACTTTAAAGTTCATTCATAACATATGCATACCAAAGGACCATCCTCTTGTTGGATTAACTCTAGTAGCATACTAGACATACACTAAGTGCATCCATGGTTCTTGGATGTCCAAAGCTTAGACTTTTTCATCAACTCTAGGTGATAATTTCCCTATTGAAAAATACCCCTATTTGTGCCTCAACACACTTAGGAAACACATATCAATGATCTCATCTAGTGTAACACTTGAAATTGTCGAACACAACAATTTTTTTAGATTTAGGGCTCTACGCTGCTGCGCCACACTTCCCACACCGCAGCGTCCATACACGTTGTGACGCCCATAGCAAAAACTCGGTTCTGTATAATTCTGCAGGGCATGGTACTATTCCATTAGTCCAATTCATGGTTTTTTTCTAAATCAGTTTCTAGGTGATTCTAAGTCCCTATGCAGTTCATCAACACATAGGAGTCATTAATTAACAACAAAACCACTCAATTTGGATTATGAACCAAAATTCACGCAACCTTGACCTAAAACCCCAAAAATGAGCATCAATGGTCTAAATGAGATGTTCTAAGCTTCTAACTTCAATTTATGCCATGAACAAGTCATAAATAACTAAAGAAACACATTCATGCAAGCTAAACACATCAAACACCTATAGAACTCAATTTGGCCTATTAAGCACCAAGGGTGCATCAATGGTGAAAAGAATGGAAGAAGATGAATATGGACATAAAACTCTCACCTTAGCAACTGTGAAGAAGATTCAAGCTTGGTTGGATCTCAAACCTTGGCTTTGCCTTTGAAATTCCTCTTCCTCTCTTCCTCATCCTTGATCTTTGCTTCCTCTTTCTCTTTTCCTTCTCTCCAATTTTTGTTTCTATTTTTTATGCAGAAAAAGAACCGTGAATGTGGTTATAAAGAGAAGGCAAAAGACTCTTAAGGCCTTTAGGCCATACACAGCTAAATCCCGATCTGCTAAGAACACTTAGATTGAGCTGAATCAAGATTTCTAACTTCCAACAACTTTAAAATAAATACTAAGATTCATATAAAAAGTTGTTTCACCAAAAACTGATATTTACATATTTGCTGCTAGTCAAACTGACATAAAAAGCACAACTAGTATGCCTAAATACCAAACTGGCTCCGATTGTTCTCAAATTTTAACCACAGCTTATAACATACATTTGTGACTTAGGAATAAAGTGTCCATACATAAATCCCTTATCTAAGCATTTTATGCTATTATCTGAGTCATTTTAAGCTATTTTTCACCTCTGGTGTTACAACTAAATGCCTAAATGAACTCAATTTATCACAAAATTCAACAGGCATGTTAAGCAAGTCATATGTTACCTTTTTATACATATAAAAGTCTAATATGTTATTAAGGGTATTACATTATACATGCAGTAAAACTAGGATACTATATAAAGGATTGTCCACAAAAATAAAAAGTAGTATGATCTTTCAATCTGTTTTGAGATAAACATTTTTGAAGGTTATAACTTTCGAAGATCTAAATCGAGTTATGTTTTCTGACTATATAATTGTAAAGATATGTTTATAAATGTGGAAATATTTATTAGAGTTTGTTGTTGATTTCCAATTCTTTTCTACATGACATGTAGTGTCGCTAGATACTATAGAATTAAGAAATTGGTGTAGAAATGAAAGAGTAGGAAAGTGGTTATTTTGAAGTTTTCAATTGGTCTTTCTATATCATTCTTTTCGAATGCGGTCAAGTGGTAACTCGAATAGAATAGTATAGATAGTTGCAGGTTTAAGGCATTAATTGGTTGAATTTGCAAGTTTTTTTAAAGGTACATCAATTGCGAAAGAGAACGACAATTGAATTTTGAAAAAGATTCTCCCGAGCCACATGTATATTACTGTTATGTTTCTTCAGATGGAAGCTTGAGGTTCAAGGGCCCTATTTTACATAACATGTAACATCCTATATTTAGCATGATAGACTTGTATATGATCATAGAGGTACCATAATACTTGTTTAACATGTTTGCTAAATTTTGTGACGTTTTGAGTAAATTAAGGTACTTTGCCGCAAAATAGAATGTGTAAAAAGGCTATTTTAACTCAGGAAAATAACATAAATGCTTAGTCAAAGGAAATAAATATGAAAAACTTATTTCTAGGTCACAAATATGTGAAAGAGGATATAGTTAAATTTTGAGGACAAACTGAGTCAGTTTAGTATTTTTAAGTTCACTAAGTGAGTGTTTAAGTACCAGTTTGAGGTACAACAAATATGAAGAATTAAGAAAGGAGTGAAATAAGAATTTAGGTGAATCTTATAATTTATTATAATGTTGTTGTAAGTTTGGAAACTTGATTTAGTAAAATCGAAGTGTTCTTAATAAATAAGAAGTTTAGAAAAATAACCAAATTGCCCTTAATGATTATCTTTTAAAAAGTGAGATTTTATCTCACTTTTTCATCTCTCTCACGCGTCCTCCAGCTGCAAAATGAGGCAAAAAAATAGAAAAAGAAAACAAAGAAGAGAAAGAAGGAAAGAGGAAGGGAAGAAGAAGGAAATCAAGAGATAAAATTCAAGCTTGAGGTAAGGCATTCTTTCCACAACTTATTTCTTTCTTTTCTTCAAATTGCTGCACGTTTTTGGTTAGTTGAACAATATGGGTTTGAGTGTTATTTTGTGATTCTCATGCTTGATTCTTATGTGTTTGAGCTCAATGATAGGTTGGTTTGGTTATGGTTGTTGCCACGAACATGAATATGTTTTTGTTTTTGTAATTTCCATGGATATTGAAGATTCAAAAATGGGTTTTTTATTGGTTTATGATTGATTTTGACTTGATTTTGATGAATTACAAGTGTGATTAGAGATTATTAAATAATTGAGGAGTAGGAAACTAATTGAAAACCTAAAAATGTGAGTTCTATACTTTTAGTCTTGCTGTCAAGAATGGACACCCTGGAGGTTTAATTTTATATTTTGAGCTATAGATTGAATTTGATCTGATTCTTGTTGCATTTGAAATCTAAGACATAAGGCTTTACGTAGTAAAAATTTCAGAATTTTCGAATAACCCAATTTGTCCCAATGTTGATCTAAACCCGAGACAAATTCTGCAGGAAAAGTAATCTGGCACCTGTTAAACCAGATTGCATAATTTCTTACTCCGAAGTCGTATTTATATGAGATCAGTGGCATTTAAAATTTAACATATAAGGATATTTGACTGTAAAATTTCAAAATTTTTGCACTCCTCGTTTGTTCCCAGTTTCATTTTAAACTCAGGTCATTTTCGGGTAAAACAGAGAATGCCCTGTTTTAGCTTCTGCATAATGTGGCATAACTTTAGCTACACTTAGCCAAATGAAATGATGTTTATGACAATTGAAATATATGAGGGGAGGCTATTTGACTATAAAATTTTAGAATTTTGAAGTTAGAATGCACATTTGGTGCATTCATGAAAATCAGCCTTTTTAGGTGAAAATTGAGGCATTTTTATAATGGTTTGAACCCTAGAAACTTTAGTAGCTTCTTTAATAGTTAAAGTTGAGTTATGAAACTGTAGTAGAAATGTGTTTGCTCTTTTAGGGGTCAAACTTGAATTAAATGCTCCTTCATCGAGTATTGAAATGATATGAATGCATAACACTTGATGTATGAATATGATGTATTGAATTATGAAAGAGGTGAATCATTGCATGAACATTGTATTGAATGAATGATATAAGTGAATGATGTTATATGGTATTGAATTTTCAAGATGAAATGCTGCCCTTCGATAGCTAAAGTTTAATATGCCTAAGCATTAAATTGGTGACTTAATTGGTGAAATGAGGTTGGGGGAATTTCCTTCATCTCTTATCTTTTGTTATTGACTTTCTCATGCTAAGTATAGCAAGTGCAAGTCTAAAAATGGATTTGTATAGTTTTGATGATTTGTGCCTTGAAATAAGTTTGGATTTGGATGAACAATTTGAGGACTTTGGTTGAGGAATGATTATGTTAATGGATAAAGATTATTTGAGAATATTTCTAAATAGTATAATTATCTTTTATGAGACATAAAATAAGTTAGAATCATGGCTTCAAAATAAGGTTATGCCTCTTTATTATGTAAAGAAAAGTAAGGTTATATGAAAAGTGAATGAAGGAAAGGTTTTAAAAGATTCTAGTATGTTTTGTTTTCAAACTTGTTGCTTGTTGTTTCCATGCATGAATGGCCCTATGGCTTGAGCAAAATGGCTCCTAGTGCTAGGGTTATGGGTATTATGGGTTAATCCTACTATTGTGAGAGAAGATAACCAACATACCCAGTATCATATTAATGGTTAATTCTACTATTGTGGTAGAAGATAACCACACATACCAGGTAGTGTAAGAAGGATAAGGAATAATAGGGCATCATACTCCTTCCTACCCAAGATATACAGGGAACAAAAGGGCATCCCAGATTAAAGGTTTTTTGGGAAATGTGCAAGTAACATGTGTTTTTTAAAAATAAAATCTTTTAAAATCATTACATAAGCATACTTTAGGGTATGCATTAGGCATAATCAAACATCATATTGCATTGCATAAAATGATAATTGCATGGGCAATTGTCTTGTTTTCCAAAATGGTAAGGAACAAAAATGAAGGATGACTTAGAAGTAATAGAAAGGAAGAATAGATATTACTCCTAGAGTGAGGAGGAGTGCTTATATTTTATATGTACATTGCAATCATAATTTGTGGTGAAAAAAATTGTTTGCTCAAGTTGTATTATAATGTATTGATTAAATTATCTTTCATACTTTATGAGCAAGTATGTTTACTTATGTTGGTCATAATGTGATGTTTACAATGTTTTTATAATTAAATGAACTATCTACCTCGGTAAGGAAAATGACTGAGTTTTGGCCTATGCAACCTTTCCAAAATATATTTATGTATAACTGGTTTTTCCCCGAAGTAGCTGGATTTGTTGTAATGTCACGTTTTTGAAATATACTACTAAGAATTTCTAATTCTCACCCCAATTTTCTATTTCCATGATAAATCCAACGAAGGACTAAAGCAAGCGCAAGGCGATGAAGACTTAATAAAGTATTCATGTATATATATATATATATATATATATATATATATATATATATATATATATATATATATATATATATTGAGTTTGTACTTAAATTTATGGTTATGTAATTAAGCCTATTCTGCTAGTTTTGTAAAGTATGTAGTCTCATATTTATCATGTGGTTGTTTAGTAAAGAGCAAGTTTCCAAATAGTGTAAAATGTCTTCTTCTCTTTACTTTTATGTTAAAGGCTCTATATATCTATTTGCTGATAGTTGATTAACAGGTTAATTTTAAGTTTAAGTTTAGAAGTGATATGCTTGATTCTATCTACTTAAGTATATTGAGAATATACTACAGTATATAAAGTTAGGGTGTTACATTTTGGTATCAGAGCAACTTATCCTATTGAGCCGGGGAATGAACTGACTATGTTTTTGGGCATGTTTAAATGTTTTTTTTTTGTGTCGTGCATTCTTTTATCTCAATGTGAGATATGTAACATCCTCTTCAACATGTTATACTTGTAAATAGTTACAGAGGTAGCTTAATACTTGCTTAACATGCTTGTTTAATTTTGTGACATTCTGAGTTAGTTTAGGCACATTGGTGTAAGCCGAAAGGTGAAAAGTAGCTTAAAATGACCCAAATATTAGCATAAATGGTTTATCTAATGGAAATAGATGTGGATAATTTATTTCTAAGTCACAAATGTGTATTCTGTGATATGGTTAAAGTGTAAGAATTTTTGGAGTCAGTTTAATATTTTTAGGCATACTAGTTATCTATTTATAGCCGAAATGACTAGTCACAGATATGGAAAATTATGATATTGGTGAAACGACATTTTTAATGAATCTTAGTATTTATTTTAAAGTTGTTGGAACTTGGAAAACTTGATTTAGCTAAAGTTGAGTGTTTTTAACATATCAAAAAGTATCAATATGGCCTTAAACACTCCACGGTTTAGCCCCTTTTGTGGACCTTTTTGGCGTGATATTTCATTCTGTTTTTGGCTTCCTTTTCACTCTATCTCACGACTGAACTTAGCAACAAAAACAACAAAAAAGAAAGGAGAAAATGAGGAAGAACAAGAGAGAAAGAAGAGGAAAGTTAAGGGGAAGGGAAAACTTGAAGACTTGTAATCATTTCCATCATCATCTCCATCACCATAGTAGCTTGAGGAGCTCAAGGTAGGGGTTTTTGAGTTGAATCTTCATCTTTTATCACTTTTTCCATGTTAGGCTTATTTTAGGTTTAATATGCCAAAATGAGTTCTTAAAGTGTTTGAAGTAATTTTCTTGCTTGGATGAGTTCTAAAGAGTGTTTATGACTTGTTCATACTAAGCGTTAAGATTAGAAACTGAAAATCCTTTATTTAGACCTAAAATGCTCAAAATGTTGAATTTAGGGGTTTAGATGAGTGATTTGATGTAATGATCCATTTTTTTATGAAATCAATTGGTGTTTTATGTTTCCCTCATGCTTGTGAACTTGTTTGGGATTTAAAATCATCTAGAAATGAATTTGAAGTGATCAAATCTCGGATTTGTGCCAAAAGAATAGTGTCCATTGTTACAAAATTATGCAGCTTTTGTTGTTGTGCATTCAGCGCTCAAGCACTGGTGTTTGCGCGCTCAAGCGCTGGGTAGGTAGTGCTCAAGCGCTGGAACATGGCAGAAACATGATTGTAGCATTGTGATGCTAATTTAATTCCCTACTTATTGGGATCATTTGTGCAAGTCTTTTGGCGTGTATTGAGGCACTTTTGGGGATATTTCTTAGAAAGAATTATCAACTTGCATATATGAAAAGTTTGGAAAATGCTTAGACATTCAAAGTGTGATAGAATGCCTAGGTTAGTGTTTAGAACTTTGGTCAACATAAGGTTGATTCCTAAATCACTTGTGAATGATTGTGTGATGTTCTAGATACTTTTTAGCTAGAATTATGAATCTTACTACTTTGTTGGATAAGTGAGGCTAAGGTTCCTATGTTCTAGTATTTAAAATGTGGCTTGGATATTTGATTTTCAAACTTGGTATTTGCTAATTTTCTATGTATTATGACCTTAGATGGTGTGCACAATCATGTGGCCTGAGAACAAGGTGTTAGATCTAGATTCTCCTTGCATTTATACTTTTATGGTCAGGGTTACCGATATGGGGGTGGTAGCAATAGTATTCCTATTGTGAGAGGAAGGAATCCACTTATTACCAGGTAGTGTGATGACTCTTGTGCCTAACCTACTGAGACAAATACAATGAATGGAGGTTCTTGGGAAATAAGTAAATGGCATGTGTTTTAAAAACTGAAACCTGCATTAGCATTGCATAATCATTATATTAGGACTTTGTTTGAGCATAATCATCCATCATAACATAAAACATTGCATTGTTGACAATTGTATGGATAGTTGTCATTGCTTGACTGGTTGATTGATTGGTTGCTTATTCGATAGTATCTTAGGATTGTATGGACGATTCTTTGATATTATTGATTACTAGATATTCTATTACAAGTTGTGTGTTTTTATTTTCAGTTGATTTATTTGTTGTAAATGATTAACAGCTGGTCTTGGTATGCTTATACTGAGAAATTGTGATTTCTCACCCTTGTATGTTCCATGTAAATCTAGGTGAAGACCTTCCAAAGGGAAAAGGCAAGAAAAAAAAGTAGAAGGCTTAGATAGCAGCTTTAGTTCTTTTGAACCAGTTTTGTATTTATGTACTTTTCTGGTTATATGTAAAAGCTTATGTATGCAGTATGGCTTCTTTGCCAATGATATATGTATATATGATCTTTTTATCATTCATGACTTTCTATAATGACTATCCAGGTTATTATAGGTTTTTATTTTTATGCATGTTTAGAACTGACATGCTTAATGCGATTTATCTTGAAATATTCCATTATTTTATGATAATTGTATTAGGGTGTTACAAGATATATGAATAGAATTGCATGATAGCCTTAGGATTACATGTTAATAATTACTAGCATACTGTTACTTCATATTGAGTCTGGCCAACTCAATATGTAATGTTTTGTGTGAACAGAAAATTATGACACCTCTTAGGCAAACATTGGAGAATAGGAAAGCTTTCAGAGAGGATAATAATGATATGTTTGAGATAATTAGGCCATTAATGAAAGTGATGAGAGAACAGAGCACTACAACTAGAGAACAAATAGAAGTTACTAATAGAACAATGTGGGAGCAGACTGAGGCTATTAATAGCATGATGAAAAGATGTGGATCAAATCTACCAGTTGAGGAAGTAGTAATAGTTAGGAGTTAGTACTTCTGTGATCTCTCAAAATTCAAGAAACTAAACCCTCCGTCATTTTGAAGAGAGCATGATCTAACAAAAGTCGAAGAATGGTTAATTAAAATAGGGAAGATTTTGAAGGTGATGAATTGTTTGGACAAATAGAATATGTTTTTGTCATGATTTGGTTGAAGGGAGAAGTGGACCATTGGTTGAGGAATTTGAGAAGAATAATGAATCTTGCTGGCACACAAATGACAAGGGAATGTAATTTCTTGAGTTGAAGCAGGGTAGTATGTTTATGAGATAATATGAAGCTGAAGTTTGGTGAATAGTAATGAGTTTTTCACGATACTCGAAGTGAAATTAAGATTTATTGAAGTTAAGTGGTGAGATATAGAGTTCACTAGATATGGTACTTGTAATATGTTTGAGAGAACTAAGATGGTGGCAACTACTATGAGGGAACAAATTGCTAGTGTTAATAAGATTTTGTTAGGATGAAGTCAATCCACCACTACAACTGGGATCAAGGTTCCCCTGATTATCTGGAGCTTAGAGAAGCAAATCTATTACTAATTAGAAGTCAAATGTTGAAGTTAGATCTTAATTTCTTCAATATAAAGAAAAGCCAACTCAAGTTGGAATATAGGGTAAGAAGTCCACAAAAAGCAAAATGTGTACCTACCCCAAGAGATACAAATATCTACCCACTAATCCAGTAGTACGTTAGGCTCCTTCAAAATAAACGGATAACCATCAGTAGCCATCAATTTAAAAACCAACTCTAAGACTACTTGGAATAAGAAGGAATCGTAGATGGATCCTCCTCAGGGTCCTCGTCGTCCGATGAGACATCCATCGGGACGACAGAACAGCGGGCAAGAGCCCGGGCAGTAGACAAGAAAGAGTCTTCACGTGGGTTATAGTACATATCCGCCCACATATCTCTTACAAGCATATAAAATTCCAACCACACAAAAGCATGAAAGTCAAAAATAGAAGCAGTGTAGCGTCCCCATGCTAAAGACACCGTCAATTCGCCGTGGTACACACATCGGTCAGTCTGCACGTTGATATGCCAGCAATCCAGACCACCATGAAAGTTGATCCGCACGTAACCAAAAAATCCACGGGGGCGAAATGACATTCTCGGCAACTTCAGTCTCAATCGAGATAAGGCAAAAAATCCTGAAACTCAGTAGTTTCCTTGTTTTCCTCACGAGTGTCTTCTCGAGAGCACACGATTCAACCAAAATGCAAAATAAAGAAAAGTACCGAAAGAGGTGAGATTCCTAGCTTTCAGTACCAACAAGGCAGCAAGAAAATAAACGGCGCCGAATGCCCACATAAGGCACAGTTAATACATACAGGTATAGTAATACATAAAAGCAATTAATGAGAGTAAAGCAACAAGGAACAGTAGTTAACATCATCCATAGCCAACTAGCAACATTAGCATTACCAAGAATCAAATAATTATCACAGTCATAATAGTAAACACATTATCCAATCATGAATGCTCAATGGACCATGTGATTGACAACTCACAATGCAACAAGGGTATCAAAGTTCCTACTCCATGGAGCTAGACATAAACATCTTTGGAGTGAATGATCAAGGAGTAATGCCAGCGTATCGTTAGCCTTAAAAATATAGTGTGCTCATCACATAAAAACATTTGCGCAAAATGGCTCACACATGGCACCTCAACAGTTGATCGTGACATAGGACAGCGTCACAGTCAGGATCGTCAGTGTGTTGCATTGGTTTATCCCACGGCCCCAGTGGAGCTACCACTGCCCATTGTGAGACACCCACACCCCGACGTCCTCAGGGTCAACAACATATGACACCTACGCTTAGTCTATTCGCACCCGCACATAGGTGTTATTCAAACTCCTAGGTAACATAGCCTTCTCAACAATGTCCCACGGACAATACACATGCATGATGACACAATGTCCAATCATGTATGTTCATTAATGATGCATTCAACATAAGCCTTTCCTCAATGGCACATAAGCATTATTCAATGTCTAACATGACATATCAACAATACATTTATTAAAACATTGCCTCAATGGCACATCATCATTCTTATCTCATTGAGTACTACATCAATAATTCTCAGCATCAACATGTATTCCTCATTACACACATACCACAACTTCCATGTCATGGATCCAAGAATTCTATATTCAAAATCATTTATTCTCTATTAGTATGAATGCACATTCCCATCACAATTTAGTAAAGTAAAATCCTTGAATCCAGGGTTTGTAGGTTATGTTTGAGTTATAAAGGACAAAGAACCACAATCTCAACCATTTCCAGCTCAGAAATCTCATTTTTGGTCTTGGTAATCGATTACAGCACCCTTGTAATCGATTACCTGAGAAACAGAACCTCTGTAATCGATTACAATCTCATTGTAATCGATTACGTGATTCCCAGAACCACGTTTCTTAACTTCTAGGCACTGGTAATCGATTACACAACCATGGTAATCGATTACCAATTGAATAGAACCTCCGTAATCGATTACCCACAAATTGTAATCGATTACGTGATTCCCAGAAGCACCATTTCGTGACATCAGAGGCTTGGTAATCGATTACACTCCTCTTGTAATCGATTACAAGCTAAACAGAATCTCTGTAATCGATTACACACCAGACGTAATCGATTACCAAATTTCCAGAATCACGATTTTGTATCTTTAAGAGCTTGGTAATCGATTACAAGCCCCGTGTAATCGATTACCACGCGTAAACTTGCAGAAAACAGAGTTCCTCAGGTCCTCTAACTCAAACCAAACCATTCCTCATCATATTTAATCAACAAAATACTCAAATGTACCTTCAAATCATGCAAGGCATCAATAAATCATACAAACCCAACAAAATACATTATCATCAAGAACAACATAAAAATGAGAGAACTTTATTCATGGATTCAAAAATCAACAACAACACACATACAAGACATTCCCTTACTACCAAGATTGGTTGAAGAGGATCATCTCCCTCTTACCTATTTGGAAAACAACACAATGTGCTACTCCTTCTTGCCCTAGATTTTCGTTTTTCCTCCTTCAAGAAAACTCCAATGTGAGTGATCACCACAATGTTCACTCAAACCATGAAAAATAGGTTCTTGGTCACCAAGGTGGCCAAGAGAAACGAAAATAGCAAGGAAATGGAAGAAAGTTAAAGACTTTACCTTAAAGCTCCAAGCTTTAGCTTCAATGGTGGAAAAGAAATGGAAGAAGAAGAAGAAGAGGAACCAAAGGATAACCACCAAGGAGAATATTTTTGAAATGGTGGAAGGAACAAGAAAATGTGATCTGTTTGGCAAATAAGGAAGTTTATCTCCAATGTGTGGGTATGTGTGTACGGTGGAGAGGAAGAAGAAGAGAGGAAATGGAGAAATGGGTATTTGGGATTTAGAGAAATGAGAATGCAATATTAAGACAATTGAGGAGAAATATTTGGGCTTCCCTTTGTGGCTTCTGCCGTAGAAGGGTGGAGAAAGGAGCGAGAGAAAATGTGTTACAAGGGAAATTGCTAGGAAGCTTCCCATAACAAGCTTGGATTAAATTTAATCTTTCTTTTGAAATTAAAACTAATAGATGTGATACAAAAAATCAGATTTTGAATAATGTGATAATATTTTTTAATACATGTTATTATTTATTGGACAATAGTTATAGTTGGTAGAAGTTAGCATTACAAATCTGACAGATAAATTCCTCACAGTGTTTTATTATCTCATCTGTTAAGATTTCTCGAAAAATGTAAAACCTTGTAAACTGTGTCCGGCCTCAGGTTTAGTAAGATCCCTCGTCGACGTTTTCATAGTTCAAGGTTCTCGGAGAAAATGTCTCATTTCTCCGGTTCCGCTCAGTACACACGTAAAACGAGAAATATATTAAAATATTTCATGTTCTCAAAAAATTCCAAGAAAATTCCAGAAAATCACAAATATTTTTAGAATGAATCCTGAGAGTAGAAAAGTAAATTTTGGGGTGTTACAACTCTCCCCAACAAATAGAAATTTCATCCTCGAAATTTTCCATACCTTAAAACAATTCGGGATATTGCTCCTTCATCTTGTCCTCCAGCTCCCACGTCACATCTCTAGTTGCTTCATTCCAGATTACCTTCACTAGTGCAATGTCCTTTCCTCTGAGTTGCTTTGTCCTCCTATCCTCAATCCTTACAGGAGTTGTCTCATATGTCAAGTTTTCCTTCAATTGTACAGAATCAGGTGCTATGACATGATTAGGATTTGGGATATATTTTCTGAGTTGTGACACATGAAAGACATTATGAAGATTTGAAAGAAAAGGGGGTAAAGCTATTTGGTAAGCAACAGGACCTATCCGACGAAGAATTTGGTAGGGTCCAAGGAATTTTGGAGTGAGTTTCCTAGATTTGAGGACACGACCGACCCCAGTCATAGGCATGACTTTCAAGAAGACATGCTCTCCTTCTTCGAACTCAAGAGGTTTCCTTCTTTTGTCTGCATAACTCTTCTGCCAACTCTAAGCCGTTTTCATTTTTTCCTGAATCATTTTAACCTTCTCAGTTGTCTGCTGAATGAGTTCAGATCCAACGGTAAGCCGTTCTCCATCTTGATACCAGCACAGAGGCGTCCAACACCTCCGCCCATATAAAGCCTCATAGGGCGCCATCCCTATACTTGAATGGTAACTGTTGTTGTAGGTGAATTCCACCAACGGTAAGATTTTATCCCAACCTCCAGTTTGCTCTATCGCACAAGCTCTCAACAGATCTTCTAACGACTGAATTATTTTTTCTGATTGACCATCAGTTTGCGGATGGTAGGCAAAACTTAACCGCAACTTTGTTCCCATAGCCTCTTGAAGACTTTGCCAAAACTTCGAGATAAACCTCGGGTCTCTATCAGAAACAATACTCATGGGTATCCTGTGAAGTCTGACAATTTCACCAATGTATATCTGAGTCAACTTCTCCAACGAATATCTTATGTTGATTGGCAGAAAGTGAGCTGACTTTGTAAGTCGATCCACTATTACCCATATTGAGTCATATCCTTTCCTAGTTCTTGGTAACCCGACAACAAAGTCCATGGCGATGCTATCCCATTTCCATTCAGGAATAGCCAAGGGTTGTAGTAATCCAGCTGGTCTTTGGTGCTCAATCTTCGTTTTCTGGCAAACTAAACAAGATGACACGCATCTAGCGATATCTCTTTTCATCCCATGCCACCAAAATAACTTCCTTAAGTCCTGATACATCTTGGTCATTCCAGGATGCATACTCAACTGACTCGAGTGAGCATGTTCAAGTATGTACTTTTTGAGTTCTTCATCTTTAGGCACACAGACCCTTCCTTGGAATCTCAAAATCCCATCACTTCCTTCCTTCAATGTTGACACACCACCTTGTCTCATCAATTCTCTTTCTTCTTGCAGGAATTTATCGACCTTTTGTTTCTCTCGAATATCATCCATCAGGTCATTCGAGATAGTGATCCTATTCATGCAGATTTTACCCGGTGTTAACTTTACAAATGACCATACATCTCTGAATTGTTCTATCAAGTCCTTTTCTCTAATCATCATAGTAGAAACACTAATCGTCTTTCTACTCAAAGCATCGGCCACCACGTTCGCCTTTCCAGGATGATACTGAAGTTGGAAATCGTAATCTTTCAAAAATTCTAGCCATCTTCGCTGCCTCATGTTCAGCTCTTTCTAATCGTACAGGTACTTCAGACTTTTGTGGTCACTGAAGACATTGAATGTGGCTCCATACAAATAATGTCTCCATATTTTCAATGCAAACACCACTGCAGCTAACTCAAGATCATGTGTTGGGTAGTTCTTCTCGTGCATTCGCAATTGTCTTGAGGCGTAAGCTACCACTCTTCCGTGTTGCATGAGAACGCACCCCAAACCTTGATACGAAGCATCACAGTACACTTCAAATGGTTCACTAGGATTCGGTAAGACTAGCACTGGTGACGTAGTCAGTTTCCTTTTTAACTCTTGGAAACTTCATTCACAGGAATCTGTCCATTCAAAAGCTTGGTCTTTCTTGGAGAGTTGAGTGAGCGGTCCAGCGATTTTGGAAAATCCCTCAATAAACCTCCTGTAGTATCCGACTAATCTAATGAAGCTTCGGATTTCCGTCACTGTAGTTGGTCTTTCCCATTGTAGTACGGCTTCTACCTTTGAAGGATCCACTGCAATTCCTTCCTTTGTGATTACATGACCTAAGAATTTCACTTCATCTAGTCAAAACTCGCACTTGGATAGTTTCGCATATAGCTCTTTTTCCTTCAACATCTGGAGAACTATGCTGAGGTGCTCAGCATGGTCCTCGCGACTTTGTGAATAGATCAGAATATCGTCGATGAAGATGACAACGAATTTGTCCAAGTAAGGACGAAAGATCCTATTCATGTAGTCCATAAATATCGCAGGTGCATTTGTCACACCAAAAGGCATCACCAGGTACTCGTAATGACCATAACGAGTACGAAAAGCCGTCTTGGGAATATCTTCCACTTTCACTCTGATTTGGTGATATCTCGATCGTAGATCGATCTTGGAAAACACAACTGCTCCCTTCAATTGGTCCATCAAGTCATCTATCCTCGGCAATGGATATTTGTTCTTGATCGTAACCTTGTTTAACTGACAGTAGTCCACGCATAATCTTGAAGTCCCATCCTTCTTCTTGACCAACAATATAGGTGCTCCCCAAGGTGACACACTAGGTCTCACGAATTGCTTCTCTAGGAGCTCTTCCAACTGCTTCTTAAGTTCCACGAGCTCTGCTGGTGCCATACGGTAAGGCACCATAGAAATAGGGTTAGTTCCAGGTACCAAGTCGATAGCAAACTCGACCTCACGTTCCGGTGGCAAACCAGGTACATCGTTAGGGAAAACCTCAGGAAAATCTCGAACAACAGAGATTGCGTCCACATTAATTTCGCTCTCAACTTTCAAAGAAGATAACAGCATGTATTCTCGAGCTCCTTCTTTCAGAAAAGCTTTCACTTGGTTGGCGGTCAAAAATCTAGAATCCTCATCCAAAGGGAAAACTATTGTTTTTCTGGAACAGTCTAACAAGACATGGTTGGCAGATAGCTAGTCCATTCCTAATATTACGTCTAGTTGGGATAATGGCAAACAGATCAAATCGACAGAAAAGATTCGACCTTCCACGATTAAAGGACAACCTAGACACACCTTAGTAGTGACTACAGGTTTTGCAGTAGGAGTTGAAACAGTCAAATCAAAAGGTAAAGAAGACACAGGCAATCCAAGTCTTTTCACACAATCATGTGAAATGAAAGAATGAGTAGCACCAGAGTTATACAGTACAATTAAAAGATTACCTTCAATGATACCTTCTCTTTGTATCAGATCCTCGGATTCAGAGGCCTCAGCACCACTCAGGGTGTAGACTTTGCCTCTAACTTGTGGTTTAGAAGTCTTAGCAGCATTGACGGATGGTTCCGCCTTGGTCTGGTTATAGTCTCGAAAAATGTGACCAAGTTTTCCGCACCGAAAGCAAACAAATCCTTTGATTGTGCAGTCCCTTGTGAAATGCTCCTTCCCACATTTCATGCATCTCGGAGTGGTTGTAGCATTCTGACCCATCCTTCCAGGGTTCTAGTTGGGCTTCCTCCTTGAAATTTTTGTGGTTGCTGGCTTCCAGAGGGTCTGGAATAAAGCTTCTTTTGATAACGACTTGTGTTACCACCACCTCCTCTTTGGGACCGAACGGGCCCAAAGTTTTTGTTTCTTGCCCCGCGTTCTTGTTCCACACTTTCCAATCGGCAGCAAGTGTCGAGTAACTCAGAAAACTGAGTGATCTTCAAAGCTATCACGATTTTCTTCACATCATGCCTCAGGCCTTCCTCAAACTTCCGACACTTCCAAGTTTCATTGGGTTGAAGTTGAAAATAGGCTGAAAATCTGGACAAGTTGTCAAACTTGGCGGCGTATTCACTCACAGTCATGCCTCCCTGTCGCAACCTCAGAAATTCCAATTCTTTTGCGTGCCTAGCACTTTCAGGAAAATACTTGTTCAAGAACCTTTCTTTGAACACTTCCCAGGTTATCACTCTGTTCGCGGCTTGCAGTAGCCTTTGTTCTCCCGTCCACCAATGTTCAGCATCTCCCATCAGCATGTATGCGGCATAGGTCACCTTCCTATCATCAGCACAATTCATACCAGTAAATATTTTCTCCAACTCTTGAATCCACAATGTAGCTTTCTCCGGATCAAACTCCCCTTTAAACTGTGGAGGATTAGCACGACGAAATCCTTCCAAGTTCTGAACATCCGCTGTAGCCTCTAGTTGTTGTGCAGCCCTAGCCTGTTGTTGAGCTGTCTGCTGGTTCTGTTGTAACATTGCCTCGGCCATCTTCTGTATTGCCTCTATCGCAGCAGCCATATCACCCCGACGAGCCATTGTTCC
Source organism: Ormosia emarginata (assembly GCA_029884605.1). Lineage (NCBI taxonomy): Eukaryota > Viridiplantae > Streptophyta > Magnoliopsida > Fabales > Fabaceae > Ormosia > Ormosia emarginata. Next base: position 1,779,315 of record JAQQTP010000023.1, read on the forward strand.
TTCTCAGATTAGACTACGCAAAACACAGAGAAAGTCAGATGTATTCATTTGAATACCAAACAGCAAAATCACAGAGAATGACACAGCATAAACAAGACAGTCCAAAATCACATGACCCAAAGAAACATAACCGGGAGCTCTGATACCAAGACAGTGTAACGCCCCTTTTTCTCCCTTCGTCATAATGGGTAAGAAGAAAGAACGTCGCACTATAGTGAAATGATGCACAAATGATTACGCAAAGTTTGAACATTTTTTTTCATTTTCTTTTACATAAATCCGGTTTAAACTTCCATTAATGTACACATACACCTGATTGTAAATATATCGCGTGATTGAGTTAAAATTTAAAGTTCCTCTTTCATGTAAAAACTTTTTATTAAAAACGTCAAAGAGAAATCAACATGGAGTGAAACATACAACCATGCACAATATGGATAGTTACATATTTTGTACCAGAATTACAAGCATGTTTAAATTACATTTCCAAGAAGATATACAAAAAGCAAAATGTGTACCTACCTCAAGAGATACAAATATATACCCACTAATCCAGTAGTACGTCAGGCTCCCTCAAAATAAACGGATAGCCATCAGTAGCCATCAATTTAAAAACCAACCTTAAGACTGCCTGGAATGAGAAGGAACCATAGATGGATCCTCCTCAGGGTCCTCGTCGTCCGACGAGACATCCATCGGGATGACAGAACAGTGGGCAAGAGCCCAGGCAGTAGACAAGAAAGAGTCTTCACATGGGTTATAGTACATATCCGCCCACATATCTCTTACAGGCATATAAAATTCCAACCACATAAAAGCATGAAAGTCAAAAATAGAAGCAGTGTAGCGTCCCCATGCTAAAGACACCGTCAATTCGCCGTGGTACACACATCGGTCAGTCTGCACGTTGATATGCCAGCAATCCGGACCACCATGAAAGTTGATCCACACGTAACCAAAAAATCCACGGGGGCGAAATGACATTCTCGACAACTTCGGTCTCAGTCGAGATAAGGCCAGAAACCCTGAAACTCAGTAGTTTCCTTGTTTTCCTCACGAGTGTCTTCTCGAGAGCACGCGATTCAACCAAAATGTAAAATAAAGAAAAGTACCGAAAGAGGTGAGATTCCCAGCTTTCAGTACCAACAAGGCAGCAAGAAAATAAACGGTGCCGAACGCCCACATAAGACACAGTTAATATATATAGGTATAGTAATACATAAAAGCAATTAATGAGAGTAAAGCAACAAGGAACAGTAGTTAACATCATCCATAGCCAACTAGCAACATTAGCATTACCAAGAATCAAATAATTATCACAGTCATAATAGTAAACACATTATCCAATCATGAATGCTCAATGGACCATGTGACTGACCACTCACAATGCAACAAGGGCACCAAAGTTCCTACTCCATGGAGCTAGACATAAACATCTTCGGAGTGAATGATCAAGGAGTAATGCCAGCGTATCATTAGCCTTAAAAATATAGTGTGCTCATCACATAAAAACATTTGCGCAAAATGGCTTACACATGGCACCTCAACAGTTGATTGCGACATAGGACAGCGTCACAGTCAGGATCGTCAGTGTGTTGCATTGGTTTATCCCACGGCCCCAGTGGAGCTACCACTGCCCATTGTGAGACACCCACACCCCGACGCCCTCAGGGTCAACAACATATGACACCTACGCTTAGTCTATTCGCACCTGTACATAGGTGTTATTCAAACTCCTAGGCAACATAGCCTTCTCAACAATGTCCCACGGACAATACACATGCATGATGACACAATGTCCAATCATGTATGTTCATCAATGATGCATTCAACATAAGCCTTTCCTTAATGGCACATAAGCATTATTCAATGTCCAACATGACATATCAACAATACATTTATTAAAACATTGCCTCAATGGCACATCATCATTCTTATCTCATTGAGTACTACATCAATAATTCTCAGCATCAACATGTATTCCTCATTACACACATACCACAATTTCCATGTCATGGATCCAAGAATTCCATATTCAAAATCATTTCTTCTCTATTGGTATGAATGCACATTCCCATCACAATTTAGTAAAGTAAAATCCTTGAATCCAGGGTTTTTAGGTTATGTTTGAGTTACAAAGGACAAAGAACCACAATCTCAACCATTTCCAGCTCAAAAATCTCATTTTTGGTCTTGGCAATCGATTACAGTACCCTTATAATCAATTACCTGAGAAACAGAACCTCTGTAATCGATTACAATCTCATTGTAATCGATTACGTGATTCCCAGAACCATGTTTCTTAACTTCCAGGCACTGGTAATCGATTACACAATCGTGGTAATCGATTACCAATTGAACAGAACCTCCATAATCGATTACCCACAAATTATAATCGATTACGTGATTCCCAGAAGCACCATTTCGTGACATCAGAGGCTTGGTAATCGATTACACTCCTCTTGTAATCGATTACAAGCTAAACAAAATCTCTGTAATCGATTACACACCAGACGTAATCGATTACCAAATTTCCAGAATCACGATTTTGTATCTTTAAGAGCTTGGTAATCAATTACAAGCCCCGTGTAATCGATTACCACGCGTTAACTTGCAGAAAACAGAGTTCCTCAGGTCCTCTAACTCAAACCAAACCATTCCTCATCATATTAATCAACAAAATACTCAAATGTACCTTCAAATCATGCAAGGCATCAATAAATCATACAAACCCAACAAAATACACTATCATCAAGAACAACATAAAAATGAGAGAACTTTATTCATGGATTCAAAAATCAACAACAACACACATACAAGACATTCCCTTACTACCAAGATTGGTTGAAGAGGATCATCTCCCTCTTACCTATTTGGAAAACAACACAATGTGCTACTCTTTCTTGCCCTAGATTTTCGTTTGCCCTCCTTCAAGAAAACTCCAATGTGAGTGATCACCACAATGTTCACTCAAACCATGAAAAATAGGTTCTTGGTCACCAAGGTGGCCAAGAGAAACGAAAATAGCAAGGAAATGGAAGAAAGTTAAAGACTTTACCTTAAAGCTCCAAGCTTTAGCTTCAATGGTGGAAAAGAAATGGAAGAAGAAGAAGAAGAGGAACCAAAGGATAACCACCAAGGAGAATAGTTTTGAAATGGTGGAAGGAACAAGAAAATGTGATCTATTTAGCAAATAAGGAAGTTTATCTCCAATGTGTGGGTGTGTGTGTGCAGTGGAGAGGAAGAAGAAGAGAGGAAATGGAGAAATGAGTATTTGGGATTTAGAGAAATGAGAATGCAATATTAAGACAATTGAGGAGAAATATTTGGGCTTCCCCTTGTGGCTTCTGCCGTAGAAGGGTGGAGAAAGGAGAGAGAGAAAATGTGTTACAAGGGAAATTGCTAGGAAGCTTCCCATAACAAGCTTGGATTAAATTTAATCTTTCTTTTGAAATTAAAACTAATAGATGTGATACAAAAAAATCAGATTTTGAATAATGTGATAATATTTTTTAATACATGTTATTATTTATTGGACAATAGTTATAGTTGGTAGAAGTCAGCATTACAAATCTGACAGATAAATTCCTCACAGTGTTTTATTATCTCATCTGTTAAGATTTCTCGAAAAATGTGAAACCTTGTAAACTGTGTCCGGCCTCGGGTTTAGTAAGATCCCCCGTTGACGTTTCCATATTTCAAGGTTCTCGGAGAAAATCACTACAAGAAATCAGTAAATTAGCGAGGGAAATTTCCCTAGCTAATCCCTCGCAAATATTATTTGCGACGGATTAGCGAGGAATTAACGAGGGAAAAGTCCGTCGGTTTTTTTTTTGTCGCTAATTAGCGAGGGAACATATTCTCTCACTAATCCCTCGCTAATAACAAAAATTTCCCTCGCTAATCCCTCGCGAATCTCTCGCAAAATTTAAAACAACTGGCGACTGTATTCCCTCTCAAATTTGTGAGGGAAATTCCGTCGCTATTCCGTCGCTACATAAAGAATATACGCACTAATTTTGAATCTATTACAATCAAAATCCCTCGCTATTCTCTCGCTAATCCCTCGTTAATCCCTCGCTGATTTCCCTCGCTAATCCTTCGCTGATTTCCCTCGCTAATCCTTCGCTAATCCCTCGTTATTTCCTCACTAATCCCTCCCTGATTTCCGTCGCTAATACCTCGCTAATCCATCGCTAATTTCCCTCGCTAATCCCTCGCGAATCTCTCGCTAATTTCCCTCGCTATTTCCTCGCTAATCCCTAGCTGATTTCCATCGCTATTTTCTTGCTCATTCCCTCGCAAATTACGTTATGTCCTCGCTATTCCGTCGCTAATCCCTCGCAAATTAGTTTTTTTTTAACCAATTTAATAAAATACGTTTTTAATATATCCAATATACCTGTAAATCTTTTCAATCAAGATTATCCAGCAAAAATAATAAAAAACAACAAAATACAAATCCAAAATAAATCTACTAATGATTCAAAGTTATTATAAGTTCAAAATTTTATACAATGTCATACAAAACAAGAATAAACAGAACATGCAATCAATCTAAGTTTGCTTCGTCTTCGTCTTCATAATCATCATCCTCTTGACCCTCCCCAGTTGCTTCACCTTGCAATGGTGCTTGTGGAGCAACATTTACTGATTGAATCGTAGATAGGAAGGGCGCAAACATGGAGATTAGTTGAGTCTGGACAAAAGATGCCATTGCTGCACTTACAGCTGTATTTACAGCTTCAGTTATGTCTTGTGTCAAAGGTGTAGAGCGAGAAGGACCCGTAACCACCGAGGATGAAGCATGCATGGAGTTATTGTTAATGTGTAAACTGTTACCTATGTCATGCACTCGTCCCTTCTTGTTAGGACCCGCTGCATCCAACCATACATGCGGGTCAACCATAGGATGAGTGGAAGAGTTTTCTCCATATTTTTCTGACATCGCGGTGTCATATGACTCCTAAAATAACAAAACAAGAACAGTATTAACAAAAAATTCAATAACTTAATAAATATAAATGACTTAAATTATAAAGACACCTACAATGAAGTTCCTTGAGCGCTCAGAGACATAACTTACATCTTTCTTCTTATGAACTTTGGCATGAGCAGTTTTCTGAGTTTGGCAGATTCACAACTTTATGGAAATGCATTTGGAAGCTTCATGTGCCTCCTAAAGTCAGGATCTTTATCTGGAGGCTTTGTAGGAATATACCACTTACATTAGCAAAGCTTCAGGATAAAGGTGTTATATTGGGTCACCAATGTGCTAAAGCTGCAGATGCGATAGTACATTCAAAGATCATTAATTTAATTAATTGTTCACATTTCATAATTACTCAGGCTTGGGGGAGATCATGCCCAACCTGGACTTTGTACACTATGTTCGTCAATCTGGTTCAAATGAATATTTCATTAGAGGGAAAAACAGAATTATTTTTTACCCAATTCAAATCTGTGTATTTATTGCTATGATCAGTTAGTGTATTCATGTGAGTTTAAAATTCAATATACCAATGATGGTATTGTAGTTTTTGAATGTTAAAATATGCTAAGAGCTAGAATCTTGGCAAAGCTGCAAGTTGCTATGCTGCTGCTTTTATTATTGTACTTTCCATGTTCCTCCACTTGGTCACGTCCGTGGGGAGTGGGCTCTATTATTTACCTGTAAGCATACAGTAGGGGTCCATGCTTCCTAACTCAAATCTTCCTTAATTTCACTATGTCCAAAATTTACCAAAAAGATGCATGAAGTGGTTAGTTATCATAATTTTTCAAATAATTCTGGCCTCTGCCGATCTTGTGAAGTTGCAATTTACAATGTTCCCAACCTTAAATTCCATGTATTTGGTTCTAGCTCTACTTAAACTTTAAGAAGTGAAACTTAGAATTAGCAACTCATTAACTATAAAGCAATGAAGCATACCTGCAATACGCGACCAAGTGCTGCTTGGAACTTCTCCAAAGGAAGATTCACAATGTGAGGAAAAACCAGTATTACCAATCAAAAAATTTGTTAAACCATTTCCACCAAATGAAAGGTGATGCCATTCAAGAAGATAACTGAAGGAAAAGAAAAACAGATATACCCAACATATTCTTACATAAAATCCATTGATTGGAAATAAGAACCTTAGCATCCTATAAAAAATCAACATATTCTGGTTTTTTAAAAGGCATTAAACATGCATGGCGTGTTGTCCAAAACAGATATTTTAAACAAACTCAAAAAAGCTTTTGTTAATTGAGTAGGACAATCTGTCCAAACTGTGGCAGATTTTAAATATCTAAACCCATGCAATGCAACACTTAACACATAAGCATACAAAAGCATACACAATGATCCTCTATTATGCTAAGTGCTAAACACAACAAAAACTTCTCCTAGACACCTATGAAGCGCTTTGCTCTCAATACAATAGAACAGTTTTATGTTCACAAAAGCAGTAAATATTTAAGCTTGTAATTCTCTTCTTGACTCAGGTACCAAATAAGTCACTGAAGCTTTTTTGTAGCTTCTAAATATTCTTGATTGTTACAGATAGTTCCAACAGATAGTTCTAAATATTAGGCAGAACCATATTTTCAAAGAAAAATATGGGCATGCTTTAAAGTGTTAATTGACTTAATCTCAATCTCACAGAAGTTCAGCTAAAAAAATTATTTTTCTATTACTAAGCAGAAGTTCTAATCATTAATTCTTTACTATATGTATCCTTTGATTAGGTATTGCCAATTGTTCAATTACCCATTGATTATTGTGTAAAATTTAAACTTAACCATCTTTTATTAGTATACCATTCTAGCTAGTTTCACCAATTGCAATCTGATGGGTTGAGATAAAGTGCATTACCTAAAATATAGACTTAAATAAGTGCAAGAAAACCTTAGCTAGTGCAATCCTATTTTATAATTTTTCTTTAATTAGAAGTAGCAGATTATTAGTTGACTATGAAAGGTTTACAACAGATTCACTTCGGAGATCCACCAACTGGACTCTTGCCTTTGAGTGGAAGCTTGCTCAGTCTCATATTCTCCCATGCACTCAAATCATCCTTAAAAAACAAAGCTAGGTTGAATTGAGTCGCAAAGAAGAAACCTAAAGGCCAATCTACAGTACACCGACCATGATCTACCAGTTCGCATACTTTACAATTATTGATCCTTTGGCCTTTGCTTCTTTACCTTTATCTTTCCACCTTTGCCTTTTCTACCAAGTGTTCCAATAAAAATATATAGTGAGAGTCACTATGGCAGAAGCTTGCTTTTCATGGTTGCACACGTATATAGTATATACACCTGAAATTGACTTCTTGTTGCGTGAAGTCCTTCCTGCTGGGAACAAATATAAAAAGGGAATTATGAGAAGTAACTTTCTCATGCAGAGCCAATGACTATAACCTAGAAAAAGGTTATCCTTTCCTAGGTTTCTCTAAAACATTGACCATATAACTGTTCCAACAAGACTGCATTATCTATGTTACCAAGGCTAGTTTGCAATAAATTGAATATCAACCATTTTGAGAATCTAGGTGTCTGATTAAGAATATCATTCCTAGCAGCCATCAACATATAATTAAGTCAGAAGGTTATGCATAAAATTATCTTCTATCATTTCTCTTTTACACAATCTTTTTCGTATACTTGAGGAGGTCTTCTAACTTGGCATCCATATGCATACAATAACAATAGCTGCTTCAAGTAATTTTTCCTGCCATAAATGTTGTTTACGTTGAAAACTTTTTTGTTAGAGTGAAATTTACTGGTGCAGAGGAGGACAAAGAAAGCCGATCGGGTATGCGAGAGGGATCGAAAACTCGGTCCTTTAAAGTTGATGTAATTTTTCCCTTGCGAGGCTTTGTTATCAGCATTAGGAAAGGGAGAAAGTCATCGTGAAGAGAAAAAAAAAAAGGAAAGAGCTGAGAATTTGTGATATTTTGCTATCTGTAACAAAGTCAAGGTACAAAATAAGAGGGAAAAAAAAGAGCTTCTTTTACATATTACTTCCTCTATCTCGAAACAATCCTGTCATATGCATTCATAATTTGAGACACATTGCATTGTTTTATTTCAGGCTAAATGTTCAAACGAGAAAAAGGCAATGGAAAAGAAGCTAAATGGTAGTGATAAAAAGAATAACTATGATAAAAAGGAAAGGAGCCACTGAAGTTGAATAGAACTTCATGGAAAGTTGTTTGTTGTAAGGTATAGGATATTGACACTTAAATTCAGAGTAAACTTTGCCAGCCTTCATATTTTCCTGGTTTAGCACCATGTCCATAAATCAAAGTTAGGATCCAAAGAAGCATGAAGAAATAAATAATATATAACAAACCTAGGTTATAGAATTATCATGACAACATTTTAGAAAAAAATAGCTGAAACAGAACCATTCCCAATTAATTAAAAGGAAGCACCCTAATTAACTGAGGAAAGGATAGTCAATTACAAGTCCAGGGTAAACTTTTGCGTCTCTTTTCGATTACTCGAGAAGATTTTCATTATCAAGAGAGAGATAATGGAGGAATATGCCTTCCATGATTAAAGAGGAACATAAAAAATTTAACGAAGCTCTAGTTTTACAGCTATCAAGAGATAAACTACACAAAGACCATTAGATACACATAAAAAAGGCTTACCTGTGGAGCAGAGGTAGAGGCTGCGAGCTCGTGATGGCCGGATCTGGAGCTGCGACCGCAATGGTGGTGGCGAGCGCTACGGATGGCACGACGGTGGGAGAGAGAGAGCACGAGAGGGAGACAAAGAAGGAGATCCGGGCAGCTTTGAGTGTGAGGGAGAGGGAGAGCACGAGAGAGTGTGGGGGAGAGGGAGAGCACGAGAGAGTGTGTGTGAGAGAGAGTGAGAGTGTGAGTGAGAAGGGGCACCGTTGTGTGGGTGGAGTTTTTCGAGAGTGAGAGGGAGAGAACGAGAGACAATGAGAGGGAATGTCAAAGTGAATGTGAGAGAGTGAGAGGGAAGATCCTATATGCAAAAATTTAGAATTCTTTAAATTATTTTACTTATCAGGTTCTGTGAGGGATTTGCGACGGAAATATCCCTCGCTAACACTTTACCAGTTTAGCGAGGGAATTTTCCCTCGCAATTCTCTCGCTAAATTTAGCGAGGGAAATTATCCCTCGCATTTCCCTCGCTGATTTTAGCGAGGGAAACTATTCCTTGCAATTCCCTCGCTGATTTTAGCGAGGGAAACTACCCCTCGCAATTCCCACGTTATTAACTCGTTATTTACTCCTCAGATTTATTTTTGAAATTTAGCGAGGACTCAGAGTTCTCTCGCTAATCCCTCGCAATTCCCTCGCTAATTAGCGAGAGAAATTTTCCCTCGTAAATTTCCGTCGCTAAATCACAAATTTCTTGTAGTGAATGTCTCATTTCTCCGGTTCCGCTCAGTACACACGTAAAACGAGAAATATATTAAAATATTCCGTGTTCTCAGAAAATTCTAAAAAAATTCCAGAAAATCACAAATATTTTTAGAATGAATCCTGAGAGTAGAAAAGTAAATTTTGGGGTGTTACAAAAGGTCCTGTTTTACATAACATGTAACATCTTCTTTTTAGCATGATAGACTTGTATATAGTCATAGCAGTACCATAATACTTGCTTAACATGTCTGCTAAATTTTATGACTTTTTGAGTTAATTTAGACACTTTGTCACAATACATAATGTGGAAAATGACTATTTTAACTCATGAAAATAACATAAATGCTTAATCAAAGGAAATAAATATGGAAAATTTATTTCTAAATCACAAATATGTGGAAGAGGATGTAGTTAAATTTTGAGGACAAATGGAGTCAGTTCGGTATTTTTAAGGTCACTAAGTGAGTGTTTAAGTGCTATTTTGAGGTGCAATAGATATGGAGAATTAAGAAAGGGGTGAAATAAGAATCTAGATGAATCTTGTAATTTATTCTAATGTTGTTAGAAGTTAGGAAACTTGATTTAGTAAAATCGAAGTGTTCTTAACAGATACGAAGTTTAGAAAAATGACCAAATTGCTCTTAATGCTTATCTTTTTAAAAGATAGATTTTATTTTACTTTTTCATCTCTGTCATGTGTCCTCCAATTGCAGAATGAGGGAAAAAACTGAGAAAGAAAACAAAGAAGAGAAAGAGGGAAAGAAGAAGGGAAGAAGAAGGAAATCAAGAGATGAAATTCAAGCTTGAGGTAGGGGATTCTTTCCTTCCTTCTTTCTTTTCTTCAAATTGCTACACATTTTTGGTTGGTTGAACAAAGTGGGTTTAAGTGTTATTTTGTGATTCCCATGCTTGATTCTTAAGTGTTTGAGCTCAATGATAGGTTGGTTTGATATTGAAGATTCAAAAATGGTTTTTTCTCTTAGTTTATGATTGATTTTGATCCGAGTTTGATGGATTAGAAGTGTGATTAGAGATAACTAAATGATTGAGGATTAGGAAACAAGTTGGAAACCTAAAAATGTGAGTTCTATACTTTTAGTCTTGCTGTCAAGAATGAACAGCCTGGAGGTTTAATTGCATAACTTGAGCTATAGACATCAGAATAATCTGATTCTTGTTGCATTTGACAGCTAAGACATAAGGCTTCATGTAGTAAAAATTGTAGAATTTTAGAACAACCTAATTTGTTCTAGTTTTGATCTGAATCCAAGACAAATTTTGCAGAAAAAGCAATCTGGCACCTGTTAAACCAGATTGCATAATTTCCTACTATGATGTTGTATTTACATGAGACCAATGACATTTGAAAGCTAACATATAAGGCTACTTGAATGTAAAATTTCATAATTTTTACACTCTTCATTTGTTCCCAGTTTCATTTTAAAGTCAGGTCATTTTTGGGTAAAATAGAGAATGTCATGTTTTAGCTTCTGCATAATGTGGCATAACTTTGGCTACACTTAGCCAAATGAAGTGAGGTTTATGGCATTTGAAAGATATGCGGGGAGTTTATTTGATTGTAAAATTTTAGAATCTTTGAAGTTAGGATGCATATTTGGTGCTTTCATGAAAATCAGTCTTTTTTGGCAAAAATTGAGGCATTTTTGTGATGGTTTGAACCTAGAAACTTTAGTAGCTTCTTTAATAGTTAAAGTTGAGTTATGAAAGTGTAGCAGAAATGTGTTTGCTCCCTTAGGGGTTGAACTTGAACTAAATGCTCCTTTATGGAGTATTGAAAGGAAATGAATGTATGACACTTGATGTATGAATATGATGTATTGAATTATGCAAGAGGTGAATCATTGTATGAACTTTGTATTGAATGAATGAAATAAGTGAATGATGTTATATGGTATGAAATTTTCAAGATGAAATGCTACCTATCGGTAGCTGAATTTTAATATGCCTAAGCATGAAATTGGTGAGTTAATTGGAAAAGTGAGGCAGGGGGAATTTCTTTCTTCTCTTATCTTTTGTTATTTACTTTCTCATGCTAAGTATAGCAAGTGTGAGTCTAAAAATAGATTTGTATGGTTTTCATGATTTGTACCTTGAAATGAGTTTGGATTTGAATGAATAATTTGAGGACTTTGGTTGAGGAATGATTATGTTAATGGATAAAGATTATTTGAGAATATTTCTAAATAGTATAATGATCTTTTATGTGATTGAAAATATGTTAGAATCATCGCTTGAGTGGATAACGGTAGATGGAGATTGTGTGTGAGTCACTACCTCTCTACAAGTACAAATGTCATGTTTGGATGAAAAGCTTGAGCTTGAGGTTATGCCTTTTTATTAAGTAAAGAAAAGCAAGGTTATGTGAAAAGTGAATGAAGGAAAGGTTTTAAAAGATTCATACATGTTTTGTTTTCAAACTTATTGCTTGTTGTTTTCATGTATGAATGACCCTATGGCTTAAGCAAAATGGCTCCTAGTGCTAGGGTTATGGGTATTATGAGTTAATCCTATTATTGTGGGAGAAGATAACCAACATACCCAGTATAGTATTAATGGTTAATTATGCTATTGTAGGAGAAAATAACCACACATACCAGGTAGTGTAAGGAGGATAAGGAATAATAGGCTGTCATACTCCTTCCTACCCAAGATATACAGGGAACAAAAGGGCATCCCGGAATAAAGGTTTTCTTGGAAATATGCAAGTAACATATGTTTTCTAAAAATAAAAGAAAATCTTTTAAAATCATTACATAAGCATACTTTAGGGTATGCATTTGGCATAATCATACATCATAACGCATTGCATAAATGACAATTGTATGGGCAAATGTCTTGTTTTTCCAAAATGGTAAGGACCTAGAATGAAGGTTGCCTTAGAAGTAATACAAAAGAATAATGGATATTACTCCTAGAATGAGGAGGAGTGATTATGTTTTATATGTACATTGGAATCATAATTTGTGGTGAACAAATATGTTTGCTTATGTTGTATTATAATGTACTGATTAAATTATCTTTCATACTTTATGAGCAAGTATGTTTACTTATGTTGGTCATAATGTGTTGTTTACAATGTTTTTATAATTAAATGAATTGTCTTCATCGGGGAGGGAAATGACTGACTTTTGGCTTATGCCACCTTTCCAAAATATATTTATGTATAACTAGTTTTTCCCCAAAGCAGTTAGATTTGTTATGATGTCATATTTTTAAAATGTGCTACTATGAATTTCTAATTCTCACCCCTGTTTTCTATTTCCATGATAAATCTAGTGAAGGACTAAAGCAATCGCAAGGCAAGGCGATGAAGACTTAATAATATATTCATGTGTATGTATATTGAGTTTGTACTTAAATTTATGGTTATGTAATTAAGTCTATTCGACTAGTTTTGTAAAGTATGTAATCTCAGACATATTATGTGGTTATTTAGTAAAGAGTAAGTTTCCAAATGGTGTAAAATATCTTGTTCTCTTTACTTTTATGTTAAAGGCTCTATATATCTATTTGTTGATAGTTGACTTACAAGTTGAGTTTACATTTAAGTTTAGAAGTGACATGCTTGATTCTATCTACGTGAATATATGGACAATATACTACAATATATAGAATTAGGGTGTTACATTTTGATATCAAAGCAGTTCATCCTGTTGAGCCGAGAAATTGACTAATTATGCTTTTGGGCATGTCTAGATGTTTGTATTTGTGTCATGCATTCTTTTATCTCACTGTGAGATATGCGAATACAATCGTGTAACACTCCAAATTTCTTAACTATTTGACAATAATTTTGACAGTTAACAAAATTCTACTGTTTAGTGATTTCTGTGTACTGTAAAATTATTTTGAGTATTCTGTGAATACATTTGATTGTTTTGTGTGATTTACTCCGTGTCAAGAAAATAATAATTTTCGGGCCGAGAAAAATCCTATGTATTTTAATTATTACTGTTAAGTCTTAATTATTTTACGTAATCTGATTTGATTTTCGTAAGTTTTATAATTTTTGTGATTTTGTGGATGATTATGAAAATTTTATATTTCTCTGATTATTTTAGTGTTATCTGTGGGCCATCTGTGGGCCCAAGGGGGCTGTACGTGGGCCCAGGTGAGTCTTGAAAAGTGAAAATTTTTTTGCAATCAGGAAAATTCGTACTGTTGAGACAGAGACGGGGGATCTTACTAAATCTGAATCCATAAATAGTTTTTGAAATTTTCTTTTACTGTGTTTTGTACTGTATTTAATTTTCAGGTGATAAAAATACAGTAAAAATATTATTCTTAGGGTTATAGCAGATAAAAATAAATATTGTATTGCGTAGTCAACATTAGCGGCTTGGACATCCACCATTGATTCAATCAACGGTAGAGATTGGTCTTATAAAATGGCTAGGACCATTTATGACCATTGGATGTAAAGTTTGAAGGAGTAATCTTGACCCTTCATTTTGGAGATACTTCTAATGGCTAAGTTTTCAAAGAGAAAAGATCTAATGGCCTAGATTAAGTCTTCCATCTAAAGGCTACCTAGAATCTATATTAATCCTAACCATTGATCTAATCAATGGTTAAGAATGCTTAAAATGGTGGCTAGTGAAATTTGTCACACTTTTAGAGTACATGAAGGGGGGTTCGGTTTTGAGAGGCTTAAGGGCATAGTAAGGTTTCAAGACCACATTATTGCTATACTTGATCATCTTTGTCTCCTCCAAAAAGCCAAAGCTTCATCAAAATTTTCTCTCCACTTCTCTCCATGCTAGTTTCAGCCAAGCACCCTAAATCCACCTTCCATCACTCTTTAATTTCAAACAACCATACTTCTTGAATCTATACCTCATTCTAAGACACTTTGTAGTTTGGAGCGAGTTCTAAATCTTTCATCTTCAAGGACTTTTTCCAAGAGCAAGTTCTAGGGTTTTTGAGGTGAAGTGTAAGGAAACTTCATTTCTTATCTCTTTTTCATGTTCTAAGCCATGTTTGATCCATGGTTTTCCTTATTCAAGCTTAATATACTAATAAACTTGTGTTTGTTTTATATTCAAGAAACTTTTGTTAGTGGAGAACTTGTGCAAAGTGCAAAGCAAGGAGCTTTTTGAGGTTCTTCAAGAGGTAAGAAGGAGATCCATCTCACCAACCAAGTATGGTTGTGACAGATGATTTGTGTATTTGATAGATGATGAATCCATATGAGGATTCATATCCATGGTTATGTAATTATTTGTGGGTGTTTATGTGGTTTATGTGCTTAGCATGGTTTATTTGTGCTTACATGCTTAGTATGATTTTTATTTGCTTTTATGGTATGCTTGAAATATAATATATTGATTATATATGGTGTATGCCATAAAAATTGTTGGAAAGGAAAACAATTTTTGGTTCTAATGACCATGAGAATTTCGGCCTCAACACCTCAAAATAGGTGTTCACAAATTAATATTTTCATGAATGGTAGAATTGGATGTTTAGAAAAGCAAGGAAAATAAACAAAAGGTTTGTTTTCAAGGAATAAGGTGTTCACGGTTTTGTTGAGGAATTTTAATAGTTTTGTTTGTGTAAAACCATGAATGGAACTTAGTTAATTTAGAAGAAAAAAATATAAGATGGTTTCAATGGCCATGTCCATGGTTTTGAAGGCTTGTAATACCTTGGTTTTATTAAACAAAGTAATTTTCAAAGTGGAAATATAATTGATTTAGTACAAGGATTTTGGAAATGGAAACAAAGTGTTTTATCACTTGAGAAATAGGAATTTCGGTTATGAAAGGAAAATAGAGGTTGTAAGGGTTTGAACCTCAAATTATTTTGGAAGAGGATTGAGTTTGAGAATTTATTTTGAATTATAAAGGAAACATTGATGATTTAAAATTTACTAACGTAAAACTCATCATTTGGGTTTTGGAGCGCGTTAGGAAATTTTAAGTGAAAAACATTGATTTAATTCAATGAAATGGTGAATTTGTGGAATATATTACAAAAAGGATTTTCTTGAGTAAGAAAATGTTGAAAAAAATGTGAGAAGTCATATTATTTTGAAGAAGGTTGAATTGAAAATTTTGGAATGTTGAGGAATATTTTACATGGTTATAAAATGGTGAAAAATGATTTATATAACTTAAAAACGTGATTTTTAAGTTACGCGATTTGACAAATGTTAAAATATTTCTACGCGATTTGGAAAGCATTTAAATATTTTTACAGGATTGAAATATTGTTGAAAAATCATTATGTGATTGAAAAATGATGGAGTATTTTTACGTGATTGAGAAAACGATGGAAAATCGCTACGCGATTTGAAAACACAATAGAAACATTGCAAAATTGTGAAAATGTAACAGAAATGTTGCGCGATTGTGAAAATGCGACAAAAGTGTTGCTCAACTATGAAAACGCGATAATATGATTTCGCGACTGAATAAACCGTAGGTTTACTGTTGGACTAGTGTATGGACACTGTATGAGAAAATAATGAATTAACAATAGGATTACTATTGGACTAGTGTATGGACATTGTATGAGAAAATCATGAATTTTGCCTGTGATTGACATTGGTGCATTGATTATGCATTAGAAAAGTCCGATGGACTGGATAAGACTATTTGCCTAGGAGAGACGTACACCTCTTGAGTGGGTGCGATATGCGTAGTGTAAGTCACTTGTTGACTTTGGGGGCATCGGGGTGCAGGTTGCTCACAATGGGCAGTTGGTAGCTCTTCTGTACCATGGGTTAGACCGATGCAACGCATCGATGATCCTGACCAAGACACTATTCTTAATCAAGATCTAGTAAAGACTGTCGTGTATATGCTAGATGTGCAAACACATATGAGAATTGTGGCACATGGTCTGAGGCATGTTGGTACAAATAGATCTTTCGGATCAATTTCTCCGACTTGAGTATTAGCTCCATGGAATAGGAAATTGAGTCTATGTGCACATGCATAATTATTGAGTATTGGTTATGATAATTAAACTGTTGAATACTTAGATAATGTTGATGGCATTATCGTAAATATTGAATATTTATATCTGTGTGATATAATAATTGAGGAATATTGGATGATGATGATGATAAATAATGTTGATGGCATTATTGTAATTATCATATGATTTGAATAATGTTAATGGCATGATGGTAATTATTATTTAATGTATCTGTTATGATAAATAATGTTAAGGGCATTATTGTAATTATGGTATGATATATCTGTATGGTATGTTGTTTATGTTATCTTTGTGCTACCATATTGGTATTGGCGTAGGTGATCTCACCTCTTTATATGGCTATTTTGTATTGTAATTATATTTGTAAAGACACTGAGCAAGGGGTTGAACAAGAGGGTGAAGAAGAGCAGATTCCAGAGGAAGCGGAGTTTTGATAAGATGACATCAAGGCCTAGTTTCTTCGGTTACGTGAGACTACAGTTCCATGGTAAAGCTGGAGCGTGGAGGACTAGTCCCAATGAGAGGGGACTAATATATCAGGAAAATCTGATGGTCAACATGAGCAGGGAATTTCATGGAGATCCGTTTCTTTCTATAACTATTTATGCACATGTCGAATTTTCGCTGTCAATCAGGCAGTATTGGGATACTAGGTATTATGTCTCAACAGAGATTAGTATTGTGTAGTCTGCTCGGACACTTGTCCGTAGGACTTCGCATCGAGTTGGATTCCTACCTGCTAAGGAATCTGAGGAGGACCCGTCTGAGGGTTCTGCTATTTAGTTAGACTTGGGCGAGTCGTTTAAATATTTAAGTATGTCAACTACTTTTGAGACTTGGTCTGTATATAAATAATGTCGACAGTACTTCTGTAATGTACATGATGTAAATTATGTGTGATGATGTATAATATTTTTATTTTCTGCTAAGTTTATTTTATCGACATCAAGAAATTTTATAACTCGTATTTACGTTACAAAGCATATTTTATAATGGAAGGGGTAATTTAGTAATTAAGTAACATAAATGTGGCACCCTACGGTGTGTGTTATATTAGTGAATTCTGTTAACTGTCAAAATTACTGTCAAATAGTTAAGAAATTTGGGGTGTTACAACTCGCATGACTTGCCTTAGGACTTGATGTTAATAATTACTGGCATATTGTTACATGATATTGAGTCTGGCTAACTCAATATGTAATGTTCTATGTGAATAGAAAATTATGACACCTCTTAGGTGAACATGGGAGAATAGGAAAGCTTTTAGAGAGGGTAATTGACGAACGCCGAACTCAGTCAAAATTATAACCGAAGTTATTACCTAAACTTGTAGTATAGTGAACAACACCGGATCGTCTCCTCAAGGATCGTAGATGCAATTTGATCAAATCAAGTGAAAGTTAGAAAAAAAGGGGGTTTTGATGGTTCAAGGATCGCGTGACAGGATTTAAAGAGAAATAACAATTAAAAGAAACAGTCAATTCAGAAATCTATCCGAGATTGGGTGGATTCAATCATAGACCTTTCAACAAACACCGAAATACATTTGAATGGTTAACTTGGATCTAACCGAGATCTCTCGCATCGATCCGAATTCATACTAGACAATCGTCGTAATTCAATTGACAAGTGATAAACACAAATCTGCAATCGCACCATTCATGTAAATATATGTCAATTTAAGCACCGAATTCAATTAACCTAGGCACAAATCAAGTAACCTAACCTCTTCAATTACGTGATTAGTTTAGATCAATCAGTTCTAAATTTCATCACAATACTTAATCTTAAACCAAGATCAAATCAGATCAAACATAAACAGAATTACCATTCATGCATTCAAGATTAAGAGAACAGAAGAAGAAGAGAAGAGGAATTCAAATATAAATCAAATACATTACATAACCAAGGTCTCAAGAATCCAAGCCACAATCTCTTCAAGAGTCCCGAATTGACTAGAAGTGACTTAGCTCTCCATTACAATGAAGGAAAAATATACAAGAACTATGAAAAGTTATTTCTAACACCAAGTGTATGTTGTGTTTAGAGCTCTCCATATGCTTCCTTTTATAGAGGATTCAGAGTAGTAGTAGATGGGTAGATGAGATTAGTAGGTGGAATTAGTAGGTGAGCTTGGTAGGTGAACTTGGTAGGTGAGCTTGGTAGGTGAACTTGGTAGGTGAGCTTCCTTGTCTCCGAAAGTATTCATTGCTGAACTCATTGATTTCGTCATTTTTGAGCCAAGTGGTCTTCATGAAAGTTCTAGGAAATTGTCTAAACTTTCCAATGGCTCTGGAAGCACCCAAAAATTCGTCCTACAGCCCAAGATATGACCCAATTACTACAGACTGCTCAGGACCAGTTTCAGCACCTCTGTTTTGACTTTCAGACCCAATATCTCCATCAAGGAGCCCGAATCAAGTTTTGTGTTTGTCATGAAAGTTGTACATATGGGTCTTAACTTTCAGATCACCAATTTTCAGCCCATTCTATAAACCCAAACTCGAATTATGTTCTGGTTACTACACACTGTTCGGGTTCCAGTCACAAATCCCGTATTCTGATTTCCATGCCCAATTAGCTCCACTAGATGTCTGAATTTGACTTTGAGCTCTTCATCAAAGTTGTAGAGCTCTCTTTTATCTTTCCTACAAGGTAAAATTCATAATTATCAGACATTTAGAACTCAAGATATGGCCAAAATACAGAAACAGTGTAAGACTCGAATAATGCTGAAAAATCAATTAAGTCCGATTCGAGTTCAAACTTACAAAACATAATCAAATTCAGTCAATTAAGTACATGAAGAGTGTAAATGACTAATAATGAGGGTTTCTTAATGAATAAAATATATGATTATCAAATTCCCCCACACTTAGCTTTTTGCACTCCTGGGCAAAACATATAAAACTAAAGTTAGAAGACAAAGACAAACGACACAAACTTAAAAGTTAAAAACTCTAAAGGACTCAATGAAGCAAGAAGAGCAACAAGAAATTCAAGGGATCAAAGCATAAATGAGGTAACATTTCTTCACATCTCAAACCGAAATGCAAGGAAACTTCCGTTGAAAAGAATGAATTAAGAATGATGGATCTTCACAAGATTCCCTCTCAATCTCTCAAGTGTTTAAAAGGTAGGTATTTCACTCAATTCAACCCATGAAAATGGTACTACCATAAGCTTGCTTATCTTCTACTTCTCCACTACTCAAAACACATGCACACACAAATCATGAGGACTTTATTCAAGGTTGTAGTGAGGTCAAGGTAACGAGAAGAGGATAAAATGGATATGAGAAGATAAATACCAAAGAGAATAAAAGCAAATGAGAAAGTGAGTTTAAATAACGAGCATAAAAGTTCATCTCAACTCTAATGTATATCCCTTTACATATTAATTTCCCAATCCTTTTCTCTCTCTCTTTTTTTTTTTTATATATATAAACATAACTATATACATACATTTCTCTTTTTTTTTTTTTTTTAGGCACTCTTTCTTTTCTTTTTTTTTTTTTTTCAACAACCATTTTGTACACACACCCCCACACTTGTTCAAAAACTCATCCATTAACCAGGCTAATGTTCTTTTATTTCCTAAGGTACAGTAAGAACACGATTTTTCATTTAAGGCACATAATGAGCTAGAAATAAGGAATGGTCAAATAAGCTCAAAGGGGTTAAGCAAAGGAAAATATACAAGGTTGGCAGGAATTAGAGAATTTTCGAGAGGTCAAAAGAGTGCTTGATATCATATTGAAAACAAGGTTGGCTATTTGGTTAAACTAGCTAAGAAAGAGGGCCTCAATCATGTTCATGCATGCAAGTGAAATGTAGCCTCAAAAAGAATCAAAGCAAGTTCTAGAGTGGTCATTAACATGAGTGAAAATCACACAAGAAAGAAGAGAATGGCATAAATGTTGAATCCATCCATTAGGCTCAAAATCTCACAAGGTATGCATCCATCAAACCCAATTCATCAATTCAATCATCCATCACCAAGCATATCAGTTCAAGAAGGGAGAAAAGTTATTCAATCATGCAATGAACCTCTTTTTTTTTTTGATTTTTATTTTTTATTTTTTTTTAACAAACGAAAAGAAACAGAAACATGCTAAAATCTCTCCCCCACACTTAATGTAACATTGTCCTCAATGTGAAAGAAAGAGATAGAAAAGAGCAACACAACCTGATAAGAAGTGAATCAACGCTAAGCAGAAACACACTGTCAGTGCCGCATCAGACCCTGAAAAGAAATCAAACAAGAAAACGTTAGTACTTCCACAAGTCAATACTAATTAATTACTACCTAAAAAACTCCTTACTCTGCCACCAATTAAGATACGTCTCAAGAGTAAAATTACTCCTTACTCTGCCATCACTAATTGGTTTAATAAGTCCATGACAATCATATCATACTAAACAAAACAACAACAATTTTTTTTTTTGTTTAAATCAAACCCTTTAAAGAGAAAGTTTCAGATCGGGCTCTTGTTTCTTGTTACTTCCTTCGCTGCTTCTGTTGACCAATCTATCTAAGCTAATACCTGATCAGTACATACTCAAAAGCTTCTAATTTATCAATGAGCTCATCAATAGTGGAGGCGAGAGATAAGAAGTTGTCTTCCGAAGGAGTGATAAATTTCTATTCCACGACTTTGTCAAGAAAAAATAACAGAAGATCAAAGAAATTATTAACATTCAACAAACCAATGGGTTTATGGTGGATGTTCGGTTCGACAAGAGACAATTTGAAAAATTTCTTCCAAAGTACCAAAACCACCTGGTAAGGCAATGAATGCATCAGAGTTTTCAAGCATTATCTTCATGCGTTCATGCATTGATGATACCTTAAGTTCCTCCCCAATTGTCTTTCCATTGATGTTCTGTTGAGCTAAAGTTTCGGGAATGATACCTAGAACCTGACTGTGTCTCTTACAAAGGCAAAGCAAGTGATACAGCCCCCATTAACCCACGACAACCTCCCCCATATACAAGATGAATATTCCTCGCAGCAAGTGATCGACCAAGAGTGCTAGCTGCGTTTACAAACTCTAATCCCTTCCCATAACTCGACCCACAAAAACACAGACATTTTTGAGGTTACGAATAGAAGGCCCCATTCTATACTCTTCCTCCCTTTGAGTGTTTCGAGTTTGAAGGAAAATGGAGAAAATGGAGTGTTTAAATAGGAAAAAGAATGGAAAGGGAATAATTGCACCTATGAGGGTAGGTTGGCGGTTGTCAGAAAAGGTTGAAATTAAGAGACACAGAATCTTTTTTTTTTTTTTTGACTTCAAGAAAACCATCAAGGTAAAGAAGTCTAGAAACCCCTGAAGGACCCTGCTCAAAGGATCGTCTGTACAAAAATCAAAATACAACAAAATGATACAAAGATAATAGAAAATGATGACATACTATGTATGTGTACAGTTTCCATGGCGTATCTTTATACTGCGCGTCATGAGTGCAGTAGACATCACGTTCCTTTTTTTTTTTTTTTTTGTGAAATTGTTAGAAAAACTTGATGAAAGATGAGTGTATACTTACTTAAGATTGGGATGGAGGTAGTCTGCTCTTTCGGCTTTGTGCCAAAGCATTGTTGACCAGTATTCGACCCATTCAAGACCAGCGCAACATAGGGCTCCCAGAAGGGACAAGTGACCATAATACGACTGGCTGCCTCACATGTGGGATACAATCTACTTTCTTTGTTTTTCAATTAAGAAGGCTGGATCAGGATGCATGCATTTCCCCATTCACGGTTTGTGTTACCAAAGCCAACCCTAAGAAGTATACATTTTTTTTTTTTTTTTTTTTTTTTTTTTTGAATTTTTTTTTTTTGAATTTTTTTTTTTTGTAAAATGCCATGAAGAAGAAGAAGAAGAGGATGATATGTACGATTGTTTGTGGATATGGCTCACATCTCGCCTCTGGTTTAACGTCGATAACGAACGCTTAAACGTCTTCTATGAGTCGAGGATAAGCTTCCCATCCAATTTTCTTATAAATTGGCAAACAGTGGTCTTTTAGAGTCGATTCCCAAGACGTAGCGTTGTTCTTCATCCTTGAAGAGATTCCACAATTTAAGAATTTCACGATGCACCAATCCACAAGAATGCGTCTCAAGAGTCAATAAGATATCATCTAATGACTCCTTACTCGATCCATTCTTAATGAAGAAAATTTTATCTTCTCTATTTGCGGAAACCATCCCCTTAGTACGACATCGCTTGTTACGGTTCCATCGTCCACATTTGTGACGGACTTGTAACCTTTTTGCTCTTCTCCTTTTAGAATATGAACTTCTTCCAAGACCAGGGCATATATGAGTCAAATGAAATTGAGGACTCACCGCTAATCGGACCTTTGCTTCAATTATCCAGCGTACATCTTCGGCATACCTTTGTGCATTAACATTCTCAATCTCTCACATCGAACTTTGTAGATTTTTCTCGAGCATTTTGAGGAAGAGAAGGAAAATGTTTTCTCAGTTTGAAAGAATGACATCCATTTTGAAGGAGAAGAAGGGTTCGGTTATTTTGGGAAAGCGAAGAATAAACCGACTCAAGAGTCACGGAGTACCGTATCCGCCACTTAAGCAAGCAACATAAAGAACTCAAGAACTTGGTTTTCCAGGAATGATTGAGTCTTTGTCCATTAACCTTAAGCGCATTACCATTCCTAGGATCCTCAGTATCTGATGCTGAGAGGATACGCGTGTCTGACAACAAAAGAACCGCGCCACCTAGATCTCAATTTTCCAAGGAGTAGGTGCAGATGATAATCTCAAAGCAGAACTTTTTGACCAATTTCCGCAGCTTTTGCAAAAGGTGTAACAAACTTTTAATAAAGTAGGCCAATAAAATCCATACTGCAAGATTTTCGCAGTTGTTGTCGCTGAAGAAAAAATGACCTCCACATGCTTCTGAGCGACTCTACCTACCTCATTGTCGGGCACAAATTGTTTTTTTTTTTTTTTTTTTTTTTCTCTTTTTTTTTTTTTTTTTCTTTTTTTTTTTATTCATAATGCGGATGGAGAAGGTTCATTACCTCCACTTCGCATTCTCTCGGAAGTTCATGATCTTGTTTGAGACGGTGTCCATTTACGATGAAAGCTTTGGCGGTGACCTCACTTTTAATCCGAACGACACCGGAAGGAAAAACATTAGTAACAATAAATGGTCCATCCCATCTAGACCTTAATTTGCCGGGCATGAGTCGGAGGCGGGAGTTATAGAGGAGAACTTTTTGACCAATCTCAAATGTTTTCCTCGAATTAACTTATCATGGAAGGCTTTGGTCTTCTCCTTATAAAGTTTGGAACTTTCATAAGCCTCCAAGCGATCTCCTCCAATTCTGCGGTATTGCAGCTTCCTCTCCAAACACGCTTGATCTAGGTCCAAGTTGCACTTTTTCACCGCCCGAGAATGCTCGATGCTCAATTTCCACCGGTAGGTGGCAGGCTTTTCAAAAATAATCCGATACGGAGACATCCCGATTGGTGTCTTAAAAGCAGTCCGGTAAGCCCATAAAGCATCCTCAAGCCTCTTGCTCCAGATCCTTTCTGTTAGGTTGAACCTGTCTTACGGAGTATACGCTTAATTTCTCCGTTGGAGACCTCGGCTTGCCCATTGGTTTGGGGGTGGTAAGGTGTAGAAACCTTGTGTTGGACTCCATACTTCTTCATCAAAGCCTCCATGCTTCGATTGCAAAAATGTGAACCTTGATCACTAATGATGGATCTCGGGACTCCAAACCTACGAGAAAATCGTGATCTAATAAAATCCACAACAACTTTAGAATCATCGGTCCGAGTGGCCTTAGCCTCCACCCATTTAGATACATAATCCACAACAAGAGAATGTAAACAAAACCAAATGAAACAGGAAAAGGACCCATAAAGTCAATACCCCAAACATCAAAAATCTCACGAGAATAATAAGGGTTTCGGGGCATTTCATTCCTACGAGAAGTATTCCCTGTTCTCGGCATTGATCACAAGATTTGCAAAACATATATGCATCATGAAATAGAGTGGGCCAATATAATCCGAGTCTAAAACTTTCCTAGCAGTCCGTTGAGGACCGAAGTGGCCGCCACATGCAAGTTTATGACAAAAGCTAAGAATGGAATGGAATTCATCATCGGCACACACCTCCTAATTACTTGGTCACCGCAAAATCTCCATAAGTAAGGATCATCCCACACATAATACTTTGACTCACTTTTCAATTTATCAATCTTAGCCTTAGTGAAATGTGCGGGTATTGCGTTAGCAACCAAGAAATTAATCAAATCAAGCAAACCAAGGGATGTTGCCTTGCAGCTTGAAAAGTTGCTCATCGGGGAAAACATCATGGATGGGAAAAACATCTGCCTCCCTTTCAATTTGACTCAAGTGATCAGCCACCAAATTCTCCGCTCCACTCTTGTCACGGATCTCAATATCAAACTCCTGGAGGAGCAACATCCACCTAATCAACCGGGGCTTGGCATTGGGCTTTTTCAGGAGAAACTTCAATGCTGCATGATCTGAAAACACAACCACTTTGGAACCAAGCAAATATGATCGAAATTTATCTAAAGCAAAAACAATTGCTAAAAGTTCCTTTTCAGTTGTGGTGTAGTTGATTTGTGCAGGATCTAAAGTTCTCGAAGCATAGGAAATGACATGAGATACTTTACCGACCCTTTGTGCAAGAATAGCTCCCAATGCATAATTAGAGGCATCACACATCAGCTCAAATGGAAGTGTCCAATCCGGCGGTTGGATGATAGGTGTCTTGGTCAATGCCTCGCTTCAATTGATTGAAGGCATCCTGACACTTCTTATCAAAGTGAAACTCCACATCTTTTTGCAGTAAGTTGGATAGCGGAAGTGCAATTTTGCTGAAATCCTTTATGAACCGCCGATAGAAACCTGCATGACCAAGGAAAGAACGAATCTCCCGCACGCATGTGGGGTAAGATAGGCATGAAATAACATCTATTTTTGCAGGATCTACCTCAATTCCCTCACGAGATATCACATGCCCTAAGACTATGCCTTGTTCTACCATGAAATGACATTTCTCAAAATTTAGAACGAGGTTAGTCTTAATGCATCTATGCAAGACCTAAGCCAGACTATCTAAACATGCATCAAAGGAAGATCCATAGACAGTAAAATCATCCATGAATACGTCCATGCAATTTTCTAAAAAATCAGAAAAGATACTTACCATACACCTCTGAAAGGTGCCTGGAGCATTGCATAGACCAAAGGGCATCCTCCTGTATGCAAATGTGCCAAATGGACAAGTGAAAGTAGTCTTCTCTTGGTCTTACGGGGCTATATGAATCGAAAATAGCCCGAATATCCATCCAGGAAACAATAATGTGACTTGCCGCCTAACCGCTCCAACATCCGATCAATGAAGGGCGGCGGGAAATGATCCTTTCTCGGTAGCCTGGTTGAGCCGCCTATAATCAATGCAAACTTGCCAACCTGTTTTGAACTCGTGTGGGCACAAGCTCATTGTTCGATTCGCAACCACCGTGACCCCCATTTCTTGGGAACCACTTGCACGGGGCTCACCCATTGACCGTCGGATATGGGATAAATAATGCCACTTGAAGTAGCTTTGTAACTTCCTTCTTCACCACATCTAGAATCGGGGATTTAGTCTCCTTTGGGGGTTGTCTAACCTGGTTTGATCCCTTCTTCCAATAAAATCTTATGCATGCATGTGGAGGGACTAATACCCGGGAATATACGCAAGAGTCCATCCGATGGCTTGCCTATTACGCCTCAAAATCTGCAGTAACTTTTTTCTTGATCGGGTTGTAGGTTTTTAGCAATGATCACCGGAAGTGTCTCACCATCTCCCAAATATGCATATTTAAGATGGTCTCGGTAAAGTCTTCAACTCCAAAGATGGAGGTTGCACAATGGAAGGTAACAAGTGATCGAAACAACTATCTCAAAGAACATTAATTTCAAAGATAGTCGACTCTCATTCTCAATTGTTGCATCATCAGCAGCTATATCATTACTCATAACAGAATAAATCTCAGCACATGCAGCACATGGTTCAACATCACAAGTGGCACATGTATCACAAGAAACAGAACCAAGATAGTCAACAATATCGGGAAATTCAAAGCATATAAATCAAGTATAGACATCATCAACCAAACATCTCAATCATATCAACATGGAAAACAGAATGCTCCTCTAGGGGGTGTCTCATGGCATCAAAAATGTTAAATTGTACCAAATCGTCGCCAAACTCCATAGAAAGGGTGCCAGCATGCACGTCTATCTTGGTCTTGGCAGTCTTGAGGAATGGTCTGCCTAGAATCAATGGAGCATGATTTGTTGGAGACTCATCTTCCATGTCCAGAATGTAGAAATCTGTTTGGAAAATCAACTCATTCACCCGGACTAACACATCTTCCAAAGACACACGCAGGATGAGCAAAGTGGCTCTATTTGCCAACTGAATCACGATACCAGTGGGTTGCAAAGTACCAATGTTTAAACACTTATACACTGACATGGGCATGACATTGATCGAAGCACCCAAATCTAGCATTGCATGCTCAAATCTAGAGTTGCCAATTGTGCAAGAAATTGTGAAAGTTCCAGGATCTTTGCATTTCTGTGGCATACTTGGCAGAATCATTGCAGAAACATTTCTTCCCATGATGATCTTCTCATCCCCTTTCAACCTTCTCTTATGAGTGCACAACTCCTTGAGAAATTTAGCATATTTTGGAATTTGCTTGATTGCATCTAGGAGGGGAATATTGATTTCCACTTTCCCGAATGTCTCCATGACTTCTTTTTCCATTTCTCGCTTGCATTGTTCTCTTGGATTGTGTGATCCTATTTGGAAAAGGTAATGGAATGGTAACATCTGAATTCTCTCGCAATTTTCTTCAATGGTACATTTCTCGGACTGAATTATCCATTTCTGCCGTTTTTGGTCAATTTCGATTCTTTGTAAGGTTGGAACATCAACTTCTTTGCCACTTCTCAAGGTAATTGCACTTACGTTGCCTCTTGGATTGTTGATTTGTTTGTGAAGGCAATTGGCTAGAACCTTGACTCTTTAGCTCGCTCACACGGTGGTTGCCACCGCCCAATTTGAGTTTGTAAATTCTGAATGTTGGCACCGACGTTCTGCCTGGAACCGAATGTTATTTGTGGCCATTTGTTTCATCGGTCTTCCAATGATGGCTCATTTGGAGTGGGTGGATGACAGATTCTAATGAACAGTTCTTTGTTGTCGAATGCGGGGGTATTTGTTGGTATTTGTTGCTTGGACCTGCACTTGGTATCTAAATTGTTGTTCTTCTTCTGCCGCCGGGCCGTTGTTGTTCTTGGCTAGAATTCCCATATCTCAAATTGGGATGGTCTCGCCAACCAGGATTATAAGTACTAGAAAATGGATCATATCTAGATTGTTCTTTGTTGTTCCGATATTGGGGTCTACCGGGAAAACACACCCTGCAAAGAACACATTGATCCGGAAAAGCGGGACCATCTTCCCGAAGTGTAGGGCATGAATCAGTAGGATGAGATGAATTAGAGCAAATTCCACACACTGATGCAGTCATCTGCATGGGTGGTTGTTGACCCACTGCTATCTGTCTTACCAAAGAAGTCAATTCATCTAGTCTGTGTTCCATTCTTTGTTGGTCCATATGAGATGCTTGAATTTCATTAACTCCTCTGGTTGCGGTGATGATCCGCGAGCCAAACTGTTGGGTATTGGCTGCCATGTTTGCTATCAGATCTCTTGCAGCGGTAGGAGTTTTGTCTACTAAGGCTCCTCCAGAGGCAGCATCGATCATACTTCTATCATTTGGCAGCAAACCTTCATAAAAGTATTGAATCAAGAGCTGGTCACTAATTTGGTGATGAGGGCAGCTCGAACACAACTTCTTGAATCTCTCCCAGTATTCATGCAAAGTCTCACCAGACATCTGTCTGATGCCACATATATCCTTCCTAATTGCAGCAGCTCTCGAGGCAGGGAAGAATCTCTCCAAGAACAACCTCTTCATGTCATTCCAACTTCTGACTGAACCTGGTGAAAGATAAAACAACCAATCTTTGGCTGCATCGACAAGTGAGAAGGGAAATGCCCTTAACTTGATGTGTTCCTCAGAGATGCCTTGTGGCTTCATGGTTGAACACACAACATGGAACTCTTTCAGGTGCTTATGAGGATCTTCACCCGCAAGACCATGAAACTTTGGTAACAAGTGTATCAAACCAGATTTTAACTCAAAATCTGCATCAAGATCAGGATATTGAATGCACAAAGATTGGTAAGATACATCAGGAGCAGGAAATTCCTTAAGGGTTCTATTATGCATGTTATCAGCCATGATTTCAGGATTACTTAAGTTATCAGGTTCACTCCCAAAATTAGGTTTAGAATTAACTCTGGAATTTATCACACGAGATCTAATTAATCTATGCAAGGTCCTATCAATCTCAGGATCAAGATCAAGCAAGATATCAGGATTGGACCTAGTCATGCATCAACTAAAGCACAAAAACACAAAAACTGCAACTATACTAAACAACACTCAAAATATGCAAAAATAAATCTAGTTAATATGTCTAAACATTTTTAAAAATTATGGAATCAACACAGAACAAAATCTACATAAAAATGAAACTAGAAAATGCAATAAAAAATATTAAAAAATTAAAAAAGTGGTCTAAATGATAGAATTTCGAAAAACCAGGGGTGACCTCACAGTTTACTGTGAGTCTTGTTTATCAGACTGTTTTCCTTCAACCGACCAAGTTTCAGCTCATTCTGGGCATGTTTCAGTTCGAAAATTGCAATAGTTACCCGTAATCACCTGTTTTCCGTCTTTCCTAAATCAGAAAAATTCAAAAGCTAAGATAAAAACGTTAGTATGGTATGAACAATGTTAGTAAATGAAAAATAACTGTTAGAATAGGTAAGAAAGAACAAAAATTAGTAAGGTTACTCAAAATGAAAAGATTACACCTACGAGTTCCCCGGCAACGGCGCCAAAATTTTGACGAGCGCCGAACTCAGTCAAAATTATAACCGAAGTTATTACCTAAACTTGTAGTATAGTGAACAACACCGGATCGTCTCCTCAAGGATCGTAGATGCAATTTGATCAAATCAAGTGAAAGTTAGAAAAAAGGGGGTTTTGATGGTTCAAGGATCGCAAAGGATGACGAGGATTTAAAGAGAAATAACAATTAAAAGAACAGTCAATTCAGAAATCTATCCGAGATTGGGTGGATTCAATCATAGACCTTTCAACAAACACCTGAAATACATTTGAATGGTTAACTTGGATCTAACCGAGATCTCTCGCATCGATCCGTAATTCATACTAGACAATCGTCGTAATTCAATTGACAAGTGATAAACACAAATCTGCAATCGCACCATTCATGTAAATATATGTCAATTTAAGCACCGAATTCAATTAACCTAGGCACAAATCAGTAACCTAACCTCTTCAATTACGTGATTAGTTTAGATCAATCAGTTCTAAATTTCATCACAATACTTAATCTTAAACCAAGATCAAATCAGATCAAACATAAACAGAATTACCATTCATGCATTCAAGATTAAGAGAACAGAAGAAGAAGAGAAGAGGAATTCAAATATAAATCAAATACATTACATAACTAAGGTCTCAAGAATCCAAGCCACAATCTCTTCAAGAGTCCCGAATTGACTAGAAGTGACTTAGCTCTCCATTACAATGAAGGAAAAATATACAAGAACTATGAAAAGTTATTTCTAACACCAAGTGTATGTTGTGTTTAGAGCTCTCCATATGCTTCCTTTTATAGAGGATTCAGAGTAGTAGTAGATGGGTAGATGAGATTAGTAGGTGGAATTAGTAGGTGAGCTTGGTAGGTGAACTTGGTAGGTGAGCTTGGTAGGTGAACTTGGTAGGTGAGCTTCCTTGTCTCTGAAAGTATTCATTGCTGAACTCATTGATTTCGTCATTTTTGAGCCAAGTGGTCTTCATGAAAGTTCTAGGAAATTGTCTAAACTTTTCAATGGCTCTGGAAGCACCCAAAAATTCGTCCTACAGCCCAAGATATGACCCAATTACTACAGACTGCTCAGGACCAATTTCAGCACCTCTGTTTTGACTTTCAGACCTAATATCTCCATCAAGGAGCCCGAATCAAGTTTTGTGTTTGTCATGAAAGTTGTACATATGGGTCTTAACTTTCAGATCACCAATTTTCAGCCCATTCTATAAACCCAAACTCGAATTATGTTCTGGTTACTACACACTGTTCGGGTTCCAGTCACAAATCCCGTATTCTGATTTCCATGCCCAATTAGCTCCACTAGATGTCTGAATTTGACTTTGAGCTCTTCATCAAAGTTGTAGAGCTCTCTTTTATCTTTCCTACAAGGTAAAATTCATAATTATCAGACATTTAGAACTCAAGATATGGCCAAAATACAGAAATAGTGTAAGACTCGAATAATGCTGAAAAATCAATTAAGTCCGATTCGAGTTCAAACTTACAAAACATAATCAAATTCAGTCAATTAAGTACATGAAGAGTGTAAATGACTAATAATGAGGGTTTCTTAATGAATAAAATATGTGATTATCAGTAATGATGATATGTCTAAGATAGTTAAATCATTGATGAAAGCAACAAGAGAATAGAGTGCTGCCACTGGAGAATAGACATAGGTTACTAATAGAATGATGTGGGAGCATACAAACTATCAATAGCATGATGAAGATAAGGAGATCAAATCTACCAGTTGAGGAAGTAGTAATAGTAAGGAGTCAGTACTTCTATGATGTCTCAAAATTCAGGAAACTGAACCCTCCATTATTTCGAAGAGATCCTGATCCAGTAAAACTCGAAGAATGGTTAATTAAAATAGGAAAGATTTTTGAGGTGATGAATTGTTTGGAAAAATAGAATGTGTTTTTGTCAAGATTCGATTAAAGGGAGAAGTGGAGCATTAGTTGAGGAATTCGAGAAGAATAATGAATGTTGTTGACATATATATGACAAGGGAATGTAATTTCTTGAGTTGAAGCAGGGTAATATGTTTATAAGACAATATGAAATCGAAGTTTGGTGAATAGTATGAGTTTTTCACGATACTCGAAGTGAAATTATGATTTAGTGAAGTTGAATGGTGAGATTTAGAGTTCACTAGAGATGGTACTTGTAATATGTTTGAAAGGACTAAGATGGTGGCAACTGCTATGAAGGAACAGATTGCTAGTGTTAATAAGATTTTGTTAGGTGATAACTCCATAGAATATAGTTATTTGTGCCCTATCTATGTGCATTATTGATGACTTTGTCCTTATTGTTATATATTGTTAGAAGACTTTATCCCCATTTTTATGTGAAATCCATGTTAAGGTTTTCCTTTCTAATCTTACTAAAACTCTTCTTAATCTTTGATTTGATTGAGATTGATTACATTTGTATTTGACTGTGTGATTTCTCAACTATAGGTTAAGCCCAAAAGAACCTACTTGATGTATGCAAAGGCCTTGCATTGGATGAGAAATCATAAGACAAGCTCCAATACATCATGTCGCAGCGCTGGAATGCTTAAGCCGCGGCGTCCTGCTCTCTGCTTGTGCACCCTGTCAACCCTAGGCTGTCACGTTGCGGTGCAAGGAAGTGAATGTCGCTGCGTTGGTGTCCTAATTTTTATGCGTTGCGGTGCGTGTTGTGTAACGTCACGATGTGAAGTGCGAAAAACATAGGCCTATAAATACTTTTTAAACAGATTTCAGTTGCTCTCTCTCAGTTTCTCTCCTCTTCTCTTAGAGAACTTTTATTTTACTCTTTTAGCTTAGATCTTTTGGAAAATCCAACAGCTAGATCTTCATCTATGGGCTGAAAGAGAGTTGAAGGAGCCAAGATAAGAGGTTCTCTTCATCTTAGAAGGAGATTCAAGCTTCAAGGCTCACCCCATTGGGCTTCATCTTCTGTTCTTTCTTCTTTCTCTCTTTCTTTTATCTTGAATATGAATTTTTGTAAAACATTTTCGTGTTCAATGAGTAGCTAAGTTGTGTGTAGGGTATTCTTTGGATCCCTCTATGAATATTGATTGATCTGTACTCTTTTGAGCTTATATGAATGATTTGGGTTTTGTTTTATCAAAATGTGCTTAATGCTCTTACTTGTTTGATTAGCATTTAGGTGATTTGATGAAATCTAATGAGCCTAAACATAGGACTTTGGGTTTTAGATCATACATATGGTAAATGCATGTTCGATTTCATTCCAATGACGGGGTAGATTGATTAGCTAATAGGATAGACATATGCCTCTTAGCCATGTATAGTCATAATTAAGAATCAATCTTAATGCTTGTTGTTTGCTCTAGTTCTTATGGATGCATAGTGAACTAGGTAAATGGCATAGGGTTAATCGACCTAGACATAAGCTTTTAACTAAGTTAGTTTCTCAGGATAACCTAATCTAATCGTTTGTATTGGTTGAATGGATTGCATGTTATCAATTAAAGTAGGGGGTGAAAAGGATTCCCTATTCTCTCAACCATATCTTTATCTTTTCTTTATGCTTTGTAATTTAATTACTCAAACCCTTTTCCAATTTTTGAACTAATCAAGCTGTAGGTCAGTATTTAGCATTAGAAAGTAACGATATTCCTTGTGGGAACGATCTCTACTCATCATTTTTATTACTTGAGTGACTCGTGTACTTGCGGTTAGCAAAAGAGCGAAAATCGACACGGTTGGTTTTCGCCAAACAGGTTTTTGGCACTATTGTCGGGGACTACGACTAATTTCTGTATTGCTAATATTGATATCGAGCTTTGTTAGTTCTAATTCAAGTCTTTTATTTAATTATATTTTGATTTAATATTTCATTCTTTTTGTTATTAAGGTACCATCAATGACAGAAAACAATGATCATACAAGGCCTCTGAGGGAGTTTGCTAATCCTTAAATGGAAAATCTCCAATCAAGTATTAGACGGCCTCCCATTCGCGCAAATAATTTTGAGATCAAACGGACCATTATCTAAATGATTCAGACATCTGTACAATTTGGCGGTTTGCTGAATGAAGATCCTAATGCACATTTGTCAAACTTTCTGGAGATCTGCGACACCTTCAGGCACAATAGAGTCTCAGAAGATATCATTCGCCTTAGGCTCTTTCCCTTATCTCTCAGAGATCGAGCCAAGAATTGGTTGCAGTCTCTACTTGCGGGATCTCTAACTACATAGGTGGATATGTGCAGAAAATTCCTCAACAAATACTTTCCTCCAACCAAGGCTGCTGGGTTGGTGAATGACATCACTTCATTCACGCAATCAGAATCCTTGTACGAAGCCTGGGAGAGAGGTACAAGGATCTTCTTAGAAGGTGCCCACACCATGAAATTCCTCTGTGACACCAGATTTACTCCTTTCACAAAGGACTACTACCTCACTATCGTCCAATTGTGGATGCGGCTGCAGGTAGTTCATTATTGAGTAAATCTTTTGATGAAGCATACCAACTGTTGGAAGAACTGGCCGCCAATAGCTACCAATGGCCTTCAGCAAGAAACACTCAAAGAAAGGTAGTTGGAGTTTATGACGTTGATCACTTACATCTTTGTCGGCTCAAGTGGCATCATTAGCAAACAAGTTTGACAGTTTGGGTACAGACCCTAATCAAAGTCCTTTCATGTTGTGTGACCGGTGTGGGAACAATCATGCCAACGATAGTTGTCCATCCACTTTGGAGAGTGTTCAATATGTGAGAAATTATCGTCCACCTCAGAACAACCCTTACTCATAGCAATATAATCCTGGGTGGAGAAACCACCCCAATTTTTCATGGAGGGATAGCCAAGGGCTAGCATCTTCATCTACTGGCAATGAGAGACCATCGTATCCTCCTAGTTTCTCATCGCAAGCAAGGCCACCTATACAAGAAAGGAAGCCAGCATTGGAAGACATGTTCATGTAATTCATAGTGAAAACTGATTCGTACATGACTAAAATCGATGATCATCTAGCTAAAAATGATTCTCTTCTTTAGAGCCAAACATCTTCAATCAAGGCTCTTGAAACTCAAGTGGAACAGCTAGCCAATGCCATGAACAATAGGCCATCGGGGACATCTTCAAGTGATGATAGGGAGACCTTCCTCAAGCATGCTCTCCTAAGTTGAAGAAGCAGAAAAGTCCTGCCTGGACTATAAAAAAGGCACCTTTTTGGATGTATCCACCTATACGTGTTTAATTCTTATGTTGTGAATGTAGTGTGTAGTGTATTTGATTTGTTAAATTCATGTTATT
The DNA here is from genome assembly GCA_029884605.1 of Ormosia emarginata. Lineage (NCBI taxonomy): Eukaryota > Viridiplantae > Streptophyta > Magnoliopsida > Fabales > Fabaceae > Ormosia > Ormosia emarginata. The sequence continues at coordinate 1,814,002 of JAQQTP010000023.1, forward strand.
TTGTTGATGTATGCTTATGTTAAACCTGCTAGATAGTTTTTATAAGTGGGTGAAGGCCTCATCAAGGCATTTTTGGGTGCTGTGTGATGTTTGTTGCAGAATTTTACAAACAGACCTCTCACGTCGTGACACTCGCTTTGTTGCGCCGCGGCATTCTGGTCTCTGTCCCTATTAGGGTTTTGAGACAGAGAACACAGTGCCACGGCGTGGGTTTGTGCATGTTGTGGCGTCCTATTAAAAAAAAATTGAAAAGTTTATTCGCAGACGTGCGCCACGGCATTGGTCAGTACACGCTGCGACGTTATGAGCATGTTTTGCTTAAATAAGTAGCAGGGTTTGCACTGCAGCGCAAACCATTCATCTTCCCCCTCTCTGTATTTGCTCCCTAAATTTTTCCCCCTATTCTCTCTTCCCCCACACTCTTCCATCTCTGTTTTGGTGCATCCCAAGACATCTCATTTCACTCTCCATCTACAGGTTTGTGATTTTCTTCCATTTCTTCCTTTTTATTTTTGTATTTTACTTTTGTTTTAGTGATTGTTTAGTTTTAGGTCCCTTTTGGTTAGTTTTTATCTTAGCCAATAGGTATTTTCTTTAGTTTTATGTTTGCTTTGGTGATTATGGAGTTGCATTGTGGCTTATGGAGTTGTTTGGGCTAATTTTGCATTATGTACGTTTGAGCACACTGTGGCGTTATATAGCTTACGTCATAGATAGGTTTGAATGCCGCAGTGTGGTAGCTTCACGCCGCGACATGGCAACTTCACGCCACGGCGTGTGCTGCATTTCTTTAAATGTTGCGGCACTGCATTAACACCGTGGCATTGTACCCCTATTTTTCTAGAAATTAATTGTTTTCACCGCCTTATTAATTTTAATTATCAATTCTAACCCTCTCATATCTTTTCCAAGTCTATATACTATCAACATGGCTCCAAAAAAGGTCAGAGACAAGACTAGTGGACAATGCAGGGAACTATCTCCTCCCTAAGAGTATGATAGAACCTGATTTCTATCTGTTGAGGCACAGGAGTGCTTTGGGACTTTGGTCTCAAAGAATGTCATAGTTGAGAGTGGCTTCACTTTCAAGGAATCCATACAGCTTGACATAGAGGCTACCATTCTGCACTACCAGTAGGGGAAGTTCGCTAAACACCCTAGTAAGGCCCCAGTTTGCCTGGTTTGCGAGTTTTACGTGAACCTCACATTCACGCACTAAGACCCCACCACCATTGGTGTGTGGAGAGTGGCTCTAACCTTGCCTCCCCCTCTATTGCATTGTGATTATCAAGAGTTCATTAAATGGAAGTCGGTAGAGGGGATCAACCTACAGATCGTCACCACTCACATCTACATCATTGAGTCACAGCCGATCGCCTGAACTATGTCTCAGCAGGGCCAAGCATGCTACTTATCCTGTTCTTGTTTGGCTCCCTAGGCCAAGGCCTGGTACCACTTTATTTGTACCAGGATTCTACCCACCAGCAACCTATCAGATGTCACGCGCGACAGGACCATCATGATCTACTCCATTCTGGAGCGGCGATCGATTAACATTGCCGAGATTCTTTATATGCAGCTGCGGAGATCAACTATAGAGTCGTGCAGTCTTTTCTTCCCCTTCCCTCATCCACAGGCTATGCCAGATTCATAGTGTGCCCATCGATCCCCATGAGAAGCTCACTGGCATCAAATAGTTTCTCAATGAATACTTCATTGGGAGGGTTAGTGCAGCCCCACCAGCAGCAGTAGTGCCTCGCAGAGCCTCAAGGCGAGCTCAGAGAGCAGCCCCTGAGGCCCAGCCTCCCCGGGAGGTGGATGACGTGCGTGTGGAGCTTCGCCAGATCGCCGTTATTCAGACATACACTATAGAGACCATCAGATGGCAGGTGGAGCGCCTCTAAATCTCCACCCATGACTTCCCCATACCACCATACCCACCCTTTGATGGTGCGGGCCTTTCTCATCAGCATCAGGATCCAGCGGTTCTAGATGATAATAGCGGAGGCGACGCTGAGGTCCTTCCAGATGTTGATGATACTGAGTAGATTGACATATTCAGCGTAGTTTCCATTATGTTTATTGTTTTTATTTTTATTTTTCTTTCATGTATAATATACAGTGTGGACACTGTTTCCCTTAGGTTTGGGGGTGCCTTAGTATTTTGCTATATACATTGACTTTTTATTATTGTTAAATTCTTATTAGCTTAATTATTGTTATTTTTAGTATTTTTTTGTTTATTATATTATGTGGTGTATGTAATGGCTAATTTGCATGTTTGGTATTGTGAAATTATTTGATTGTTTAACATGATGTCATTTGCTCTCTATAGAAAGTTTCGAAAAGAAGAAGGACTCAATAACCTTCTTTGTGAAATGTTATTTTGTTAGAATGAAATCATATTCTTCTGAAGATGAGAGGGCATCTTACATTTTGTCAAATAAAACAATGTTTGAAGCTAGATCATTATTCATACATGTTTACATGTTAGCTAATGTGGACAAGTATATGGCTAGATTTTCTCTCATTCTATCAAGACCTTGACATTCAAAATTGACTTAATAAATATAAAGTTTAAACTATTGAATATATATATTACTAGAATGAAAATTGCAACATTATACATGATAAGGAGGAACCACGTATTCACAGGATGGAATTGGGTTCGTCTTAAAAGATTTGGCAATGTTTTGCTCTTGCAATGTGTTGGAAAGAAGGGGCTCAAAGAATAAATAAATAAATTAAGGAAATTCCTAGTCTGGTTGAAGTTTTAAGGCAATGGTAAAATCAGAGAATTGGTGGAGGGATTCAATAAGATTATTGGAAGTTGCATGTACTTATGTAATATGGGAGGCATTTGGGGAGACTTTCTTAAACAAGTGTTTTCTAAGAAATATACAATATAATAAAGAAGTAGAATATTTTTGGAACTAGAATAGGGGGCATCTCCATTGTATAATAAGAAGTAAAGTGAAGTTTAGGAACTATTCAAGTTTTTCTCTTATGTTATGCTCAACCCAAACGAAAACTGAAAGTATGTTAAGTTTGAATCTGGATTGAAGGAAAAGAAATCAAAAGATTTACCAGGTCGATGGAGATTAAGGATTTTTCCCACTTTATTCAAGAAGTGTAAAATTGTAGAGACTACTGAATCCAAGTTTCACTTTGAGCAGATCATCATGAATCTTCAAAAGAGGAAAATGATAGGCGAAGAAGATGAGGAATGAGATTATACACCCAGTGATTCACAAAACATAAATGTGCTAAAATCAAATAGAAACTATGAAGCCTGAATGCTCTAAGTGTGGAAAAAGAAAATATGGGGACAAACCTTGTTTGGTATATTATGTATGTGGTCAACTAGGGCACTATGTCAGCAGGTGTCAATAGAGGAAGGAAATTATACCCAATCCTAGATTACTAGCTCCAGGATAGGTATATACTTTAAGAAGGTAAAGGGAAGTTCAATCCTCCGACTCTTTACAAGATAACTCTCGTTAGGATAAAAGAATTTAAAAGTTGGAATGAATAAGATGGATACAATAAAAGGTAACTGATGTAATTCTCCAAATTGTTAGTATGGAAAGCTAAATTTCGGGGACAAAATTTTTATAAGGAGGGGAGAAATGTAACATCCTCTTTTTAGCACGATAGACTTGTATATGGTCATATAGAGGTACCATAATACTTATTTAACATGTCTGCTAAATTTTGTCACGTTTTGAGTTAATTTAGGCACTTTGCCGCAATACAAAATATGCAAAATGACTATTTTAACTCAGAAAAATAGCATAAATGCTTAATCAAAGGAAATAAATATGGAAATTTTATTTCTAAGTCACAAATATGTGGAAGAGGATGTAGTTAAATGTTGAGGATAAACAGAGTCAGTTTGGCATTTTTAAGGACACTGAGTGAGTGTTTAGGTAATAGTTTGAGGTACAGTAGATATGGAGAATTAAGAAAGAGGTGAAATAAGAATTTAGATGAATCTTATAATTTATTCTAATGTTGTTGAAAGTTAGGAAACTTTATTTAGTAAAATCGAAGTGTTCTTAACAGATACGAAGTTAAGCAAAATGACCAAATTGCCCTTAATGCTTATCTTTTAAAAAGTGAGATTTTGTCTCACTTTCTCATCTCTCTCACGCGTCCTCCAGTTGTAGAATGAGGGAAACAGACATAAAAAGAAAACGAAGAAGAGAAAGAGGGAAAAAGGAAGGGAAGAATAAGGAAATCAAGAGATGAAATTCAAGTTGAGGTAGGGGATTCTTTCCATAACTTCCTTCTTTCTTTTCTTCAAATTGCAGCACGCTTTTGGTTGGTTGAACAAAGTGGGTTTGAGTGTTATTTTGTGATTCTCATGCTTGATTCTTATGTGTTTGAGCTCAATGATAGGTTGGTTTGGTTTGGTTATGGTTGTTGCCTAGAACATGAATATGTTCTTTCTTTTCTCTTGGTTTATGATTGATTTTGATCTAAGTTTGATGGATTAGAAGTGTGATTAGAGATTATTAAATGATTGAGGAGTAGGAAACTAGTTGGAAACCTAAAAATGTGAGTTCTATACTTTTAGTCATGCTGTCAAGCACGAGTAGCCTGGAGGTTTATTTGCATAACTTGAGCTATAGACATCAGAATGGTCTAATTCTTAATGCATTTGAAAGCTAAGACATATGGCTTCATGTAGTAAAAAATTTTGAATTTTAGAACAACCATTTGTCCTAGTTTTGATCTGAACTCGAGACAAATTCTGCCAAAAAAGAAATTTGACACCTGTTAAACTAGATTTCATAATTTCCTACTCTAAAGTCGTATTTACATGAGATCACTGACATTTGAAAGATGACATATAAGCTATTTAACTGTAAAATTTCAAAATTTTTGCACTCTTCGTTGTTCCTAGTTTCATTTTAAAGTCAGGTCATTTTCGAGTAAAATAGAGAATGTCCTATTTTAACTTCTGCATAATGTGGTATAACTTTGGTTGCACTTAGCCAAATGAAGTGAGATTTATGGCATTTGAAAGATATGAGGGGAGGCTATTTGGCTGTAAAATTTTAGAATTTTTGAAGTTAGAATGCACATTTGGTGCATTGATGAAAATCAACCTTTTTAGGTGAAAATTGAGGCATTTTTGTGATGGTTTGAACCCTAGAAACTTTAGTAGTTTCTTTAATAATTAAAGTTGAGTTATGAAAGTGTAGTAGAAATGTGTTTGCTCCTTTAGAGGTTAAACTTGAACTAAATGCTCCCTTATGAAGTATTAAAATGAATGGATGCATGACACTTGATGTATGAATATGATGTATTGAATTACGCAATAGGTGAATCATTGTATGAACTTTGTATTGAAAGAATGATATAAGTGAATGATGTTATATGGTACTGAATTTTCAAGATGAAATGTTGTCCATCGGAAGCTAAAGTTTAATATGCCTAAGCATGAAATTGGTGACTTAATTAGAGAAGTGAGGTAGGGGGAATTTCTTTCTTCTCTTATCTTTGGTTATTTACTTTCTTATGCTAAGTATAGCAAGTGTGCATCTAAAAATAGATTTGTATGGTTTTCATGATTTGTGCCTTGAAATGAGTTTGGATTTAAATGAACAATTTGAGGACTTTGGTTGAGGAATGATTATGATAATGGATAAAAATATATTTGAGAATGTTTCTAAATAGTATAATGATAAGGGTAGATGGAGGTTGTGTGTAAGTCACTACCTCTTTACAAGTATGAAATGTCATGTATGGATGAAAAGCTTGAGCCTTGAGGTTATGCCTCTTTATTATGTAAAGAAAAGCAAGGTTATGTGAAAAGTGAATGAAGGCAAGGTTTTAAAATATTCTTGCATGTTTTGTTTTCAAACTCGTTGCTTGTTGTTTCAATGTATGAATGTTCCTAGTGCTAGGGTTATAGGTATTAAGGGTTAATCCTACTATTGTGGGAGAAGATATCCAACATACCTAGTATGGTATTAATGGTTAATCCTACTATTGTGAGAGAAGATAACTATACATATCAGGTAGTGTAAGGAGGATAAGGAACAATAGGGCATCCTACTCCTTCCTACCCAAGATATACAGGGAACAAAAGGGCATCCTAGAATGAAGGTTTTCTTAGAAATGTACAAGTAACATGTGTTTTCTAAAAATAAAATCTTTTAAAATCATTACATAAGCCTACTTTAGGGTATACATTATGCATAATCATACATCATAATGCATTACATAAAATGACAATTGTATGAGCAATTGTCTTCTTTTTCCAAAATAGTAAGGACCAAGAATGACGGTTTACTTAGAAGTAACACAACGGAAGAATATATATTACTCCAAGAGTGAGGAGGAGTGTTTATGTTTTATATGTACATTGCAATTATAATTTGTGGTGAACAAATATCTTTGCTCAAGTTGTATTATAATGTACTGATTAAATTATCTTTCATACTTTATGAGCAAGTATGTTTACTTATGTTGGTCATAATGTGATGTTTACAATGTTTTTATAATTAAATGAACTGTCTGCCTCTGGAAAGGAAAGGACTGAGTTTTGGCTTATGCCACCTTTCCAAAATATATTTATGTATAACTGGTTTTTCCCCGAAGCAGCTGGATTTGTTGTGATATCACTTTTTTATAATGTACTATTGGGAATTGGTAATTCTCACCCCAGTTTTCTGTTTCCAAAATAAATCCAACGAAGGACGAAAGCAAGCGCAAGACAAAACGATGACGACTTAATAAAGTATTCATATAAATATATATATTGAGTTTGTAATTAAATTTATGGTTATGTAATTAAGTCTATTCAACTAGTTTTGTAAAGTATGTAATCTCAGACATATCATGTGGTTGTTTAGTAAAGAGCAAGTTTCCAAATGATGTATAATGTCTTATTCTCTTTACTTTTTTTTTTTGTTGTTAAAGGCTCTATATATCTATTTGTTGATAGTTGATTTATAGGTTGAGTTTATGTTTAAGTTTCGAAGTGACATGCTTGATTTTATCCACATGAGTATATTGACAATATACTATAGTATATAGAGTTAGGGTGTTATATTCGACAAGCCCCACCTTGATCCTCTCAGGCCTAGGATTCAAAGACCAGTACGGAACACCTTCCAAATCCCTTTCTCTCATTTGTTAAAGTCATACCAAGCAAGGTAAGGACTCATTCCTTCCTGTTTTCCTTTCATTTCCTTTCAAAAAATGGGATACCAGTCATACCATTTGTGTTTCTAGCACCAAAGTTGATCCAAATACTCTTAGACCTTTGATACCATATAACTTCTTTGTGAGATAATCATCTTATACTCCACCCAAAGGTCTTGCTAGAGGTTATGCAAAATTGGGTTGTCACCCCGCCACTGGCGGAGTTTGAAAAAATTTTTGAGTGGCCAAACTGTTGGGAATTACAGATACATCACGTAGTGAAAAATAAAAATTCCCACCAAGGATCCATGCGAAAAAGACCATAATATTTGATTTTCAAGTTTACCTCTTGAAGCGAGATGGAAAAACCATCAAACAAATCACAAGCACCGCAACAATGACAATGCCTCTACTTATCCATATGAACAGACTTGCAAAACATCCAACGTCTGTAGTCTTGGAGTCTGACCTCTCTGCAACAGTGCTAGCTGCGAAGAGAAGAGAAACTTGTCACTCTCTCACTCACTATTTTTGTCAAGTGTGGCCAAGGTTTATAATGCGTGCTTTAACATCCCCTTAGCAATACTATTTATAATAGTTGTTGCCTTATGTGAGTGAGAGCAGTTGTAAGGTAAGCTGTGCTACCCTAGACTCATCTGTTATGAGTCTGACCCATGATTGAATTTGAGTCTAACTTGGATCCTTATTGCTCCAACTAAGTCTGCTTTAAGTGTGCAACCCTGTAGGTTCTCATGACGTTGGTAGCAATATTAAAATCTTATTTTAATATTACAAGCAGTGGGCAGTATCTAGCAACACATCGCTGCTACTCAAGTAATGAGAATATCAGTGATTTGACATAACATTTTTGTGATCAATGTTTTCTTGTAGTTTAGTCCCTTTATCCATATATCTAGATTGAACATAAGGCATGGAACGTGTCACCCTTGTATAGTTCAATCTTTTGTTTCCTGATACTCAAATAGATGTTGTAACACCCTTAGACCTTATAACGTGGTACAATCGTCATTACATCATAGTCACTAAATCTAGGCGTGTCACAGTCTCAAAAATAGTATTTACAAAAAAAAAATATTTCATTTATACATATATAGAAAATATGAGCCCCGAATGAAACATATTTAGTACTCAACCATATAAAATACAACGATTGAAAGAAAAACGTATTTCATATGTAATATATTCGTCCTTAACACAAAGCACTGATAACACGAAGCATAGTACTTACATTATTCAAATAAAAGATGACGGGTACAAAACCACAAAAAGGAAAAGTAGTAACCCTGGGATAGGTACTACTAGCAAACAAAACCGCAGCCCCATATATATATACAACGCGCGGTGTCCCAGTCGACACGCCAGGCATCAATGCCCCTATGCAGTTGTACCCATGCGTAACCGAAGAAATCTCGTCCCAACGCCATATTGAGAAAAGTGAATCAGCCCAATCCAATCAGTAAGGGTGTGGTCCCTCATCTTCTTCCTCACGATCTTTTAACAATATATATATATATATATATATATATATATATATATATATATATATATATATATATATATATATATATATATAAAAAGAAATACAAAGATACAAGAAAGAGGTGAGACATCCTACTTACATTACCAATTATGGTAGTAAAGAAACAGAACGACACAGAGCGCCCACGTAGCAGAGCAATAACATTTAAGCAGCAGTAATCACATACGATAAGAGAAAACAGCAACAGAATCTCAGATAATAAACAATTAAAACATTTCAAATAATCATGACATCAATAACACAATAGTATAATCATCATATAAATGAGTTCCAAATAATATGCCGACTCACAATGCATGTGCACTTGGTACTAAGATTTTTCATTTCTATTTCAAAAATGAACGTTCTGGAAGATCTGTCCCCCTCAATGACAGTCTACGCCGGACCACGAAGAGGATAGTGCTTGTCAGGCGCGTGATGCATTGCAACGGTTTATCATGGCTAGGGGTATAATAAGGTGATAACATCATCACGAAATGAACCACTGCACCTCACAGTCCTCGATCAGATCCTTCCATTGGATCACACTATCCAATTCTCGTTCATTTACCACAAAAAAGAATAGTGTTTTGTCGAGCTCGTAATACGTGTAATCGGCTTTCACCGCACCTTACTACGCCCCCCATAGATCCATCCACTAGATCTCACTTATTCAATTCTTATCCATAGGCTCATACAACCTTTTAACAGTCATCAACTAAGCAATTTGTTCAACGCATACTGATTCAATGCATAATCATAGGCTCATCCAACCTTTTAACAGTCATCGACTGAGCAAATTGTTCAATGCGAATATGCATAACTCAAGCCATCATTATACTCTCCCCAATGATATTAAACAATCGCCTATACAATTATCTAATACCATTAGTATCAATGATATTACATAACCGCCCATGCAATTACATAATAACACTGATCCATCCGATTTCAGCACATCGGCAAAATAACCAATAGTGTATAATGCTCAATGCATGTTAACACTATGCACAACTATGTATATCCAACAATAATGATATATTTTCCATAACACGCCACAATTTGACCAATTTAAACATCAACAGAATTTTAGTCCAAACACGAACCCATAATAGTATAGTATTAATTTTCTCAAGAGTGATCACACTTTTATAGGTCTATTTCAGGGTTTCACTTTAACTTAACAATTCTTATGAAACCTTCACAAAGTTTTGCTTCGATTAACATCTCTTATGAAGTCATTATAAAGTTTCACTTTAATTAACATCCCTTATGAATTTATTTATCTTGAGGGATTCTCTTGAAGTCCTTATTAAATCTTCATTCCTTTAGATTGATCAAGTTCCTTAATCTAATCAATTATGCTCACTTAAAATTACTCTAAGACTATACAAATTCTCTTATTCTTCCCTTATGTTCAAAATCACTCTAATCCATAGGATAAAGTATTTTCCTTTATCCTTTCCATTTTATGAACTCCTAAGGAATCTAAAATTTCCTAATCATCTAAGTCTCCATTTTAGCACTGCATTTTGTGACATTTGTCCTCACAAAGCCTTGAGCCTCATTATAATAAAGGTCTAACCCTTTTTCTTTCACCACAATGTTGATCACTTAAATCCCAATGTTGCACCGAGAATCACAACTTGGACCATTAATCCCCCTTGAGGCCGTGAGCCTCCCTAGGGTAGAAGTCTCAAATCTTTTCCATTACAATTATCAATTCCTTAACACTTAATCACCTAAGTTCTAATGTCTCCAAAATCACACTTGAATTCCTAAAAATTGGCCCTAAGACCGTGACCCTCAAAATGGTAGGTGTAATACCCTTAAACACATGTTAGACTGGTAAATGATTACCAAAGGTAGCGTTTAACTTGTTTAGCATGCCAGTAAAGTTTTGTGACAAACTGAGTTTGTTTAGGCACTTAGTTGCAACACAGAAGTTGTAAAGTAGCTTAAAATGACTCAGATAATAGCATAAGTTGCTAAGTTGAGGGAAATAAACATAGAGAGTTTATTTCTTGGTCACAAATAAGCTAAGAAAGATGTGGTAAAAGTTTCAAGAGAATCGGAGTCAGTTTGGTATTTTTAGGCATGCAGGTTGTGCTTTTAATGCCCGATTGACCCCCAGCAGATATAAAAAAATAGAATAATGGTGAAACAACAATTTAGATGAATCCTATGATTTATTCTAAAGTTGTTGGAAGCTGAGAAACTTGAATTAGCATGATTCGAGTGTCCTTAGCAGATATAAGTTTCAGTGTAGAAACTTAAGTTAATCTTTTTCCTTAATTCCCTCCATGTCCCACCCCCTATTTCTATCTTCTCCCTCGGCAGAGAACCAAAAAACAGAGAAAGAAAGAAGAAAAGAGAAAGGGAGAAAGGAAGAAAGGGGAAGAAGGAGGGGAAGAAGATCAAGGATCAAGCTTCAAGATCAAGAGGTAGGGGTTTAGAATTTCCACTCATCTATTTTCTCTATATTCTCTATGTATGCATATTAACAACCTAATATGCTAAATTTAGTTCTAGATGAATTTGATGTGTTTGGTTTGCATAGATATGTTTCTTAGATCAATTATGACTTGTTCATGTCATAAATTGAATTTAGAAACCTAAAAATATTCATGTAAACCATTGATGCCCATTTTGGGGTTTAGGGTCAAGCATGCATGATTTTGGTTCAAGAATCCAAATCAAGAGGTTTAGAATGGTGATTGATGTTTCCTAAGTGTTAATGAACTAGTTAGAAACTTAAAATCACTTAGAAACTGATTGGAAATAGCCAAAATCCGTGCAAATGACCATTAGAACAGTACCACGCCCTGCAGAATTATGCAGAATCATGCTTCTGTTATGGGCGCCGCGACATGGGGAGTGTGGCGCCGCGGCGTGAGTCCTGAAACCAGAACAGGAAAATTCTGAACAGCCTGCAGTGTTTGTTGCATAACTTCAGTTATAGATATCGGAATCACTTGATTCTAGTGCCATTTGAAAGCTAAGAGATAAGGCTTCTTGTGGTAAAAATTTCAGAATTTTCCACCAAGCCAAATCAATACCAGTTTCTGTTTGAATCCAAGGCAGATTATGCAGAAAAAGGCATTCTGGCAGTCAGTAAACCAGATTGTATAATTTCTTGCTCCGATGTCGTATGGACATGAAACTAGTGTCATTTGAAAGCTAAGACATAAGGCTTCATGTGGTAAAAATTTCAGAATTTTCCGACATGTAGTTTATTCCCAGTTTTAGTTTAAAGTTAGGTCAGAAATGGGTAAATCAGAGAATGCTCTGTTTTGGCCTCTACAAAATGTCGCATAACTTTGGCTACACTTAGCCAAATGAAGCAAGGTTTGTGGCATTGGAAAGATATGAGAAAGAGCTATGTGCTCATAAAAATTCAGAATTTTAGACGTTATGATGCATGTTTGGTGCAATCTTGAAAATCAGCCTTTTTAAGCAAGATTTGAGGTGTTTTTGAGAAAGTTGAACACTAGAATCTTTAGTAGCACCTTAGGCAACTTAATGTTGCATTAGATATCACTTAAGATGTGATTAGATGGTGCAATGAAGATAAGTATGCTAGTATGCATAATAGTATGCACTCTAGTAGAGAATGAGAAAGGTATGAACCTTAGAATATCCAAGAGAAGTGGATTATCTTAGGAAGATACCTAAGACCTTGAACAACAAGAATTGTAAGTAGAAATCACACTTGAGTTAGATTCACTTGAGTGGAGACAAGATTGTGTATTAGTTCTAAGAAGGGAATGTTTAGGTACTAAGTCTCTAGTTAAGTAGGACTTTGTGCATTGCTAAATACACAATAAGATGAATTGTGACTAAGAAGATGTCATAATCATAAGGTATAGTAGAAATGTGCAATAACTCATGCATTAACAAAGATGAGTTAGAAGTGCAAGATAAAGGGAATTTACTTCCTTAGATACTAATGAAAGTATGAAAGTTAAGTTCTTAAGCATTCCATGAGTTTGGAATAATTAAAGAGGTATCTGGAACCTTAAGCACACAAGTGTAGTATAAGCTACTACTAGAAGTGTGATGGAAGGGAAAACTAGATACAACCAGAATAAGTATGTTATACTTATCTAGATGCATGACTTACTCGCTTTAGTTAAAGTTGAGTTAATTATGCAAAGTTTTAGAGAAATACTCATTTATTTCCTTAAGCAAGGGTAGATGAGGTAGTAGTTAAGATAGACTCTTTCACTAGGATGAGTTGAGTCTATAGGAAAGTTAAGATAGTGGTTATGTAAGAGATAAGCATAACACTAAGCTTTTCACATACTAGTTAATTAATCTAGTATGTATGTGAAGAGTAAGAACCTTAGTGCAACCAAGATTAGTGGTGTGCCATAGGTGAGTACCTAACACCTCAGTAACATAGTGTTGCATTAGAAATCACTTAAGAGATATAAGTGATGAGATGGAGTTAGGTACAAGTATGAGAAATGGTCTAGTAATGTTTACCTGAGAATGTAACGTTATATGACGCGAGGTCATTTAGCTAAGAAGGTAAGAAATCAAAGAAGTTCCTAAGGGGACAAGTATTTCTAACCAAATGCTAAGGTTACATATAGTATGAGGTTACAGATTCTTCTCATTACAAAGGGTAAACATAAGAAGCAAAAGTTCCTAGGAGAATATGCTTAGATCGTGAAGGAACTAAGTATATAAGTATGTATGTAAGTCTACGAATTAGTCCAGTAGTATCGATCTTGGTGAGTATCCTTTGATGTTCATTCATGGAGGCAAAAGGAGATAGATGGGTGTCCAAAGGACTTTTGAGAAGGACATAACCCTGATGTCTCGATAGTGCTAAGGCCAAAGGAGATAAGTGGGAATCCAAAGACGCTCTTTGAGCACGGATGAAGTCTGAATTTCTCAACGTGCCAAGATATATGTAATGTGAGGATGAGTTTTCCCTCTATTTACCACTGGATGATATACTGAACTAGTTCCTAGCAAACTTCTTTATTTTTAACATAAACCTTTGCATGTATTTCAAAATAAAACCCTGCATTTGCATTTCATCCACATACTCTTAGGATCTTCTTAGGTATAATCATATTATATATCATTCACATTGCATTTACAAACAGTTGTATTGGCATTGTCCGTCACTGTTGGTATTTACAGCTATATGAGCGTTGTATATATTAACAGTGTGTAGGCTATCGGTTGATATCACACTGTAAGAAAGTGTGTAGTTATGAGAAAAGAGGAGGAAACTCCTACGTTAGAATTATAGCATTTGTTATATATTTGTTATATACAATGTTATAGTTAGTTGGTATTGGAATTACTTTTACTGAGAAAGTTAATTCTCACCCCAGTTGTTATTCCATGCAAATCCAGATGCAGGCACAGATACAGTTACAGAGGTACAGACCCTGTTAAGTGTGAGAAGACGAAGCGTGAAGACTAAAGTAGTTTTTATTGCTTTAAGACAGAACTTATGTAACGGTTTATATTTGTTATGTTTTGTGAAGATTACAATAAGCCCGTGAAGACTAAAGTATGAGAATGTTTTTATTGCTGTAAATCCAGAGATGAGCATGAGAACTCTATGTAATCGTGAAGACTAAAGTAATTTTTATTTATATTTGTTCTGTATGTTTTATGTTATATGTATTACAATAAGCCCTTTTGTGGCTAAGTTTGTATATATATATGTATGAGGTTTAAGTTTTTTCGCAATCTCTCAAGGCTTTCTATAATTACTCAGTTGTGATTATGGATATATGTTAGAATAAAGTATGAGTAAGTGACATTTCTAGTACCGTTATCTTTATATATCGTTGTGAAACTATGATATATCTAGATATCTGTATTAGGGTGTTACAGTAGGAAACCCTACATTTTCCATATATTAATCCAAACAAGATATATATACAATCCATAACCATCAAGACATGCAAAGACAACCACTAACTCATACAAGTCCAAATAAATGCACAATCATAAAAAATAACACAACAAAGAGAGCAATCCACACATGGATTCCTCATCAACAACACCAAAAATGTTTCCTCACTACCAAGATAGGTTGAAGAGGATTATCTCCCTCTTACCTATGGAAGACAACACAAGAAAGCAAGCCTTTTAGTCCCTTGTAGATATTTTCGTACTACACCTTCAAGGAAACCCTAAGGACATCAAAACTTACCAAAATCATCATCAAAGCTTAGAAAAGGAACCCTTGATCACCCAAGAGATCAAGGATCATGAAAATGAGGAGAAAAGGTGGAAAAACTATGAACTTTACCTTAAAGTCTCCAACATTGAAGCTTGATGGAACAAAATGAAAATGGTAGATTTTGGTGATGGTCATAACATGAAAGTTACTTAGAATGGTGTCTAGATTCAAGATCAAGAGTTGCTTGGAATTAAAGGAAATGGATGTGTGGTTTTGAGGGGTGAGGCCATGGAGAGGGTGAGAGAATAGAGAAGAAAGGTGAGCTTTTTAGAGAGTGATTCCAACAAGAAAGGAAGATCTTCAATGGAAGTGTAGATTCAAGCAAGATAGAAGCTTGAAATCAAGCATTCATGGAGGGGAAATGGAGGGTGTAGCCGTGGAAGAGAGGAGGAAGAATGAAGAAGAAAATGTGAGAGAAAAAGTGAGAGAAGAGAAATAATAGAGAGAGAAAGTAGTAGCTTTTGTGTTTTGAAATTGTAAATGAGTGTAATAAAGGGAGATGCATAATTTTGGCTCTCCAAAATGTGAATTGTCGTGGAGATAGAGAGAAGGAGGAGAAAATGGTTGAGAGAAAAGATGAAGATGGAAAGTAGAGAGAGAAAGTGATAGTAAAGTGAAATGAAATGAAATGTGTAATCAGGTGTATTTTGTGTAAGTGTATGAATTAAAATGAGTGGTCACAAAGAGCCTACAAAATTGTGTGGTGAAGAGGAGGAGAAAGGAAATGTGGTTTCTCCTACAAGCCTTGAGGAAATTACTAGGAAGCTTCCTCCAAGCTTCTCCAACAAGCCAAAATTAAGGTGCTAGGAAGCTTCCTCCTTTTGAAAAGTCAAAGTGATGTCATGGTGATGATGTCACCATTGTGATGACATTAAAGTGTTCTCTAAAATATGACTAACACTGTATTAGATTTATTATCATTGGACAAAAATTATAGTTAACAAAAACTGATATTTATTGTCCAATGGATAATAAAATTATTCTGTGATTTTTATTTATCAGATAAAAATATCAAAAAATATGAAACCTCGTAAATCGTGTCTAGCCTCGGGTTTAATAAGATCCTCCGTCGACGTTTCCATAGTTCAAGGTCCTCGGGAAAAATATCTCATTTTTTCGACTCCGCTCAATGTGTACGTAAAACGAGAAATAATATTAAAATATTTCATATTCACAGAAAAATTCACAAAAATCACAATTATTATAAAATAACTATTTATCATAAAATTATTAATTTTCGATGTGTTACAGACGTAGTAATAACAAATGAGATTAATATCTCATATTGACTCATTTGAGCATGACCACGCATTTTGTAGTCTCACTCAATCAGGGGCCCCAAAGATATCACTCCTGTTTATTAATCATGGTAACCATCACCTAAGAGGGGGTGAATTGGGTGATTACAAGTTTTCAAAGCAACTTTGAGAAATTATGCATTTTGATATTGTCAATCAACACATGCAACATAATAAGTCTAATAAAGGTACAACTATTATAGATTACTCAAGTATAACTTGGGTTATAGGATAAATCAAGCAAATAAGCTAGATATCAAATTCAACTCAAGCATATATAATTAAAGCACAAATGTAAAGGAGATGGAGTTGAGAGAAGCAAATACATTATTTATCCCGGTTCAACCACTAACCACTTATGGCCTACGTCTAGTCCTCAAGTAAACTACCCGAGACTTTTCACTATCACTTCAAGCTGGAATAGGTGCTTCAAACCTTTGCAAAGTAGAGCATTCAACACACCTTAGATACCTCACCCTTTGTGTTTGAGCCTCAAAACAGGGATACCTCACCATTTACAACCTTTGAGGGATACCACACCCTCTTTACAGAAAATCAAATAGAGATTGAATGATAAATTCTCACAAGAGTATATTACACAAGTTGAAACCCTATAATGCTCTTTAAGAACATCTCAAATATTTACAAAAATAGAGCACAAATGGATTAAAAGATTGATTCTTGGATTAGTGCAAAAGAAATGTGTTTCAAGTCGTTGGTTGCCCATTAAAGATGACCCAAGACATGTATTTATAGTGTTTTAACTCACAATAGCCAATGGGTGCTTTTAATGACAACATTAAATACCAAGAAACTAGTTGTTACGTGATTCTAGAACATGTTTATTCGAATAACACATTTGTTATTCGAATAAATCCACTTATAGTACACTAGGAAGTATTTTCTAGAACTTGTTATTTGAATAACACTTTGGTTATTCGAATAAATCTTTAAAAGCACATTCTGGAACGTTTTTTGGGGTGTTTTATTCGAATAACACATTCCTTATTCAAATAAACCACTATGGTTTCGAAAACGGACTTTAAATAGTCATAACTTCTTCATTTCTCATCCATTTAAAGAAAATGGCTGCTCATTGGAAAGATCTTGTCTATTTTCAAATGAAAAATTTTTAGAACAAAGCGCAAAGTATTTTGAAAGTTATGATCAAAATAGTAACTAAAGGTCAGTTTTGTAAAACTCAAACTTGACTATTTTTCATAGTTTTGAATTGCCACCATAACTAGCTTTTCAAAACTAGTTTGTTGGGAATTTTAGCTTATAAAAATCATTTGTAAATATTTGAAAACATATTTGAGATATCTAGAAGGATTCTTACATAAAGACCTTAAGTCCTATAAGCTATACCATTTAATCTTCCTTTGGACTTGGTCTTTAGCATGACTTTGTTGTTATCAAAACCTTCATGAAATAGGCATGCACATTCTCCTTGAGTTGAGCATAATTGAGATTTTTTGCTTTCTTGTTGCAATGCTCACTCTTAGTACTTGGACTATCGTACAAAGTATTGCTCACTTAAACAAACATAGTTAGTTCAAATTCATAATTCAAGATCTTCATATGCATGATTCATAAATGTATAACTCTAGTTAGTCTAACATGCATATTAGAGTTTTAAAGACACATCCAAATAAGAAATTTATCAATTGCTAACAAATATGCTCTATATAGGATGCAACAAAGAACAATTTGCACATTTTCATTTAAATAGAGTCAAATCCAATATTAATTTAATACAACTCATATAACATATTATTGGATATATTCTATAAAAGATGTTATAAAGAATATACATGCTTCTTATAAGAAATATAACAAGATGGATTACATAATCATGCATGATCTAATATAATCTATTGGCACATCTATGTAGCATAAACATCATTCTTTTTTGTCTTTTTTTTGTCATCATTAAAACTAAATATATTAAATTGTTGGGGCAAACTTATTTCTGCAATCTCCCCCCTTTTTGATGATGACAAATCACCAAAGAAAAATATGTTGAGCAATATAAGCATATCGAACAATAAGCACAAGAACAAATTTTTCTTTCCAGTTCTCATTCCCCAATTTGACATCAACAAAAAGGCATAGGAAGGAAAGATAATATTGTTTCTCCCCTTATAGATAAAACTCATGTTACCAAAAAGTGTAGGATCATCAAAGCCAAAAGCTTCTTCAAGTTATTCAAAACATAATTATCTCCCCCTATTTGATTTCACATATGATTCAAGAATAGAGAGATGAAATAAGCTTGCTTTCAAGATATAAAATATTATTCATGCAAAGCTTGTCATATTTTGGTATATCAACATTTAGCATATGATAGCAATAAAACACTTTATGTAATCAAACAAGGATGTAAGCCAAGAGATATAAACAACTTAAGAGCTAGACTCCCCCTTTTTGAAGCACAAGATGAGTAAAGTGAAATATGTATGCCAAGACCATGTAAGTACATTATCATAAAGTAAAGCAAGGTAAAAGATACTTATTCTTAATTCATCAATCAAAAACCATTTTAAGACTTCTTCCCCTTTCAAAAAGAATTTTATAAGAATACATTACATTTTCAAAAGAATTTTAAAAGGGTAGAGTGGTTTTATACTAAACCCACATATTCATTGAGAGAGATCAATCCAAGTCAAACGAATATAAGTACATCTCCTTGATGAAATATGCTATAGGGATCAAAGCATGTATAGAACTAATATCATCCATCCTAAATGCAATGACAAATTAGCAAGTTAAGATCCAATTAGGCACTTTATTAATGCTAAACATACTTTTCATGTAAAGAAAACATCTAATCATTTAAGATAAATTTATCAACAAGTATCATATAATCCATATCATAGAGAATATCACAATAGCTTTGGGATAGAGATACTTATTGAGTTAGGCAAAGAATGATGCTTCTTTAGAATGCTCTTCATTTATTGGTCCTCTTGAGCTTTCTTCCATTGAGTATTCCATTCCATTGCACTTGAAGAAAGTCTCCTCATGTCCCTCTTTATTCAACTCTTCTCTTTATCCATTTATGCTTGACATTTCAATATTTGATGACTATATAGAGACACTGGCAAAGCTAACTCTAAAAGTTCTCTAAAACATAGGTTAGCATCAAATATCATTTAATCTCATTTACAAGCATAATTAGGTTAATATATAATGTAAAACATGTATCACATTAACAACCATACAATGCAAGCTCTAACAAGAATTCATGAAGCACATATGCACTTGAATCCAGAAAAAATATGATTTAAGCATTTTTAGCCATGATTCAAGTTTATTAAGAAACACTTGATCATCATTGATGTGTCAATTATTTCTACATCTTAAGCGACATATGTTTGATTTAATTGGATTCCATTTGTGCTTAATTGTAAAAATTTAGCTAAGTTTATAGATTTCAAGCTTAACCGGATCTTTATTGTGAAACTATGCTTAAATGTGATTCTTAACAGGCATTAATTGAATTGTGCTTTTCAGGAAATCGTTGAGTGATAGAGTCCACAAGGAAATAAGACCAGGAATGTAGAAATTGAAGAACACGACCGTGTCTTTAGACATAGGGGGGCCGTGTCTTGCCCTGGAGCATGAAAACCGAGTTAATGGTGAGCCTAGTGTGAAACACGGTCTGTGTCATTTGACACGGGGTGGGCTATGTTTGGCTCTGCCTTTTGTAAGCTTGTGGAATTTTGTTTACAGAGTCAAACACGGGGTAGGCCGTGTCAAATGACACAGCCAGTGTCTTCACATCAGGAATCCAATTTCAAATTTTTATGAGGAATTAGGTATCCAAAGCTATAAATAAAGATACTGGGGTTCTAGAAAAAAAGGTCTGAACTAAGAGCCATCAGAGAACAGAAGAGGATTTGAAGAACAAGAAAGAAGGAGATTTGATCGAAGATTGGAGACTCAGGTTCGAGCAATCAGAGATCGATCAACCTCATTCGTTGGAAACTAGTTTGATCTTCAGTTTTCTTTCGTTCTTTCATTCTTGACTATGTTCCTATTTCATTTTTCTTTTGATTTTGAATTCGCCATGTGTGGCTAAACTCCTTATTTGGTTAAGGGAGGATGAAACTCTAGTTTTGGTTATATGAATTCTGCATATTCCTTTATTTCAATACAATTATGTTTAGATTCATATGTTTCTGATCTCAATTCAATATAAAGGTTTTTTATATTCTTGCCAATTTCAAAAGTGGTAAAACTAGGATTGCTATGCGCGGTTATGGTCGTAGGACTAGTGGAACACGTGATCTAAGCAATTTAATCACAGTGTGTGATTGAATCTTAGCGTGATTAGTTTTCTATTTCTTAATGCGATCATTGGATATATGTAAGAGCGGTTACTTTATAGCTAACTAGTGATTAGGGTTAGTTTGAGCGGTTGCTAAATTAACCATTACCTAAGGAAAACAGAGATTAATCTCACAATTGCGTAAAAAAATAATTGATCATATTGAGGTAAAGGATATGTGGGTTCGCATGATCATATAAACCTAGTAGTGGATTCTATCTCTTAACCAATATCCTCAAATTGGAAATTCAAATCGTGTTTACTTTGCTGTTGTTTTATCTTTGGTTTCTATTTTAGTTTAAATTAACAAAACCTTTTTTACTATTCATTATCATTTAGAGTTTAAATTAGGATTCGGTTAATAGTGTTAATTGAACTAGTTCTCTGTAGATCGACCCTTGCTAACTACAACTAATTGCAAGATTTTTATATTTTGGTAGGACTTGGTAACTGTTTTTAATCTCAATTTTAATTCACAATCTACACCAGACCAAATTTTGGTGCCGTTGCCGGGGATCTAGTTTTCCAATTGCACTATTGATTTATTTCCTATTTTTCACTCTGTTTTTGTTTTTGTTTTTGTTTTTATTTTTACTTTTAATTTAATTTGACTTTCTGACTGTCTTGTAGGTGTTTATGTCCACTGAGGAATTAGAAGGGAGATTAAGGCATTTGAGGAATTTCATTGACCAAGTCTAGTCACATCCTCAATTCCCTTTCTATCCACATGATTTTCAGTTCACACCTGCTGACATTGAATTTGCCCGCCACATCGATCTCTCAAGTTCCGAGACATCCGCAGAAATAGTGATGGCAGAGAATACTTTAAGGACGTTGGGTGCTCCAAACTTAGACCAACAACCCCTCTGCATAGAGATTCCTGAGAACGAGGTGGCATTTGAGTTGAAGTCCAGCCTAATCTATCTTCTGCCATCTTTTCATGGATTAGCCGGGGAGGATCCCAACAAGCATCTGAAGGAGATTCATATGGTGTGCTCTAGCATGAAGCCTATTGACATTCCGGTAGATCAAGTCAAGATCAAGGCTTTTCCATTTTCGTTGAAAGAGTTTGCGAATGAGTGGTTATATAATTTGCCTCTAGGATCCATAAATTCATGGCAAGACATGGCTTGAACTTTCTTGGACAAGTACTTCCCCGCCTCAAAGGCCGCAACCATTAGAAAAGAAATTTACGGCATTCAACATAGGCATGGGGAGTCACTTCATGATTACTGGGAGATGTTCAAGAGATTATGTGCTAGCTGTCCTCAACATCAAATTAGCGAGCAACTTCTTATTGAATATTTCTACGAGCGTTTGATGGTTATAGACCGCAACATGATTGATGTTGCTAGTAGAGGAGCTTTGGTTGATAAAACTCCACAAGAGGCTAGAAATTTGATAGAAAGAATGGTTGCGAACACTCAACAATTCTTCACCAAGAATGACATAGAAGTGTGACCAGTTAAATAGGCAAAAATAGTTAGCTTGCAACAACAAATAGCTCAGTTGACCACCATGGTTCAGAAGCTAATGGATAGTAGGAAAGCGTTAGTCAATGCTTGTGGTATATGTTGCTCACCTGGACATCCTACTGATATGTGTCCCACTCTTCAAGAGGACACAAATGAAGAAGCAAAGGCAGTGGGGGCATTTTCTGCACCTTCCAAGAATTACAACCCCTACTCCAATACATACAACCCGGGGTGGAAGGATCATCCTAACTTTAACTATACAAAGTAGTCCCAACCTCAGCCTCAAGCATATGGACCTCCAAGATTTCAACAAAGACAAGCGTCCTTCCCTCAAAGACAAGCACAACAACAAGCTCTAGCTCCTAGGCAATCTTAACCATCATTGGAGGAGTTAATGAAGCAAATGGTCATCTGTAACATCTAGTTTCAGTAGGAGCAAAAGGACGCTATGCAGAGCTTCCAACAAGAGATGAGGACCACCATTGGTAACTTATAGAACCAAGTAGGGCAGTTGGCCACATAACTCAACAAGGTTCAGAGTCAATTTTCTGGGAGACTCCCCTCACAACCAGAAGTGACTCTGAGGGAAACTGCTAGTGTTATCACATTGCAAAGTGGGAAGATGTTAGATGAGCCTACATCCTCTCTGAAAGTCATAAAGGAGAAAGACCATGAGATTCCTGTAACACCCCTTTGGAGGATGTCACACATAAAAGAAAATAAAAGAAATAGAAATAAAATCTACCCAAGTTGTGAAACATTTGTTAAATATTATTACGGGTTGTAAAATAATTCCTGATAGACAGAAATATGATATAAAAAGATAATGCGGAAAATACGAAATAAAAAAAAACATCATTACTGATAATATACATATGATTTAAGTTATAAGCTGTACAAGTAATTCACAACTAAGACTACAAATATTTAAACAAAAACAGTAAAGAAAGCAATAAAAGAGTTAATATATATACAGACATACGCAGACGCGCCCAAAAAAAACATCATGGTTATCTAATCCTCTGATGGATCACTCTCAGCCTGAAAATGATCATCAGGAGACAAATATCCCGGATGTCTCGACACACGGCGATAACGGGATCGCGCAGTCGATACGATGCTTATCTCACTAGGCTCAGGGTTTTCAGCACCCCAGTGACGCCTAATGGATAAGGGTAACTCTAAATGCAGAAAAAGTGTTGTGGTCATGACAAGATCGGATGGTTCTTGATCGTAAAACTGGTCGTCTGCCTGCTGATCTTCCTCCTCCTCGGGGTACAAGATCTCAATAGGCTGATCCTCTTCCTCAAAGTCTTTACCGCGTAAAATAAATAAACAGAAAATACATATAACAAAGAGGTAAGACAACATAAAATCATCACAACATGGCCAATAAAAAGACGACAATCAACATATATACAGTTCATGCAATACGAAAAGCTTTAACAATTATAATAACGGATTGAAGTAAAATTTAGATATCATAACAATATATCACACCACAGATAAAACATCACAGATAAAATAAGAAAGATAAGAATAAACAGATAAGATATAATAAAAATAACCAAATATAGTAACAGTAACAGATAAAATAAACAAATAAAATACGGATAAACAATAAATAGATAAGATGGAAATAAAAAGACATAGAGATAAATAAATAATATGACAAAACCCTACTCCATAGAGCTAAAGAAAACACAAGTATCAGAGAGCGGAATGACTCGTAAAATCTATTAGTACCACGGCTGCCCAACCAACTATTGCGCGGTCACACGTTGCGTCTATAGCCCCACGACACAGGAATCCATCATCCAGGCTTGGTGTAGTTCACGGTCTCACGTTGTGGCACTACAGGCAAATGTACTACTAAATTTCACAAATCTCGATTAAATATAGTGCGTGTCGAGTACCATAGTGTGCTATCGGTTTACCACGGCCCAGCGGAGCTACCAACTGTCCACATGTGGGATCCCGTACACTAAAGTCTCCAAGTTCATTAGAACAATGAACCACACTACGTTTATCGCATCGACAACACGATGTGATTCGTCTCGTCAACCAATCCACCAAAAACTTGGCACACATAAATAGAAAGCCTGTACGGGTTCACATTTTCCCGACAGCAGATAAACTCTTAAAAGCCTGTACGGGTTCACATTTTCCCGACAGCGAAAGATCCTCAAAATAATCTGTACGGGTTCACATTTTCCCGACAGCGAAAGATTCTCAAAAATAATCTGTACGGGTTCACATTTTCCCGACAGCGAAAGATCCTCAAAAATAATCTGTACGGGTTCACATTTTCCCGACAGCATAAAATAAATATAGTAACGGTCAATCACGTAGAAATTTTATCGCGTTTTCATAATTCCGTCGTTTTTACAAACGTTTAAAAATCGGGTAAAGATATTTTTCTGTTTTTAAAATCGCGTAGCATTTTTAATACGTTTTCTCAATCGCGTAGGATTTTCAAATCATTTTCTTATTCGAATGCCTTTAAAATTACTTGTTTAAACAAAAGAAATAGTACTTAGTACATTTAAACTATGTAGAATAATTTTTCATACCGCATACTGTCTTTTGAATATGTTTGCTATCTTATTGGTTCATTTTTACTAAAAATTGACAGTATTTTGTTTAAAAATCATAATAATGGTTTACTAAATTTTTCCATAAAATTTCCATTTACCTAATTTTTAACCACATCATTTAATTCTTTTTGAAATCTCTAACATGCTTCAAAACCTAAAGTGAGCTATATGTTAGAAAATTTCTCAACATTACTGTATTTTACTTCCTAATGATAAAATTATTAGTTTTAATCCTTTAAGCTTAATTCTACTCAATTTGTTTCTTCAAAAACCATTATAGAAAATTTCTTCTTAACTTGTATTGTCTCTTTTTGATTGAAAAAGGTTTGGAATCAAGTTTTAGAAATCATGATTACCTATAGTGGCATGTTGGCCAAATTTCGTAAAACCCTTTCATTTGATTTCTAAAATGTCTTTCACCTTTCAAATCATATCAAATGTATTATATTGTCTAAGTTCATTAAATCATATTAGAAAATAGTTAGCAAGAATCAATTTAATCCTTTAGGCATGTTGGCCTAAAATACTAAGTCTTTACCATTTGATTTCTAAATTCATTTTCTTTGATCAAATCAATTTGAAACCTTCTTAATTCTCCTAGGTTAATTAAGTTACACTTTAGAAAAATTAAGAGAACATTTTGGTCCTCACAATTTGTCATTGCCGTGAGCTTGTGGATTGTGCTCTTTGGAACACTCATGCAATTTTTGAACATGTTATTCACATCCTATACATTATCATACAATTCTAACACATGCATTGTATTTCTAACACATGCAATATATTTTCTAACACATATAACCTAAATTAAAGCTTATAGACATGCAATCCAAAGCTAATAGACATGCAAAAATTATTACAATCACCAAACAAATAAGCTACTAACAAATACCACATAAACTACTAGCAAACATAAAAATTAACACATACACACCAAACAAAGACAACACCACCGAATCCTTATGGATTCTTCAAACATTACAAGTCATTCCATCTTATTACCACCACCAAGGGATGATAAGAATTGTCTTCCTCTTACCTTAAATGAAGACAAATGATATGCTTTCACACCTCCTAGGGTTCGGTTTTCACCTTCAAAAATACCTAGAAATCTCAAACAAAATTTACATGTTACTAACCATGAAAAAGAAGCTAAACCATGGAGAAATCATGGCTTAGAACTTTGAAAAAGAAGAGAGAAAGGAAAAACATGATATTTCACCTTCTAGGTAAAATTTTCAAGGTTGGTTTCCAAGCCTTAAATGGAAGATTTTGAAGAAACTCCCAACTAGAAAGGTTCTTAGAATAGTGTTTAGGTTAAGAAAACTTGGTTAGAAAAATTTTTGGATGGTTGGATGGTGTAGTTTATGACTTGGCCGAATGGTAGGAGAAAAGAACAACAATGGTGGCTAGGGTTTTTGGAAGAGAGAGAAGAGAAAAAAGTGATGAAGATGAAGTGTTATTTTGGTCATCCAAGACCACATGGCCGTAGCCTTCATGGCTGGTCAAAGGGGCCATTGGTTGGCTTCATCCAAGCCCTTGGATGCATTCAAAGGTTAGGATTAAATCTTGATGAACAAGCTTGATTTCTATTGGTTGCTTATGGATGACTCACAAGCCTAGTCACTCATTTCATTTAATTCTTTGCTGAGTCAGCTAGCTGAGTCAGCCTGTTCTGGAAAGTTCTACTGTTAACGGTGATTAATTAAGCTATCGATCTAACGTTCGCTAATTGTGGGTCCCGCAAAATATTTACGGGTCCACTTGTCACTAAATTATATTGACTAATAAAATAATATTATAATAATATAAAATTATTTTATTTGACAGTTAAATCCTAAAAATTAAAAGATTAATTTTAGTCTCATTCAGAATCGGGTTTAGTAAGATCCCCCAATTCTAAATAATAAAATAAGATTTCTCCGGCCCGGAAAAATATTATTTTCCTGCCTCAGAGCAAATCACACAAAAAGTCCATATAAAATCACAGACAGTATTTTCAGGCATTAAATCATATAGAAAACAATTAAAAACAGCAAAAACAGCACGTTCGGGACGTAACGGTCATTTTTCCATTTTTTCCCACAACGTAGCTAATCGTCCAAAACGTTCAAATAAAATATCCAGCAGTATTATATAGTTGTATATCATTCAGAAAAATTAAAACAGTAACTCCGAGAAATTTTTATTTTACCGTCTCGAAGCAAATTACGTAAAACGATCAAATAAAATTTGAGCCAGTATTATCGTAATTGTTTTCATACAGAAATCGAGAACAGTAAAATAGGGACACAGCGGTCATTCACACAAAAGCATGAAAAACAGCAAACAGTACATTCAGAATATTTTCTAAAAATTGGGGCGTTACAATTCCTACGGTAAATGAGGATGGGCAAAATTCCAAAGCCTCTAAGGTAAGTATTTCTGAACCCATTCCCAAGTATGTTACTAAGGCTCCATTTCCTAGTAGGTTGGTTAAGAGTAAAAAGGAAGAACTTGATAAAGAAATCTTAGAGACCTTTAGGAAAATGGAAGTTAACATTCCTTTATTAGATGCCATTAAGCATGTGCCTAGGTATGCAAAGTTCCTAAAAGAATTATACACTAATAAAAGGAAGTTAAAAGGCAATGAGAAAGTTCAAGTGGGAGAAAATGTTTTGGCTGTGATTAAAAAGAATCTCCTAACAAAGTGTAAGGACCCTGGCACTTTTACCATGCCATGCACCATAGGTAACACGAGGTTTAAGAGGGCAATGCTAGATTTAGGTGCATCCATTAATGTCATGCCCTTTTCTATTTATGCATCTTTACATCTAGGACCTTTAGAACTAATTGGTGTTATCATTTAATTGGCAGACAAGTCTAACGCATACCCTAAAGGGGTTATTGAAGATGTTTTGATGCAGGTAAATGAATTGGTGTTTCCGGCAGACTTCTATGTGGTGGACATAGAGGAGGATAAATCCCCCAAGTCTGCTCTCATTCTGTTGGGGAGACTATTCCTAAAGACTGCACGGACTAAAATTGATATGTACTCAGGGACGTTGACCATGGAATTTGATGGAGAGATAATCAAATTCAACATCTTTGAGGCCATGAGATACCCGAGTGATGTGCACTCTACTTGTGTTATTGATACCTTCGATCTTTTGATTCTTTAATTTCTGCTACTTTTAATTTTGATCACTTTGATGTTCTTGATACAGTTCTTACTCACAATTTAGATTTACAAGAATCAAAGAAGGATGACAAAGGAGAGCCATGGAGCGAGGAGGTTGATGATGTAGTAGCAGCCTTGCATGAGCTCTCTTTCGCTTTAGAAGGACATGAGGTATCGTATGTTGAGTTACTTGTTAATACTGATATACCTAAACCTTCTGTTGTGCAGGCACCATAATTGGAATTGAAGGAATTGCCTTCCCATCTGAAATACATTTTCTTAGGAGAGAATGAGACACTTCCAGTGATAATTATTAAGTCCCTTACTCAAGAACAAGAGGAGAAATTGGTGTCTGTATTGAAGGAACACGATACAACCATTGGTTGGACTATTGCGGACAGCAAGGGCATTAGCGTCTCCATTTGCATGCATAGAATCTTAATGGAGGAGGGGGCTAAGCTAGTGAGAGACCCCCAGAGGAGGTTGAATCCTTCGATGATGGAGGTTGTGAAGAATGAGATACTAAAGCTCCTAAGTGTGGGGGTAATCTACCTTATTTCTGACAGCAAGTGGGTAAGCCAGGTCCAGGTAGTACCAAGGAAATATGGAATTACTGTGGTAAGAAATGTTAAGAATGAGCTTATTCCCACTAAGTTACAGACAGGGTGGTGTGTTTGCATAGATTATAGAAAATTGAATACCGCCACCAGAAAAGATCACTTCCCTTTACCTTTTATTGATCAAATGTTAGAGAAATTAGCTGGTCATTCTTATTATTGTTTTCTAGATGGATTTTCAGGTTATAACCAGATTGCTATCGCTCGAAGGACCAGGACAAGACCACCTTCACTTGTCCTTTTGGCACCTTTACTTATAGGCGAATGCCTTTTGGACTCTACAATGCGCCAGGGACTTTTCAGAGATGTATGGTGAGCATATTTTCTAATTATATAAAGAACATCATTGAGGTCTTCATGGATAACTTTAGTGTATTTGGGAATAGCTTTGAGAACTATCTAGAACATTTAGCAATGATTTTAAAAAGATGCATTGACACTAACCTTGTTTTAAATTGGGAAAAATGTCATTTCATGGTAGAATAAGGTATTGTGTTAGGTCATGTAGTTTCTACTAAGAGTATTGAGGTCGATAGAACCAAGGTAGAACTTGTGCGTTCATTACCCCCACCCATTAGTGTGCAGGAAATTCGTTCTTTTCTTGGCCATGCAGGTTTCTATCGGAGATTCATCAAGGACTTCTCCAAGATATCATTGCCCTTCTGCACACTCCTTCAAAAGGATGTGTCATTCCATTTCAATGAGAAATGTATAGAGGCTTTTACCAGACTTAAGGAATTGATGACCAAGGCGCCTATCATTAGGCCACCAAATTGGGAGCTTCCATTTGAGTTAATGTGTGATGCCAGTGACTTCGCACTAGGGATTGTCTTAGGACGAGTTGATAGGGTTCCTTATGTTATTTACTATGCATCAAGGACCTTAAATGATGCTCAACTAAACTATTCCACAATTGAAAAAGAGCTTCTTGCTGTAGTTTTTGCTTTAAAAAAATTTAGATCATATTTAATTAGTTTAAAGTAATTGTTTTTTCTGATCATGCAGCTTTGAAGTACCTACTTGCAAAGAAGGAAGCAAAGCTAAGATTGCTCTGATAGATTCTATTGCTCCAAGAGTTTGACTTGGAAATTAAAGACAAAAGAGGGAACGAAAACCTTGTGGTAGACCATTTAAACAGGTTGGTGACTGAGGAAGAGGACATACCTATCCAAGAGAGCTTTTCTGGATGAGCATTTAATGGTCGTCACAACCACAATCCCTTGGTATGTTGACATTACCAATTACTTGGCCACCAAGGACTTTCTAGAGGGCTTGACAAAGACACAACGGGATAAATTGAAGAGTGACTGCAAATACTATATCTGGGATGATCCTTACCTCTAGAAGCATTGTGCAGACCAAGTGATTAGAAAGTGCATTCCAGACTCAAAGACTTACTCCATCCTTTCATTTTTCCACACCTATGCATGTAAAGGGCATTTTGACATGAAGAAGACAACCAACAAGGCACTTGACAGGGGTTTCTATTGGCCAACAATCTTCAAGGATGCTTATAATTTTTGTAAGTCTTGTGACCATTGTCAAAAGACAGGTAATATTGGCCCTAAGAATCAAATGCCTCAAACTCTGATGATTTTTGTGGAAGTTTTTGACGTTTAGGGCATTGACTTCATGGGACCATTTCCTCCCTCATTTGGTTTTTCATACATTCTTTTATCTATTGATTATGTGTCAAAATGGGTGGAAACAAAGGTCACCAAATCTGACAATTCTAAAACTATTGTGGATTTTGTGAAGTCTCATATTTTTTGTAGGTATAGAACTCCAAGGGCCATCATTAGTGACCAAGGGACACACTTTTGCAACAAAACATTTGAGGCCTTTTTGAGGAAATATGGTGTGATGCACAGGACTTCTACTCCCTACCATCCACAAACAAATGGGCAAGCTAAGGAGTTTAACCAGGAAATCAAGTCCATTCTTGAGAAGACTGTCAATCCCACATGTAAGGATTGGAGTACCCAGCTTGATGATGCGCTATGGGCTTACAGAACAGTATATAAGACCCCAATTTGGCATGTCACCATTCCGATTGGCGTATGGGAAGCCTTGTCATTTGCCCGTGGAGTTGGAACATCGATCCTATTGGGCTATCAAACAAGTTAACCTAGGATTGGAAGGTGCTAGATAGCAGAGAAAACTCTAATTACAAGAGTTGGAGGAGTTGAAGAATAAAGCGTATGAGAGTGCCAGTATTTATAAAGCAAAAACTAAGGTATTCCATGACCAAATGAACTCGAGGAAGAGCTTCGTAGAAGGACAACCCATGCTAATATTCCAATCTAGACTTAAACTATTTCCAAGTAAGTTACGTTCTAAATGAATTAGACCATTTGTCGTAACATATGTTTTTCCTTCTGGTGCAGTGGAAATCAAGAATGAGGCATCTGGGAAGACTTTCAAAGTTAATGGACATCGCCTCAAGCCTTATCATGAGCTTTCGATCAGTGAAGAAGTGGCCTTGTTTCTTCTTAATTATGAAGAACATTGAGAAGTGGTGCAATGTCGGGCTAAGAACAATAAACTAAGCACTTAATGGGAGGCAACCCATCATTAAGAAACCAAATTTGCTTTCTCTATCATTTTTATTTCATATTCTTTATTGTTTCTTTCATTAGTTTCTTAGATTAATTTCTTTGCCCTTCTTTTTGGTATGTTCTTACTGATTTCCTAGGAACCTTTAGCAATCCATGTGTTTTGTAATGTTAACATGGTGATTGGATGCATGATTTACTTGTTTGATGCATGTTTGAGGCCATTATTAAAGTTTAAGATGGATGTAAACCTTTGGGAGTTAGTGTTTTCGTGGGGTTTTAAAGTAGGTTGAAGAGTTCCAAAGTCAATGGAAAACATGGTGGGGTGTGTGTTTCAAGACACACCCCATGTCTCAAAATGAAATGCAACCCCAATGGCTCACAGAGAAAGCCACGACCTGGGCCGTGTCTGTTGACACGGTCGTGTCCTTGTGCACCCCCAATTCCTTCTGGTCGTGTGATACACAGCCTGGGCCATGTCAATGGACACGGCTCGTGTTTGTGTGACAACAAACACACAGGGGCCTCTCCCTTTTAGGGTTTTAACCCACCTTTCCCTCATTCCCTTATCTCACGTGTAGTCCCCCCCCTTTTTCTCCCCTTTTCTTTCTTCTTTCCTCCGTTGAAGCACCATTGAAACCTCATTTCCTTCTTCCTCCTTTATTTCCCTTCTTTCCTTCACCACTCTTCTTCCTCTTCATCACCTACTCACCCATTCTTCCTCCCCACCACGCATTCTCTTCTCTCTCTCTCCCTTTCTCTCTCCACCATGCACCACCGTGCTCATTGTAACACCCTTTTTTCTCAACACCTGCAAAGAAGAAACGTCACACTATGATACTTTGAAATACAAAGCGAGATAAAATAAACTGCATAAAATGGTAATTGTTTTTAAATTTGTTGACCCGATTCATTTATGGTTATCTAAGTTCCCTTTACAATTATCACTATATATATATTTTTGTTTAATTTAAATCATTACCAAGTAGGGTTAAAAGTTAATTCATAAATCCATTACGCATAGAGGTAATAATTAGAACAATCGTGATAAAATCATCATAAGATAAACCATACACAATATATATATATATATATATATATATATATGCATAAGTCTATTTAGTTACATTCTAAAATATACAAAAAGAGCAAAAAGCTTTACCACCCAAGGTAATTACAAATTTACACCCATCAATCTAGCAAAACGTCAGGCTCCTATAAAAAGATAACGGATAGCCATTAGTAGCCACTGACAGAATCAGTTCCTAAGACTGACGAGAAGGGACCGTAGAAGGGTCCTCCTCGGGGTCCTCTTCATCCGATGAAACATCCATCGGAGTAACAGAGCAACGGGCAGGAGCTCGAGCAGTGGACAAAAAGGAGTCATCACGTGGGGTGTAATACATGTCAGCCCACATATCCCTAACGGGCATGTAAAACTCCAACCAAACAAAAGCATGAAAATCTAAAACAGGGGCGTCATAACGACCCCATGCCAAGGACACCGTCAGCTCCCCATGGTACACGCAACAGTCCGTCTGCACATTAATGTGCCAGCAGTCATGGCCTTTGTGAAAAGTGATCTGTGTGTATCCCAAAAATTCGCAGGGGTGCGACGTCATCCTCGATAACTTCAATCGTAGTCTGGCCAGAAGCTTGGAAACTTAGGAGCTTCCTTGTCTTCCTCACGAACGTCTTGTCAGAAGTACACAATCCAACAGAATACAAAGTAGAGAAGATACAGAAAGAGGTGAGACACCTAGCCTTCAGTACCAAAATGGTAGTAAGAAAACAAAACGGTATTGGATGCACACCAACAATACAGTTCATACATCCAATTACAGTAATAATAAAAGCCAACAATAAGTGCATAATAACAATTTATAATTGTAGTATAATTAACAATAGGCAAACGACATCAATATTTTCGATATTCAACAGTCCAAGGAATCAACTTATTATTACAGTTATAACAGTAAATATATCCCACAATTATAAATGCTCATGCATAATGAATCATGTGACTGACAGTTCACAATGCAAAAAGGGTACTAAAATTCCTACTCCATGGAGCTAGACATAAACATTTTTCAGAGTGAATGATCAAGGTGTAATGCCAGTATATCGTTAGCCTTAAAAATATAGTGTGCTTTATCTCATAAAAATGTTTGTGCAATTGGCTTATACATGGCACCTCGACAGTTGATCGCGATATAGGACAGCGTCTCAGTCGGGATCGTCGGTGTGTCGCATCGGTTTATCCCACGGCCCTAGTGGAGCTACCACTATCTATTGCGAGACACCCGCACCCCGACGCCCCTCAGGGCCAACCACTATGACCCTACGCTTAGTTTACTAGCACCCGCACATAGGTGTTATTCAAACTCCTAGGCACACATAGCCTTCCTAACAATGTCCACTGGATAATTCATATGCATGATGACTCAATTTCAATCATGCATGTTCATCAATGATGCATTCATCATAAGCATACCACAATGGTATATATATATATATATATATATATATATATATATATATATATATATATATATATATATATATATATATATATATATATATATATATATATATATATATATATATATATATATTCATACATATTCATTTCTTAACATCACCACATTATAATACTCTCAAGTACATAATCAACAAGTGCTTAACCCACATAGGGATTTATAACAACATAAAAATCCATTCTCAATATCAATATGTAATCATACATAGCTTATCAATCGCCACAAGTTCATGCCTTGGATTCACATTTTCAAAGTCTTAAACTTTGGTCAATTATGAAGATTACAGGGTGAATTACCCTTCAAAACTGTGGCCTTCTAAGTGTTGTTATTCATTTTAATTCTTCCACTTCATTAAGAATTATGCATGTCTCTAAATCCTAGATTTCCAAAGATGCACCAAGGCATCATTTAACTTCAAGGTTTTCTTTCTAAAACCATAGCCTTCATGGCCTTCAAAGCTCAATTTTTCATTCCATTTTATGTATTAGATTCTTAATACCAATTTACTTATATTTTAATTCACCAAGATCCATCCAAACCCTTATGGTTTCAAGCCAAAACCGTGGCTCCCTTTTAAGGTGTTCAATCCTTAAAATTGTCCATTTATTAATCTTAATGTTATCATTCAACATTTAATCATACAAGCATTATTTATTTGTTCACAAAAACAATTTTCAACTCAAAATTCCATCCAAAACCTTGGCCACCATGTTAGGGTAGGAACCTCCGAAATTTTCATTTAGCAACCCTAACATGATCAAGCACATTTAACACTTCCAATATACTCAAAATCACCAATCAAAATTTAATCCAATCCAAGAACACATGAACAAGCAAAAATCACAAAACACATAAACATACAAGGGTTCCCTTATCACTATTATTAGTAGAAGTGAGTAATCTCCCTCTTACCTAAGGAAGAACAACGAAAATGACTCATTCAAGCTTCTTGAAAAATTTGGTTTTAGGGCTCCAAGAACCCTAGGAATTTCCATCATCAAGAATTAATGTTAAGCATGGAAAAGAATGGACCTTTGGTCTCCAATGAGACCCTAGAGTCCGAAATGAAGAGAAATCAGAAGAAAGGTGAAAGCTTTACCTTAAAAATGGAAACTTTGTCTTGGAAGACAATGGAGAAAGGTTTTTTTGGAGAAACTTTCTAAAGAGAAAGGGTAAAAGAGATGAAGGTGAGTATGGAAATGGTATTTGTGAAGAGAAAAGTGAAGGAAAATGGGAGGAAAAGGGGCTGCAAAACCATAGCTATGGAGGAGTGTAGAGAGAAGGAAGAGGAAATGAAGGAAATGAAGTTTAGAGAGAGAAGTGATTAGGTTAAAGTGAGTGAATGGCTAAGTGTGTGAAATGTGTAAGAGCCAAAATTTCCTTCCTTGGGCTTGGGTGTTGCCGCGGCAATGAGAGGGGAAAGGGGGGAAAATTTTAGCTTCTCATGTAAGCCAAGGGTAAGTGGTCATTTAGGTCAAAGCTTCTCAAAGAAGCTTCTTAATTAGGTACAAAATTTGAATTAAAGTGTGCTTGATTAGACATAAAGTAGATTGCATTAGGATAATGTGATAGGATTTTTATTATATGTTATTATCCAATGGATAATTACTATAGTCGACAGAAGTTAGTATTAATTTATTTGACAGATAAATTTTACACTGCATTTTGTTATTTTATCTGTTAAATTTTCTTGAAAAACATAAAATCTCATAAATTATGTCCATCCTCGAGTTTAGTAAGATCCTCCGTCGACGTTTCCACATATCAAGATTCTCAGGAAAAATATCTCGTTTTCCCTGCTCCGCTCAATTTATACGTAAAACGAGAAATAATATTAAAATATTCCGCATTCTCAGAAAAATCTAGAAAAATTCCAAAAAATCACAAATATTATAAAATGAACATTTATGATAAAAGAAATAAATTTTGGGGTGTTACACTCGTGGTCACCATTTTTCTTTTTCTTCTCATTCTTCCTATTTTCCTTCATTGAAGCCTCTTTCTTCCATTTTTAAGCCTCACCCATTTACCCATATCTCCTATTTCACCATCAATCCTCCTATTTCACCATCCACCCACTTCTCTCATTTCCCCCTTTGCCTTCCCTTCACGAACTATTCACCATGCCTCCAAGGAAGCGTATGAAGATGTAAGCCAGGAAAGTGGTACCATCACCCCACCTCCACATGCAGCACCTCCTCCATAGGTACTCATTCACCCTTTAGATAGGAAGGAAGTGGTTCTTACTAGATTTTTGGACGTAGATACACTAAGGGCCATTGGGTTATATGATGAGTGTAACACCCTGGTGAAATATGTTAGGCTTGTATAAGAATGCAGAGGTAACCTAATACTTGCTTAACATATCTGTTGAATTTTGTGACTTTCTGAGTATATCTAGTCACTTTGCTGCAATGTTATGTGTACGATATAGTTATTTTTAGCCCTGGATAAGGCTTAAACTACTCAGTTAATGGAAATAAGTGTGGAGACTTTATTTCTGGGTCACAAATGTGTTAACTGTGCTATAGTTAAAATCTGAGAATAATCGGAGCTAGTTTGATATTTTTAAGCATACTAGTTATGCGTTTTAATACTGGTTTGACTAGCGGCTGATATGAAAAATGATGGTTTTGGTACAATAAAATTTTTTATGAATCTTGTGATTTATTTCAAACTTATTGGCTTTAAGAAAACTTAATTTGGAGAAATCTAAGTGTTCTTAGCATATCAAGATTTTTGGTACCCTTTTTGTGGTTTGGCTTTAAGAAGCCAAATCTAACTTCTTTCCTTCATTTTCTCATGGCAGCCAAAAACAGAAAACAAAGAAGAGAGAGGGAAGGGGAAAACCGTGGGGGAGAAGGAGAAAAAGAGGGGAAAAAGCTAAGGGGGCAAGGATCAAAGCTTGAAGGAGGATCCAAGAACAAGATCAAGACTTCACAATCATCATCTCAGCAGCTTGAGGAGCCAAAGGTAGAGGTTCTTGAGCTCAAACTCCATCTTCTTCCTCATTATTCCATGTTAGGCCTAGGTGAGGTTTGATAGGTCATTTTGAGTTCTTGAAGTGTTTGAAGTGATTTTCTTGCTTGGATGAGTTTTAAATGTGGTTTATGACTTGTTCATGCTAAGAGTTTGGATTAGAAATTGAAAATTCTCCATTTGGACCTAAAATGCTCTAAGTGTTGATTTTAGGGGTTTGGATGAGTGATTTGGTGTTTTGATCCAATTTTGATGAAATCAATTGGTGTTTTAGGTTTCCATCATGTTAGTGAACTTGTTAATAACTTGAAATCACTTAGAAATTGTTTTGGAGTGGCCAAAATCAGGATTTTGTTCCAATGGAATAGTAATCCGCGACTGCAGAATTCTGTAAAATTCATGTTCTGATGCTGGCGCCGCGGTGCAAGGATTTCATGTCGCGGCGTGAGACTGATGCACTTTCAGTATTGTAACCCGAGAGCAGGGCGCTGCAGTGTAGCACAACGGGTGCCGCGACGTGAGCTCCAGAATCTTCAAAAATGTGTTTTTGACATCTTTAGAAGGTCTTAAGTGTTGGGGATCATTCTTATATGCTTTTCAAGTGTGTTGAGACACTAATAGAGGTATTTCTTGGAGAGAATGACCACCTAGCATATATGAGAAACTTGGTAAACCCTTAGGTACCCAACGTGCAGGGATTTGCCTTAGGATGAGTTTGTAGAACTTATAGGCAACCTAAGTGTGGGAAATGCCTTAAGATAGGAACATGGAACCTTAGATAACCAAAGTAAGGTGGAATGTCAAAGGGTACTATGTTCGGACACCTTAGGCTTCCATTGTGTGATGGAATGCTATAGGAGAATCTTAGGAAACCTTAAGCATCCAAGTGTGTTGGAATACAATAACGTAGTGTTTAGAACCTTGTTCAACATGAGGTTGACTTCTAAATCACTTGTGAAGTGATGATGTAGGGTTCTAGATACAAATAGTCTAGTGGTACTTCTTAGAGAGAATAGTCATTTGCTTTATGAAAAGGGCTTTTAGAATTAAGTACAAGGTGTACTAGGAACAACTTGTTTAAGTTGTTTGGTATATTATGCCTACCTATATGCATAGTTTCCTCCTTTAAAGTTAAAGTTGAGACTAAAATGCATATTTGGTGTATGCTCTCTTGTTCTTAAAGGTTGAATTTGAGGATATGCCAGAAACATGGGTTGGTTCCTTTATGTCTTAAAGTTGAGCCAAGAGTACATGTTCTCTAGCCATGATTCTTTCACTTGGTTAGAGTGAACCTTGTAATAGGATTTGAGAAACCCTAGGCATCCTTTGAGAAGTTGAATGCCATAAGTTAATACCTAGAACCTTGAGCAACGTGAGGTTGCCTTGTGATTCACTAGTGAAGTGATAAAGTGGGGTATTAGGTGTTGTATGCTAAGTGTGCTTAGCAAGTAATATTTGTTATCATGCATGGTTGCTCCTTTGTGTTGAAAATAGAGCCAAAGATGCATGGATGACATTTTACTCCCTTGTGAGACAGGGTTGGAGATATAGGAAATACTAGAAACATGACCTTGCATCTTATGTGATAAATGAGCTTGGTTGGTTAGCTTGCTAGTTTTCCTTAGTCACTTGGTTAGGAAGGACCTAATCATGATAATATGTATTTGTGAAATACATTGCATATCTTCTTTTCAAACTTGCTATGTCTTGTTTCCTATGTATTGTAACCTAACATGGTGTGCATAACCATATGGCTAGAGAACAAGGTGTTGATCTAGATTCTCGTAGTGGGTATGCTATTATGGTCAGGGTTACCGGTATAGGGGTGACAATAGTACTCTTGCATTAGTGAGGGGAAGGGGTTTACCTATTACGAAGTAGGATTTAGGCTTTTAGGCTTATCCTACTTCGTACATACAAGAAACGGTAGTTTCTGGGAAATAAGTAAGTGGCATGTGTTTTAAAAAACTAAAACCTACATTTTCCTGCGCCATCATATTATTAGGACTTTGTGTGAGCATAACCATACATCATATCATAAAGCATTGCATTTGTTGGTAGCTGTA
This sequence comes from Ormosia emarginata, assembly GCA_029884605.1. Taxonomy (NCBI): domain Eukaryota; kingdom Viridiplantae; phylum Streptophyta; class Magnoliopsida; order Fabales; family Fabaceae; genus Ormosia; species Ormosia emarginata. The sequence continues at coordinate 1,852,537 of JAQQTP010000023.1, forward strand.
TGGGTAGTTGCCTTGCTCAACGTTTGTTGTTGGTTGTTCAATGATATCTTACGATTGTATGGGCAGTTGTTTCGATATCATTGGTTATTGTTTGTTCAACTTGGGGTTAAGATTGTTGCTTGCCTTATGAATGTTACATAGAGTAGTATGTATGTTCTGATAGTATTGAGCAGAGGCTCATTTATCTATTGCAGGCTTAATCTTATGTTCATAGTGTGGTTTGCTCATTGCGAATGGATGAATACTGGTATTAGAATTGCATATACTGAGAAATTATGATTTCTCACCCCGTTTGTGTTTTCATGTAAATCCAGGTACATGAAAAGGGAAGCAAAAGAAACTGAAGAACTAGTATAGTAATTTTATTTCTTAAAATAAATATGTTGTATATTTATTTTCCTACTACCTTGTCTTTGTAAAAGTTGTGTACTACAGTTTGCCTTTGAGAGGCTTATGATGTATATATATCGCTTTTGTTGTTCAGGCTCTCCATATTTATTTATGTGAATGAATTATATGGGTTAGCTTGTTGTTAAGGTTAGAAGTGGCATGGCTAGTACTGTGCGTCTTATATATTTGGTTGATATATCGAGTTCTCGGTATTAGGATGTTACAATGAGATATTTGTGTTATTAGGTAGAATAGGCTGGGTTGTTTTTGCCAATATTCATAGGCCCACTTATGCTAATTTGATTAGGGAGTTCCTTTCCTCCTTTGACTGCAAACTTTACCCTTTGAGTGACCAGAATGAGTGGCCTGGTGAGTTCAATTTTAAACTTTTAGGCACCCCCTATACCTTAAACATGCATCAGTTTAATGTCATTTTTGGTTTTCCTGTGGGACACACTTATATTCCCCGTGGTTTTAATCAAGACAATGCTTGGTATGACTTGACGGTGGCCAATTCTGGTCGCTATGAGCCTAAATGCTCTAAGGGTTCCAAACTTTGATCCCATGCCCATAGATATCTCCAAAAGTGGTTGGCCAATACCATTTGTGCTAGGAGGAGAGCCAGGGAAACCTTAGTCGGAATGAATTATTTAATCAGTTTAAGCATGTCAGGTCCACTAAAGCTGGACGTATCTTGCTTGGTGGCTATGTAACTGTTATTGTTGAACACTACGGTCTTGATTTGGATTTGATGGAAGAGGCCCTTATCAGAGGTTCCAGTGCTGTTGAGGGGCCCATTCTGGTCTCCATGGGCCTATGTGGGCACCAGAATGGTGTTTACACTTGGTAGGTCCTAATGGCGCTGTCCTCCCTCAGCCAGCTCCGATCCCTGAGCCTCAGGACCCTGTTGATGATGCCTTAGACTTTACAGAGCATGTTCCTCCTTTCGCCTCTACTGCAGAGCCTTCCTCTAGCACTTTTCACTATACTGAGATCCTTGGCCGTATTGATCATTTGGAGTTAGATCATGCCTCCCGATTCCAGCGCTTAGAGGATCACTTCCAGCACCTGGACGACTTCACTGCCCAGAGGATGGAGGCCATTGAGGGCAAGATAGATGCCTTGTTTCAGAGATCATTTTCTCCTTCTCCCCCACATTGATTTCCTATTTCTGTTGTTTAGTTTATGTTTCTGTTTTGGACTATGTTATGGATCTGTCTATTGACTTTCAGGCATTGTACTTGGACCTTCTTTTGGATACTTAATGATGTCTCTTGGTTATGGATCTGATTTCTTTCTTGATGTCTTTGACTATGCATTGTTGGTTTTCTGCATTAATTTCTCTGTTGTGAATATGTTTTGACATTGGGGACAATATCTCCTTTCAGTGTGTGGAGGTACTTTTCCTATTTGTTTCTCTGGTGAATATCATTTTTCCGATGGGTTTTAAAGTGTTTTGAATGATGAGCAAATGATCCAAATTTTTTTTCTAAAAATATGATGAGTTTGTAAGCTTGAAGGAGTTGATTCTCATGCTTTTAAATTTGTCAAGCTAGGTTTTTGAAAAATTGAGGGAATTGATTCAAATGTGATAGATCGAGATGACCTTGGTGTGATTTTGGGCTTTAAAGAGAATGGCTAACATTATGCCATCATTATTCTTTGTTGTGTGATTTCGCTCATGATTATGTGTCTTCCAGAACTTGTTTTGACTCTCTTTTAAGCTGCAATTAATCACTGCATACAATTGAAATGAAAAAGGCATTTCTTTCTAATAGCCACTGGCCAAATAGCCAACCTTGCATTCTTATTCATTGTTCACCCCTTTGAGCCTAATTGATTCTCTTCTCTTTCTTTTAACTTAGCTCTTAGAAGGGTATTTGGTAATGTGTTTGCCCAGCTTTGTTTACATGAAAATATATGTTGGCAAAATTTTGAGATGCTTGGATGTGATTTAAAAAAATATATATATGAAAAAGAAAAGAGTGAAAAGTAGATGGTCGTGTGGAAAAAGGTAAAAAATGAGAAAAGTTGTAATTGGCTAGCTATCATGAATAATAGTTTTGATGATAACAAACGTGAAGACAAACATGAAGATGATGACAAGACCAAGTCCAAAACCTTCAAGAATAGCTCTAGGACTTAGGATCTTATGTACAGAGCCTTTCTGGATTTCTCATTAATTTTGCATGAAAAGATAAAAATGGTTTTAAATTAAATATCCCAAAATTCAAATCATGGTTTTTGAAAGCATTTAAAAGTGTTAAAAGCTGTTTTTCAACAGAGGTATTCGAATACCATTTAGAGGTATTCGAATAACATCATTCTAAACCATTTTTACAAAGCTTTTAAAACAGAGGTATTCGAATACCTCTGATGGTATTCGAATACGGTATTCGAATACCCCCTGATGGTATTCGAATACCACAGGAATTCTGAAATAGAAAGAAACGACTATAATTCAAATTTAAATGGATATTAATTGTTCAAACGGCTCTTTTTCTCAAATGCTCTATAAATAGAGACCTTGGGTCTCTTCTAAAGGTTGCCTAACCACTTGAACTATTTTTGCTTGTGCCAAAAACGTGATTCACTATTTTCTCATATTTTTACGTGCTCTCTTCGCCAAAATCTTGAGATATCCTTAGAGAGCTCCATAGTGCTTCAAGTTGTAATATTTTGCTCGAGTGAGAGTTTCTCTTCTTCATCTATTTCTACGATATCTTGTATTGTGAGGGTGAGGTATCCCTCGGTAAAAGGGTGAGGTATCCCTTGTTGTAAAGAAGGTGAGGTATCCTTCAAAGGGGTGAGGTATCCCTCTAAGGTTTGTGTAAGGGTGAGGTATCCCTGCGCATGGTGAGGCTTTAGCACAAGGGTAGAGTTTTCCTGTGTGTGAAAAGTGCTCTATTGTGTAAAGGTTGCAAGCACCTATTTTTAAGCTTGTATTGAATAGTAAAAAATCTCGAACTGTGTTTCGGGGACTGGACGTAGGCCACAAGTGGTTAGTGGTCGAACCAGGATAAATATCGTGTCTGCTCTTCTTTCCTTAATCTTTTATCTTTCTGCACTTTATTTATTATATCTTGCAATTTAATTTCTAGTTGTTCTTCTTATCTTCATCTTATTCACGCCTTTTATTATTTAAATTCAGCATAGTTTATTTGTTTGCGCTTTTTACAAAAAAAATTTAAATACTCAATTCACCCCCCCTCTTGAGTACTGAAGCCACTTGGGTAACAAGTGGTATCAGAGCTAGACTCTTGTATAAAGAGCTTAGCCGCTTCAAGAGTACATGGCTTCATCAAATGTTTTATCAGAAGCAACTTCCATAAATCGACCACCCTTTTTCAATGGGGATGGTTATGCATATTGGAAGGAAAGAATGAAAATCTTTATCGAGGCTATTGATCTAGATGTGTGGGATGCTGTCGAAAATGGTGCATTTATACCTACACGCGTTGTCAATGGTGTAAAAACCGAGACACCTAGAAGTGATTGGTCTGATGAGGATAAAAGAAAAGTTCAATATAATTTAAAAGCCAAAAACATCATTACTACTGCTTTGGGGCATGATGAATTTTTCAGAATTTCAAATTGTAAAACTGCTAAAGAAATGTGGGACAGTTTGCAAGTTACCCATGAGGGTACTAGTGAAGTTAAGAGGTCGAGAATCAATTCTCTAACTCGAGAATATGAATTATTTAGAATGAACCAAGGAGAAAGCATTCAAGAAATGCAAAAGAGGTTCACCCACATTGTTAATCATCTTGCATCATTAGGAAAGAATTTTACTAACGAAGATTTGATTAACAAAGTGTTGAGATGTTTGAGCAGGATTTGGCAGCCTAAGGTGACAGCTATTTCAGAGTCAAGAAATTTGGCAACTATGACTCTTGCAACTCTTTTTGGAAAACTTCACGAGCATGAATTGGAACTAAACAGACTAAGTCAAAGTGAAGAAAATGACAAGAAGAAAAAGGGAATAGCCCTCAAAGCCACTACCTCAGTAAATGATGACGATAATGACGAGGATGAAGAAGGCACTGAAAACAATGAGATCAATGAAGAAAATTTTGGCCTTCTTGTAAGAAAATTTGGTAAGTACCTAAAGAAAAAGGGGACACAAAGAAGACCGCCTTTTCCCCCAAAGAAAATTGAAAAGAAATCCTCCAAAGAAAGAAGAGTTTACATAGCATGGGATGAAAATGACATGGACTCCACTGATAGCTCAGACAGCGAGAAAGCTCATCTATGTTTTATGGCCAAAGGAGAAGAAGAAGAAGAAGAAGAAGAAGAAAGTGACAACGAGGTAAATTCTAACGTATCTCCTTCTTATGATGAATTACAAGATGCTTTCGAAGAATTGCATGACGAATCAATAAGGCTCACAAAATTAATTTCTTCATCTAAGAAAACTATCTCTTCTTTGGAAAATCAAATTCTAATTTTGAATAAAGAAATTGAAGAATTAAAAATTGAAAATGAGAAATTAGGATTAATTGATGCATGCTCAACCTGCACTTCACATGCTTCTACTTCTTCATCTTGTTCTTCATGTCATATGCTTGAAAAAGAAATTGAAGATTTAAAGAACACTCTTTCTAAATTCACTCTCGGTAGAGATAATTTAAATATCATATTAGGAAAACAAAGGGTTATTTTTGAAAAAGCTAGAATTGGATATAACCCGAAAAATCAGCATAAATCTTATAAAAACTTCTTTGTTTATTCAAGCACTTCTTGTAGTCCATTTATTAAATGTTTTTACTTTGGAAAGAAAGGTCACAGTGCTTCAACATGCAATGCAAGAAAGAATGTTAACACAAAAATTGGAACAAAAATGGTTTGGGTTCCTAAGGGTACTATACCCAAAACTGACATTCAAGGACCCAAGAAAATTTGGGTACCAAAAACCAAAAATTAAATTGTGTTGCAGGTGTGCTTGAAAGCCAAGAACTGACTTCGGCATTTTTGAAAGTGGCTACTGCGAGCACAAGACCGGAAATAACTTTAAGCTCTCTTCCTTCTTTCCATGAAGCTTGAAGTTGCAACCATGAAATAAGCTCTTAATCATTGGAACAGATAAGAAAATAATGGCAAATAATAAGGCAAGCTCTCTTACGGTATTTTTTTTGTGTTTCCATCATCGGGTAAGGTTTTCGTCTCTCAAACATGTAGTTCTGGACATATATATATGCTTTCCTGTTTAAGTTATTCGAATAACTATTTTTGGTATTCGAATACCATTGCCTTGTACGTGAAAATCTATGTTTTCTGATAGGTCTATTCGAATACCTTCCCATGGTATTCGAATACCATACATCAGTACAAAGTTCTTATGGTTTTATAAGCTGGTGCATTCGAATACCTAAATATGCATTCGAATAACCTGAGACATCTTTATCAGTACTTGTCACATGCTATCTGGAGTATTCGAATACCTTCCAAGGCATTCGAATACTTGCTCATTCTGGAGTTTATAAATTTGTGAAGGGTATTCGAATACAGCAAAAGGTATTCGAATACCACATGGCTGAAAATCATTTTACGTCATGATCTCTATTCTGTTTCTGTCTTCTATGATGCATATACAATATAAATACTTGACTCTCTGGATGACATGCTTTTGATGAAATATATCTTATTTCTTTTGAGCCTAAATTTATGCCTTAAATGAAAATTACATGATGTTCTTAAATGTATATTTCTTAGCTTGCTTTTGCACCTTCTTTTTCTCTAGAATATGCTGCATATTTAAATTCTTTGTAAGGTAAATGTTTAATGTAATTGGCTACTGTTTTAATAAATATATGAACAAGTGCAACAAGTGGTATCAAACAAAGTGGTATGAACATAATAACAAGTAGTAACAAGTGGTAACAAACAAGTGGTTAATTGGCCAAATTAATCAATGAAATATCTTTTGCCCTTGTGAACTCATTTGCTGCTTTTGCCTTATTTTTTTGAATGCTTATTTGCTTATGAGTTTGGCTAACCTCTATGGATCCAAAAATTAATGGATACCAAGGAAAATTCTTTGAATTGTTTTGTAGGGTTATAACTACCTCAAGTACACATTTAAATTGAAAAGGTTTATTCAACTTGAGGGAAATGAATGAAGAGGACATGAGGAGACTTTCTTCAAGAACATTGAAATGGAATACATAAGGGAAGAAAGCTCAAGAGGACCAATAAACGAAGAATACTACAAAGAAGCATCTCTCTTTATCTAACTCAATAAGTATCTCTATCCCTAAATAATTATGATATTCTATATGGATTGTATGATACTTGTTGATTAATTGATCTTAAATAATTAAATATTTTGTTCTTACATGAGTAGCATGCTTAGCATTGACAAAAGTGCCAAATTAAATTTTTTTTGCCATTGCGTATAGGGTAAATTACGTTAGTTCTATACAATGCTCTGATCCCTATAGCATATTTTATCAAAGTAAAAATATCTATGATTCTCTTGATAGATGGCAAATTTATAAGAAATTGATAACAAGTGGTAAAGATCTTACATCTTGGTAACAAGTGAGTATTAACTTTTTAATAACATGTGGTATCAAATATAAGTTATTTTTGTGATAAATGTAATGACTGTTTTGATGATAATAAAAAGCAATAAATTGTTTAATGCATGAATTTATCTTTGCTTATGTGCTGAATATTGTGCTTATATTGCTAAATTTATAAAATTAACCTCTGTTGCCATTCTTGTATGCTGAATGAACATATCATGTTGGACTGGCATATACTCTGTTTAGCCTTATGATTTATCTTGCCCCATCTTTTTGATCATGACAAAAGGGGGAGAAAAAGTTTGAATGTCTTTGTTTGAGAAAAGTCAGGGAGAGAAAAAGTCAAAACAAAAATAGAAATTGAATTCCAAAAATTAAGGGGGAGATGTTGTGCATATCTCTGATGTAAATCACCTCTTATGAAAAAGAGGGAGAGTAAGTATCTCTAAACAATCTTTGTGAATTCCAATTTCTATGAACTAATGCCTTTCTCAATTGTTAGTTTGTCATCATCAAAAAGGGGGAGAATGTAATTGGCTAGCTATCATGAACAATAGTTTTGATGATAACAAACGTGAAGACAAACATGAAGATGATGACAAGACCAAGTCCAAAACCTTCAAGAATAGCTCTAGGACTTAGGATCTTATGTACAGAGCCTTTCTGGATATCTCATTAATTTTGCATGAAAAGATAAAAATGGTTTTAAATTAAATATCCCAAAATTCAAATCATGGTTTTTGAAAGCATTTAAAAGTGTTAAAAGCTGTTTTTCAACAGAAGTATTTGAATACCATTTAGAGGTATTCGAATAACATCATTCTAAACCATTTTTACAAAGCTTTTAAAACAGAGGTATTCGAATACCTCTGATGGTATTCGAATACGGTATTCGAATACCCCCTGATGGTATTCGAATACCACAGGAATTCTGAAATAGAAAGAAACGACTATAATTCAAATTTAAATGGATATTAATTGTTCAAACGGCTCTTTTTCTCAAATGCTCTATAAATAGAGACCTTGGGTCTCTTCTAAAGGTTGCCTAACCACTTGAACTATTTTTGCTTGTGCCAAAAACGTGATTCACTATTTTCTCATATTTTCTGTGCTCTCTTCGCCAAAATCTTGAGATATCCTTAGAGAGCTCCATAGTGCTTCAAGTTGTAATATTTTGCTCTGAGTGAGAGTTTCTCTTCTTCATCTATTTTTCTGATATACTGTATTGTGAGGGTGAGGTATCCCTCAGTAAAAGGGTGAGGTATCCCTTGTTGTAAAGAAGGTGAGGTATCCTTCAAAGGGGGTGAGGTATCCCTCTAAGGTTTGTGTAAGGGTGAGGTATCCCTGCAGGCTGAGGCTTTAGCACAAGGGTAGAGTTTCCCTGTGTGTGAAAAGTGCTCTATTGTGTAAAGGTTGCAAGCACCTATTTTTAAACTTGTATTGAATAGTAAAAAATCTCGAACTGTGTTTCGGGGACTGGACGTAGGCCACAAGTGGTTAGTGGTCGAACCAGGATAAATATCGTGCCTGCTCTTCTTTCCTTAATCTTTTATCTTTCTGCACTTTATTTATTATATCTTGCAATTTAATTTCTAGTTGTTCTTCTTATCTTCATCTTATTCACGCCTTTTATTATTTAAATTCAGCATAGTTTAGTTGTTTGCGCTTTTTGCAAAAAAATTTTAAATACTCAATTCACCCCCCTCTTGAGTACTGAAGCCACTTGGGTAACAAAAGTTACAAAAGAAAAGTGAGATTGCAAAATGTTGGGGTAATCTTTATTGGAATGACTAAATATGTTCCCCTTTGCTCTTCTCTTCCCTTTGGTTTAACTTTGTTTATCTTTGTTGTATCCTACCTTAACCCTAACCCCATTACAACCTAATCGAAGACCTTTTGATCTTTGTATGCATATGGCTTGAGTGGTAGAGAAGTAAAGGCTTAACAAGCCTATGGTAAGGCATGTTTTCATGGGTGAATTGAGAGTAAATACAAGCCTTAAGCACTTGAGTGAAAAAGCATATCCGGGAGGGTCTATCATTTTGTTTTAACCCCGACGTTTGATTGACTTTACTTGCTGGTTTGGAATGTTAAGGGAAGAAATTCCTAATTGCTTAGTTTCTTTGAAAAGATTAAGGTGTGAAGGTTTTTGCTTGTTGTTCTGCGCTTTCATTGTTCACTAGAAATACATGCTTAATTGTATAATTTTGCGCAAAAGTGCAAAAGGTTAAGTGTGGGGGTGTTTGATGTGTCAATTATTTCTGCATCTTAAGCGACATATGTTTGATTTAAATGGATTCCATTTGTGCTTAATCATTAACATTTAGCTAAGTTTCTAGATTTCAAGCTTAACTAGATCTTTAATATGAAATTACGCTTAAATGTGATTCTTAACACACATTAATTAAATTATGCTTTTCAGGAAATCGTTGAGTGATGGAGTCCATAAGGAAATAAGACCAGGAATAAAGAAATTGAAGAACACGGCCTGTGTCTCTAGACACAGGGTGGCGTGTCTTGCTCTGGAACATGAAAACTGAGTCAATGGTAAGCCCAATGTGAAACACGGCACGTGTCATCAGACACGAGGTGGGTTGTGTTTGGCTCTGACTTGTGTAAACATGTGGAATTTCACTGACAGTGTCTTCGCATCAGGAATTGAATTTCAAATTTTTATGAGGAATTAGGTATCCAAAGCTATAAATAAAGATACTGGGGTTCCAAAAAAAGGGGTATGAACTGAGAGCCGTCAGAGAATAGAAGAGGATTCGAAGAACAAGAAAGAGGGAGATTCGATCGAAGATTAGAGACTCAGGTTTGAGCAATCGGAGATCGATCAACCTCATTCACTGGAAACTAGTTTGATCTTCAGTTTTCTTTCGTTCTTTCATTCTTGACTATGTTCTTATTTCATTTTTCTTTTGATTCTGAATTCGCCATGTGTGGCTAAACTCCTTATTTGGTTAAGGAATGATGAAACTCTAGTTTTCGTTATGTGAATTCTGCATATTCCTTTATTTCAATACAATTGTGTTTAGATTCATATGTTTCTGATCTCAATTCAATATAAAGGCTTTTTATAGTCTTGCCAATTTCAAAAGTGGTAAAATTAGGATTGCTGTGTGCGGTTGCGGTGGTAGGACTAGTGGAACACATGATCTAAGTAATTTAATCCCAGTGTGTGATTGAATCTTAGCGTGATTGGTTTTCTATTTCTTAATGCGATCATTGGATAGATATAAGAGCGGTTGCTTTATAGCTAACTAGTTATTATGGTTAGTTTGAGCAGTTGCTATATTAACCATTACCTAAGGAAAATAGAGATTAATCTCACAATTGCGTAAAAACATAATTGATCATATTGAGGTAAAGGATATGTGGATTTGCATGATCATATAAACCTAGTAGATTTTATCTCTTAACCAATAACCTCAAATTGGAAATTCAAATTGTGTTTACTTTGTTGTTGTTTTATCTTTGGTTTCTATTTTAGTTTAAATTAACAAAACCTATTTTTACTATTCATTGTCATTTAGAGTTTAAATTAGGATTCAGTTAATAGTGTTAATTGAACTAGTTCTCTATGGATTGACCATTGTTAACTATAACTGGTTGCAAGGTTTTTATATTTTTTGTGGGACTTGGCAACTATTTTTAATCTCAATTTTAATTCACAATCCACACCACACCAATCATCAAAACATAAATTAGCATTTTGGGCCAAACAATGATCATGGAAGACATGTAATGTCAAGTAAGAAATTCTAGTATGCACACATGATTCAAGTTTCTTACATTGAAGTTCAAAGACAAGTTCAAGGTATAAGATGAATAATTTACTTCTTGTTTTTAAGATATGAACATATCAAGCAATTTCAAATAAGAAGATATATAACTTTTAACTTTCCAATCTCCAAGTAAGTATATAGGACAATTAATCATCAAAGAGAAAGGATTGGAAATACTTATGAGCATGTGAATTTTCATATTTGATCAAAGAGAATTGGTCACAAGCTCAAGAACAAAGATATTACCATAAAACATGTCATTCCAAGCAAAATGTGTGCATATCTTGCATGTTACCATATGTAAATACACTTTTGAGACATAATGCTAGAAAAGCACAACTTAAGGCATGTTAAGGAATAAAACAACTCTTTACTTCTCTAAATATCACATGATATTAAATTTAAAGCATAAGTAAGGATGAGAGATTGATATCATCAAAAGTGTACTCTTTGAGTTTATGTAGGTGACTCTAACTTCTAAGTTTCAAGTCTCCATGAGGGAATAAAGATTCTTTGCACCCGTTTTAGAAGTTGAATCCTTTTAAGCTTTATTAACCTCAAGTTTAATAATCTTATTCCATTTAAATGTTTGCTTGAGGTAGTTATCACCCTATAATATAATTCAAAATACTTTCTTTGGTATCCATCAATTTTGGATCCATAGAGGTTAGTTATTGAACTGTTAGCCAACTACATTGTATAGTCATCAAAACAAACATTTATATTTGTAGACAAATTACATCATATATAGCAAAAAGTAGTACCTTTCATATAGCTCGTGTTTATTCGAATAACAATAATGCTATTTGAATAATAGCATGAGAAACAGACAGTCTTGGCTTTCTGCCAAGCATTATTCGAATAATAGTGTTGTTATTCGAATAACAAAGCATTCAAACTTGGCTTACTACTAAACTTTATTCGAATAACCATATGGTTATTCAAATAACACCTAATAAGAATAGATTTTTATCACCTCTGCCAAACGTTATTCGAATAGGATAAGATCTTATTTAAATGAAGGCATTCAAAACACATTTCAGAAGCTACTGCAAGTCTCTATTCGAATAAGAGGCTTCTCTATTCGAATAAATATATCAAAAATAACATTAGCAGGTTAAAACCAATAGATTTATAAATAATCAAGGAATAATTAAGCACTCATTTTAACATGCATTCATGACAACCAAACCAATTTTGGAACAGAAAGAAATGATCACTAACGTTCAATTCTTAAAGGCATTTTTCAACAAAGGTCAAGTTAGATAAGGATAAAAACAAGATAAGACATATCTAACACAAATACTCATTTTAAGTCATGATTGATCAAAAACTCAAGGTCAACGAAATTATCATCAAACATGTCATTTCAAACAAGCAGCATATTTTATCTAGCATATTAACATGTAGAAACATTTTTAAGACATAAAGCTAGAAAAGCATAACACAAGTATCCACTTATCCAAAGATTGCAAGTCCAAGCTTCATGGAGACAAAGAAGGGAGCTTGGAATTATTTCTAGTCTTTGTACTTAGAGCAGGCACTTTCAAGATGCCAAAGTCAGCACTTAGCCTTCAAACACACCTACAACACACTTTAATTTTTGACTTTTAGTACCCAAATTTTCTTGGGTCCTTGTGTGTTAGTTTTTTAATATTCATCCATAATGCTCTTATATAGATTAATTTTTCCATAGTATTTAAATTGAGCACAACAAATTAAATAACAAATTGTCATTAAGCACATAGCCAATAGCATGCTAACTTTCATGATATATAGATAATTTAAAGCATAAAAAGCATACCTAGGCATTGTAGAAACTTATGTACCAAGATATATAACAAATTAATGAGCTATGGTACAGTAAGAATAAACATAATCTTGTGCTAAACATAATATTCAAATTTTACCAAGTACACATGATTCAATCCTTTACCTAGAGCCTATAAGGAATGTACTTCATATTCATTGTCTTTTTAAGTGAATGTGCAAAAGAGGTAAAAACATTTGATACCTTGGCCTTGGCAATCAAGGAAACTGTTTTCCTTACTCATTGCTTCTCTTTTAGAGTCTTGAACTTTACAAGTTCTACATTTTGTACTTGAGAAGCTTTTGTTGAAGTCATCTTCTTTCTTTGATCAAAACTACCATTGGACTTTGGAAGCATTCTCGTTGATGATTCCTCTGTCCTTTGACCAATTTCACCATCCTTTTGAAGAATTTTCTACATAGTTGAAATACTAAGAAGACATTTTGGTACCCACTTCATCTTGGGTCCTTGAATGTTAATACTAGGGCCTTTAAGATCTTTAGGAACCCATATCATATTATTTCTCATATAAAGATTTCTTTTAGAATTGCTTAAATGAGAAATATGTCCTAGATGACCATACAAATTGCAAACAATTGAATTTAATGATGGTTTGATCCTTTGAAGATCATCTTTGGAAAACTTAAGCCTTTTGTTGTTATTACATTCTATACTATTTTTGCCATAAGCCTTGCTTAAATTTTATGTGGAATAACATTAATTTTATTCTAATTAACAAGCATGGAATGTGAGCAATTTTAATCATTAACTTTGGTAAATTCAGAATATAAGTCCTCAACTTGATTTTCTAAATCAATGCACATTTCACAAGAAGTTAAGGTTTCACATTTCAAAGGTATTTCCTCATCAAGAAAAGCATATTCATTTTTGAAAGTCTCAATTTTGTTTTCAATAGAGGAAATATTTTCCAAACAAGATAAGTATTTATTTTCTAAATTCAACAAACCATCATACAATTCATTATATGCACATTATAACTCATAATAGGAAGGATTATAATCTTGTTTACCATTATTTACCTCAAAGTCCTTTTTAGCCATATTGGACGTAGTCTTAATTTCTAACATACTTGGCTCTTTAAAGGAATCACCATATTCCTCATTATTTTGCATCAAAGCTTCAAGAGTATATACCATTTGATTTTGCTTTTTCACCTCTTCAAATTGAGCATCATCATCACTTAGAGACATTAGGCTCATTTTCTTACTTTGAACAAGTTGTTGAAGATATTTTTTAATATTGTCTTCCTCTAGAGGCTTTTGCTCTTCTTGCTCTCTATATATAACTTTATGCAAAAAATCATTGTTAGTAAGATAGATAGCATCAAGAGCATCCCATATATCTTTAGCACTATAGCAACTCTTAATTTTAGTATAAGCTTCATTATTCAAACCACTTCTCAAAATTTGTATAATTTTGATGTTCAAAAAAAAAATATTTCTTGTTATAAGCATTTCAAATTTGTTTTGATTTGCAAGTAAATTCATCATGCACAATATCCCACAAATCAACATTAATAGATTGCAAATAAAATTCCATTCTAGTTTTTTAATAAACAAAATGCACACCATTAAAGAATGGTGGTTTATGAATTTCAAAACCTTCCATTTTGAAAAACTTTCAATGATTGCCAACAAACAAGGATCTTTAACTCTAAGTGGTTCAGCTTTCAACAGAGCACGAAGCTCTGATACTACTTGTTAGCCATGGTAACCATCACCCAAGAGGGGGGATGAATTGCGTGAATACAAGTTTTCAAAGCAACTTTGAGAAATTATGCATTTTGATATTTTCAATCAACACATGCAGTAGAATAAGTCTAATAGAGGTACAACTATTATAGATTACTTAAGTATAACTTGAGCTTTGGAATAAATCAAGCAAATAAGCTAAATATCAAATTCAACTCAAGTATATATAATTAAATCACAAATGTAAAGGAGATAAAGTTGAGAGAAGCAAACACAGTATTTATCCTAGTTCAGCCACCGACCACTTGTGGCCTACGTCTAGTCTTCAAGTAAACCACCCGAGATTTTTCACTATCATTTCAAGCTGGAACAAGTGCTTGAAACCTTTGCAAACTAGAGCACTTAACACACCTTGAGATAATTCACCTTTTGTGTTTGAGGCTCAAAATAGGGATACCTCACCCTTTGCAACCTTTAAGGGATACATCACCCTCTTTACAGAAAATCAAATAGAGATTGAATGATAAACTCTCACAAGAGTAGATTACAAAATTGAAACCCTATAATGCTCTTCAAGAATATCTCAAATATTTACAAAAACAGAGCACAAATGGATAAAAAAGATTGATTCTCGGATTAGTGTAAAAGAAATGTGTTTCAAGTTGTTGGTTGGCCATTAAAGATGACCCAAGACATGTATTTAAAGTGTTTTAACTCAAAGGAATCATTGGGTGCTTTTAATGACAACATTAAATACCAAGAAACTACTTGTTACGTGATTCTGGGACGTGTTTATTCGAATAACACATTTGTTATTCAAATAAATCCATTTATAGCACACCAGGAAGTGTTCCTTGGAACTTATTATTCGAATAACACTTTGGTTATTCGAATAAATCTTTAAAAACACGTTTTGAACATTTTCTGGGGTGTTTTATTCGAATAGCACATCCCTTATTTGAATAAACCATTCTGGTTTTAAAAGCTGGCTTTAAATAGTCATAACTTCTTCATTTCTCATCCATTTAAAGTAAATGACCACTCATTAGAAAGATTTTTGAGCTATTTTCAAATGAAGCAAGTTTTAGAATAAAACTCAAAGTATTTTGAAATTTATGATTAAAAGAGTAACTAAAGGTCAGTTTTGCAAAACTCAAACTTGACTATTTTTCATAGTTTTGAACTGCCACCATTACTAGCTTTTCAAAACTTGTTTGTTAGGAATTTTAGCATGTGAAAACCATTTGTAAAGATTTGAAAACATATTTGAGATATCCAGAAGGCTTCTTACATGAAGACCATATGTCCTATAAGCTATACCATTTAATCTTCCTTTGGACTTAGTCTTTGGCATGACTTTGTTGTTATTAAAACCTTCATGAAATAGACATGCACATTCTCCTTCAGTTGAGCATAATTGAGATCTTTTGCTTTCTTGTTGCAATACTCACTCTTGGTACTTGGACTATCATAAAAAGTATTGTTCATTTAAACAAACATAGTTAGTCCAAGTTCATAATTCAATATCTTCATATGCATGATTCATAAATATATAACTCTAATTAGTCTAACATGCATATAAGACTTTCATAGACACATCCAAATAAGTCATTTAACAATTGCTAACAGATATGCTCTATACAAGATGCAACAAAGAACACTTTGCACATTTTCTTATAAATAGAGCCAAATCCAATATTAATTTAATTCAACTCATATAACATATTATTGGATATATTCTATAAAAGATGTTATAAAGAATATGCATGATTCTTATATGAAATATAACAACATGGATTACTTGATCATGCATGATTCAATATAATCTATTGGCACATCTATGTAGCCTAAACATCATACTTTTTGTCTTGTATTTTTAATCATTAAAACTTTACATATTAAACCGTTGGGGTAAACTTATTTATACAATCTTTCCCTTTTTGATTATGACAAATCACCAAAGCAAAATATGTTGAGTAATATAAACATATCAAACAATAAGCATAAGAACATATTTTTCTTTCCAATTCTCACTCTCCCTACTTGACATCGACAAAAAGGCATAGGAAGGAAAGATAATATTGTCTCTCCCCCTATAGATAAAACTCATGTTACCAAAAATAGTAGGATCATCAAAACCAAAAGTTTCTTCAAGTTATTCCAAACATAACTATCTCCTCCTATTTGATTTCACATATGATTCAAGAATAGAGAGATGAAACAAACATGTTTTCAAGATATAAAAGATTATTCATGCAAAGCTTGTCATATTTTGGTACATCAACATTTAGCATATGATAGCAATAAAACACTTTATGTAATCAAACAAGGATGTAAGCCAAGAGATATAAACAACTTAAGAGCTAAACTCCCCACCATTGAAGCATAAGACGGATAAAGTGAAATATGTATGCCAAGACCATGCAAGTACGTTATCATAAAGTAAAGCAAGGCAAAAGATATGTATTCTTAGTTCATCAATCAAAAACCATTTGAAGACTTCTTCCCCTTTCAAAATTTTTTTTAGAAGAATACATTACATTTTCAAAAGAATTTTAGAAGGGTAGAGTGGTTTTATACTAAAACCACATATTCTTTGAGAGAGATCAATCCAAGTCAAAAGAAAAAAAGTACATCTCCTTGATTAAATATGCTATAGGGATCAAAGCATGTGTAGAACAAATATCATCCACCCTAAATGCAATTACAAATTAGCAAGTTAAGATCCAATTAGGCACGTTGTCAATGCTAAGCATACTTTTCATGTAAAAAAAACATCTAATCATTTAAGATCAATTTATCAACAAGTATCATATAATTCATATCATATAGAATATCGCAATAGCTTAGGGATAGAGATACTTATTGAGTTAGGCAAAGAATTATGCTTCTTTAGAATGCTCTTCATTCATTGGTCCTCTTGAGCTTTCTTCCATTGACTATTCCATTCCATTGCACTTGAAGAAAGTCTCCTCATGTCCTTCTTTATTCAACTCTTCCCTTTATCCATTTATGCTTGACATTTTAATATTTGATGACTATATAGAGACACTTACAAAGCTAACTCTAAAAGTTCTCTAAAACATAAGTTAACATCAAATATCATTTAATCCCATTTACAAGCATAATTTAGGTTGATATATAATGTAAAACATATATCACATTATCAATCATGCAATGTTAGCTCTAACAAGAATTCATGAAGTACATATGCACTTGAATAAAAAAAAATATGGTTTAAGCAGTTTAAGGCATGATTCAAGTTTATCAAAAAACACTTGATCATCATCAAAACATAAATTAGCATTTTGGGCCAAACAACGATCATAGAAGACATGTAATGTCAAGTAAGAAATTCTAGTATGTACACATGATTCAAGTTTCTTATATTGAAGTTCAAAGACAAGTTCAAGGCATAAGATGAATAATTTACTTCTTGTTTTTAAGATATGAACATATCAAGCAATTTCAAATAAGAAGACATATAACTTTTAACTTTCCAATATCCAAGTAAGTATATAGGACAATTAAGCATCAAAGAGAAAGGATTAGAACTATTTATGAGCATGTGAATTTCCATATTTGAACAAAAAGAATTGGTCACAAGCTCAAGAACAAAGATATTACCATAAAACATGTCATTCCAAGCAAAATGTGTGCATATCTAGCATGTTACCATATGTAAAGATACTTTTGAGACACAATGCTAGAAAAGTACAACTTAAGACATGTTAAGGAATAAAACAACTCTCTACTTCTCCAAATATCACATGATATTCAATTTAAAGCATAAGTAAGGATGAGAGATTGATATCATCAAGAGTGTACTCTTTGAGTTTTCGTAGGTGACTCCAACTTCTAAATTTCAAGTCTCCATGAGGGAATAGAGATTCTTTGCACCCCTTTTAGAAGCTGAATCCTTTTAAGCTTTACTAACCTCAAGTTGAATAATCTTATTCCATTTAAATGTTTGCTTGAGGTAGTTATCACCCTATAATATAATTCAAAATACTTTTTTTGGTATCCATCAATTTTGAATCCATAGAGTTTAGTTATTGAACTGTTCGCCAATTACATTGTATAGTCATCAAAATATACATTTACATTTGCAGACAAACTACGTCATATATGTAACACCCCAAATTTCCGTATCTCTTAAACAGTAATTTTGACAGTTAACAGAATTTTACTGTTTAGTAATTTCTGTGCACTGTAAAATTATTTTGTTTATTCCGTCAGCATATTTGATCATTTTGAGTGATTTACTCCATGTCAGGAAAATAAAAAATTTCGGGCCGGGAAAAACTTTACGTAATTTAACTTTTACCGTTAGGTAATTATTTTACGTAATCTGATTTGATATTTGTGCGTTTTCTAATATTTGTGATTTTTGTGGATGATTATGAAATTTTTTTACTGTCTGTGGGCCCAGGGGGTGTATGTGGGCTCAGGTGGCCATACGTGGGCCCAAGTAGGTCCCGCAAGGCGAAAATTTTTCTACGCATAGAAAAATTTGCATTGTTTCTTCGGAGACAGGGGATCTTACTAAACCTGAATCCGGAGACAATTTTAGAAATTTTCTTGTACTGTGTTTTGTACTGTATTTAATTATCGGGTGATAAAAATACAGTAAATATATTCTTTCGTGGGGTTTTAGCAGATAAAAATAGAAATTATATTGCTTAAGTCAACATTGGTGGTTTGGATATCCACCATTGATTTAATTAACGATGGAGACTTAATCTTGATTTAATCAACGGTGGAGATTTGATCTTAAAAGTGAATAAGATCATTTATAACCATTAGATGGAAATTAAATCAATGGTAGAGATTTGGTCTCAAAAAGTGACAAAGACCATTTATAACCATTGGATTTAGAATTAATCAAGGGTGGAGATTTGGTCTTGTAAAGTAACAAAGACCATTTATGACCATTGGATGAAGATTTAATTAATGGTGAAGATTTAGTCTTAAAAAGTAGCAAAGACTAATTATGACCCTTGGATTAAAAGTTTGAAGGAGCAATCTTGACCCTTAATTTTGAAGACACATCTAATGGCTAGAATTTAAGGGAAAAATATCCAATGGCCTAGATTAAGTCTTCTAATCAAAAGTCTACCTAAATCCTAACCATTGAATTAATCAATGGCTAGAAATGCTCTAGATGGTGGCTAATAATGATGACAAATAATTAAATGCACAAGGAGAAGCATGCATGGAAGGGGATGGTTTTGGATTGTTTAGGAGACAAAGAAACAAAACTTTATGACCATTATTACATGTCATGGTCAATGGTGTATCATTATTGATCAATTTGCATTCAAGGAGAATGCATTGGGGGGGAGGGGCTACGATTTTGGTAGCTTAAGTGAGTAGTAAAGTTGAAGACCACCATTATTACTCATTCTTGGTCATTCTTTGCCAATTTCAAGAAGCTATACTTAGCAAATTTTCTCTTCATTTCTCTTCTCCTCTAGGTTTCGGCCATGACCCTCCAATCTACCTTCCATCACTCTTTAATTTCAACCAACGTTATTTCTTGAATCCTTACCTTATTCTAAACAACTTTCATGTTGGAGACTTTCTCTAAATCATTCATCTTGATGGACTTTCTTCAAGATCAAAGTTATGGGGTATTTATGGTGAAGTGTAAGAAAACTTCATTTCTTCTCTTCTTTTTCATGATCTAAACCATGTTTGATCCATGGTTTCTCTTAATCAAGCTTAGTATACTAATTTTTATGTATTTTGTTTTGTATTTGAGAAGCCCTTGGTGGTGAAGGACTTGGAAAAAGAAGCAAAACAAGGAGTTTTTGAGGATCTTCAAGAGGTAAGAGGGAGATCCACCTCACCAACCAAGTATGGTGGTGAGAGATGGTTTTATATTTGGTGGATGGTGAATCCATGTGAGGATTCATATCCATGGTCTTGTAATTTATTTGTGGGTGTTTATGTGTTTTTAATTATTTGCCTATGCTTGATATGCTATGCATGATTTTATGGCTTTGATGGTATGCTTATATTATGCATGATGAGTATATGGCATGCTTATAGTATTTATGATGAAATATGTATGTGTATGCCATGATGTGTTGATGGATAAGAAATCAATTTTTGGCTCCAAAAGCCAAGGGAGGGCTACGGTTTTAATGCCCATAATTAGAGATTCATGTTGAAATTTTTCAAGAATAAAGAAATTGATTTGTTTAATGAAAATTATGAACTGGAGAAAGATGAATTTACTTGGTTCTAAAGGCTATGCGATTTTTGGTCAAGACACCTCAACATAGGTGTTTATAACTTAAGATTTTCATGAAAGATTAAAAATTGGATTGATTTGAAGAGTATAGAAAATAAACAAAGGATATGTTTTTCAAGAGAACAAGAATATGGTTTTGAAGGATTTTTATTGATTTATTTTGTGTAAAAAGATCCTAAGTGTTTTTCTAAACATTAGTTTTGAATGAAACGGGCAAACGTTGATTTTAAGGATTTGCAAAGAAAGTGAAAAAGAATTTGCAAAGAAAGTGAAAATGAATTTGAACAAATGAGTTTGGTTTTTATGACCATGAATCACACAGTTTTGAAAACAAAATTTTAATGGTTTTGTTTGTGTAAAACCATATCAATTTAGAAGGAAAAATATTTGATGGTTTCAATAGTCATGTCCACGTTTTAGAAGGTTTGTCATACCTTGGTTTTATAAAATAAAGTAATTTTCAAAGTAGAAATACAGTTTGGTTTAATACAAGGATTTTGGAAAGGGAATCAAAGTGTTTTATCAGTTGAGAAAATTTTGTAAACGAAAGACAAAGAGAGGTTGAAAATGTTTTAACTTCAATTTATTTTGAAGAGAATTGATTTTAAAATTAATTTGAGAAAAATGGAGAATATAATGGTGATTTGAGAATTTACTAATGTATAACTAATTTTCAAGTTTTGGAGTACGTTAGGAAAATTTAAGATTTTGAAACATTGATTTACATCAATGGAAAAGTGATTTTGTGAATTATATTCCGAAAAGAATTTCTTGAGTAAAGAACTGTGGAAAAATATTTTCTTGAGTAAGAAAATATATTAAATGAAGTATAAAGTTATATTATTTTGGGAAAAGTTGAAAAGGAATTTTTGAAGGTTAAGAAATATTTTCTGTAATGAAATTGTGGTGAAAAATTATTTACGTATCTTAAAAATGTGATTTTTAAGTTACGTGATGTGGAAAAATATTTCTATGCGATTTTAAATACGTTGAAATATTTATACGCAATTTGAATTACTGTTGAAAAATCACTACGTGATTTAACAGCCATAGAATATTTTACGCGATTGAGAAAAACGTTAAAAAAAATTAGTACGTGGTTTAAAAGTCTGTGAGAAGAGTTGCAAAGATTTTGAAAACGAATGTGAAATGTTACAAAATTTTGAAATTTAAAAAAAATGTAACAAAAGTGTTACGGTATTTTGAAAATACAATAGAAATGTTTTAGAATTGTGAAAACGTAACAGAAATGTTGCGGGATTGTGAGAAGATGACAACAGTGTTTTATAACTATGAAAACATGATAACATGATTTTGTTATTGAAAAATATAGTATGATTACAGTAAAACCAATGTATGGACACTGTTTGTGAAAACAACGAGTTTTGCCTGTTATTGGCACGTGGTGCATTTTAGATGCATTGCAAAAAAAATAAAATAAAATAAAAAAATATGCGTTGAGGCATATGATTTAATTGAACAAACAAATTTGAAAAGAATGGCCCTTGTGGTTGGACTTGCACTGATATATTCGTGCATTATATAAACTATATCTGAGAAATTATGAGATATACCTGTGATTGGTATTTGGTGCATTATACATGCATTGGAATGGTCCGATGAGGACTGGATTTGGCTGATTGCCTAGGAGAAACACACCTCTTGAGTGGGTGCGATATGCGTAGTGTAGGTCACTTGTTGACCATGGGGGCATCGGGGTGCGGGTTGCTTACACGGGTGGTTAGTCGCGCTTCTTCCCGTAGGTTACACCGATGCAACACACCGATGATCCTGACCGAGACACTATTCTTATTCAAGATCTGATAAAGACTGTCGTGTATATGCTAGATGTGCAAAATCAAAATGAGGATTATAGTGTAACGCCCCAATTTTTAGAAAATATTCTGAATGTACTGTTTGCTGTTTTTCATGCTTTTGTGTGAATGACCGCTGTGTCCCTATTTTACTGTTCTCGATTTCTGTATGAAAACAATTACGATAATATAGGCTCAAATTTTATTTGATCGTTTTACGTAATTTGCTTCGAGACGGTAAAATAAAAATTTTTTACGAGCTCTTGTATTAATTTTTTGAAAGATATACTGACTATATAATCTTCTTTGGATATTTTATTTGAACATTTTGGACGATTACCTACGTTGTGGGAAAAAAATGGGAAAATGACCGTTACGTCCCGAACGTCTTGTTTTTCTTGTTTTTCTTGTTTTTAATTGTTTTCTTCTTGATTTAATGTCCGATAATCTTGTCTGTGATTTTATATGGACTTTTTGTGTGATTTGCTCAGGCGGGAAAATAATATTTTTCGGCCGGAGAAAATCTTATTTTATTATTTAGAATTGGGGGATCTTACTTAACCCGATCTGAATGAGACTAAAAATAATCTTTTAATTTTTAGGATTTAATGTCAAATAAAATAATTTTATATTATTATAATATTATTTTATTAGTCAGTATAATTTAGTGACAGTGGACCCAGAAATATTTTGCGGGACTCACAATTAGCGGAACGGTTAGATCGGTAGCTTAGTTAATCACCGTTAGCAGTAGAACTTTCCAGAAACATGACTCGGCTAGTGACTCGGTGAGAAAATTAAATACACTGTGTGACTCAGCATGTGAGTCACCAAGAGCTAACCAATAGGAAATAAGCTTGCTCACCAAGGCTTGATCTTGACCATTGATTCATCCAAAGGCTTGGATGAAGCCAAGCAAGGTGCCCACCTTGCACCCCACTTGATGGCTACGGCCAAGAGGTCTTGGATGACCAAAATCACACTTCATCTTTATCACTTTTCTCTCTTCTCTCTCATCAAAACCCTAGCCACCATTCTTGTTCATTTTCTTCATCATTTTCGGCCAAGACCAATACTACACCATCCAACCATCCAAAAATTTTTCTAACCAAGTTTTCCTAACCTAAACACTATTCTAAGAACCTTTCTAGTTGGGAGTTTCTTCAAAATCTTCCATTTAGGGCTTGGAAATCAACCTTGAAAGTTTTACCTAGAAGGTGAAATTTCATGCTTTTCTTTTCTCTCTTCTTTTTCAAAGTTCTAAGCCATGATTTTTCCATGGTTTAGCTTCTTTTTCAGGGTTAGTAACATGTAAATTTTGTTTGAGATTTCTAGGTATTTTTGGTGGTGAAAACCGAACCCTAGGAGGTGTGAAAGCAAGCCTTTTGTCTTCATTTAAGGTAAGAGGAAGACAATTCTTATCATCCCTTGGTGGTGGTAAGAAGATGGAATGATTTGTAATGTTTGAAGAGTCCATAAGGATTCGGTGGTGTTGTCTTTGTTTGGTGTGTATGTGTTAATTTTTATGTTTGCTAGTAGTTTATGTGGTAATTGTTAGTAGCTTTCTTGTTTGATGATTGTAATAATTTTGCATGTCTATTAGTTTTTAGGTGCATGTCTACAAGCTTTAATTTAGGTTATATGTGTTAGAAAATATATTGCATGTGTTAGAAATATAATGCATGTGTTAGAATTGTATGATAATGTATAGGATGTGAATAACATGTTCAAAAATTGCATGAGTGTTCCAAAGAGCACAATTCACAAGCTCACGGCAATGACAAATTGTGAGGACCAAAATGTTCTCTTAATTTTTCTAAAGTGTAACTTAATTAACCTAGGAGAATTAAGAAGGTTTCAAATTGATTTGATCAAAGAAAATGAATTTAGAAATCAAATGGTAAAGACTTAGTATTTTGGGCCAACATGCCTAAAGGATTAAATTGATTCTTGCTAACTATTTTCTAATATGATTTAATGAACTTAGACAATATAATACATTTGATATGATTTGAAAGGTGAAAGACATTTTAGAAATCAAATGAAAGGGTTTTACGAAATTTGGCCAACATGCCACTATAGGTAATCATGATTTCTAAAACTTGATTCCAAACCTTTTTCAATCAAAAGAGACAATACAAGTTAAGAAGAAATTTTCTATAATGGTTTTTGAAGAAACAAATTGAGTAGAATTAAGCTTAAAGGATTAAAACTAATAATTTTATCATTAGGAAGTAAAATACAAGTAATTTTGAGAAATTTTCTAACATATAGCTCACTTTAGGTTTTGAAGCATGTTAGAGATTTCAAAGAGAATTAAATGATATGGTTAAAAAAAATTAGGTAAATGGAAATTTTATGGAAAAATTTAGTAAACCATTATTATGATTTTTAAACAAAATACTGTCAATTTTTAGTAAAAATGAACCATTAAGATAGCAAAAATATTCAAAAGACAGTATGCGGTATGAAAAATTATTCTACGTAGTTTAAATGTACTAAGTACTATTTCTGTTTGTTTAAACAGTAATTTTAAAGGCATTCGAATAAGAAAATGATTTGAAAATCCTACGCGATTGAGAAAACGTATTAAAAATGCTACGCAATTTTAAAAACAGAAAAATATCTTTAACCGATTTTTAAACGTTTGTAAAAATGACGGAATTATGAAAACGCGATAAAATTTCTACGCGATTGACCGTTACTATATTTATTTTATGCTGTCGGGAAAATGTGAACCCGTACAGATTATTTTTTAGAATCTTTCGCTGTCGGGAAAATGTGAACCCGTACAGGCTTTTGAGAGTTTATCTGCTGTCGGGAAAATGTGAACCCGTACAGGCTTTCTATGTGTGCCAAGTTTTTTGGTGGATTGGTTGACGAGACGAATCACATCGTGTTGTCGATGCGATAAACGTAGTGTGGTTCATTGTTCTAATGAACTTGGAGACTTTAGTGTACGGGATCCCACATGTGGATGAGTTGGTAGCTCCTTTGGGCCGTGGTAAACTGATAGCACACTATGGTACTCGACACGCACTATATTTAATCGAGATTTGTGAAATCTAGTAGTACATTTGCCTGTAGTGCCACAACGTGAGACCGTGAACTACACCAAGCCTGGATGATGGATTCCTGTGTCGTGGGGCTATAGACGCAACGTGTGACCGCGCAATAGTTGGTTGGGCAGTTGTGGTACTAATAGATTTTACGAGTCATTCCACTCTCTGATACTTGTGTTTTCTTTAGCTCCATGGAGTAGGGTTTTGTCATATTATTTATTTATCTCTATGTCTATTTATTTCCATCTTATCTATTTATTGTTTATACGTATTTTATTTGTTTATTTTATCTGAGTTTCTTGTTACTATATTTGGTTATTTTTATTATATCTTATATGTTTATTCTTATCTTTCTTATTTTATCGTGATATTTTATACGTGGTGTGATATATTGTTATGATATCTAAATTTTACTTCAATCCGTTATTATAATTGTTAAAGCTTTTCGTATTGCATGAGCGTATATATGTTGATTGTCGTCTTCTTATTGGCCATGTTGTGATGATTTTATGTTGTCTTACCTCTTTGTTATATGTATTTTCTGTTTATTTATTTTACGCGGTAAAGACTTTGAGGAAGAGGATCAGCCCTTGAGATCTTGTACCCGAGGAGGAGGAAGACCGGCAGTGAGACGATCGGTTGACGATCAAGAACCATCCGATCATCCATATCCCTCTGGATTGATTGTGAGGGATGGCAGCGCTGTGGATTTTTGGGGTTCGTAGAGTTAGTATTTCATGGAGGTTCTCTGGCTTGGCATCTACGAGGCGATCGTGATTCTGTGACATATGCAGGACGTGTGACCGTGATTCTACGTCAGCGATTTGATGGAGAGCCCATTATGACTACGACGTTATTTTTACATTTAGAGTTACCCTTATCCATTAGGCGTCACTGGGGTGCTGAAAACCCTGAGCCTAGTGAGATAAGCATCGTATCGACTGCACGATCCCGTTATCGCCGTGTGTCGAGACATCCGGGATATTTGTCTCCGATGATCATTTTGGTGAGAGTGATCCATCGAGGATTAGATAACCATGATGTTTTTGGGGCGTCGTCAAAGATATGTCGTATATATATTAACTCTTTTATTGCTTTCTTTCTTGTTTTTGTTTAAATATTTGTAGTCTTAGTTGTGAATTACTTGTACAGACTTATAACTTAAATCATATGTATATTATCGTAATGATGTTTTTTTTTTTTCGTATTTTCCGCATTATCTTTTTATATCATATTTAAATCTATCGGGAATTATTTTACAACCCGTAATAATATTTAACAAATGTTTCACAACTTGGGTAGATTTTATTTCTATTTCTTTTATTTTCTTTTATGTGTGACATCCTCCAAAGGGGTGTTACATTAGTTGGTATCAGAGCCCAAGTTAGAGTCTTTTGGGGTTGTGGTTGGGTCTGTTTTTGTTTTGTGCTGTGTGATTCTCTGTGCTTGGACTCCGAAAGGAGACAATATTGTTTGAAATGGTTACTTTGGTTTCCATTGTATTATGATTCATCCGTCTTTGAAGAAAGACGATGACTCGTGGTAAACGTGCACATGAGGAGGCAGAACGTGATGGTGGCAGGTTTGCCTGCAACTACAAAAGCAATGCCAAGAACAGCTAAAGGAACAGTACAACATGACCAGAGTAGCGCAGCGGAAGCGTGGTGTCCAAAAGAGGAAAAACTATAAAGCCAGGTGATTTCGGTAAAACTCGTATTCGTGATTATTAGGAAGACAACAACAACAACAATCTCGTGGAGGAAATACGAGTGGTAGCAGGTTTAGTCGCTGCGACATACGTACCCAAGTGTTAGAAGTATTGGAAGATCATCTAACGAGGGACGATACAATCAACGAGTCACATGTTTCAAGTATAGGATGCCAAATACTTGTTGAAAAGTGTATTCTATCAAAAGACGACGTCATCTGTTAAAAATGAACGTGCTTTGACATCTCAAGTAGAATGGAGTATCGATTCTTCAAGTGAAGCAAAAGCACCTCAAATTGAAAACCTGATTAAAGAAGGTTGTGTCACAAAAGGTGATCCTTCAACTATACTGTATAATTCCAAGGGTAACCTATTTCTTTATGGCATATAATTGTGTAGGTCAATTAGAGTTATTTATGTCATCTTTATCTTTTGAGCTGGTTGTTTTCACTTCAATTGCTAAAATATGTGGTTGAGGACTTGAGTTGCTTAAACCATCCTAAGTTTGTTAAATAATTGAATCTTTTCTATTGATTCAATTTGTATACTCCTTTCTCAAAACATACATGATTTAAAAATATGGATTGGGTATTTTTCCAACCATCCATACTTTGTTAGACTTATCAGTTGAATTATTCAAATTTAAAAAGTTTACTTCTAAATTCATCGTACCATATCAATTTCTCTACTGGATAGGTTCGGTGATATGGATGATTCTATCATCTCTTATTTATGTGCCTTCATGATACCTTTCATGTATCGCAATTGCGAAATGTACTTTTAGTCTAACTCGTTCTTTTAGGACTAATTGACTATTTGAGTTGATTAGAGTTATCAATGTCTTTGTTACCTTTTGACTTATCTATTTCGCTTTTATTTCCAAATCCATTATTTCTATCCAGTTTCTTAAATGATCTTTTCTATTAATCTAAATTGTCTACCTCTTTTACGAGATAGATGTTATCTTATGAATGGATTGGTTATTTTTAATCATATCCTATAGATTGTTCCAGTAAAACTTTGGTGTCTCAGAAAACTTATTCTTAAAATCAGACAATGTCAAATTCTTTGTTGGACATGTCCTGGTAACAATTCTAATAGTTTTTCTACCTTTTCTTTCTAACTTTTATAATGTCCTTTTATATATTATAATTGCAAGAAAGGATATTCTCAATCAAAATTATGTCATAAGTATCGATATAATATTGTTGGAAAAGAAAACTTGAATTGTGAGGCACTTCCTGTTAAAAACAAGAGCAGAAGAATGAAGCGGTACAAATGCAGGGAAATTTCAAGTGGTGCTGTTCAGAGTGGAGAATGTTTCTGTAATGTTCACAGGTTATGTGGATAGAATCTTGGTTGGTTTATCAGAAAGCGAAAGTGGAACATCAAAGACCAGCTGGAATGTTACAACCGTTATCTATTCCAGAATGGAAATGGGATAGCATATCCATGGATTTCATTACTGGTTTGCCGAAGACAAGGAAAGGTCATGATTTGATATGGGTTATAGTCGATAGACTTACGAAATCGGCTCATTTCTTACCAATCAATATTAAATATTCATTAGAAAGGTTAACCCAGTTGTACATCGGTGAGATTGTCAGACTATATGGTGTACCGACGTGCATAGTTTCTGATAGAGATCCGAGGTTTACGTCAAGATTTTGGCGAAGTCCGCAAGAAGCTATGGGAACCAAGTTACGATTGAGTTCAGCATATCATCCGCAGACAGATGGTCAGACAGAGAGAACTATACAGTCTTTGGAGGATCTATTGCGTGCTTGTGTTTTAGAACAGCGAGGAAGTTGGGATGAATTTTTATCTTTAATAGAATTCACCTACAACAATAGCTTTCACGCAAGCATCGGAATGGCACCTTATGAGGCATTGTATGGAAGACGATGTCGAACGCCGCTATGTTGGTATCAAGATGGGGAGAGTATGACTGTTGGACCGGAACTTGTACAACAGACTACGGATAAGGTCAAGATGATACAGGAAAAGATGAGGACGGCGCAAAGCAGACAAAAGAATTACGCGGACAAACGAAGACGACCTCTTGAATTTAAGGAGGGTGAGCATATATTTTTAAGAGTTACTCCTACGACTGGTGTCGGAAGAGTGATTAAGTCTAAGAAGCTTACTCCTAAGTTCATTGGACCATATCAGATTATCCGACGTATAGGTCCTGTAGCATATCAGATTGCTTTGCCGCCTTTTCTATCGAATTTGCATGACGTGTTTCATGTGTCTCAGTTACGGAAGTATGTACCAGATCCGACACATGTTATACCCGGATGACGTGCAGTTAAAGGAGAATCTGACTTACGAAACTTTACCTGTCAAGATTGGGGACAGAAAGGTAAAGCAGCTTTGAGGAAAGATGATTGAGCTAGTGAAAGTCATATGGAATGATGTGACGAGTGAAGCTACCTGGGAGCTGGAAGATAAAATGAAGGATCAATATCCTCACTTGTTTTGAGGAACAACGAATTTCGAGGACGAAATTTTTATTTGTTGGGGAGAGTTGTAATGCCCCAATTTTTAGAAAATATTCTGAATGTATTGTTTGCTGTTTTTCATGCTTTTGTGTGAATGATCGCTGTGTCCTTATTTTACTATTCTCGATTTCTGTATGAAAACAATTACGATAATACAGGCTCAAATTTTATTTGATCGTTTTACGTAATTTGCTTCGAGACGGTAAAATAAAAATTTTTCTGAGCTACTGTATTAATTTTTCTGAAAGATATACAGCTATATAATACTGCTGGATATTTTATTTGAACATTTTGGACGATTACCTACGTTGTGGGAAAAAAATGGGAAAATGACCGTTACGTCCCGAACGTACTGTTTTTGCTGTTTTTACTGTTTTTAATTGTTTTCTTCTTGATTTAATGTCCGATAATACTGTCTGTGATTTTATATGGACTTTTTGTGTGATTTGCTCCGAGGCAGGAAAATAATATTTTCCGGGCCGGAGAAAATCTTATTTTATTATTTAGAATTGGGGGATCTTACTTAACCCGATTCTGAATGAGACTAAAAATAATCTTTTAATTTTTAGGATTTAATGTCAAATAAAATAATTTTATATTATTATAATATTATTTTATTAGTCAAGTATAATTTAGTGAAAGTGGACAGGAAATATTTTGCGGGACTCACAATTAGCGAAACGGTTAGATCGGTAGCTTAGTTAATCACCGTTAGCAGTAGAACTTTCCAAAACAGGCTGACTCAGCTAGCTGACTCAGCAGAAAATTAAATACACTGTGTGATTCAG
This sequence comes from Ormosia emarginata, assembly GCA_029884605.1. Classification (NCBI taxonomy): domain Eukaryota; kingdom Viridiplantae; phylum Streptophyta; class Magnoliopsida; order Fabales; family Fabaceae; genus Ormosia; species Ormosia emarginata. The sequence goes on from JAQQTP010000023.1 coordinate 1,882,899, forward strand.
CATGTGAGTCACCAAGAGCTAACCAATAGGAAATAAGCTTGCTCACCAAGGCTTGATCTTGACCATTGATTCATCCAAAGGCTTGGATGAAGCCAAGCAAGGTGCCCACCTTGCACCCCACTTGATGGTTACGGCCAAGAGGTCTTGGATGACCAAAATCACACTTCATCTTCATCACTTTTCTCTCTTCTCTCTCATCAAAACCCTAGCCACCATTCTTGTTCATTTTCTTCATCATTTTCGGCCAAGACCAATACTACACCATCCAACCATCCAAAAATTTTTCTAACTAAGTTTTCCTAACCTAAACACTATTCTAAGAACCTTTCTAGTTGGGAGTTTCTTCAAAATCTTCCATTTAGGGCTTGGAAATCAACCTTGAAAGTTTTACCTAGAAGGTGAAATTTCATGCTTTTCTTTTCTCTCTTCTTTTTCAAAGTTCTAAGCCATGATTTCTCCATGGTTTAGCTTCTTTTTCATGGTTAGTAACATGTAAATTTTGTTTGAGATTTCTAGGTATTTTTGGTGGTGAAAACCGAACCCTAGGAGGTGTGAAAGCAAGCCTTTTGTCTTCATTTAAGGTAAGAGGAAGACAATTCTTATCATCCCTTGGTGGTGGTAAGAAGATGGAATGATTTGTAATGTTTGAAGAGTCCATAAGGATTAGGTGGTGTTGTCTTTGTTTGGTGTGTATGTGTTAATTTTTATGTTTGCTAGTAGTTTATGTGGTAATTGTTAGTAGCTTTCTTGTTTCATGATTGTAATAATTTTGTATGTCTATTAGTTTTTAGGTGCATGTCTACAAGCTTTAATTTAGGTTATATGTGTTAGAAAATATATTGCATGTGTTAGAAAAATAATGCATGTGTTAGAATTGTATGATAATGTATAGGATGTGAATAACATGTTCAAAAATTGCATGAGTGTTCCAAAGAGCACAATTCACAAGCTCACGGCAATGACAAATTGTGAGGACCAAAATGTTCTCTTAATTTTTCTAAAGTGTAACTTAATTAACCTAGGAGAATTAAGAAGGTTTCAAATTGATTTGATCAAAGAAAATGAATTTAGAAATCAAATGGTAAAGACTTAGTATTTTGGGCCAACATGCCTAAAGGATTAAATTGATTCTTGCTAACTATTTTCTAATATGATTTAATGAACTTAGACAATATAATACATTTGATATGATTTGAAAGGTGAAAGACATTTTAGAAATCAAATGAAAGGGTTTTTACGAAATTTGGCCAACATGCCACTATAGGTAATCATGATTTCTAAAACTTGATTCCAAACCTTTTTCAATCAAAAAGAGACAATACAAGTTAAGAAGAAATTTTCTATAATGGTTTTTGAAGAAACAAATTGAGTAGAATTAAGCTTAAAGGATTAAAACTAATAATTTTATCATTAGGAAGTAAAATACAGTAATTTTGAGAAATTTTCTAACATATAGCTCACTTTAGGTTTTGAAGCATGTTAGAGATTTCAAAGAGAATTAAATGATATGGTTAAAAAAAAATTAGGTAAACGGAAATTTTATGGAAAAATTTAGTAAACCATTATTATGATTTTTAAACAAAATACTGTCAATTTTTAGTAAAAATGAACCATTAAGATAGCAAAAATATTCAAAAGACAGTGTGCAGTATAAAAAATTATTCTACATAGTTTAAATGTACTAAGTACTATTTCTGTTTGTTTAAACAGTAATTTTAAAGGCATTCGAATAAGAAAATGATTTGAAAATCCTACGCGATTGAGAAAACGTATTAAAAATGCTACGCAATTTTAAAAACAGAAAAATATCTTTACCCGATTTTTAAACGTTTGTAAAAACGATGGAATTATGAAAACGCGATAAAATTTCTACGCGATTGACCGTTACTATATTTATTTTATCTTTGTCGGAAAATGTGAACCCGTCTGATTATTTTTGAGAATCTTTTTTGTCGGGAAAATATGAACCCGTCTGATTATTTTAAGGATCTTTATTTGTCGGGAAAATGTGAACCCGTACAGGCTTTTGAGAGTTTATCTCATTGTCGGGAAAATGTGAACCCGTACAGGCTTTCTATTTATGTGTGCCAAGTTTTTTGGTGGATTGGTTGACGAGACGAATCACATCGTGTTGTCGATGCGATAAACGTAGTGTGGTTCATTGTTCTAATGAACTTGGAGACTTTAGTGTACGGGATCCCACATGTGGACAGTTGGTAGCTCCATTTGGACCGTGGTAAACCGATAGCACACTATGGTACTCGACACGCACTATATTTAATCGAGATTTGTGAAATCTAGTAGTACATTTGCCTGTAGTGCCACAACGTGAGACCGTGAACTACACCACGCCTGGATGATGGATTCCTGTGTCGTGGGGCTATAGACGCAACGTGTGACCGCACAATAGTTGGTTGGCAGCCGTGGTACTAATAGATTTTACGAGTCATTCTGCTCTCTGATACTTGTGTTTTCTTTAGCTCCATGGAGTAGGGTTTTGTCATATTATTTATTTATCTCTTTAGCTCCATCTTATCTATTTATTGTTTATCTGTATTTTATTTGTTTATTTTATCTGAGTTCTTGTTACTATATTTGGTTATTTTTATTATATCTTATCTGTTTATTCTTATCTTTCTTATTTTATCGTGATGTTTTATCGTGGTGTGATATATTGTTATGATATCTAAATTTTACTTCAATTTGTTATTATAATTGTTAAAGCTTTTCGTATTGCATGAACCGTATATATGTTGATTGTCGTCTTCTTATTGGCCATGTTGTGATGATTTTATGTTGTCTTACCTCTTTGTTATATGTATTTTCTGTTTATTTATTTTACGCGGTAAAGACTTTGAGGAAGAGGATCAGCCCTTGAGATCTTGTACCCGAGGAGGAGGAAGACCGGCAGTGCAGACGATCGGTTGACGATCAAGAACCATCCGATCATCCATATCCTCTGGATTGATTGTGAGGATGGCGAAAGCACTGAGATTTTTGGGGTTCGTAGAGTTAGTATTTCATGGAGGTTCTCGGCTTGGCATCTACGAGGCGATCGTGATTCGTGACATATGCAGGACGTGTGACCGTGATTCTACGTCGGCCGATTTGATGGAGAGCCCATTATGACTACGACGTTATTTCTACATTTAGAGTTACCCTTATCCATTAGGCGTCACTGGGGTGCTGAAAACCCTGAGCCTAGTGAGATAAGCATCGTATCGATTGCGCGATCCCGTTATCGCCGTGTGTCGAGACATCCGGGATATTTGTCTCCTGATGATCATTTTCAGGCTGAGAGTGATCCATCAGAGGATTAGATAACCATGATGTTTTTTTGGGTGCGTCAGCGTATCTCTGTATATATATTAACTCTTTTATTGCTTTCTTTACTGTTTTTGTTTAAATATTTGTAGTCTTAGTTGTGAATTACTTGTACAGCTTATAACTTAAATCATATGTATATTATCAGTAATGATGTTTTTTTATTTCGTATTTTCCGCATTATCTTTTTATATCATATTTCTGTCTATCAAGAATTATTTTACAACCCGTAATAATATTTAACAAATGTTTCACAACTTGGGTAGATTTTATTTCTATTTCTTTTATTTTCTTTTATGTGTGACATCCTCCAAAGGGGTGTTACATATAGCACGTGGTCTGAGGCATGTGGTACTGACAGATCTTTTCAATCATTTCTCCGACCTGAGTTTAGCTCCATGGAGTAGGAAATCGAGTCTTGTGTACATGCATAATCTGAACACTTATATCTGTATAATATATTAATTGAGGAATATTGGCTATGACAACTGTTTTGAATACTTGGATTGATATATGATTGGATGATGATAGTTGATTAATATTGAATATATTATTGGAAGTTTGGTATGATAACCCTGTATGATATTGTTGTTTGTGTTATCTCTGTGCTGCCATGTTGGTATTGGCGTAGGTGATCTCACCTCTTTGTTATGTTGTTTTGCTGTGTCTGTACTGTTAAAATCAAATAATAGAAGGATCGAGTTGTCTTAGACATAACGGGTAATGAATACTCTGAGATTGGTGACAACAATAAGGAGTGGACATTCAGGACTCGAAGGTGTGCAGTGTTGACAAAGAACAGATGTAGAACAAATGTCTGGTGCAACAAGATGGATACACAACAGAATAAGTATGGTAAGTTTTAACGTTAGTGTTGTACCGTGCTATTAAGTAGGACCCGTCATGGGATTTGCTACTGTTAAAAAAAAAAGTCTGTTAATTTTATATTTCTATTTAAATTGTGAAATATTAATTGGTGTTAATATTGTATATTAATCAGTTTAAATATATTTTCAGTAATACTTATGAATTTCAGTAAGTTTATTGTAACACCCCAATTTTTAGAAAATATTCCGAATGTACTGTTTGCTGTTTTTCAAGCTTTTGTGTGAATGACCATTGTGTCCCTATTTTACTGTTTCTCGATTTCTGCATGAAATACAAATACGTTTATACAGGCTCAAATTTTATTTGGTCTTTTTACGTAATTTGTTTCGAGAGATGTAAACTAAAAGTTTTTCCGAACTCTTGTTTTAATTTTTCTGGAAGATATAGAGACAATTAATACCGTCTGTAATTTTATTTGAACTTTTTGGATGATTAGCTACGTTGTGGGAAAAAAATAGGAAAATGACCATTACGTCCCGAGCGAACGTGTCTTGTTTTTCTTTGTTTTTAATTGTTTTCTACTTGATTTAATGTCCAATATTACTTGTCGTGATTTTATATGGACTTTTTGTGTGATTTGCTCTGAGGCAGGAAAATAATATTTTTCCGGGCCGGGGAAATCTTATTTTATTATTTAGAATTGGGGGATCTTACTAAACCCGATTCTGAATGAGACAGTAAATAATCTTTTAATTTTTAGGATTTGACTGTCAAATAAAATAATTTTATAATTTATAATATTATTTTATTTGTCAAGTATAATAAAATGACAGTGGACCCGGAAATATTTTGCGGGACCCACAATTAGCAGAATGGTTAGATTAGTAGCTTAATTAATCATCATTAGCAGTAGAACTTTCCAGAACAAGCTGACTCAGCTAGCTGACTAAGCTGGTAATTAATGAACAGTGTGATTAGGCTTGTGAGTCATCAATAATCAACCAATAGGAGACAAGCTTGTTAAGCAAGTTTTAATCCTAACCTTTGATGCAATCCATGGCTTGGATGAAGCCAACCATTTGGCCACCTTGCATGCATGAAGTGCTACGGCCATGTAGGGTTAGGAGACCAAAATACCACTTCATCTTTCTTGCTTTTCTCTCTTCTCTCTCATCCAAGAACCCTAGCCACCATTCTTGTTTCTTTCCTTCACCATTCGGCCAAGACAAGAACCATACCATCCAATCACCTAAAATTTCTTCTAACCAACTTTTCTAAACCTAAACACTATCCTAAGAACATCTCTAGTTGAGAGTTCTTGCAAATTCTTACATTTGAAGCTTGAAAACTAACTTGGAAGTTTGTACCAAGGAGGTGAAATCTCTTGTTTTTCTTTTCTCTCTTCTTTTTCAAAGTTCTAAGCCATGATTTATCCATGGTTTAGGTTCTTTTTCATGGTTAGTAACTTGTAGATTTTCGTTTGAGTTGCTAGGTACTTTGGTGGAGAAAACCGAACCCTAGGAGGAGTGAAAGAAATCCATTTGTCTTCATTTAAGGTAAGAGGAAGACTAATCTTATCATCCCTTGGTGGTGGTAAGAAGATGGAGTAATTTGTGGTGTTTGTAGAATCCATAAGGATTCGGTGGTGATGTGGTTATTATGTGTGTATTTGTTAATTTTTGTGTTTGTTAGTAGTTATGTGGTGTTTGTTAGTAGCTTTCTTTGTTTGGTGATTGTAATAATTTTGTATGTCTATTAGTTTTAATTTGCATGTCTATAAGCTTTGATAATATTGCATGTGTTAGAATTGCATGATAAAGTATAGAATTGCATGATAATGTATAGGATGTGAATAACATGTCAAGGAAATGCATGTGTGTTCCAAAGAACACATCCATGAGGCTCACGGCCACTAACAAATGGAGAACCAAAATGTTCTCTTAATTTTCTTAAAAGGTAGTTTAATTAACCTAGGAGAATTAAGAAGGTTTCAAGTTGTTTAGATCATGAAAAATGAATTTAGAAATCAAATGGTAAGACTTAGTATTTTCGGCCAACATGCCTAAAATGAATGTGTTGATTTCAAAAACCATTTTCTAAAACAATAGTTAAATGAGTTTAGACAATATAATAAGTTGGACATATAGTTAGAAAATGAGAAATGATTTAGAAATCAATTTCAAAATATTTAGGAAATTCGGCCAACATGCCAAACTAAGTTTAAATGGTTTCTAAAAATTAAGTCCAAACCTTTTCTAAATCTAAGGATGCAATATGGGTTAAAAAGAATTTTTCTAAAATGAGTTTTAAAGAAAAGAACCAATTAGAAATAAGTTTGAGAACTTAGAACTAATGATTTTGTTATTAGAAATGAAATACAGTAACTTTCGAAAATTTCTAACATATAGCTCATGTTGTATTTTGAAGCATGTTAGTAGTTTTCAAAAGGATTAAGTATATGGTTTAAAAATTTAATAAACAGAATTTTTACGGTAAAATTATGAAACCATTAATATAATTTTCTAAGCAAAATACTGTCAAATTTTTAGTAAAAACGGACAAATAAGATAGAAAAGATGTCCAAAAGACAGTATATGGTATGAAAAATATTATACGTAACTTAAAAGTATTATTTATTATTTCTGTTTATTTAAACAGTAAATTTTAAGGAATTCGGTCAAGAAAATGATTTAAAAATCTTACGCGATTGAGAAAACATATTAAAAATCCTACGCGATTTTGAAAACAGAAAAATATACTTACTCGATTTCAAAACGTTTGTAAAAACGACGAGATTGTGAAAACGAGATAAAATTTCTACGCGATTGACCGTTACTGTATTTATTTTTCGTTGTCGGGAAAATGTGAACCCGTACAGGCTTTTGAGGATTTTTTGCTGTCGGGAAAATGTGAACCCGTACAGGCTTTCTATTTTCTGCCATTGAGGGCATATTATTATCTTGAGGGCATTTTCGTAATTTCATATTTTTGGAATTATGTATTGTGTTTATGCCAAATTTTTGGTGTTTTGGTTGACGAGACGAATCACATCGTGTTGTCGATGCGATAAACGTAGTGTGGTTCATTGTTCTAATGAACTTGGAGACGTTAGTGTACGGGATCCCATATATGGACAGTTGGTAGCTCCGCTGGGCCGTGGTAAACCGATAGCACACTAATGGACTCGACACACACTATATTTAATCGAGATTTGTAAGGTCTAGTAGTACATTTGCCTGTAGTGCCACAACGTGAGACCGTGAACTACACCACGCCTGGATGATGGATTCCTGTGTCGTGGGGCTATAGACGCAACGTGTGATAGCGCAATAGTTGGTTGGGCAGCCGTGGTACTAATAGATTTTTACGAGTCATTCTCTCTGATATCTTGTGTGTTTTTAACTCCATGGAGTAGGGTGTGTTTTATATTTATTTATTGGGATCTATTTATTTATTTGGTCTTATCTAATTATTTTGGCTTATCTATTTATTTTGTCTTATCTGTTTATTATATTGATTTATTTGTTTACTGTATTTGTTTTATCTATTGTTGTATTGTAGCATTTGTTTCTTATTTTATTTTATCTGTAATGGTATATTGTTGGAATATTTACATCTTTTTGAATCTTTACACTACTCTGTTACTTGTTAATGTTATAGCTTTTCATATTGCATAAACTGTACATCTGTGGTTTGTCATCTTCTTATTGGCCATGTTTGTGGTGATTTTAGATTGTCTTGCCTCTTTGTTGTATGTGTTTCCTGTATATTTATTTTATGCGATAAAGAGTTTGAGGAAGAAGAAGAGGAACAGCCTCTTGAGGTCTTGTACCCCGAGGAGGAGGAAGATCAACAAATCGACGACCAGTTTTATGATCAAGAACCATCTGATCATCCATATCCATTGGATTGATTAGTTTTGGTATGGCGGTACCCGGATTTTTGGGGTTCGTGACTCTGGAGTTTCATGGTGGATCGCTATCGTGGCACATGAGAGGAGATAGAGACTTGGTGACGTATGCGAGACGGATGACGCTGACCCTACGCCATAGGTTTGATGGAGAGCCGATCATGACTACGACAGTGTTTCTACATTTAGAGTTATCTTTATCCATTAGGCGTCATTGGGGTGGGATATCCACTGAGCCTAGTGAGATGACACTCGTATCGACAGCGCGATCTCATTATCGCCGAGAGTCGAGACATCCAGGATATTTGTCTCCTGATGATCATTTTCATGTTGAGAGTGATCCTTCAGAGGAGTAAATATGTTTGATGTTTTTTTTTGGGCGCGTCAGCGTATGGATGTATATATTGACTCTTTTACTGTTTTTATTTACTATTTTTGTATAAATATTTGTAATTATAGTTATAAATTATTTGTATAACTTATAACTTAGAACATATGTATATTATGAGTGGCGTTGTTTCTATTTATTTTATGTTTTCCGTAATATTTTATTTTTAATAATCTGTTTATCAGGAATTACTTTACGACCCATCTTATTATATAATGAATGGTTTTATAACTTTGGTAGATTTTATTTACTTATTTTATTTTTCTTTATATGTGTGGCATCCCCAAAGGGGTGTTACATTAGTTGGTATCAGAGCCCAAGTTAGAGTCTTTTGGGGTTGTGGTTGGGTCTGTTTTTGTTTGTGCTGTGTGCTTCTCTGTGATTTATATCCTTTCGGATGTATCTAAAAAGATGTATCTACTTTTGTTTTGTTCTGTTTGAAGATGTCTGGACGAGGTAGAGGACGTGCTAATGTGAATCGGGATGTGGACCCTATGATTGCGGCTGCTGAGGCTATGCAGCGGATGGTTGAAGTGATTACTCAGCAAAATCTGAGAGCGGCTCAACAGCAAGATGCTACTGCTGATGCCCTAAATTTGGCTGAGTTTAGGCGTCATAATCCGCCACAGTTTAGAGGCGAGGTTATCCGGAGAAAGCAAGTCAGTGGATGCAAGATTTGGAGAGGATTTTTGAAGGAATGAGATGCGTGGATGATAAGAAGGTGACTTATGTTGTTTTCATGCTGAGAGGAGATGCAGAACATTGGTGGAGAGGAACCCGCCGAGTATTGCAAGCTGAAGGGACTGAAATCACATGGGAAGTGTTTTCTAATGTTTTTCTGGATAAATATTTTCCTGCGAGTGCTAGGCATGCCAAAGAAATGGAATTTCTTGGTTTGCGACAGGGGAATATGACGGTGAATGAGTATGCCACAAAATTTGAGAGTTTGTCTCAATTCTCAGATTATGCTCAGACACGGCAAGATGATGTGTGGAGATGCAGGAAGTTTGAATCAGGTTTAAGGGTGGAACTGAAACGAGGAGTGGTATCCTTGAGAATGACTCAGTTTCATGCTTTGGTGGATGCTTGTGCTCGACTTGAGGAGTTGGAGCCATCTAGAGATCAGAGGAATCGGAACTTTGGGCCGGCAAGGTTTCAGAGAGGTGGAGGTAGTAATACGAATCGGTTTCAGCGTAAGCCGTATTCCAGACCAACAGGAACTTAGTCTCAACGACCATCGATTAGTGGAGGTGCAAGTGGTAGTGGAACTGGGCAGAAGGTGGTGTTTACGCCGACGTGTTTTAAGTGCGGTAAGAAGGGCCATATATCTCCAGATTGTACAATCAAGGGGACAGTCTATTTTAACTGTGGACAGCCTGGGCATATGTCGAAAGATTGTACTCGACCAGAGAAGAAACCTACTGTTCGGTATGTTAAAGCTAATCAACAAAAATCTGGAAGTGTTCAACCAAGGTCAGGAGGACGAGTATATACAATGATGGGATCTGAGGTTTCTAAGTCTGATGATCTTATTCAGGGAGAAGGAGACATTGGAGGTAATCTTCTGACTGTATTGTATGATTCTGGTGCTACACACTCATTTATTTCCTATGATTGAGTGGAAAGATTGAAGTTGCCTGTGTCTTCTCTGAATGTTAAGTTGAGTGTATCTACGCCAACTGCTAAACCTGTTGTTACATCTAAGATCTGTTTGGATTGTCCTATTGTTGTGAAGGGCCGTTTGTTTATGATCAACTTGATTTGTTTGCCTCTTATTGAGATAGATGTAATATTAGGGATGGACTGGTTATGTTTTAACCATATCCTTATAAATTGTGCAAGTAAAACCCTAGTTTTTCCTAAGGAAGAGGAGTCTGGATTCTTAACTGCTGTTAAGGTCAAGTCTTTGTTAAGAGATGGAGTGCAGGGATATATGGTATTGTCTTCTTTAGAAGTTAAGAATGAGAAGGATGTGAATACTATTCCTGTTGTCAACGAGTTTCCTGATGTTTTTCCTGATGACGTACCTGGTTTGCCACCTGAGAGGAAGATCGAGTTCTCAATTGATTTAGTACCAGGAACAGGTCCTATCTCAATTGCACCGTATCGTATGTCACCAGTGGAATTGGAGGAGCTGAAGAAGCAATTGGTGGAGCTGTTGGAGAAAGAGTTTGTGCGACCTAGTGTTTCACCATGGGGTGCGCCAGTGCTTTTGGTCAAGAAGAAGGACGGGACGTCTCGGCTTTGTGTGGATTATCGTCAGCTGAACAAGGTGACTATCAAGAATAAATATCCGCTTCCAAGAATTGATGACTTGATGGATCAGTTGAAAGGAGCTGTGATATTTTCCAAGATAGATCTGAGATCGGGGTATCATCAAATTCGTGTAAAAGGGGAAGATGTGCCGAAAACTGCTTTTCGAACTCGTTATGGACATTATGAGTATCAAGTAATGCCATTCGGGGTGACGAATGCTCCTGCCATATTTATGGATTATATGAATAGGATATTTCGTCCTTATTTAGACAGATTTGTTGTTGTCTTTATCGATGACATTCTGATCTATTCTCAATCCAAGGAAGAGCATGCTGAACATCTGAGTATTGTCCTTCGGATTTTGAGGAAGAAGTAACTGTATGCGAAATTGGCTAAGTGTGAGTTCTGGTTGGAAGAAGTCCAATTTCTTGGTCACGTAATTTCTAAAGATGGTATTGCGGTAGACCCATCAAAAGTGAAGACTGTTTTACAATGGGAAAGACCTAAAACGGTAACAGAAGTTCGAAGTTTTGTTGGACTTGCTGGATATTATCGGAGGTTTATCGAGGGTTTTTCGAAGATTGCTGGACCACTTACGCAGCTTACGAGGAAAAATCAAGCTTTTGAATGGACGGAAGAACGTGAAGCCAGTTTTCAAGAGTTGAAGAAGAGATTAACAACTGCACCGGTGTTGATTCTACCAGATTCGACGAAATCTTTTGATGTGTATTGCGACGCTTCTTATCAAGGGTTAGGATGCGTATTGATGCAAGATCGGAACGTTGTGGCGTATGCTTCTCGACAATTGAAGGTTCATGAGAGGAATTATCCAACGCACGATTTGGAATTGGCCGCTGTGGTTTTTGCTCTAAAGATATGGAGACATTTTCTCTATGGAGCAACGTTCAACATTTTCAGTGATCACAAGAGCTTGAAGTACTTGTATGATCAGAAGGAGCTGAACATGAGGCAGCGGAGGTGGTTAGAATTCCTGAAAGATTATGATTTTCAACTGTTGTACCACCCTGGTAAGGCGAATGTTGTGGCTGATGCCTTAAGTAGAAAGATTATCAGTGCTTCTGCTCTGATGATCAAGGAAAAGGAGCTCATTGAACAGTTTAGAGATGAATGGTCATTTGTTGAGTTAAAACCGGGGAGGATTTGTGTTAACATGGTTACTATCTCGAGCGAGCTGATGGAAGACATAAGGGAAAAACAGAATGCCGATAAATTTTTGCAAGGAATAAGGGAACAAATAAAGCAAGACGAGACAATAGAGTTCAAAGAAGGAACTGATGGAATTCTGAGGTTTCGGGGTAGAGTCTGTGTTCCTCGTGACCGGGAACTGAGGCGATATATTATGGAACATGCCCATACTAGTCTATTGAGTATGCATCCAGGCATAACAAAGATGTACCAAGACTTGAAGAAGTTATTCTGGTGGCATGGATTGAAGAGTGATGTTATTAGGTGCGTGTCAACTTGTCTAGTCTGTCAAAAGGCGAAAGTGGAACATCAAAGACCAGCTGGAATGTTACAACCGTTATCTATTCCAGAATGGAAATGGGATAGTATATCGATGGATTTCGTTACTGGTTTGCCAAAGACGAGGAAAGGTCATGATTCGATATGGGTTATAGTCGATAGGCTTACGAAATCGACTCATTTCTTACCAATTAATATTAAATATTCATTGGAAAGATTAACCCAGTTGTACATCAGTGAAATTGTCAGATTACATGGTGTACCGACTTGTATAGTTTCTGATCGAGATCCGAGGTTTACGTCAAGGTTTTGGCGAAGTCTGCAAGAAGCTATGGGAACTAAGTTGCGACTGAGTTCAGTGTATCATCCGCACACAGATGGTCAGACAGAAAGAACTATACAGTCTTTGGAAGATCTGTTGCGTGCTTGTGTTTTAGAACAACGAGGAAGTTGGGATGAATTTTTATCTTTGATAGAATTCACCTACAACAATAGCTTTCACTCAAGCATCGAAATGGCACCTTATGAGGCATTGTATGGAAGACGATGTCGAACTCCGTTATGTTGGTATCAGGATGGGGAAAGTATGACTGTTGGACCCGATCTTATACAACAAACTACGAAGAAGGTAAAGATGATACAAGAGAAGATGAAGACGACGCAAAGCAGACAGAAAAGTTATGCGGATAAACGAAGATGACCTCTTGAATTTGAGGAGGGTTAGCATGTGTTTCTAAGAGTTACTCCTACGACTGGTGTCGGAAGAGTTATTAAGTCTAAGAAACTTACTCCTAAGTTCATTGGACCGTATCAGATTATCCGACGTATAGGTCCTGTAGCGTATCAGATCGCTATGCCGCCGTTTCTGTCAAATCTGCATGACGTATTTCATGTGTCTCAGTTGCGGAAGTATATACCAGATCCGACACATGTTATACAGCTAGATGAAGTGCAGCTGAAGGAAAATTTGACTTATGAAACTTTACCTGTCAGAATTGAGGACAGAAAGGTAAAGCAGCTTCGAGGGAAAATGATCGAGCTAGTGAAGGTCATATGGAATGATGTGACGGGTGAAGCTACCTGGGAGCTGGAAGATCAAATGAAGGATCAGTATCCTCATTTGTTTTGAGGAACAGCGAATTTCGAGGATGAAATTTTTATTTGTTGGAGAGAGTTGTAACACCCCAATTTTTAGAAAATATTCTGAATGTACTGTTTGCTGTTTTTCAAGCTTTTGTGTGAATGACCATTGTGTCCCTATTTTACTGTTTCTCGATTTCTGCATGAAATACAAATACGTTTATATAGGCTCAAATTTTATTTGGTCTTTTTACGTAATTTGTTTCGAGACAGTAAACTAAAAGTTTTTCCGAGCTACTGTTTTAATTTTCTGGAAGATATAGAGACAATTAATACTGTCTGTAATTTTATTTGAACTTTTTGGATGATTAGCTACGTTGTGGGAAAAAATAGAAAAATGACCATTACGTCCCGAACGTCTTTTTTTCTTGTTTTTCTTTAATTTTTAATTGTTTTCTACTTGATTTAATGTCAAATATTACATCGTCTGTGATTTTATATGGACTTTTTGTGTGATTTGCTCGAGGCGGAAAATAATATTTTTCGGGCCGGGAAATCTTATTTTATTATTTACAATTGGGGGATCTTACTAAACCCGATTCTCGAATGAGACGAAGTAAATAATCTTTTAATTTTTAGATTTGATCAAATAAAATAATTTTATAATATTATAATATTATTTTATTAGTCAATATAATAAAATGACAAAGTGGACCCGGAAATATTTTGCGGGACCCACAATTAGCAGAATGGTTAGATCAGTAGCTTAATTAATCATCATTAGCAGTAGAACTTTCCAGAACAAGCTGACTCAGCTAGCTGACTAAGCTGGTAATTAATGAACAGTGTGATTAGGCTTGTGAGTCATCAATAATCAACCAATAGGAGACAAGCTTGTTAAGCAAGTTTTAATCCTAGCCTTTGATGCAATCCATGGCTTGGATGAAGCCAACCATTTTGCCATCTTGCATGCATGAAGTGCTACGGCCATGTAGGGTTAGGAGACCAAAATACCACTTCATCTTTCTTGCTTTTCTCTCTTCTCTCTCATCCAAGAACCCTAGCCACCATTCTTGTTTCTTTCCTTCACCATTCGGCCAAGACAAGAACCATACCATCCAATCACCTAAAATTTCTTCTAACCAACTTTTCTAAACCTAAACACTATCCTAAGAACATCTCTAGTTGAGAGTTCTTGCAAATTCTTACATTTGAAGCTTGAAAACTAACTTGGAAGTTTGTACCAAGGAGGTGAAATCTCTTGTTTTTCTTTTCTCTCTTCTTTTTCAAAGTTCTAAGCCATGATTTATCCATGGTTTAGGTTCTTTTTCATGGTTAGTAACTTGTAGATTTTCGTTTGAGTTGCTAGGTACTTTGGTGGAGAAAACCGAACCCTAGGAGGAGTGAAAGAAATCCATTTGTCTTCATTTAAGGTAAGAGGAAGACTAATCTTATCATCCCTTGGTGGTGGTAAGAAGATGGAGTAATTTGTGGTGTTTGTAGAATCCATAAGGATTCGGTGGTGATGTGGTTATTATGTGTGTATTTGTTAATTTTTGTGTTTGTTAGTAGTTATGTGGTGTTTGTTAGTAGCTTTCTTTGTTTGGTGATTGTAATAATTTTGCATGTCTATTAGTTTTAATTTGCATGTCTATAAGCTTTGATAATATTGCATGTGTTAGAATTGCATGATAAAGTATAGAATTGCATGATAATGTATAGGATGTGAATAACATGTCAAGGAAATGCATGTGTGTTCCAAAGAACACATCCATGAGGCTCACTGACCACTAACAAATGGAGAACCAAAATGTTCTCTTAATTTTCTTAAAAGGTAGTTTAATTAACCTAGGAGAATTAAGAAGGTTTCAAGTTGTTTAGATCATGAAAAATGAATTTAGAAATCAAATGGTAAGACTTAGTATTTTCGGCCAACATGCCTAAAATGAATGTGTTGATTTCAAAAACCATTTTCTAAAACAATAGTTAAATGAGTTTAGACAATATAATAAGTTGGACATATAGTTAGAAAATGAGAAATGATTTAGAAATCAATTTCAAAATATTTAGGAAATTCGCCAACATGCCAAACTAAGTATAAATGGTTTCTAAAAATTAAGTCCAAACCTTTTCTAAATCTAAGGATGCAATATGGGTTAAAAAGAATTTTTCTAAAATGAGTTTTAAAGAAAAGAATCAATTAGAAATAAGTTTGAGAACTTAGAACTAATGATTTTGTTATTAGAAATGAAATACAGTAACTTTCGAAAATTTCTAACATATAGCTCATGCTGTATTTTGAAGCATGTTAGTAGTTTTCAAAAGGATTAAGTATATGGTTTAAAAATTTAATAAACAGAATTTTTACGGTAAAATTATGAAACCATTAATATAATTTTCTAAGCAAAATACTATCAAATTTTTAGTAAAAACGGACAAATAAGATAGAAAAGATGTCCAAAAGACAGTATACGGTATGAAAAATATTATACGTAGCTTAAAAGTATTATTTATTATTTCTGTTTATTTAAACAGTAAATTTTAAGGAATTCGGTCAAGAAAATGATTTAAAAATCTTACGCGATTGAGAAAACATATTAAAAATCCTACGCGATTTTGAAAACAGAAAAATATACTTACGCGATTTCAAAACGTTTGTAAAAACGACGAGATTGTGAAAACGCGATAAAATTTCTACGCGATTGACCGTTACTGTATTTATTTTTCGCTGTCGGGAAAATGTGAACCCGTACAGGCTTTTGAGGATTTTTTTATTTGGGAAAATGTGAACCCGCATGAGCTTTCTATTTTCTGCCATTGAGGGCATATTATTATCTTGAGGGCATTTTCATAATTTCATATTTTTGGAATTATGTATTGTGTTTATGCCAAATTTTTGGTGTTTTGGTTGACGAGACGAATCACATCGTGTTGTCGATGCGATAAACGTAGTGTGGTTCATTGTTCTAATGAACTTGGAGATGTTAGTGTACGGGATCCCATATATGGACAGTTGGTAGCTCCGCTGGGCCGTGGTAAACCGATAGCACACTAATGGACTCGACACGCACTATATTTAATCGAGATTTGTAAGGTCTAGTAGTACATTTGCCTGTAGTGCCACAACGTGAGACCGTGAACTACACCACGCCTGGATGATGGATTCTCGTGTCGTGGGGCTATAGACGCAACGTGTGACAACAAGCAATAGTTGGTTGGGCAGCCGTGGTACTAATAGATTTTTACGAGTCATTCTCTCTGATATCTTGTGTGTTTTTAACTCCATGGAGTAGGGTGTGTTTTATATTTATTTATTGGGATCTATTTATTTATTTGGTCTTATCTAATTATTTTGGCTTATCTATTTATTTTGTCTTATCTATTTATTATATTGATTTATTTGTTTACTCGTATTTGTTTTATCTATTGTTGTATTGTAGCATTTGTTTCTTATTTTATTTTATCTGTAATGGTGTATTGTTGGAATATTTACATCTTTTTGAATCTTTACACTACTCTGTTACTTGTTAATGTTATAGCTTTTCATATTGCATAAATTGTACATCTGTGGTTTGTCGTCTTCTTATTGGCCATGTTTGTGGTGATTTTAGATTGTCTTACCTCTTTGTTGTATGTGTTTCCTGTATATTTATTTTATGCGATAAAGAGTTTGAGGAAGAAGAAGAGGAACAGCCTCTTGAGGTCTTGTACCCCAAGGAGGAGGAATTTCAGCAAATCGACGACCAGTTTTACGATCAAGAACCTTCTGATCATCCATATCCATTGGATTGATTAGTTTTGGTATGGCGGTACCCGGATTTTTGGGGTTCGTGACTCTGGAGTTTCATGGTGGATCGCTATCGTGGCACATGAGAGGAGATAGAGACTCGGTGACGTATGCGGGACGGATGACGGTGACCCTACGCCATAGGTTTGATGGAGAGCTGATCATGACTACGACAGTGTTTCTACATTTAGAGTTACCTTTATCCATTAAGCGTCATTGGGGTGGGATATCCACTGAGCCTAGTGAGATGACACTCGTATCGACGGCGCGATCTCATTATCGCCGAGAGTCGAGACATCCAGGATATTTGTCTCCTGATGATCATTTTCATGTTGAGAGTGATCCTTCAGAGGAGTAAATATGTTTGATGTTTTTTTTTTGGGCGCGTCAGCGTATGGATGTATATATTGACTCTTTTACTATTTTTATTTACTATTTCTGTATAAATATTTGTAATTATAGTTGTAAATTATTTGTATAACTTATAACTTAGAACATATGTATATTATGAGTGGCGTTGTTTCTATTTATTTTATGTTTTCCACAATATTTTATTTTTAATAATCTGTTTATCAGGAATTACTTTACGACCCATCTTATTATATAATGAATGGTTTATAACTTGGGTAGATTTTATTTACTTATTTTATTTTTCTTTATATGTGTGGCATCCCCAAAGGGGTGTTACATTTATGTTTCAGTAAAGAAAGAAATTTTGAAACTCATATTTTTATAACTCAAACCTTTTACGAATTGATTTTCAGATTATGAGTCGGGAGTCAGACATATGATACCCTAGGGAGGGTGTTACATTAGTTGGTATCAGAGCACGGTTTGAGTCTTTTGAGGTTTGTGGTTAGGTCTGTTTTGCTTGTATTGTATTCTCTGTGTTATTGATTTCCGAAAGGAAACAATGTTGTTTATAATGGATATTAGATCCATTGTATTTCGATCCGCATGCCTCGAGAGAAAAAAAAAGGGGGGAATGGCTCGGGATAGTTGTACTTGTGTGGAAGTGGAACATGTTACTAGTAATGCAGTTGCAGTTACGAGAGCAACGGGAGCAACGTGGAAGGATGACTGCAGGAACAAAGGACCGCTGTTCAGTGGGAAAGAAATGAAAGTTGAGGTTCAGGATCTGATGGAAGAGAATCAGTCTTGGAATATAAGATTTCATAATTTTGGAACCCGATATTTTTAAGGATATTTGGAAAGTGATTGATTTCAACGGAAGATGTATTTACAACCATTGAGGAAACCAAAGGCAGTAACTGATGTGAAAGAAGGTACTTAATGAAGGAATGTACGTCAAGAAAACAAACGTTTATTTGAAATGGTTACATCTGGTTTCCATTTTATTTTGATTCGTCCATCTTTGAAGAAAAGAAATGACTCGTGATAGACGTACGCATATGGAAGCGAGACATAATGGTGGTGATATGACCGCAACTTTGGAAGTAATACAAACAAGTTAATTTGAAGCAATTATACAGCAAACTCAGAAGATTGTTCCGCAGCAAGAATTGATTTCTTAAGCTAAGATTTTGTTAGTGTTAAATCAATCTCAGGATGAGAGACCCTGTAACGTTGGACTATATTGGTTACGAAAAAAGGGAATTCGTAAGGTCAAGCGATTCCAACAGAAAACGTACTTGTAATCTCCAAGAAGTCAACAACAACAACAATCTTATGGAGAAAGTACTAGTAATGACAGGTTTAGTTTGACTGTGACATCTGCACCGAAATGTAAGAAGTGTGGAAAGGGACACTTAACGAAAGATTGTACGTCCAAGGAAATAATTTGTTTTAAGTGCGGGAAGTTTAGAACACAATCTTTGAAAATAGAGTTCCAATGAAAATAGAGTTTTCTGTTAGTAAAATCTCAGGTAGTAGGAAGTGTTCGGAGCGGAAGATTTAAACAATGGAGATTGTGTCATTGAAGCTAATCCTGTAAACCATATGGAATATTTCTGTGAACAACTTATTCTGTGTGGCATATAATTGAGTAGATCAATTATATGTTAGAGTTATTCGTAATCCTCTTATTTGTTTACTTCTGTTTCTATTCTTAGCCGATTGAGCTACTCAAGTTATTCAAATCATTGTTATAGATCAAATCTTTGTGTTAGTTTGATCTGTCGTTCAAAATTTGTGTTAGTTTGATCTGTTTCATAAACAGACATGATCTTTAAAAATGGATTGGTTATTTTCCAACCATATCCTATGAGATTGTCTCAATACAGTGTTAGTATTTCAAAAAAAAAAACTCATTCCTGAAAATCAGGCAAAATCAAATTCTTGTTGAATATGTTTGGTAACATATTAAATCATTTCGCTACCTTTTCTTCCTAAACCTCTATAATGTTCTTTCATATATTGCATTTGCAAGAAAGAATATTTTGCAAGAAAGGATATTCCTATTTAAAATCCATGTCATAGTATCTGGTATAAAATGCGGTTGAAAGGAGAATTCGGCTAGTGAGACATTTCCTGGTAAGAGCTAAAGCTGGAGAATAAAGTGATATGAGGATAAGAAAATTTTAAGTAATACATTACATTAGTTGGAAGTTATCTGAGAAAAACTATTCTAGGCATGAATGAAGGTTGGTAGCCGCTGTATTGATATCAGAGAATTCATTCTTGAAGATCGAGTTACATCCAATTCTTTGTTGAATATGTTCGATAACATATTCGATTCGTTTTGTTCTTTTCCATGATGTTTTCTTTCATCTGCTGCAATTGAAGGAATATCTTGCAAGAGAGAATATACCTATTTATATCCAGGTCAGAGTATCAAAGTGGCGCAGTGGAAGCGTGGTGGATTCTTCAAAAATTGAAGAAGTCTGTCTATGGGAAAAGTTAAGACGGTAATGGAAAACTGTAGAAAAAAAATTATTAAAATATTTGTTTGATCAGGAGAAGTGAAGAAGAGATAAAGAACTTTCAATGGTTTAGAATCGTTTGGAATAACATAAGAGGTGAAACTACATGGGAACTGAAGAAAAGATAAAGGAATAATGTCATTATTTATTCCGAGGATGTGAAATCATGACTACCAAAATTTCGAGGATGAAATTTCTGTAAAAAAGGGGAGTATTGTAACACCCCAAATTTTCGTATCTCTTAAACAGTAATTTTGACAGTTAACAGAATTTTACTGTTTAGTAATTTCTGTGCACTGTAAAATTATTTTGTTTATTCCATCAGCGTATTTGATCATTTTAAGTGATTTACTCCGTGTCAGGAAAATAAAAATTTTTGGACCGGGGAAAACTTTACGTAATTTAACTTTTACTGTTAGGTAATTATTTTACGTAATCTTATTTGATATTTGTGCGTTTTCTAATATTTTGTGATTTTTATGGATGATTATGAAATTTTTTTACTGTCTGTGGGCCCAGGGGGTGTATGTGGGCCCAGGTGGGTCTCGCAAGGCAAAAAATTTTCTACGCATAGAAAAATTTGTATTGTTTAGACGGAGACAGGGGATCTTACTAAACCTAAATCCAGAGACAGTTTTAGAAATTTTCTTGTACTGTGTTTTGTACTGTATTTAATTATCGGGTGATAAAAATATAGTAAATATATTCTTTCGTGGGGTTTTAGCAGATAAAAATAGAAATTATATTGCTTAAGTCAACATTGGTGGTTTGGATATCCACCATTGATTTAATTAACGATGGAGACTTGATCTTGATTTAATCAACGGTGGAGATTTGATCTTAAAAGTGAATAAGATCATTTACAACCATTAGATGGAAATTAAATCAATGGTAGAGATTTGGTCTCAAAAAGTGACAAAGACCATTTATAACCATTGGATTTAGAATTAATCAAGGGTGGAGATTTGGTCTTGTAAAATAACAAAGACCATTTATGACCATTGGATGAATATTTAATTAATGGTGAAGATTTAGTCTTAAAAAGTAGCAAAGACTAATTATGACCCTTGGATTAAAAGTTTGAAGGAGCAATCTTGACCCTTAATTTTGAAGACACATCTAATGGCTAGAATTTAAGGGAAAAATATCCAATGGCCTAGATTAAGTCTTCTAATCAAAAGTCTACCTAAATCCTAACCATTGAATTAATCAATGGCTAGAAATGCTCTAGATGGTGGCTAATAATGATGACAAATAATTAAATGCACAAGGAGAAGCATGCATGGAAGGGGATGGTTTTGGATTGTTTAGGAGACAAAGAAACAAAACTTTATGACCATTATTACATGTCATGGTCAATGGTGTATCATTATTGATCATTATTGATCAATTTGCATTCAAGGAGAATGCATTGGGGGGGGGAGGGGCTACGATTTTGGTAGCTTAAGTGAGTAGCAAAGTTGAAGACCACCATTATTACTCATTCTTGGTCATTCTTTGCCAGTTTCAAGAAGCTATACTTAGCAAATTTTCTCTCCATTTCTCTTCTCCTCTAGGTTTCGGCCATGACCCTCCAATCTACCTTCCATCACTCTTTAATTTCAACCAACGTTATTTCTTGAATCCTTACCTTATTCTAAACAACTTTCATGTTGGAGACTTTCTCTAAATCATTCATCTTCATGGACTTTCTTCAAGATCAAAGTTATGGGGTATTTATGGTGAAGTGTAAGAAAACTTCATTTCTTCTCTTCTTTTTCATGATCTAAACCATGTTTGATCCATGGTTTCTCTTAATCAAGCTTATTATACTAATTTTTATGTATTTTGTTTTGTATTTGAGAAGCCCTTGGTGGTGAAGGACTTGGAAAAAGAAGCAAAACAAGGAGTTTTTGAGGATCTTCAAGAGGTAAGAGGGAGATCCACCTCACCAACCAAGTATGGTGGTGAGAGATGGTTTTATATTTGGTGGATGGTGAATCCATGTGAGGATTCATATCCATGGTCTTGTAATTTATTTATGGGTGTTTATGTGTTTTTAATTATTTGCCTATGTTTGATATGCTATGCATGATTTTATGGCTTTGATGGTATGCTTATATTATGCATGATGAGTATATGGCATGCTTATAGTATTTATGATGAAATATGTATGTGTATGCCATGATGTATTGTTGGAAAAGTAATCAATTTTTGGCTCCAAAAGCCAAGGGAGGGCTACGATTTTGATGCCCATAATTAGAGATTTATGTTGAAATTTTTCAAGAACAAGGAAATTGATTTGTTTAATGAAAATTATGAACTGGAGAAAAATGAATTTTCTTGGTTCTAAAGGCTATGGGATTTTCGGTCAAGACACCTCAACATAGGTATTTATAACTTAAGATTTTCATGAAAGATTAAAAATTGGATTGATTTGAAGAGTATGGAAAATAAACAAAGGATATGTTTTTCAAAGAACAAGAATATGGTTTTGAAAGATTTTTATTAGTTTATTTTGTGTAAAAAGATCCTAAGTGTTTTTCTAAACATTAGTTTTGAAAACGGACAAACGTTGATTTTAAGGATTTGCAAAGAAAGTGAAAATGAATTTGAACAAATGAGTTTAGTTTTTATGACCATGAATCACACGGTTTTGAAAACAAAATTTTAATGGTTTTGTTTGTGTAAAACCATATCAATTTAGAAGGAAAAATATTTGATGGTTTCAATAGTCATGTCCACGTTTTAGAAGGTTTGTAATACCTTGGTTTTATAAAATAAAGTAATTTTCAAAGTAGAAATACAATTTGGTTTAATACAAGGATTTTGGAAAGGGAATCAAAGTGTTTCATCAGTTGAGAAAATTTTGTAAACGAAAGACAAAGAGAGGTTGAAAATGTTTTAACTTCAATTTATTTTGAAGAGAATTGATTTGAAAATTAATTTGAGAAAATGGAGAATATAATGGTGATTTGAGAATTTACTAATGTATAACTTATTTTCAAGTTTTGGAGTACGTTAGGAAAATTTAAGATTTTGAAACATTGATTTACATCAATGGAAAAGTGATTTTGTGAATTATATTCCGAAAAGAATTTCTTGAGTAAAGAACTGTGGAAAAAGATTTTCTTGAGTAAGAAAATATATTAAATGAAGTATAAAGTTATATTATTTTGGGAAAAGTTGAAAAGGAATTTTTAAAGGTTAAGAAATATGTTCTGTAATGAAATTGTGGTGAAAAATTATTTACGTATCTTAAAAACGTGATTTTTAAGTTACGTGATGTGAAAAAATATTTCTATGCGATTTTAAATACGTTGAAATATTTATACGCAATTTGAATTACTGTTGAAAAATCACTACGTGATTTAACAGCCATAGAATATTTTACGCGATTGAGAAAAACGTTAAAAAAAATTAGTACGTGGTTTAAAAGTGCAACAGAAAAGTTGTAGCATTTTGAAAACGTAACAGAAATGTTATGAAATTTTGTAAACGTAATAGTAGTGTTACAGTATTGTGAAAACGTAATAAAAACGTTTTGGAATTTAAAAAAAAATGTAACAAAAGTGTTACGGTATTTTGAAAATGCAATAGAAATGTTTTAGAATTGTGAAAACGTAACAGAAATGTTGCGGGATTGTGAAAACACGACAACAGTGTTTTATAACTATGAAAACATGATAACATGATTTTGTTATTGAAAAATATAGTATGATTACAGTAAAACCAATGTATGGACACTGTTTGTGAAAACAACAAGTTTTGCCTGTTATTGGCACGTGGTGCATTTTAGATGCATTGAAAAAAAAATAAAAAAAATAAAAAATATGCGTTGAGGCATATAATTTAATTGAACAAACGAATTTGAAAAGAATTGCCCTTGTGGTTGGACTTGCACTGATATATTCGTGCATTATATAAATTATATCTGAGAAATTATGAGATATACCTGTGATTGGTATTTGGTGCATTATACATGCATTGGAATGATCCGATGAGGACTGGATATGGTTGATTGCCTAGGAGAAACACACCTCTTGAGTGGGTGCGATATGCGTAGTGTAGGTCACTTGTTGACCTTGGGGGCATCGGGGTGCGGGTTGCTTACACGGGTAGTTGGTCGCGCTTCTTCCCATAGGTTAGACCGATGCAACACACCGATGATCCTGACCGAGACACTATTCTTATTCAAGATCTGATAAAGACTGTCATGTATATGCTAGATGTGCAAAGTCAAAATGAGGATTATAGCACGTGGTCTGAGGCATGTGGTAGCGACAGATCTTTTCGATCATTTCTCCGACCTGAGTTTAGCTCCATGGAGTAGGAAATCGAGTCTTGTGTACATGCATAATCTGAACACTTATATCTGTATAATATATTAATTGAGGAATATTGGCTATGACAACTGTTTTGAATACTTGGATTGATATATGATTGGATGATGATAGTTAATTAATATTGAATATATTATTGGAAGTTTGGTATGATATCCCTGTATGATATTGCTGTTTGTGTTATCTCTGTGTTGCCATGTTGGTATTGGCGTTGGTGATCTCACCTCTTTGTTATGTTGTTTTGCTGTGTCTGTACTGTTAAAATCAAATAATAGAAGGATCGAGTTGTCTTAGACATAACGGGCAATGAATACTTTGAGATGGGTGACAATAATAAGGAGTGGATATTTAGGACTCGAAGGTGTGCAGTGTTGACAAAGAACAGATGTAGAATAGATGTCTGGTGCAACAAGATGAATACACAACAGAATAAGTATGGTAAGTTTTAATGTTAGTGTTGTACCGTGCTATTAAGTAGGACCCGTCATGGGGTTTGCTACTGTTAAAAAAAAGAGTCTGTTAATTTTATATTTCTCTTTAGATTGTAAAATATTAATTGGTGTCAATATTGTATATTAATCAGTTTAAATATATATTCAGTAATACTTATAAATTTCAGTAAGTTTATGTTTCAGTAAAGAAAGAAATTTTAAAACCCATATTTTCATAACTCAAACCTTTTACGAATTGATTTTCAGATTATGAGTCGGGAGTCAGACATGTGATACCCTAGGGAGGATGTTACAATATATAGCAAAAAGTAGTACCTTTTATATAGCTCGTGTTTATTCAAATAACAATAATGCTATTTGTGTAATAGCATGAGAAACAGTTAGTCTTAGCTTTCTGCTAAGCATTATTCGAATAACAGTGTTGCTATTCGAATAACAAAGCATTCAGACTTGGCTTACTACCAAGCTTTATTCGAATAACCATATGGTTATTCGAATAACACCTAATAAGAACAAATTTTTAACGCCTCTGCCAAACGCTATTCGAATAGGATAAGATCTTATTTAAATAAAGGCATTCAAAACATATTTTAGAGGCTACTAGAAGTTTCTATTCGAATAAGAGACTTCTCTATTCGAATAAATATATCAAAAACAACATCACCAGGTTAAAACCAATAAGTCCAAAGATTTATAAACAATCAAGGAATAATTAAGCACTCATTTTAACATGCATTCATGACAACCAAACCAATTTTGCAACAGAAAGAAATGATCACTAAAGTTCAATTCTTAAAGGCATTTTTCAACAAAGGTCAAGTTAGATAAGGATAAAAACAAGATAAGACACATCTAACACAAATACTCATTTTAAGTCATGATTGATCAAAAACTCAAGCTCAAGGAAATTATCATCAAACATGTCATTTCAAACAAGCAGCATATTTTATCTAGCATATTAACATGTAGAAGCATTTTTAAGACATAAAGCTAGAAAAGCATAACACAAGTCTCTACTTATCCAAAGATTGCAAGTCCAAGCTTCGTGGAGACAAGGAAGGGAGCTTGGAATTATTTCTAGTCTTTGTACTTGGAGTAGCCACTTTTAAGATGCCAAATTCAGCACTTGACCTTTAAATACACCTACAACACACTTTAATTTTTGACTTTTAGTATCCAAATTTTCTTGAATCATTGTGTGTTACGTTTAGAATATTCATCCATTATGCTCTCATATAGATTAACTTTTCCATAGTATTTAAATTGAGCACAACAAATTAAATAACCAATTGTCATTAAGCACATAGCCGATAGTATGTTTACTTTCATGATATATAGATAATTTAAAGCATAGCAAGCATACCTAGGCATTATAGAACCTTATGTTCAAAGATATATAACAAATTAATGAGCTATGGTATAGTAAGAATGAATATAATCTTGTGCTAAACATAATATTCAAATTTTGCCAAGTACACATGATTCAATCCTTTACCTAGAGCCTACAAGGAATATACCTCATATTCATTGTCTTTTTAAGTGAATGTGCAGAAAAGGTAAAAACATTTGATACCTTGGCTTTGGTAATCAAGGAAACTCTTGTTCTTACTCATTGCTTCTCTTTTGGAGTCTTGAACTTTACAAGTTCTACATTTTGTACTTGAGAAGCTTTTGTTGAAGTCATCTTCCTTCTTTGACCAAAACTACCATTGGACTTCGGAAACATTCTCATTAATGATTCATCTTTCCTTTGACCAATTTGCCCATCTTTTTAAAAAAATTTCTGCATAGTTAAAATACTAAGAGGACAGTTTGGTACCCACTTCATCTTGGGTCCTTGAATGTTAATACTAGGGCCTTTAAGATTTTTAGGAACTCATACGATACTATTTATCATATAAGGATTTCTTTTATAATAGCATAAATGAGAAATATGTTCTAGATGACCACAAAAAATGCAAACAATTGAATTTAATGATGGCTTGGTCCTTTGAAGATCATCTTTGGAAAACTTAAGCCTTTTGTTGTTATTACATTCTATATTATTTTTGCCATAAGCCTTACTTGAATTTTTATGTGGAATAACATTAATTTTATTTTCATTAACAAGTATGGAATGTAAGCAATTTGAATCATTAGCTTTGGTAAATTCAGAATATAAGTCATCAACTTGATTTTCTAAATCAATGCACTTTTCCCTAGAAGTTGAGGTTTCACATTTCAAAGGCATTTCCTCATCAAGAAAAGCATATTCATTTTTCAAAGTCTCAATTTCGTTTTCAATGGAGGAAATGTTTTCCAAACAAGATAAGTATTTATTTTCTAAATTCAACAAACCATCATACAATTCATTATATGCACATTGTAACTCATATTATGAAGGACTATAATCTACTTTAGTGTAACATCCCTAGTGTCACAACTCCTAGGGCTGACCCCTGGCGAGAGCTTGCCTAACCACTATCCCTCTGGGCTAACCCAAGAGGCTAGACATTTCTCGGTATTCTCAGACCCCACTGGCTCACCTAGTGTTTTGGCCACAGAAATCCATCCCCTTAAGCAGTCTGCAGCCTATAAGAGGATTGAACCCATGCACCAAAGGTCCTTTGGTAATGTAAAGGACCTTTGGTGCATGGGTTAGATCTTCATATGGGTTGCAGACCGCATAAGGGGATGAATGTTGATAATCACATATTTTATTCATTAAGAAACCCTTATGTTTAGTTATTTACACTCTTCATGTACTTAATTGACTGAATTTGATTATGTTTTGTAAGTTTGAACTCGAATCGGACTTAATTGATTTTTTCAGCATTATTCGGGTCTTACACTGTTTCTGTATTTTAGCCATATCTTGAGTTCTAAATGTCTGATAATTATGAATTTTACCTTGTAGGAAAGATAAGAGAGAGCTCTACAACTTTGATGAAGAGCTCAAAGTCAATTTCAGATATCTAGTGGAGCTAATTGGGCGTGGAAATCAGAATACGGGATTTGTGACTAGAACCCGAATAGTGTGTAGTAACCAGAACATAATTCGAGTTTGGGTTTATAGAATGGGCTGAAAATTTGTAATCTGAAAGTTAAGACCCATATGTACAACTTTCATGACAAACACAAAACTTGATTCGGGCTCCTTGATGGAGATATTGGGTCTGAAAGTCAAAATAGAGGTGTTGAAACTGGTCCTGAATAGTCTGTAGTAATTGGGTCATATCTTGGGCTGTAGGACGAATTTTTGGGTGCTTCTAGAGCCATTGGAAAGCTTAGACAATTTCCTAGAACTTTCATGAAGACCACTTGGCTCAGAAATGACGAAATCAATGAGTTCAGCAATGAATACTTTCGGAGACAAGGAAGCTCACCTACCAAGTTCACCTACCAATCTCACCTACCAAGCTCACCTACTAATTCCACCTACTAATCTCATCTACCCATCTACTACTACTCTGAATCCTCTATAAAAGGAAGCATGTGGAGAGCTCTAAATACAACACACACTTGGTGTTAAAGATAGTTTTTCATAGTTCTTGTATATTTTTCCTTCATTGTAATGGAGAGCTAAGTCACTTCTAGTCAATTCGGGACTCTTGAAGAGATTGTGGCTTGGATTCTTGAGACCTTGGTTATGTAATGTATTTGATTTATATTTGAAATTCTTCTTCTTCTTCTTCTTGTTCTCTTGATCTTGAATGCATGAATGGTGATTCTGTTTATGTTTGATCGATTTGATCTTGGTTTAAGATTAAGTATTGTGATGAAATTTAGAACTGATTGATCTAAACTAATCACGTATTTGAAAAGGTTAGGTTACTTGATTTGTGCCTAGGTTAATTGAATTCGGTGCTTAAATTGACATATATTTACATGAATGGTGCGATTGCAGATTTGTGTTTATCACTTGTCAATTGAATTATGGACGATTGTCTAGTATGAATTCTGGATCGATGCTGAGAGATCTCGGTTAGATCCAAGTTAACCATTCAAATGTATTTCAGGTGTTTGTTGAAAGATCTATGATTGAATCCACCCAATCTCGGATAGATTTGAATTGATTTGTTCTTTTAATTGTTATTTCTCTTTAAATCCTGTCACTGCAATCCTTGAACCATCAAAACCCCCTTTTTCTAACTTTCACTTAATTTGATCAAATTGCATCTACGATCCTTGAGGAGACGATCCGGTGTTGTTCACTATACTACAAGTTTAGGTAATAACTTCGGTTATAATTTTGACTGAGTTCGGCGCTCGTCAAAATTTTGGCGCCATGTCCGGGGAACTCGTGGGTGTAATCTTTTCATTTTGAGTAACCTTACTAATTTTTGTTCTTTCTTACCTATTCTAACAGTTATTTTTTATTTACTAACATTGTTCATACCATACTAACGTTTTTATCTTAGCTTTTGAATTTTTCTGATTTAGGAAAGACGGAAAATAGGTGATTACGGGTAACTATTGCAATTTTCGAACTGCAACATGCCCAGAATGAGCTGAAACTTGGTTGGTTGAAGGAAAACAGATGATAAACAAGACTCACGTAAAGCGTGAGGTCACCCCTGGTTTTTCGAAATTCTATCATTTAGACCACTTTTTCAATTTTTTATTATTTTTTATTGCATTTTCTAGTTTCATTTTTATGTAGATTTTGTTACGTGTTGATTCTATAATTTTTAAAAATATTTAGACATATTAACTAGATTTATTTTTGCATATTTTGAGTGTTGTATTTTGCTTAGTTGCGTTTTTGTGTTTTTGTGCTTTAGTTGATGCATGACTAGGTCCAATCGATATCTTGCTTGATCTTGATCCCGAGATTGATAGGACCTTGCATAGATTAATTAGATCTCGTGTGATAAATTCAGAGTTAATTGAACCTAATTTTGGGAGTGAACCCGATAACTTAAGTAATCCCGAAATCATGGTCGATAACATGCATAATAGAACCCTTAAGGAACTTCTTGCTCCTGATGTATCTTACCAATCTTTGTGCATTCAATATCCTGATCTTGATGCAGATTTTGAGTTGAAATCTGGTTTGATACACTTGTTACCAAAGTTTCATAGTCTTGCGGGTGAAGATCCTCATAAGCACCGAAAGAGTTCCATGTTGTGTGTTCAACCATGAAGCCACAAGGCATCTCTCGAGGAACACATCAAGTTAAGGGCATTTCCCTTCTCACTTGTCGATGCGAGCCAAAGATTGGTTGTTTTATCTTTCACCAGGTTCGGTCGAAGTTGGAATGACATGAAGAGGTTGTTCTGGAGAGATTCTTCCCTGCCTCGAGAGCTGCTGCAATTAGGAAGGATATATGTGGCATCAGACAGATGTCTGGTGAGACTTTGCATGAATACTGGGAGAGATTCAAGAAGTTGTGTTCGAGCTGCCCTCATCACCAAATTAGTGACCAACTCTTGATTCAATACTTTTATGAGGGCTTCTTTGCCAAATGATAGAAGCATGATCGATCTTTGCCTCGGAGGAGCCTTAGTAGACAAAACTCCTACCGCCGCAAGAGATCGATAGCAAACATGGCACCAATACCCAACAGTTTGGCTCGCGGATCATCACCGCAACCAGAGGAGTTAATGAAATTCAAGCATCTCATATGGACCAACAAAGAATGGAACACAGACTAGATGAATTGACTTCTTTGGTAAGACAGATAGCAGTGGGTCAACAACCACCCATGCAGATGACTGCATCAGTGTGTGGAATTTGCTCTAATTCATCTCATCCTACTAATTCATGCCCTACACTTCAGGAAGATGGTTCCGCTTTTCCAGATCAATGTGTTGCTGCAGCTGGTGTTTTTCCTGGTAGACCCCAATATCAGCAACAACAGCAACAATCTAGATATGATCCATTTTCTAGCACTTATAATCCTGGTTGGCGAGACCATCCCAATTTGAGATATGGGAATCCTAGCCAGCAACAACAGCCCCACCAAGAAGAACAACAACGGCCCACCAAGAAGAACAACAATTTAGATACCAAGTCGCAGGTCCAAGCAACAAATACCAACAAATACCCCCCGCATTCGGACAACAAAGAACTGCTCAAGCGGTCTGTCAATCCACTCCGGTGAGCCATCATTGGAAGACGATGAAACAAATGGCCACAAATAACATTCGGTTCCAGCAGAACGTCGGTGCCAACATTCAGAATTTACAAACTCAAATCGGGCGGTGGCAACCACCGTGAGCGAGCTAAAGAGTCAAGGTTCTAGCCAATTGCCTTCACAAACAAATCAACAATCCAAGAGGCAACGTAAGTGCAATTACCTTGAGAAGTGGCAAAGAAGTTGATGTTCCAACCTTACAAAGAATCGAAATTGACCAAAAACGGCAGGAAATGGATAATTCGGTCCGAAAACTGTACACCTTGAAGAAAATTACAGAGAATTCAGATGTTACCATTCCATTACCTTTTCCAAATAGGATCACACAATCCAAGAGAACAATGCAAGCGAGAAATGGAAAAAGAAGTCATGGAGACATTCAGGAAAGTGGAAATCAATATTCCCCTCCTAGATGCAATCAAGCAAATTCCAAAATATGCTAAATTTCTCAAGGAGTTGTGCACTCATAAGAGAAGGTTGAAAGGGGATGAGAAGATCAGCATGGGTAGAAATGTTTCTGCAATGATTTTGCCAAGCATGCCACAGAAATGCAAAGATCCTGGAACTTTCACAATTTCTTGCACAATTGGAAACTCTAGATTTGAGCATGCAATGCTAGATTTGGGTGCTTCGATCAATGTCATGCCCATGTCAGTGTATAAGTGTTTAAACATTGGTACTTTGCAACCCACTGGTATCGTGATTCAGTTAGCAAATAGAGCCACTACTCATCCTGCAGGTGTGCTGGAAGATGTGTTAGTCCGGGTGAATGAGTTGATTTTTCCAGCAGATTTCTACATTCTGGACATGGAAGATGAGCCTCCAACAAACCATGCTCCATTGATTCTAGGCAGACCATTCCTCAAGACCACCAAGACCAAGATAGACGTGCATGCTGGCACCCTTTCTATGGAATTTGGCGACGATTTGGTACAATTTAACATTTTTGATGCCATGAGACACCCCCTAGAGGAGCATTCTGTTTTCCATGTTGATATGATTGAGATGCTGGTTGATGATGTCTATACTTGATTTATATCTTTGAATTCCCGATATTGTTGACTATCTTGGTTCTGTTTCTTGTGATACATGTGCCACTTGTGATGTTGAACCATGTTCGCATGTCTTTGAGATTTATTCTGTTATGAGTAATGATACTGAAATTCTTGCGATGATGCAACAATTGAGAATGAGAGTCGGTACCATGCTTGAAATTAATGTTCTTTGAGATAGTTGTTTCAGATCACTTGTTACCTTCCATTGTGCAACCTCCATCTTTGGAGTTGAAGACTTTACAGACCATCTTAAATATGCATATTTGGGAGATGGTGAGACACTTCCAGGTGATCATTGCTAAAAACCTACAACCTGATCAGAAGAAAAATTACTGTAGATTTTGAGGCAGAATAGGCAAGCCATCGGATGGACTCTTGCAGATATTCCTGGTATTAGTCTCTCCACATGCATGCATAAGATTTTATTGGAAGAAGGGATCAAACCAGTTAGACAGCCCCAAAGGAGACTAAATCTCCTGATTCTAGATGTGGTGAAGAAGAAAGTTACAAAGCTACTTCAAGCTGGCATTATTTATCCCATATCTGACAGTCAATGGGTGAGCCCTGTGCAAGTGGTTCCCAAGAAATCTGGGGTCACAGTGGTTGCGAATCAGAACAATGAGCTTGTGCCCACACGAGTTCAAAACAGTTGGCGAGTTTGCATTGATTATAGGCGGCTCAACCAGGCTACCGAAAGGATCATTTCCGCTGCCCTTCATTGATCAGATGTTGGAGCGGTTAGGTGGCAAGTCACATTATTGTTTCCTGGATGGATATTCGGGCTATTTTCATATTCATATAGCCCCAGAAGACCAAGAGAAGACTACTTTCACTTGTCCATTTGGCACATTTGCATACAGGAGGATGCCCTTTGGTCTATGCAATGCTCCAGGCACCTTTCAGAGGTGTATGGTAAGTATCTTTTCTAATTTTTTAGAAAATTGCATGGACGTATTCATGGATGATTTTACTGTCTATGGATCTTCCTTTGATGCATGTTTAGATAGTCTGGCTCAGGTCTTGCATAGATGCATTAAGACTAACCTCGTTCTAAATTTTGAGAAATGTCATTTCATGGTAGAACAAGGTATAGTCTTAGGGCATGTGATATCTCGTGAGGGAATTGAGGTAGATCCTGCAAAAATAGATGTTATTTCATGCCTATCTTACCCCACATGCGTGCGGGAGATTCGTTCTTTCCTTGGCCATGTAGGTTTCTATCGGCGGTTCATAAAGGATTTCAGGAAAATTGCACTTCTGCTATCCAACTTACTGCAAAAAGATGTGGAGTTCCACTTTGACAAGAAGTGCCAGGATGCCTTTAATCAATTGAAGCAAGCATTGACCAGTACACCTATCATCCAACCACCGGATTGGACACTTCCATTTGAGTTGATGTGTGATGCCTCTAATTATGCATTGGGAGCTGTTCTTGCACAAAGGGTCGGTAAAGTATCTCATGTCATTTCCTATGCTTCGAGAACTTTAGATCCCCGCACAAATCAACTACACCACAACCGAAAAGGAACTTTTAGCAATTGTTTTTGCTTTAGATAAATTTCGATCATATTTGCTTGGTTCTAGAGTGGTTGTGTTTTTCAGATCATGCAAAGCATTGAAGTTTCTCCTGAAGAAGCCCAA
Source organism: Ormosia emarginata (assembly GCA_029884605.1). Lineage (NCBI taxonomy): Eukaryota > Viridiplantae > Streptophyta > Magnoliopsida > Fabales > Fabaceae > Ormosia > Ormosia emarginata. The sequence continues at coordinate 1,916,428 of JAQQTP010000023.1, forward strand.
TGCCAAGCCCCGGTTGATTAGGTGGATGTTGCTCCTCCAGGAGTTTGATATTGAGATCCGTGACAAGAGTGGAGCGGAGAATTTGGTGGCTGATCACTTGAGTCAAATTGAAAGGGAGGCAGATGTTTTTCCCATCCATGATGTTTTCCCTGATGAGCAGCTTTTCAAGCTGCAAGGCAACATCCCTTGGTTTGCTGATTTGATTAATTTCTTGGTTGCTAACGCAATACCTGCACATTTCACTAAGGCTAAGATTGATAAATTGAAAAGTGAGTCAAAGTATTATGTGTGGGATGATCCTTACTTATGGAGATTTTGTAGTGACCATGTAATTAGGAGGTGTGTGCCTGATGATGAATTCCATTCCATTCTTAGCTTTTGTCATAAACTTGCATGTGGCGGCCACTTCGGTCCTCAACGGATGCTAGGAAAGTTTTAGACTCGGATTATATTGGCCCACTCTATTTCATGATGCATATATGTTTTGCAAATCTTGTGATCAATGCCGAGAACAGGGAATACTTCTCGTAGGAATGAAATGCCCCGAAACCCTTATTATTCTCGTGAGATTTTTGATGTTTGGGGTATTGACTTTATGGGTCCTTTTCTGTATCATTTGGTTTTGTTTATATTCGCTGTCTTTGTGGATTATGTATCTAAATGGGTGGAGGCTAAGGCCACTCGGACTGATGATTCTAAAGTTGTTGTGGATTTTATTAGATCATGATTTTTACGTAGGTTTGGAGTCCCGAGAGCCATCATTAGTGATCAAGGTTCACATTTTTGCAATCGAAGCATGGAGGCTTTGATGAAGAAGTATGGAGTCCAACACAAGGTTTCTACACCCTACCACCCCCAAACCAATGGGCAAGCCGAGGTCTCCAACAGAGAAATTAAGCAGATACTCCAGAAGACAGTTCAACCTAACAGAAAGGACTGGAGCAAGAGGCTTGAGGATGCTTTATGGGCTTACCGGACTGCTTTTAAGACACCAATCGGGATGTCTCCGTATCGGATTGTTTTTGGAAAAGCCTGCCACCTGCCGGTGGAAATTGAGCATCGAGCATTCTGGGCGGTGAAAAGGTGCAACTTGGACCTAGATCAAGCAGGTATGGAGAGGAAGCTGCAGCTGCAGCAATTGGAGGAGATCCGCTTGGAGGCTTATGAAAGTTCCAAACTTTATAAGGAGAAGACCAAAGCCTTCCATGATAAGTTGATTCTGAGGAAAACATTTGAGATTGGTCAAAAAGTTCTCCTCTATAACTCTTGCCTCCAACTCATGCCTGGCAAATTAAGGTCTAGATGGGATGGACCATTTATTGTTACTAATGTTTTTCCTTACAGTCTTTGTTCGGATTAAAAGTGAGGTCACCGCCAAAGCTTTCATCGTAAATGGACACCGCCTCAAACAAGTATCATGAACTTCCGGAGAATGCGAAGTGGAAGTGATGAACCTTCTCCATCCGCATTATGAATAAAAAAAAAAAAAAAAAAAGAAAAAAGAAAAAAAAAAAAAAAAAAAAAAAAAAAAAAAAAAAAAAAAAAAAAAAAACAGGTTGTGTGCCCGACAATAAGGTAGGTAGTGTCGCTCAGAAGCATGCGGAGGTCATTTTTTCTTCAGCGACAACAACTGCGAAAATCTTGCAGTATGGATTTTATTGGCCTACTTTATTAAAGGTCTGTTATACCTTTTGCAAAAGCTGCGGAAATTGGTCAAAATAGTTCTGCTTTGAGATTATCATCTGCACCTACTCCTTGGAAAAATTGAGATCTAGGTGGCGCGGTTCTTTTGTTGTCAGAAATGTGTATCCTCTGGGGACGTAGATATTGAGGATCCTAGGAATGGTACTGCGCTTAAGTTAATGGACAAAGACTAAACCATTCCTAGAAAACCAAGTTCTTGAGTTCTTTGTGTTGCCAGTTAAGTGGCGGATACGGTACTCCGTGACTCTTGAGTCGGTTTATTCTTCAGTTTCCCAAAATAACTGAACCCTTCTTCTTCTTCAAAATGGATGTCATTCTTTCAAACTTGAGAAAACATTTTCCTTCTCTTCCTCAAAATGCTCTGAGAAAAATCTACAAAGTTCGATGTGAGAGATTGAGAATGTTAATGCACAAGGGTATGCCAGAAGATGTACACTGGATAATTGAAGCAAAGGTCCGATTAGCAGGTGAGTCCTCAATTTCATTTGACTCATATATGCCTGGTCTTGGAAGAAGTTCATATTCTAAAAGGAGAAGAGCAAAAAGGTTACAAGTCATGTCACAAGTGTGGACGATGGAAGTGTAACAAGCGATGTCGTACTAAGGGGATGGTTTCCGCAAATAGAGAAGATAAAATTTTCTTCATTAAGAATGGGTGAGTAAGGAGTCATTAGATGATATCTTATTGACTCTTGAGACGCATTCTTGTGGATTGGTGCATCGTGAAATTCTTAAATTGTGGAATCTCTTCAAGGATGAAGCACAACGCTACTGATCTTGGGAATCGACTCTAAAAGACCCTGTTTGCCAATTTATAAGAAAATTGGATGGGAAGCTTATCCTCGACTCATAGAAGACGTTTAAGCCGTTCTTGGACGTTAAACCAGGCGAGATGTGAGCCATATCCACAAACAATCTGTACATATCATCCTCTTCTTCTTCTTCATGTCATTTTTCAAAAAAAAAAACCAAAAAAAAAATGAAAAAAAAAATGTATACTTCTTAGGGTTGGCTTTGGTAACACAAACCGTGAATGGGGAAATGCATGCATCTTGATTCAGCCTTCTTAATTGAAAAACAAAGAAGGTAGATTGTATCCCACATGTGAGGTAGCCAGTCGTATTATGGCCACTTGTCCCTTTTGGGAGCCCTATGTTGCTTTGGTCTTGAATGGGTCGAATATTGGTCAACAATGCTTTGGCACAAAGCCGAAAGAAAGAGACTACCTCCATCCCAATCTTAAGTAAGTATACACTCATATTTCATCAAGTTTTTCTAACAATTTCAAAAAAAAAAAAAGGACGTGATGTCTACTGCACTCATGACGCGCAGTATAAAGATACGCCATGGAGACTATACATACATGTATGTCATCATTTTCTATTTCTTTTATCTTTGTATCATTTTGTTGTATTTTGATTTTTGTACAGACGATCCTTTGAACAGGGTCCTTCAGGGGTTTCTAGACTTCTTTACCTTGATGGTTTTCTTGAAGTCAAAAAAAAAAAAATTCTGTGTCTCTTAATTTCAACCTTTTCTGACAACAGCCAACCTACCCTCATAGGTGCAATTATTCCCCTTTCCATTCTTTTTCCTATTTAAACACTCCATTTTCTCCATTTTCCTTCAAACTCAGAAACACTCAAGGGGAGGAAGAGTATAGAATGGGGCCTTCTATTCGTAACCTCAAAAATGTCTGTGTTTTTTGTGGGTCGAGTTATGGGAAGGGATTAGAGTTTGTAAACGCAGCTAGCACTCTTGGTCGATCACTTGCTGCGAGGAATATTCATCTTGTATATGGGGGAGGTTGTCGTGGGTTAATGGGGGCTGTATCACTTCTTCGCCTTTGTAAGAGACAGTCAGGTTTTAGGTGTCATTCCTGAAACTTTAGCTCAACAGAACATCAATGGAAAGACAATTGGGGAGGAACTTAAAGTATCATCAATGCATGAACGCATGAAGATAATGCTTGAAAACTCTGATGCATTCATTGCCTTACCAGGTGGTTTTGGTACTTTGGAAGAAATTTTTCAAATTGTCTCTTGGGCGAACCGAACATCCACCATAAACCCATTGGTTTGTTGAATGTTAATAATTTCTTTGATCTTTTGTTATTTTTTCTTGACAAAGTCATTGTGGGAACAGTAAATTTATCACTCCTTCGGCAAGACAACTTCTTATCTCTGCCTCCACTATTGATGAGCTCATTGATAAATTAGAAGCTTTTGAGTATGTACCTGATCAGGTATTAGCTCAGATAGATTGGTCAACAGGAAGCAGCGAAGGAAGTAACAAGAAACAAGAGCCCGATCTGAAACTTTCTCTTTAATGGGTTTGATTTAAAAAAAAAATTGTTGTTGTTTTGTTTAGTATGATATGATTGTCATGGACTTATTAAACCAATTAGTGATGGCAGAGTAAGGAGTAATTTTACTCTTGAGACGCATCTTAATTGGTGGCAGAGTAAGGAGTTTTTAGGTAGTAATTAATTAGTATTGAATTGTGGAAGTACTAACGTTTTCTTGTTTGATTTCTTTTCAGGGTCTGATGCGGCACTGACAGTGTGTTTCTTTTCTGCTTAGCGTTGATTCACTTCTTATCAGGTTGTGTTGCTCTTTTCTATCTCTTTCTTTCACATTGAGGACAATGTTATATTAAGTGTGGGGGAGAGATTTTAGCATGTTTCTGTTTCTTTTCGTTTGTTAAAAAAAAATTCAAAAAAAAATTAAAAAATTAAAAAAAAAAAAGAGGTTCATTGCATGATTGAATAATTTTTCTCCCTTCTTGAACTGATATGCTTAGTGATGGATGATTGAATTGATGAATTGAGTTTGATGGATGCATACCTTGTGAGATTTTGAGCCTAATGGATGGATTCAACATTTATGCCATTCTCTTCTTTCTTGTGTGATTTTCACTCATGTTAATGACCACTCTAGAACTTGCTTTGATTCTTTTTGAGGCTACATTTCACTTGCATGCATGAACATGATTGAGACCCTCTTTCTTAGCTAGTTTAACCAAATAGCCAACCTTGTTTTCAATATGATATCAAGCACTCTTTTGACCTCTCGAAAATTCTCTGATTCCTGCCAACCTTGTATATTTTCCTTTGCTTAACCCCTTTGAGCTTATTTAACCATTCCTTGTTTCTAGCTCATTATGTGCCTTAAATGAAAAATCGTGTTCTTACTTTACCTTAGGGAATAAAAGAACATTAGCCTGGTTAATGGATGAGTTTTTGAACAAGTATGGGGGTGTGTGTACAAAATGGTTGTTGAAAAAAAAAAAAAAAAAAAAAAAGAAAGAGTGCCTAGAAAAAAAAAAAGAAAAATGTATGTATATAGTTATGTTCATATATATATAAAAAAAAAAAGAGAGAGAAAAAGGATTGGGAAATGAATATGTAAAGGGATATACATTAGAGTTGAGATGAACTTTTATGCTTGTTATTTGAACTCACTCTCATTTGCTTTTATTCTCTTTGGTATTTATCTTCTCATATCCATTTTATCCTCTTCTGTTACCTTGACCTCACTACAACCTTGAATAAAGTCCTCATGATTTGTGTGTGCATGTGTTTTGAGTAGTGGAGAAGTAGAAGATAAGCAAGCTTATGGTAGTGCAATTTTCATGGGTTGAATTGAGTGAAATACCTACCTTTTAAACACTTGAGAGATTGAGAGGGAATCTTGTGAAGATCCATCATTCTTAATTCATTCTTTTCAACGGAAGTTTCCTTGCTTGTTGGTTTGAGATGTGAAGAAATCTTACCTCATTTATGCTTTGATCCCTTGAATTTCTTGTTGCTCTTCTTGCTTCATTGAGTCCTTTAGAGTTTTTAACTTTTAAGTTTGTGTCGTTTGTCTTTATCTTCTAACTTTAGTTTTATATGTTTTGCCCAGGAGTGCAAAAAGCTAAGTGTGGGGGAATTTGATAATCACATATTTTATTCATTAAGAAACCCTTATGTTTAGTTATTTACACTCTTCATGTACTTAATTGACTGAATTTGATTATGTTTTGTAAGTTTGAACTCGAATCGGACTTAATTGATTTTTTCAGCATTATTCGGGTCTTACACTGTTTCTGTATTTTAGCCATATCTTGAGTTCTAAATGTCTGATAATTATGAATTTTATCTTGTAGGAAAGATAAGAGAGAGCTCTACAACTTTGATGAAGAGCTCAAAGTCAATTTCAGACATCTAGTGGAGCTAATTGGGCATGGAAATCAGAATACGGGATTTGTGACTGGAACCCGAACAGTGTGTAGTAACCAGAACATAATTCGAGTTTGGGTTTATAGAATGGGCTGAAAATTTGTAATCTGAAAGTTAAGACCCATATGTACAACTTTCATGAAAAACACAAAACTTGATTCGGGCTCCTTGATGGAGATATTGGGTCTGAAAGTCAAAATAGAGGTGCTGAAACTGGTCCTGAATAGTCTGTAGTAATTGGGTCATATCTTGGGCTGTAGGACGAATTTTTGGGTGCTTCCAGAGCCATTGGAAAGCTTAGACAATTTCCTAGAACTTTCATGAAGACCACTTGGCTCAGAAATGACGAAATCAATGAGTTCAGCAATGAATGCTTTCGGAGACAAGGAAGCTCACCTACCAAGTTCACCTACCAATCTCACCTACCAAGTTCACCTACCAATCTCACCTACCAAGCTCACCTACTAATTCCACCTACTAATCTCATCTACCCATCTACTACTACTCTGAATCCTCTATAAAAGGAAGCATGTGGAGAGCTCTAAATACAACACACACTTGGTGTTAAAGATAGTTTTTCATAGTTCTTGTATATTTTTCCTTCATTGTAATGGAGAGCTAAGTCACTTCTAGTCAATTCGGGACTATTGAAGAGATTGTGGCTTGGATTCTTGAGACCTTGGTTATGTAATGTATTTGATTTATATTTGAATTCCTCTTCTCTTCTTCTTCTGTTCTCTTGATCTTGAATGCATGAATGGTGATTCTGTTTATGTTTGATCTGATTTGATCTTGGTTTAAGATTAAGTATTGTGATGAAATTTAGAACTGATTGATCTAAACTAATCATGTAATTGAAAAGGTTAGGTTACTGATTTGTGCCTAGGTTAATTGAATTCGGTGCTTAAATTGACATATATTTACATGAATGGTGCGATTGCAGATTTGTGTTTATCACTTGTCAATTGAATTATGGACGATTGTCTAGTATGAATTCGGATCGATGCGAGAGATCTCGGTTAGATCCAAGTTAACCATTCAAATGTATTTCAGGTGTTTGTTGAAAGATCTATGATTGAATCCACCCAATCTCGGATAGATTTGAATCGATTTGTTCTTTTAATTGTTATTTCTCTTTAAATCCACGTCCATCGCGATCCTTGAACCATCAAAACCCCCCTTTTTCTAACTTTCACTTGATTTGATCAAATTGCATCTACGATCCTTGAGGAGACGATCCGGTGTTGTTCACTATACTACAAGTTTAGGTAATAACTTCGGTTATAATTTTGACTGAGTTCGGCGCTCGTCAAATGTTCAGGCCAAAACACTGGGTGAGCCAGGGGGGTCTTAGAATACTGAGTAGTGTCTAGTCTCTCGGATCAGCCCAGAGGACAGTGGCTAGGCAAGCCTTCGCTAAGGGTTAGCCCTAGGAATGGTGACATTGGGGCTGTTACATTTAGCATCATTTATCTCAAAGTCCTTTTCAGCCGTATAGGAAGTAATCTCAATTTCTAGCATACTTGGCTCTTTAAGGGAATCATCATCTTCTTCATTGTTGTGCATCAAAGCTTCAAGAGTATATACCATTTGATTTTGCTTTGCCACCTCTTCAAATTGAGCACCATCATCACCAAGAGACATTAAGCTCATTTTCTTACTTTGAACAAGTTCTTGAAGATATTTTTCAATATTGTCTTCCTCTAGAGGTTTTTGCTCTTCTTGCTCTCTCTATATAACTTTATGCAAAAAATCATTGTTAGCAAGATAGATAGCATCAAGAGCATCCCATATATCTTTAGCACTATAACAACTCTTAATTTTAGCATAAGCTTCATTATTCAAACCACTTCTCAAAATTTGCATAGTTTTCTTGTTCAAAGAAAAATATTTCTTGTCATAAGCATTCCAAGTTTGTTTTGATTTGCAAGTAAATCCATCAAGCATAGTATCCCACAAATCAACATCAATAGATTGCATATAAAATTTCATTCTAGTTTTCCAATAAACAAAATGCACACCATCAAAGAATGGTGGTTTATCAATTTCAAAACCTTCCATTTTGAAAAGCTTTCAATGATTGCCAACAAACAAGGATCTTTAACTCTAAGTGGTTAAGCTTTCAACAGAGTACAAAGCTTTGATATTACTTGTTAGTTATGGGAACCATCACCCAAGAGGGGGGATGAATTGGGTGATTATAAGTTTTCAAAGTAACTTTGAGAAATTATGCATTTTGATATTTTCAATCAACATATGCAACAGAATAAGTCTAATAAAAGTACAATTATTATAGATTACTCAAGTATAAATTGGGTTATAGGATAAATTAAGCAAATAAGCTAGATATCAAATTCAATTCAAGCATATATAATTAAAGCACAAATGTAAACGAGATAGAGTTGAGAGAAGCAAATACATTATTTATCATGATTCAGCCACTAACCACTTGTGGCCTACGTCCAGTCCTCATGTAAACCACCTAAGATTTTCCATTATCACTTCAAGCTTGAACATGTGCTTGAAACCTTTACAAACTAGAGCACTCAAGACGCCTTGGGATACCTCACCCTTTGTGTTTGAGCCTCAAAACATGGATACCTCGCCCTTTACAACCTTTGAAGGATACCTCACCCTCTTTACAGAAAATCAAATGGAGATTGAATAATAAACTCTTATAAGAGTATATTACACAAGTTGAAACCCTATAATGCACTTTAAGAATATCTCAAATATTTACAAAAACAAAGCACAAATGGATAAAAAGATTGATTCTGGGATTAGTGCAAAAGAAATGTGTTTCAAGTTATTGGTTAGCCATTAAAGATGACCCAAGACATGTATTTAAAGTGTTTTAACTCAAAGGAGTCGTTGGGTGCTTTTAATGACAACATTAAATGCCAAGAAACTAGTCGTTACGTGATTCTAGAACGTGTTTATTCGAATAACATATTTGTTATTCGAATAAATCCACTTATAGCACACCAGAAAGTGTTTCTTGGAACTTATTATTCGAATAACACTTTGGTTATTTGAATAAATCTTTAAAAACACGTTCTGCAACATTTTCTAGGGTGTTTTATTCAAATAGCAAATCCCTTATTCGAATAAACCATTCTAGTTTCGAAAACTAACTTTAAATAGTCATAACTTCTTCATTTCTCATCTGTTTAAAGCAAATGACCACTCATTAGAAATATCTTTGAGTCTATTTTCAAATGAAACAAGTTTTAGAATAAAACTCAAAGTATTTTGAAATTTATGATCAAAAGAGTAACTAAAGATCAGTTTTGCAAAACTCAAACTTGACTATTTCTCATAGTTTTGAACTACCACCATTACTAGCTTTTCAAAACTTGTTTGTTGGGAATTTTAGCATGTGAAAACCATTTGAAAAGATTTGAAAACATATTTGAGATATCCAGAAGGCTTCTTACATAAAGACCCTAAGTCCTATAAGCTATACAATTTAATCTTCCTTTGGACTTGGTCTTTGGTGTGACTTTGTTGTTATCAAAACCTTCATGAAATAGACATGCACATTCTCCTTCAGTTGAGAGTAATTGAGATCTTTTGCTTTCTTATTGAAATACTCACTCTTGGTACTTGGACTATTGTACAAAGTATTGTTCATTTAAACAAACATAGTTAGTCCAAATTCATAATTCAAAATCTTCATATGCATGATTCATAAATGTATAACTCTAGTTTGTCTAATATGTATATAAGACTTTCGTAGACACATCCAAATAAGACATTTATCAATTGCTAACACATATGCTCTATACAAGATGCAACAAAGAACACTTTGCACATTTTCTTGTAAATAGAGCTAAATCCAATATTAATTTGATACAACTCATATAACATATTATTGGATATATTCTATAAAAGATGTTATAAAGAGTATGCATGATTCTTATATGAAATATAACAAGAAGGATTACTTGATCATGTATGATTCAATATAATCTATTAGCACATCTATGTAGCATAAACATCATCTTTTTGTCTTGTATTTGTCATCATCAAAACTTAACATATTAAACCGTTGGGACAAACTTATTTCTACATTGTTATGTAGGAGAGACAAATCTCATCTAGGCCACTCACATTCCTCCGCATGATTTGCAGTATATCCAATAACCAACTTTATAATCACCTTGTTACAAATGATGTTTGATGGCATTAAAACATACAACTCCTCATGTAGGAATCGTAGTGATTTCAAGTCAAAAGATCACATATACTATTATCACTATGAGAACTGCTTATGACACTCACGTAACGATTCACATAGCGTTCTCATAGCGGATCAGTCTAATACATGATTACTCTGATGTGTACCCATATGAAGACTTGATATATCATATCCATGACCCATGAGATGTGGCCATCAGTCTACGCACATACTAGTCTCTATAACACCCACCATAGGGTATCACATTTTTTGACAATTTATAATTAAAACATACCCAAGTTGTAAATCATTTATCATTATTTAATAATATGAGTTATAAAATTTCTTTTTAATTATAATGTAAACTTATTCGAATATTAAAATACCAGACAACATCACTGAATAATATACATAATGCACATAATATAAGTTAGTGATAAACTTTAATACATAAGACTGAAGTTTTCAAAATAAATATATACAACTACTACTACAACTATAGACTTGGCCCAAGTCCATGCCTAGGGAGTTAGGTCCTCAGATGGATCCTCCTCCTCATCAGATTCCTCATTAGTTAAATCCCTCAGATGGGGTAAGACTGGATGAAAAAGAGTCCGAGCGGATGAGACCTCGAAGACATCCCTCGGGGTATAATAGATATCACCCTAGAGATCTCTAAGAGGCATGCTAAACTCTAAACATAACCTAACTGTAAAAGTAAAAACAACAACCTCCTATTGGGTGCTGCTAATAAACACAGACACATCTCCTCGGTATGTCGCATGCTCTGCTTCCTAATTGAAGTTCCATGAACTACTGTCATCATTAAATTATACCATCACAAAACCAATCAGTTCGAGTCCTAATGCCATACAAATACTCAGAAATCAACACAAACAATACAGATATTGTTCTTCCTTTCCTTCTTTACTAACATAAATACAACACAAGAATAACATACAAAGAGGTGAGATCACCTATACCAATACCAACATAGCAGTAGAGAGACAGGAATGACAGTAATGTCATACATATATAGTAAACGATGAATACAATCATGGCATCAAGTATCAATTAATTCTTAACAGATATAAATTACCACAATAATATGTAGACCGGCTATACACATGTATAATGAACTAGTTTCTTACTCCATGGAGCTAAACACAAGTCGGAGAGAATGATCTAGAAGATCTGTCTATATCTCGACTGCCTCAGACTAAGTGCTATAAATTTTTATCAACGTGCACATCAGGCATTATACAAGACAGTCTACGTCAAATCTTGATTAAGAATAGTGTCTCAGTCTGGATCATCGGTACGTTGCATCAGTCTGATCCACGGTACAGCTAACTACCTATTGTGGAAAACTCGTATCCCGACAACCCCAAGGTCAACAAGTGACCTACACTATGCCTATCGCACCCGCACTAAGGTGTAATTCAACTCCTAGGCTATCGGCCTTACATATTCCACTAGACTTTCATAATGCATGATTAATGCATAACATGCCAATCACAAGCCAAAGTCACAATTCATAATTATGGGTCCAACACATTGGCCCAACAGTAATCCTATTGTATTTTCAATCGCATAGCTATGTTATCGCGTTTTCACAATCACGCAACATTTCTGTCACGTTTTCAAATCGCGTAAATATTTTTCAACATTTTCTCAATCGCGTAAAAATATTTTAACGTTTTTTAAATCACGTAGCTCAAAAATCTATGTTTTTGAAACGTGTAAGGTTTTTCTATTGTTTTTCAATGTATAAAATATATCTTGACGTTTTAAATTCAATTTTTGAAACTTCCTAAGTTTAAAACATATGTTAGACTTTAAATTCTCATTTTTCTCAATAAAACACATCTAAATAATATTTTCTGTCACTTTTCTCAAAATCTGTATTACTTTAATTTAACAAAATTTTTCTATTTATTTTACTAACAATCCTTTTTAACCAAGTACCTCAATTTACCATTTCACTTTAAATCCCTAATTTCTATCATTATTGCCAAAAATAAACATTTGTGAAATAATAAAATTTATTTATTTCTTGTTTCCATTTTATAAAACTTTCATTTATTTCATTTCACCTAATCAACTAGGTTTACCTTTAATAAATCATTTTTGCACTAAGTTATCTAAAATAGGCCTCATGGTTGTGAGTCAAGTGGTCTTTGGAACCAAAATTCCTTTCAATTTCTTTTCCTTACTTCCTAATCATCTAACTTTATTATTTATAAAATAGTTTTAACTTGGTATACCCATTTTGGGGAATGGAGGCCATGAGCCTCATGGTCCATTAGAGACCAAAAATTATTTCCTTTCCAACATGAATCACATCCTATCATATACATTAATCATAAATAATTTATTCTAACAAATTCATGTATAATATAAAAGCTATAAAATCACATACCATAAAACAAGCATAAATCATAAAACTCATAACCAAAGCAAACACAAACGATTAATTTACACTACAAGGTGAACAAATCCTCACATGGATTTTCCACCAACAAATCACAAGTTTCGTCCCTCACCACCATGAATGGTTGATAAGGTTAAATCTCCCTCATACCTTGGATGATGTCTAAGGCTCCTTGGTTGGCTTCTTGCTCCAAGCTTTCACCACCAATTTGAACTTAAAAACAAAGAAAACAACCAATATTAACATCCAAGGCTTTAAGCTAAGACAACCATGGCTCAAATCATGGTTTAGAACTTGGAAACAAGATTAAAAATGAAGATCAAAGACTTCATCTAAAAAATCTTCAAACTTTAAGCTTAAAGAAAAGATAGAAGATGATAGAACTAGATCTTGGTTACAACTACAAAGTGTCTTAGTATGATATAAGGATTCAAGAAGTGAGGTTGGTTGGAATTATTGAAGAGTGGAGAGTGGTGTTTGGTGCTTTGGCCGTGGGCTATAGTGGAGAGAAAATGAGAGAGAAATTTTTGTGTAGCTTTCTTTGATTGAAAAAAAAAGATGATGATAGAAATGAAATTAAGTCCAAGGACTCTTCCTTACTAGTCTTGGCCGTGGAGTGCATAGGAGAGAGGTTAAGATATTTTGTGTGTAGATATTTTATAAAATGAGATATTTTTTGTGTTGATTTTTACAAAGAAAGGTAAAGATGAATCAAGTGAATGGTTAAACTTCTAGGAGCCTTCACACTCCCCTTGGTTGTGAGCTACTCAAGGGAATGGGGTCAAGGCTTCTCTTCCAAGCTCTCCATCTATTGGTGTATCACAAAAAGTCTTAACCATCATGTTAGACTTTTTACCAAGCTTGCTAAACAAACTTGTTTCCTATAGGTTGGGTGGCTAGTTCTTGGTTTCCTATTGGATATAAATGATGGGTCAAAGCCACTAAATGAGACTAGTTCTCATTGATTCATTTTAAGGATACTAGTTTCTAATTGGTTCATCATAAAGATGCCATAACCATCAAGTTTGACCATTACTTTGCTTAGCCTTTAAGTTTTCTTCCTATTGGTTCAAACAAGATATTTTTCAGTATACTTTAATGGATAATAACTACTGCTTGAAAAGTCAGTATCTATTGTCCAACGGATAATAACTTTACCCAATGGATAATAACATTGTTTAATAGATAATAAAACAACACAAATTTACTGTAAAAGAAAATTTCAAAAATTGTTTTCGGTTTCAGGTTTAGTAAGCTCCTCTGATCCCAAATCAACATTCCAAAATTTTTCAATCCCGAAATTTTTTTATTTTTTCAGCCCCACCCTAGGCTCACATATAGTTTGAAATAATGTTAAAATAATCACAATTTCAGAAAAATCCATAAAAATTCTCAAAAATCACAAATTTTAAAACTCATATTTATTAAAAAAATGAAATTCGATATGTTACAGTCTCAATACATTATTGTCGTTCTAATTAACAATAATACTTGATTAGGGACATTTAAAAATAGTGTTCTTTTTCTATCTAATAGGATCTCACGATCAAGTCATCCACTTGATGTCCTATGGCTTAAAACTTACTATTCTAAGGACTTTATTATGTTTATCATAAATAACATACAATAAATGAAATGTCTCATATATTAAATAAATAACATAATACAATGTAAGTTAGTACGGTAAAAATAAATTGGCCTCTAAGACATACACTAACACAAACAATGTATATTCTCATATTTGTTTACATCTTTAGGTCAAGCTCTAAAGAAATGTCAAATAAATTGTTACTCTTAGAAACTTTGAAAGTTAGTTATCCTCATTTTCAATTATTAAACTTTGAGCCTCAAAATTAAACTTTTTAAGAGGTAAAGATGTTGAAACTATATCATTTTCCTCTTTTTCACTAGCTTCCTACTTTAAAAATGCATCAATTATTTTATGCTTGAACGTCACTAATATATTTGAAAATAAACATACAACTTCAAAAATGGGGAATTCCTTTATTATAGTAAAGATATAACAATCAATAGAAAAAATGATCTGTGCGGACATTATCACAAGTTAAACAAATCTAAACAACCTAGATTGAAGGGATAACCTTTTTCCCCAAACACGCACAGTACTAACAACTGTTACTTTCATATGAGCGTTAAGGTTGTAATTGAAATTTTCAGAAGTTCGAAGCACCTTTCCTTTGCTAGCTATAGGTACAAACTCACTAATATCACTGTTTTATTCAAAAGATAAAAATCAATTACAATAGTTATAAATTTAACAAATCGAATGATAAGCATGTTCACCAAAAAGTATATGAAGTAATATAAGATGAGTGGTGAACAAAAGATTCCCCTTTCGGCTCTACACCCATGGCTTCTACGGAAAAGACAAATCTACCTCTACTTTCTGCAGAGCCATCAGCTTGTTGACTCACATCTACTGCCACAAGCTTGGGTTTATTTCCCTATCATTTGTTTACAAAGCAAATGAAACTCTGGAAAATGTCTATCCAGATCAACTGACAATGTTTGCAAAAGGCTTTTTCTCTTGAAGAGAGATTATAGTTTCAAAAGCACCAACCAATGCTTTAACCTTGCTCTCCTGAGTTCCAACCAGTTTACTTGCTGTTTCCTCAATTACATTATTAAACAATCTCTGTCCATCTTTCTTGCTCTGCACATCTTGATTTCTCAAAACAACCTTCTCTGGAACTGTTGTAGCACTAATGTTGTCAGCACCAGCCTTAACATTAATAGCATTGTCCCCCAACACTTTTCCTCGTCGGAATTTAAGCCTCCTCGGACTATTTTTCTCAATTTGAGTTTCGACCAAGTTTCCCCTTACGAACTTTAATTTTAACATTTGGCAGTCCTTGACTTCACAACATACAATCCCATCCTTTTGAGGCTTGCCATTCTCCCCAACTTCCAAACTTTCCCCATTTTCCATGTATTCAATTTCACGGTTTCCTGAAGAAGGATCATCCTCAAATTCACTGGCTGCATATTCAGATTCGTCTTGGTCTTCTTGGGATGAGGATTGAGAAATTGAGGAGGATGAAAACTTGGGTGATGACAACGAATGAGAGAAGGATGATTCAATATCCTGGCTCGCATTTTGATCAGATGGCAAAGTTTGTTTTTCACTTTCCATCTTGATGACATACAAAGTCTTTTCCTCAACCTCATCGTTGTGTTCCTTAGGTTCAACTTTTCTAAGCTTCGATTGATTCTTAAGATGAGACACAATTTTCAGGCTCTTGTGCCCTCTTGCATTAGTACTTACAATTCTTTTGTGAGAAGGTTTGGATGACAACGAAGCTCTTAAAGGTGAAGCTACTTTGCAGGAGGCTTCCTTCTTTTCCATCTTAATCTCAATATTCCTTTGGCCACCAAAGCCCTCTGACGAATCCATAGAAGATATTGTCTGCATTGCGATGGTTTTTGGGTTCAAAGTAGTCACACGGTTTTCAGATAACTTAATTTCTTTACCTTTAAAAGAAGACAATTTTGACGAAGTTTCCATCTTCTTGGAAGTTGATTTTGATGAAGTTTTGACCATCTGGGAAGTTGATTTTGAATGCGTTCTCAGCCACCCAGAAATCGATTTCAATGGAGTTTCCTCCTTCTTGGAAGTTGATTTTGATGGAGTTTCCACCTTAAAAGTTGATGAAATTTCTTGCCTCCTAGTCTTAGGGATAGAAGAAATATGGGATTTTGGAAAGAGTGATGGGTTGACCTTAGCCAATGATGTTCTGTACCTGTTTACCAGAACTTCATTCCCTATTTGTTTTTGGCTGTCAGATGATTTTTTTGGGAGTTCCTGCTTATTTGTGTCAGAGGTGTCAGAAATCTGGAGCTCAGAATCAATGGACTCTCTGTGTTTGACTACTGACATCTTTGTTGGCTTGGAATCATCTGATGCTCCGAGCTTGGCAACTGACGTCATTACCCCACCAATACTATGTTCTGAAATTTGATGAAGTGGTTTTCTTGCAGCTCTCTTAGGTATAGAACGTCTCTCCTTCGCTTCAAATGCATGCTTCCTCCCATATTTACAAAAATCATGACAGGAGCCAGTAGAAGCTCTGAGATAATGAGGAACAACCTTTTCTTCACTATTTCCAGAACTTGCTTTTCCAGTGGAATGCCGTCTTAACTCAACCCCACAAGACTTAGTTACTAGTGGGGACACCGGTAAATCAACACTTTCCTCAGCCATCGGATGGGAAATGAGATATGCAGAACAAGATTCAGGGCAACAATCCTGAAACCCAAAACCAAAGCTAATTTAGATAGAGCTAAGAAAAATACAAGATTGAAAGTTAAGTAATGACTGATTCAAACAGCAAATGCAACACAGGCCTATTCAAAATTTCAGTAGAAGTACACAAATTAGTGCAAACAATTAATACCTACAATTTTAAGGTGGAAAGGAATGAAAATATATGATCACCTCTTCAAATTAAATAGAAAAATATGTCATAACTAGAATAATACTAGTCACAAATCATAATCTTTGAATGTTTCACAAAGGAAATATTTTTAAAACTTCTCTCAATATAGGGAAAACATTTTCAGAACGCTTAGCAAAATAAATGATTTTCTGATCTCTTCTGATTTGAAACTCAAAATCGGTATACAAGCATCAGAATTACTTGTTTTACATCTGATTCTTCTCCATTCAGTCTAGATTAATACACTCTCTGTCATTATACAGATAAGATACATGAAACTATAAATGCAACAGGAAGCAGCCAAAAAGGCACAAATATAGAAAGGAAATGAAATCATCAAACACTGAAAAAAAAATTAAGATGCTCCATTCAGTTATCCCACCCAGTTTCACAAACATACTTCAATAAACAACATTATCAAGTCTTGCAAACACTTGTACTGCAAGAATAGTAGCTCTCTCATTTGTCCATCTCTAAACTTTAACTGGCCCTAATAAAAAAGGCACTTACCAAACACATTAACAAGGTAACAATCATCTAAGGAAATCAATGAAGAAGAAGAAACACAACAAATTCAATCTGGAAGATGAGAATTATAAGCGGCCACACTTGGTTATTATCAACTTAAACTTATTACAAGAGGTAATCAAGTGCAGCAGAATATTTATCCAAAACAAAAGTGGGATGCATACAACACTCATTTCATGCCAACATAACACATTCAATTGTAAATATTCACATTCTGAACAAAACATCACCTTATGCTGATTCTTCAGCACATCACAAAACCCATTGCAACCGTAACGGATAAGAAAACTTCACATGCACCACCCAAAAAACACACTCAAAAGGAACCAATCCAAGACAAGGCAACAGAAACAGAAATCAGAGGAGGCTCTGAAAACCCATCTCAATAATATCCACCAAAATCACATTTTTTAGCAAATCCATTTGGTTTTGGGAGAAAAGAAGCAGAACCCAAATGATAATATCGTAGGAAAAAGCGTTTTACGAATAATCATTTGGGTTCACAAGGCGTGGTAGTAGCATACTTTTGTTTTATACCACAGTTTCAGAAAATGGGTGCTTAACCAGAAAGCGAAGAAAAAGCAACAGAATGTAAGAAAGTGAACACTGAGCCACTCCTTTTGAAGGGTTTCTGCTTTCAGAAGAGAACGTGCGTACAAGAAAGCATCTGTTTCTGGTTTTTTTTTCTTCTGGTTCGGTGAGCTTGTTTCTTCACTGCGCGTTTGTTACAGAATCCAAATAGAGGAGAGAGAAAGTAAGAGAGAGAAAGACATAGAGAGATAGTTGAGTTTTTTTTTTTTTTAATGTTTTTGGACTTTTTGGAGTCCCATTTGAAATCTGAACAGGGGATTATGAATTTATAATCTGGAATTTTAATGCACCAATTAAACACATTAAGGAATATTTTATTAAAAATAGCATGCAATTATAACAAGTTTATTAATTTGGGCCTGGTTGGTAAAAATTTGAAGATATTTTCCCTAAAATTTGTTGATATGAAAATTAATTTAGGACTTCGATTTTTTTTTTCCATATATGTTTGAATTTCAAATCACGAATTTTTGACATAAAAATGAATTTTTTTTCCAAGAAATAAAAAGTGTTAAATCAACCTTTTGCCTTTGCTCATGAAAATTAAAACAAAAACTGAAATTTCAGGATTGAGCACTGGAATTAGAAATTTTCAAAAAATGAAAGAAAAGAATTAGGATGAGGATTCTCACACCGAATGGCAGTTTTCAATTTTCATTCATTTCTATGATTTATTATTTTATATAAAATTTAAATAAACGTCACATTCTGTTAATGCCAAGTTGTCAAAACTGGTAAAATGATATATTTGGACATTATTTAAGACTCCATTACGGACGTGTTCTTTCAATTTGAAATTCGTTTCCAAAAAGTTCTACACGTTTTTAAATGGTTTTCATTTCCCAATCAATTTATTAAAGTGCATGCATGGTTCAAGTAAAAAAAAAAGAAGTGCATGCAGGTTTTTTTTTTTTTTTTACTTGAAGTGGATGCATGGTTTATAAAATTTTAACACCAACAAATAAAAATAGTGCATGGTTATTGGTTACTTAACCATCCGTTGAACAACCTTCACATACGTATGGCTATAATTTAATTTAAATTTTAAAATCGCACATTAAAGGATGGAAAGCACCTCCCTCCCTCAGTCATCCCAAATTAATTACCTCAATTTCCTTAGTTTTACATTATATATTTACAAAAATGATGACTTTAATAACAAAAACTTCAAACGGTATGTCTGCTAGAAAAATTGCTATGAAAAAACATCACAATATTAATATTGCTGTAGATATTTTATAGCGTTAGTTTTTTTTTTTAAAAAAAATGTACCTCCTTTATCCCTTCTCTTATTAGTACATTAGATCTTGAACTTTCTTTCTAAAAGAAATAATAATCCATGCTATTAATAATTTATATAGCATTATTTAATTTAAAAATTATAAAAAATATTTATTATAAAGCAGTTAATTTAATTTACTTTCAATATAATATTTTATATCAATAAATAATATCATATTATTTGAATTAGAAAATAAAATCAAACATTGAAAATGACAATTTCTCAAAATTCCTGCCATCAAGCAAATAACATCTGAACAAACTTATTATCCATGTGTTTAAAGGAAATAAATAGGTGCTAAAAATGTTTTTTTTTTTTTTAAAAAAAGAGAAAAATACTTGTTCTAGACCGTGACACTTTAGCAAGAATTCACGCATGGCATGTAGTTGAGATCTCCCGAACTACACATGGGGACAACATATATGACATACCTCGGATAGCGAAATAACGATGTAAGCAGAGCGATCCACCACGAATCCCGACCTTACACATCAACCCTGAATGTATACTATGATATATTACGGACCTCAACCCTCTGCAAAATATCGTGAGATTCGATGTTAACTCTAACTTGGATATATTTGTTCACTATGTGTTGTGTGCTCCTACTAAACGTAGGTACCTTGACACTTAACTATCCAATCTAAGTGCCAATATGAGAGCAATTATTCTGGACCGAATTTTGAGTTAGCAGTTCAAGAGCAACTCGGCCCACCAGAATAATACCCAAATATTATTACGCGTTATCTTGATAAGTACATTTGCTTAGTTACTAGGCACAAATCTCTCAAAGTATCCTAGATAAATATGAAAGCTAATTACATCCCGCATAAATAGAAAAATTAATTAAAAGATATCACAATCTCTAACGAATTCTAATCCTAAATAACTGCATTGCACAACTCCTTAAAACACTCATATAAATGCCCTGTTAGGTCTCAAAGGTATGCATCTAATCTGATATACATACTACCTTCCTTGTACGTGGTTTAACTTGAGCGTCAGAGTGCCTTTTGCAAGTACCCACCACCTCGCACCACCGTTGGAGCAGTCGTGCCACGGAGGAGTCTACCTTCAACCACCTTTTTAGGTAACACTCTGAATCAAGTTTAGAACACTAACACCATCTGTGGGAAACGATAAACTTCAAATCTCACCACCACCACTTGATATGAATCTGTCAAACACATGAACCATATGCTAGATTCGACGATCTATTTATCATATCAATACGGGCTGCAACCAGGTCCTCGTTTTTTCATGACACACTATCATCTTCTTCCTCTTGATGATGCTCAGTTGCACAACCATGGCATAACCATTTCTGGGTTCCTTCGCAGTGGTTGTAACAACCATCATCTCACCAAGCCCACTGTGAGATCGAGCAACAACCAGTATTGATGAAGTCAAGCGGTGGTTTGGGGTGGTTTGCAGCCAGTAGAGCACAAGTAGAGGCTAGCCACCATCGCCACTCTCGTTCCATGTACGAAACTACCATATCTCCTAACAAGATGGCACAACAACGTCTTCGTCAAACCACGCCTCAGCCACGTCGAACACTCTACCATGAACACATAACAACCATGATGACCACGTCCCATCGCTAAATGGAGCCTACAGATCGTCAGGCTAGTCGCACCTTCGTTGAATGTTTTCATAGGTGTGGTAGAGGTGCGACTATGCCAACTATGTCTGTTTCAGCTGAACGCGACACTACGATGTGGTTGTAGCTATTGTGCATGAACAGCTAAAAGTTACCGTCGTGATTGAGAATGGCTACACTCCATGAGATGGGGCTGGCTGCAAAGAAATTGATGTCATCCAACCCTATTGGCCAGCACGCGCCATAAGTTTAGGGAGCACTGAAGAGTCATCCATCGAGGCCTCCGCCTCCTTCATCATTTTGGAACTTGAGACCATGCACTGCATGTTCTTCGGTGAACTGGGCCCTAATCTGTAACTTTTAACTACCTGTCAGCACCTCAATTCTCCCTTAATGGCAGTTGTGCAAGCTTCACTGTGACACACAGCCATGGCCCTTGTCGAAAAACCCAGACTCCAAACTCCTAACCATTCCCATCTCTACAAACATGTCCCTCTCTTGGTGCTCAGCGTCGTACAGCAACCCACAAGCGAAACACATCTTTTGCGTCAACAGGAGGGGTGGTGCAACGGATTAGAGAAGAGGTTAAGTGAAGATAGCAAAAAATAGATAAACAACTAAACAACACGCTGCTACAATAACAACCACTCTAAATGCAATAAATGCATATGCTGAGTGGGCACCATTTTCTATCAAAAACACACGCATAATGGTTGTGGTTTCCTATTATCTGCTCTATATTTTGGTCTTTATGCTTATCTGGCTCTGGTCCTGGGTCAATAGATAAGGGTGAATATGAATTTGTAGAATATATATGTGAAAGTATGGTGACATTGGGTCCTTCCTATCTTCCTTTGCTTCTTCACCTGCATGGTTGATGAGTTTCTGAGGTAGTGAGGAGGCCTAGCCCTATGGACAAAGTTATTATCCCAATGGCCACATACACTGGCACGAAGTCCCTTCTTGCTGACATGGGTGATCTGTCATGTAACACCCTAACTTTTGATTAAATTATGATATTGTCCTAAATGTACTATTTTATGTTTTCTGTGAGTTATAAAATTAATTTTACTATTTCGTAACTGTATTTAATTGTTGTATGTGGTTTACTCCGAGTCAAGAAAATAATAATTTTTGGGTTAGGGAAATCTTAATTTGATTATTCAGAGCTGGGAGATCTTACTAAACCCAATTCCGAGTGATACGTGTATCAATCTTTTAATTTTTAGAATTTAACTGTGCGATAAAAATATTTTATATTTTTATAATGTTATTTTATTGGGCAGTACCTACTATCTTAAAAATAGTAGCTTCTGCCCCAGAACTGACCATAGACTCGGAAAAGTCTGTGGGACCCACGTTTAGTAAATTAGTCAATGTTTCTAGCTTGAATTATTTCTAAGCCAATGAGATGTAGTCAACATAAATGGCTTGAAAACTTCTAAGCCAATAGGATGTTAGTCCACAAAAGTGGTTAGACTAGTTAGTAAGTAACTAGAAAAACTTAACTAAGTTAACTTAAACTTAACTAAGTTAATCTAATGTATCTAAGTAGTAACTAAATGGAATAAACCTAGTTAGCTACTCCTTAGAGTTCTAGTTAGAGAATGTTCTAGTAATGTCAAGAATATGGCTAGTTGTCTTAAGTAACTAGATAGTTAGACAAGTAACTAAGAGACTTAACCAAATGCACCTAAGTCTAACTAGATTGCCTAAGTGAATTAGAACTTAGTTTGCTCTCCCTTAGGCCATTCGGTTATGGCATCTTCAAGAAGGGCCAAGTCACTTGATGACTCGATTCTCTACACCAAGTAGAAGCAAACTTGGAGACAAAACCTTGGATATCAACCCTTGAATGCATCTAAGGCCATTAGGAGTCCTTGGATGGTCAACAAAGGTGGCCACCTCCATTGAGCTCCACGGCCATGCATAGGAGAGGATGCCATTTTCTCTTCATTCTCATCTTTGCTATCACCTAAGCTTTCATTTCTCTCTCTCCAAGAACACAAAGTGTTGGGAATTTGCGGATCAAAAGTCTCGCAGCGGAATAACAGAATTCCCTTACAAGATCCATGCGAAAAATCCATAATCCGAGTTTTTTAAATTTTTTTTTTACCTCTTGAAGCGTGATAGACACAAGCGAGGTGAATCACCAACACCGTAATAGCGACGATATTTCTGCGGTATCCACACGAACAGACTTGCAAAAGGAGTCACGCCTCTGTTTTCGTAGTGCTAGCTGTGAAGAGAGGAGAAGAAGACCTCACTATCTCTCACTCACTTTCTGTAGGTGCGGCTAGGGTTGTGATGTAACCTAGTAGCAGCCCCCTTAGCAAGTATTATTTATAACAAAGGCTGCCTTAAGTGAGTGTGAGCAAGTAGCAAGGTAAGTGGTGCAACCCTAAACCCATCCGTCATGAGTTAGGCCCACAGTTGAATCCGAGTCCAACTTGGATTCGATTACTCCAATTTAGTCTCTTTCTAAGTGTGCGACCCTGCTGGGTTCTCATGACGTTGGTAGTAATATTAAAATCTCATTTTAATATTACAAACAGTGAGCAGTATCTAGCAACACATCACTGCTACCCAAGTAATGAGAATGTCAGTGATTTGACATAACCTATCTGTGACTAATGTTTCCATGTAGTTTAGTCCCTTTGTCCAGATATCCAGATTGAACACAAGGCATGAAATGTGTCACCCTTGTTTAGTTCAATCTTCGCTTCCTCGATTCCCGAGTAGACATAGTAATAGCAAATAAGATCAATATCTCATATTGACTTATTTGAGCATGGCCATGCATTTCGTAGTCTCACTCAATCGGGGGCCCAAGATATCGCTCTGTTATGTAGGAGGGACAAATCCCATCTAGGTCACTCACATTCCTCCACATGTATTGCGGCATGTCTAATAACCAACGTTATGATCATCTTGTTACAGATGACGTTTGATGGCATTAAAACACACAACTCCTCATGTAGGAATCGTAGTGATTTCAGGTCAAAGGACCACATACACTATTATCACTATGAGAATCGCTTATGAAACTCACGTAACGATCCACGTAGCATTCTCATGGCGGGTCTGTCCAATACATCATTATTCTAATATGTATCCATGTGTAGACTTGATATCTCATATCCATGACCCGTGAGATGTGATGTGGTCGGATCACGCACGCTGTACTAGCCTCAATGTATTATTGTTGTCCTAATTAACAATAATACTTGACTAGGGACATTTAAGAATAGTATTTTATCCAATAGAATCTCACGATCAAGTCATCCACTTGATGTCCTATGGTATCAAACTTACTATTCTAAGGACTTTATTATGTCTACCAAAAAGAACACAATAAATGAAATGCCTCATATAAAATAACATAATATAATGTATGTAAATACAAACAAAATGTATTGGCCACTAGGGCATACACCAACACAAAGAAAACTCCATAGTTTTTCTCCTTGAGCTATTTGGCCACCACCCTAATTACCATCATCCACTCTTCCAAATTTTCACCTAACACCACTTCTCAAATCCAAACACCATTTTAAGCATCTTTTGTAACACCCCAAACTTTCTATGTATTAAACAAGAATTCTTGTAGTTAATGTAATCTCTACCGTTTAGTGATTTCTCGTATCTTGTAAAGCTATTTTGAATATTAATCGTGCATATTTGATCGTTTTGAGTAATTTGCTTCGTGTCAAGAAAATAATAATTTTGGTAGGAAAAATCTACGTAAATTAATTTTTTGTTTAGTCTTAATTAATTTACGTAATCTGATTTGATATTTGTGAGTTTTGTAATTTTTGTGATTTTATGTGTGATTTTGGAATTTTTATGTTTGTGGGCCCCACGAGGTGTACGTGGGCCCAGGTGGGTCATAAAATGAAAAAATTTTCTACGTATAGAAAAATTTGTACTTGTTTAGACGAGACAGGGATCTTACTAAACCCGAATCCAGAAACGTTTTAGAAAATTTCTTTTATCGTATTTTATCTTGTATTTAATTATTAGGACGATAAAAATACAAGTAATTATATTTTTGTGAGGTTATAATGGATAAAAATAAAATTCTATATTATTAAAATATTATTAAGATAACATTAGTGGTTTGGATATCCACTATTAATTTAATTACAGTTAGAAATTTAATCTTGATTTAATTAACGGTGGAGATTTGATCTTAAAAGTAAATAGGATCAATTATAACCGTTGGATTGAAATTAAATCAAGGGTAGGGATTTAATCTTCTAAATGGCTATGACCATTATCAACCCTTGGATGTAAAATTAATCAATGGTGGAGATGGATCATTAATGACCATTGGATTTGGATTTAGATCAATGGTGGAGAATTGGTCATCAAAAATGATTACAACCATTTTGGACCCTTGGATGAAAAGTTTGAAGGTGTAATCTTGACCATTCATTTTTGGAGACACATCTAAGGGATGGGGTTTAAAGAGAGAAGATCCAATGGTCCATAATAAGTCTTCTACCTAGAATGCTTTTAATTAATACCTATTTTACCTATAATGTTTTAAATTAATATCTAAAATGACTAAAAACAAAATGGCTATCAAATTGTCATATTTTTGCATGCATGAAGAGGGGGGGCACAGTTGAAGAAGCAAGGAAGGAAGGAGACCAAGATATAATAGGCTTTTTAGGCCAAAGAAAAAGGATAGAAAAGGTTAAGGAAAATTGCCAAGTGTTAAGACAATTTCCTATTGATCATCAATGCATATGTTTTTCAAACTTCACTTTTTCTCCTCTCTAATTGCATGCTACGGCAATGCACTTCTTTGAAGACTAAAAACACTCATTTCTATATTTCCTAATATCATTTCTTCATTCTTTCACTTAAGTTTCAAGACCAAACCAAAGCAAACTCCATTTCTCTCCCAAAAACACACCATTCGGCCAAGTCTCCAATTCTCTCTTCCATCACTTTTTAATTTCATACAACCTAGTTTCTTGAATCCTTTCATCATTCTAAGAACCTTTGTTGTTCACACCAAGTTCTAATTCTTCCATCTTGAAGGACTTTTACTAAGATCAAGTTCTAGAGCTTTTGTTGGTGAAGTGTAAGAAAACTTCATTTATTCTTTTCTTTTTCATGTTCTAAACCATGTTTGATCCATGGTTCTTCTTGTTCAAGCTTGATATACTAATTTTCTTGTATTTGTTTCATGTTTAAGAACTTGTATTGGTGGAGATCTTGCTCCAAAGACAAAGCAACAAGCTCTTTGGTGGTTCTTCAAGAGGTAAGAGGGAGATTCATCTCACCAACCAAGCATGGTGGTGAGGGATGGTTTTATATTTGATGGATGGTGAATCCATGTGAGGATTCCTATCCATGGTCATGTAATAATTTGTGTGTGTGTTATGTGCTTTAATTATTTTTGCTTATGCTTGATATATTTTGCATGATTTACTTGTGTTTGCATGCTTAGTAAAATTTTTAATTGCTTATATGGTAAGCTTATGATATGCATGATGATATATGTTGAAATAAGCAAAATTTTGGCTCCAAAGGCCATGGAGGAGGTCACGGTTTTGAGCTTCCAAGACTAGGGTTTTTATTGAAAATTTTCAAGAACAATGAAGTTGATTTTTAGTCCTCGAACTAAAATAAATTTCAGCCAAGACACTAATTAAATTAGTGTTCACAAAAATGATATTTTCATAAATGATAAAATTGGATGATTTGAGAAGTAAAGAAAATAAACAAGAGGGTTTGTTTTATAAAAAAAAGTGTACACGGTTTTAAGTAGTATTTTCATGAAGTTATTTTGTGTAGAAATAAGAATGAAACTTGTTTAAGTTAGAAGAAAAATATTTCATGGTTCCAATGGCCATTTACAAGATTTTGATGATTTAAAAAAAAATGTGTTTTGATGTTATAAAATATAAGAATTTTCAAATAAGGATTTTGGAAAAGAATTAAAGTGTTGTCTAGTGGAATTTTCATAAATAAAAGAAAAAGTGGATTTATAGTGTTGAACTTTAAATTATTTTAAGGAGAATTAATTTTTAGAAGTGATTTAGAAATATAAAAAAAACGTTTGTAACTTAAAATTTCTAACGTAGAATTTAAATATTTGATTTTGGAAAATGTTAGGAAATTTAAAATTTGAAATAATAATTAAATCAATTAAATAAGATTTGGTAAGATTAAATCAATAAAAAGTGATTTTGAGAAAATATAGTACGAAAAGGATTTTTAATTAAGAATAGGAAGAGAATAATGTAAGAAATTATATTTTTATAAGAAATGTTCAAAATAAATTTTTTAAAGTTAAGGAATATTTTATGAAGGGTAAAAACGGTGAAAAACGATTTACGTAACTCAAAAACGTAATTTTTAAGTTACGCGATTTGAAAAACGTTAAAATATTTCTACGCGATTTATAACGCGTTTAAATATTTTACACGATCAAAATGTTGTGGAAACATTGCTATGCGATTTAAAAATAAAAGATTATTTTTTTACGCAATTTAGAATACAGTAGAAAATAGTTTCGCAATTTTTAAACGTAACAGAAAATGTTACAAATTATTAACGTAACGAAAATATTTTGCGAATGAGAAAAATACGATAATGTGATTTAACTATTTATTATACAGTAAACCTTACAGTTAAAAACAATATATGAATACTGTATAAGAAATTGAGAAGTTTGCCTGTAATTGGCATTAATCCATTTTACGAACGAAAAACAGTATTTGAATCTGGAATGAGAAATTATGTGTTTTACCTTTGGTTGGTAATTGGTGCATTACACATGCATTGAAAATGGTCCAACGGACTGAATATGGCTAATTGCCTAGGAGAAACGTACACCTCTTGAGTGGGTGCGATATGCGTAGTGTAGGTCACTGGTTGACCTTGGGGGCATCGGGGTGCGGGTTGCTCGCTCGCAATGGGCAATTGGTAGCTCTTACGCACCGTGAGTTAGACCGATGCAACACACCGATGATCCATGGGACCGAGACACTATTCTTAATCGAGATCCGACAAATCTTGTCGTGTATGTGCTAGATGTGCAAGATATAATTACAAAGACTTGGTCCGAGGCACGAGATACTTGGCGAGATCTTTTCGATCAATTTCTCCGACTTGAGTATTAGCTCCATGGAGTAGGTCATTGAGTCTACGTGCGCATGCATGAAACTGAGCATCTATATCTATGTGATGGTGTTTGTGTAATTATTTTGTGTTTTAAACAGTGATAGTGGCATGATCGTAATTATTATTCTTACACTATGATGATGGCATAATTGTGATCGTGATATGATATTTTTGGTATAATATGTTGTTTGTATTATCTCTGTGCTATTATCTTTGGTATTGGCGTAGGTGATCTCACCTCTTTGTATGTATATCACGTATATTGTATTTATATTGGGTGAAGACGTTGAGAAAGATACGGTACTAGAAGGAGAAGAGGAATTACTTCTCACATCGGGAACCGCAGAGTTCGACAACATGTCATCGGGAGCTAGTTTCTTCGGATATGTACGTTTCTGATTTCATGGAGGAGCTAGAGAGTGGAGGACAAGTCCGGATGAGCGCAAACTTATTTGAGGGGTACCGATTGTTAGTATTAGTAGGTGTATCGTGGGGATCCATTTTTTACGTGTGACTATCTTTGTTCATGTTGAATTTCCGTTGCATATCAGGCGACATTGGGACACTAGAAATTATGTCCCAACGGAAATCAGCATAGTGTCGTCAGCCCGGACACCTGTTCGTAGGGCTACTCGTCATAACGGATTCTTACCTGCTGAGGAACCCGAGGAGGACCCATCTGAGGGGTCTTCTGCTTAGTTAAACTTGGGCATGTTTGAACTCTGATATAAATAATGTCTGTAATTATTTAAGTGTGTTTGTTGTTTCAAGAAAACGGTCTGTAATATAAATAATCCTGACAGTACATGTGTAATGGGTAATGATGTAAATTATGAGTGATGACTGTTATGTATAATGATGTACTTTATGTGTGAGATTGTTGTATCATAGTTTTATTTTCCGCTAAGTTTATTTTATTGTTATTGTCATCAAAGAAGAAAAAAAAATTTTACAACTCGTATTTTTATTATAACATCATACTTTATAACTTGGGGTAATTTGGTAATAGAGTAACATAAATGTGATATCCTACGGTGGGTGTTACATTAGTTGGTATCAGAGCTCAAGTTAGAGTCTTTTGGGGTTGTGGTTAGGTCTGTCTTGTTTGTGTTGTGTGATTCTCTGTTATTGTTTTCTGAAAAGAAACAATATTGTTTGAAGATTGACCTTGCTTTCCTTGTATTGTTCAGTTTGAGTAGAAAAAGTAATGACTGGACGAGGACGTGGACGTGGAAATACTAGCACAGATATGGAACTGAATGGGAATGATAATGTGAACATGGCTGCAGCTGTAGCAGCTATGCAAAGAATGGCGGAAGTGGTTGCACAACAAAATCAACGGGCTAATGAAAATGTACACAGCTTATCGGAGTTTCGAAAGAATAATCCACCGAAATTTCATGGAGAGTTTGATCCAGAGAAAGTGAACTTTGGATCCGAGAACTTAAAAAGATATTTGATGGTATGGGATGTCTTCGATGAACGGAAGCTTACGTTGGCAACATTTATCTTTGGTAGGAGATGGTGAACGTTGGTGGGCGGGAGCTAGAAGACCGTTGGAAGTGAAGGAAGGATGGTGACATGGCAACTTTTCAAGCAAAGATTTACGGAGAAATATTTTCCAAAGCAAGTGTGAGACATATGAAGGAGATGGAGTTTCTGGGTTTACGTCAAGGATTGATGTCCGTCAGTGAGTATGCGGCAAAATTTGAAAGTTTGTCTCAATTTTCAAGATATTTGCAGATGAACCCAGATGAGGGCTGGAAATGTAGGAAATTTGAAGAAGGATTAAAGCTGGATATTAAGAGAGCTGTAACGATGTTGGAGATTAATCAATTTCCAACTTTGATTGAAAAATGTCGTAAAGTTGAAGAGATTGATCATCAACGTGCGGCAAGAAACAAGAATTTTGGACCTGCAAGATTCCAAAAAGGGAAGAATAATCAAGCAAGTCACTCTCAACAAAAGCCGTATGTGAAACCGGCAGGATCGTATGTTAAACCGGCAAGAGGTCAGACCAAGAAGCAATTTGTGGGAGGAAGTTCTAGCAACAATAAAGCAAGTCAAGCTGGGACTCCTATTCGATGTTTCAAATGTGGGAAGGATCATCTCACGAAGGATTGTCCACATAAGGAAGTTGTTTGTTTTAAGTGTGGATAACTTGGACATTTCTCCAAAGACTGTGATCGATAAAGAAGGAATCCTCTCGTGGGAAACGTCCCGTCTGCGCAAGGCCACGGGCGGGTGGTCGTGTCTATACAATGAGCGGGGAGGAAGCCGCTAAATCTGGAGACTTGATAATGGAGGAGTGTGCAATTGAAGGTAATCCTTTAGCGTACTCTATGACTCGGGAGCAACACATTCTTTCATTGCATGTGATTGTGTTGAACGTTTGGGTTTTTGTGGTGAATTGCCATATGATCGAGTGTTGCTACTCCTACCGATAAGCTCTGTAGTTACATCAACAAGTATGCCGAATTGTCTGTCTGTGTTAGGGATAGAATCTTTTATGTGGATTTGATCTGTTTGCCTCTTTCCAAGATTAATGTAATTTTGGGAATGGATTGGTTGTCTTCTAACCATATCCTAATTGATTGTTCGAATAAAACATTAGTATTTCCCGAGGCTAAGGATTTTAGATTCCTAATGGCTACTCAAGTGGAAGCTTGTCTGAAAGAAGGAGATCGTGGGTATTTATTATTATCTTCTTTAGAAGTGCAATGTGAAGATGCTTTGAAGGATATTTTCGTGGTCAACAAATTTCCTGAAGTGTTTCCTGAAGATATACCTGGACTACCACCAGAAAGGGAAATCGAGTTTGCCATTGATCTTGTACCTGGAGTTGGACCGATATCTATAGCGCCCTATCGGATGTCGCCGGTAGAATTAGCCGAACTGAAGAAACAGCTGGAAGATTTATTGGAGAAGCAATTTGTAAGACCTAGTGTGTCACCTTGGGGAGCTCCAGTCTTATTGGTTAAGAAGAAGGATGGAACTTCACGTCTATGTGTAGACTATCGACAATTGAACAAGGTTACGATTAAGAATAAATATCCACTACCAAGGATAGATGATCTAATGGATCAGTTGCGAGGAGCCGCAATATTTTCCAAGATTGATCTACGTTCTGGGTATCACCAGATACGTGTGAAAGCGGAGGATATTCCCAAGACTGCATTCCGGACGCGCTATGGGCATTACGAATATCTTGTGATGCCATTCGGTGTAACAAATGCACCAGCCTATATTCATGGACTTCATGAATAGAATTTTTCGTTCCTACTTAGACAAGTTTGTTGTTGTCTTTATTGATGACATCTTGATCTATTCTAGAAATCGGGAGGAACATCTTTGAACATCTCAGGGTGGTTCTTGATTTTGAAGGAGAATAAGTTGTATGCCAAGTTATCCAAATGTGAGTTTTGGTTGAATGAAGTTCAATTTTTGGGACACGTAATATCGAAGGATGGAATTGAGGTTGATGCTTCCAAGGTGGAGACAGTTTTGGAGTGGGAAAGACCAAAAGCGTAATATAAATCCGTAGTTTTGTCGGATTAGCTGGTTACTATAGACGGTTCATTGAGGGGTTTTCAAGGATTGTAGGACCTCTTACCCAACTTACACGAAAGAATCAACCGTTCGTGTGGACTGATGCATGCGAAGAAAGTTTCCAAGAGTTGAAAAGACGATTGACTACTTCACCGGTATTGATTCTACCTGATCCAAACGAACCTTTCGAAGTATATTGTGATGCTTCATACCAAGGATTGGGTTGTGTACTTATGCAGAATCGTAAAGTGGTGGCTTATGCTTCAAGGCAGTTAAAAAATCATAAGAGGAATTATCCAACTCATGACTTGGAGTTGGCGGCTGTGGTGTTTGCGTTGAAACTTTCTGGTACAATGCCTGTTGTGCATGATGTTTTGACTGTGTACTAACTACACGACGATTTGACTGTGTGCTATTTACACGACGTTTGACTGTATAATAGTTGGTTGGGCAGCCTGAGGTACGGATAGGTCTTCCGGATCATTCTCTCTGATGTTGTGTTTAGCTCCATGGAGTAGGTATGAGTTTGTGTACATTTGCATATGTGGTCTGCATCATAATGTGATTAATTGTGATTATTTATATTTAAATTCGAGATATTATGTATGATGTGATGATATAGATTATTGTATTAATTGTGATATCTGTATGTATTGTCATTTTCTGTACTACCATGCTAGTAATGATGTAGATTTCTCACCTCTTCGTATATATTTTTCTGTATTATTATTTATGTTCCATAAAGAGTTTGAGGAAAAGGAAGAGGAGCAACCTCTAGATTGTCAGTATCCGGAGAAGCAGCATCCGAGCAACCAGTTTGAGGAAGGTGAGCCGTTAGATCACCCTTATCATTTGGATTGATTTAGTGGTCATGGCTTTGCCTGAATTTCTGGGTTTTGTGAGACTTGAGTTTCACGGAGGCTCTGAGGCCTGGCAACTACGAGAAGACAGAGGGTCGGTTGTATATGTGGGGTGTCTGACTGTGTCCCTTCTGAGAGAGTTTGATGGAGCTCCGATGTTTACTACTACTTTTTGTTTACATCTAGAGATGCCTTTGACTATTAGGCATTATTGGGGAGGACATTTTCATACCCCCAGTAAGATTAGTAGTGTATCGACAGCAAGGACTCCTGTCCGTAGAGCTGCGAGACATCCAGAATTTCTGTCATCCGACGATCCATCGGAGGAGGATTAGAATTCCTAGATGTGTACTTGGGTGAGTTTGTATTTTAGTGTGATATCAAACTTTTTACTGATTTATTAAATATTTGTAGTTTGTAAATTATTTGTATCTTAAAGACGAAATCATATGTACATTATGGTGTGCATTTAATAGTTTGTTTTAATTTATGTACTGTTTATTTTATTTAATGATACAATGTATAAAGAGAAAAATTTTACAACTCCTATTATCATATTTGTGCTAACCGTTTTATAACTTGGGTAGTGTTTATTATAATTATTCAGAAATATGACATCCCCAGTAGGGTGTTACATGTTATGTTGTTGTTGGTATTAGTGGTGAGCATACCCACAATCACCTGTTGGAGTATATGCCTTCATCTTTGGCATCGTTGAGCGTATCAAAATTCATGGCTACCTTATCTCCTTCCACCAAAGAGAGCAACAATCAAGAGGAAACTGTTGTTGAGAAACCAATAGCACTTGATCAAAACTTCTTTGATCAAATCATTGTCATTGGGTTCTGGGCATTACTCAGGAAAAGTTTCACTTTCTTGGTTTGGGAGAACACCAAGATGGATTAATCCCCTGCAAATGATCATAGTCACGACCTTGACTTACATCATCCTTTCTTTCTCATTGAATAAGAGCCTTGCGAAAATAAAACACTTTGAAGAACAAGACTTATCTTTTGAAGTATTAAGATAGGCTCTATAGAATATTTCAAAAGATTTATTTGGAAACTTTCTTAAACAGTCCCTTAAGATTTAATAAAACTTTTCAAACACAAATGAAGAGAGCACTACATTTATAGTATTGGGAATTGTGAATACATCACACAGCAGAAAAATAAAAATTCTTTCACAGGATCTATGTGAAAAAACCATAATCCGAGTTTTTAAAAATGTTTTCCTCTTGAAGCGTGATAAACACAAGCGACATGAATCACCAACACCGTAATGGCGACGATGTCTCTGCGGTATCCATACGAACAAACTTGCAAAATGTCCAACGTCCGCAGTCTTGGAGTCTGACCTCTCTACAACAATGCTAGCTATGAAGAGAAGAAAAGGAAACATGTCACTCTCTCACTCACTTTCTGTGGGTGTGGCTAGGGTTTTGTGATGTCTACTTAGCAGCCCCTTTAGCAGTACTATTTATAATAGTGACTGCCTTAAGTGAGTGTGAGCAGAAGTGATGTGGATTAAAGGATGCAAACCCAAGTGCAAGTTGTCTCAAGTAATAAATTTTTCAGGAGTCCGAGGTCGATCCACAGGGAATTGATGAAGAAAAATTCTTTGAGGTAAGGAAAGGTTTTGTCACAATAATAAATATAATAAAACTTATTCACAATTAAATTAAAGAACTTGCTTCGGCTAGGAGATCCACTTTTGGTAATAAATTAAGGACAAGATTAATTCTTTTTATAACTCAATTGAAATCTACGCACAACGAAGGTTCCAATCGGAAAATAAAACATTCAAAGTCTATTTAGAATTATATACGTAGTTATAATATGGTTCCTTTAATTATTTACTAATACCAACACTTGTAAATGGGTTCAAGCATTTATTGTTCCAAACCACTTGTCTACAATGAATCAAGAACTCCACTTTACAAGGAAGGTTTTTAAATTGATTGGAAACAAAATACAACATGTATAATGATTACTTGATAATATATTATTTAAGGACTAGAAAGAAATTAATCTAACCTTATTTTTATTACCAAAAGCTTAACCCATTCACCCAAGCAAGATGAAGATTAGTTACCCATGAGCAAGAAGAAAGAAAGAGAGAAGAAGAAGAAGAAGATCATAACTTTTATTTACAACAAAAGAAAATTACAACAAGTAAATAACATAATAAAATAATCTTGATCTAAAATCAAGATTATCCTAATGCACAGCTAAGACTACCTTTTATAGAGCATCACAAGCAAAAGATGACAATGAGTGGGTGGGATAATTAAGGGGTGGGTGGATGATTGCAAAAAAATATTTGTCTTTACTTGCATAAAATAATTTGGTGTCAAACTCATGCTTGCCGATAAATTCTTGGAAAGTGGCCTTAATGAAAGTTGTAGGACTTTGTCTTGGCTATCAAATGCCTAATTGAACCATCCAATTTGGCCTCCTACAGCCCAAGATATGACCCACTCAACCCCTCTGTTCTGACGTGCAAGCCCAATATGATGTCCAAGACATCCGAACTAGCTCTTATGTTTTTCATGAAAGTTGTAGATTTGGGTCTTAACTTTCAAATGGCACTAATTTCAGCTCAATGTAACTCATATAACCCAAGTTATGCCCTGATTAGTGCACACAACTCGGGTTCTAATGACAGAACTCGTTTTCTGACTTCCAGGCCTAATTAGCTCCACTAGATGTCTGATTGAGACTTTGAGCTCTTCATCAAAGTTGTAGAGCTTTCTCTCAGCTTTCCTACAAGGTAAAATTCATAATTTCCTGATATCTAGAACTTAAGATATGACCGAAATACAAAAATAGTGTAAAATCTCAACAATGTTGAAAAATATCAATTAAGCCTAATTTGAACCCAAACTTACAAATTATGACCAAACTCAATCAATTAAGTACATGAAGAGTGTAAACTATTAAAAATAAGAGTTTATTAATGTATAAAATATGTGATTATCAAATTCTCCCACACTTAGCTTTTTACACTCCTGGGCAAAACACATAAGACCAAAGCTATGAAACAAAGAAAAATGACATAGACTCAAAAGCTAAAAACTCTAAAAGACTCGTTGAATCAAGAAGAGCAACCAGAAATTCAAGGGATCAAAGCATTCTTGAGGTAACATTTCTTCACATCTCAACCAACAAGCAAGGAAACTTCAGTTGAAAAGAATGAATCAAGAATGATAGATCTTCACAGAATTCACTCTCAATCCCTCTAATGTTTAAAAGGTAAGTATTTTACTCTATTCAACCCATGAAAAATTGCACTATCATAAGCTTGCTTATCTTCTACTTCTCCACTACTCAAAACACATGCACACAAAAATCAAGAGGACTTTATTCAAGGTTGAAATAGGGCCATGGTAAAGGAGAAGGGATAATATGGATATGACAAGATAAATACCAAAGAGAATAGAAGAGCATTATAGTACAGTTAGAGTGGAGAAGATGTTTGAGAACATTCATCATAAAGGACAATGACCAATATTTGACTAATGTTTAGTTGAAGATCAATGCCAAATTGGTAGGTTGAATTCATTATTAGGCCTGAACCTTCTCCTTCTCTTCCTGTTGTTTCTAAGCATCCACCTTCATTCTAGGTATGAATATGTCACTTGGTGTATCAGGAGATTCTGATAATCCTTTGATTGCAGTGGTGGTTAGCTCTATTTTTTTTTCTAGCATTTTGCACACACACCCCCACACTTGTTCAAGAACAAGGCCAATGCTCTCTTATTCCCTAAGGTTGGGTTAAAACATGTTTTTTTTAGAAAGACACATAATAAGCTAAAAACAAGGAATGGTCAAATATGCTCAAAGGGGTTACACAAGGGAAAATATGCAAGGATGGCTATTTGGTCAAAGTAGCTATTTCAAAATGTCTCAATCATGTTTATGTATGTATGTGGAAATGTAGCCTCAAAAAAGAATCAAAGCAAGTTCTAGAGTAATAATTCCATGAGTAAAAAGAAATCACACAAGAAATGAGAGAATGGTACAGATATTCAAACCATTCATTAATAGGCTCAAAATCTCACAAGGCATATATCTATCATTCTCAATCTATCAAATCAACATTCATAACCAAGCATGTGAAATTTAAGACATAAGACAATTTATTCAACCATGCTATGATCCCTAAATTTCAATTGCTTTAAAGGATGTGAGAATTCATTCACTTGAATCATTCAAAGGAAATCAAACGATAAAACTTTGTTTCTTCCACAAATCATCACATAATAGTTACTTCCCCAATCTAGATGCATCTCAGGAGTAATTTACTTCAAAAGTAAAATTACTCCTTACTTTATCATTCCTAATTGGTTTTGCTGTAGGTTTCTGATAGTCATATCACTAAACATACTTCCCAATTTAGATGCATCTCAGGAGTAAAATTACTCCTTACTCTGCCACCATTCATTAGTTTGGTAAGTTTATGACAATCATATCATACTTCCAAAAAAAAATTATTTTATTTTATTTTTGTCAACTATCCTTCCCCCCAACCAGATCACAACATTGTCTTCAATGTTAAAATATAGATGAGTAAATGATAGAAGATATTACCTGTTGGAGAAATTTGACACAAATTTAAATAGAAACAAAGTACGGTAAAAAAAATCAAAGGTAAATGAAAGTTATAGACGAAGTGTCAGATCTGGCTTTCTTTTCATGCTACTTCCCTCACTGCTTCCTGCTGACCAATCTATCTGAGCTATTGATGGATTAGGTTTATAAACAAAAGCTTCTAATTTATCAATCAACTCATCAACAGTGGAAGTAGAGATAAAAAGTAGTCTTGTCGCAAGTGTGATAAATTTCTGTTCCACAACTTTGTTAAAAAAAAAATAACAAAAGATCAAAGAAATTATTAACATTCAACAAACCTATGGGTTTATAGTGGATGTTCAGTTGGGCCCAAGATACAATTTGAAAAACTTCTTCCAAAGTACCAAAACCACCTAGTAAGGCAATGAATGCATCAGAGTTGTCAAGCATTATCTTCATTTGTTCTTGCATAGATGATACCTTAAGTTCCTCCCCAATTGTCTTTCTAGTTATATTCTGTTGAGTTAAAGGTCCAAGAATGACTCCTAAAACCTGATTGCCTCCTATATATGCAGCAAGTGATATAGCCCACATTAACCCACGACAACCTCCCCCATATACAACATGAATATTCCTCGCAGCAAGTGTTCGGCCAAGAGTGGTTGTTACATTTACAAACTCTAAACCCT
Organism: Ormosia emarginata; assembly: GCA_029884605.1. Lineage (NCBI taxonomy): Eukaryota > Viridiplantae > Streptophyta > Magnoliopsida > Fabales > Fabaceae > Ormosia > Ormosia emarginata. The sequence continues at coordinate 1,954,244 of JAQQTP010000023.1, forward strand.
TCCCATACTTAGGCCTACAAAATACACAGATATGTTTAAGTTGACGAATAGAAACACCTTCCATTTCTATACTCACATTCCCTTTGAATGATTCTGAGTTAGAGGAAAGTGGAGAAAATAAAGTGTTTAAATAGGAAAAAGAATGGAAAGGGTAATAATAGCACCTATAAGTGTAGGTTGGTTGTTGTCAGAAAAGTTTGAAATTAAGAAACACAAAATTATTTATTTATTTATTTATTTATTTTGTTATTTTGTTATTTTTTTTAACTTCAAGAATACCATCATGGTAAAGAAGTCTAGAAATCCCTGAAGGACCCTTCTCAAAGGATCGTCTGTCCAAAACCAAAATATAACAAAATCATATAAAGATAAAAGAAATATAATAGCAAATGATGACATACCTTTATGTATAGTTTTCATGGCATATCTTTATACTGCGTGTTATGAGTGCAGTAGTGGCATATCTTTGAGTTGCGTGTCACCAGTGCAACATATGAACTCCACAAGGATTGCCGAATCGACAACAAGAACCTTTGAATCTTTTCCATCCCGCTTGTGGAATAGCAGCCCTCTATCTTCCTACAGACTTAATTAAAGGCATGTATTCTAAGAAGATGGTACCTGACCGTAGTCAGTCAGAACTTGCCATAGAGGCCTACTAATTAAAGTAAGTATACGGCTCAGTAATAGTTTCCATTCATTGTAAAGACAGGACGCTTCTTTCTGTCCATCGGCGCTATAGAGTCTTGGTTCCAAGAACTGGGAGTGTAGCACGTGGCTCTCTACAGAGCATAGAACACGAACCTTATTTACATACTGGAGTTTGAAGATTTTCTCTTGAGTCTATGACAAGACGGGCTTCTGCTCGGGGCTTCTAATCGAATTAAAGACTAAGTACAACCGAAGTTTTGCTTTTTTTTTTAAGAAAACATGAAGAAGAAGAAGAAAAAGATAATATGTACAGGTTGTTGTGGATATGACTCACATCATTATTAGGCCTGAACCTTCTCCTTCTCTTCCTGTTGTTTCTAAGCATCCACCTTCATTCTAGGTATGAATATGTCACTTGGTGTATCAGGAGATTCTGATAATCCTTTGATTGCAGTGGTGGTTAGCTCTATTTTTTTTTCTAGCATTTTGCACACACACCCCCACACTTGTTCAAGAACAAGGCCAATGCTCTCTTATTCCCTAAGGTTGGGTTAAAACATGTTTTTTTTAGAAAGACACATAATAAGCTAAAAACAAGGAATGGTCAAATATGCTCAAAGGGGTTACACAAGGAAAATATGCAAGGATGGCTATTTGGTCAAAGTAGCTATTTCAAAATGTCTCAATCATGTTTATGTATGTATGTGGAAATGTAGCCTCAAAAAAGAATCAAAGCAAGTTCTAGAGTAATAATTCCATGAGTAAAAAGAAATCACACAAGAAATGAGAGAATGGTACAGATATTCAAACCATTCATTAATAGGCTCAAAATCTCACAAGGCATATATCTATCATTCTCAATCTATCAAATCAACATTCATAACCAAGCATGTGAAATTTAAGACATAAGACAATTTATTCAACCATGCTATGATCCCTAAATTTCAATTGCTTTAAAGGATGTGAGAATTCATTCACTTGAATCATTCAAAGGAAATCAAACGATAAAACTTTGTTTCTTCCACAAATCATCACATAATAGTTACTTCCCCAATCTAGATGCATCTCAGGAGTAATTTACTTCAAAAGTAAAATTACTCCTTACTTTATCATTCCTAATTGGTTTTGCTGTAGGTTTCTGATAGTCATATCACTAAACATACTTCCCAATTTAGATGCATCTCAGGAGTAAAATTACTCCTTACTCTGCCACCATTCATTAGTTTGGTAAGTTTATGACAATCATATCATACTTCCAAAAAAAAATTATTTTATTTTATTTTTGTCAACTATCCTTCCCCCAACAGATCACAACATTGTCTTCAATGTTAAAATATAGATGAGTAAATGATAGAAGATATTACCTGTTGGAGAAATTTGACACAAATTTAAATAGAAACAAAGTACGGTAAAAAAAATCAAAGGTAAATGAAAGTTATAGACGAAGTGTCAGATCTGGCTTTCTTTTCATGCTACTTCCCTCACTGCTTCCTGCTGACCAATCTATCTGAGCTATTGATGGATTAGGTTTATAAACAAAAGCTTCTAATTTATCAATCAACTCATCAACAGTGGAAGTAGAGATAAAAAGTAGTCTTGTCGCAAGTGTGATAAATTTCTGTTCCACAACTTTGTTAAAAAAAAAATAACAAAAGATCAAAGAAATTATTAACATTCAACAAACCTATGGGTTTATAGTGGATGTTCAGTTGGGCCCAAGATACAATTTGAAAAACTTCTTCCAAAGTACCAAAACCACCTAGTAAGGCAATGAATGCATCAGAGTTGTCAAGCATTATCTTCATTTGTTCTTGCATAGATGATACCTTAAGTTCCTCCCCAATTGTCTTTCTAGTTATATTCTGTTGAGTTAAAGGTCCAAGAATGACTCCTAAAACCTGATTGCCTCCTATATATGCAGCAAGTGATATAGCCCACATTAACCCACGACAACCTCCCCCATATACAACATGAATATTCCTCGCAGCAAGTGTTCGGCCAAGAGTGGTTGTTACATTTACAAACTCTAAACCCTTCCCATACTTAGGCCTACAAAATACACAGATATGTTTAAGTTGACGAATAGAAACACCTTCTATTTCTATACTCACATTCCCTTTGAATGATTCTGAGTTAGAGGAAAGTGGAGAAAATAAAGTGTTTAAATAGGAAAAAGAATGGAAAGGGTAATAATAGCACCTATAAGTGTAGGTTGGCTGTTGTCAGAAAAGTTTGAAATTAAGAAACACAAAATTATTTATTTATTTATTTATTTATTTTGTTATTTTGTTATTTTTTTTAACTTCAAGAATACCATCATGGTAAAGAAGTCTAGAAATCCCTGAAGGACCCTTCTCAAAGGATCGTCTGTCCAAAACCAAAATATAACAAAATCATATAAAGATAAAAGAAATATAATAGCAAATGATGACATACCTTTATGTATAGTTTTCATGGCATATCTTTATACTGCGTGTTATGAGTGCAGTAGTGGCATATCTTTGAGTTGCGTGTCACCAGTGCAACATATGAACTCCACAAGGATTGCCGAATCGACAACAAGAACCTTTGAATCTTTTCCATCCCGCTTGTGGAATAGCAGCCCTCTATCTTCCTACAGACTTAATTAAAGGCATGTATTCTAAGAAGATGGTACCTGACCGTAGTCAGTCAGAACTTGCCATAGAGGCCTACTAATTAAAGTAAGTATACGGCTCAGTAATAGTTTCCATTCATTGTAAAGACAGGACGCTTCTTTCTGTCCATCGGCGCTATAGAGTCTTGGTTCCAAGAACTGGGAGTGTAGCACGTGGCTCTCTACAGAGCATAGAACACGAACCTTATTTACATACTGGAGTTTGAAGATTTTCTCTTGAGTCTATGACAAGACGGGCTTCTGCTCGGGGCTTCTAATCGAATTAAAGACTAAGTACAACCGAAGTTTTGCTTTTTTTTTTAAGAAAACATGAAGAAGAAGAAGAAAAAGATAATATGTACAGGTTGTTGTGGATATGACTCACATCTGCCTCTAGTTTTACGTCCAGTAATAGCTTAAATTCCTTCTATGAGTCGAGAATAAGCTTCCCATCTAATTTTCTTATAAATTGGCAAATAGGGTCTTTTAGAGTCAGATTCCTAAGACTGTAACGTTTTTGTTCATCTTATTCCACAAATTAAGAAGTTCACGACGCACAGATCCACAAGAATACGTCTCAAGAGTCAATAAGATATCATCTAATGACTCTTTACTCTGTCCATTCTTAATGAAGAAAATTTTATCTTCTCTGTTTGTGAAAACCATCCCCAAAGAACGACATCGCTTGTTACAATTCCATCGTGCACGTTTGTGACAGACTTGTAACCTTTTTGCTTTTCTCCTTTTAGAATACGAACTTCTACCAAGACCTGGCATGCATGTACAGTTCCAGTGTACATCTTCCGGCATACCATTGTTCATTAACAGTCTTAATCTTTTCACATCTAGCTTTGTAGATTTTTTTCAGAGCATTTTAAGGGAGGGAAGGAAAATGTTTTCTGAAATTTGAGAGAATGACATCCATTTTAAAGGAGAAGGATTCAGTTACTATGGGAAACTAAAAACAAACCGACTTAAGAGCCACAGAGTATCGTTATCCGCCACTTAACCGGGAACACAAAGAACTGCAAAAAGAAGGCAACAAAATTAGAATAAATTCTATTCATAACAAAGATTAGAAAGAGAGGTGAATTCTACCTCATTAACTTGGTTTTCTAGAAATGGTTTGAGTCTTTGTCCATTGACTTTAAACATATTATCATTCCTATTATTCTCAATGTCTATGGCCCCATGAGGATACACATGTTTGACAACAAAAGGACCACTCCACTAGATCTTAATTTGCTAGGGAATAGGTGTAGATGAGAATTATAAAGTAGAAATTTTTAAAAGATTTTCTCAAAATTGACTTGTCATGAAAAGCTTTTGCTCTAGTTTTATAAATCTTTGAGTTTTCATATGCATCATTTCTTAATTCCTCAAGTTCATTTAATTATAATTTGCGTATCTTGCAAGCATCATCAAGGTTTAGGTTGAAAGCTTTAATGGCCCAAAATGCTTTATGTTCCAATTCTACAAGCAAGTGATAAAGTTTTCCATAGACTAACCGATAGGGAGACATGCCCAAGGATGTTTTGAAAGCAGTACAGTAAGCCCAAAGTTCATCGTTTAGTCTTAAAGACCAATCTTTACGATTTGGGTTAACCATTTTTTTTCAAAATTTGTTTAATCTCCCTATTTGCGAATTCAACTTGTCCATTTATATGAGGGTGATAAGGGGTGGCAATTTTGTGTGTAATACCATATTTCTTCATTAAAGATTCAAATAGTTTACTGCAAAAATGTATTCCCCCATCACTGATGATAGCTCGAGGGATTCCAAATCGACACAAGACATTTTTTTTTAAATTTGAGAACAATTTTATGATCATTGTGTCGGCATGGAATCGCCTCAATCCATTTTGAGACATAATCAACTGCAACCAAAATATACACAAATCCAAATGAGGATGGAAATAGGCCCATGAAATCAATTCCCCAATAATCAAAAATTTCAATGACAATGATAGGGTTCAGAGGCATCATGTTTCTTTTTGAAATGGAGCCCAATTTCTGACAGTTTTCATAACTTTTGCAAAAAGTATAGAAGTCCTTAAATAAAGTGGGTCAATAAAATCTGCATTGCAAGATTTTCGTAGCTATTTTTTTTGAAGAAAAATGACCTCCACATGCTTTTGAGTGACAAAATTTACTGACACTACCTACCTCACTGTTAGGCACACATCTCCAAAAGGTTTGGTCAGGACAATATTTGAATAAGTATGGGTCATCCGAATAAAATTTTTTTACCCCTGTCAAAAATTTCTTTCTATCTTGGTGCGTCTATTGAGGTGGCATCTTTTCTGTTACAAGAAAGTTGACTATGTTAGCAAACCAAGGCATGGAATTGACAGAAAATAAAAATTCATCAAGAAAAGAATCATTAACGGGTGTGTTATCAAAAGGTGAGCCTGTTGTAAGTCTGGACAAATGATCTACAATAACATTTTTGGCTCCTTTCTTATCTTTTATTGTGATGTTAAATTTTTGAAGCAACAAGATCCACTGTATCAATCTTAGTTTGACATCCTACTTAGATATCAAATATCTAACAGTAACTTGATCGATGAAGATCACAATAGAAGAACCATTTAAATAAGATTGAAATTTGTCTAGTGCAAATATTATAACAAGTAGTTCTTTTTCAATAGTGGTGTAATTCATTTATGCACTATTTAAAGTTCTACTTGCGTAACAAATCACATGAGGCTTATCTTCCTTTCTTTGGCCTAAAACAGCGCCCATAGTAAAATCACTGGCATCACACATCAACTCAAAAGGTAAAGACCAGTCAGATGATTACATGATAGGAGCAGATGTCAGAAGACTAATTAATTTTTTAAAAGATTTTTTATATTTTTTAGTCTAATCAAATGATGCATCTTTTAATAGAAGATTACATAATGGTCTAGATATAACACTAAAGTTCTTAATGAATTTTCTATAAAGTCCTAAATGTCCTAAAAAAGAACGAACTTCTTTGACTGTTTTTGGGGAAGGCAAATGACCAATAAATTCAAGTTTAGCCTTATCAACTTCAATTCCTTTAGAAGATATCACATGACCTAACACTATTCCTGAGGTAACCATGTAATGACATTTTTCCCAGTTTAGCACAAATCTTTTTTCTTCCCATCTTTTAAGAACTTTTTCCAGATTTTCCAGACAATTTTCAAATGAATTTCCAAAAACTGTTAAGTTATCCATGAAAACCTCTAAATAATGCTCAATTATGTCACTAAAAATACTTAGCATAAATCTTTGGAATATTGCAGGAGCATTATAAAGGCCAAAATATATTCTTCTATATGCAAAAGTACCAAAGGGACATGTAAAAATGGTCTTTTATTGATCCTCCAATACAATTGGTATTTGATTATAACCTGAATAACCATCAAGAAAACAATAGTATGGATGTCCTGCTACTCTTTCCAGAATTTGATCAAGAAATGGCAAGGGAAAATGATCTTTCCTAGTAGCAGCATTTAATTTTCCAAAATCAATACACATACGCCAACTAGATGAGACTCGCGTAGGTATTAATTCACCTTTTTCATTTTCAACCATTGTTATTCCAAATTTCTTAGGCACAACTTGTGTATGGCTTACCTATTGGCTATCAAAGATAGGACAGATAATTCCAACATCAAGTAATTTAAGAACTTCAGCTCTAACTACCTCTTTCATGTGTGGATTTAATCTTCTTTGAGGTTATTGAGATGTTTTACCATTATCCTCTAAATGTATTCTATGTGTACATATTAATGGATTAATACCTTTTATGTCCTTTAATGTCCATCCAATTACACTTTTATGCCTTTTAAGTACTTCTGTTAACATACCTTCTTGTTCTTCAGTAAGGGACGAGGAAATTACTATTAGAAAGTTTTGCTCTTCTCCCAAAAATGTGTACTTTAACCCAACAAGTAATGACTTTAGTTCTAGTGTGGGTACTTCCTCAGTGGTATTATCATTCATGGGTTTTAGCTCTTCAAATCTTGGCTTTCATCCCTTGTACTCCATTACCTGTGTATAATCAAGCAAAGAGCATATTTCAGAGATATCATCATCTAATTGCATGCCTGAATTAAATGAATTGACTAAATAAATTTCTAATGGGTCAGAAGAACTCGTTTGAAGATGATCATCTATGATGGCTTCACTTCTTTCAACTTCCTCCTTTTCATCAAGGACTTCCTGTGGTTGCTTACACATGTTAAAAACATTGAGCTCTAGTGTCATATTTCCAAATGTTAGTTTCACCACTCCATTTCTGCAATTTATCAAAGCATTAGATGTTACTAAAAATAGACAGCAAAAAATAACAAGAATTGACTTGCAACTATCAACGATAGATTCAATATCCAAGACAATAGAATTCACAAGATATATAAATTTATCAACTTGTACTAACACATCTTCTACTATTCCTCTTGGAATTTCAATTGATCTATCAGCAAGTACAAGAGTTACAGAAGTTGGTTTTAACTCACCTAAGTTGAGTTACTGATAAATTGAATATGGAAGCAAATTGACACTAGCACCAAAATCAAGTAAAGCTTTTTCAATTTTATGTTCTCCAATAATGCATGAAATTGTAGGACAACCAAGGTCTTTATATTTCAAGGCCTTATTATTCTGAAGAATGAAGCTTACCTGTTCAGCCAAAAAGGCTTTCTTTTTCACATTTAGTTTCCTTTTAACAGTGCACAAGTCCTTCAAATATTTGGCAAAAGATAGAATCTATTTGATAGCATCTAATAGAGGAATATTGACCTTCACTTGTTTCAAAATTTTAAAAATTTCAGTGTTATGGTTCAATTTCCTTGAATTGTTTAATGTTTGAGGAAATGGGGGTGTAAGCGAGAGTTTGGTCTCTTTTTGTAAACTTCTTCATTTTCTTGGGGAAATGGTTCATCATCTCTCTCACATGCTTCGGGAATTTATTTTTCAACAACCTTTCCACTCCTAAGAGTTATCACTGACTTGACTTAATCTATTTGTTGGTTTTCTGAACTACCCTCATTTAGACTGTACTGACCCTTGGGATTTAGTTGAGGTTGAGAAGGAAATTTTCCTTTCTCGTGAATGGTGAGTGCAGAAGAAAGTTTAGCAAGAGTTTCTTTTATGTCAATCATGGTTTGATTGTTTTGTTTATTAATGGCCTCTTGCTTTTCTATGAATGCATGCAATGTTTCTTCAAGGTTTTTCCTATATGGTGGGACATAAGGTGCATATCCTTAAGAATTTTGAGAGTCCTGTTGTGCCTGAGGAGGTGGTGGTTGCACGAATTGTGACTGATTATTATTCCTCCAGCTGAAGTTCGGGTGATTTCTCCATCCCGGATTGTATGTATCTGAAAAAGAAGAAGTAAATGACTTTTTAAAATTATTCATTGCATTTACTTGCTCATGTACAACTTCTTTAAAAATAAGAATCTTAGGACATTCATGTGTTGAGTGTCCTAAGTCATCACAAATGCCACAAATTTCTTCATTTTGCACAGATTTGATTTCTTTTGCTTTTCCTAATTCCATGGCTTTTATGTAACACCCTAACTTTTGAGTGAATGACCATTACGTCCCGAATGTACTGTTTTAAATTTTTCTGTATGATACAGTGTTTTATATTACTGTCTGTGATTTTATTTGGTTTTATGTTTTATTTAAAAATGTGACGCCCTACGGAGGGTGTTACATTTTACCTTTCTAGCATTTAGATCTTTCTCTTGACTAAGGTGATATTTTCCTTTATTAGCACTTACAAGGTTAGATCTAATTGAATTTTTAGAAATATTAGTACCATGCCAAGATTGAGAATTTTTAGCTAACTGGTTCAAATAGTCTAAAGCTTCATCAGGTTCTTTATTAAAAAACTCATCATTGCACATTATGTCCACAAATTGTTTGGTTTCAGGTGTTAAACCTTCATTAAAGAAGCTTATAGTGCACCATTTTTCAAAACCATGATGTGGGCAAGAATTTAACAAATCTTTAAACCGTTCCTAACATTGAAAATATGCTTCATTTGAATTTTGAGAAAAATTTTGGATTTGTTTTTTCATAGCATTGGTTTTATGTGTTGAAAAAAATTTCTTTAAGAACTCACCTTGCATTTCTTGCCATGTGTCAATTGATCTTGGTTTCAAGTGTTAAGCCAAGTTTTTGCTTTATCTTTTAAAGAAAAAGGAAACAATTTAAGCTTAACAATATCTTCAGTGCAATTTTGGTCATTAAAAGCAATACATACTTCCTCAAAAATTCTTTTAGATATAAATATGGGCTTTCAGATTCTAAACCACGAAAATTATGAAGTAAAGAAATCATACCTGACTTAAATTTAAAATTATTGACATTGAGTGGAAAGATAAAGCATGATGGACTAGAATTTCAAGGTAGTTGCAAATATTCACGCATGGTTCACAATGATTGATTTTCATGTTCATCATGTACACTTTCATTTTTAGCCGTTGTGTCAATTGTGTGTGATTGTGATTCAAACAAATCAATATATAAAGTACCAGGATTAATTTTAATTAAATGACCAGAATTTGAATCACAATACCAATTAAGCATAAATAAATGACTTAAAATAGAAAAAATAATATATAAGCCGGTGGTTTACACCAACCATTAAAATCTTAATAATAAATAAATGACATAAATAAAAAAAATGTACAAGTTATTAAGTCAAAAAATAAAAATAAATGACATAAATAAACAAGTTAGTAAGTTAGTGAGTCAGAAAGCATAAATAAATGACATAAATATAAAAAAAGTTAGTTAGTAAGTCAATAAGTTAGAAAGTTAGCAGGTTAATAAGTTAGTAAGTTAGAAAGTTAGAGAGTTAGTAAAGAAACCGAAGGACCAACTGTAACATCCCGGGACTGCCTGCAGGATTGACGAGTGTCTCCACAAACCAACACAGGTCTTTTCAGCGTGCTTTGCCCTCACTCACACGCATCCTAAGAAACTTCCCAAGAGGTCACCCATCTCATAATTGCTCCAGCTCAAGCACGCTTAACCATGGAGTTCTTATGTTCTAGGCTCCCGAAAAGAAGTTGTTATGACTACGCCTAATCAATTCCTTTAAGTCATCCTCAACTATGTAGTCCCATACCTACACAGTCTCTAAATCCCTCTCATTCCGGTGCGTATTCAGTTCATTCATGGGACCCTTCGCCTATAAGCATGCCAGGAGTCGCTCCTTGTACGTGCTTCTCATGCACCGACGTCCACTCCCCACCCTCATCAACTCCGGGACACCACATGCCCACCAACTTCTGCCTAGTTCGTCCCCGAACCACACCGTACTGGGAGAGGTCCCGTCTCTGATACCATCTGTAACATCCCGAGACTGCCTGCAGGATTGACGAGTGTCTCCACAAACCAACACGGGTTTTTTCAGCGTGCTTTGTCCTCACTCACACGCATCCTAAGAAACTTCCCAAGAGGTCACCCATCCTATAATTGCTCTAGGTCAAGCACGCTTAACCATGGAGTTCTTATGTTCTAGGCTCCCGAAAAGAAGTTGTAACTTGTTGATATGGCTATGCCTAATCAATTCCTTTAAGCCATCTTCAACTATGCAGTCCCATACCTGCACAGTCTCTGAATCCCTCTCATTCTGGTGCGTATTCAGTTTATTCATGGGACCTTTCACCTAGAAGCATGCCAGGAGTCGTTCCTTGTACGTGCTTCTCATGCACCGGCGTCCACTCCCCACCCTCATCAACCCCGGGACACCACACCAGCAAGCTGATCTTTTGCTCCAGTAAGGAAGAAGAGAGAAAAGATTTTATTAAAGAAAAAGAACCTCAATAAATTAAAACTTCAAATCAAGTCCTCGGCAACGGCGCCACAAACTTGATGTGGATTAAAGGATACAAACCCAAGTACAGGTTGTCTCAAGTAATAAATTTCTCAGGAGTCCAAGGTCGATCCACAGGGAATTAATGAAGAAAAATTCTTTGAGGTAAGGAAAGACTTTGTCACAATAATAAAGATAATAAAACTTGTTTTCAATTAAATTAAAGAACTTGCTAAGGTTAGGAGATCCGCTTTTGATAATAAATTAAGGACAAAATTAATTCTTTGTATAACTCAATTGAAATCCATGCACAATGGAGGTTCTAATCGGAAAATAAAACATTCAAAATCCATTTAGAATTATATATGTAGTTATATTATGGTTCTTTTAATTATTTACCAACACCAACAATTGTAAATGGGTTCAAACATTCATTGTGTCAAACCACTTGTCTACAATGAATCAAGAACTCCACTTTACAAGGAGGGTTTTTCAATTGATTGAAAACAAAATACAACACATATAATGATTACTTGATAATATATCATTTAAGCACAAGAAACAAATTAATCTAACCTTATTTTTATTACCAAAAGCTTCACCCCTTCACCCAAGCAAGATGAAGATTAGTTACCTATGAGCAAGAAGAAAGAAAGAGAGAAGAAGAAGATGATGATCATAATTTCCATTTACAACAAAAGAAAATTACAACAAGTAAATAACATAATAACATGATCTTGATCTAAAACCAAGATTACCCTAATAGGCAGCCAATGCTACCTTTTATAGAGCATCACAAGCAAAAGATGACAATGAGGGGACAATGAGTGGGTGAATAATTAAGGGGTGGGTGGATGATTAAGGAGTATGTGGATGATTGCAAAAAAATGCTTGTCTTCACTTGCATAAAATAATTTGGTGACAAACTCGTGCTTGCTGACATATTCTTGGAAAGTGGCCTTCATAAAAGTTATAGCCCTTTGTCTTGACTATCAAATGCCCACATGAACCATCCAATTTGGCCTCCTACAGCCTAAGATATGACCCAATCATTTCAACTGTTCAGGCCCAATTTCAGCCCCTCTGCTCTGACTAGCAAGCTCAATATGACCTCTAAGACATCCATGCTAGCTCTTGTGTTCTTCATGAAAGTTGTAGATTTGGATCTTAACTTTTAAATGGAATCGGTTTTAGCTCAATGCAACTCATATAACCAAAGTTATGTCCTGATTAGTGCACACTGCTTGGGTTCTAGTGACAAAACTCGTTTTCTAACTTCCAGGCCCAAGTAGCTCTATTAGATGTCTGATTGAGAATTGGGGCTCTCATCAAAGTTGTAGAGCTTTCTCTTAGTTTACCTACAAGGTAAAATTCATAATTTCTAGACATGTAGAACTCAAGATATGACCGAAACACAGAAACAATATAAAATCTCAACAATGCTGAAAAATATCAATTAAGCCTAATTTGAACCCAAACTTACAAATCATGACCAAGCTCAATTAATTAAGTATATGGAGAGTGTAAATGATTAAAAATGATGGTTTATTAATGTATAAAATATGTGATTATCAAGTAGCAAGGTAAGTTGTGTAACCCTAAACTCATCTATTATGAGTCCAACCCACAATTGAATTCAAGTCCAACTTGGATCCTAATTATTTCAATTTAGTCTGCTCTATGTGTGCGACCCTGCAGGTTCTCATGGCGTTGGCAGTAATATTAAAATCTCATTTTAATATTACAAGTAGTGAGCGGTATCTAACAATACATCGCTGCCACCCAAGTAATGAGAATGTTAGTGATTTGATATAACCTTTCCGTGACTAATATTTCCATGTAGTTTAGTCCCTTTGTCCAGATATCTAGATTGAACACAAGGCATGGAATGAGTCACCCTTGTATAGTTCAATCCTTCGTTTCCTGATGCTAGAGTAGACTTAATAACAACAAATGAGATCAATATCTCATATCGACTCATTTGAGCATGGTCATGCATTTCACAATCTCACTCAATTAGGGCCCCCGAAGATATCGCTTCCGTTATGTAGGAGGTGTAACACCCTCCGTAAGGCATTACATTTTCGACTAAAAAAAAAACTTAAAACCCTATAAAACCATTTCATAAAAGCTTTGAGTTCTAAAATATGGATTTTAAAAATTCCTTTTTGCGGAAACAGAAACTTACCGAAAATATAAGTAATAGAAAAACAGATTGAACTGATTAATACACATTTTACTTATATCACATAATATTCAACAACATTTTAAAACATAAAATTTACAGACTCAAGAAAAACAGTAGCAAGCCCAATAACGGGTCCTACTTAATAGCATGGTAATAACACTAACGAGAAAACTCAACATACTTGTTCCGTTCCTCCATCAAACTGCTTACTGTTGAAACTTAGAAGATCACTCCTCGACGCCATAACCGACCTCAGAATATTGCCTCCAGTAAGTCTAAGAAATTCGTTTCCCCTACTATACGAATTTAACAATACAAGCACAACAAAGTAATACAACAAAGAGGTGAGATCCCTTTTCACCAATACCAGTATGGTAGCAAAGAATGATACAAATGACAAAGTCATTCTATACACACAAATATCACAAGTATAATCATGTTATCAATTTACAAATAATTCGAATAAACATATATTACAATAAAATGAACAGCAATAATTTTACTGTAACAAATATAACAATTAATACAATAAACCATATAGTCACATCAAGCATAATATCTCACATTAACTCATCATACACAATTTCTCAAAATTAAATATGAATAACCACATTAAGATGCAGATCACATATGCAAATATACACAGACTCATTCCTACTCCATGGAGCTAAACACAAACATCAAAGAGAATGATCCGAAAGAACTATCAGTACCTCAGGCTACCCAACCAAACTATTGCACTGTCATATGTCGTGTCTATAGCCCACAGTCCAAAACATCGGATAGTAGTACACAGTCTAAATACGTCGTGCACTACAGACATTGTACTAGACAGTCTCCCCAAGATCTTGATTAAGAATAATGCGTGTCGAGATCATTAGTGTGTTACTAGTTACCACAGCCTAGAGGAGCGACCAACTGTCCACATGTGGAATACTCCGCATACTAATGCCTCCAAGTCCACTCAATGAACCACACTACGCCTATCACACCGATAACACGGTGTAATTCATCTCGTCAGTCAAACGTCAATTCTCAACCAAATTGACACATCCCTCAATATATACTCATAAACCATAATCTCATAAATACCCTCAGTCTCAATATGTCCCCATATTTATACAAATGTCCTCAGTCTCAATATTTCCAAATATAGTATGTCTCTACTTAACAGTACTATTTTCTCAACATGTCCGGGTCCACCACTTTGGCCCGACAGTAAACTCACTGTTCCTTTTATTCGCGTAAGAATTTTATCGCATTTTCACATTCTTGTCACCTTTTTCAAAACGTTTTTAAATCGCGTAACTATTTTTCAACGTTTTAAAATCACGTAGTGTTTTTAAATCATTTTCTCAATCGCGTAGCTTAAAATTATTATTTTAAAATACGCGTAAGCTATTTCTAGTATTTCTCAACTACGCATAATATTTTCTTTACGTTCAAATTTTATATTGAAACTTTCTCTATTATTAGTCCATTTTTAATTAATTTTGGCGATCTTTTATCTAGAAAATTCATTAAGTGATATTTTCTACGTTTCCATCAAAAATTTACTTTTCTTAATCATAACTAATATTTACATCTCGAAACTTGCTAACACGCTTCAAAACTCAATGAGTGAGCTATACATTAGTACCTTTCAAGTATTTATATCATTACTTAAATTCACTAATTTAACTCTAAAATTAAATTACTTTCCATTGTTTATCCAAAAATTCATTTAATTAAGTTCTCATTAAATTAATTACATAAGTCCACACTTTTAAAATAGTTTTAGATTAAAAACATCATAAGTAGGCATGTTGGCCAAAAATCATTCTATGCATTAAAAATCATATTTAATTGTTTCTCATCATTTAATCTCTTATAAAAATTCTTAATCCAATTTATTATTATTAAATCACTTAATCCATAATTAGAAAAATATTTACAACATCTTGGTTCCTTTTGTAGTGGTGAAGCCGTGAGCTTCATGTGTTCTTTGGAACACTCATGCAAATCCTCAACATATTATTCATATCCTACAATAACTATCATGCGTCCATAAACACATATCATATATTTTAAAGCTATAGACATGCTTGCACATAAAATCAATCACAAATAGGAAAATTTTAAACAACTAAGTGAATGAATCCTTATGGATTCTTCACCACAAACACATCCATTCCTCACCACCAACACATAGTTGATGAGGGTAATCTCCCTCTTACCTTAGATGTAGTCCACAAGTTCCTTGTATGCCTCCTTCAAGTAAACTTTCTTCAACAAGAGCTTCTTGAAAATCAAAGAAAACATGCAATATTAATATCTATGACTTTAAACTAAAATAACCATGGATTAAAATCATCATTAGAACTTTGAAATGGATAGAAACATGAAGATTAAAGAACTCCACCTCCAAGGCTTCAAACTTGAACTTTGAAGAACAAGATAGAAGATAGATGATTCAAGCTTAGGTTTCAACTATAAAGCATCTTGAGATGAAGTAAGGAAGCAAGATATAAGGTAGTTTAGAATTATAGAAGAGTGAGTGATGAGGTTGGGTGTGGAGGCTGTGAGGTTGAAGAAGAAAATGAGAAGGAAAATTTGTGAGCTTTTGCTAGTTTGATAATTTTGGAGAAAGATGAAGACTTTGATTAAATGAAAACAAATCTCCTTTTTATTATGCATGGCCGTGAACCACTTTGAGAAAAGGTGAGAAATATTTTTGTTTTGCTTCTTTGAATGATAGCTAGAAAAGTGACCAAATACATTTGAGTAGATAAATTGGTTTCCTTCAAATGCATGGCCGTAAATGCATAGAAATGGGAATGAATTGAAGTGTAGAAATTGCTTTCCTAAAGGCATGCATAGCCGTAGGAATGCATGAAGAGAAGACACCAAAATTGACTTGTCTTACTTTGTTCAATTAATAAAAGATGATAAGAATTAAATTGTAATATTTTGCCTTACAAAAACTTGCTTGGCCGTGGTATACAACAAGGAGGAGCCATCATTATTGACTAGTCTTTACTTGTTCAATTTAGGCTTTCTAAATGAATATCACAAAGTGAATTGCTTATTAGAGCAATTTGCTCTTCCTTCACTGTAGAACCAACAAATTCAAGGAGTCCAAACTTTTTTTATAGCTTGTTTCCTTTTGGTCCTTAGAGAGTCAAGCCATTATCCTTGACCAATTTCTATTGGTTGGATATTTTCTAGTATACTTTAACCAATGAACAAAATTACTGTTTATAAAGTCAGTGTCTATTGTCCAATGGATAATAAAATATACCTAGATTTTTCTTTTGTTCCAGTTGGGTAACAACTATCGTTGATCATTTTTCTACTGATTGCCCTTGATGAGTCACAGAGCGAGTCATTAAAGGAAGTTTCTAGAACATGTGACTCACTACGATGAGTCAGCATGATAAGTCAACATAGAAATTTCTAGAATAAGTGAGTCAGCATGGCGAGTCACTAGCTGAGTCACCAGCTGAGTCAGCATAGAACCTTCAAGAACGTGTGACTCACTGCGGCGAGTCACAGGGCGAGTCAGTGCTTCTACAAGCTTCTAGAATGTGGCAAGTCAGCATTCTAGAACATGGTGAGTCATCGCTTCTGGAAGCTTCCCGAACATGCTGAGTCACAGGTGCTGAGGTGTCACGCCACATGTCGAGCTTCTATTGGTCCTTCGTAATGAGTCACAGCCACCAACTTTGATTGGCTCTTTATTGGTCCACGTGTAAAGCACTTGATGACTAGGTGCGTGACGAGGCGTCTTCTAGAGTCTTCTAGAACAAGCTGGAACATGTGAGTCACTAGGTTAGTCACCAAGGTGAGTCATCAAACAATGAGTCATCGTCTTGAACATTCTAGAGTGGGTGACTAGGCTTGCGTCTAGAATCATCCACTAGATATTTTTCTGGAAGATATTATCCAATGGATAATAAAACATACCCCAATTTTATTTGTCAGATAAAATCGTAAAAAAACAAAACTTCAAAAACTGTTTCTGGTTTCGGGTTTAGTAAGATCCTTCGGCTCCGAATCAACAGTATAAAATTTTTTGGCCAAAGAAAATTTTTATTTTTTCGAGCCAGGGTCCACACACACCAAAAATATCGAAATATATTAAATATTTAAAATTTACCAAAATATCAAAAATATAATATAATATTCAAAATATCTCAAAATATCTCAAATATATATTAAAATATTCCAAATATCTCAAAATATCTAAAATATAATAAAATATTCAAAATATCTTGAAATATCTAAAATATATTAAAATATTCAAAATATCCGAAATATCACAAAAATTCACAAAAATCATAACAATTGTGAAACTCATGAAAATCAAATCAGATTAGTAAAAATAATTAAGGATTGAGAGAAAGAAATAAAATACGAAGGCATAATATAACTCAAAAATAATATTAAAATAATCAAAAATGTAAAAACTCCCAAAAATTCCTAAAAATCACAAAAAATATAAAATCCACAGAAGTCGAGTCAGATTACTCAAAATAATTTGGAATCGACCAAAACAAATAAAATACGTATTCTCGGGGTGTTACAGGAGGGACAAATCCCATCTAGATCACTCACGTCCCTCCGCATGATTCGTGGTATGTCCAATAACCGATGTTATAATCACCTTATTATAGATGACGTTTGACAACATTAAAATATACAACTTCTCATGTATGAATCGTAGTGATTTCAGGTAAAAGGACCACATACACCATTGTCACTATGAGAATCGCTTATGACACTCACGTAATGATCCATGTAGCATTCTTATGGCGGGCCTATCTAGTATATTATTACTCTAATATGTACTAATGTTAAGACTTGATATCTCATATCCATGACTCGTGGGATATGGTCATCAGTCTACACACATACTAGTCTCAATGCATTATTGTTGTCCTAATTAACAATAATACTTGACCAGGAATATTTAAGAATGGTGTTTTATCTAATAGGATCTCACAATCAAGTCATCCACTTGATGTCCTACGGCATCAAACTTATTATACTCTAAGGACTTTATTATGTTTATCAAAAAAGAACACAATAAATGAAATGTCTCATATATTAAAAAATAGCATAATACAATGTATGTAAATACAGACAAAATGTATTAGCCTCTAGGGCATACATCAACAATCTCCGACTTGCACTAGAGTCAATTAGGCATATGTCTAATGCCTAAAGACCTAATGTGACCCTCATGCTTCTACTGTGCAAGAGGCATCGTTAGTGGATCAACAATGTTATCATATGTTCGTACTCTGCATATCTTCATATCTCCTCTATCGATGATATCTCGAATGAGATGGAAGCGCCTAAGTATATGTTTAGATCGCTAGTGAGATCTAGGCTCCTTAGTTTATGCAATGGCTCCATTATTATCACAATAGAGGTCCACTGGGTCCACAATGCTAGGAATAATGCCAAGTTTAGAAATGAACTTCTTGATCCATATGACCTCCTTTGTTGCATTGGATGTAGCAATATACTCAGCCTCTGTGGTGGAATCGGCGACTGTCTCCTGCTTTGAACTCTTCTAGCTCACAACCCCACCATTTAGGCAAAGAACATAACCCGATTGCGATCTGGAGTCGTCCTTATCGGTTTGGAAGGTAGCATTAGTGTAACCCTTTACAACTAGCTCCTCCTCAGCTCCATATACCAAGAACGAATCCTTAGTCCTTCTGAAGTACTTAAGAATGTTCTTGACAGTAATCCAGTGACTCTCACTGGGATTAGATTGGTACCTACTTGTTATGCTCAAAGCATACGAGATATCTGGTCGAGTACTTAACATGTCATACATGATAGATCTAATTGCAGATGCATATTGAATCTTGCTCATGCGATCCCTCTCATCCTGGGTGGTAGGGGATTAAGCCTTTGATAGGCTTACACCATGCGACATAGGCAAGAGTCCTTTCTTGGATTCATGCATGTTAAATTGTTTTAACACTTTGTCTATGTATGTACTTTGACTTAGGCCAAGCAGTCTCTATGATCTATCTCTATAGATCCTAATACCTAACACATAGGTAGCTTCGCCCAAGTCCTTCATAGAAAAACACTTCCCTAACCAAGTCTTTACAGACTGTAGGGTAAGGATGTCATTTCTGATGAGTAGTATGTCATCTATATACAACACCAGAAGGACAACTGTGCTCCCACTAACCTTCTTGTAGATAGAAGATTCTTCTTCATTCTTGATGAAACCAAACTATTTGATTGTATCATCAAAATGAAGATTCTAGCTTCTGAAAGCTTGCTTCAATCCATAAACAGATCGTTGCAACTTGCACACATTTCCAGCATCCTGTGGAGTGGCAAAACCCTCAAGTTGTGTCATGTACTCATCCTCGAGGAGATTTTTATTAAGGAAAGCAGTTTTGACATCTATTTTCCAGATTTCATAATCGTGGTATGCTACAATAGTAAGTAAGATCCAAACAGATTTAAGCATTGTAATTGGGGAAAAAGTCTCATCATAATCTACACCATGAATTTGCTTGAAACCTTTAGCCACCAATCGCGCCTTAAAGGTATGCACATTACCATCCATGTCGATTTTCTTCTTGAAAACCCACTTGTAACCAATGGGTTTTACCCCTTCAAGTGGGTCAACCAAGGTATTGGTGTATGCCCTAGTGGCCAATACATTTTGTTTGTATTTGCATACATTATATTATGTTATTTTATATGAGGCATTTCATTTATTGTGTTCTTTTTGGTAGACATAATAAAGTCCTTAGAATAGTAAGTTTGATACCATAGGACATCAAGTGGATGACTTGATCGTGAGATCCTATTAGATAAAACACTATTCTTAAATGTCCCTAGTCAAGTATTATTATTAATTAGGACAACAATAATGCATTGAGACTAGTATGTGCGTAGACTGATGACCACATCTCACGGGTCATGGATATGAGATATCAAGTCTACACATAGATACATATTAGAGTAATGATGTATTGGACAGACCCGCCATGAGAACGCTACGTGGATCGTTACGTGAGTGTCATAAGCGATTCTCATAGTGATAATGGTGTATGTGGTCCTTTGACCTGAAATCACTACGATTCCTACATGAGGAGTTGTGTGTTTTAATGCCATCAAACGTCATCTGTAACAAGATGATTATAACGTTGGTTATTAGACATGCCGCAATACATGTGGAGGGATGTGAGTGACCTAGATGGGATTTGTCCCTCCTATATAACAGGAGCGATATCTTCGGGCCCCCTGATTGAGTGAGACTATGAAATGCATGGCCATGCTCAAATGAGTCAATATGAGATATTGATCTTATTTGTTATTACTATGTCTACTCGAAAATCAGGAAACTGAAGATTGAACTAAACAAGGGTGACACGTTCCATGCCTTGTGTTCAATCTGGATATCTGGACAAAGGGACTAAACTACACGGAAACATTGGTCACAGATAGGTTATGTCAAATCACTGACATTCTCATTACTTGGGTAGCAGTGATGTGTTGCTAGATACTGCTCACTGTTTGTAATATTAAAATGAGATTTTAATATTACTACCAACGTCATGAGAACCTGCAGGGTCGCACACTTAGAACAGACTAAATTGGAGTAATCAGAATCCAAGTTGGACTCGGATTCAATTGTGGACCTAACTCATGACAGATGGGTTTAGGGTTGCACCACTTACCTTGCTACTGCTCACACTCACTTAAGGCAGCCACTATTATAAATAATACAGCTAAGGGGACTGCTACTAGGTTACATCACAACCCTAGCCGCACCTACAGAAAGTGAGTGAGAGATAGTGAGGTCTTCTTCTCCCCTCTTCGTAGCTAGCACTACGAAAGCAGAGGCGTGACTCCTTTTGTAAGTCTGTTCGTGTGGATACCGCAGAAACATCATCGCTATTACGGTGTTGGTGATTCACCTCGCTTGTGTCTATCACGCTTCAAGAGGTAAAAATTTAAAAAAAACTCGGATTATGGATTTTTCGCATGGATCCTGTGAGGGAATTCTGTTATTCCGCTGTGAGACTATTGATCCGCAAATTCCCAACACAAGGTCCATACCTGGTTAGCATACATGGATTCTATTTCAGATCTCATGGTCTCAAACCATTTCTCAGATTCTGGGCCAATAATGGCATCCTGGTAAGTCACAGGTTCATCTTGATCCATGAACAATACGTCACCTTGCTGGGTCATCAGAAATCCATATCTTTCTGGTTGATGACGTATCCTGTGAGACCTACGCAAGTCTTGTGCTACTAGAGCAGATTGTGGTTCCATAATGACTTATGAAGGCTGCTCTATTTCCACCATCAGTTTGTTGCCACTTTGTGAACCTTGAACTTTTTCAAGTTCTACTTTTCTCCCACTAATTCCTTTAGAGATAAACTCCTTTTCTAGGAATATAACAGTTCATGCGACAAACACTTTGTCCAAGGGTGAATGCCATAGTGCATAAAGAGCTCTCAAAGAGTTAAAGAGAGTTAGTAATGCAAAGACAGCAACGTACTAAGTCTAGTTGGCATTGGTTCAATGTCATAGTGCATGAAGTGCTTCCATAGAGAAGAGGTGGAGTTAGTAATGCAAGATAGACTTAGTACGAGAGCATATGGTGGTTATGTTAGAGTTAGGGCATAACTCCGCATTACACTCACTTCACATTTCACATATGCTTACTATTCTTAG
Source organism: Ormosia emarginata (assembly GCA_029884605.1). Taxonomy (NCBI): domain Eukaryota; kingdom Viridiplantae; phylum Streptophyta; class Magnoliopsida; order Fabales; family Fabaceae; genus Ormosia; species Ormosia emarginata. The sequence continues at coordinate 1,976,236 of JAQQTP010000023.1, forward strand.
AGAGCAGATGGTGGAGGCATCCACTTAGTTTATGGTAAGTTATAGGAGGTTACATGATATGATTTCAGACTCCCTCCCTACTTGATAGGTTATAGGAGGTTACTTGTTATCATATCAGATTCCCTCCCTACCTAGGGGTGTAAGAGGTCATGTGTTGTGATAACAGACTTCGTTCCTAAAAGTAGGCTATAAGGGGTCACATGTTGTCATAGCAGAATTCTTCTGCGCCTAGGGGAATAGTTAAGTATTCATGACATTGCACCAACACTAACATACACTTTTCTTTGAACATAAACATACATCATTCCATCATTGCATATTTAATATTTTGTTTGGTTTGAATATATCTATGTGATTGTTGTGTATGTGTTACAAATGATATCAGAGATGGGACCTCTCCCAATACGGTGTGGTTTAGGGACGAACCAGGCGGAAGCTGGTGAGCATGTGACACCCGGGGCCGACAAGGGTGGGGAGTGATCGTCGGTGCAAAGAGATGAAGCACGGATAAGGAGTGACTCCTGACAGGCTTCTAGGCAAAGGGACACATGAATGAACTGAATTCACACCGAAATGAGAGGGATTCAGAGACTGTGCAGGTATGGGACTGCATAGTTGAGGATGACTTAAAGGAATTGATTAGGCGTAGCCATATCAACAAGTTGCAACTTCTTTTCGGGAGCCTAGAACATAAGAACTCCATAGTTAAGCGTGCTTGACTTGGAGCAATTGTGGGATGGGTGACCTCCTAGAAAGTTTCCTAGGATGCATGTGAGTGAGGACAAAGCACGCTAAAAGACCTGTGTTAGTTTGTGGAGACACTCATCAATCTTGCAGGTAGTCCCGAGGGCATTACATGTGAGCCCGGGGTGGACCCGGAAGAATAAAATTTTTTAGGGCCATAAAATTTTGTACTATTAATGCGGGGACGAGGGATCTTACTAAACCCGAAACTAAACACAGTTATCAAAATTTTCTTTTACTGTGATTTTACTATCATTGGACAATAATTATTGGTTTGTGAGCAGTAATTTCTATTTTGTGAGTAATAAATTCATATAGCTTGTAGCCATGTGATACTAGCCTTTATTAATAGTCAAGTTTAGTGGCTTGAAATGTCATAAACCAATAGAATATTGAAAAGTCAACAAAAATGGCAAGGTTAGTTAGTTAAGAAATTAAAGAATCTAATTTAGTTACTCTAATAGTCTAATTAGTAATCTATAGTTACAAGGAAATATCTAGAGTTATCTAGAAGGCATGACAAATGCATGACATAAGTTTGTAACTAGATAGTTAATTATATAACTAAATAATCAAATTAAGTTAGCTTGAAAGTAATTAGATGACTAATTACCTAAGCTAAGTGTAATTAGGAATTAAATTGAAACAAAACTTAATTAGCCTTTCCATTGAGTCACACGACCACCTATGCTTTTCTAGCATGTTCTTGAATTTTCTAATGACTAAAGGATGACTATATGATGACTTAGGCCATGTGAGACCATGTGAAGCCATGTGCAATTATCTCTATCTTGCTAAACAAGCCTTAAGCTTCCTTTCCTATGCATCACATGGCTATACACTTGAGAAAGAAGGCATTTCACTTCATTTCTACACTTTGTGACAAAAGAAAACTATCATCTTTTCTTTCTTTTCCAAGAACTCCAAGAACAAACACCAAGAACTCCATCTTCTTCCTTCTTGGAGCATTCAGTTACTACTCTCAAAACCTACATCCAATCTTCCATAATTTTATCTAACTTCATATCTTGAATCTTCTCATCAATCCAAGACACTTTCATGTTGTGAACTTCTCAAGATTCATTCATCTTCACCTTTCTATCAAACAAAGAATACAAAATCTCTTACTTTTTTCTCCTTGTGTTGCTCATGGCCTCACTCTCTAAAATTGCTTTCCAATCACTCACAATTCTATCTAATCACATCACTTGATCTTAAACTTCATTCTAAGCAACTTTCATGTTGTGATTAAGACCTAATTCTATAATCTTCAAGCTTGATTCTTGGATTTAAATTCTAGGGTTCCAAGGTAAAAATCTTGGAACTTGATTTCTTACTTGACTCTTGGAAATCCTAAGAACATGTTTAATCTATGGTCATTTTAATCAAGCTTTAGATACTAATTTTTTATGTGTTTGTTTTGATTCCAAGATCTACTTGGTGATACAAAGAGAGTTCTACAAGGAGCTAGGAGACATCAATCAAGGTAAGAGAGAAATTAACCTCATCGACCATATGTGGTGGTGAGGGAGTGGATTTGTTTGTGTTTGTGAGTAGAAAATCCATGTGAGGATTTATTCACTCGAATTGTGTGGTTATTAGTTTATGCATGATTGATTGTGTATAATTATATGGTGTTGATTGTATGTATGAAATTGCCATGACTACTTTTTGATTATATATGATTCTATTACTTTGATAATTAAGTATGATCTAAAGCATGAATATGTGATAGTGAAAAATATCATATGAAATATATGGCATATGATAAGAATCATGTGGAAAAGAAAACTATGTTGTTTCCTAAGAACTAAGGGTTACATGGCCTCTATGAGGATTTTGGAACAAATCATTTGAAATATTTTACTAAGTGTGGATTTTAGATGATTAAGTAACAAGTAATTGGATTAAAGATTTTTACAAAGGAAAATGAGATAAGAATTGAATAAATATTTGGTTATGGAAAATAAATTGATTTTCGGCCAACATGCCAAAAATTGGTGTTTTAGATCAAAAATATTTTCTTGAGGGTAGTTTTGAAGGATTTATTAACAAGAACTAATTTAGTGAATTTTGAGATGTAAAAAGATAGTAAACAAATTTTTAGAATTAAAATTACTGTAATTAGAGTATTATGTGAGATAGAAGTGAAAACTTGAAATTTACTGATGTATAGCTCGCCCTTTGGGTTTTGAAGTGCGTTAGGAAATTTTGAGCTGTAATATTCCAAGTTAATCAAAGAAATACAGTTTTGTGAAGAAAATATTATTTAGAGAAGTTTTAGCAAGGAAATGATTTTGAGGATGGTTTGGAACCTAAAGTATTTTATTTAAAGTGTTATTGAGAGTAATGAACAAATGTTTTTGAGATATCTTGAATTAATTTAAATAAGTTAAGTTTTTATTGAAAATGTTGAAAATATTTATTAAAGGAGGTTTAGTGAGAAAATGTTGGAAATATTAGTTAACGATGATTTATTAAGGAAATATTGGAATTAAAGTCCAATTTTGATAATAAATGAGAAAAGTTTTAATTTAAGCTTAGAATATGATTAAAATATTTTACGCGATTAAAAATACGTAAAAAAATTCTTACGCGATTTAAAAATAGTGATTTTTAGTTACTCGATTGAGAGGAACAACAAGTGGTGCTTTAGAGCCGACGTACTGTACTTAAGTAGTTGTGGTTTAGCATTGTGCTTGTAGGACCGAGGTTTTGGACCCGTGTGGATCTTTGGTTTTATGTAGTTGTATGGGCGGTTATATAATATCATTGATACTAATGGTATTAGACAATTGTATGAGCGGTTGAATTAATATAATTGGGAACAGTTCAACGGTGGTTTGGTTTCATTGAAAATGCATTTGAGCATTATACAGTTGATGGCTGTTGTGGCATTTTATGCCTAAAGAGTGAACAGGAACTTACATGATAGTGGGATCTTTGTTAGATCTTGGGGAACGTCAGGGCGCGGTGATTCACTTTGTGATGATGTTATCACGAGTGATTATGTTATCACTATATATATAAACCCTTGGCTGTGATGAACGATTGCAACGCACTGACAGCTCAACAGACACTATTGTTTTTCATGATCCGGTATAGATTGTCTTTTAGGGGGACAGATATTTTGGAAGGTTCATCTATGAATTTGAGTTTAACTTCATGGAGTAGGAACTGGTTGCATTATGCATGAGGATGATCAACATACACATCGTGCATATACATAATCAGTATTTACACTACTGTGATGTAATATTATTGTGGAGTTATCATTATGCCTGATATTGTGATACAAGTTTAGTGACTTATTTACTTATTAAATATCATGAAAATATTTACTGATTTTATGTTATTGTATAGATTTTATGCTGAACTGTGTTGGCATGTTTGTCGTTGCCTTGCCGCTATATTGGTATGTGATGTAGGGGATCTCACCTTTTTGCTGTATTGTTCTGTTTGTTTCTATTTTATGTCTATGTTGGTGAAGACTGCGATGACAGAAAGGAGGGATCATCTAGGTTTCTTTAGACTACAGTTTCTTGATGGCGTTGCTGCTTGTTATGTTCATTGGGACTCTGAGTATATAGAGTATTGTGGTGATATTACTCTATTTGTACATAGGACCTGCCATGGAGTCATTACTTCTTATTTTACGGTTGCATATGTAAAATTTGCTTTACCTATCAGGGAGTTATGGATCGATCTTCACTATACTCCTAAGGATGACTTTGAGATATCTTTTGCTCGAATTTCTATCTGTCGAGACATTCCCGGATAGGGAATCTGTCTTTTGAGAAGGACTTTTGTTTTTAGAGGTTGTGAACTTGGGCCAGATCGAGTTTTTATATGGCTTATGTAATAAAGATATTACGAATCCATGTTTATATGAGGAATGTATTTTATCTAGTTTTTATATCTTATGTTTTTTCTAATTCAATAAAGTTTATGTTATCTGCGAAAAAAAAAATTTTAAATCACTATTGCAATAATATTTAAAAATTTTATAACTTGGGTAAAGAAGATAAAAGGAGTTGGTCTGAAATGTGATACCCTAAGGTGGGTGTTGCACTTGACTGGTCATGGATCGGACCATGTCCAACAAGGTCTGGTTCATACTTTCAAATACACAATTCCATTATGGTTTTCCTGGAGGAGTGAGTTGAGATATTATCCCATACTCTTTCAGATGATCATCAAACTGTTGACTCAAGTATTCACCACCTCGATCTGATCGAAGAATTTTAATACTCTTGCTAAGTTGGTTTTGTACTTCATTCTTGAATTCCTTGAACTTTTCAAAGGATTCTGATTTGTGCTTCATAAGGTATACAAATCCATATCTACTGAAATCATCAGTAAATGCAATGAAGTATTGAAAATCGCCCCTAGCTAGTGTGTTTAGGGGTCCATATACATCACTATGTATAACGCCCAAAAGATCACTAGCCCTTTCACATTGTCCAGTGAATGGGGCCTTTGTCATCTTCCCTAATAAACAAGATTCACATATCTCATATGATTCGAAATCAAACGAGTCCAAGAATCCATCTTTATAGAGTTTAGAGATGCATTTCTAATTTATGTGACCCAAACGACAATGCCAAAGATAGGGTTCATATCGTTTGATTTAAATCTCTTTGTATTTATGTTATAGACGGGCGTTTCGAGATCCAGGACATAAAGTCCATTACTCAATTGTGCACTACCATAAAAAATATTATTTAAATAAATGGAACAACATTTGTCCTTTATAATAAATGTAAAACCTTTCTTGTCCAAACAAGAAACTGAAATTATATTCTTGCTAATAGCAGGCACAAAATAGCAGTTCTCTAACTCTATTACAAGCCTAGTGGGCAAAGATAATAACTAAGTCCCTACGGCTTAGGCAACAACCTTTGCTCCATTTCCAACTCGTAGGTCAACTTAGCCTTTAGTCAACAGTCTACTATTCTTTAGATCCTGCACATTTACAAAAATGTGAGGTCCACATCTAGTATCTAATACCCATGATGCAGAAGTAGATAAATTGACTTCTATAACAAAAATACCTGAAGTGGAAGTCTCACTTCCCTTCTTCTTCTTGAGCTCCTCCAGGTACTTGGCACAGTTCCTCTTCTAATGTTCGGTTTGACCACAGTGGAAGCATGTACCTTCCTTAGCCACTCCACCCACTGGTTTCAAGCTAGAAATATTGGACTTGAATTTATCCTTGCCCTTGCCCTTCCACTTGCCCTTGGGCAACTTCTACTGTTTCTTGCCCTTATTATTTTAGACCATCATGATGGCCTTACCTTTGCCTTTATTTATGTTTTGCTCAGCAATTCTCAATATGCCTAGCAGCTCTAGTAGTGATTTGTCAATTTTATTCATGTTGTAGTTCATGACGAATTGACTAAAACTTTTTGGCAACGATTGCAGGACTAAGTCAGTGGCCAACTCTTGGTCTAAAGGAAAACCAAGTCTCTCTAAGTTTTAAATGTACCTAATCATCTTGAGTACATGAGTACCAACAAGGCTTCCTTCTACCAGCTTGCACTGAAACAATGCTTTAGAAACCTTGTATCTCTCATGTCTTGCCTACTCTTGATAGAGCTTTTTGAGGTGTACGATCATATCATAGGCATCCATGTTCTCATGTTGCTTTTGGAGCTCAGAGTTCATGGTGGCTAGCATTAGACATTCGACGTCCAAGGTGTCATCTTGATGCTTTTTATAAGCATCTCTTTCAGCTCAAGGGGCATTAGTAGCAGGTGGCTCATGAACAGGTTGTTCTAGAACATATAACTTGTCCTAGACAACTTGGACAATCCTCAAGTTCCTGTACTAGTCTAGGAAATTTGTCCTAGACAACTTGTCCTTCTCAAGGACTAATCGCAATGATAAGTTACTTGAAGTGTTTGTTGCCATGGTAATCTATCAACAGAAATATGCAAAATATAAGTATCATGTCATAAACATATTTAACAAGGTCTTTAATTAAATATGTCTCCTACTATTTTATTCAAATCAATTACCCTCAGCATTGACTCAGAAAATGCCATCGTAAGATTTCCTAGTAAGCCAAGATCCATATTTCACCTAGCTTTGAGTCAGCTTTGGCCGATCACCCAAAATTCAATTATTTAGGTAGGAAACTCTTTCTAATTATATCACATGCAACTCTTGGATAGTTAAGTGAATAACACTTATTCTAATCCATCTAATAGACTAAAGCCCAACTCCATGCCTCTAAGCCTTCAATCCTATTGAAATGGCCTAGTTAAGTTAGACCCAACAGTTGCTAGTTGGATATTACCTTTATCCCATCGCATCTTACTAATATAGATAAAGGCATCCTACTTTGGTAGACCTACACTTAATCGATACTAGTCTTGACGAGTGCCACGCATTGGAAGGCATCACATAATGACTTAATATTTGCTTTGGAGGGAATTTTTAATTATTATTAGATCTCACCATTTATTAAACTATTTAACATACCATAAACATCATCCATGCATCTCACACATATAAAGCATATAATAAATGTGACATAGTTATGGGCCCTAAAGCAGTGATTCTCCAAGCTTCACTAAGTGTCTCCCATCAATGTCCTCATTTGATGCTGTCTTCTTGCCTCCACATCAAGATTACATTATATAGAAACCTCTTCTACATTCGAGGGGAGTTAGGTGAGAAGAGAATGTACAATCAGAATGTAGAGAGAAAGGCACGACACACAGGTCGTATTTTAAAATAACCAAAATACCATAAAAGAAGGACTAAGGCCATAACCATGCACCATGCACCACAAAGTACACATAAACACAAAACAATAACACATTATTATTTTGTGAGTTATAAAAACAAATTTTAATAACGCGATTTCAAATATCACACGCTATGCAAAGGGGTTCAGGGTAGCACCCCAACGGGATGGTTAGCGCAACAACATTTAAACCCTTATGCTATTGTCACATGAACACTTCATGGCCACCGTCACTTATCCAGAAACAGGGTTTCCAGAATACATGAGGACATGAACACTTCATGTCATGGTGAACCCTTACGCTGCACACAAAGAACAAGGTTTCCCAAAACCTTGTGCTGCGCTGCTATCCAGAAACAGAGTTTGCTTGACATCAACACTTGATGTCATTGCAAACCAGAAACAAGGATTCCATAACCCTTGCGCCATTGTCCAGAACGTTGTCTAGAACGAGGTTTGCTTGAAATCAATGCTTGATGCCTCCACAACTAGGATTCTAGAATACCGTCTAGTAATAATGCTATTTGAAACGCTGTACATATCACATACATACCAGAAAACATCACAAAAATATACATACATAACAAATTCATTGTTTCAAAAACATCATAATGGTTTCTCATACAACACATCAAACAGAATACGTTTTTGCAAAAGGTTTCATACGATTTCAAAAATAACATATAAAGATCATATCTTTTACAAAAAAAAAAAGCAACGAATCATGTTATTTCATACAAATGAAAATAGAAAAACCGAATCATGGTTTCGCAAGACACTCTGATACCACTGTTGGGAATTGCAGATACATCACGCAGCCAAAAAATAAAAATTCCCTTACAGGATCCATGCGAAAAAGCCATAACCTGAGTTTGTAAAAATGTTTACCTCTTGAAGCATGATAAACACAAGCGACGTGAATCACTGACACCATAATAGCAATAATATCTCTACGGTATCCACACGAATAGACTTGCAAAACGTCCAACCTCCATAGTCTTGGAGTCTGACCTCTCTGTAACAGTGCTAGCTGCAAAGAGAAGAGAAGGAAAGTTGTCACTCTCTCACTCACTTTCTGTAGGTGCGGCTAGGGTTCTGTGATGTCTACTTATAAGCCCCTTTAGCAGTACTATTTATAATAGTGACTGCTTTAAGTGAGTGTGAGCAGTAGTAAGGTAAGTTGTACAACCCTAGACTTATCTATTATGAGTCCGGACCATAATTGAATCCAACTCCAACTTGGATCCTAATTACTCCAATTTAGTCTGCTCTATATGTGCGACCCTGCAGGTTCTCATAACGTTGACAGTAATATTAAAATCTCTTTTTAGTATTACAAGCAGTGAGTGGTAACTAGCAACACATCACTGCCACCCAAGTAATGAGAATGTCAGTAATTTGACATAACCTTTTCATGATCAATGTTTCGATCTAGTTTAGTCCCTTTGTCCATATATCTAGATTGAACACAAGGTATGGAATGTGTCACCCTTGTATAGTTCAATCCTTCATTTCCTGATGGCAGAGTAGACTTAATAACAACAAATGAGATCGATATCTCATATCGACTCATTTGAGCATGGCCATGCATTTCACAGTCCCACTCAATTAGGGGGCTCGAAGATATCGCTCCCGTTATGTAAGAGGACAAATCCCATCTAGATCACTCATGTCCCTCCGCATGATTCGCGGTATGTCCAATAACTGACTTTATAATCACCTTGTTACAGATAACGTTTGATGGCATTAAAACACACAACTTCTCATGTAGGAATCATAGTGATTTCAGGTCAAAGGACCACATACACCATTGTCACTATGAGAATTGCTTATGACACTCACATAACGATCCATGTAGCATTCTCATGGCGGGTCTGTCCAATATATTATTACTCTAATATGTACCCATATGAAGACTTGATATCTCATATCCATGAACTGTGAGATGTGGTCATCAGTCTACGCACATACTAGTCTCAATGCATTATTGTTGTCCTAATTAACAATAATACTTGACCAGTGACATTTAAGATTAGTGTTCTATTCAACAAGATCTCACAATCAAGTCATCCACTTGATGTCCTACGACATCAAACTTACTATTCTAAGGACTTTATTATGTTTATAAAAAAGAACACAATAAATGAAATGCCTCATATATTAAAAAATAACATAATAGAATGTATATAAATACAGACAAAATGTATCGGCCACTCGGGCATACACCAACATATAACATATATCCAATGATTTTCAAAATTTCAAGACAATTAGGAGGTGAAAATACTTTCAAGGTCTTAAGACAAGCTCAAAAGATTCTCAAGGATATGGAACTTGAAAAGCTTCTTTCAAATATGATAAGAGATATTGCTTTAAAAAACTTTTAATCAAACTAAAAACTCTTTTCAAAACAAGATCATGATTCTCATAGTTGTTATACCACTAAGAAACCATAGATCAAGAGAATCATAGATGTCAAACATTCACATAGTGAAATATGCTATAGGGATTAAAGCATGTATAGACCTTATATGCAATGATAAAATTAGCAAGTTAATATCCAATTAGACATTTTGTCAATACTAAGCATACTTCTCATGTAAGAAAAATATCTAATAATTTAACATTAATTTATTAACAAGTATCCATCAATCCATAACATATAGAATATCATAATAACTTAGGGATAGAGATATTTATGAAGTTAGATAGAGAGTGATACTCTTTATTTATTGATGCTTTAATTTTGAGTTTTCTTCCTTTGAGTACTTCATTCCATTGCATTAGAAGAAAGTCTCCTTTATCTTCCTCTTCATTTGGACTCTAGTCAACTCTTCTCATTTATCCACATATGGTTGTATAAAAAAGATTTGATGGCTATATTTGAAACACATAGAGAGACTTGTAATCAAAAGTTCTCTAAATTATAAGCTATCATCAGATATCATTTAAGTCCATTTACAAGCATAATTTAGGTTGATATATATAATGTAAGGCATGTCCCACATTATCAACCATGCAATGATAGTTCTAACAAGAATGCATGAAGCACATATGCACTTGAATCCAAAAATATGGTTTAAGCATTTTAAGGCATAATTCAAGTTTATCAAGAAACACATGATCATCATCAAAGCTTATATAGGCATTTTAGACAAACAATGATCATATTAGGCATGTTATGTCAAGTAAGGAGTTCTAGTATGCACACATGCTTCAAGTTTCTTACATTAAAGTTTGTGGTATGTAAATATTTGTATCTTTAAAGATGAGATCATATGTATAATTATGGTGTGCATCTAATAGTTTGTTGTATTTCATATTCTGTTTATTTTATTTAATGATATAATGTACAAAAACAAATTTTTTACAACCTATATTATTATATGTTAAGAAACGTTTATAACTTAGGTAAAGTTTTATTTTAATTTGTCGTAAATGTGACATCCTAAGGAGGGTATTAAATTAGTTGGTATCAGAGCCCAAGTTAGAGACTTTTGGGGTTTGTGGTTAGGTCTATTTTGCTTGTATTGTGTGATTCTTTGCGATTTGTTTTCGAAAGGTAACATATGACTTTGTTTTGTCTTGTTTGATTGATGGAAGAAAGAAATGTCTAGAGGAACGCATGTAAACATGGGGCGTAATGCTGATCCAATGACTGCAGCTGCTGAGGCCATGCAACGTATGGAGGAAGTAATTACGCAACAGAATCAACAAGCAACCCAGCAACAAGAGGTGACTGCTGATGCTCTAAATTTATCTGAGTTTAGACGTAATAAACCGCCGCAGTTTAGAGGCGAGTTTGATCCGGAGAAGGCAAGTCTTTGGATCCAAGAACTAGAAAAGATTTTTGAAGGAATGGGAAGTGTAGATGATAAGAAAGTGACATATGCTACATTTATGCTAATGGGGGACGGTGAGAACTGGTGGAGAGGAACTCGACGATTACTACAAGCTGAGGGAACCAAAATTACATGGGAGGTGTTCTGCGAAGTATTTCTGGAGAAGTACTTTCCTGTCAGTGCTCGACATGCCAAAGAGATGGAATTTCTTGGCTTACTACAAGGTAACATGATTGTCAGTGAGTATGCCACGAAATTTGAGAGTTTATCATGATTCTCAAGGTATTTCCAAATCCAGCCTGACGAGGAGTGGAAATGCAGCAAGTTTGAAGAAAGACTGAGGGTAAAACTGAAAAGAGGAGTGTTACCCATGAGGATGAATCAATTTCCTGCCCTGATGGATACGTGTCGACGACTTGAGCTTCTAGAGCCATCATGAGACCCAATGAATCACAACTTTGGACCGACTAGGTTCTAAAGAGGGGGCAACAACAATAACAGCTAGTTTCAGCTCAAACTGTACTCGAGACCATCGGGGAACTAACCCTAACGTCCATCTTTTGGGGGAAGTTCTAGTGACAACAAAGCTGGCCAAAACGTGGCGGTTACGCTGAGGTGCTTTAAATGTGGAAAGAGTGGCCACATATCCAGGGATTGTTCAATCAAGGGAATGATCTGTTTTAAATGTGGAAGGCCTAGACATGTTTCCAAGGAATACAACCAGCCAAAAAAGGAGCCAACTATGAGTAACGTTCATGCTACTCAACCGTGATCTGGAGGGCGAGTATACACGATGAGTAGAGCTGAAGCTTCTCAGTCCAAGGATCTTATTCAGAGAGAAGGTGTCGTAGTAGGTAATTTTTTGACTATACTATATGATTCAGGTGCAATGCATTCATTTATTGCGTATGATTATGTGTATTAGTTGAAATTGCCTGTGTCTTCTCTGAGTTTTCAATTGATTATTTCTACACCAACTGTCATGCCTGTTGTTACATCTAAAGTATACTTGAACTATCCTATTACCATTCATGATCGAGTCTTTTCTGTTAATTTAATTTGTTTACCTCTTGTTAAGATAGATATAATCTTAGGAATGGAATGGTTATCTTCTAACTGTACCCTATTAGACTGTTCCAATAAAATTTTAGTTTTTCCAAAGGATAAGAATTTTGGATTTTTAAATACTGCTAAAGTTAAATCATTATTAAGGGATGAAGCTCAAGGATACATGTTGATGTCTTCTTTAGAAGTCAAGAGCAAGAAAGACATGAACGTTATTTCTGTCGTTAATGAGTTTTTCGAGGTTTTTCCCGATGAGGTACCTGGTTTACCACCGGAAAGAGAGATAGAGTTTTCTATCGATCTGGTACCAGGAGTAGGTCTTATCATCATATCAGATGTTGCAATCAGAATTAGTAGAGTTGAAGAAGAAATTAGAGGAATTGTTGGAAAAATAGTTTGTACGACCAAGTGTTTCACCGTGGGGAGCACCAATACTACTAGTCAAGAAGAAGGATGGAACTTCTCGTCTCTGTGTGGACTATCGCCAACAAGATCTTGAAATACTTGTTCGATTAGAAGGAGTTGAACATGAGGTAGAGGTGATAGCTAGAGTTTTTAAAGGATTATGATTTTTAACTTCAAAACCATCCAGGAAAGGTGAACGTGGTGGCAGATGCCTTATGTAGGAAGGTGATCAGTGTCTCTACCATGATGATAAAGGAGGAAGAATTGATCAATCAGTTTAGAGATTTGTGGTTGTCAGTGGAATTGGCGCCATAAAGGATTCGTCTAAATAGAGTTACTATTTTGAATGACTTGTTGGAAGAAATACGAGAAAAATAGGAAGATGATCCGTTTTTACAAAATGAGAAAGAATTTTTGAAGCAAGGTCATAAGGCAATAGTTGAGGAAAGATCTGATAGGGTCTTAAGATTCGAAGGAAGGATTTGTATGCCTAATGATCCCGATCTTAAGCAAGCAATTCTTGATGAAGCTCATACTAGTAGATTGAGTATGCATCCAGGGATGACTAAGATGTATCAAGATCTAAAGCGGATGTTTTGGTGGCCAAGGATGAAGAGAGATGTTGCGAAACGTGTGGCGTCTTGCCTTGTTTGTCAAAAGGCAAAAGTTGAGCATCAAAGACGTGCTGGTATGTTACAACCCTTAACTATTCTAGAATGGAAATGGGATAGTATCGCAATAGATTTTGTTACCGGATTGCCAAGGACTAGGAAGGGTCATGATTCTATATGGGTTATAGTTGATAGGCTTACAAAGTTAGCGCACTTCTTACTGATCAATATCAAGCATTCGTTGGAACGATTGACCCAGGTGTGCATTAGTGAAATTGTTAGACTTCACGGTGTACCTTATAGTATAGTTTCTAATAGAGATCCAAAGTTTACGTTGAGATTTTGGCAAAGCTTACAAGAAGCCATGGGGACTAAGCTACGTCTGAGTTCTGCTTATCATCCGCAGACTGATGGTCATACAGAGATAACTATCCAGTTGTTGGAGGACCTATTATGTGCTTATGTGTTAGAACAAAAAGGGAGTTGAGATGAATTATTATCTCTGATAGAATTCACCTACAATAATAATTTTCACTCAAGTATAGGGGTGGCACCCTATGAAGCACTATACGAGTGACGATGCTGAACACTTTTGTGTTGGTATCAGGATGGGGAAAGTATGACTATAGGACCTGATCTTGTACAACAAACTATGAAAAGTGTGAAAATGATTCAGGAGAAAATGAGGACGACTCAGAACCGACAGAAAAGCTATATAGATAAGCGAATGAGACCTCTTGAATTTGAGGAAGGTGAATATGTGTTCCTGTGAGTAACACCTACGACTGGTGTCGGAAGGGTTATTAAATCCAGAAAACTCACTCCTAAATTCATTGGACCTTATCAAAGTATTTGTCGGATAGGTCCAGTAGCTTACCAAATAGCTTTACCACCTTTTCTTTCCAATCTCCATAATGCGTTCCATGTGTCTCAATTAAGAAAATATATTCTCGATCCAACACTTGTTATTCAGCCAAATGAAGTACAATTGAAAGATAATTTGACGTATAAGACGCTTCTTGTTAAGGTTGAGGACAAGAGAGTGAAATAGCTTCGAGGGAAGATGATTGTATTGGTAAAGGTAATATGGAATGAGGTAACGGGAGCTGCTACCTGGGAGCTGGAGGATAAAATGAGGGAGCAATACCCACATCTTTTCTAAGGTATGATAAATTTCGGGGATGAAATTTCTTTTAGTGGGAGAGAGTTGTAAATCCCAAATTTTACTAATTTTACAGTAATGTCTGAAATGTACTGTTTTGTGTTTTCTGTGTGCTATAAAATTATTTTGACTGTTTCGTGACTGTATTTGATTGTTGTGTATGATTTACTCTGAGTCAGGAAAGTAATAATTTTTGGATTGGGAAAAATCTTTATCTGATACGTGTATCAATCTTTTAATTTTTAGAATTTATCTATGAAATAAAAATATTTTATATTTTAATATTATTTTATTATCCGGTGGACAGTACCTACTGACTTAAGAGTAGTAGCTTATGTCCAATGGACAATAGGAACCGAAAAAGTCTTTGTGACTTACAATTCGGTGAACCAATAGAAATTGGTCAACGATATTGGCTTGAATTTTCTAAGCCAATAGGAAGTAGTCGACAATAATGGTTGGACTATTTAGTTAGTAATTAGAAAACCAAACTAAGTCAGCTTAAACTTAACTAAGTTAATCTAGAAAGCCTAAGTAGTAACTAAATGGAACAAACCTAGTTAGCTACTCATTAGAGCCTTAGTTACAAGAATGTTCTAGTATGATCAAGAAGGTGATTAGTCATATTTAGGTAACTAGATGGTTGGTAATGTAACTAAGTAATCTAACTAAGTTGGCCTAAATTAGTTTGGAATCAAAAGAAATCAAAAACTTGGTTAGCTTCTCTTTAAGCCCACGGTTATGGAGCCTTCAAGCACCACCTAGAAGCTTGGTGATTCACCTACATGACCAATGCATGATCAACTTGTGACAAGAGCAATGTGCTCTTCATAATTGCTTGCCAAGAACTTTGACTCCTCCTTCCTATACACTCCACGACAAGCACAAGGGGAAGAGAGCATTTTCATTTCATCTTCATCCTTTCTATCACACAAAAGCTATTTTCTCCTTTCTCTCTCTTCCAAGAACCAAAAACACCATTGCTTCCCTTTGTGAAGCTCACGACCATCACACTATAACCATACCTCTACTCTTCTAAAATTTTATCCAACACCACTTCTTAAATCTAAACACCATTCTAGACATCTTTCATGTTGTGAGTTTCTTCAAAAATCATCCATTTAAAGCTTGGAAAACAACCTTGAGGTTTCTTCTATACAAGGTAAAAATCCTTGTTTCTTGTTTCTAAACTTGTTCTTGAGGTTCTAAGCCATGATTGATCTATGATTTTTCTTTTTCAACCATAGTTTATAACTTTAAGAATTGTTTAAGTTTGCTAGGGTTTTTCTTTGGAGCTACACGAAATCCATAGGATCGAGCTAGAAGGAGATTTGTCTTCCTTAGAGGTAAAAGGGAGATTTAATCTCATCAACCATGTATTGGTGGTGAGAAAATAGATGTGTTTGTGGTGAAGAATCCATAAGGATTCATTCACTTGGTTGTTTAAAGTTTTTCCTATTTGTGATTAGTTTTGATGCAAGTATGTTTATAGCTTTGATATATGTTTAAATATGTGTTTATGCAAGCATGATAGATATTGTATGTAATAGGATGTGAATAACATGATGAGGAGTTGTATGAGTGTTCCAAAGAACACATGAAGCTCACAGCTTCACCACCATAAAGGGAACTAAGATGTTCTCAATTATTTTCCAAATCACGGATTAATTAATTTAATTAGATTAATGATTTTTACAAGGACTTGGATAATAGAAAATAAATTAAAGATGATTTATAGAGAACATAGTGAATTTCGGCCAACATGCCATTTATGATATCTTTGATCCAAAATCATTTTCTAAGTGCGGATTATGTAATTAAATTGAAAGAGAACTCAATTCAGTGGATTTTAGAGAATAAAATGAATGAAATTATTTTAAAAGCTTAATTAGAGAAATTAAGTAAGGATGAGAAATAAAATAAATACTTGAAAAGTACTAACATATAGCTCACCGTTTGGGTTTTGAAGCACGTTAGCAAGTTTCGAGCTGTAAATATTGGTTAAGTCCAAGAAGGGCAATTTTTAAAGGAAACAGTAGAAAATATTACTTAAAGGATTTTCAAAAGGAAATGTTGTAAATGAAGTTAAAAATAAATATATAATGGAGAAAGTTTCAAAATATAATTTAGAAAGTAAAGAAATATTTTACGTAGTTGAAAAATATTAGAAATACCTTACGCGTATACAAAATAATGATTTTTAAACTACGCGATTGAGAAAACGATTTAAAAATGTTACGCAATTGAGAAAATGATTTAAAAATATTATACAATTGAGAAAATGATTTATAAACACTACAAGATTTCAAAAACATCAAAAAATATTTACGTGATTTGAAAACGTTGGAAAAAGATGATACAATTGTGAAAATGCGATAAAATATTTACGCCATTGAGAATAACAGCAGTTTGTTGTCGAGTTAAAGTGGTGGACCCGGATATGTTGAAAAATGGTACAACCAAGTGGTGGCGTACTATTATGAGAAATAATGATAATGTTGTTGTTTATGTATTTTGGCTCATGCACAGGCATAGAGAAATGTGTCAATGTGGTTGAAATTAGCAAGTTGCTAACGAGATGAATTACACTATAATGCGGGTGCGATAGGCGTAGTGTGGTTCATTGAGTGAACTTGGAGGCATTAGTGTCGGAGGATTCCACCTATGGACAGTTGGTAGCTCCTCTGGGTCGTGGTAACGGGCAACGCACTAGTGATCTCGACAACCACTATTCTTAATCACGATCTAATTAGACTGTCTGGAACAATGCCTGTTGTACACGACGAATAGACTGTGTAATATTTGACCTGGGCAGCCGGAGCTATAGGTAGATCTACGAGGTCATTCTCTTTGATGTTTGTGTTTAGCTCCATGGAGTAGGAATGAGTCTGTGTACATCTGTATATGTAACATCCCGGGACTGTCTGCAGGATTGACGAGTGTCTCCACAAACCAACACGGGTCTTTTTTAGCGTGCTTTGTCCTCACTCACATGCATCCTAGGAAACTTCCTAAGAGGTCACCCATCCCACAATTGCTCCAGGTCAAGCACGCTTAACCATGAAGTTCTTATGTTCTAGGCTCCCAAAAAGTAGTTGCAACTTGTTGATATGGCTATGCTTAATCAATTCCTTTAAGCCATCCTCAACTATGCAGTCCCATACCTGCACAATCTTTGAATACCTCTCATTCCGGTGCGTATTCAGTTCATTCATGGGACCCTTCGCCTAGAAGCATGCCAGGAGCCACTCCTTGTACGTGCTTCTCATGCACCGGCGTCCACTCCCCGCCATCATCAACCTTGGGACACCACATGCCCACTAGCTTCCGCCTGGTTCGTCCCCGAATCACACCGTACTGGGAGATGTCCCATCTCTAATACCATTTGTAACATTCCGGGACTGTCTGCAAGATTGATGAGTGTCTCCACATACTAACACGGGTCTTTTTTAGCGTGCTTTGTCCTCACTCACACACATCTTAGGAAATTTCCCAAGAGGTCACCCATCCCACAATTGCTCCAGGTCAAGCACGCTTAACCATGAAGTTCTTATGTTCTAGGGTCCCGAAAAGAAGTTGCAACTTGTTGATATGGTTACGCCTAATCAATTCATTTAAGCCATCCTCAATATGCAATCCCATACCTGCACAATCTTTGAATCCCTCTCATTCCGATGCGTATTCAGTTCATTCATGGGACCCTTTGCCTAGAAGCATGCCAGGAGTTGCTCCTTGTACGTGCTTCTCATGCATCGGTGTCCATTCCCCACCCTCATCAACCCTGGGGCACCACATGCCCACCAGCTTCCGTCTGGTTCATCCCCGAACCACACCGTACTGGGAGAGGTCCCGGCTCTGATACCAACTAATGTAACACCCTTGTGGGAGTGCCACATTTAAGATGTAATAAAATAAAAATAGATAAAATATTACCCAAGTTATAAAACATTTGTTACATAAATAATATGGGTTGTAAATTTTTTTCCTTTTTATACAGGATATTACTAAATAAAATAGCACGGAACATAAAATAAAGCAAACTATCCTTACACATAATATACATATGATTTTGTTTCAAGTTATACAAATAATATACAACTACAAAATATTTAAACAAAGCAATAAAGAGTTAATGTAATACATAACATCAAAAAGTGCCCAAGTGCACATCACAGATCCCTAACCCTCTGAAGGATCACTCTCAGATGAAACTTCAAGAGATAGGTATCCAGGATGTCTCACAGCTCTACAGACAGGAGTCCGCGCTGTTGACACTATACTAATCTCACTGGGAACACGAAAGAGTCCTCCCCAGTAATGCCTTAACTCCAATGGCAGCTCCAAATATAAGTACAAAGTCGTGGTAAAGACAGGCTTAGTATCAAACTCCGCTCGCAGGGACAAAGTCAGACGTCCCAAGTAGATCACCGATCCTCTGTCCTCTCGTAGTCACCAGGCGTCCGAACCCCCGTGAAACTCAAGTCTCACGAAACCAAGAAACCCCGGCAACGTCATCCTCACCAACCAGTCCAAAGGATATGGATGATCAGAAGGTTCGCAGTCATGGAACTGATCCCCCGTCTGCTGCTCCTCCTCTTCTTCAAGATACACACACTCAAGAGGCTGTTTCTCTTCCTCAAACTCTTTACAACATAATTTAATAATACAGAAAATAGTACATATACAGAGGTGAGATAATCATACATCAATATTAGCATGGCAAATAAGAAAATGCCAAGTACAACAAATATAACAATTTATACAATAAAGTATACCTTAACATCATAAATAATAATGCAATTTAATACAGAAGTTTTAATACAACAGCATCATATAATATCACAGATAATAATACTAAGAAGCATGACACAAATGCAAATACAATGCGACTCGTTCCTACTCCATGGAGCTAGACACAGACATCAGAGAGAATGACCCGTAAAGAACTATAAGTACCTCAGGTTGCCCAACCAAACTATTGCACTATCTTACGTTGTGTCTATAGCCATTGTCCAATCATCGTGTAGTAGTACACAGTCCAAACATCGTGTAACTACATGCATTGTACTAAAATAGTCTTTACAAGATCTTGATTAAGTATAGTGCGTGTCGAGATCACTAGTGTGTTGCCAGTTACCACGGCTCAGAGGAGCGACCAACTGTCCACATGTGGAATACTCCGCACACTAATGCCTCTAAGTCCATACAAAGAAATGAACCACACTACACTTATCACACCGACAACACGGTATTATTCGCCTCGTCAATCAAATCACCAATAATCAACCATATTAGCACAACTCAATGCATGAATAAAATAATAATTACCGAATTACCCTTAGTCTAAAAAATATTCTCATATTTACGCAAATGCCCTCAATGGCAAAAATTTTAAATACAGCACGTTCCCACTTGACGTACCATATTTCCACATGTCCAAAATATAGTACATTCCCACTTGACGCACTATATTTTCACATGTTCGAGTCCACCACTTTGGCCCGACAGTAAAACTTGTTGTTCCAATTAATCGCGTAAAAATTTTATCGCATTTTCACAATTTGTAGTTTTTACAAACATTGTTAAATCGCATAAATATATTTTGCTATTTTTAAAATTGCGTACTGTTTTTAAATCATTTTCTCAATCGCGTAAGATTTTTAAATCGTTTTCTTGATCGAAAAGCTTTAAAATCTCTGTTTTAAAACTACGTAAGCTATTTTCACTACTTCAAAACTACGTAAAAATAATTTTTCTTATGTTATAAATATATTATAAAACGTACTCTTTTGTTTGTCTGTTTTTAATAAATTTTGACAGTATTTTGTCTATAAAATTTATTAAAATTGTGCTTTCTACGTTTTTTCTCTAAAAATTCTTTTGTTTATTTTATAACTACAAAAATCCACTTTAATAATTATCACTATACTTTAAAATTTGAAAGTAAGTATTTTTCAAAGGTTTTCTTCATTTTTCTTCTATATCACATTTCTACTAAAAACTGGTTTACTTCTTTAAACCTTGAAAATTCATTATAAATGTATTCTTTTTAGGTAAAAGATCAATTCTGCACTTACAAAATAATTTTTTGATTGATTACTCATTTATGAAGCATGTTGGCCGAATTTCATAAAACCTTGGCATTTGATCTTTGGATCATTTTTCTTCTTCTAAATCATTTTGAAATTCATTCATTTACCTAATTTCATTTAATCCTTTCTTTAGAAAAGGGATGAGAACATTTTGGTTCTCTTTTCTTGGTTGAGGCCGTGAGCCTCTATTTTGTGTTCTTTGGAACACTCATGCAAACCTTACATATTATTCACATCCTAAGTAATAATCATGCATAATCACACATGCAATATATTTCAAAGCTTGTAGACATGCATACAAACAATATCATACACAAGTAAGAAAGCATTTAAACAATCAAACACAAGTGAATCCTTATGGATTCTTCACACACATACAAGTCCATTTTCTCATCACCACATATGGTTGATGAGATTAAATATCCCTCTTACCTTAAAGGAAGACAAAATCTACTACTTTCCTTCCTAGTGGTTTCGGTTTCACCTCCAAGAAAACCTAAAGATCTTAAACAAAAATTTCAAGAGTTATAACTATAGGAGAAAATTATAAACCAAGGATAAATCATGGCTTAGAACCTTGAAAAAGAAGTTAGAAATGGAAAATAAGGATTTTCACCTTCTAGGGAAAATCTCCAAAGTGATTTTCCAAGCTCAAGATGATAGATTTTGGAAGAACTCTCAACTAGAGATGTTCTTAGAATAGTGTTTAGGTTTAGAAAAGTAGGTTAGATAAAATTTTGGGCGGTTGGATGGTGGTGCAGGTGGTGTGGCCGAATGGCTCAAAGAGAAGCAACAATGGTGGTTCTTGATTTTGGAA
The DNA here is from genome assembly GCA_029884605.1 of Ormosia emarginata. Lineage (NCBI taxonomy): Eukaryota > Viridiplantae > Streptophyta > Magnoliopsida > Fabales > Fabaceae > Ormosia > Ormosia emarginata. The sequence continues at coordinate 1,997,728 of JAQQTP010000023.1, forward strand.
GAGAGAAAGTATAACCAAGTGATAGAAATTGAAGTACAAAATGCCCTCCAAATGTGCATGGCCGTGTAACTCCATAGAGAGAAAGGTGGCCACTTTGTTTGACCTTCCAAGACTCCATCCTAGCCTTAGGTGTGATCAAAGGGAACTTGGTCATCAAGCTTGTCTTCCATTGGCTAATCCAAGCCTTGTCACTTGTTCTTGAATGTTCCTCCCTAGTGGTGATCACTAATTAAGCTACTAATCAAGTCACTAATCTCGTTAAGTTTCTATGCACGCTTAATCTAGTTTAATTAGGTTAATTAGTTACATTACTAATTAATTAGCATTCTTATAAACTAAGCTTCAAGAGCCATTGATTAAATCAAGGGTTGACATTAGATAGTAATATGATCAAATTTAAGCCATTAGATCTTATCTCCATGAAATTCTAGCCATTAGATTCATCTTAAAACAATAAAGGGTCAAGATCTCCTCTACATTTCTCCTCATCCAATGGTCACAAATGTTTCTAACCATATTTGTGTGACCAATCTCCACCGTCTATTTAATCAATGGTGGATATCCAAGCCTTTCTCACCAAGCTCATTCTTCACAACCATAGATTAGATTAACGGTTGATATTCAAAACTCAACCTTTTCATCCAACGGTGTAAATCAAGTCAAGCCCTCTTTGTTGACTTAATTCCTATTGGTTCAAAATAAATCAAGCCACTATCATTGACTACTTTCTCTAAACGTGGGTCTCGCAAAGCAATTGTGAGTCCTACAAACCAAAAGTGGATCCCATAGACCTTTTCGGGTCCATTACCGTTTATTTGTATTGACTAATAAAATAATATTATAATAATATAAAATTATTTTATTGCACAGTTAAATCTTAAAAATTAAAAGATTGATACATGTATCATTCAGAATTGGGTTTAGTAAGATCCCCCAGCTCCGAATAATTAAAATAAGATTTCCTCAGCCCGGAAATTATTATTTTCCTGACCCAGAGCAAATCACACAAAACACTCAAATATGAACTCGAAACAGTCAAATAAATTTTATAACATACAGAAAAACATAAAACAGTACAATCAGGACATAACGGTCATTTATTCTAAAGTTGGGGTGTTACAGTATATGTGGTTTGCATCATGATATGATATTTGTATCTGGTCTGAGATATTATGTATGATGTGATAATATGATTTGATGTATACAATGTTATATCTATATGTATTGTCATTTTCTATATTATCATGTTGGTAGTGATGTAGATTATCTCACCTCTTTGTATGCATCTCTGTATTATTATTTATGTCGATAAAGATTGTGAAGAAGACGAAGAGGAGCAACCTCCTTATTGTCAATACGAGGAAGAACAACATCCAAGTGATTAGTGTGAAGAGGGCGAGCCTCTAGATCATCCTTATCATTTGGATTGATTCTGATGCGGTATGACGCTACCGAGTTTTCTGGGGTTCGTGAAACTGGAGTTTCATGGGGGTTCTGAAGCTTGTCGTCTTCAAGCTGATAGAGAGAGTATTGCTTATGTGGGACGTGTGACTCTATCCCTTAGTAGAGAATATGAGGGTGTTTCGATGTTCTCTACTACTGTATATATGCATCTAGAGTTACCCTTATCTATTAGGCGCTATTGGGGTGGTTGTTTCCATGCCCCAAGTGAGCTTAGTAGTGTGTCGATAGCCCGAACTCCTGTCCGTAGAGCTTCACGACATCCGGGGTTTCTGTCTTCCGATGATCTCCTAGAGGAGGATCCTTCAGAGGATCATAACTTTTTTAGTTTTGTACTTGGGCTAGTTACGAATTGTTTTAAGTTAAACAGTTTATAACTTTATAAAATAATTTGTAGTATGCAAATATTTATATCTTTAAAGACGAGATCATATGTATAATTATGGTGTGTATCTAATAGTTTGTTGTATTTCATGTTTTGTTTATTTTATTTAATGATATAATGTACAAAAACAAATTTTTTACAACCTATATTATTATATGTTAAGAAATGTTTATAACTTGGGTAAAGTTTTATTTTAATTTGTCGTAAATGTGACATCCTAAGGAGGGTGATACAATAACTCTTCATTTAGCTTCCAACAATTGTTGAGCTCCTATCCACCAATCCTCACCATCTCCAACAAGCACAAAGGTAGCATAAGTTACCTTCCTCTCGTCGGTACATCCCATACCTCTAAAGATCTTTTCCAATTCCTTAATCCAAATGTTTGCTTTCTCCAGATCAAATTCTCCCTTAAATTGTGGCGGATTGTTACAATGAAACTCTGACAAATTCTGAGCTTCAGCGGTTGCTTCCTGCTATTAGGCAACTCTCTGGTTCTATTGTACTATAACATCTGGCATCCTTTGCATTGCTTGAGCAGCTGCACCCATACCGTCATTGTCACATCCAGTGTTCACACGCACACCTCTATTATGAGCCATTGTTCTCTTCCGAAGTCAAACTAATCAAAACACAATGAAAGTAAAATATAATCATTTCAAACAACACTATCTCCTTTTAGAGACCAAACACAGAGAACACACAACACAAACAAGATAGATCTAACCACTAATCCAAAAGACTCAAATCATGCTCTCATACCAACTAATGTAACACCCTCCCTAGGGTATTACATTTCAAACCAAAAACTTTCTAACTAAAACCACTTCATAAAAGATTTAATATTGTATGTACGATTTTCAAAATTTCTTTTGCGAATAACATAATTAAATAAAATAAAAAGAACATAAGTTATAAAAACTGAATAATATACATCAATATACATGACATAGAGTACTAACAACATAAAACATATATACATAAGACTTGCATACTTAAAAAAAAGAAAAAGTAGCAAACCCCATGACGGTCCTAATTAAAAGCACAGTAACAAACCCAACAAAAACTCAAAGCTCTCCATTTCCATATAGACACTCCACGTGTTGGAACCTCCACAAAGCTGTGTCCTAGCAAAACCAAGAAAATCTCTACTTTGCCACCATCATGGTCCTTCTTTTCGGGAGCCTAGAACATAAAAACTCCATGGTTAAGTGTCCTTGACCTAGAGCAATTGTAGGGTGGGTGACCTCCTAGGAAGTTTCCTAGGATGTGTGTGAGTCAGGACAAAGCACACTGAAAAGACCCGTATTGGTTTGTGGATACACTCATTAATCTTGCAGGCAGTCCCGGGACGTTACACTTATCAGTATTACTAAGCTTTTGTAACCCTAATTAAGATCATTAGGTTAGGGAGGATGTTGCAATTCTCCTCCCCTTTTAAAAATTTTGTCCTCAAAATTTTGATTTCCTAATGTGAGATTCCCTATAATCTCTCATCTTTCTAAAATTAAACTTTCAAATAACTTTAACTTTCTTCATATAAAAGAACAATTATGAACTGTGTGCTCACCTTGCTCTAGATCAAGGGATTGAGTTACTTCTTTGTCTTTTAAAGTGTACACTATCCCCGTGGTCTTGGGTCTTTCTCCCGATCATTGAGGACAATTGTTAGCATAATGTCATAGTTTACTATATGTATAACATATCGTTTGATCTGATTTCACTCTTAGTCTCCAAGGACAATATTTGGCATAATGTCTCGATTCACCACAAGTATAACATACAATTGGATCCTTCATACAAGTTTCAGTACCATGATGTCTTCCACACTTTTCACACTTTGGTCTCCATGCTTCTACTTGAATTTGTTTTCCTTTATTCTTTAGGAACTTAGGCTGAGAGTTTTCCTCTTCACTATCATTAATTATCTTCCTCTTTAGAAAACTTTGTAGTCTAAAATCTTATTGTGATCTTAAGTTCTCTGATTCCACAATTTCACATCCATATACTAAAATATGAAAATCCCTGATCACCAATGGTTTTACCATTCTCTTAATTTTCTCTTTTAGTCCATCCTCAAATTTGATACATTTCCAATTCTTGTTTGGATTATATCGGAAGTAAGAGGAAAACTTTGATAACTCTTCAAACTTTGCAACATATTGCCCTATTGACATATCACCATGCTCCAATTTTAGAAATTCTAACTTTTTAGCTTCTTGTAAATTTCTTGGAAAATACTTATCCAAAAAAGTCATCCTGAACCCTTCCTAAGTCACCTGAACACCAGCTACTTCCTTTAATCTTCTAACATCATTCCACTAGTATTCAGCTTCCCCCATTAACATGTAGGAAGCAAAAGACACTTTCTGGTCATCTCTACACCTCATTACTACAAATATCTTTTCCAACTGCCTCAACCATACTTATGCTTTTTCTGAATCATATTCACCTTCAAACAACGGAGGAATTGCCTTTCCGAATTCAAATGAATAATGGAAGTCCTAGTTTTCTACCAAAGCTACATTATACACTGGAGTTGGTTATGCATTAGTCCTTATTTCTTCCAATAATCTATTTGTCATGGCTGCTTATTCGCTTACCGTAGCAGCTACGTCTCTGAATGCTTCTGACATATCCGGTGCATTATTTCTATCTCCAACTTGGGTTCTACTACCTTGGCCATAGGTTTTCCTGGTTGATGCCATAGTTTCCTACTCACACAACACATTATATATTGAGTTCATCAGACTAAATATTATGTAACAATGTGATAGTTAACCATAAACATACAAACTCCAAGCAGTTATGCAATTCTACCTATGCATCTTATCACTAAGATAAGACAAATGCATAATAAAGCGTAGCTAGTCCAATTCCCGGCTCAACAAGATAAACTGCTCTGATACCATAATGTAATATTATAATACTAGTACTAATAACGTATCTGGAATTATGTATTAGTAACTAGAATTAAGTATGTCACGTATAACTAATAAAGTCAATTTAAATTTACATTTTAATAATATACAGAAAATATGACCCTGAAGTGGAATAACTTAATGTTCATGCACAAAAAAGAAAATATACATTGTATTTTACAATACTCATAAATTATATAATTTGTTACAATATTAATTATACAATACAAAATACAAAATATCATCATAACTATTCTACATCTTCATCTTCCAACTCTTGGCTGAGACACGCATACCTAAAAATATTACGGAAATACAAATAGAAAAGGGGTGAGAATTCTAAGAATTCTCAGTAGTATTGTTAAAAAATACATGTCATCATAATACTTCTAACTGTTTCAGGAAAAAATACATTTCTTTGAAATTCAATTTGAATACATTCATATATATATATATATATATAGTTAGAAGGGTGGCGAAAATGCCAAATCTGGTTCCTTCTCGAAACAAAATTTCAGTTATTAATAGTTTGTAAAAAAAATTATTATCAAATAATTCAATTTATGTTCACAAATAATTTCAAAAATAGTTTTCAAATAATATATATATGTATATAGTTAGAAGGGTGGCGAAAATGCCAAATCTGGTCCCTTCCCGAAACAAAATTTCAGTTATTAATAGTTTGTAAAAAAAAATTATTTTCAAATAATTCAATTTATATTCACAAATAATTTCAAAAATAGTTTTCAAATAAGAACCATGATATATATATATATATAGTTAGAAGGGTGGTGAAAATACCAAATCTAGTCCCTTCCCGAAACAGAATTTCAGTTATTAATGGTTTGTAAAAAAAAAATTATTATCAAATAATTCAATTTATATTAACAAATAATTTCAAAAATAGTTTTCAAATAAGAACCATGATATCAAACTCATACAATAGATCTTATATCATAAGTAAGTCATAATATAACTATAAAAATTCAAATTCAGATTTATCCCATCATTTAGGACGTTTTCATACACAAGATTATATCCTTTATTCATATACGGAGATAGTCTCATACACGAGGTTATATCTCATCGCTCATACACGAGTTTATATTAGGATACTCTTCTACACAAGTTTATACCCATTGCTCCATCATCATCTTATATCAGGGTAATCTCCTACACGACTTTATACTCATTGCTCCTTCACTAGCTTATTTCTCATATACAATTCAATTTCAAGTATCATAAGCACTGATCTTTCAATCACACATCTAAGCTCAACCTTTAAAATCAAATGAGTAATGTAATCTCAAATTCACATCAAATATCCAATACCATTTCAATACACAATTCATTAGTTACTCTAATAATCAAGTAACTAAATTAATTCATATAAGTACAATACAATTCATTCCAAGAAATTGTCGTACAACACTAATTCAAGGAGCATTAATCCAAATTCTTACATATCGTATACATTTTAAAGATCTCAATGCCTCTTTAAATTCGGCCTACAAGGCCAATTCAAGACCTAAATGGTTACTTTAAGAATGCTTTTGCTATAATTCTTCCATAACTCATAACACCTCAATTAATCAATATCAAGCACAATCTAGCAAAAACATGTCATGGCCAAATTATTTATTTCTTGAACAATCTAATATTCTCATCGATCAATCTTTTTATTAACTTATTCAACAACAATTAAGCTTATAAATTCAAGTAAATCTTGCCTTAGTACACTTGATTATCCACATGGAAAACCATAAATATTCATGTCCAAGATTCACTTTAAAGGCCATCTTCATTAGTTAGCCAATCAATCATTATTTTCTCAATCAACTTAACTAATAAATGAATATGGAAACATAAAGAATCTAAAAAATTAGCAACAATAACAGTAGCAAAATAGCAACAACAGTATAATAAAAATACAACAGTGACACATTACGATAACACCATCAATATACAGCAGAATAACGCACAACAAAAATAATATACAGCAAAAGTAAAATATAGCAAAATTAGTGCACAACAAAATTAAAATAGCAACAAAAATAACATGACAACAGTAAAATTAAAGCAGGAAAATGACATGACAACAACAAATTTGTTGCAGCAAAATAACATGACAACAACAAATTTACTGCAGCAAAAATAACAAGACAACAACAAATTTACAACAGCAAAATAAGCTTTATGACTTGTTTCAATCATTTCAAGAAAATTAGGCTCAAATGCATTCCAAAATTCAACCATAAAATATGGCAACATATTGTTATAAAGTGTTCAACCCAAAAACAACTATATTCATGATCTCAACTCAACATAATAACTAATAAATTATAATAAGCTAATCAAAACAAAATAGCTCATCCAACCATTGTTTTAGTCGTGAGCCAAACTAGGGCATGGATTGGTCATAAGGTTAGCATCTTTTATTCTAATATGATCAACCATTCCACAAAGTCCTCAAAATCAATGAGACAAGGTAGAAACATAAGTTAGAAATCCTTTCCCTCTTAGCCCTGTTTTGGCCATAGTTTACTCATTCCAATGACACAAAATTTTAGTCACAAAACATTGTAATTCCACTCGAGAATCAATGGAGAAAAAAGAACAAATTAAAGCTAATCAACATCTAAATTATTCTATTTTTAACCAAGAGCTATGTGGAGCAGAAAACAGAAATTTTAATAGAGAAAAAGAGGAATACAAGAGAGGTAAGAAGCCCCTACCTCTCCTCCAAGCTTCATAAGTCTTGATCCAATGAATTTTCTTCAAGTTTTCTTCACCTTTTTCTTCCTTTTTTCCTTCTCTTTTTCGTCTCCTTGTTATTGTGAATGAAGCTATGTTTTTGGGCTGTTTTTTCTGTATAAAACAGTGAAAGAAAACTTGAGAAAAGTCTAGATAAAAGCTATACAAAGTGCCGTGTAAATTGGTCAAAAATGTGGCTAGGAATTTCATATAGAAACTTTTATATCTACTAAGCACACTTTAATCTTTCAAAACTAAGTTTTCAAGTTACCATAACTATTATGGAAAATTTTAGAACTCATCTTAGTTCTCAGATCCATTTTTCCACAACTTTTCATATACTGCTATTTATCAGTTAAGCTTCATTACTGGGTCCCAAGTTAAATTAAATCGAGGGATTAAGTAATAAGCTTACTGATACTTATCTTAGTTGGTGTTTTATACTAAAATATTCCTCATGTCATACTTATCACCTCCATGAAATTTCATAATTTTCTGAGTTACTTAGTTGTTCCATATCTGTTCCAGTTATTCCTCTTCGATATCCTTAAAAATACCAGTTTAATTCAATTGATTCTCCAAAATTTTCTATAACTTTTATCAATGGTTCTTAGCTAGGAAATAAATTTTCACATATTTATTTCCATCATATCAATTGATTCTGCAGATACTTTAATTATTTTCTTGTATTCAGTATTACAAAATCACGCTCAAATTGGTTCAGAAAATTACCCGACTTAATAGATAACTTTTACTAGTATTACTGAGTTTCTGTAACCCTAATTACGATCATTAGGTTAGGGAGGATGTTACACCAAGGATGACATCTATAACTACCAAGGGTAAATAGATAAGGTTTAAGAAGAAAATCCTATCTTTTACTTTTAAACAACAGTCAAGACACACCTTGGCAGTTGAAACTAGTTTATCGGTTAGGGTAGATACATATAGGTCATATGAAAGTTCAGATACAGGTAAATCCAGCTCATTCACACAATCATTAGAAACAAAGAAGTGAGGTGCTCTTGAATCATATAAAACATTTAAGAGATGATTGTGAATTATGCCTTTACCTTTGATAAGGTCAAAAGACTGGGTCGCCTCTTCACCACTTAGAGTATACACTCTTCCCCTGGCTTGAGGTTTTGGGGTTGACACAACTTCTTTCCTCTGAGGATAATCTTTAGAAAAATGCCTGGGTTATCCACAAACAAAGCATACCACACATGGTTTGCCTTCATGATGCCTCCCACACTTGGGACATTTAGGCCCCACAAACTCCTACTTGACTTGCTTACCCTTTCCTTAAGAAAAGCTAGGTTTAAAGGATCCCTTCTTGAACTTTTCATCACCTTGCTTCCTCTTCTAGAAGCTTTATGATTTCTACTCCATTGAAGGCTTGCCATCACATCCCTCTCTTATCCTACACTTGTTCACCAAAGTGGCAAAATCTCGAATCTCCAACGGCCTGATAAACTTCTGGACCTCATCTCTTAGTCCCTCCTCAAATTTTACACAATTCCAATGCTCTTCAGTGTTAAATCTGATGTGGGATGAGAATTTGGATATCTCATTGAGCTTGGCCATATACTAGCCAACAGACATGTCGCCCTGCTCTAACCTCAGAAACTCCATCTCTTTTGCAATTTGTAAATTTTGTGGAAAGTGCTTCTCGATAAATGATCCTTTGAAGATTTTCCACGTTATCGGAGTCCCTGATGCATCAAACAGTCTCTTGGCATCTGTCCACCAATCCTCTACCTCCCCCTCCAACAAAAAGGAAGCAAAGAGCACCTTCTGCTTATCTGAACAAACCATCATAGTAAAGATCTTTTCCATCTCTTTTAGCCACTCCCCAGCTTTGACTGGGTTGTACTCTCCTTTAAAAGCAGGCAAGTTGAAACTTCTGAATTCTAAAAGGTGTAGGAAGTTTTGACTCCTTCCTACTGATGCCCCTAGGACAGGTTGCACTGGTGGTGGTGATTTAGGTTGTGGTTGATTAGCCTCTAGCCTCTCAATCACCCATGCAGTTGCAGTTGCTTGCTCCCTCATCGCAGTAGCATTTGCAGTCATCTACTCATGCATCGCATTGGCCATTGCCATCATGGCTTCAGCCATATTCAGACCTTCACTAGGTGAGTTCTTTATCTCATGGGTTTACTATTTTGGTGCCATAATTTCTTGCATACACAGAATAATACATATTGAGTTGATCAGTCCTCAATATCATGTAACCATGTAGCAGTAACTATTAACAATCCAATACTAGGTAAGTCTTGCAATTCCATTCAACCATCTCAAACAAGAGACAAAGAAATGTATAACACACACAAAGGAACTCCTAACATGCCAAAGCATAGTCAGTCCATACCTCGACTCAATAGGATGAACTGCTCTGATACCATAATGTAACACCCTAATACAATTATCATAAAATAATTAGAATATTTCAAGATAAAGCGTATCAAGTATGTCACTTCCTAAAAATGCATAAAATAAAAATCCATAATAACACGTAAAGTCATTATAGAGAGCCAAACAAAAGAAAAGATAAATAAGAATATATATATAGCATTAGCCATAAATGGCTCATTGTCATATACAAACTTTAACTAAAAACCAATGATATAAAATAAATACATGCTTGGTTCTACAATAAACAAAATAAGCTACTCTAAGCCTTTTTGCTTCTTGTTCTTCTTTCCTTTTTTGGGATCTTGTCTTGGAATTACATGGAAACACAATTGGGGTGAGAATTTACAACTCTCAATATAAGTATTCCAAAACTTGCTTTTACATCATTCACAATGAGTAAACAAAATCATAACCAAAAGATATAATTAACAATGACATTGAACAACCGCTCATACAATTGTAAAATATCATCAAGTGAGATAACTGCTCTTACAAATATCAAACCAACCACAAATACAATATGCTATATGGATATGCCTATGAGATGTCTTAACAATGTGCTTATGCAATATTGTGCAAGTTTTAGTTTTTGAAAACACATGATACTCACATATTCCTAGGAACCTCGTTCCTTTATATATACTAGGTAGGATAGGTAAAAGAGCCCTAAAACTGCCTGGTAATTAGAAGATTCCTTCCCTTTATCACAATAAGAGTACTATTATCTCCCCACATACTGGTAACCCTGACCTAATGAGCCTCCGCTATGAGAATCTAGGATTAGTCCTCATTCTAAGAATCTTAGACCGATTACCTACAATTCTCTGGCCAAATAGTTATGCACACCATATTAGGTCACAATACGTAGGAATAACGAGCTTAAAAACATGTAAGGATATAATTCAAATCACATATGAAACTTCACAAGATTCTCAATAATCTGGTGAAAATACAATATTAGCAACTTCGAGCTAACTCATCAAATAATATAGCAAGATCAATGTTACTAGCACTATGGTACCTAGTGTCATACCACTCACTTCACAAGTGAACTTCAAGGCCAACTCCAAGTTGGACAAGGTCCTAGGCACCACTCAAGGCATTCCATCTCATATGGATGCTATAGGTTCCTCACAATTCTGTTATAAGCAAGGTATGCATTCTCTCAAGAAATGCACCCTAGAGTGTCTCAAAACTCTTTAAAGGACACAAATAAGAGATCTCAAGAAAATAGGGAACCAATTCCCACTATAAGAAACTTACACCAGTTTCTGGTCACCGAGTGCTCAAGCGCTCGTCCCCCAGTGCCCAGGCGCTGGTAAGCCAGAGAAAATGCATAGCATTCCCCTATCACTAGGCTCAGGCGCTCAAACCTGGTGCTTAGGCACTCACCGCGCGCTCGAGCACTCCACCATGGGCACTCAGGCATTGGGTGCGTGCATCAGACAGAAATTTTCTAGCCCTTGGGTGCTTAAGCGGCTGACTCCTAGTGCTTAAGCGTTGACTAGTTTTGCAGAATTCTGCAAGTATGGTTACTGTTCCATTGGTAACCAAAACCAATTTCAATGATCTCAATTCAATTTCTAGTTGATTTTAAACTCCTAAAAAGTTCACTATCATAAAGGAATCATCAATCACTAACTCAAGTTACCAAAATTGGATCCATAAATTAAATTCCCATCCTAAAGACCTAACTTCTCATTTTGTGCATCAAAAACCCAAAAGAGGAGTTCTAGGTTCTCAAATCAGTTTTATACCATGAACAAGTTATAATCAACCATTAAAACATGTTCAAGCAAGAAAAACAGTCCAAACACTTCAAAATCCCATTTTGACTCATCAACCCACACTTGGTATCAAAGATGAAGAAAATATGAAGATGAAGAAGATACATGGACTCAAACCCCTACCTCAAAGGTGATGATGATGACTAAAAGATCACAAGCTTGCCTTTTCCCTTTGATTCCTTGAGCTTCCTTTTCCTTTCCTCTTCCTCCTTCTCCTTTTCTCCCTTTTTCTCTTGTGATTTCTGCTGAACCGTGGAGAGAAAGGAGTGAAGTAAGATAAATAGGCTTGAAATACCAAGTATAAGGGTCAACAAAGAAGGCTGCAATTTGTTGATGGCTTAGGAAACTTAGTTACTTTGCAGTATACACTATATCTGCTAAGAACACTCAATTTACACCAAATCAAGTTTTTCAAGTTCCAACAAGCTTAAAATAAATCATAGAATTCATAAAAAATCTCATTTGACAAATAACACATATTTTCATATCAGTTGCTACCCAAACTGACATTAAAACACACAACTAATATGCTTAAAAATATCAAACTAGCTCTGATTATACTCAAATTTTAACTAGAGCTTAAAACATACATTTGTGACGTAGGAATAAATTCTCCATATTTAAATCCCTTAGCTAAGCTAGTTAAGCTAATATTTGGGTCATTTCAAGTTACTTTTCACCTTTTAGGGTGCAACAAAGTACCTAAACTAAGTCAGATTATCACAAAAGTTAACAGACATATTAAGCAAGTAATATGCTACCTCTATAACTATTGACAAGTCTAACATGTCTTAGAGGATGCTACAGTTCTCTATGCCATTCTTTTTATGTTTTCATCACTCTTGGAGAACTTAGACCATTTCAAATTTTTTAAATCTCAAGTAGCATAGTTATGTTGGGAATTGCGGATATATCACGCAGTAGAAAAACAAAAATTCCCATCAAGGATCCATGTGAAATAGAGTATAATATGTGTTTTTAAAAGAGTTTACCTCTTGAAGTGTGATAAAATCAAGCAATGTGAATCACCAACACTGGAACAGCAATGATGTCTCTGCGGTATCCACACGAATAGACTCACGAACGTCGGAGTCTTATGTCTATGGCACAATGCTAGCTGTGAAGAGAAGAGAAAATTGTCACTCTTTCCCTCACTGTTTCTGTCAAGTGCAGCTAGGGTTTGTAACGCGTACCTTGACAGCCCCTTAGTAGTGCTATTTATAATAGTTGCTGCCTTATGCAAGTGAGAGCAATGAAAAGGTAAGTTGTGCAACCCTAGACTCATTTGTTATGAGTCAGACCCACGATTGAATCCCAATCCAACTTGGATTCTAATTGCTCCAATTTAGTCTGCTCTATGTGTGCGACCCTACAGGTTCCCATGACGTTGGCAGTAATATTAAAATCTCATTTTAATATTACAAGCAGTGATCAGTATCTAGCAACACTTCGTTGCTACCTAAGTAATGAGAATGTCAGTGATTTGACATAACATTTTTGTGATCAATGTTACCGTGTAGTTTAGTCCCTTTGCCCAGATATCTAAATTGAACACAAGACATGGAACGTGTCATCCTTGTATAATTCTATCTTTCGTTTCCTGATACTCGAGTAAACGTAGAAAAAACAAATGAGCTCAATATCTCATATTGACTTATTTGAGCATGGTCATGCATTTTGTAGTTTCACTCAATCAGGGGCCCCGAACATAACACTCCTGTTATGTAGGAGGGACAAATCTTATCTAGGTCACTCACATCCCTCCACATGATTCGCGGTGTGTTCAATAACTAACTTTATAATCACCTTGTTACAGATGACGTTTGATGGCATTAAAACACACAACTACTCATGTAGGAATTGTAGTGATTTCATGTCAAAAGACCACGTACACCACTATCACTATGAGAATCACTTATGACACTCACGTAACGATCCACGTAGCATTCTCATGGCGGGCCAGTCCAATACATCATTACTCTAATATGTATCCATGTGAAGACTTGATATCTCATATCCATGACCCATGAGATGTGGCCATTTGTCTACGCACATACTAGTTTCAATGCATTATTGTTGTCCTGATTAACAATAATACTTGACTAGGGACATTTAAGAATAATGTTCTATTTCTATCCGCTAGGATCTCACGATCAAGTCATCCACTTGATATCCTATGGCATCTGTAACACCCTCCCTAGGGCATTACACTTAAGACTTCAAACATACCAAATTAGAACCAAAATGTAAAAGATTTAGTATTATATGTACGATTTTCAAAATTTCTTTTGCGAATAATATAATTTAACAGAGTAATAAAAGCACAAGTTATAATAACTGAATAATATACATCATTATACATAATACTTATTCTGAAAGGACATATATACAATCTTTTTAACATAATATAAAAAGTTTCAACATGAAAGACCTAATGAGAAGAATCATCAACTGGATCTTCCTTTGTCTCCTCAGACTATAAAAACCCTGGGTGGTACGCAGTCCTACGAATAGGTGTCTGAGTATATGACACCACTCTGTCCTCTCTAGGAGTATAATAACGATCACCCCATAGATCTCTCACAGGCATGTAAAATTCTAAATGCACATATGCAGTAAACGAAAAAGTAGTAACCCCATGGTAGGTCCTACTTTCCGACAGGGTCACATCTCCAATATATCTAATACGCTTCGTCTCTAGGTTGACACGCTAAGCATTCATGCCCCCGTGAAACTGCGCACTGACGTATCCGAGAAAACCCGGTCTCGATGCCATCACCAAAACCCAGAAAAATCAACACAAACAGAACGGGTGCAATACTTCCTCGTCTTTCTCAGTCTTTACCAAGCATAAACATAAAACAAAATAATACTACAAAGAGGTGAGATCTCCTACATCACATACCAACATGGCAGTATAGAAACAGAAATGATAGCAATACCATTCAAATACAGAAAAGTATATTCATGGTAAATAATAGATAATTCAATAGATATTTATCACAATAATATTTCAAATGACTATGCATATGCACAATGGACCAATTCCTATTCTATGGAGCTAAAACACAATTTCGGAGAAAATGATCAAGGAGACATGTCCGTATATCGTTAGCCTTAACAAAGTGCTATCACAAATTTAGCGTATGCATCATGGCTCATACAAGACATTCTTCACAAGATCATGAATAGAATAGTGTCTGGTCGAGATCGCCGGTGCAGTGCTCAGTCACCACGGCCCAATGGAGCTACCAACTATCCACTTGTGGGATACCTGCGCCTCGACGCCTCCAAGATCAACAAGTGACCTACACTACGCAATTCGCACCCGCACTTAGGTATAATTCAACTCCTAGGCATACAGCCTTAACAAACACAGTCTGAATGACTTTCTATGCATGATTAATGATTCAATACACAGATAAATGTCAAAAACATGATTTTCCATAAA
This sequence comes from Ormosia emarginata, assembly GCA_029884605.1. Taxonomy (NCBI): domain Eukaryota; kingdom Viridiplantae; phylum Streptophyta; class Magnoliopsida; order Fabales; family Fabaceae; genus Ormosia; species Ormosia emarginata. The sequence continues at coordinate 2,012,902 of JAQQTP010000023.1, forward strand.
AAAAACAAGTCACCATTGGCCAAAATCATATATTGACATCTTCGGGTGTGGTATGTCAGCCCGACAACAAACTGTTGTTCCTCTCAGTCGCGTAGCGCTTTTATCGCATTTTCATAATCGCGTAAACATTTTCTGACATTTTCTCATTCTCGTAAAAAAATTTAAACGATTTCTCAATCACGTAGCTTAAAAATCATTATTTTTGAAATGTGTAAGGTTTTAACACTATTTTTCAGTTATGTAAAGCTTTTTCTGACTTTCTACACTTAATTTTGAAACTTTCTAAATTTATTATAAAATTTAACTTGATTCAAATATTTTCTTGCTAAAACTCCTCTAGAAAATATTTTCTAATGTTTTTCCCAAAACTTGTATTATTTTAATTTAATAAAATCTTTTCCCTTTGTTTTACTAAAAATCCTCTTAAATGAAATACTTTGAGTTTCCAATTTGCTTGTCAAGTTCATTTTACAACATCATTGCCGAAAATAGCTTGATGATCTATAATAAAAACTTTATCCATTTCTTTTTCCATTTACCTTCACTAAAACACTTTTAAATGAACTACTTAAAATTTCAAATCATCTTTTTAAAGTCATTTACTTTCTCATGGTCAAAAATCAATTCCTTTTCAATCATAAAATTTTGGTCACTTCTTTCTTAAACTTGTAAAACCTTAACTCATATCCTTGTTACAAAATCAACTAAGTCCACCATTAATAACATATTTTGCCTTGGTTACCCTAGTTCAAGCTTGATGGTCGTGAGCTATGTTAGTCTTTGGAGCCAAAATTTTCATCCTTCTCACATGATTCAAATCATACAACATATTTTAAATCATCAATTTCTACCATAGCAAATATCATGTATACTCTTAAAGCAATAAAATCACATAAAGCAAATAAATACAAAACACTAAATTTATACAAACAAGTGAATAAATCCTCACATGGATTTTTCACCAACAAATCCAAATTTCGTTCCTCACCACCATGAGTGGTTGATAAGGTTAATCTCCCTCTTACCTTAGATGATGCCCAAAACTCCTTGTATGCCTCCTTCAAGGTAAACTTTCTCCACCAAGTTGTTCTTGAAACAAAATAAACACACAAGTATTAACATCTAAGGCTTGACTAGGATGACCAAAGTTATGGTCTTAGAACTTGAAATAGAAAAGAAAAATGAAGATTACAAAACTTCACCTTAAAAGCTTGAAATCTTAAGCTTGAAGAAAAAGATAGAAGATATGTAACACCCCAACTTTTGGTTAAATTATGATATTGTCCTAAATGTACTGTTTTATGTTTTCTGTGAGTTATAAAATTAATTTGACTGTTTCGTGACTGTATTTGATTGTTGAGTGTGATTTACTCCGAGTCAAGAAAATAATTTTCAGGCCGGGAAAATCTTAATTTGATTATTCGGAGCTGAGGGATCTTATTAAACCCAATTCCGAGTGATACGTGTATCAATCTTTTAATTTTTAGAATTTAACTATGTAATAAAAATATTTTATATTTTTATAATATTATTTTATTGGACAGTACCTACTGTCTTAAAAATAGTAACTTCTGCCTCAAAGCTGACCATAGACCCGAAAAAGTCTATGGGACCCACGTTTGGTAAATTAGTCAATGTTTCTGGCTTGAATTATTTCTAAGTCAATGGGATGTAGTCAACATAAATGGCTTGAAAACTTCTAAGCCAATAGGATGTTGGTCCACAAAAGTGGTTAGACTAGTTAGTAAGTAACTAGAAAAACCTAACTAAGTTAACTTAAACTTAACTAAGTTAATCTAATGTATCTAAGTAGTAACTAAATAGAATAAACCTAGTTAGCTACTCCTTAGGGTTCTAGTTGTAACACCCTTGTGGGAGTGCCATATTTATGATGCAATAAAATAAAATCTACCCAAGTTGTAAAACATTTGTTACATAAATAGTATAGGTTGTAAAATTTTTCTTCTTTTATACAAAATATTACTAAATAAAATAACACGAAACATAATATAAAACAAACTGTCATCACGCATAATATACATATGATTTTGTTTTAAGTTATACAAATAATATACAACTACAAAATATTTAAACAAAGCGATAAAGGGTTAATGTAATACATAACATCAAAAAGTGCCCAAGTGCACATCACAGATCCCTAACCCTCTAAAGGATCACTCTCAGATGAAACTTCAGGAGATAGGTATCCAGGATGTCTCGAAGCTCTACGGACATGAGTCCGTGCTGTCGATACACTGCTAATCTCACTAGGCGTGTAACACCCTTGTGGGAGTGCCACATTTATGATGTAATAAAATAAAAATAGATAAAATATTACCCAAGTTGTAAAACATTTGTTATATAAATAATATGGGTTATAAAATTTTTCCTGTTAAACAGAATATTACTAAATAAAATAACACGAAACATAAAATAAAGCAAACTGTCATCACACATAATATACATATGATTTTGTTTTAAGTAGTACAAATAATTTATGGCTATAAAATATTTAACAAAAACAGTAAAGAGTTAATATAATACATAAAAAGTGCCCAAGTGCACATCCTAAATTCCTAACCCTCTGAAGGATCACTCTCAGATGACACTTCAGGTGATAGGTATCCAGGATGTCTCGACGCTCTACGAACACGAGTCCGTGCTGTTGACACACTGCTAATCTCACTAGGTGCATGGAACATCCCTTCCCAGTGACGCCTAATAGACAACGGCAACTCTATGTGTAAATACAGAGTAGTAGTAAAAGCAGGTTCCCCATCAAACTCCGATCGTAGGGACACAGTCAAACGTCCCACATAAACCACTGAACCTCTGTCCTCTCTCAATCGCCAGGCCTCTGAACCTCCATGAAACTCAAGTCTCACGAACCCAAGAAATCCTGGCAACGCCATCCTCCAAATCAATCTAGCGGGTATGGGTGATCGGATGGTTCGTAATCGTTGAACTGATCCTCTGCTTGCTGCTATTCCTCCTTCTCAGGATATACAAAATCAAGAGGCTGATCCTCTTCCTCAAACTCTTTACAATATAAATTAAAAATACAGAAGCAGTACATATAGAGAGATGAGATAATCATACATCAATACCAGCATGGCAAATAAGAAAATGCCAAATACAACAAGTATAACAAATAATCAAAGCATACCATAATACAATGAAGCATACCATAATCATCATAAATAATTATGCAATATAATACAGAAATTCAATATAACAGTATCACAGTAAATTTAATAAACAGTACAAAAATATCAAAGATAATGATGTTAAGATGCATGATACAAATACAAAACGACTCGTTCCTACTCCATGGAGCTAGACACAGATATCTGAGAGAATGACCCGCAAAGATCTATTAGTACCTCAGGCTGCCCAACCAAACTATTGCACTGTCTAACGTTGTGTCTATAGCCCACTGTCCAACATCGTGTAGTAGCACACAGTCCAACATCGTGTACTACAGGCATTGTACTAAAATAGACTTTACAAAATCTTGATTAAGTATAAAGCGTGTCGAGATCACTAGTGTGTTGCCAGTTACCATGACCCAGAGAAGCGACCAACTGTTCACATGTGGAACACTTCACACACTAATGCCTCCAAGTCCATACGACTACTACGCTTATCACACCGACAACACGGTGTTATTCGCCTCGTCAATCAAATCACCAATTATCAACTAAATTGGCACAACTTAATGCATGAATAAAAATAATAATTACCAAAATACCCTTAGTCTCAAAATTATTCTCATATTTACAAAAACACCCTCAATGACACTATTACCCATATTTACGCAAATGCCCTCAATGGCAAGAATCTCAATTATACAGTACGTCCCACTTGACGGTACCGTATCTCAACATATACGGGTCCATCATTTTGGCCCGATAGTAAAACTCGTTGTTCCAATTAATCGCGTAGAAATTTTATCGCATTTTTGCAATTCCGTTGTTTTTACAAACGTTTTTAAATTGCATAAATATATTTTGTTATTTTTAAATTCGCGTACTATTTTTAAATCATTTTCTCAATCGCGTAAGATTTTTAAGTTGTTTTCTTAACCGAAAAGCCTTAAAATCTTTGTTTTAAAACTACGTATGCTATTTTTACTACTTTAAAACTACGTAAAATAATTTTCCTTATGTTATAAATATGTTATAAAGCATTCTCTTTTATTTGTCTGTTTTTAATAAAATTTGACAAGTATTTTGTTTATAAAATCTATTAAAATTGTATTTTCTATGTTTTTCTTCTAAAAATTCGTTTACTTGGTTTATTATTTCTAAACCCACTTTAGAAATTTTTACTATACTTTAAAATTTAAAAGTAAGTATTTTCCAAAGATCTACTCATTTTTCTTCCATATCACATTCTTTAATAAAAATTGATTTACTTCTTTAAATATTGGAAATTCATTACTAGTGCATTCTTTTTATGTAAAACATCAACTCTACATTTATAAAATAAATTTTATATTGATTTTACCTTTACTAGGCATGTTGGCCGAAATTGATAAAACATTGGCATTTGATCTTTGGATCATTTTTCTTCTTCTAAATCATTTTGTAATTCATTCATTAACCTAATTCCATTAAATCCTTCCTTTAGAAAATGGTTGAGAACATTTTGGTTCTCTTTTCTTGGTTGAGGTCGTGAGCCTCTGTTGTGTTCTTTGGAACACTCATGCAAACCTTTACATGTTATTCACATCCTAAGTAATAAAATGCATATATTTCACACATGCAATATATTTTAAAGCTTATAGACATGCATACAAATAATATCAAACACAAGTAAGAAAGCATTTAAACAATCAACACAAGTGAATCCTTATGGATTCTTCACACACATACAAGTCCATTTTCTCATCACCACACATGGTTGATGAGATTGAATCTCCCTCTTACCTTTAAGGAAGATAAAATCCTCTTTCACTCCTTCCTATGGATTTCGTGATCTCCTCCAAGACACCTAAAAGACCTTAAACAAAATTTTAAAGAGTTATAACTATAAGAGAAAATCATAAACCATGGATCAATCATGGCTTAGAACCTTGAAAAAGAGATTAGAAATGAAAAATAAGGATTTTCACCTTCTAGGAAAAATCTCCAAGGAAATTTTCCAAGCTTTAGATGATGGATTTTGGAAGAACTCTCAACTAGAGATGTTCTTAGAATAGTGTTTAAAATTGAGAAAGTAGGTTAGATAAAATTTTGGGTGGTTGGATGGTGGTGTAGGTGGTGAGGCCGAATGGTCTCAAAGAGAAGCAACAATGGTGGTTTGTGTTTTTGGAAGAGAACGAAGAGAGAAAGTGTTAGAGAATGAAGTGATTTTTGCTCTCCAAATGGTGCATGGCCGTGTAACTCAAGAGAGAAAGGTGGCCATTTTGTTTGACTCATCCAAGACTCCATCCTAGCCTTAGATCTGATCAAAGGTTAAGATCAAAACTTGGTCACCAAGCTTGTCTTCCATTGGCTAATCCTAAGCCTAGTCACATGCAATGTCATGTGTTCTTGAATGTTCCTCCCTAATGATGCTTAATTAAGCTACTAATCCCATTAAGCTTCTAAGCACACTTAACTTAATTAGGAAAATTAGCTATATTACTAATTAATTAACATTCTTATAATCCAAAATTCAAGAGCCATTGATCATATCAATGGTTGATATTAGGTAATGATATGATCAAATCTAAGCCATTAGATCTTATTTCCATGAAATTCTAACCATTAGATTCATCTTCAAAGATAAAGGGTCAAGATCTTCCCTATATTCTTCACATCCAATGGTTACAAATGCTTCTAACCATTTTTGTAAGACCAATCTCCACCATCCAATTGATCAACGCTGGATCTCCAAAGCCTTCCTTAAGAAGCTTATCATGACAACCATAGATTAAATCAACGGTTGATATTCAATCTTAAACCTTCTCATCCAACGGTGTAGATTAAGTCAAGCCCACATCATTGACTTAATTCCTATTGGCTTAAAACAATTCAAGCCATTATCGTTGACTACTTTCTAGACGTGGGTCCCACATAAAATTGTGGGTTCTACAAACCAAAAGTGGGTCCCATAGACATTTTTGGGTCCACTGTCGCTTATTTGTACTGACTAATAAAATAATATTATAATAATATAAAATTATTTTATTGCACAGTTAAATCCTAAAAATTAAAAGATTAACAACCATATCATTCAGAATTGGGTTTAGTAAGATCCCCCAGCTCCGAATAACTAAAATAAGATTTTCCTGGCCCGAAAATTATTATTTTCCTGACCCGGAGCAAATCACACAAAACACTCATATATGAACTCAAAACAGTCAAATAAATTTTATATCATACAGAAAAATAGAAAACAGCACAATTAGGACATAACGATCATTTATCCTAAAGTTGGGGTGTTACAAGGCGCATGGAATATCCCTCCCCAATAACGCCTAATAGTCAGCGGTAACTCTAAATGCAAATACAGAGTAGTAGTAAAAATAGGTTCCCCATCAAACTCTGTTTGTAGGGACACAGTCAACCGTCCCACATAGACCACTGAATCTCTGTCCTCTCGTAGACGCTAGGCCTCTGAACCCCCGCGAAACTCAAGTCTCACGAAACCAAGAAAACCCGGCAGTGTCATACTTGCCAAATCAGTCCAATGGATATGGATGATCAGAAGGTTCGCAGTCGTCGAGCTGATCCCCCGTCTACTGTTCCTCCTCTTCTTTAGGATACACACTCTCAAGAGGCTAATCCTCTTCCTCAAACTCTTTACAACATAATTTAATAATGCAGAAAATAATACATATACAGAGGCGAGATAATTATACATCAATACCAGCATGGCAAATAAGAAAATGCCAAATACAACAAATATAACAGTTTATACAATAAAGCATACTATAGCATCATAAATAATAATACAATTTAATACAGCAATTTTTAATACAACAATATCAAATAATATCACAGATAAAAATGTTATGATACATGACACAAATGCAAATGCAATACGACTTATTCCTACTCCATGGAGCTAGACACAGATATCAGAGAGAATGACCCGTAAAGAACTATAAGTACCTCAGGTTGTCCAACCAAACTATTGCACTGTCTTACGTTGTGTCTATAGCCCACTATCCAAACATCGTGTAGTAGCACACAGTCCAAACATCGTGTAACTACAGACATTGTACTAAAATAGTCTTTACAAGATCTTGATTAAGTATAGTGCGTGTCGAGATCACTAGTGTGTTGCCAGTTACCACGGCCCAGAGGAGCGACCAACTGTCCACATGTGGAATACTCCGCACACTAATGCCTCCAAGTCCATACAAAGAAATGAACCACACTACGCTTATCACACCGATAACACGGTGTAATTCACCTTGTCAATCAAATCACCAATAATCAACCATATTGGCACAACTCAATGCATGAATAAAAATAGTAATTATCAAATTACCCTTAGTCTCAAAAATATTCTCATATTTACGCAAATGCTCTCAATGGAAAAAATCTCAAATATAGTACGTTCCCACTTGACGTACCATATTTCCACATGACCAAAATACAGTACGTTCCCACTTGACGCACTATATTTTCACATGTTCGGGTCCACCACTTTGGCCCAATAGTAAAACTCGTTGTTCCAATTAATCGCGTAGAAATTTTATCGCATTTTTACAATTTTGTCATTTTTACAAACGTTTTTAAATCGCATAAATATATTTTGCTGTTTTTAAAATCGCGTACTGTTTTTAAATCGTTTTCTCAATCGCGTAAGATTTTTAAATCATTTTCTTGATTGAAAAGCTTTAAAATCTCTGTTTTAAAACTACGTAAGCTATTTTCACTACTTTAAAACTACGTAAAAATAATTTTCCTTAGGTTATAAATATAATATAAAATATTCTCTATTATTTGTCTGTTTTTAATAAATTTTGACAATATTTTGTCTATAAAATCTATTAAAATTGTACTTTCTACGTTTTTCCTCTAAAAATTCGTTTACTTAGTTTATTATTACTAAATCTACTTTAGTAATTATCATTATACTTTAAAATTTAAAAGTAAGTATTTTTCAAAGGTTTTGTTCATTATTTTACTATATCACCTTTCTAATAAAAATTGGTTTACTTCTTACAATCTTGGAAATTCATTATAAATGTATTCTTTTTAGGTAAAACATCAACTCTACACTTAGAAAATAAATTTTTAATTGATCACTCATTTATATGGCATGTTGGCCGAAATTGCTAAATTCTTGGCATTTGATCTTTGGATCATTTTTCTTCTTCTAAAATCATTTTGAAATTCATTCATTTACCTAATTCCATTAAATCCTTTCTTTAAAATGGATGAGAACATTTTGGTTCTCTTTTCTTGATTGAGGCCGTGAGCCTCTATTTTGTGTTCTTTGGAACACTCATGCAACCCTCACATGTTATTCACATCCAAAGTAATATTCATGCATAATCACATATACAATATATTTTAAAGCTTGTAGACATGCATACAAACAATATCATACACAAGTAAGAAAGCTTTTAAACAATCAAACACAAGTGAATCCTTATGGATTCTTCACACACATACAAGTCCATTTTCTCATCACCACACATGGTTGATGAGATTAAATCTCCCTCTTACCTTAAAGGAAGACAAAATCTCCTACTCTCCTTCCTATGGATTTCGTGATCTGCTTCAAGAACCTAAAAGATGTTAAACAAAAATTTAAAGAGTTATAACTATAAGAGAAAATCATAAACCATGGATAAATCATTGCTTAGAACCTTAAAAAAGAAGTTAGAAATGGAAAATAAGGATTTTCACTTTCTAGGGAAAATCTCCAAAGTGATTTTCCAAGCTCAAGATGATAGATTTTGGAAGAACTCTCAACTAGAGATGTTCTTAGAATAGTGTTTAGGTTTAGAAAAGTAGGTTAAATAAAATTTTAGATGGATGGATGGTAGTTTAGGGTTCTTGGCCGAATTGTTTGGAGAAAAACAACAATGGTGGTTTGTATTTTTGGAAGAGAGAATGTGTAGTAAAGTGTTAGAGAATGAAGTGAAATTTTCTCTCCAAAGTGGTGCATGGCCGTGTAACTCCATAGAGAGAAAGGTGGCCACTTTGTTTGACCTTCCAAGACTCCATCCTAGCCTTAGATGTGATCAAAGGTTGAGATCAAAACTTGATCACCAAGCTTATCTTCCATTGGTTAATCCATGCCTTGTCATAAGCCTAGTCACTTGTTCTTGAATGTTCTTCCTTAATGATGATCACTAATTAAGCTACTAATCTCATTAAGTTTCTATGCACACTTAATCTAGTTTAATTAAGATAATTAGTTACATTACTAATTAGCTAATATTCTTATTATCCAAATTTCAAGAGCCATTGATCATATCAATGGTTGATATTAGGTAGTGATATGATCAAATTTAAGCCATTAGATCTTATCTCCATGAAATTCTAGCCATTAGATTCATCTTTAAAGATAAAGGGTCAAGATCTCCTCTACATTCTTCTCATCCTATGGTCACAAATGTTTCTAACCATATTTGTGTGACCAATCTCCACCGTCTATTTAATCAATGGTGGATATCCAAGCCTCCCTCACCAAGCTCATTCTTTACAACCATAGATTAGATCAACGGTTGATATTAAAAACTCAACCTTTTCATCCAACGGTGTAAATCAAGTCAAGCCCTCTTTGTTGACTTAATTCCTATTGGTTCAAAATAAATCAAGCCACTAACGTTGACTATTTTCGGGTCCATTACCATTTTATTTGTATTGACTAATAAAATAATATTATAATAATATAAAATTATTTTATTGCACAGTTAAATCCTAAAAATTAAAAGATTGATACACGTATCATTCAGAATTGAGTTTAGTAAGATCCTCCAGCTCCGAATAATTAAAATAAGATTTTCCCGGCCCGAAAATTATTATTTTCCTAACCCGGAGCAAATCACACAAAACACTCAAATATGAACTCGAAACAGTTAAATAAATTTTATAACATTTAGAAAAACATAAAACAGTACAATTAGGACATAACGGTCATTTATCCTAAAGTTGGGGTGTTACAACTCTCCCCTACGAACAGAAATTTCATCCCCGAAATTTGTCATACATCAAAACAACTGAGGGTATTGCTCCCTCATTTTATCTTCTAACTCCCAGGTAGCATCACCTGTTATGTCATTCCATATCACCTTCACCAGCTCAATCATCTTCCCTCGAAGCTGCTTCACTTTTCTGTCTTCAATCCTAATAGGAAGTGATTCATATGTCAAGTTGTCCTTTAGTTGCACTTTGTCAGGCTGTATAACATGCGTCGGATCGGGAATATACTTTCTTAATTGAGACACATAGAATACATTATACAGATTGGATAGAAAATGCGATAAAGCAATATGATAAGCTACAGGACCTATCCGTCGAATAATCTGATATGGCCCAATAAACTTAGGAGTAAGCTTTTTGGATTTGATAACCCTTCCGACACCAGTCGTAGGAGTTACTCACAAAAATACATGCTCCCCTCCTCAAATTCTAAAGGTCGCCTTTGCTTATCAGCATAGCTCTTTTGTCTGCTTTGGCTCGTTAAATTAGATAGAAAGGATTCTTCAAGTGATGGCCTGCACTGATGAGCAGAAAGTTTCTTTTGCGTCTTTTATGTTGAAGGGAGAGGCAGAGTATTGGTGGAAGAGTACCACAAGAGTGATGGCAGTTGCTGGAACTCAGATGACCTAGGAAATGTTTAAAACAACTTTCTTGGGAAAGTATTTTCCTCAACCTTTGCGAGATGCAAAGGAGGTGGAATTTATGAGGTTAGAACAGGGGAGTATGTCAATGGGCCAGTATGAGGCCAAGTTTGAGTAGCTATCAAAGTTTTCATATCATTTCAGACATGACCCGAATGAGAACTAGAGATGTGTGAAATTCGAGTCCGGTCTAAGAGCTTATATCAGAGATGTGGTAGAGCCCTTGGAGATCAGAGATTTTTCTTCTTTGGTCAACAAGTGTAGAATAATAGAGAAATGTGAGAGGAGACCTAAAGTGGGCCAAGAGTCTCAAGGTTCTCAGAAAAGGAAGCATAGTGAGTCAAAGTTCACAAAAGGTGAAAAAGGTAGATCAGAGCAGGTGGAGTTTAAGAAGGATCAATGCCCTAAGTGTGGAAGGCAGCATGGTGATAGACCTTGTTTAGCAGGTCAGTCAGTGTGCTATAAGTATGGACAGCCAGGGCATTTTGCCAGGGAGTGTTCGAAAAAAGAAGAAGAGGTTCAGCCCGATAGTAGACCCACAACTCCGAGAAGGGTTTACATCGTGTAAGGCAAGGAGACAACGCAGCCTAAGGATTCAGAGAAAGGTAAGTGTTTGGTTTTGTTTCTTCAAGGTTTGGTTGTACTTGTTTTAAAGTGTAAGTTGCATGTGACTTCTTGCATGAGGTAAACCAAATTTTGGGGACAAAATTTTAAAAAGGAGGGGAGAATGTAACATCCCGAAAAAATATATTAGACTTTTATAGGTGTACAAAGGTAGCATATAAGTTGTTTGATATGTCAGTAAAGATTTGTGACAAACAGAGTTAGTTTAGGTACTTTACTGCAACACAGAGTGTGGAAAGTGGCCTATAATGACTCAGTAAATAACATAAATTGCTATTTGAAGGGAAACAAGTTTAGATTATTTGTTTTTAGGTCACAAATAAGTTAAATAAGGTGTGGTTAAAGTTTCAAGAGAATCAGAGTCAGTTTAGTATTTTTAGGCATATTGGTTGTACATTTTAATACCCAATGACTAGCAGCAGATATAGAAAATGATGAGAATTATGAAACAATAATTTAGATGAATCATATGATTTATTCTAAAGTTGTTGAAAGCTGGAAAACTTGAATTAGCATAATTCGGGTGTCCTTAGCAAATATAAGTTTCATTGTAAAAACTTAAGTTAATCTTTTCTCTTAATTCCCTCCATGTCCCACCCTCTATATCTCTCTTTTCTCTCGGCAGAATGAAGAAAAATAGAGAAAGAAGGAAAAGAAAGAAAAGGGAGAAAGGAGAAAGGGGAAGAAGGGAAGAAGGAGAGGAAGAAGATCAAGGATTAAACTTCAAGATCAAGAATCTTCAAGAGGTAGGGGATTTCTATTCATCTATTCCTTTGATTCATCTTGAATGAACATAGGTTTTGTGAATGGAAATAGGGGTTTGAGGAGTCAAATCCATGTTTTTAGCATGGTTCTTGATTTCAAGGACTATGTTTTTAGCTTATTGAGAATAAGATAGATGGATTTATCCATAGATTGGAGCTAGTTGGTTCTTGAGTTTGAACCTAGGTCATGAACAACCAAGAGGGTGATTTTTGGTGTTTGATCCAAATCAAGAGGTTTAAGTTAGTGATTGATGTTTCCTAAGTGTTAATGAACTAGTTAGGAACTTAGAATCCATGTTTGAGGATTGAGATATGATAGGATAATTAATAGAACAAGAAACACGGCTGTTTTCTGCTCCAGGAGTGCTATTCTGCAGTATGGTATTCGAATACCAAGGTTGGTATTCGAATAAAAGATCACAGACAGCTCCAAAAAGTGAATTTTCGTGGGTGGTATTCGAATACCACCAGAGGTATTTGAATAGACTCGAAACAGAAAGAAAACTCATTTCTGACAGCCTGTAGTGTTTTTATCATAACTTGAGCTACCGATATCGAAATGAGTTGATTCCAGAGCCATTTGAAAGCTAAGACATAAGGCTATTTGGCTATAAAATTTTAGAATCATTGAAGTTAGGATGTACCTCTGGTGCATTTGTGAAAATTAGCCCTTTTAAGGGTTCAGAGCAGATTTCATCAAGGATGTTATTTTGATGATTTGAAATCCCTAGTTGTTAAGATCCTTTGTTTATGCTTAGTAAAGATTGTTGAGACACTTAAGAGGTTATTTCTTTGAGAGAAAGACCTAGTGGTATGCAATGGGAGATACAAGAAAAGTGAGTGCATCCATTAGACATGGATTGCTAGAGATCAAGAGTTTAGCTTCTTAAGCAACGTAAAGTTGCAGAGATGTCACAAGAGAGGTGATAAGAGATTTAAGAAGCGAGATGGCATTAGTAGAGTGCCATAGTGCCTAAGTGGCAAAAGTTAAGGGCCAAGGTGCCAAGATGGCAATAGTGGAGTGCCATAGTGCCTAAGTGGCAAGAGTTAAGAGCCAAGGTGCCGAGTTGACAAAAGTTAAGTACCATAGACCCTAGCTGGTAAGGGTGAATGCCATAGTGCATGAAGAGCTCTCAAAGAGTGAAAGAGAGTTAGTAATACAAGGAAAGCAATGTACTAAGTCTAGTTGGCATTGGTTTAATGTCGTAGTGCATGAAATGCTCTCATAGAGAAGAGGTGGAGTTAGTAATGCAAGATGGACTTAGTACGAGAGCATGTGGTGGTTATGTTAGAGTTAGGGCATAACTCCGCATTACACACACTTCACATTTCATATATGCTTGCTATTCCTAGACAGCAGATGGTGGAGGCATCCACTCAGTTTATGGTAGGTTATAGGAGGTTACATGATATGATTGCAGACTCCCTCCCTACTTGGTAAGTTATAGGAGGTTACTTGTTATCGTATCAGATTCCCTCCCAACCTAGGGGTGTAGGAGGTCATGTGCTGTGATGACAGACTTCGTTCCTAAAAGTAGGCTATCAGGGGTCACACGTTATCATGGCAGAATTCCTCTGTGCCTAGGGGAATAGTTAAGTATTCATGACATTGCACCAACACTATCATACACTTTTCTTTGAGCATAAACATACATCATTCTATCATTGCATTATGTAATATTTTGTTTGGTGAATATATTTGTGTAATTGTTGTGTATGTGTTACTCTGTGTTATTGGTGACAGATGTATGGGCGGTTGTCTGGCCGATGATTTCAAATGAGTGTATGGGCAATTGTTTGATATTATCGTGGTTTCGGTTATCAAAACAAAATTATAGTTCGCTTAAGAATGTTACATAAAGAGAGAGTTGTAATTGTTTCTTATGCAGGAAGTATTAGTTCAGTTGGGTTTATTCATTTTGAATGTTTAAACTGCTGATTTTGGTATACTTATACTAAGAAATGTGATTTCTCACCTCGTTGTTGCCATGTAAATCCAGGTGGAAGTTCATCCAAAGCCAAGAAGAAGAAGTATGAAGACAAAGATAGTTTTTATACTTTCTAGTTTAAAGCTTGTATTTATCTACGTGCTTTTAGTTTGTACAAGAAGTTATGTATACAATGAGCCCTTTTATGACAATGTTATATGTATAACTTTTAGTTTACCGCAAGGCTCTGCATTATTATTTGTTTAAATGATATGGATTAGTATAATGTTAAGTTAGAAGTAGCATAACTAATACTGCTTATCCAGGTATATTTTGATATACTAGGTTATCGGTATTAGGGTGTTACACCCTTAGTCTCAAAAATATTCTCATATTTACGCAAATGCTCTCAATGGCAAAAATCTCAAATATAGTACGTTCCCACTTGACGTACCATATTTCCACATGTCCAAAATACAGTACGTTCCCACTTGACGCACTGTATTTTCACATGTTCGGGTCCACCACTTTGGCCCGACAGTAAAACTCACTGTTCCAATTAATCACGTAGAAATTTTATCGCATTTTCACAATTTTGTCATTTTTACAAATGTTTTTAAATCGCGTAAATATTTTTGCTGTTTTTAAAATCGCGTACTGTTTTTAAATTGTTTTCTTAATCGCGTAAGATTTTTAAATCGTTTTCTTGATTGAAAAGCTTTAAAATTTCTGTTTTAAAACTACGTAAGCTATTTTCACTACTTTAAAACTACGTAAAAATAATTTTCCTTAGGTTATAAATATAATATAAAATATTCTCTTTTATTTGTCTGTTTTTAATAAATTTTGACAACATTTTGTCTATAAAATCTATTAAAATTGTACTTTCTACGTTTTTCCTCTAAAAATTCGTTTACTTAGTTTATTGTTACTAAATCTACTTTAGTAATTATCATTATACTTTAAAATTTAAAAGTAAGTATTTTTCAAAGGTTTTGTTCATTATTCTACTATATCACCTTTCTAATAAAAATTGATTTACTTCTTACAATCTTGGAAATTCATTATAAATGTATTCTTTTTAGGTAAAACATCAACTCTACACTTAGAAAATAAATTTTTAATTGATCACTCATTTATATGGCATGTTGGCCGAAATTGCTAAATTCTTGGCATTTGATCTTTGGATCATTTTTCTTCTTCTAAAATCATTTTGAAATTCATTCATTTACCTAATTTCATTAAATCCTTTCTTTAGAAAATGGATGAGAACATTTTGGTTCTCTTTTCTTGATTGAGGCCGTGAGCCTCTATTTTGTGTTCTTTAGAACACTTATGCAACCCTCACATGTTATTCACATCCTAAGTAATATTCATGCATAATCACACATACAATATATTTTAAAGCTTGTAGACATGTATACAAACAATATCATACACAAGTAAGAAAGCATTTAAACAATAAAACACAAGTGAATCCTTATGGATTCTTCACACACATACAAGTCCATTTTCTCATCACCACACATGGTTAATGAGATTAAATCTCCCTCTTACCTTAAAGGAAGACAAAATCTCCTACTCTCCTTCCTATGGATTTCGTGATCTCCTTCAAGAACCTAAAAGATGTTAAACAAAAATTTAAAGAGTTATAACTATAAGAGAAAATCATAAACCATGGATAAATCATGGCTTAGAACCTTGAAAAAGAAGTTAGAAATGGAAAATAAGGATTTTCACCTTCTAGGGAAAATCTCCAAAGTGATTTTCCAAGCTCAAGATGATAGATTTTGGAAGAACTCTTAACTAGAGATGTTCTTAGAATAGTGTTTAGGTTTAGAAAAGTAGGTTGAATAAAATTTTGGATGGATGGATGGTAGTTTAGGGATCTTGGCCGAATTGTTTGGAGAAAAACAACAATGGTGGTTTGTATTTTTGGAAGAGAGAATGTGTAGTAAAGTGTTAGAGAATGAAGTGAAATTTGCTCTCCAAAGTGGTGCATGGCCATGTAACTCCATAGAGAGAAAGGTGTCCACTTTGTTTGACCTTCCAAGACTCCATCCTAGCCTTAGATGTGATCAAAGGTTGAGATCAAAACTTGATCACCAAGCTTGTCTTCCATTGGCTAATCCATGCCTTGTCATAAGCCTAGTCACTTGTTCTTGAAAGTTCTTCCTTAATGATGATCACTAATTAAGCTACTAATCTCATTAAGTTTCTATGCACACTTAATCTAGTTTAATTAAGATAATTAGTTACATTACTAATTAGCTAATATTCTTATTATCCAAATTTCAAGAGCCATTGATCATATCAATGGTTGATATTAAGTAGTGATATGATCAAATCTAAGCCATTAGATCTTATCTCCATGAAATTCTAGCCATTAGATTCATCTTTAAAGATAAAGGGTCAAGATCTCCTCTACATTCTTCTCATCCTATGGTCACAAATGTTTCTAACCATATTTGTGCGACCAATCTCCACAGTCTATTTAATCAATGGTGGATATCCAAGCCTTCCTCACCAAGCTCATTCTTTACAACCATAGATTAGATCAGCGGTTGATATTCAAAACTCAACCTTTTCATCCAACAGTGTAAATCAAGTCAAGCCCTCTTTGTTGACTTAATTCCTATTGGTTCAAAATAAATCAAGCCACTCTATTTTCTCTAAACGTGGGTCCCGCAAAGCAATTGTGGGTCCTACAAACTAAAAGTGGGTCCCACAGACCTTTTCAGGTCCATTACCATTTTATTTGTACTGACTAATAAAATAATATTTTAATAATATAAAATTATTTTATTGCACAGTTAAATCCTAAAAATTAAAAGATTGATACACGTATCATTCAGAATTGGGTTTAGTAAGATCCCCCAGCTCCGAATAATTAAAATAAGATTTCCCTAGCCCGAAAATTATTATTTTCCTGACCCGGAACAAATCACACAAAACACTCAAATATGAACTCGAAACAGTCAAATAAATTTTATAACATACAGAAAAGCATAAAACAGTACAATTAGGACATAACAGTCATTTATCCTAAAGTTGGGGTGTTACACTAGTTAGAGAATGTTCTAGTAAAGTCAAGAATATGGTTAGTTGTCTTAAGTAACTAGATAGTTAGACAAGTAACTAAGAAACTTAACCAAATGCACCTAAGTGTAACTAGATTGTGTAACGCCCCAATTTTTAGAAAATATTCTGAATGTACTGTTTTCTGTTTTTCATGCTTTTGTATGAATGACCGTTGTGTCCCTGTTTTCCTGTTCTTGATTTTTGTATGAAAACGATTTCGATAATACAGGTTCAAATTTTATTTGATCGTTTTACGTAAATTTTTTTGAGACGGTCAAATAAAAATTTTTCGAGCCATCAGTATTAATTTTTCTGAAAGATATACTGACTAAATAATACTTTGGATATTTTATTTGAACGTTTTGGATAATTACCTACGTTGTGGGAAAAAATGGGAAAATGACCGTTACGTCCGAACATCTTGTTTTTCTCTGTTTTTGTCTGTTTTTAATTGTTTTCTTCTTGATTTAATGCGAAAAAATACCTGCCTCGTGATTTTATATGAACTTTTTGTGTGATTTGCTCCGAGGCAGAAAATAATATATTCCCGGTAGGGGAAAATCTTATTTGATTATTTAGAATTGGGGGATCTTACTTAACCCGATTTGAATGAGTCTAAAAATAATCTTTTAATTTTTAGGATTTAATCACAAATAAAATAATTTTATATTATTATAATATTATTTTATTAGTCAAGACGTTTTAGTGACAGTGGACCCGGAAATATTTTGCGGGACCCACAATTAGCAGAACGGTTAGATCGGTAGCTTAATTAATCACCGTAGGCTGTAGAACTTTCAGAGCGGTGACTCACTATGTCGACTCAAGAAAATTAAATACACCTTGTGTGACTCAAACATGTGAGTCACCATAAGCTAACCAATGAGAAGAAGGCTTGCTCACCAAGGCTTAATCTTAGCCTTTGATTCATCCAATGGCTTGGATGAAGCCAAGCAAGGTGCCCACCTTGCACCCCACATCAAGTCCACGGCCAAGAGGCCTTTGGTGACCTAAAATCACTTTGTCTTCATCACTTTTCTCTCTTCTCTCTCATCAAGAACCCTAGCCACCATTCTTGCCCATTTTCTCCACCATATTCGGCCAAGACACAAACTACACCATCCAACCATCCAAAAATTTTTCTAACCAAGTTTCCTTAATCTAAACACCATTCTAAGAACCTTTGTAGTTGGGAGTTTCTTCAAATTCTTCCATCTAAGGCTTGGAAACCAACCTTGGAAGTTTTACCTAGAAGGTGAAATTTCATACTTTTCTTTTCTCTCTTCTTTTTCAAAGTTCTAAGCCATGATTTTTCCATGGTTTAGCTTCTTTTTCATGGTTAGTAACATGTAGGTTTTGTTTGAAAATTTTAGGTGTTTGGAGGAGTGAAAACCGTGACCTAAAGAGGTGAAAAAGCAAGCTTTTGTCTTCATTTAAGGTAAGAGGAAGACAATTCTTATCATCCCTTGATGGTGGTAAGAAGATGGAGTTATTTGTGATGTTGTAGAATCCATAAGGATTCGGTGGTCATGTGTTATTTATGTGTGTATTTGTTAATTTTTGTGGTTGCTAGTAGCTTAAGTGTTATGTGTTAGTAGCTTTCTTATGGTAATTGTAATAATCTTGCATGTCTAATAGCTTTTGAATGCATGTCTACAAGCTTTAATTTAGGTTGTATATGTTAGAAAATATTTTGCATGTGTTAGAAATATTTTGCATATGTTAGAAATATAATGCATGTGTTAGAAATTGTATGATAAGTCATAGGATGTGAATAACATGTGTAAGTTGCATGAGTGTTCCAAAGAACACAATCCAATAGCTCACGGCAATGACAAGTTTGGAGGACCAAAATGTTCTCTTGATTTTTCCTAAAGTGTAGCTTAATTAACCTAGGAGAATCAAGAAAGTTTTTAATTGATTTGATCAAAGAAAAATGCATTTAGAAATCAAATGGTACAAACTTAGTATTTTGGGCCAACATGCCTAAAGGATTAAATTGAATATAGATAACTATTTTCTAAAATGATTTAATGAACTTAGACTATAGAATACATTTGATATGATTTAAAAGGTGAAAGACATTTTGGAAATCAAATGCAAAAGTTTTATAAAATTCGCCAACATGCCACTATAGGAATTCATGATTTTAAAAACTTGTTTCTAAACCTTTTTCAATTAAAAAGAAACAATACAAGTTAAGAAGAAAATTTTCTATAATAAATTTATGAAGGAACCAATCGATTAGAAGTAAGTCTAAAGGGTTAAAATTCATAATTTTATCATTAGGAAGGAAATACAGTAATGTTAAGAAATTTTCTAACATATAGCTCACTTTCGGTTTTGAAGCATGTTAGAGATTTCAAAAAGAATTTAATGAAATGGTTAAGAATTAGGTAAACAGAAATTTTTATGGAAAAATTAGAAAACCATTATTATAAGTTTCCAAACAAAATACTGTCAATTTTTAGTAAAAATGAACCTATAAGATAGTCAAAATATCCTAATGACAGTATACGGTATGAAAAATTATTCTACGTAGTTTAAAGGTATTAAATATTATTTCTATCTGTTTAAACAGTAATTTTAAAGGCATTCGAATAAGAAATGATTTAAAAATCCTACGCGATTGAGAAAATGAATTAAAAATGCTACGCGATTTTAAAAACGAGAAAAATAATTTTTACCCGATTTTTAAACGTTTATAAAAACGACGAGATTTCAAAAACGCGATAAAATTTCTACGCGATTGAACGTTACCGTATTTATTTTTTTGTCGGGAAAACGTGAACCCGTATGTGTTTTGAGGTTATTTTCTTTGTCGGGAAAAAGTGAACCCGCACAGGCTTTTCGCCATTGAGGGCATATATTTCTATCTTAAGGGCATTTTCGTAATTTCATATATTTGGAATTATGTTTTGTCTTTATGCCAATTTTTGGTGTTTTGGTTGACGAGACGAATTACATCGTGTTGTCGATGCGATAAGTGTAGTGTTGTTTATTGTTCTAATAAACTTGGAGACTTTAGTGTACGGGATCCCACATGTGGACAGTTGGTAGCTCCGCTGGGCCGTGGTAAACCGATAGCACACTAATGTACTCGACATTCACTATATTTAATCGAGGTTTGTAAAGTCTAGTAGTACATTGCCTATAGCGCCACAACGGGAGACTGTGAACTATACTACGCCTGGATGGTAGATTCCCAGTGTCGTAGGCTATTGACGCAACGTGTGATCGCGTAATAGTTGGTTGGGCAGCCGTGGTACTAATAGATTTTGCAAGTCATTCTCTCTGATATCTGTTTGGGTTTAGCTCCATGGAGTAGGGTTGTGTTTTGGTGTATTTGATTTTATCTTGGATCATATTCCATTTTCTCTATTTATCTTTATCTGGTAATATCTTGGATATTCTTACATTTTCTCTATTTATATTTATCTGATAATTTTGATGTTAGTTGTCTATTTCTTATCTTATCTTATCTGTGAGATTGATTTATCGTGTGATTTTCTCTATTTGTGATCTGTCTATGATGTTCGAAACCCTAGGATATTTAATATGTATTCTTGTTATAGCTTCTTCATATTGTATAAACCGTGTAATTGTTATCTCATTTGTCGTCTTCTTATTTGCCATGTTGCGATGATTTTATGTTGTCTTACCTCTTTATTGTATGTGTCTATTGTCTATTTATTTTTATACGGTAAAGAGTTTGAAGAGGAAGAAGAGGAACAACCTCTTGAGATCGTGTACCCCGAGGAAGAGGGAGATCGCCAGACCGACGATCAATTTTACGAGCAAGAACCATCCGATCATCCATACCCTCCGGATTGATTGTGTGAGGATGGCGACGCCCGCATTTTTGGGATTTGTAGAGCTGGTATTCCATGGAGGTGATTTGGCTTGGCATTTGCGAGAGATCGTGCTTCGTTACCTATGCCTTTGGACGTATGACCGTGATTCTACGTCATCGGTTTGAGGAGATCCGATTTTCGACGACGACGCTTTTTCTCGCATTTAGAGTTACCCTTATCCATTAGGCGTTATTGGGGTGCCTTGAAAACCCCGAGCCTAGTGAGATAAGCATCGTGTCGACCGCGCGATCCCGTTATCGCCGTATGTCGGGACATCGAGGATATTTATCTCCCGATGATCATTTTCACACCGAGAGTGATCCATCGAGGAATAGATAATCATGATGTTTTTTTTGGGCGAAGTATCCGTATATATTAACTCTTTTATTGCTTTCTTTATCTTGTTCTTGTTTAAAGAGTTATAATCTTAGTTGTAAATTATATGTACAGTTTATAACTTAGTCACATGTATATTATTAGTGATGATGTTTTTTTTTATTTCGTATATTTCGTATTATCTTTTTATTACCTACTTCAGTCTATCAGGAATTATTTTTACAACCCGTAATAATTTTAACAAATATTCCGCAACTTGGGTAGATTTTATTTCTAATTATTTTATTTTCTTTTATGTGTGACATCCTCAAAAGGGTGTTACATTAGTTGTATATCATGAGCCCAAGTTAGAGTCTTTTGGGGTTGTGGTTGGGTCTGTTTTTGTTTGTGCTGTGTGATTCTCTGTGATCTTTGTGATTTATATCCTTTTGGAAATATCTTAAAGGATGTATCTGACTTTGTTTTGTTATGTTTGAAGAAAGAAGATGGCTGGTAGAGGTAGAGGACGTGCTAACGTAAATCGAGATGAGGACCCGATGTTGGTTCTTGCCGAGGCTATGTGAGATGGTGAAGTGATAACTCAGAAAATTTGAGAGCAGCCCAACAGCAAGATGCTACAGCTGATGCCCTAAATTTATCTGAATTTAGGCGTCATAATCCGCCACAATTTAGAGGCGAGGTGGATCCGGAGAAAGCGAGTCAGTGGATGCAAGATTTAGAGAGAATCTTTGAGGGGATGAGATGTACAGATGAAAAGAAAGTGACTTATGCTGTTTTCATCTTTGAGAGGAGATGCAGAACATTGGTGGAGAGGAATCCGCCGAGTGTTGCAAGCTGAAGGGACTGAGATCACTTGGGAAGTGTTTCTAATACTTTTCTCGGATAAATATTTTCCTGCGAGTGCTAGGCATGCCAAGGAAATGGAATTTCTTGGGTTGCGACAGGGGAATATGACGGTGAATGAGTATGCCACAAAATTTGAGAGTTTATCTCAATTCTCAGATTATGCTCAGACACGACAAGATGATGTGTGGAGATGCAGGAAGTTTGAATCAGGTTTAAGGGTGGAACTGAAACGAGGAGTGGTATCTTTGAGGATGACTCAGTTTCATGCTTTGGTGGATGCTTGTGCTCGACTGGAGGAGTTGGAGCCATCTAGAGATCAAAGGAATCGGAATTTTGGACCGACAAGGTTCCAGAGAGGTGGAGGTAGTAATGCAAATCGATTTCAGCGTAAGCCGTACACCAGGCCAACAGGAAGTCAATCTCAACGACCATCTGTTAGCGGAAGTGCAAGTGGAAGTGGAGCTGGACAGAGGGTGGCGTTTACGCCAACGTGTTTTAAGTGCGGGAAGAAAGGTCATATTTCTCCCGAGTGTACAGTTAAAGGTGCAGTTTGTTTCAATTGTAAACAACCTGGGCACATAGCAAAGGATTGTCCACAGCCGGAGAGAAAACCCGTTATTCGGTATGTTAAAGCTAATCGGCAAAAACTGGAAGTACTCAACCGAGATCCGGAGGACGAGTATATACAATGGTGGGATCCGAGATTTCTAAGTCTCGATGATCTTATTCGGGGGAGAAGGAGACATTGGAGGTAACCTTTCGATTGTCTTGTATGATTTCGGGTGCTACACACTCGTTTATTGCATATGATTGTGTAGAAAGGTTGAAGTTGCCCATATCTTCTCCGAATGTTATGTTGAATGTATCTACGCCGACCGCTAAACCCGTAGTTACTTCTAAGGTCTGTTTGGATTGTCCTATTGTTGTGAAAGACCGTTTGTTTTTGGTCGATTTGATTTGTTTGCCTCTCATTGAGATAGATGTAATCTTAGGGATGGATTTGGTTATGTTCTAACCATATCCTCATAGATTGTGCAAAGAAAACTATAGTTTTTCCTAAGGAAGAAGAGTCCGGATTCTTAACTCGCCGTTAAGGTCAAATCTTTATTGAGAGATGGAGCGCAGTGGATATCTCGGTATTATCTTCTAGAAGTTAAGAATGAGAAGGATGTGAATACTATTCCCGTTGTCAACAATTTCCTGGACGTTTTTCCCGAAGATGTACTGGTTTACCGCCCGAGTGAGATCGAATTCTCAATTGATTTAGTACCGGGAATGGTCCTATCTCAATTGCACCATATCGTATGTCGCCAGTAGAGTTGGAGGAGCTGAAGAAGCAATTGGTGGAACTGTTGGAGAAAGAATTTGTACGACCTAGTGTTTCCCCATGGGGTGCGCCAGTACTTTTGGTCAAGAAGAAGGATGGAACGTCACGACTTTGTGTGGACTATCGACAATTGAACAAGGTGACTATCAAGAATAAATATCCGCTTCCAAGAATCGACGATTTGATGGATCAATTGAGAGGAGCTGTGATATTTTCCAAGATAGATCTACGATCGGGTTATCACCAGATTCGTGTAAAAGGGGAAGATGTGCCGAAAACTGCTTTTCGAACTCGTTATGGACATTATGAGTATCAGGTAATGCCATTCGGGGTGACGAATGCTCCTGCTATATTTATGGATTATATGAACAGGATATTTCGTCCATATCTAGACAGATTTGTCGTTGTCTTTATCGATGACATTCTGATCTATTCTCAATCGAAGGAAGAGCATGCTGCACATCTGAGTGTTGTTCTTCAGATTTTGAGGGAGAAACAGTTGTATGCGAAATTGTCTAAGTGTGAGTTCTGGTTGGAAGAAGTTCAATTTCTTGGTCACGTGATTTCTAAAGAAGGTATAGCGGTGGACCCATCGAAAGTGGAGACTGTTTTACAGTGGGAGAGACCTAAGACAAGAATGAAGTTCGAAGTTTTGTTGGACTTGCTGGTTATTATCGGAGATTTATCGAAGGTTTTTCCAAAATTGCTGGACCACTTACACAACTAACGAGGAAAAGTCAAGCTTTCGAATGGACGGAAGAACGTGAAGCTAGTTTTCAAGAGTTGAAGAAGAGGTTAACAATCGCGCTTGCAGGTGTTAATCCTACCGATTCGACGAAATCTTTCGATGTGTATTGTGACGCTTCTTATCAAGGACTAGGATGCGTGTTGATGCAAGACCGGAATGTGGTGGCGTATGCTTCTCGACAATTGAAGGTTCATGAAAAGAATTATCCTACGCATGATTTGGAATTGGTGCAGTGGTTTTTGCTTTAAAGATATGGAGACACTTTTCTATGGAGCAACGTTCAACATTTTCAGTGATCACAAGAGTTTGAAGTACTTGTACGACTGAAGGAGCTGAATATGAGGCAAGCGAAGGTGGTTAGAATTTCTCGAACGATTACGATTTTCAACTTTTGTACCATCCTGGTAAGGCGAATGTCGTGGCCGATGCTTTGAGCAGAAAATTATTAGTGTTTTCGCCCTAATGATCAAGGAAAAGGAACTCATTGAACAGCTTTTAGATGAGTGGTCGTTTGTTGAGTTAAAACCAGGGAAGATCCGTATTAACATGGTTACTATCTCGAGCGAGCCGATGGAAGACATAAAAGAAAAACAAAATGCCGATAAATTTTTGCAAGGAATAAGGGAGCAAATGAAACAAGACGAGACACTAGAGTTCAAGGAAGGAACCGATGGAATTTCGAGATTTCGGGGTAGAGTCTCGTGTTCCTCGTAACCGAGAACCGAGAAGATATATTGTGAAACATGCCCATACTAGTCTCGTTGAGTATGCATCCAGCATAACAAAGATGTATCAAGACTTGAAGAAATTATTCTCGGTGGCATGGAATGAAGGGTGATGTAGTTAGATGCGTGTCAACTTGTCTAGTTTGTCAAAAGTCGAAAGTTGAACACCAAAGACCATTGGGATGTTGCAACCATTATCGATTCCGAATGGAAATGGGACAGCATTTCTATGGATTTCATCATTGGATTGCCAAAGACAAGGAGAGGTCATGACGCAATATGGGTTATAGTCGATAGACTTGCGAAATCGGCTCATTTCTTACCGATCAATATCAAATATTCATTGGAAAGATTAACCTTGATTGTACATCGAATGAAATTGTCGACTACATGGTGTACCGACAAGTATAATTTCTGATCGTGATCCGAGGTTTACGTCAAGATTTTGGCGAAGTCCGCAAGAAGCTATGGGAACTAAGTTACGACCGAGTTCGGCGTATCATCCGCAAACCGACGGTCGGATGAGAGAACTATACAATCTTTGGAGGATTTATTGCGTGCTTGTGTTTTGGAACAACGGGGAAGTTGGGATGAATTTTTATCTTTGATAGAATTCACCTACAACAATAGTTTTCACGCAAGCATTGGAATGGCACCTTATGAAGCATTGTATGGAAGACGATGTCGAACGCCGTTATGCTGGTATCAAGATGGAGAAAGTATGACTGTTGGACCGGAGCTTGTACAACAAACTACGGATAAAGTCAAGATGATACAAGAAAAGATGAGGACGACGCAAAGCAGACAAAAGAGTTATGCGGATAAGCGAAGACGACCTCTTGAATTTGAGGAGGGTGAGCATGTGTTTCTGAGAGTTACTCCTACGACTGGTGTCGGAAGAGTAATTAAGTCTAAGAAGCTTACTCCTAAATTCATTGGACCATATCAGATTATCCGACGTATTGGTCCCGTAGCATATCGATTGCTTTGCCGCCTTTTCTATCCAATTTGCATGACGTGTTTCATGTGTCTCGATTACGGAAGTATATGCCGATCCGACACATGTTATACGGTCGGATGACGTGCAATTAAAGGAGAATTTGACTTACGAAACTTTACCTGTCAGGATAGAGGACATAAAGGTAAAGCAACTTCGAGGGAAGATGATCGAGTGGTGAAGGTTATATGGAATGATGTGACGGGTGAAGCTACTTGGGAACTGGAAGATAAAATGAAGGATCAGTATCCTCATTTGTTCGGATAAACATCAAATTTCGAGGACGAAATTTTTATTTGTTGGGGAGTGTTGTAACGCCCCAATTTTTAGAAAATATTCTGAATGTACTGTTTTCTCGTTTTTCATGCTTTTGTATGAATGACCGTTGTGTCCCTGTTTTCCTGTTCTTGATTTTTGTATGAAAACGATTTCGATAATACAGGTTCAAATTTTATTTGATCGTTTTACGTAAATTGCTTCGAGACGGTCAAATAAAAATTTTTCTGAGCTACTGTATTAATTTTTCTGAAAGATATACAGCTAAATAATCTTCTTTGGATATTTTATTTGAACGTTTTGGATAATTACCTACGTTGTGGGAAAAAATGGGAAAATGACCGTTACGTCCCGAACGTACTGTTTTCTCTGTTTTTGTCTGTTTTTAATTGTTTTCTTCTTGATTTAATGCCGAAAATACCGTCTCGTGATTTTATATGAACTTTTTGTGTGATTTGCTCCAGAAGAGGGAAAATAATATATTCGGGCCGGGAAAATCTTATTTGATTATTTAGAATTGGGGGATCTTACTTAACCCGATTCTGAATGAGTCTAAAAATAATCTTTTAATTTTTAGGATTTAATCACAAATAAAATAATTTTATATTATTATAATATTATTTTATTAGTCAAGACGTTTTAGTGACAGATGGACGGAAATATTTTGCGGGACCCACAATTAGCCGAACGGTTAGATCGGTAGCTTAATTAATCACCGTAAGTCGTAGAACTTTCAGAACAGTGACTCACTAGTCGACTCAAAGAGAAAATTAAATACACCGTGTGACTCAAAGCATGTGAGTCACCATAAGCTAACCAATGAGAAGAAGGCTTGCTCACCAAGGCTTAATCTTAGCCTTTGATTCATCCAATGGCTTGGATGAAGCCAAGCAAGGTGCCCACCTTGCACCCCACATCAAGTCCACGGCCAAGAGGCCTTTGGTGACCTAAAATCACTTTGTCTTCATCACTTTTCTCTCTTCTCTCTCATCAAGAACCCTAGCCACCATTCTTGCCCATTTTCTCCACCATATTCGGCCAAGACACAAACTACACCATCCAACCATCCAAAAATTTTTCTAACCAAGTTTCCTTAATCTAAACACCATTCTAAGAACCTTTGTAGTTGGGAGTTTCTTCAAATTCTTCCATCTAAGGCTTGGAAACCAACCTTGGAAGTTTTACCTAGAAGGTGAAATTTCATACTTTTCTTTTCTCTCTTCTTTTTCAAAGTTCTAAGCCATGATTTTTCCATGGTTTAGCTTCTTTTTCATGGTTAGTAACATGTAGGTTTTGTTTGAAAATTTTAGGTGTTTGGAGGAGTGAAAACCGTGACCTAAAGAGGTGAAAAAGCAAGCTTTTGTCTTCATTTAAGGTAAGAGGAAGACAATTCTTATCATCCCTTGATGGTGGTAAGAAGATGGAGTTATTTGTGATGTTGTAGAATCCATAAGGATTCGGTGGTCATGTGTTATTTATGTGTGTATTTGTTAATTTTTGTGGTTGCTAGTAGTAAGTGTTATGTGTTAGTAGCTTTCTTATTTGGTAATTGTAATAATCTTGCATGTCTAATAGCTTTTGAATGCATGTCTACAAGCTTTAATTTAGGTTGTATATGTTAGAAAATATTTTGCATGTGTTAGAAATATTTTGCATATGTTAGAAATATAATGCATGTGTTAGAAATTGTATGATAAGTCATAGGATGTGAATAACATGTGTAAGTTGCATGAGTGTTCCAAAGAACACAATCCAATAGCTCACGGCAATGACAAGTTTGGAGGACCAAAATGTTCTCTTGATTTTTCCTAAAGTGTAGCTTAATTAACCTAGGAGAATCAAGAAAGTTTTTAATTGATTTGATCAAAGAAAAATGCATTTAGAAATCAAATGGTACAAACTTAGTATTTTGGGCCAACATGCCTAAAGGATTAAATTGAATATAGATAACTATTTTCTAAAATGATTTAATGAACTTAGACTATAGAATACATTTGATATGATTTAAAAGGTGAAAGACATTTTGGAAATCAAATGCAAAAGTTTTATAAAATTCGCCAACATGCCACTATAGGAATTCATGATTTTAAAAACTTGTTTCTAAACCTTTTTCAATTAAAAAGAAACAATACAAGTTAAGAAGAAAATTTTCTATAATAAATTTATGAAGGAACCAATCGATTAGAAGTAAGTCTAAAGGGTTAAAATTCATAATTTTATCATTAGGAAGGAAATACAGTAATGTTAAGAAATTTTCTAACATATAGCTCACTTTCGGTTTTGAAGCATGTTAGAGATTTCAAAAGAATTTAATGAAATGGTTAAGAATTAGGTAAACAGAAATTTTTATGGAAAAATTAGAAAACCATTATTATAAGTTTCCAAACAAAATATCTTTGTCAATTTTTAGTAAAAATGAACCTATAAGATAGTCAAAATATCCTAATGACAAGATTATACGGTATGAAAAATTATTCTACGTAGTTTAAAGGTATTAAATATTATTTCTATCTGTTTAACAAATGGTAATTTTAAAGGCATTCGAATAAGAAAATGATTTAAAAATCCTACGCGATTGAGAAAATGAATTAAAAATGCTACGCGATTTTAAAAACAGAAAAATAATTTTTACCCGATTTTTAAACGTTTATAAAAACGACGAGATTTCAAAAACGCGATAAAATTTCTACGCGATTGAACGTTACCGTATTTATTTTTCGCTGTCGGGAAAACGTGAACCCGCATGGGTTTTTGAGGTTATTTTCTTTGTCGGGAAAAAGTGAACCCGCACAGGCTTTCTGCCATTGAGGGCATATATTTCTATCTTAAGGGCATTTTCGTAATTTCATATATTTGGAATTATGTTTTGTCTTTATGCCAATTTTTGGTGTTTTGGTTGACGAGACGAATTACATCGTGTTGTCGATGCGATAAGTGTAGTGTTGTTTATTGTTCTAATAAACTTGGAGACTTTAGTGTACGGGATCCCAATGTGGATGAGTTGGTAGCTCCGTGGGCCGTGGTAAACCGATAGCACACTAATGTACTCGACATTCACTATATTTAATCGAGGTTTGTAAAGTCTAGTAGTACATTGCCTATAGCGCCACAACGGAGATCGTGAACTATACTACGCCCTGGATGGTAGATTCCAGTGTCGTAGGCTATTCGACGCAACGTGTGATCGCGTAATAGTTGGTTGGGCAGCCGTGGTACTAATAGATTTTGCAAGTCATTCTCTCGATATCTCGTTTGGGTTTAGCTCCATGGAGTAGGGTTGTGTTTTGGTGTATTTGATTTTATCTTGGATCATATTCCATTTTCTCTATTTATCTTTATCCGGTAATATCTTGGATATTCTTACATTTTCTCTATTTATATTTATCGATAATTTTGATGTTAGTTGTCTATTTCTTATCTTATCTTATCCGTGAGATTGATTTATACGTGTGATTTTCTCTATTTGTGATCCGTCTATGATGTTCGAAACCCTAGGATATTTAATATGTACTTGTTATAGCTTCTTCATATTGTATAAACCGTGTAATTGTTATTTGTCGTCTTCTTATTTGCCATGTTGCGATGATTTTATGTTGTCTTACCTCTTTATTGTATGTGTCTATTGTCTATTTATTTTTATACGGTAAAGAGTTTGAAGAGGAAGAAGAGGAACAACCTCTTGAGATCGTGTACCCTGAGGAAGAGGGAGATCAGCAGACCGACGATCAGTTTTACGAGCAAGAACCATCCGATCATCCATACCCCTACGGATTGATTGTGTGAGGGATGGCGACGCCTGCATTTTTGGGATTTGTAGAGCTGGTATTCCATGGAGGTGATTTGGCTTGGCATTTGCGAGGAGATCGTGCTTCTGTTACCTATGCTGGACGTATGACTGTGATTCTACGTCATCAGTTTGAGGAGATCCGATTTCGACGACGACGCTTTTTCTCGCATTTAGAGTTACCCTTATCCATTAGGCGTTATTGGGGTGCTTGAAAACCCGAGCCTAGTGAGATAAGCATCGTGTCGACCGCGCGATCCCGTTATCGCCGTATGTCGGGACATCGAGGATATTTATCTCCGATGATCATTTTCACACCGAGAGTGATCCATCGGAGGAATAGATAATCATGATGTTTTTTTTGAAGCGCGTCGTATGTCTCGTATATATTAACTCTTTTATTGCTTTCTTTATTGTTCTTGTTTAAAGAGTTATAATCTTAGTTGTAAATTATATGTACAGTTTATAACTTAGTCACATGTATATTATTAGTGATGATGTTTTTTTTTATTTCGTATATTTCGTATTATCTTTTTATTACCTACTTCAGTCTATCAGGAATTATTTTTACAACCCGTAATAATTTTAACAAATATTCCGCAACTTGGGTAGATTTTATTTCTAATTATTTTATTTTCTTTTATGTGTGACATCCTCAAAAGGGGTGTTACAGATTGCCTAAGTGAATTCAACTTAGTTTGCTCTCCCTTGGAGCATTTCGGCCATGGCTCTTCAAGAAGGATCAAGAAGCTTGGTGACTTGATTTTCTACACCAATAGGAAGCTAACTTAGGGGCAAAGCCTTGGATATCAACCCTTGATCACATCTAAGGCCATTAGGAGTCCTTGGATGGTCAACAAAGATGGCCACCTCCATTGAGCTCCATGACCATGCATAGGAGAGGAGGCCATTTTCTCTTCATTCTCATCTTTGCTATCACCTAAGCTTTCATTTCTCTCTCTCCAAGAACCCAAAGAAAACTCCATAGCTTTTCTCCTTGAGCTATTTGGCCACCACCCTAAACACCATCATCCACTCTTCTAAATTTTCAGCTAACACCACTTCTCAAATCCAAACACCATTCTAAGCATCTTTCATCTATGGTGTTTCTTCAAAAAAATTCATTTGGAGCTTGGAAAACCACCTTGAAGTTTCTTTCCTACAAGGTGAAAATTATTGTTTCTTATTTTTAACTTGATTTTTGAAGTTCTAAGCCATGATTGATCCATGGTTTATCATTTTTCAACCTTAGTTAAGACTCTTTAAAATTGTTTAAGTTTGTTAGGGATTCTTTGGGAGCTACATGAAAATAACTAGGAGGAGTTTAGAAGGAGTTGTCTTCCATTAAGGTAAGAGGGAGATTTAATCTCATCAACCTTGTGTGGTGGTGAGAAAATGGATGTATTTGTGGTGAAGAATCCATAAGGATTCATTCACTTGGTTGTTTAATGTCTTTTCTATTTGTGGTTGATTATGTGTGCAAGCATGTCTATAGCTTTAAAATATATGGTATGTGTTCACAGATATATGATAATTATTGTAGGATGTGAATAAGATGTGAGGTTTTGCATGAGTGTTCCAAAGAACACAAGGAAGCTCACGGCTTCACCAATAAAAAGAGAACCAAAATGTTCTCAACCATCTTCTAAAAGAATGACTTAATTGATTAAATTGGATTGAATGAATTTTATAATGATTTAGAGGATGGAAAATAATTTAAAGATGATTTATAAGGGATATGCAAAATTTCGGCCAACATGCCACTTGGAATTACCTTTGATCCAAATTTTATTTTCTAAGTTTGGAATAAGGAATTAACTTAAGAAGAACTCAATTTCAATGGATTTTGAAGAACAAAATGAATGAACTTTTTATTAGAAACCAAATAAGAGAAATTAAGTATAGATAAGAAATAAATTGAAACACTTGAAAAAGACTAACGTAGAGCTTACCCTTTGGGTTTTGAAGCGTGTTAGCAAGTTTCGAGTTGTAAATAATGTTTATGGCTAAAGGAGGTAATTTTTAGAGAAAAACATAGAAAATATCACTTAATGAATTTTCTAGACGAAATGCTGTCAAAATTAATTAAAAATGAACAAATGATGGAGAAAGTTTCAAAATATAATTTAGAAAGTAAAGGAATGTTTTACGTAGTTGAAAAATATTAGAAATAGTTTACGCATGTTTAAAATAAAGATTTTTAAACTACCTGATTGAGAAAATGATTTTAAAACGTTACGCGATTGAGAAAATGATTTAAAAACACTACGCGACAATAAAAACGTCAAAAAATATTTACACGATCTGAAAATATTTGAAAAAGGTGACACGATTGTGAAAATGCGATAAAATGTTTACGCGACTAAAAAGAACAGTAACTGTCGGGCCAAAGTGGTGGACCTAGACATGTTGAGAAATAGTACTATCAAGTGGAGACATACTATATTTGGAATTATTGATATTGAGGGTATCTGTGTAATTTTGGTTTATATACATGCATAGAGAGATGTGTCAATTTGGTTAAAATTGGTGAGTGGCTGACGAGATGAATTACACCGTGTTGTGGGTGTGATAGGTGTGATAGGTGTAGTGTGGTTCATTGAGTGAACTTGGAAGCATTAGTGTGCGGAGGATTCCACATGTGGACAGTTGGTAGTTCCTTTGGGTCATGATAACGGGCAACACACTAGCGATCTCGACAAGCACTATTCTTAATCAGGATCTTGTGGAGACTGTCTGGTACAATGCCTGTTGTACACGACGTTTTGA
This sequence comes from Ormosia emarginata, assembly GCA_029884605.1. Taxonomy (NCBI): domain Eukaryota; kingdom Viridiplantae; phylum Streptophyta; class Magnoliopsida; order Fabales; family Fabaceae; genus Ormosia; species Ormosia emarginata. Next base: position 2,045,759 of record JAQQTP010000023.1, read on the forward strand.
CTGTGTACTACTTACATGATGTTTTGATTGTGTATGGTTTACACGACATTTGACTGTGCAAATGTTTGGTTGGGGCAGCTTGATGTATGGATAGGTCTTTCGGATCATTCTCTCTGATGTTTGTGTTTAGCTCCATGGAGTAGAAATGAGTCGGTGTACATTTGCATTTGTGGTATGCATCATAATATGATTATTTTTTATTATTTAGATTTAATTTGAGATATTATGTATGATGTGTTAATGTGAGATTTTATGCATAATGTGATAATATGAATTTTTGAATCAACTGTGATATCTGTATGTACTGTCATTTTTTATATTGCCATGCTGGTAATGATGTAGATTGTCTCATCTCTTTGTATGCATTTTCTGTATTATTCTTTTATGTTCCGTAAAGAGTTTGATGAAGAGGAAGATGAGCAGCCTCTAGATTGTCAGTATCCAGAAGAGCAGCATCCGAGCGACTAGTTTGAGGAAGGCGAGCCGTTAGATCACCCTTATCATTTGGATTGATTTAGCGGTCATGGCTTTGCCTGAGTTTTTGGGTTTTGTGAGACTTGAGTTTCACGAAGGCTCTGAGGCTTGGCGACTGTGAGTTGAGAGAGGAACGGTTGTTTATGTGGGGCGTCTGACTATGTCCCTCCGTAGGGAGTTCGATGGAGCTTTGATATTTACTACTACTTTTTATTTACATCTAGAGATGCCTTTGACTATTAGGCGTTATTGGGGAGGACATTTTCATGCCCCTAGTGAGATTAGTAGTGTATCGATAGCACGGACTCCTGTCCGTAAAGCTGAGACATCCGGGATTTCTGTCATCTGATGATCCATCGGAGAAGGATTAGAATTCCTATATATGTACTTGGGCATAGTTTATATTTTGTATGATGTCAAACTTTTTACTGCTTTATTAAATATTTGTAGTTTGAATTTTAAAGACAAAATCATATGTATATTATGATGTGTATTTAATAGTTTGTTTTATTTCATGTTTCGTTTATTTTATTTAATGATATAATGTATAAAGAGAAAAATTTTACAACTCCTATTATTATATATGTGCTAAACGTTTTATAACTTGGGTAGTGTTTATTATAATTATTCAAAAATGTGATATCCCTAGTAGGGTGTTACAAGATAGATGAACTAGGTGATAGTCACAACACCAAAGTGTCTTAGAATGATGTATACATTCAAGATATGAGGTTAGTTAAAATTATGGAAGATTGGAAGTGGTTTCTTGGTTGCTTGGCTGTGGGCTTCAATGGAGAGAAAAGTGAGAGAGTTTTGTGTTTCTTTGCTTCACGAGAGTGAAGATAGAAATGAATAAGTGATAGACAAGTTCCTAGGGCTCTCCTACACTCCTTGGTCATGGGCTTCCCCTTGGGTGAGTCACCAAAATTTGTGAGTCATGTAATGAGTCACATGGCTAGTCACTAAGTGAGTCATGACCATCATTCTTGACTTGTTTTTAATAGGTTTACCTTAGTGAGTCATAAGATATGTCACCTAGTGAGTCACAAAGAATGCTCTAGAAAATGATGACTAGCCTAAGTCTAGAATCATCTAACTAAATTTTTACCGGAAGCTATTATCCAATGGACAAAAGCTACTGCTTGCAAAACTAGTTATTATTGTCTAATGGACAATAAAACACACTTAGATTTTATTTGTCAAATAAAATCTTAGAAACATAAAATTTTGAAAACTGTTTTCGGATTTGGATTTAGTAAGCTCCCCCGACCCATATTAATAGTCTAAAATTTACCGGCCCCAAAATTTTTTTATTTTTTCGGTCCTGCTAAAAACACACAGACAGTACAAAAATAATAATAAAATAATCAAATTAAATCAAATAATTCACAAAAATCATAAAATCATATATAACTGAAGAATACGAAATTTCTAGGTATTACAACTCTCCCCCTCTAAAAAGAATTTCATCCTCGAAATTCACCGTACATTAAAACAAATGTGGATATTGCTCTTTTATCTTGTCCTCTAATTGTCATCTTGCATCTCAAGTTACGTCATTCCAGATTACTTTTACTAATGAAATCTCCTTTCCTCTAAGTTGCTTTACTCTCTTATCCTCGTTCGTAACAGGAAGTGTTTCATAGGTTAAATTCTCTTTTAATTGTACTGTATCTGGTTCTATGACATGGGTTGGATCAGGAACATACTTTTGCAATTGCAACAAATGGAAGACATTATGAAGGTTAGAAATAAAAGACAGTAAAGCTATTTGGTATACTACTAGACCTATCCGACGAAGAATTTGATATGGTCTAATGAACTTGAGAGTGAGTTTTTTGGATTTAATAACTCGTCTGACCCTAGTCGTGGGTGTAACTCTCAAAAACACATGTTCTTCTTCCTAAAACTCAAGAGATTTTCTTCTCTTATTAGCATAGCTTTTTTATCGACTCTGAGTTGTCTGTATCTTTTCCTGAATCATCATAACTTTTTTTGTCATTTGTTGTACAAGCTCAGGTCCTAATGTAAAATTTTCTCCATCTTGGTAGCAACACAAAGGTGTTCTGCATCGTCATCCATATAATGCCTCATAGGGTGCCATCCCTATACTTGCATGGAAACTATTATTGTAAGTGAATTCTATCAGAGGTAAGAATTCATCACAACTTCCAATTTATTCCAAAACACAAGCCCTTAATAGATCTTCCAACAACTGAATTGTCCTCTCCGATTGGCCATCTGTTTATGGATGATAAGTAGAACTCAAACGAAGTTTTATCCCCATTGCTTCTTGTAGACTCTACTAAAACCTTGACGTAAACCTTGAGTCTCTATTAGAAATAATACTCGAAGGTACGCCATGAAGTCTAACAATTTCCCCGATATACACCTGCGTCAATCTTTCCATTGAATACCTTATGTTAATTAGCAAGAAGTGTGTTGACTTCGTAAGCTCACTACAAAAAATTAGGTAAATTACGGCAGTTTTAATATAGCAGTTATCAAAAACTGTCGTAATATGCAGTATAATACGTCAGTTGCCCACCTGCCACTTTTTACAAATGAAAAACGGCAGTTACATGTATAAAACGACAGTTTTAACTGTCGTTATTTTAATTTTAAATTTTAATTAAAATAATTTTAAAACAACTAAAATTTCACTTCCCCCTTCACACCAAAATAATTCCCTCTCAGCCTCACCCTCACCCTCTCTCTCTCGTACTCTCACCCTCACCACTCTCGGTCTCACCTCACTCACTCTCGTCTCACCCTCTCTCTCTCTCGTACTCTCACTCTCATTCTCTCTCACTCAAAGTTCCAGATCTGCTCGCCTCTTCATTTGTTTTGGCCACCGGAAATCGTGCCCTTGATGCTTTGCTTTGGTCTTTCGGCCACCGCGTCTTACCCTCTCTCTTTGCCACGTCTCGCTCTCTCTCGCCACGCCTCTCTCCCTCTCTGTTGGTCCTCTACTTCTTGTTCTCTGCTTTTTCAACACCATCTTCTCGACAACATTGGAGGTTCTCTCTCTCACTGTTTCTTCATTCAATTTTTTTTTTTTTTTTGTATTTTCTTGTCTATTCAAATTTGAGGTGTATATTTTTTATTATACTTTTTAATCTTAATTGACATATCAATGATGGTTGAAGTAGTAGTTGGTTTTGAAGGTTGGAAAAAATACCTTGATGTTTCCAAGTTCTAACCTATATATCTGTTGAATCCACTTTTGGCCAAATGAATGCCCAATAAATTTGTAGATGGTTATGTGTAGTGTATGGAGCTTTACTTGTTACTTTATTGCTGAGCTGAAAATTTTTGAGCAATTAGGGTTTCGTTACGCCTTCAGCTTGAAAATTTTAGGGCCTTGTCTTGCATGAGAAATAGAAATAGGTATTTATCTATTTATTAGTAAAGTGAAAAGGGTAAAGATATAATGTTTTATTCTCAGTTTATATTGGCCAAGAAAGGGCCCCTTGGGACAATATGGATAGCTGCACATTTGGAGAGGAAACTCCGCAAGAATCAAGTCGCTGATACCGACATTGGCGTCTCTGTAGGTCAGTTTATCTTCAACCTTATATATATACATATATATAGTTTAATTTTAATTATAACTCATTATAAAAAGGATTTATGGTGTCACACGATTTATATCACTTGAAAATTATATCTCTCGGCCTTTGCTAACATTACGATATATATCGAAAGTAATTATTATATCTTTAGAGCTTGTTATCAACTTATTGTCCTGCTTTATCACTTGAAAATTTAATTTAATTTTTTTCTATGAATGTTATGCTTAAATAGTCAATTTATATGGTAGATTAATGCAAAATATTAAAATATTTTACTTTTTTGGTGTGGGCTTTTTGGCACCTCTCACCAGCATGCACTAAAATGCTTTGCACAGTGCATTTTATTTATATTGCAATGCAGTGATATAGTGCGACACTGTCACATAGCTCAGTTAGCAATCAAGGGAGTTTATTGCTAAAATGCTTTGCATATAATGCTTTTACTTGTTATGCGATTGAATTAGTTCAGATTAGAATGATATTCATGAGTATTTGTGGAACAGTACTAGATACAAAATAATTTGGTATTCATGAGTTATACTAATTTATTTAAAATTAGTTTAAATATTAATTTTATGCTATAGTTGATCTTTGTTGTTGTTGAAGGTTGACTAATTTAAAGTATGCTCCATTTATATTCTCTATAAGACTTGAATGAGTCCCTTGCTCAATTATCTTCCCATCTGTAAAACTGAGATTTGGTCTGCATTTCTAATTGTGGATAGCCTGTTGTGCCACCATAATTGTTGTTCTATTTGTAGTCAATTATATATGTAATAGTACATAATTTGAGAGAAAAGGCAATTATAATTGATTTTAATAATCATTACTTATAAAAGTTACATATCTAATATTAACTACCAATGTGGCAGTGATGTTTGTTAATATACCAAATGGATATGCATATTTATTTAAATGGATATACCAAATGTTAATATACCAATGTTTGCCATGAACGAAACAAGACTCACCTGAGGGGACGCTGCACAGCCGGACCAAGCCAGACGGAAGCATCACAACTCCCCTAGGCAGCACACACCATAGGGGAGCCACAAATAAGAGGGAAAGTCGAACACAGTCGGAAGTAGCAGCAGGAACTGGAGGTGACACACGTGAGGCACTTGTACAATGGGCGGCAATTGAGAGAAAACCTTAGCGAGAGAGGGAAAAGAAATCATACCAGAGAGGGAAAAATGATATGAGATAAAAGAGATCCAAGCACATATATATTAGATTTCATAAAATTTGATAATTGGCGGCTGAGAAGGAAGTGTGGATTGATTACTGTCACACTAAAGAACAAATTGCATTTAAGATTGAGTTGTTTCACCAGTTGAAGGAATTCCTTCAAATGACAAATTTTGCAAGCTTGGTTTAAGGGAGGCAATGTAGGAAATTAAACCAAGCCAAGCCTATTAATTGCATTGACTGCTTTAGCCTATCTCCTGCAATTTTTTGAAATCACTTATTGCTACAAGAGGGTGCACCACAACTTACAAAACTACTTTTTATCATTTCTTCTGTTGTTTTCCTTCATCAATTGGCTTTCTTATTTTATATAATGTCGTTTTTTTTTTTCTAGCCTTTCACCTATAAAAAGCCATGTTGTGTATCATGTTTTGATCAAGTGAAGTGAAATAGAAATCAAAGAGAAATCCTCTTCTGTGTTGCATATCTCTATGTGTGAGAGTGAGAATTTCATAGTGGGATAATGAGTTTTTGATATCATATACAAAGGGATGCGGATCCTCTGGAGTCGTAATATAACTGCAATTCGTGCAGTTCTTGTGATCTCATCCACTAATACTTATTAAACAATATCTACCATCAAGAAATTGCTACATTATCATTCATTAGATTTTAAGTGTTATTTTGATTAACTTGCGGTAAATCTCTCTTCTGATTGCTAAAGTAGTAGGTCGAAATAGAAAAAAATTGTTCTTCCTGTTCCATACCAAAGCAATAGTGAAACTCTCTCAAATTTCCACAAATCTCAGAGGCTTTTTGCTACTTCTTTTCTTATTCAAGTAAAGCCAAAATTATTTAAAATACTCATGAATATCATTCTAATCTGAACTAATTCAATCGCATAACAAGTAAAAGTTTGGAACAGTACACAGTACTAGATACAAAATAATTTGGTATTCATGAGTTATACTAATTTATTTAAAATTAGTTTAAATATTAATTTTATGCTATAGTTGATGCTGTTGTTGTTGAAGGTTGACTAATTTAAAGTATGCTCCATTTATATTCTCTATAAGACTTGAATGAGTCCCTTGCTCAATTATCTTCCCATCCTGTAAAACTGAGAATTGGTCTGCATTTCTAATTGTGGATAGCCTGTTGTGCCACCATAACTGTTGTTCTATTTGTAGTCAATTATATATGTAACAGTACATAATTTGAGAGAAAAGGCAATTATAATTGATTTTAATAATCATTACTTATAAAAGTTACATATCTAATATTAACTACCAATGTGGCAGTGATGTTTGTTAATATACCAAATGGATATGCATATTTATTTATTAACTGTTATTATATGATTTCTGTTTGTAAAGTATTTTCCCACTATATATTTTATAAAGTGGTGTCAAAAAAGAATGTGTGCATTGATGATATATTGGTTCAGCTGTGTTGGTAGAAAAAATATCGTATTTTGAATGTGAATTTGTAATGTGTGTATATCATCAAATATCAGGATAATTTAAGATCTTATATGTGCTCTGAATTTCACTCATCTCATTGGCTCAGAACACTTTTACTGGGTGATTATTGCCTTTGACATCTGCTGATCCTTTTATCTGCAGTCACTATACGCCAAACAAAGTTGAAGTTCAGGACTATAAGCTTCTTTTTGCACTTCTTTGTTGAAGTAAGAGATCAAAAGTTCACTTTGGTTGGAATTCTTGGTACTTGGTGGACTTTGCCACATTTACCATTTTGGGAAGCATTTTCTTTTGTTAGAAATAGACTTGGAAGCAGCTTGGTGAAAACAACAGAGCAAGGTAAGCTGCAAATTTAAAATTAGCAATCCTTTTGTGTTGGCCTGAAGTACTTGTCATTTTAGCAATCCTTTGGATTACCTGGCTTTCCTCTTTGATAAGATAAAATTTCGGAGGCAATTGTAGACTTTTTGTATTAATTGTTGATTATGAGATGCTGAGATATGTGCAAGTTATTTGTGGGGCAGCTTCAACTTGTTTTAATTGTATAGGCAAAAACTACCAAAAAAATTGTATTGAGGCTGCAATGCAGATTGAATTTGTGTTTTGTGCATGAGGTGGAAAACTTGGTAGGTGGGTGGTAGTGCATTGTAGATATATTAGTTAGTGCCCTCTAATGTGGCTTGGATTTAGTGGCAGAAGTAAGCAAGTTCAGCTAGCATATCTTATCATTGTTGAGGATGGAGATAATTTTGGATAAGCAAAGATAATAGAAAAGTAGAAGCTGATGACATTTGTGGGGGGTTGCAACACCAATTATGAGCATTGCATAAGGTTAAATTAGATTAATGTTATATGCAACACTTTAGAAGTACATTTTATTTTATTATACTGTTATCTTCTTTTCTCATATATCACCATTTAAATTTGCACAATTGTATTAATTTTAAATTGTAATATTAAATTTTCCTTTCTAGTCATGCCAATGGATAAGTCTTGGATTAGTAAACCACGGAACACAACTGAATATGCGGTTGGGTTAAGCAAGTTTTTGGATTTTGCATTTCAACATCAGTCTATTGACGGGCATAAAATTAAGTGTCCATGTACAAAGTGTGGTTTTAAGAAGTGGCAAACAAGAGAAGTAGTTCAAGAACACCTAACTTTACGGCCTTTTCCGGAAAATTACAAAGTTTGGTATTGGCATGGTGAAGAATCAAATATAATTCAGTCAAAGGCTTTTGAAGGCACACATGTCATGGAGGACACTTTTCAACCCCAAAATTCGATGGAAACCATGATAAATGATGCATTTGGGTTCACTGGGCACAATTTTAATGAACCTGGTGTGTCTTCTGAGGCTATTAATAGAGAAGAGACATTAAATGAAGGGCATAATGAGGTGCATAATGAAGATAATGTAGAGTTTTACGAGTTGCTCAAAGACGGTAATCAAGAATTGTATGAAGGGTGTACGAAGTATTCGAAATTGTCTTTTCTGGTAAAATTGTATCATATTAAATGTTTGTGTAGGATGAGTGACAAAGCTATGACTATGATTTTGGAATTGTTAAAAGATGCATTTGAAGATGCCAAGATTCTTGTTTCATTCTATGAGGCCAAGAAAATCATCAACAAACTTGGTCTTAATTACACCAAGATACCTGCTTGCCCAAATGATTGTATGTTATATTGGGGGATGACGAACACTTAGAAGAATGTAGAAGATGCAAGGAATCTAAGTGGAAGGATAATAAGAAAAAGAAGAAGCAACCTGCAAAGATTTTGCGTTACTTTCCAATAAAGCCAAGGTTACAAAGATTGTTTATGTGCTCAAAGACTGCTAAGTCTATGACCTGGCATATGTCGGAGGGTAACCAAGATGGATTGATGAGGCATCCTAGAGATTCGAAGGCTTGGAAAAGATTCGACTCTATTCATACTGAATTTGCCGCTGATCCTCGAAATGTACGACTTGGCTTGGCTAGTGATGGTTTTAACCCTTTTGGAACCATGAGTACAAATTATAGCATTTGGCCAGTAGTTCTTATCCCATACAATCGCCCTCCTTGGGAGTGCATGAAGCAAACTTCATTCATCCTCTCAATGATCATTCCAGGAAAACAAATGCCGGGAATAACATAGATGTGTACTTACAACCTCTTATCAAAGATTTGAGGGATTTGTGGTATGATGGAGTGCAAACATTAGATTCTTCAAAGAATGAAATGTTTAGAATGCGAGCACTACGATGTGGACAATTAGTGACTTCCCTGGGCTTGGTACCTTATCTGGGTGGAACACACACACGGCCTTGCTTGCCCCACGTGTAACTTTGATACAGATTATTGTAGACTGAAACATAGTAGAAAGTGGTGTTTTATGGGTCATCGTCGTTTTCTAGAAAAGGGACATAAATTTAGATTGAATCGAGCTCATTTTAATGGGACAAATGAGAAAAGGGATCCACCAATGACAATATCCGGATTGGACATCTTGAAACAACTTGAGGGCATTAATGTTACCTTTGGAAAACTTCTAGAGTCAAATGACAAAGGTAAAAGAACTCGAGGGAAAACCACTATTGAAGATGGATCGGGACAATGGAGGAAGAAGAGCATATTTTTCGATCTTCCTTATTGGGAGACTAACTTGTTGCGTCACAATCTAGATGTTATGCACATTGAAAAAAATGTATGTGATAATGTGGTATACACCTTACTCAATGAGACTGGTAAATCAAAAGACAATCTTAAAGCTCGGAAGGATCTTAGAGAAATGGGTATTGTAATACCCCTTTGGAGGATGTCACACATAAAAGAAAATAAAAGAAATAGAAATAAAATCTACCCAAGTTGTGAAACATTTGTTAAATATTATTACGGGTTGTAAAATAATTCCTGATAGACAGAAATATGTAATAAAAGATAATGCGGAAAAATACGAAATAAAAAAAACATCATCACTAATAATATACATATGATTAAGTTATAAACTGTACAAATAATTTACAACTAAGACTACAAATATTTAAACAAAAACAAGTAAAGAAAGCAATAAAAGAGTTAATATATATACGTACATACGCCGATGCCCAAAAAAAAAATCATGATTATCTAATCCTCGATGGATCACTCTCGGCATGAAAATGATCATCGGGAGATAGATATCTGGATGTCTCGACACACGGCGATAACGGGATCGCGTAGTCGATACGATGCTTATCTCACTAGGCTCGGGGTTTTCAAGCACCCCAATAACGCCTAATGGATAAGGGTAACTCTAAGTGCGTAAATAACGTCGTAGTCATAATCGGGTCTCCATCAAAGCGATGACGTAGAATCACGGTCACACGTCCCGCATACGTCACGGAATCACGATCGCCTCGTAAGTGCCAAGCCGAGCACCTCCATGAAATACCAGCTCTATGAATCCCAAAATCTGGCGTCGCCATCTCTCACAATCAATCCAGAGGATATGGATGATCGGATGGTTCTTGATCGTAAACCGGTCGTCTGTCTCGCGATCTTCCTCCTCCTCGGGTACACGATCTCAATAGGTGATCCTCTTCCTCGAAGTCTTTACCGCGTAAAATAATTAAACAGAAAATACATATAACAAAGAGGTAAGATAACATAAAATCATCACAACATGGCCAATAAAAAGACGACAAACAATATATATACAGTTCATGCAATACATAAAGCTTTAACAATTATAATAATAAATTGAAGTAAAATTCAGATATCATCACAATATATCATCATAGATAAAACCTCACAGATAAGATAAGAAATATAAGAATAAATGAGATAAAATAAACAAATGAAAGACAGATAGATAATAAATAGATAAGATGGAAACAGATAGACATAGAGATAAATAAATAATACAACAAAACCCTACTCCATGGAGCTAAAAAAAACACAAGTATCAGAGAGAGGAATGATTCGCAAAACCTAATAGTACCACGGCTGCCCCACCAACTATTGCGCTGTCACACGTTGCGTCTATAGCCCCACGACACAGGAATCCATCAATCCATGCGTGGTGTAGTTCACGGTCTCACGTTGTGGCACTACAGGCAAATGTACTACTAGATTTCACCAATCTCGATTAAATATAGTGTATGTCGAGTACCAAAGTGTGCTATCGGTTTACCACGGTCCAGCGGAGCGACCAAGTGTCACATGTGGGATCCCGTACACTAAAGTCTCCAAGTTCATTAGAACAATGAACCACACTACGTTTATCGCATCGACAACACGATGTGATTCGTCTCGTCAACAAATCCACCAAATACATGGCACACATAACAGATAGATGGAAAGCCTGTACGGGTTCACATTTTCCCGACAAACAAATAATTCTTAAAAACACATGCGGGTTCACATTTTCCCGACAAGTAAATAGATTTTCAAAAGCACTGTACGGGTTCACATTTTCCCGACAAAGATATAGATTTGCAAAAGCACATGCGGGTTCACTTTTTCCCGACAAAGACATAAAATAAATATAGTAACGGTCAATCGCGTAGAAATTTTATCGCATTTTCATAATTCCATCGTTTTTACAAACGTTTAAAAATCGGGTAAAGATATTTTTCTGTTTTTAAAATCGCGTAGCATTTTTAATACGTTTTCTCAATCGCGTAGGATTTTTAAATCATTTTCTTATTCGAATGCCCTTAAAATTCTTGTTTAAACAGATAGAAATAGTACTTAGTACATTTAAACTACGTAAAATAATTTTTCATAGCGCATACTGTCTTTAGGATATTTTTACTATCTTATAGGTTCATTTTTACTAAAAATTGACAGCATTTTGTTTATAAACTTATAATAATGGTTTTCTAAATTTTCCATAAAATTTTCTATTTACCTAATTTTTTTAACCATATCATTTAATTCTTTTTGAAATCTCTAACATGCTTCAAAACCTAAAGTGAGCTATATGTTAGAAAATTTCTCAAAATTTCTGTATTTTACTTCCTAATGATAAAATCACTAGTTTTAATCCTTTAAGCTTAATTCTACTCAATTTGTTTCTTCAAAAATTATTATAGAAAATTTCTTCTTAACTTGTATTATCTCTTTTTGATTGAAAAAGGTTTGGAATCAAGTTTTAGAAATTATAATTACCTATAGTGGCATGTTGGCCGAATTTTGTAAAACTTTTTCATTTGATTTCTAAATCATGTCAAAGGTATTATCTTATCTAAGTTCATTAAATCATGTTATAAAGTAATGATTTTTAAATCAAATAAATCCTTGAGGCATGTTGGCCCAAAATTTACTAAATCTTTACCATTTGATTTCTAAATTCCTTTTCTTTGATCAAAACAATTTGAAACCTTCTTATTTCTCCTAATTAATTAAGTTTCACTTTAGGAAAAATGAAGAGAACATTTTGGTCCTCACCCTTTGTCATTGCCGTGAGCTAGGGAATGTGTTCTTTGGAACACTCATGCAAATTTACACATGTTATTCACATCTTATACCTTATCATACAATTCTAACACATGCATTTATATTTCTAACACATGCAAAATATTTCTAACATATAAAACCTAAATTAAAGCTTATAGACATACCATCAAAAGCTAATAAACATGAAAAATTATTACAATCACCACACAAGAAAGCTACTAACATACAACACTTAAGCTACTAGCAACCACAAAAATTAACAAATACACATCAATAAACACACCACAACCGAATCCTTATGGATTCTACAAACAACCCATCTTCTTACCACCATCAAGGGATGATAAGAATTGTCTTCCTCTTACCTTAAATGAAGACAAAAAGCTTGCTTTCACACCTCCTATGGTTCGGTTTTCACTCCACCAAATACCTAAAAATCTCAAATAAAATCTACATGTTATTAACCATGAAAAAGAAGCTAAACCATGGAGAAATCATGGTTTAGAACTTTGAAAAAGAAGAGAGAAAAGAAAAATATGATATTTCACCTTCTAGGTCAAATCTACAAGGTTGATTTCCAAGCCCTTAATGGAAGATTTTGAAGAAACTTCCAACTAGAAAGGTTCTTAGAATAGTGTTTAGGTTAGGAAAACTTTGTTAGAAAAATTTTTGGATGGTTGGATGATTAGGAATGGCTCTTGGCGAAAATGGTGAAGAAGAACAACAATGGAGGCTAGGGTTCTTGGAAGAGAGAGAAGAGAGAAAAGTGATGAAGATGAAGTGTTGTTTTTGGCTTTCTCACTCCTAATGGTCGTAGCCTTCAAGTGGTAAGGATGTGCATGGATTTGGCTTCATCCAAGCCATTGAATACATCAAAGGTCAAGATCAATTCTTGCTTAACAAGCTTAAATCCTATTGGTTGCTCTTGGTGACTCACCTTGCTTAGTCACACAGTGTATTAAATTCTCTATTTGAGTCACTAGTGAGTCACTTCTGGAAAGTTCTACCGCTACGGTGATTAATTAAGCTACCGATCTAACCGTTCTACTAATTGTAGGTCCCGCAAAATATTTAGGGTCCATGTCACTAAATTATCTTGACTAATAAAATAATATTATAATAATATAAAATTATTTTATTTGTCGATTAAATCCTAAAAATTAAAAGATTATTTTTAGTCTCATTCAGAATCGGGTTAAGTAAGATCCCCAATTCTAAATAATAAAATAAGATTTTCCCGGCCCGGAAAATATTATTTTCCGCCTCGAGCAAATCACACAAAAAGTCCATATAAAATCACAGACGGTATTTTCGGGCATTAAATCAAGAAGAAAACAATTAAAAACAAGCAAAAATAGCGAAAACAAGACGTTCGGGACGTAACGGTCATTTTCCGTTTTTTCCCACAACGTAGGTAATCGTCCAAAACGTTCAAATAAAATATCCAAGAAGTATTATATAGTTGTATATCTTTCGAGAAAAATTAATACAGTAGCTCGAGAAAAATTTTTATTTTTTCCGTCTCGAAACAAATTACGTAAAACGATCAAATAAAATTTGAGCCTGTATTATCGTAATTGTTTTCATACAAAAATCGAGAACAGAAAAATAGGGACACAGCGGTCATTCACACAAAAGCATGAAAAACAGAAAACAGTACATTCAGAATATTTTCTAAAAATTGGGGCGTTACAACTCTCCCCAACAAATAAAAATTTCGTCCTCGAAATTCGATGTTCATCCAAACAAATGAGGATACTGATCCTTCATTTTATCTTCCAGCTCCCAGGTAGCTTCACCCGTCATATCATTCCATATGACTTTCACTAGTTCGATCATCTTCCCTCGAAGCTGCTTTACCTTTCTGTCCTCTATTCTGACAGGTAAAGTTTCGTAAGTCAAATTCTCCTTTAACTGCACATCATCTGGTTGTATAACATGTGTCGGATCTGGTATATACTTCCGTAACTGAGACACATGAAACACGTCGTGCAAATTGGATAGAAAAGGCGGCAAAGCAATCTGATATGCTACAGGACCTATACGTCGGATAATCGATATGGTCCAATGAATTTAGGAGTAAGCTTCTTCGACTTAATCACTCTTCCGACACCAGTCGTAGGAGTAACTCTTAAAAACACATGCTCACCCTCCTTAAACTCAAGAGATCGTCTTCGTTTGTCCGCGTAACTCTTTTGTCTGCTTTGCGCCGTCCTCATCTTCTCTTGTATCATCTTGACTTTATCCGTAGTATGTTGTACAAGTTCCGGTCCCAATCATACTCTCCCCATCTTGATACCAACATAGCGGCGTTCGACATCGTCTTCCATACAATGCTTCATAAGGTGCCATTCCGATGCTTGCGTGAAAACTATTGTTGTAGGTGAATTCTATCAAAGATAAAAATTCATCCCAACTTCCCCGTTGTTCCAAAACACAAGCCCGCAACAAATCCTCCAAGGATTTGTATAGTTCTCTCTGTCTGACCATCCGTCTGCGGATGATAGGTGAACTTAATCGTAACTTGGTTCCCATAGCTTCTTGCAGACTTCGCCAAAATCTTGACGTAAACCTCGGATCTCTATCAGAAACTATACATGTAGGCACTCCATGTAATCTGACAATCTCGCTGATGTACAACTGGGTTAATCTTTCCAATGAATATTTAATATTAATTGGTAAGAAATGAGCCGATTTCGTAAGTCTATCAACTATAACCCATATTGCATCATGACCTCTCCTTGTCTTTGGCAAACCAGTAACGAAATCCATAGAAATGCTGTCCCATTTCCATTCGGAATCGATAATGGTTGCAACATCCCACTGGTCTTTGGTGTTCAACTTTCGATTTTTGACAAACTAGGCAAGTTGACACGCATCTAACCACATCACCCTTCATTCCATGCCACCGAATAACTTCTTCAAGTCTTGGTACATCTTTGTTATGCCTGGATGCATACTTAATAGACTAGTATGGGCATGTTCTACAATATATTGCCTCAGCTCTCGGTCACGAGGAATACAGATTCTACCTCGAAACCTTAGAATTCCATCAGTTCCTTCTTTGAACTCTACTGCCTCGTTTTGCTTCATTTGCTCCCTTATTCCTTGCAAAAATTTATCGGCATTCTGCTTTTCCCTTATGTCTTCCATCAGCTCGCTTGATATAGTAACCATATTCACACAGATCTTTCCCGTTTCCAACTCAACAAACGACCACTCATCTCTAAACTGTTCAATGAGCTCCTTTTCTTTAATCATCAGAGCGAAACACTGATAATCTTTCTACTCAAGGCATCGGCCACGACATTCGCCTTACGGGGTGGTACAAAAGTTGAAAATCGTAGTCGTTCGAAATTCTAACCATCTTCGCGCCTCATATTCAGCTCCTTACGGTCGTACAAGTACTTCAAACTCTTGTGATCACTGAAGATGTTGAACGTTGCTCCATAGAGAAAATGTCTCCATATCTTCAAAGCAAAAACTACCGCAGCCAATTCCAAATCATGCGTAGGATAATTCTTCTCATGAACCTTCAATTGTCGAGAAGCATATGCCACCACGTTCCGATCTTGCATCAACATGCATCCTAGTCCTTGATAAGAAGCGTCACAATACACCTCGAAAGATTTCTTCGAATCTGGTAGGATTAACACCGGTGCAGTTGTTAACCTCTTCTTCAACTCTTGACAACTAGCTTCACGCTCTTCCGTCCATTCAAAAGCTTGACTTTTCCTTGTCAGTTGTGTAAGTGGTCCAGCAATCTTGGAAAAACCTTCGATAAATCTCCGATAATAACCAGCAAGTCCAACAAAACTTCGAACTTCCGTTACCGTCTTAGGTCTTTCCCACTGTAAAACAGTCTCCACTTTCGATGGGTCCACCGCAATACCTTCTTTAGAAATTACGTGACCAAGAAATTGAACTTCTTCCAACCAGAACTCGCACTTAGCCAATTTCGCATACAACTGCTTCTCCCTCAAAATCTGAAGAACAACTTTCAGATGTTCAGCATGTTCTTCCTTCGATCGAGAATAGATCAGAATGTCATCGATAAAGACAACGACAAATCTGTCTAGATATGGACGAAATATCCTGTTCATATAATCCATAAATATGGCAGGAGCATTCGTCACCCCGAATGGCATTACTTGATACTCATAATGTCCATAACGAGTTCGAAAAGCAGTCTTTGGCACGTCTTCCCCTCTTACACGAATCTGGTGATAACCCGATCGCAGATCTATCTTGGAAAATATCACAGCTCCCCTCAATTGATCCATCAAATCGTCGATTCTTGGAAGCGGATATTTATTCTTGATAGTCACCTTGTTCAACTGCCGATAGTCCACACAAAGTCATGATGTTCCATCCTTCTTCTTGACCAAAAGTACTGGCGCACCCCATGGGGAAACGCTAGGTCGTACAAATTCTTTCTCCAACAGTTCCACCAATTGCTTTTTCAGCTCCTCCAACTCTACTAGCGACATACGATACGGTGCAATTGAGATAGGACCTGTTCTCGGTACTAAATCAATTGAGAACTCGATCTCCCGCTCGGGCGGTAAACCATGTACATCTTCAGGAAAAACATCCGGAAAATCGTTGACAACAGGAATAGTATTCACATCCTTCTCATTCTTAACTTCTAGAGAAGACAATACCAGATATCCCTGCGCTCCATCTCTTAACAAAGACTTGACCTTAACAGTAGTTAAAAATCCAGACTCTTCTTCCTTAGGAAAAACTATAGTTTTCTTTGCACAATCTATAAGGATATGGTTAGAACATAACCAGTCCATCCCTAAGATTACATCTATCTCAATAAGAGGCAAACAAATCAAATTGACCAAAAACAAACGGCCCTTCACAACAATAGGACAATCCAAACAGATCTTAGAAGTAACTACAGGTTTAGCAGTTGGCGTAGATACACTCAACTTAACATTCAGAGAAGACACAGGCAACTTCAGTCTTTCCACACAATCATAGGCAATAAACGAGTGTGTAGCACCCGAGTCATACAATACAGTCAGAAGGTTACCTCCAATGTCACCTTCTCCTTGAATAAGGTCATCCGATTGAGAAACTTCAGATCCCATCATTGTATATACTCGCCCTCCAGATCTCGGTTGAGTATTTCCAGATTTTTGCTGATTAGTTCTAACATGACGAACAGCAGGTTTCTTCTCTGGTCGAGTACAATCCTTCGACATATGCCCAGGCTGTCCACAGTTAAAACAGACAGTTCCCTTGATTGTACAATCTGGAGATAGATGGCCCTTCTTACCGCACTTAAAACACGTCGGTGTAAACACCACTCTCTGTCCTGCTCCACCACTAGGTACACTCCCTCCGGCGCGGCGGTCCCGAGTCGACTTCCTTGTGGTCTAGCATACGGCTTACGCAGAAACCGATTTGTATTGCTACCTCCACCTCTTTGAAACCTTGTCGGCCCAAAGTTCCGACTCCTCTGATCTCGTGACGGTTCAAGCTCCTCAAGCCGTGTACATACGTCTACCAAAGTATGAAAATGATTTATCCTCAGAGATATCACTCCCCGCTTCAATTCTACTCTCAATCCAGACTCAAACTTCTGACATTTCCATACCTCATCTTGTCGATTTTGAGCATAATCTGAAAATTGAGACAAACTTTCAAATTTTGTAGCGTACTCATTCACTGTCATGTTTCCCTGTCGCAACCCAAGAAATTCCATCTCCTTGGCATGCCTAGCACTTGCAGGAAAATACTTATCTAGAAAAGTATTAGAAAACACTTCCCAGGTGATCTCAGTCCCTTCAGCTTGCAACACTCGGCGGATTCCTCTCCACCAATGTTCTCGCATCTCTCTCAAAGATAAAGACAGCATAAGTTACTTTCTTTTCATCCGTGCATCTCATCCCCTCAAAAATTCTCTCTAAATCTTGCATCCACTGACTCGCTTTCTCCGGATCCACCTCGCCTCTAAATTGTGGCGGATTATGGCGCCTAAATTCAGATAAATTTAGGGCATCAGCCGTAGCATCTTGCTTTGTTGGTTGCTCTCAAATTTTGCTGAGTAATCACTTCACCATCTGCCGCATAGCTTCAGCAGCAACCAACATCGGGTCCTCATCACGATTCACGTTAGCACGTCCTCTGCCTCTACCAGCCATCTTCTTTCTTCAAACATAACAAAACAAAGTTAGATACATCCTTCTAGATATTTCCGAAAGGATATAAATCACAAAGATCACAGAGAATCACACAGCACAAACAAAAACAGACCCAACCACAACCCCAAAAGACTCTAACTTGGGCTCTGATACCAACTATTGTAACACCCCTTTGGAGGATGTCACACATAAAAGAAAATAAAAGAAATAGAAATAAAATCTACCCAAGTTGTGAAACATTTGTTAAATATTATTACGGGTTGTAAAATAATTCCTGATAGACAGAAATATGTAATAAAAGATAATGCGAAAAATACGAAAAAAAAAAACATCATCACTAATAATATACATATGATTAAGTTATAAACTGTACAAATAATTTACAACTAAGACTACAAATATTTAAACAAAAACAGTAAAGAAAGCAATAAAAGAGTTAATATATACAGACATACGCTGACGCGCCCAAAAAAAACATCATGATTATCTAATCCTCGATGGATCACTCTCAAGCATGAAAATGATCATCGGGAGATAGATATCTGGATGTCTCGACACACGGCGATAAC
Source organism: Ormosia emarginata (assembly GCA_029884605.1). Lineage (NCBI taxonomy): Eukaryota > Viridiplantae > Streptophyta > Magnoliopsida > Fabales > Fabaceae > Ormosia > Ormosia emarginata. The sequence continues at coordinate 2,064,633 of JAQQTP010000023.1, forward strand.
GGGATCGCGCGGTCGATACGATGCTTATCTCACTAGGCTCAGGGTTTTCAGCACCCCAATAACGCCTAATGGATAAGGGTAACTCTAAGTGCAGAAATAACGTCGTAGTCATAATCGGGTCTCCATCAAACCGATGACGTAAATCACGGTCACACGTCCCGCATACGTCACAGAATCACGATCGCCTCGTAAGTGCCAAGCCGAGCACCTCCATGAAATACCGGCTCTATGAATCCCAAAATCTGGCGTCGCCATCTCTCACAATCAATCCAGAGGATATGGATGATCGGATGGTTCTTGATCGTAAACCGGTCGTCGTCTCCGCCGATCTTCCTCCTCCTCAGGGTACACGATCTCAATAGGCTGATCCTCTTCCTCGAAGTCTTTACCGCGTAAAATAATTAAACAGAAAATACATATAACAAAGAGGTAAGATAACATAAAATCATCACAACATGGCCAATAAAAAGACGACAAACAATATATATACAGTTCATGCAATACATAAAGCTTTAACAATTATAATAATAAATTGAAGTAAAATTCAGATATCATCACAATATATCACATCATAGATAAAACCTCACACAGATAAGATAAGAAATATAAGAATAAAAACAGATAAAATAAACAAATGAAAGACAGATAGATAATAAATAGATAAGATGGAAACAGATAGACATAGAGATAAATAAATAATACAACAAAACCCTACTCCATGGAGCTAAAAAAAACACAAGTATCAGAGAGAGGAATGATTCGCAAAACCTAATAGTACCACGGCTGCCCCACCAACTATTTGCGTTGTCACACGTTGCGTCTATAGCCCCACGACACAGAATCCATCAATCCATGCGTGGTGTAGTTCACGGTCTCACGTTGTGGCACTACAGCAAATGTACTACTAGATTTCACCAATCTCGATTAAATATAGTGTATGTCGAGTACCAAAGTGTGCTATCGGTTTACCACGGTCCGGCGGAGCGACCAAGCATCCACATGTGGGATCCCGTACACTAAAGTCTCCAAGTTCATTAGAACAATGAACCACACTACGTTTATCGCATCGACAACACGATGTGATTCGTCTCGTCAACAAATCCACCAAATACATGGCACACATAAAGATAGATGGAAAGCACATGCGGGTTCACATTTTCCCGACAAACAAATAATTCTTAAAAACACATACGGGTTCACATTTTCCCGACAAGTAAATAGATTTTCAAAAGCCATGTACGGGTTCACATTTTCCCGACAAAGATATAGATTTGCAAAAGCCTCGGGTTCACTTTTTCCCGACAAAGATAAAATAAATATAGTAACGGTCAATCGCGTAGAAATTTTATCGCATTTTCATAATTCCATCGTTTTTACAAACGTTTAAAAATCGGGTAAAGATATTTTTCTGTTTTTAAAATCGCGTAGCATTTTTAATACGTTTTCTCAATCGCGTAGGATTTTTAAATCATTTTCTTATTCGAATGCCCTTAAAATTACTGTTTAAACAGATAGAAATAGTACTTAGTACATTTAAACTACGTAAAATAATTTTTTTCATAGCGCATACTGTCTTTAGGATATTTTTACTATCTTATAGGTTCATTTTTACTAAAAATTGACAGCATTTTGTTTATAAACTTATAATAATGGTTTTCTAAATTTTCCATAAAATTTTCTATTTACCTAATTTTTTTAACCATATCATTTAATTCTTTTTGAAATCTCTAACATGCTTCAAAACCTAAAGTGAGCTATATGTTAGAAAATTTCTCAAAATTTCTGTATTTTACTTCCTAATGATAAAATCACTAGTTTTAATCCTTTAAGCTTAATTCTACTCAATTTGTTTCTTCAAAAATTATTATAGAAAATTTCTTCTTAACTTGTATTATCTCTTTTGATTGAAAAAGGTTTGGAATCAAGTTTTAGAAATTATAATTACCTATAGTGGCATGTTGGCCGAATTTTGTAAAACTTTTTCATTTGATTTCTAAATCATGTCAAAGGTATTATCTTATCTAAGTTCATTAAATCATGTTATAAAGTAATGATTTTTAAATCAAATAAATCCTTGAGGCATGTTGGCCCAAAATTTACTAAATCTTTACCATTTGATTTCTAAATTCCTTTTCTTTGATCAAAACAATTTGAAACCTTCTTATTTCTCCTAATTAATTAAGTTGCACTTTAGGAAAAATGAAGAGAACATTTTGGTCCTCACCCTTTGTCATTGCCGTGAGCTAGGGAATGTGTTCTTTGGAACACTCATGCAAATTTACACATGTTATTCACATCTTATACCTTATCATACAATTCTAACACATGCATTTATATTTCTAACACATGCAAAATATTTCTAACATATAAAACCTAAATTAAAGCTTATAGACATACCATCAAAAGCTAATAAACATGAAAAATTATTACAATCACCACACAAGAAAGCTACTAACATACAACACTTAAGCTACTAGCAACCACAAAAATTAACAAATACACATCAATAAACACACCACAACCGAATCCTTATGGATTCTACAAACAACCCATCTTCTTACCACCATCAAGGGATGATAAGAATTGTCTTCCTCTTACCTTAAATGAAGACAAAAAGCTTGCTTTCACACCTCCTATGGTTCGGTTTTCACTCCACCAAATACCTAAAAATCTCAAATAAAATCTACATGTTATTAACCATGAAAAAGAAGCTAAACCATGGAGAAATCATGGTTTAGAACTTTGAAAAAGAAGAGAGAAAAGAAAAATATGATATTTCACCTTCTAGGTCAAATCTACAAGGTTGATTTCCAAGCCCTTAATGGAAGATTTTGAAGAAACTTCCAACTAGAAAGGTTCTTAGAATAGTGTTTAGGTTAGGAAAACTTGGTTAGAAAAATTTTTGGATGGTTGGATGATTAGGAATGGCTCTTGGCCGAAAATGGTGAAGAAGAACAACAATGGAGGCTAGGGTTCTTGGAAGAGAGAGAAGAGAGAAAAGTGATGAAGATGAAGTGTTGTTTTTGGCTTTCTCACTCCTAATGGCCGTAGCCTTCAAGTGGTAAGGATGTGCATGGATTTGGCTTCATCCAAGCCATTGAATACATCAAAGGTCAAGATCAATTCTTGCTTAACAAGCTTAAATCCTATTGGTTGCTCTTGGTGACTCACCTTGCTTAGTCACACAGTGCATCAAATTCTCTGTTGAGTCACTAGTGAGTCACTGTTTACGGAAAGTTCTACCGCTACGGTGATTAATTAAGCTACCGATCTAACCGTTCTACTAATTGTGGGTCCCGCAAAATATTTCGGGTCCCTTTGTCACTAAATTATCTTGACTAATAAAATAATATTATAATAATATAAAATTATTTTATTTGTGATTAAATCCTAAAAATTAAAAGATTATTTTTAGTCTCATTCAGAATCGGGTTAAGTAAGATCCCCCAATTCTAAATAATAAAATAAGATTTTCCCGCCCGGAAAATATTATTTTCCGCCTCGAGCAAATCACACAAAAAGTCCATATAAAATCACGAGATAGTATTTTCGGGCATTAAATCAAGAAGAAAACAATTAAAAATAGCAAAAACAGCGAAAACAGTACGTTCGGGACGTAACGGTCATTTTCCCATTTTTTCCCACAACGTAGGTAATCGTCCAAAACGTTCAAATAAAATATCCAAAGAAGTATTATATATTTGTATATCTTTCGAGAAAAATTAATACTGAAGAGTTCGAGAAAAATTTTTATTTTTCCGTCTCGAAACAAATTACGTAAAACGATCAAATAAAATTTGAGCCTGTATTATCGTAATTGTTTTCATACAAAAATCGAGAACAGAAAAATAAGGACACAACGGTCATTCACACAAAAGCATGAAAAACAGAAAACAGTACATTCAGAATATTTTCTAAAAATTGGGGTGTTACAGGTATAAGGAAGGATCTTTGGCCAGACGAGCATGGAAGATATCGCCCATCTTTGTTTACAATGTCAAATACAAAGAAAGATGTATTTTTGCGGACTTTAAAGAATGTCACAGTGCCAGATGGGTACTCAAGCAACATTTCAAGGTGCATTGACTTGAAACAACGAAAGCTTTTTGGAATGAAGAGTCATGATTGTCACATTCTTATGGAGCAGTTATTACCACTTGCCATACGTAATGTTTTGCCAAACAAAGTTGTCGCAGTGTTAATAGAGTTATGTTCATTCTTCCGACAATTATGTGCCAAAAGCTTAAGTCTAGTAGATCTTGACAAGATCCAATCCCGAATCGTTCTCACCCTTTGTCACTTAGAAATGTTATTCCCTCCATCATTCTTTACAGTCATGGTTCATTTAACTTGTCATCTAGTTGGTGAAGCCAAACTTGGAGGCCCAGTACATTATCGATGGATGTATCCAATTGAAAGGTAAATATCTAATTTTTTTTGTTAATAGGCTATTCTTTAAGGTTAATATCTCATATCTCTTAATTAATTCTCAATCTTACAACCTCTTAGGTATTTGGGACACTTAAAGTCATTTGTACGAAACAAGGCACAAAGAAGGTTCCATTCTTTGAATGATACCTAGCTGAAGAGGTTCTTACCTTTTGCTCTCTCTATATAGAAGGGATTGAGACACGAATTAATAGGCCTGCACGAGTTAATGATTATCCTGGTGATAGAGACTCTTTATATTTGCCTAGCATTTTTCCACCAATGGGTAGAGCAATGGAGCTTCCTCAACCTTTGAGTTGTCAACTTTGGAGAAAAGACAAGCACATCGATATGTGTTACTAAATTGTGCACAAGTCATGCCATACATTGAGTGAGTACTTAGGCAAACTCTACATAACACTTATGACCAAGATAAAAGCCCTTAGTTAAGATGTAGTATTAATATTAATTGTGTATGTAGTGAATTTAAGGATCAAGTCCGGAGGCGGTCTAAGGGGCGAAGGCCTACAGCTACAGAGTTAGAGAAGATAGTTAATAAAGACTTCATTGATTGGTTTCCTCGTAAGGTGGGTTCCAAATGTAATGAAATTGTGTTTCTTATATTAGTTGTTTGTTAATTTGAAATTATAACTAAGACTGTTAATGTTATTCTTTAAGCTTATGAACCCGGACATTGCGGATTCTGTTTTAGATGATCTAAAGATTCTAGCAAAAGGTCCAACACGACATGCTAGAAGGTTTTCTGCATTTAATATTAATGGGTTCAAATTTCGGACAACAACTCGGGAACATGGGTTGAAAACCCAAAACAGTGGAGTTTTTCTAACTTCTTCCACATCTTGTGTTGCTAGTGGTGTTGATGGGAACTTAAGGCAAGCTGATCTGTCATATTATGGCAAATTAGATGACATCATTGAGCTTAACTACTATGGTCGATTTAGGGTGACATTATTCAAATGTAAATGGGCTGACACCACTAGGGATAGGGGGTTTACAAAGGATGCATGGGGTTTTACTTCTGTTAATTTTTCACGATTGATTCACACAGGTGACCGTGAAGAGCATGATCCATACATTGAAGCTTCACAAGCTCAAATGGTGTTTTATATAGATGATGAGGTGAATAAAGGTTGGAGTGTTGTTGTGCATTTGAAGCCAAGAGATTTGTACGATATGGGAAAAGAAGGAGATAATGAAGCTTATGAGAATGAGTCATGCCCAGAGCAAGACTTAAATCAATTCTTTGGAGATGTTAATGATCTACCATTGTTAAGGGATGATGCATACGAAGAATTATTAAGTGAATGGAATGATAATGATGAGGTTGGGGAAGATGAGCATATGTCAGAATAGTCAACTGAGTTAATATATTTATGGTATGACTTTATGATGTGTTAAGTCTATCATCTATTTATGTATGTGTTAGTTTTTAATAAAATACTCCTATATAATATATGTTTAACTTTATCATACACTAATATAAATTGATTGTATTTGATTTTTTCATTTATATATGTAGATATGCCAAAACCAAAGCGAATTAAGAATCTTCTCAAACAAGTAGCTGAGGGATCGAAGCTACTGATCCAGTTCACAATCCATAACAGTTACCACAGGGTTGTACCTCAGCACCATCTGCTCCTACTACTTTGCAGCCATTGATTGACACTCCATTGCAGTCGCCACAGGCTTGTACCTCAACACCATTTGCTTCTACTACTTTGCAGCCATTGAATGACACTCCACTGCAGTTGCCATTGGGTTGTACCTTAACACCATTTGCTCCTGCTGCCTCACAGTCATGTAACCAAGCCCCATCACAATCTACGCAGTCTGATGCCCCATCTTCATCACATAAATTTGGACGTGAATCCAGTCATTATTGGTTTGTGGATGCTATAGGTATATATAGATGTAAACTGATGGAGTAGGAAGTTTAACTTGATGTCATTATCTTTTCTTGATTGATGTATTTAACTTGATCTTTATTTGTTACAGATGAAGAACAAGAAGTAACTAAGAAAATGAGGTTGAAGGTCCGTGATGTCCATAACTTGCCTGATGGAGTGCGTATAGTGGTGGATTTTGATGAGTTTTTTTGTCCTATTGGAGAGGCAGCTGGCCTACTTGCAGGAGTATGTGGACAATTGGCAACCGATTCTCTTCTTTTTCCTATTAACATTGAAAAGTGGTCAAATATGCCTGACACTTTCCGTGATCGCCAGTGGGATCATTTCTTTATGGTAGAACCATTTAAATTTTTTGCTTGTTCTATTTTTAAAGTTTGTACTTATAAAGGTATAATAATCTAACAATCTTTTTGTTTGAAGCGTCGATTTGATTTCAAAGTCAATGATAAAAATACTGCAAGGAGATATATTGAACAATCCATTGGAAAAAAATGGAGGGAAAACCGTCAGAAGTTGTGGAATGAATTTTATGACTCAACAATGAGTAGAAATGCTATTGTCAATAATGTCCCAAAGGGCATTAACATAGAGCAATGGGCTTCTTATGTTGACTATCGCTTGAGGCCTGAGACAATGGTACTCACTTCATATTTATTGAATTGTTGATTATAAATGGTTTGTTATTACACCAAAGAAATTTATATATTTTCATTTGTAGGCACTTTGTAAGAGAAATCAAGAGAATCGAAAGAAACAAACTATTCCTCACACTTGTGGTGCTAAAACTCTGGCTAGGAGAAGGGATGATTTGGTAGTTTAAGTTCTTATCTTTGATTAATTCATTATTTACCTAAAGTACATCTTTAGTTGATTATTACTTATGTGATGTGTTGAAAATTTTAGAGGAAAGAGACAGGGAAGACTATTGGTCGAGGCCCGATGTGGAATATAACACACAAGAAGAAAGATGGGAGCTTTGTAAATGATGAAGCTGAGAAGATAGGGGTAAATATCAATATTATTGTTCACATTTTTTTGTTAAACAATGATATAATAGATTGTCTTTGTAATATATTTATTCTCTTTTTTGGTCTTTATGTAGAAAGAAATTGAAGAACATTTAAGTCAAAGGGAGGATAATTACTCGAAATTTCTCCAAATGATCTTTGTTGGTGTGGTATTTGGAAAAGAGCACTCTGGCAGTGTTCGAGGATTAGGAATAGGAGTGGTTCCTACCGTTGCATTCAAGCATACTACCACACGTCTTGGAGTTATGAACTCAGGTTCATCTAGTGCTAACACATCCTTTCCTGACTTACGACAAAAGGTGGTGACTATGGAATCACAATTGCAAGCTTTGTGTGCCTACATTGCTATGAAGGAAGGAGGAAGGCTTCCTGAGGAGTTAGTTGGCTTATTTCAAAATCCTACACCACATGTATCTCATATTTACATATTTTCTTGTTCTATTCAAATAAATTGTTTGATTTTCCTGAATATGGTTGAATTGAGATTTTGTTCTTATTATGTTATAGTTGAAGAGTTGGAAAACTAATTTGCTTACTAGTTGAGTTTGTGGGTTGCGTTTTTAGTAGAATTATATGATGCATGCATATCAATCTGGATATTTCAACATTTCTCATATGTTCCACTAACATACAATGAAGGAAAACATGCTATGAAGGAATTACACTAAATAGTTGTCGATTTTGTTATTGGTATTGAAATGGATCATTTGCTTATGATTTATCAGTATTTCATATGTGAGGAGATTTATATATGAGATTGAGAAGGATTTCTATTTTCTAATCAACTTAGGAGAATTAAATGCAGGTCTATTTGTCTTTTCTTGGTATCATTCTGAAACAGTTTCCTTGTTCTAAGAGTTCTAGTCAGATTCTTGGCCTTGTCTTCCTTTTGAAACTTAGAAGCTATGCGTTGAACTCTTACAGGTTTGGATTAAATGAGATTGATATGTGATAATGATATGTGTGTATGTAATTGTGCCTGACTTGCATTCTCTTTTTCTCTCCTCCTTTCTCTCTATTATCAAATCTCTTTAAGCTTTTCGCTTCTTTTTTTGTTTCGGGACTTGTCATTATTTTGTCATCCTTATAACTTCATAACATTTCACAAGTTTAGTTTTCAAAATCAAATTACTCCTTAGCCCTGAATTTCATTTTCTAGTGTAAATCAATGAGCTATGGATATTGGGATGACACCCTTATAAATTCATGACATATCACAAGTTTAATTTTCAAAATCCAGTTACATATGTAGTGAATTTTTTAATTCTCAGTTCGGAATTGATTATTAGGTATCTGACTGATACTGTTGTTGTACTATTATTGTGTTTATGAATAATATGCTACCAAAGTGTATGTAACTGTTATATGCTAACCGTGTAAACAACAAATCTTCCTTAGGTAAATGATATATTCTCTGAATAGTCTCTGTTAGTTTGAATGACCATATTGAAGAATTGGGACTTTGGTTTGCATATTGGTTAAGTCTCTGGATTTTGTTTATTTGATCATTGGCATGAATAAGTGGTCTATCTATGTTCATTTGTTGTGAATGATGCTTTATAATCTTATGTTAATGTCAATCCAAGAATTGGGTTTTTTGTGTGTTTATATTTTTTTCTTAATAATTATTATGAACTTACGATGATAACTTAACTATTGGTGTTGTTTTTTTCCTCTCCTATATATGTTTGGTTGTTATGTTAAGAGAATCTCAAATATAATTGTCCTTCTTGTAGGTACCAGATGAAGGTAGCGGGGCTCTATCTCCTAATGACCTAAGAAGATCATGCAATGGAAGTAACACTCATCAATCAAAGTGGATAATTCAAGTCCTCATTAATTAATTTACTAATTGTTTGACTTATATGTAATTTGGAGTTATTTTACTTGTGTATTTATGTTATTATTTAGGATGTTATTTATCAAAATGTTGATGACTTATAATTTGCAGTTATTAAGTTAATGTACTCATGTTAACTTTGATATTTGGTAAATTAAATGAATGAGTATTTCTTTTTACATTTCATTAATCAAAATTATTATATTTATATTTGTAGGTTTTGACAAATAAGAATTGTCATAATAAACATGAAAATTGATATAAATATCAAAATTAGTTGTTGTAACTATCTGCAAATTACGGCAGTTCTAATTGTCGTAACTAGCTACAATTACAAAAATTTAGCAGTTATTTTTAAGTCTATGGCTGTCGTAATTCGCTGAAAATTACGGCAATCAAAACTGCCGTAATTCACGGTAAATTACTAGATCAAAGCTGCCATTTAATTTTGCGATAATTATTCTATTTTGATCGCCACAATTTATAGTGAATTACGGCAATTTTGACTGTTGTAATTTTCAGCGAATTACAGCAGTCAAAACTGCCATAATTCACGGTAAATTATTTATAGATTTACCCCGTCCTTTTATACACAATTAACTCATAATTTTAGGTAAATTGCAGCAGTTTTGACCGCCGTTTTATACAACATAAAATCGCCGTTTTATACATGGTAAATTGTGGCGGTTATCGTGGCGGTTATTGAAAAACCGCCGTATTATACCGAACGGCGATGACAATTACGTCAGTTGCGGAAGCGGCCGCTAACGCGAAAAACGGCGGTTGAAACCGCCGTAATATTAAAAAAAAACTGCCGTAATTTACCTAATTTTTTGTAGTGGCTGATCAATAATCACCCATATAGAATCATAACCCTTTCTAGTCTTTGGCAATCCAACAACAAAATCCATTACAATACTATCTCATTTCCATTCTGGAATAGTCAAGGATTGTAACATTCCTGAAGGTTTTTAATGTTCTACTTTAGCTTTCTGACAGACTAAAGAAGATGATACATACTTAGCAACGTCTCTCTTCTACCCTTGCCACCAATATAATCACTTTAGATCCTGATACATCTTAGTCATTCCTGGGTGCATACTCAACTTGCTCTTGTGGGATTCATCAAGAATCAACTTCCTAAGCTCTAGATCACTTGGTATACAAATCTTATCTCCAAACCTTAGGATTCCATCAGATCCTTCCTTAAATTCCGACACCACACTTTGCTTTACTAGCTCCTTCTCGTTCTGCAAATATTGATCATTTCCCTGCTTCTCTCGAATTTCTTCCATCAAATCATTTAACATAGTAACCATGTTCAAGCAAATCCTTTCCGATGTCAATTCCACAAACAACTGCATATCTCTGAATTTTTCTTTCAATTCACTTTCCTTTATCATCAAAGCAGAAACACTAAGCATCTTTCTACTCAAGGCATTTGCTACGACATTCGCCTTTCCAGGATGATATTGAAGTTGAAAATCATAATCTTTCAAAAACTCTAACCACCTTCTTTGCCTAATATTCAACTTCTTTTGATCAAACAAATATTTCAAACTCTTGTGATTGCTGTAGACACTGAATGTTGCTCCATAAAGAAAATACCTCCAGATCTTCAATGCAAACACAATAGTAGCTAACTCCGGATCATGCGTCAGGTAATTCTTCTCATGTACTTTCAACTGCCTTGAAGCATACACTACTACCTTTCTATTATGCATGAGCACACATCCTAAACCCTGATATGAAGCATGTAACACCCATAAAATTTCTAATTTTATGATAAACAATCATTTTATAATATTTGTGAGGCTGGGGCATAGTTTTCGAGGTTCGCATTTTTTGAGATTTTTATCTGATAAATAAAAATTGTTGTACAATTTATTATTTGTTGGACAATAAATACTAATTTCTGTTAACTATAACATTTGTCCATTAGATAATAGCTTGTATTAAAAATACTTGACACATTTTCAAAAGTGTCCACTTTATATCACATCATGTTGACTTTTTAAAAAAATTAGCAAAGCTTCTCAAAGAAGCTTTATATCAAACTTCTCAAGTAAGCTTTCCTTAAGCTTCTAGAACATTTTCCCTTTTCTCTCTCTCTCTCTTGTTCCACGACAATGGCCAATTTTTGGAGCCAAAAAGTTAGCTTTTCACTTTATCATTTCATTCTAATTTTGAAAACATCAAAAGCTATCACTTTCTCTTTCCATTTTCTTTCCTCTCATTTTTCTCTCAAGCTCTTCTCTTCCTCTTCTCTTCTCCTCTCCACGGCACCAACACCATTGGAGATCATCACCATTAGCTTGCTAAAACTACTTCCATTTCTTGCTTCCTCTCATCATCCTAAGGTTTTTTTCTTTGGCGATCATCTTCAAAAACTCAACCTTTTCCCCTCCATTTTTCTCACCCCCTCATGGCCAAAGACTTCATTTTTGGGCCATCCAAGCTTTTCATTTAACCAACCTCATTTCCTACCTTTTCTCATCACTTAGAACATTTTCTCTTTTGTGACCATCACCAAAATCCACCATTTTTGTTTTCCTCCATCAAGCTTTAAAGTTGGAGACGTTAAGGTAAAAGTTCATAGCTTTCTCATTTTTCCATCTCATTTTCATGATCCATGGTCACTTTGGTGATCATGGATGCCTTTTTCAAGCTTTGGTTGTGATTCTTGTGAGTTTGATGTCCTTAGGATTTTCTTGAATGTGGAAGACGAAATTCCCAAAGAAAAAAGAGCTTGCTGATTTCTCTTGGTAAGAGAGAGACTATCCATTTCAACCTCTATTGGTAGTGGGAAGCTTGTTGTGTGTTGATTTTGAGAAACCCATGTTAGGGTTGCTCTCATGATTTTATGGATTTTCTAATGATCATTGTATTGATTTTCTCCTATGTGATTTCATTGGTTGTATTTTCTATGTTGATGATCTTGGATTGATTGTGATGGATTGGAAATATGAATTTAAGCAAAAGTTCCTTGCTTTCCTTATGGAGACTCACAACAATAACCTCTTTAATAGGGTGTTCATGGTTAAAATTTTGTAATAAGTTGAAAAGATAACTAATCAAGTGAATAATAATCAATGGAGAAATAAAAATCTAGAACCCCTAATTTCCTTGAGGATCACAGCCTCTTAAGGTGAAAATGCCAAAAATGTAATGTTAAAGTGGAGACTTAGTTAATTAGAAAATTAGAGATTTATTAGAAGTTCAAAAATTGGGAAGAATAAAGAATAAGACTTTATCCTATAACTTAGAACAATTTTGGACTTAAGAAAAGAACAAGAGAGTGTGCGAGACTTGGAGAACCTTAGAATAATTTTCTAAGTGAGTATGAATAAACTTAAAGTAGAGAACTTGGCTAACCAAAAGAATTCCTCTAGATAAAGATTCTATAAGAAATGTTAATTTAAGTGAAACTTCATAATAAACCTTAAAAATGTATTATCACATTTGAGAATTTGATGATATGTTATTGTGGGTCCACGAGTGGGCCCAAGAATGTGTTGATGTTTATCTTGGCCAAATTGTGGCATGTCATGGAAAAATATATTATTATTCAATATACATGTATATGCATTGAGTCATCATGCATTGTGAAAGTCCGGTGGACTCTATTATAAGGTTGTATGCCTAGTAGATTGAATCATAACTTAGTGCGGGTGCGAATAGACTAGTGTGGGTCATATCGTTGACCTTAGGGGCGTCGAGGTGTGGGTGTCTCATGAATGGACAGTTGGTAGCTCCTTTGGGTTGTGGGATAGACTGATGCAAATGTACTAACGATCCGGACCGAGACACTGTCCTATATCGCGATCATGTGAGAATGCCGCTATATAAAGCCTTGTTGTGCAAATGATTATTTTTTTTTTCTGGAAAGCACTTGATTTTAGGCTGATGAGATACTAGCATGTCTCCTTGATCATTCTCTCCGATGTTTATGTCTAGCTCCATGGAGTAGGATTTGTAGTACCGAATGTTAGATTTTGGTACCATGTGCACGTGCATAGTGAGTAAACATAATATTTGGCATTTATTCGCATGATGATGGAACTACTGTTTTATTGATGTTATAACTACCTCAATTTGTTAAGTTGTTTATTATTTGAATTTGGATGCTGATTATTATTTTTGCTATGTTATGTAGGTATCTTGCGCCGTTCTGTTTCTTTACTACCATAATTGGTACTGAATGTAGGATGTCTCACCTTTTTTCTATATCTCTGTTATTCTGTTTATTTATATGTTTATCTAAAGGCGTTGGTGAAGAAGGGGGAGTGCACGAATTCCCTGGCTTTTGGCCTGACTTTGATTAGCACCTGTTTGGAACATGACATCTCGTCCATGTGAATTTTTAGGGTATGTTAGGCTAACATTTCATGGAGGTCCGGACTACTGGCACATCAACTTGAGTACGAACTGTTGTGTCAACCACGGAGATGTGACAGTGTCTCTGGCATGGGGTCATTATGATCCAACTATCTTTAATTTCAATGCACATGTTTTTTTAGAGTTTTACTTGCCTATTCGTGATATGTGAGGTGATCCTGACTACACTCTGTGAGAGGATTCGTTTTTATCCTCTGCACGAGCCTCCGTTCGTAACTCAGTTGCTCCGATGAGGATTTCCTCTGACGAGGAAGACCCCGAGGAGGACCCAGCCACGGTTCCTTCTCTTTAGTTCTAGGGGCTGATACTGTTGGCGGATACTGATGGCTATCTGTAAATCTTTTGGGAGGCCTGATGTTTTGTCTTTTTAGTGGGCTGTATATGTGTAATCATTTTAGGGTGGGTAAAGCTTTTACTTATTTTGTATATCTGTTAATGTAACTAAACAAGTACGACATATATATATGGTGTATGAATGTATGGTTTACTTCTCGTGTTAACTTCTACTATAATTATATTTTACTTTTCACAACAAAAAAAAAAGAATTAGCCAAATTATTATACATTTACAAATGAACAGACATATCTATATTATAATGAACCAAGTCTTAATTTATGATTTATTTTCCGCATTGTGGTGTTTGGTGTGACATTCCCTCCTCAAAAAAGGGTGTTACACTAGTTTGGTATCAGAGCCCCAGTTTAAGTTTTCTTTTGGGTCTTTGTGGTTAAGTCTGTCTTATTTGTACTGTGTGATTCTCTGTGTTTAGTATTCCGAAAGGATACATCTAATTCTTCTTTGTGTATTATTCAGTTTGACTCTGAAAAAGTGAAATGGCACGCAGTGGAGGTATTGTTGTAGCTGCTGAAGCCATGCAGCGAATGGCGGACGTTATCGCACAACAAACTAAAAGAGCTGCTCAACAGCAGGAAAGGGCTGCACAACAGTTGGAAGCATCTGCTGATGCTCAAAATCTATCGGAGTCCCATCGTAACAACCCTCCATAGTTTAAGGGGGAATTTGATCCAGAGAAGGCTAGTCTTTGAATCAAGGAGCTGGAGAAAATTTTCAAGGGCATGAACTGTGCTGATGACAAAAAGGTAACTATTGCTTTCATGCTAATCGGAGATGCAAAAGATTAGTGGAACGGAGCGCAGAGACTACTAGAAGCGGAAGGTTGAGTAATCACCTGGGAGGTATTGAAGGACAGATTCTTAGAGAAGTATTTCCCAGCTAGTGCAACACATGCAAAAGAGATGGAGTTCCTCAATTTGAGACAAGGGAACATGACTGTCAGTGAGTATGCTGCGAGGTTCGAGAGTTTTCCAAATTTTTAACATATTTCCAACATCAGCAAGATGAGGTATGGAAGTATCAAAAATTTGAAGAAGGATTAAGGCATGACGTGAAAAAGGCGGTCATAACCTTGAGGATTAACTATTTTTCAAAGCTGTTGGACATGTGTCACCGAGTGGAAGATCTGGATCAGGCGCAGGACACGAGGAACCGTAACTTTGGACCTATTAGGTTCCAAAGAGGAGGTGGCAACAATGCAAATTGCTTTCAGAAGAAACCTTATTCCCGACCATTGGGAAATTAGCTACAATCACCTGGTGGAGGTCCCAGCAGAGGTTCTGGTGGAAATCGAACTAGTCATAATGTGGCGTCTACACCAAAGTGTATGAAGTGCGGGAAGGATCACTTAACTAGGGATTGCACCATCAAAGGAATCATCTATTTTTGATGCGGGAAACCTGGTTATATCTCTTGTGACTACAACCAAGCTAAGGCAGAACCTTCGGTTAACACCGCACGAGCTACAAAATCACAAGCGGGAGGTCGAGTTTATACCATGAGTGGAGCAGAAGCCTCCAAATCTGAAGATCTGATACAAGAGGAGGCTACCATAGGAGGTAATCTTTTGATTGTACTGTATAACTCTGGGGCAACCTACTCTTTCATTTCTTATGACTGTGTGCGACTATTTCTACCCCTACAGCTAAACCTGTTGTTACCACCAAAGTTTGTTTAGATTGCCCTTTAATTGTTGAAGGTCAAATCTTTTCTGTTGATTTGATCTGTTTACCCCTTTCTCAATTAGACATAATTTTAGGAATGGATTGGTTGTCTTCTAACCATATCCTATTAGACTGTTCTAGTAAGACTGTAGTTTTCCCTATGGATGAAGTTCCTAGATTTTTTATGGCCAACAAAGTTCAAGCTTTCTTGAAAGAAGGAGCTTATAGATACGTGCTATTGTCTTCCTTAAAAGTTGAGGGTGAGGTAGATTTGAATGCAATTCCAATGGTTAACAAGTTTCCTGAAGTCTTTCCTGATGATGTACCTAGTCTATTGCCGGAGCAGGAGATAAAGTTCACTATTGATCTTGTTCCTAGATTTGGTCCTTTATATATAGCACCCTACAGGATGTCACCATCAGAGTTAGTTGAGCTCAAGAAGCAGTTAGAAGAACTCTTGGAAAAGTAATTTGTTAGACCCAGTGTATCATCATGGGGAGCACCAGTGTTGCTAGTGAAAAAGAAAGAAGGGACTTCGCGATTGTGTGTGGACTATCGCCAACTGAATAAGGTCACTATCAAGAATAAGTATCCACTTCTTAGGATAAATGACTTAATGGATCAACTGAAAGGAGCAGTAGTGTTCTTTAAGATCAATCTATGATTGAGTTACCATCAGATTCGAGTAAAGGTGAAAGATATTCCCAAGACGATTTTTCACACTCGTTATGGTCATTATGAATATCTTGTGATGTCGTTTGGTGTGACAAATGCACCTGCCATATTCATGGATTACATGAATAGAATCTTGTGATGTCGTTTGGTGTGACAAATGCACCTGCCATATTCATGGATTACATGAATAGAATCTTTCGTCCTTACTTGGATAGATTTGTCGTAGTCTTCATCGATGACATTTTGATCTACTCTCAAAATCAGGAGGATTATGCTGAATAGCCCAGTATAGTTCTCCAGATTCTAAAGGAAAAGAAGGTGTACGCCAAGCTGTCGAAGTGTGAGTTTTGGCTAGAAGAGGTCAAGTCTTTAGGCCATGTAATCTCTAAGGAAAGGATTGCAGTAAATCTGTCAAAGATGGAAGTGATTCTGCAATGGGAAAGACCGAAGACAGTGACAGAAATTCGGAGCTTTGTGGGATTAGCTTGATATTATCAGAGATTCATTGAGGGATTCTCTAAGATAGCAGGATCTCTCACTCAGCTCAGGAGAAAGAATCAAGCCTTTGAGTGGACTAATGCTTGCGAAGAAAGTTTCCAAGAATTGAAGAAACGACTAACTACTTCACCAGTGTTAGTTCTACCTGATCCAAGTGAAACTTTTGAGGTGTATTGCGATACTTCGTACCAAGGACTAGGGTGTGTGCTTATGCAAAACAGGAAAGTGGTGGCTTACGCTTCGAGACAGTTGCGAGTGCATGAGAAGAACTACCCAACACATGACTTGGAGTTAGCAGCTGTGGTATTCGCTTTGAAGATATAGAAGTACTTTCTTTATAGGGCGACATTCAACATCTTTAGCGACCACAAGAGCTTGAAGTACTTGTATGACCAAAAGGAGTTGAATATAAGACAACGAAGGTGGTTGAA
This sequence comes from Ormosia emarginata, assembly GCA_029884605.1. Classification (NCBI taxonomy): domain Eukaryota; kingdom Viridiplantae; phylum Streptophyta; class Magnoliopsida; order Fabales; family Fabaceae; genus Ormosia; species Ormosia emarginata. The sequence goes on from JAQQTP010000023.1 coordinate 2,081,881, forward strand.
ATTTCTGAAAGATTATGATTTTTAACTTTTGTATCACCCTGGAAAGGCAAACGTAGTAGTAGACGCTTTAAGTAGAAAGATGCTTAGTATCTCTGCTATAATGGTCAAGGAAAAGGACTTGATAGAGCAATTCAAGGATGTATAGCCCTTTGTGGAATTAACACCAGGGAAGATTTGTATGAACATGGTCACTATTTCAAATAACTTAATGGAAGACATTCGAGAGAAATAGAAAGTTGACAAGTTTTTGCAAGAAGAAAGGGAGCTGATGAAGCAAGGCGGTGTGACAACATTAGAGGAAGGAACTGATGGAATTCTAAGGTGTCGAGGCAGAGTTTGTGTACCCAAGGATCAAGAACTTAGGAAGTATATTCTTGAACATGCTCGCACGAGCCAGTTGAGTATGCATCTGGGAATAACCAAGATGTACCAAGATCTGAAATGGTTATTTTGGTGGCATAGAATGAAGAGTGATATTGCCAGATGTGTGTCATCTTGTCTGGTTTGCTAGAAAGTAAAGGTTGAACACCAAAGACCTTCTGGAATGTTGCAACCCCTAGCTATTCCTGAATGGAAGTGGGATAGTATTGCGATGCATTTTGTGGTTGAATTGCCAAAGACTAGAAAATGTTACGATTCAATATGGGTAATCATTGATCGGCTCACAAAATTAGCATATTTCTTACTAATCAACATAAGGTACAACATAGAGAAGTTGACTCGGTTGTATATTGGTGAAATTGTTAGGCTACATGGTATGCCTACCAGTATTATTTCTGATAGAGATCTAAGGTTTACATCAAAGTTTGCAAGGAGTGTTGGGGACTAAACTTTGATTGAGTTCTGTTTATTATCCTCAAACTGATGATCAATCGAAAAAGACGATTTAATCATTGGAAGATTTGCTTAGAGCTTGTGCTTTGGAACAAACTGGAAGTTGGGATGAAGTTTTACCGTTGGTAGAGTTCACTTACAACAATAGTTTTCATTCGAGCATAGGGATGGCACTCTATGAGACTCTATATGGACGACGGTGCAGAACACCTTTGTGTTAGTACCAAGATAGCAAGCGCCTTACTATTGGACCTGATCTTATACAACAAACGACTAAGAAGGTCAAGATGATTCAGGAAAAGATGAGGACAACTCAGAGTTGACAGAAGAGTTATGCTGACAAAAGAAAAAAGCCTCTTAAGTTTGAGGAAGGCGAACACGTGTTTTTGAAAGTCACGCCAACGACTGGGGTCGACCGAGTTCTGAAATCTAGAAAACTTACTCCCAAATTCCTTGGACCTTACCAAATTCTTTGTCGTGTAGGTCCAATAGCTTACCAAATAGCTTTACCACTTTTTCTTTCTAACCTTCACAATGTTTTCCATATATCGTAATTGTGAAAATAATTCCTGACCCGAGCCATGTTATAACACCTAACACAGTACAATTGAAAGAGAACTTAACCTATGAAGCACCTCTTACAAGGATTGAGGATAGGAGAATAAAGCAACTCAGAGGGAAGGAGATCTCATTAGTAAAAGTAATCTGGAATGACACAACCAGAGATGCAACGTGGGAGTTAGAAGACAAGATGAATGAGCAACATCCATAACTATTATAAGGTATGAAAATTTCGAGGGCGAAATTTATTTTTAGAAGGGGAGAGTTGTAACACCCCAAAAATTGCTAATTTCATGATAAATAGTCATTTTATAATATTTGTGATTTTTGTGATTTTTTGTGAATTTTTAGGGAAACGTTGAATATTTTAATATATTCCTCGTTTTACATGCGCACTGAATGGAGTCAGGAAAATGAAATATTTTCCCTAAGGTTGGTAAACCTTGAAATGTGGAAACGTCGATGGGAGATCTTATTAAACCCGAGGCTGGGCACAGTTTACAAAGTTCATATTTTTTGAGATTTTTATCTGATAAATAAAAATCGTTGTACAATTTATTATCCGTTGGAAAATAAATATTAATTTCTATTAACTGTAATATTTGTCCATTAGATAATAACTTGTATTCAAAACGCTTGTCACATTTTCAAAAGTGTCCACTTTATGTCACATCATATTGACTTTTTCAAAAATTTAGCAAAGCTTCTCAAAGAAGCTTTGTCTCAAACTTCTCAAGTAAGATTTCCTTAAGCTTCTAGAACATTTTTCCTTCTTTCTCTCTCTCTCTCTCTTGTTCCACCACAATGGCCAATTTTTGGAGCCAAAAAGTTAGCTTTTCACTTTATCATTTCATTCTAATTTTGAAAACATCAAAAGTTATCACTTTCGCTTTCCACTTTCTCTCCTCTCATTTTTCTCTCAAGCTCTTCTCTTCCTCTTCTCTTCTCCTCTCCATGGCACCAACACCATTGGAGATCATCTCCACTAGCTTGCTAAAACTACTTCCATTTCTTGCTTCCTCTTATCATCCTAAGGCTTTTCTCTTTGGTAATCATCTTCAAAACTCAGCCTTTTCCCCTCTATTTTTCTCACCCCGCATGGCCAAAGACTCAATTTTTGGGCCATCCAAGCTTTTCATTTAACCAATCTTATTTCCTACCTTTTCTCATCACCTAGAACATTTTCTCTTTTGTGACCATCACCAAAATCCACCATTTTCGTTTTCCTCTATCAAGCTTTAAAGTTGGAGACTTTAAGGTAAAAGTTCATAATTTTCTCATTTTTCCATCTCATTTTTGTGATCCATGGTCACTTTGGTGATCATGGATGCCTTTTTCAAGCTTTGATTATGATTCTTGTGAGTTTAATGTCATTAGGGTTTTCTTGAAGGTGGAGGACGAAATTCCCAAAGAAAAAGGAGCTTGCTTTCCTTGTTATTTCACTTGGTAAGAGGGAGACTATCCACTTCAACCTCTATTGGTAGTGCGAAGCTTGTTGTGTGTTGATTTTGAGAAACCCATGTTAGGGTTGATCTCTTTATTTATGGATTTTCTAATGATCATTGTATTGATTTTCTCCTATCTGATTTTATTGGTTGTAATTGTCTATGTTAATGATCTTGGATTGATTGTGATTGATTAGAAATATGAATTTGAAGCAAAAGTTCCTTGTTTTCCCTATGGAGGCTCACGGCCATAACCCCTTTAATAGGGTATTCATGGTTAAAATTTTGTAACAAGTTGGAAAGATAACTAATCGAGTGAATAATAATCAATGGAGAAATAAAAATCTAGAACCCATAATTTCCTTAAGGATCACGGCCTCTTAAGGTGAAAATGCCTAAAATGTAATGTTAAAGTGGAGCCTTAGTTAATTAGAAAATTAGAGATTTATTAGAAGTTCATAAAATATGAAGAATAAAGAATAAGACTATATCCTATAACTTAGAACAATTTGGACTTAAGAAAAGAATAAGAGAGTGTGCGAGACTTGGAGAACCTTAAAATAATTTTCTAAGTGAGTATGAATAAACTTAAATTGAGAACTTAGCTAACCAAGAGAATTCCTCTAGAGAAAGATTCCATAAGAAATGTTAATTTAAGTGAAACTTCATAATAAACCTTAAAAGTGTATTATCACATTTGAGAATTTGATGATATGTTATTGGGGGTCCACGAGTGGGACCAAGAATGTGTTGATGTTTATCTTGGCCAAATTGTGGTATGTCATGGAAAAGTATATTATTGTTGAATATACATGTATATGCATTGAGTCATCATGCATTGTGAAAGTCCGGTGGACTCTGTTGTAAGGCTGTATGCCTAGGAGATTGAATCACACCTTAGTGCGGGTGCAAATAGACTAGTGTAGGTCATATCGTTGACCTTGGGGGCGTCGGGGTGCGGGTGTCTCACGAATGGACAATTGGTAGCTCCTCTTGGCCGTGGGATAGACCGATGCAAACGCACTGACGATCCGGACTGAGACATTGTCCTATATCGAAATCATGTGAGAATGCCGCTGTTTAAAGCCTTGTTGTGCAAATGATTAATTTTTTTCTAGAAAACACTTGATTTTAGGCTGATGAGATACTGGCATGTCTCCTTGATCATTCTCTCTGATGTTTGTGTCTAGCTCCATGGAGTAGGATTTGTAGTACTGAATGTTGGATTTTGGTACCATGTGCACGTGCATAGTGAGTCAACATAATATTTGGCATTTATTAGCATGATGATGGAACTGTTGTTTTATTGATGTTATAACTACCTGAATTTGTTAAATTGTTTATTATTTGAATCTGGATGCTGATTATTATTTCTGCTATGTTATGTAGGCATCTTGCGCTGTTCTGTTTCTTTACTACCATAATTAGTACTAAATGTAGGATGTCTCACCTCTTTTTTATATCTTTGTTATTCTGTTTTATTTATGCATTTCTCTGAAGACGTTGGTGAAGAAGGGGGAGTACACGAATTCCCTGGCTTTTGGCCTGATTTGCACCTGTTTGGAACATGACGTCTCATCCATGCGGATTTTTGGGGTATGTTCGGCTGATATTTCATGGAGGTCTAGACTGCTAGCACATCAACTTGAGTACGGACTGCTGTGTCTACCATGGAGACGTGACGGTGTCTCTGGCATGGGGTCGTTATGATCCACCTGTCTTTAATTTCAATGCACATGTTTATTTAGAGTTTTACTTGCCTATTCGTAATATGTGGGGTGATCCTGACTACAATCTGCGAGAGGATTTGTTTTTATCCTCTGCACGAGCCTCTGCTCGTAACTCGGTTGCTTCGATGAGGATTTCCTCTGATGAGGAAGACCCCGAGGAGGACCTAGCCATGGTTCCTTCTCTTTAGTTCTAGGGGCTGATAGTGTTGGTGGCTACTGATGGCTATCTGTAAATCTTTCGGGAGGCCTGATGTTTTGTCTTTTTGGTAGACTGTATATGTGTAATCATTTTGGGGCGGGTAAAGCTTTTGCTTATTTTGTATATCTGTTGATGTAACTAAACAAGTATGGCATATATATATATATATATATATATATATATATATATATATATATATATATATATATATATATGTTATAATTATGTTTTACTTTACATAGCAAAAAAAAAAAAAAGAATTCACCAAATTATTATACGTTTACAAATGAACATGCTTATTTATATTATAATGAACCGGATCTTAATTTATGATTTATTTTCCGCATTGTGATGTTTGGTGTGACGTTTTCTCCTCAAAAAGGGGCGTTACAAAGCATCACAATACACCTCGAAAGATTCGTTGGGATCAGGTAGAGTTAATACTAGCGAAGTAGTTAGTCTTCTCTTCAACTCTTGGAAACTTTCCTCGCATGCATCAGTCCATGTAAAAACTTGATTCTTCCGCGTAAGCTGGGTGAGAGGTCATGCTATCTTGAAAAATCGCTCAATAAACCTTCGATAATAACTGGCTAATCCAACAAAACTACGAATCTCCATTACAGTCTTCGATCTTTCCCATTGAAGAACTGTTTCAACTTTCAATGGATCCACTGCAATTCCTTCGTTAGAAATTACGTGACCCAAAAATTGAACTTCTTCCAACTAGAACTCACATGAAGATAGCTTAGCGTTCAATTTTTTCTCCTTCAAAATATGAAGAACCACACTGAGATGTTCAACATGTTCCTCCTGACTTTGAGAATAGATCAGAATGTTCTCAATAAAGACAATGACAAATTTATCTAGATAAGGATGAAAAATCCTATTCATGTAATCCATAAATATAGCAAGAGCATTCGTCACTCTAAACGGCATCACAAGATACTGATAATGCCCATAACGTGTTCGAAAAGCTGTCTTAGGAACATCCTCCACTTTCACACAAATCTGATGATAACCAAATTGTAGATCAATCTTGGAGAAAATAGCAACTCCTTTTAGTTGATCCATCAAGTCATTTATCCTCGGAAGTGGATACTTGTTCTTGATCATGACCTTATTCAACTAGCGATAATCTACACATAAACGAGAAGTTCCATCTTTCTTCTTAACCAACAGTACTGGAGCTCCCCATGGTGATACACTTGGTCTCACAAACTGCTTTCCCAACAGTTCCACCAGCTGCCTTTTGAGTTCAACTAACTCTGACAGCGACATTCGATATGGTGCCATTGATATAGGACCATATCCTGGTACAAGATCAATAGAAAATTCTATTTCTCTTTCCGGCTGTAGTCTAAGTATATCATCAGGAAAAACCTCGGGAAACTCATTGACTATAGGAATAACATTCACATCTTCTTTACTCTTGACCTCCAAAAAAGATAATAACATGTATCCTTGAGCTCCTTCCCTTAATAAAACTTTGACTTGGTTGGTCGTTAATCCAGAATTCTCAATCTCAGGAAAAACTAAAGTCTTACTGGAACAATCTAACAGGATATGGTTAGAAGACAACCAACTTATTCCTAAAATTATGTCTATTTGAGAAAGAGGTAAACAAATCAAGTTAATAGAAAAGGTTCGATTTTTAACAGAAATAGGACAGTTTAAATATACTTGAGTAGTAACACATGCTTAGTAGTAGGAGTAGAAACAATAAAATTAAAAGGTAATGAAGACACAAATAATCCTAATCGATCCACACAGTCATAGGCAATGAAAGAATGGGTCGCCCTCGAATCATACAATACAGTTAAAAGATTACCTCATATGGCATAATCTCCCATGATCAGATCTTTAGATTGGGAGGCTTCCGCTCCGCTTATAGTATAAACTCTTCCTCTTACCTGAGATCTTGTAGCACGAACATTGCTAATAGAAGCCTCCGCCTTTGGTTGATTGCAATCCTTAGAAATATGTCTAGGCTTTCTGCATCTGAAACAAATGATCCATTTGATCGTGCAATCCTTCGTTAAGTGGTCATTTCCATACTTCAAGCATTTTGACGAAGATGCCACAGTCTGGCCAAATCTATTGCTACCAAGGCTTCCTCCATATGATCTCTGTTGAGGTTAATTCCCTGATAGTCATGAATATAGCTTTTGCTGAAAACGATTGGCATTGCTACTCCTTCCCCTTTGGAACCGAGAAGGTCCAAAGTTATGATTCCTCGTGTCTTGAGATTGGTCCAACTCCTTAATCTGACAACACTTATCTAGCAAAACTGAGAATTGGTCAATCCCCAAAGGTAACACTGCTCACTTCAAATCATGCCTTAAACCCTCTTCAAACTTACGTCATTTCCACTCCTCATCAGGCTGTAGTTGAAAATATCTCGAGAATTTTTATAGGCTTTCAAAACTAGTAGCATACTCACTGACTGACATTCCTCCTTGTTTCAGACTAAGGAACTCCATTTTCTTCGCATGTCTCATACTGGCTGAAAAATATTTCTCCAAGAACTTGGTCTTAAAGATTTCCTACGTGATCATCCTTCCCTCAGCTTCCAACAGTCGTTGCATTCCTGCCTACCAATCCTCGCCATCACCAACAAGCATAAAGGTAACCTAAGTTATGTGACACCCTCCCTTAGGGTATCACATTTATGACTAAAACTCCTAGACTTAACAAAACGTGTAAAAGGTTTAATATAGTAAAATACAGATTTCAAATTTTCTTTCTCGAAAACTTAAACTTAAACAAGGCATAAATAGCACATGATGTAATTACAGAATATTACACATCAAAAGAATATATACATAAAGGACATAGATCACAGTCTGCTCAAAATACATAAAGTTGTACTCAAAAGACATATACAAACTGGTTAATAAAACACAAACTAGCCTAAGTCCATATGCTTAGGGAGTAGGGTCCTTCATCGGATCCTCCTCAAAAGATAGGGATCTGAAGAGGGGCAAGGTCTCACGGGTAGGTGTCCTAGCAAATGACACCACAGAGTCCTGATCCTCCCTAGGGGTGTAATGCAAATCACCCCACAACTTTCTAATCGGCATAACAAACTCCAAACGTACCGAGACGTCAAGAGAGAAGATAGGATCCCCATCGTGGGTCATACGTATAGATACAATCACATCCCCTACATATCTAACACGCTCAGTATCCCAGTCGATATGCTAAGCATCCGTATCACCATGGAACTGAACTATGACAAAACCAACAAAATCTCTTCTCGCCACCATCACAGAAAATCAATAGAACAGAAAAGATATGATCTTTCTTTGTCTTTCTCTCAGTCTTCATCAGATATAACATAAAACAGAATAATATAATGAAGAGGTGAGATCCCCTATATCAATGCCAACATAGCAACATAGAAACAATAAAAAATAGTAATATCATTCATATACAGGAAACAACAATTGTAGTTATGGGATCAAGTGTCAGATAATTTAGCAGATATAAAATATCACAATGATATGTAGACAGACTATGCATATGCACAATGGACCAATTTCCTACTCTATGGAGCTAAACATAATTTCGGAGAGAATGATCTAGAAGACATGTCTGTATCTCGTCAACCTCAAGTCAAGTGCTATAATTTCTCAATTTGTGCATCATGGCTTATACAAGACAGTCTACACCAGATCGTGAATAGAATAGTTCCTGGTTGAGATCGTCGATGCGTTGCTCAATCACCACGGCCTAGTGGAGCTACCAATTGGCCACTTGTGGGATACCTGCGCTCCAACGCCTCCAAGTTCAACAAGTGAACCACACTACATAATTCACACCCGCACTAAGGTGTAATTCAACTCCTAGGCAAAATCCTAAACCGACATCGCTGGTATAATGCATGATCAATGACTCAATGCATATACACATATTAATATCATGATTCTCCATAAACATAAGCTACTCATGAGCCAAACAAGTCATTAACATCTTCGGGTCCCGTTTAAAGCCTGACAGTACACTGTTGTTATTTTCAATCGCAAAGCATCTTTATCGCATAATTCAAAAATCGTCATTCTTAAATTACGTAAGACATCATCACTATTTTTTTCACTCACGTAAAAATTTTATTACTCTTTTAAGCTTAATTTCGAAACATTCAAAGATTAATATAGAAATTAACTTTAGCTCCAGTATTCTTCTAACTAGGCTCCTCTAGGTAGTACTTCCTAAAATTTTTCATAAGAACACACAAGGAATCCACATTATATTAATTCAATAAATTATTTTCATTACCTTTTGTAAAAATACCTTAAGTTTTCAATTTCTCTTTCAAGCTTATTTTTCCATTCAATAGCCGAAATCCCTCTCTTACTTTATGACAATTTTTTTGTTCTATCTCTCTTCCATTATTATAAATCCTTAATCCAATTCCTTTCCACCTAAACATCTAAGTTCCAAATCAACACATAAGTTTGTCTTGGATACCCTAATTAGGGTTACTTGACCGTGACCCCTAAGGCCTTTGAATTCCAAAATTTTTATCCTCATCAACAAGAGTCCAAGCATAACACATACTTCAATCATCAAAATTTCTATTCTACCAAGGTTATATATAATATTATACCATAAAATCATATAAGACAAAAACCACAAAAATCACCAAAAATACATACAACCAAAATTACCAAAGATACATACAACCAAGTGAATAAACGTCACATGGATTCTTCACTTACAACGTGCAATTTCGTTCTTCACCACCATGATAGGTTGATGAGCTTAATCTCCCTCTTACCTTAGATGATGACCAAAACTCCTTGGGTGCTTTCTTGAATCAAACTTCCACTCCCAAGATGCTCTTGAAAATGAAAACAACATACAAAAATCAACATCTAAGGCTTGAAATAGAATGACCATGGATTAAAATCATGAGCTTAGAATTTGAAAATAAAAGAGAAGTGAAGATGGAGGAATTTCACCTTAAAAGCTTTCAAAACCCTAGCTTGAGGAAGTACTTGAAAATGGATGAACTAGATCAAGAGCATAACACCAAAGTGTCTTAGAATGGTGAATAGAAGTAAGATGTGGGGTTGGTTAAAATTAAACAAGCTTGGATGGTGGTCTTTGGTGGTGTGGCCGTGAGCTTGGTGGAGAGAAAAGATGAGAGAAAAAGTGAGAGAGAAAGTGTGTAGCATTTTGGTTCATGAAAGATAAATGGAAATGATAGAAATGAATTAAAAGTGGAAGCTTACTCTAGAAGCCTCCTTGGAGCTCTTGGTCGTGGGCTTCTCTCCTTGAGAAGGTGTCCAAAGCTTCTCCTACATGCTTGTTCCAAAACTTCTTTAGGAAGTTTTCTTCCTATTGGTCCAAAAAGAGAAAAGTCACATGGTGGGCCATGGTCATTTAATGGCTAATGGTCCCACCATAAAACAAACATCAAAGAGAGTAACTAGACATTAACCGGTAGTTATTAACTAATAGACAAAAGTTACAGTTAACCAAACGAATATTTATTGTCTAATGGATAATAGAACGTACCCAGTTTTTATTTACAAATAAAATCTCAAAAAATAAAAATTTCGAAAACTGTCTATGGTCTCGGGTTTAGTAACCTCCCTCGGCCCTGTTTCAACAATCCAATTTTTTTTTAAAATAATATTAAAATAATCAAAATAAGTCAAATAATTCATAAAAATCACAAAAATCACATATAACCGAAAAATAAGAGAAGAATATTACAACTTTCCCCTTGTAAAAAGAATTTTGTCCATGAAATTCATCATACCTTAGAACAAATGTAGTTATTGCTCTTTCATTTTGTCCTCTAGCTCCCATGTTGCATCTCCAGTCACATAATTGTAAATCACTTTTACCAATGTAATTTCTTTGCCTCTGAGTTGCTTCACTGTCCTATTCTTAATCTTAACAGGAAGTGTTTCATAGGTCAAGTTCCCTTTTAGTTGTACCGTATCCGGTTCTATGACATGGGTTGGATCAAGAATATACTTTCGCAATTGTAACACATGGAAGACATTATGAAGGTTGGAAAGAAAAGGTGGTAACGCTATTCGGTAGGCTACCGGTCCTATTCGACGAAGAATTTGATAGAGTCCGATGAATTTAGAAGTGAATTTTCTGGATTTAATCACCTTTCCGACACCAGTCGTAGGTGTAACTCTAAAAAATAAATGCTCACTTTCCTCAAATTCAAGAGGTCTCTGTCTCTTGTCGGTATAGCTCTTCTGTCGACTCTGAGTTGTCCTCATTCTTTCCTGAATCATCTTAAGTTTTTCAGTTGTTTGTTGTACAAGATCAAGTCCTATCGCAAAACTTTCACCATCTTGGTACTAGCACAAAGGTGTTCTACATTGATAACTTCAGGAAACAAAGTTATTTCACTTAATTTTGAATGAATATGAGCATGCTATCTTCAAGTTTTTAAGTCCAAAGGTTCCATTCATGCATAATTTTGATGATTTAAGTTTGTGGTCTCAATTGATTAAGAATCAAATGTTTGATTATTTTATTTAGGGATTTGAATTGATCATGGTCTGATGGACTTTAGTATTGTTTTGAAGCAGATATTCAAGATGGAAAGTGTAACATCCCAGTTATAGAGACTATAGTATATCCTACATATACTAGGTATACAGAATTAGTATGTCACTTTCTAACTAAAGCGTAATTTATAACCTGTTTAATATCTATTTAACGAATAAATATATAGAGCCTTTAAGGTAGCAAGAGAGCAAGAAATTTTACACCTCTGGAAACTAGCTCTTTACTAGAAATCTATCTGATATGTCTGAGATTACAAATCTTCACAAATTAATTACAAAAATTTAATTACAGAACTATTAATATAATTACAGAACCAAAATAATTGCATTAATAGCTTAACTAAGTCTTCATCACCTTGCCTTGCGCTTGCTTGGATCATCCTCTGGATTTATCATGGAAAACATAAAATATCTGGGGTGAGAATTAATTATTCTTAGTAGTAAGTTTGAAATCGTAACATCATGGTAAATCCAGCTGCTTTGGATAAAACACAAATTGTACTTAATCGTTTGGAAAAGTGGCTTAGCCAAAACTCAGTCCTTTCCTTTCCCAAAGCAGATAGTTCATTCAACTACAAAATAATTCATTTATATCATAACAAATCAATTCAAACATCACAACTTAAATGGCATGTATCGAAAACATTTATCATCATACTATAAACAACACTTAATTCACTTTAAATACTAATATCAACCTTTTATAATAAGCTTTTAACCTTAACATTCACATTGAATCAAAATAAGACGATTGCCCATACAATAGTCAATTTTTATGCAATGCATGATAATGTATGATTATGTCTAATGAAGATCCTAAAGTATGCTCATGTAATGATTCTTTGAAATGATTTTATTTTAGAAAACTCATGTTATTTGAATATTTTCGGGAAGTCCTTTTGTTCCAGGAAGCATCTTTTAATGTAACACCCCCAGCCAAAGCTCTAACTCCCAGGAAGCTGTATTAATCTACTCCGTATTGTTCACATGGCATGGTATTAAATCCCCTCCTTCGGACTACAACCCTTCATTGGGTTTATTGAATCCCCTCCTTCAAGTTATAGCCTTTCATTGGGACCAAACCTAGGACCATGCCTTTTATTTCTCCCGAAGGAGAACGCCTCCTTATATTGTTTTCTGGGTAGGCAGGACGCCTTTTTTTGTTCCTTACACTACCAAACATTCATAACTTTGGCATTTAGAGTCCTTTTGTCTAAGCCACTTGGAGCCCTTTTGTCCAAGCATAAATTTACAATATATGGAAACATCAAATAACAAGTTTGAAAACAAAACATGCAAAAGTATTAAAATCTTTCCTTCCTTCATTTTTTACATAATCATACTTTTCTTTACATAATAGGGAAGCAATTACCATAATCATTAAACTTTCCATTGTACATTACTATACAAGTTTGTAGAGAGGGACTCATTCAACCTCATCTACCTTTACCCTTTCTTTTATATTGCTTCCCAATATCATGTTCATCAACCTTATCCATACCATACATGGTATATTCAATGTATTATAACATCAACATCATTCACATATGTCATTCATTTCACACTAAGTGCATATAATGATTTACTTCATAAGTCATTCAATCCGTTACATTAATACATCAATATCATGCATACATTTCATTCCAAGCTTAATAAAGGAGCATTTAATTCAAGTTTATCCTATAAAGGAGTAAACACATTTCTACTACACTTTTGTAATTCAACTTTAACTATTAAAGAAGCTATTAAAGTTTCTAGGGTCCAAACTTTCTCAAAAACCCCTTAATTTTCGCCTAAAAAGGCTATTTTTCATGAGCGCACCAAATGCACATACTAACTTCAATAATTCTGAGATTTTATAGTCATATAGCCTTCCCTCATATCTTTTAAATGCCATAAACCTCACCTCATTTGGATAAATGTAGCCAAAGTTATGCGACATTTTATAGGAGCCAAAACATGTTATTTTCTAATTCACCTTATTTTAACCTAACTTTAAATTTTAACCGGGAACAAACCACAAGTAGGAAAAATCTATGATTTTACAGGCAATAAGCCCTTCATGTTATCTTTAAAATGGCACTATTTCATGTCCATACAACATCGGAGTAAGAAATTATGCAATCTGGTTATTGGCTGCCAGAATGCCTTTTCTGCAGAATTTGTCTCAAATTCAAACAGAATCTGGTATTAATTGGCTTAGTAGAAAATTCTGAAATTTTTACCACGTTAAGCCTTATGTCTTAGCTTTAAAATGCCACTAGAATCAGGTCAATCCGATATCTACAGCCCAAGTTATGCAACAAACACTGCAGGCTGTTTAGAATTTTCCTGTTCTGGTTTTCAGGCCTCACGTCGCGGCGCCACACTCCCCACGCCGCGGCGCCCATAACAGAAGCATGATTCTGCATAATTCTGCAGGGTGTGGTACTATTCCAATGGTCATTTGCACGAATTTTGGCCATTTCCAATCAATTTCTAAGTGATTCTAAGTTTGTTCATTAACACTTAGGAAACATTAATCACCATTCTAAACCTCTTGATTTGGATTCTTGAACCAAAATCATGCATGCTTGACCCTAAACCCCAAAATGGGCATAAATGGTTTAAATGAATATTTCTAGGTTTTTGAATTCATTTTATAACATGAACAAGTCATAATTGATCTAAGAAACATATTCATGCAAACCAAACACAACTAGCATATCTAGAATTCCATTTAGCATATTAGGTTGTTTATATGCATACATAGAGAATATAGAGAAAATAGATTAGTAGAAGTCTTATACCCCTACCTCTTGAAGGCTCTTGATCTTGAAGCTCGATCCTTGATCTTCTTCCCCTCCTTCTTCCCTTCTTCCCCTTTCTCCTTTCTCCCCCTTCGTTTCTCCTCCATTTCTTTCTTTCTCTGTTTTTATTCATTCTGCCGAGAGACAAGATAGAAATAGGGGGTGGGACATGGAGGGAATTAAGGGAAAAATTAACTTAAGTTTCTACACTGAAACTTATATTTGCTAAGGACACCCGAATTATGCTAATTCAAGTTTTCCAGCTTCTAAATTATTGTTTCACAATTCTCATCATTTTCTATATCTATTGCTAGTCATTCGGTATTAAAATACATAACTAGTATGCCTAAAAATACCAAACTAACTCTGATTCTCTTGACACTTTTACCACATCTTACTTAGCTTATTTGTGACCTAGAAACAAACTCTCTATGTTTATTTCTCTCAACTTAGCAACTTATGCTATTATCTGAGTCATTTTAAGCCACTTTTCAACTTCTGTGTTGTAACTAAGTGCCTAAATGAACTCAGTTTGTCACAAAACTTCACTGGCATGCTAAATAAGTCAAATGCTACCTTTGGCAACCATTCACCAGTCTAAGTTTTTAAGGGTTATTACATTTCTCCCCTCATTTTTAAAAATTTTGTCCCCAAAATTGCTCACATCAAGCAAACAATTCTGGTTAAACAAACAGTTCTTTTCTGTACCAGCTTCTCCCAACCACCTTCTCTTAAGGAGACCTACTCATCTTAAAGTTCTTGATCTCTATGCTTATGGATGGTAAGTTGTACTAAAACATAACTTAGCTTTGAACTCCTTCTTATAAGGCTTCCAAAACCTAGTGTGAATCTAGTATCTCTATCAGACACTACATTCACTAAAACTCCGTGAATCCTGACTATTTCTTTCAAAAGTAGTTGAACTACCTTATCTAGAAAATAGCTAACTACATTTGGTGAGAGATGGGCAGATTACTTAATCTCACCACTCTTACCAGTAACTCAACATATTCTATTAGGTTCTTTAACATACTAGGCCACCATACATCTTTCTTAACTCTTGGAAAACCTTAGTAACCTTTTAATACATGGTATACTTTCTCTGGTGAACTTCCTTCGAAAATCCTTTCTTGATTTTTGACCCTCTTGGAAAATAAAGTTGTTTCTAAACTTCGTCGTTCCCTCTTAGTCAGAACAAAATCCTTAAGGGTTCCTTAGAAGATCTGATCACACTTGTCCCTTAGAGCTTCATTCTTCTTCTGAGCTTCAAAGAAATCTGAGTCTTTAGGCCTCTTACTAAGTCCACCTTGCTCACTAAGAGACTATCTAGAATCATAGTCATCGTTAGACTCAAATTCTCGAAAACTCTCAAGAAATTCACTCTCTTGGACTATCATTGAAGATACCTGTAGGAATTTCCTACCAAGTGCATCGACCACTGCTTTGGCCTTGCCCGAATGATATCAAAACTCAAGGTTATGAGCCTTGAAAAACTCTATCCATCCATTCTGCTTCATGTCCAACTTCCTCTGATCAACAAGCGTCTTAAACTATCATGATTGCTGAGCACCTTTAACTAGACTCCTTATGAGTTATGTTTCCAATACTATAAGGTAATCACCACTGTGGCTAATTGCAAATCATATCTAGGGTAGTCCTTCTCTTGAAGATATAATTGCCTTGATGCGTAGGCTCTACCTACCTCTATTATATCCGAACACACCCTAGTCCCATCTTCGAAGTTTATCTGACTACCTCAAAGTTCTCTCAAAAATTTGGAATTACTAATACTAATGTAGTAATCAACCTTCTCTTCAACTCTTGGAATACAAACTCACCATCTAGAGTCCACTGCTAAGTACTACCTACCTTAACTGGCCTAAACTAGGTAGCACTAATTAAGAAAATCCACTGATAGATTTTCTGATGGCTACTCTACCCATTATACCTCTACTTATACTCTACTAGAATTCTCTACAATTTCTGTCTTGAGAAATTATAAGGCCCTTAAACTGTACCACTTGTAATCCAAAACTGACTTTTGGCTTACTTGGCACTTAACCACTTCTTTTCCAAAAGTTTTCAAAACTACCCTTGACATACTATTCATGTCCTTTCATAATCTTGAAAAACTCTCAAAGATATGCTCTTCTTCACTTTGTTTCGATGACAATCAAGTCTGAGATCATCTCCTAAGAAAATTCAAAACTTCTCTCAACTAATCTACCTGATCATCCTTCTCTTAGACAAAGATATTTATTCTTAATAATTCCTTTGTTCAACTTGATTTTAACTTAAGGCACAGTTTCACACACCAACTAAACAAGAACATAACATCATTTGTCTATCTAAAACAACCAAACCATACCAACAAGGTAAGCAAACAAGATTCACAAAGTAAATTAACATGATCTATAAAGTAAATCTATTCTCTCCTTATACACACCTTAAAAGATTTCTCTTTACATGTGTTCTCATCTCATACCAAGTTGGAAGATTCTGTCGCTTTCTTTTTCTAAGAACCATCTCCCTTACGATGTCTTGGTTACTCACTTATGCAATACACGGATTACCCGTCAAGCACGATCTACATCCATATATCTTACCATATCTAGCACTCTACATCCATAAAAGCACTCTACTTATACTTATCATCACTCCAAGCTTCCACTGCGCAACTCTAATACAAATTGAGATCAAAAGGCACCCTTATTGATCTCAACATCTGATCTTTTCCTCTTTAGGAACCTTCTAACTCTTGTTCCAATGAGGCTCTGAGATTATTTACTTCTATAACTCTGCATTCACTGACTAGAGCGAATAAGTCCTTAACCTCCTTTTGCATCGCAACTCTTCTAATGCCCTCTCCAAGCTCTACGTCAAATTTTACTCACTTCCAGTCTTCATTTGGATTGGACGTAAAATAAGAAAAGAATTTTTGACATTCCTTGAATTGCTCCGCATACTGGTCCTCGATAATATCCCCTTGCTCCAACTTAGGAATTCCTATTCCTTTACTTTCTAAACACAAAGGAATAATACTTTTCTAGGAAAGTAACTCTAAACACTTCTCAGGTGGTTCGAGTACCAACCATCTCTAGTAACTTCTTTGCTTCATCTCACCAGCTTTTGGTTTCTCCTACTAACTATTACGAAGCAAGGTCACCTTCTGTTCATCAGCACAAGACATGACCTCAAGGAACTCTTTCATCCCATGAAGTCATCTTCTAGCTCTGACTGAACTAAACTATCCCTTTACGAACAAAGGAGTAACTTTCCTAAACTCTGAGAAATACTGATTCCTCAAAAGTTCTTTCTCGTCCATGCAACCTACTATGTGAGTCCTATTCTATCGCTTCTGATAGACTTCTATTAATGGCAGTCTACTCTCTCAATACAACAGCCATTTTTCTAAGAGCTCTGGTTATCTCCTCCTTACTAGACTCCTAGTCTCATAGGTTCGCCTGGTAGTTGCCATAGTTTCCTGTACACATAACACAATACATATTGAGTTAACTAGGCTCAATATCATGTAACTATGTGATAGTAGCTATTAGCACACATACCTAAGGCTAGTCATGCAATCCTAGTTGCATATCTCATAAAGAGATAAAAGAATGCATAACTTTCTACTAAACTGCTACTTATGCCTAAGCACAGTCAGTCCATACCCCGGCTTAATAGGATGAACTGCTCTGATACTATACTGTAACATCCCAATCCTAGATACAATAGTATACCCTACGTATACTAAGTATACAGAATTAGTATGTCACTTTCTAACTAAAACGTAATTTACAACCTATTTAATATCTATTTAACAAATAAATATATAGAGCCTTTAAGGTAGCAAGAGAGCAAGACATTTTACACTTCTGGAAACTTGCTCTTTACTAAAAATCTATCTGATATGTCTGAGATTACAAATCTTTACAAATTAATTACATAAATTTAATTACAAAACTATTAATATAATTACAGAACCAAAATAATTGCATTAATAGCTTAACTAAGTCTTCATCACCTTGCCTTGCGCTTGCTTGGATCATCCTCTGGATTTATCATGGAAAACATAAAATATCTGGGGTGAGAATTAATAATTCTTAGTAGTAAGTTTGAAATCGTAACATCATGGTAAATCCAGCTGCTTTGGATAAAACACAAATTGTACTTAATCGTTTGGAAAGGTGGCATAGCCAAAACTCAGTCCTTTCCTTTCCCAAAGTAGATAGTTCATTCAATTACAAAATAATTCATTTATATCATAACAAATTAATTCAAACATCACAACTGAAATGGCATGTACTGTAAACATTTATCATCATACTATAAACAACACTTAATTCACTTTAAATACTAATATCAACCTTTTATAATAAGCTTTTAACCTTAACATTCACATTGAATCAAAACAAGACGATTGTCTATACAATAGTCAATTTTTATGCAATACATGATAATGTATGATTATGTCTAATGAGGATCCTAAAGTATGCTCATGTAATGATTCTTTGAAATGATTTTATTTTAAAAAACTCATGTTATTTGAATATTTCCAGAAAGCCCTTTTGTTCTAGGAAGCATCTTTTAATGTAACACCCGCAGCCAGAGCTCCAACTCCTGGGAAGCTGTGTTAATCTACTCCGTATTGTTCACATGGCTCAGTATTAAATCCCCTCCTTCGGACTACAACCCTTCATTAGGATTATTGAATCCCCTCCTTCAAGTTATAGCCTTTCACTGGGACCAAACCTAGGACCATGCCTTTTATTTCTCTCGAAGGAGAACGCCTCCTTGTATTGTTTTTTGGGTAAGCAGGAGACCTTTTTTTGTTCCTTGCACTACCAAACATTCATAACTTTGGCATTTGGGGCCCTTTTGTCCAACCCACTTGGAGCCCTTTTGTTCAAGCATAAATTTACAATATATGGAAACATCAAATAACAAGTTTGAAAACAAAACATGCAAAAGTATTAAAATCTTTCCTTCCTTCACTTTTTACATAATCGTACTTTTCTTTACATAATAAGGAAGCAATTACCATAATCATTAAACTTTCCATTGTACATTACTATACAAGTTTGTAGAGAGGGACTCATTCAACCTCATCTACCTTTACCCTTTCTTTTATATTGCTTTCCAATATCATGTTCATCAACCTTATCCATACCATACATGGTATATTCAATGTATTATAACATCAACATCATTCACATACGTCATTCATTTCACACTAAGTGCATATAATGATTTACTTCATAAGTCATTCAATCCATTACATTAATACATCAATATCATGCATACATTTCATTTCAAGCTTAATAAAGGTTCATTTAATTCAAGTTTAGCCCATAAAGGAGTAAACACATTTCTACTACACTTTCGTAATTCAACTTTAACTATTAAAGAAGCTATTAAAGTTTCTAGGGTCCAAACTTTCTCAAAAACCCCTTAATTTTTGCCTAAAAAGGTTATTTTTCATGAGTGCACCAAATGCACATACTAACTTCAATAATTCTGAAATTTTACAGTCATATAGTCTTCCCTCATATCTTTCAAATGCCTAAACCTCACCTCATTTGGATAACTATAGCTAAAGTTATACGACATTTTATAGGAGCCAAAACATGTTATTTTCTGATTCACCCGATTTTGACCTGAATTTAAATTGTAACCAGGAACAAACCACAAGTGGGAAAAATCTACAATTTTACAGGCAATAAGCCCTTCATGTTATCTTTAAAATGGCACTAGTTTCATGTCCATACGACATCAAAGTAAGAAATTATGCAATCTGGTTTACTGGCTGCCAGAATTCCTTTTCTGCAGAATTTGTCTCAAATTCAAACAGAATCTGGTATTAATTGGCTCAGTAGAAAATTCTGAAATTCTTACCACGTTAAGCCTTATGTCTTAGCTTTAAAATGCTGCTGGAATTAGGTCAATCCGATATCTATAGCCCAAGTTATGCAACAAACATTGCACGTTGTTCAGAATTTTCCTGTTCTGGTTTTCAAGCCTCACGTCGCGGCGCCACACTCCCCACGCTGCGGCGCCCATAACAGAAGCACGATTCTGCATAATTTTGTGGGATGTGGTATTGTTCCAATGGTCATTTGCACAGATTTTGGCTATTTGTATTCAGTTACTAAGTGATTCTAAGTTCCTAACTAGTTCATTAACACTTGGGAAACATTAATCACCATTCTAAACCTCTTAATTTGGATTCTTGAACCAAAATCATGCATGCTTGACCCTAAACCCCAAAATGGGCATAAATGGTTTAAATGAATATTTCTAGGTTTTTGAATTCATTTTATGACATGAACAAGTCATAATTGATCTAAGAAACATATTCATGCAAACCAAACACAACTAGTATATCTAGAACTCCATTTAGCATATTAGGTTGTTTATATGCATACATAGAGAATATAGAGAAAGTAGATGAGTAGAAGTCTTAAACCCCTACCTCTTGAAGGCTCTTGATCTTGAAGCTCGATCCTTGATCTTCTTCCCCTCCTTCTTCCCTTCTTCCTTTTTCTCCTTTTTTCCTCTTTGTTTCTCCTCCATTTCTTTCTTTCTCTGTTTTTCTTCATTTTGCCGAGAGACAAGATAGAAATATAGGGTGGGACATGGAGGGAATTAAGGGAAAAGATTAACTTAAGTTTCTACACTGAAACTTATATCTGCTAAGGACACCTGAATTATGCTAATTCAAATTTTCCAGCTTCTAACAACTTTAGAATAAATCATTTGATTCATCTAAATTATTGTTTCACAATTCTCATCATTTTCTATATCTGCTGCTAGTCATTCGGTATTAAAATGCATAACCAGTATGCCTAAAAATACCAAACTGACTCTGATTCTCTTGAAACTTTTACCACATCTTACTTGGCTTATTTGTGACCTAGAAACAAACTCTCGATGTTTATTTCCCTCAACTTAGCAACTTATGCTATTATCTAAGTCATTTTAAGTTACTTTTCAACTTCTGTGTTGTAACTAAATGCCTAAACGAACTCAGTTTGTCACAAAACTTCACCGGCATGCTAAACAAGTCAAATGCTACATTTGGCAACCATTCACCAGTCTAACATGTTTTTAAGGGTTATTACATTTCTCCCCTCCTTTTTAAAAATTTTGTCCTCAAAATTGCTCACATCAAGCAAACAATTCTGGTTAAACAAACAGTTCTTTTCAGTACTAGCTTCTCCCAACCACCTTCTCTTAAGGAGACCTACTCATCTTAAAGTTCTTGATCTCTCTCTGCTTATGGATGGTAAGCTATACTAAAACTTAACTTAGCTTTAAACTTCTTCTTATAAGGCTTCCAAAACCTAGTGTGAATCTAGTATCTCTATCAGACACTACATTCACTAAAACTCCGTGAATCCTAACTATTTCTTTCAAAAGTAATTTAACTTTTAGTTAAATTATGATATTGTCCTAAATGCATTGTTTTATGTTTTCTATGAGTTATAAAATTAGTTTGACTGTTTCGTGACTGTATTTGATTGTTGTGTGTGATTTACTCCGAGTCAAGAAAATAATAATTTTCAGGCCGGGGAAATCTTAATTTGATTATTCGGAGCTCGAGGATCTTACTAAACCCAATTCTGAGTGATACGTATATCAATCTTTTAATTCTTAGAATTTAACTATGCAATAAAGATATTTTATATTTTTATAATATTATTTTATTGGACAGTACCTACTATCTTAAAAACAATAGCTTCTGCCCCAAAACTAACCATAGACTCGGAAAAGTCTGTGAGACCCATGTTTGGTAAATCAGTCAACATTTCTGGCTTGAATTATTTCTAAGCCAATGGGATGTAGTCAATATAAATGGCTTGAAAACTTCTAAGCCAATAGGATGTTAGTCCACAAAAGTGGTTAGACTAGTTTGTAAGTAACTAGAAAAACCTAACTAAGTTAACTTAAACTTAACTAAGTTAATCTAATGTATCTAAGTAGTAACTAAATGGAATAAACCTAGTTAGCTACTCCTTAGAGTTCTAGTTAGAGAATGTTCTAGCAATGTCAAGAATATGGCTAGTTGTCTTAAGTAACTAGATAGTTAGACAACTAACTAAGAAACTTAACCAAATGCACCTAAGTCTAACTAGATTGCCTAAGTGAACTCGAACTTAGTTTGCTCTCCCTTAGGCCATTCGGTTATGGCATCTTCAAGAAGGGCCAAGTCACTTGATGACTTGATTCTCTACACCAATTAGAAGTAAACTTGGAGACAAAGCCTTGGATATCAACAAAGGTGGCCACCTCCATTGAGCTCCACGGACATGCATAGGAGAGGAGGCCATTTTCTCTTCATTCTCATCTTTGCTATCACCTAAGCTTTCATTTCTCTCTCTCCAAGAACACAAAGAAAACTCCATAGTTTTTCTCCTTGAGCTATTCGGCCACCACCCTAAACACCATCATCCACTCTTCTAAATTTTCACCTAACACCACTTCTCAAATCCAAACACCATTCTAAGCATCTTTCATCTTGGGTGTTTCTTAAAAAAAAAAATTCATTTGAAGCTTGGAAAACCACCTTGAAGTTTCTTTCCTACAAGGTGAAAATCCTTGTTTCTTATTTTTAACTTGATTTTTGAAGTTCTAAGCCATGATTGATTCATGGTTTATCATTTTTCAACCTTAGTTATGACTCTTTAAAATTGTTTTAGTTTGTTAGGGATTCTTTGGGAGCTACACGAAAATCACTAGGAGGGGTTTAGAAGGAGTCGTCTTCCCTTAAGGTAAGAGGGAGATTTAATCTCATCAACCTTGTGTGGTGGTGAGAAAATGGATGTAATTGTGGTATAAGGATTCATTCACTTGTTTGTTTAATGTCTTTTCTATTTGTGATTTTGATTATATTTGCAAGCATGTCTATAGCTTTAAAATATGTTGTATGTGTTGTATAGATACATAATAATTATTGTAGGATGTGAATAACATGTGAGGATTTGCATGAGTGTTCCAAAGAACACAAGGAATCTCACAGCTTCATCACTCTAAAGAGAACCAAAATGTTCTCAACCATTTTCTAAAGCTTGAATTAATTAACTTAGTTGCAATTAATAAATTTTACAATGACTTAGAGGATGAAAGATAATTTAAAGATGATTTCTAAAGGATATGTCGAATTTCGTCCAACATGCCATTTGACATATCTTTGATCCAAAATTATTTTCTAAGTGTAGACTAAGGAATTAATTTAAAGAGAACTTAATTTTAATGAATTTTGGAAAACAAAATAAATGAACTTTTTATTAGAAACCTAATTAGAGAAATTAATTATAGATGAGAAATAAATTGAACACTTGAAAAATACTAACGTAGAGCTCACCCTTTGGGTTTTGAAGCGCGTTAGCAAGTTTCGAGTTGTAAATAATGTTTATGGCTAAAAGAGGTAATTTTTAGAGGAAAACGTAGAAAATATCACTTAATGGATTTTCTAGACGAAATGCTATCAAAATTAATTAAAAATAAATAAATAATGAAGGGAATTTCCAAATATAGTTTAGAACATAAAGAAATATTATACGTAGTTGAAAAATATTAGAAATAGCTTACGCGTATTTAAAATAGTGATTTTTAAGCTACGCGATTGAGAAAATGATTTAAAAACGTTACGCGATTAAAAAAATGATTTGAAAATACTATGTGACATTAAAAACGTCGAAGAAATATTTATGCAATTTGAAAACGTTTGAAAAAAGTGACGTAATTGTGAAAACATGATAAAATATTTATGCGACTAAAAGGAACAGTAAGTTTACTGTCGGGCCAAAGTGGTGGACCCGGACATGTTGAGAAATAGTACTGTCAAGTGGAGACATACTATATTTGGAAATATTGATAGTGAGGGTATTTGCGTAATTATGGTTTATAGTGATAATAAGGGTATTTATGTAATTATGGTTCATATACATACATTGAGAGATGTGTCAATTTGGTTAAAATTGGCGATTGGCTGACGAGATGAATTACACCATGTTGTGGGAGTGATAGGCGCAATGCAGTTCATTGAGTGAACTCGGAGGCATTAGTGTGCGGAGGATTCCACATGTGGACAGTTGGTAGCTCCTCTAGGCCGTGGTAACGGGCAACACACTAACGATCTCGACAAGTACTATTCTTTATCAAGATCTTGTGGAGACTGTCTAGTATAATGTCTGTTGTGCATGACGTTTTGACTGTGTACTAACTACATGACGATTTTACTGTGCTATTTACATGATGTTTGACTGTGTAATAGTTGGTTAGGTAGCCTGAGGTACAGATAGGTTTTCCAGATCATTCTCTCTGATGTTATGTTTAGCTCCATAGAGTAGGTATGAGTCTATGTACATTTGCATATGTGGTCTGCATCATAATATGATTAATTGTGATTATTTATATTTAAATTCGAGATATTATGTATGATGTGATGATATGGATTATTGTATTAATTGTGATATCTGTATGTACTGTCATTTTCTGTACTACTATGCTAGTAGTGATGTAGATTGTCTCACCTCTTTGTGTATATTTTTCTGTATTATTATTTTATATTCTGTAAAGAGTTTGAGGAAGAGGAAAAAGAGCAGCCTCTAGATTGTCAGTATCTGGAGGAGCAGCATCCGAGCGACCAATTTGAGGAAGGCGAGCCGTTAGATCACCCTTATCATTTGGATTGATTTACTGGTTATGGCTTTGCCTGAGTTTTTGGGATTCGTGAAAGTTGAGTTTCATGGAAGCTCTGAGGCTTGGCGTCTGCGAGCTGACAGAGAGTCGGTGTTTTATGTGGGACGTCTGACTGTGTCCCTCCGTAGAGAGTTTGACGGTGCCCTGATGTTTTCTACTACTTTTTATTTACATCTAGAGATGCCTTTGACTATTAGGAATTATTGGGGTGGACGATTTCTTGCCCCCAGTGAGATTAGTAGTGTATCGATAGCACGGACTCCTGTCCGTAGAGCTGCGAGACATCCGGGATTTCTGTCATCCGACGATCCATCGGAGGAAGATTAGAATTCCGAGATGTGTACTTGGGCGAGTTTGTATTTAGTGTGATATCAAACTTTTTACTGCTTTATTAAATATTTGTAGTTTGTAAATTATTTGTATCTTAAAGACAAAAATCATATGTACATTATGGTGTGCTTTTACAACTCCTATTATTATATATGTGCTAAACGTTTTATAACTTAGGTAGTGTTTATTATAATTATTCGGAAATGTGACATCCCCTGTAGGGTGTTACATTACTCCTAGGAGAACACCTGCCGGTATACATAAGGTGGATGCTCTCACTTCATGGGAGTGAATTTAGTAACTAGTAGAGCCAATAATTCAGCAGAAATTTATGATCATTGTGGGGACCCTCACTTCACTGCTAATTATAAGGATAGCTTGGAGAGTGTACAATATGCTTGTCAATTTCGTCAACCAGGTTACAACAATGTTTTTGGTAACACTTATAACCTTAGTTGGCAGAACCATCCTAATCTCTCATGAGATGGAAATGCTCAAGGCTCTTCCTCGTCATATCAGCATAAAGAAGCACCCCGTATTCCTCCAGGTTTTCAACAACAGAGCCCTCTTCAAGCCTAAATTTCAACATCAACTTCAACTTCTAATTTGGAGAAGATGTTTGCTCAGTTTATGACTAGTCAACATGATTATATGACCAAAACTGATTCAAGGCAAGCGTCCCATGATGCATTGATGCAAAGCCAAGTAACTTCATTAAGGAATCTTGAGACCCAAATGGGCCAACTAGCCCAAGCTTTAAATAACAGCCCCCTAGGGAGTTTTCTAAGTGACACCATTAACAATCCTAAGGGTGCAACAAATGAGCATTGCAAAGTTATATCATTGCAGAGTGGGAAGGAGATAGAAGGTAATCCAAAGACCAAATTACTTGAAGAGGAGGTTGAAGTGGCATAAGATGAAGAGGTTGTGAGTAAGGAGGTTGAGAAAAATGAAGAAATTAAAAAGGGAAGGGTTGAAGACAAGAAGAAGAAGGACAAGCCCATGACACCACCTCCACCTTTCCCTAACCGGCTAGCAAAGCAAAAACTTGATGCTCAATTCCAAAAATTCTTGGAGATTTTCAAGAAGCTTCACATTAATATATCATTTGCTAAGGCGTTGGAACAAATTCCTACCTATGTGAAGTTCATGAAAGACATCTTGTCTAAGAAGAGGAAACTTGGGGATTATGAGACTATAGCTCTCACAGAGGAGTGTAGTGCAATCTTGCAAAATAAGCTACCTCCCAAATTGAAAGACCTAGGTTGCTTCACCATTCCATGCACAATCGGGAGCTAATTCTTTGGAAAAGCCTTGTGTGATCTAGGGGCAAACATAAACTTGATGCCCATATCCATCTTCCAAAGGCTAGGTTTGGGAGAAGTGAAGTCGACTTCAATTACCTTGCAATTAGCTTATCGTTCCCTCACTTATCCTAAAGGAGTGATAGAAGATGTCTTAGTTAAGGTGGATAAGTTTATCTTTCCAGAGGATTTCATCATCCTAGACATAGAAGAGGACTGCAATGTGTCTTTGATTCTTGGGAGACCCTTCCTGGCCACAGGTAAGACTATGATCGATGTCCAAAAAGGTGAGCTCACAATGTAAGTCAATGAGGAAAAGGTAACTTTTAACATTTACAAATCCATGAAATTTCCCAATGACTATGAAGAATGTTCTTACTTTGGTATGATTGATCAAGTAGTCAATACTACATTCCATACTAATTTTACTGATGATCCCCTTGCTTTATTGTTAACATCCATACATAAGCATGTAGATAAGGATGATATGATAGAATGTATTAAACTGCTTGGCGCATCTGCTAAGTTTACAGGAAACCATATTTTGAACCGTCGAACATACCTTCTAACAAGCCTAGTCTCCAGCCTTCAGTCATATAGCCCCACCCAAGTTGGAGCTCAAGCCACTGCCTGATCATTTTAGGTATTCATACCTAAGAAAGGCGTCCATATTGCCAGTTATCATTTCCTCATCTTTGTCAGAGGAGTAAGAATCTATGTTGCTCAGAGTGCTCAAGGAGTACAAACAGGCCGTGGGGTGGACTATTGTAGACATCATAGGTATTAATCCCACCATCTGCATGCACAAAATACTGTTGGAAGCTGATCATAAACCAACCATTGAACATCAAAGGCACCTCAATCCCATCATGAAAGAGGTTGTTAAAAAGGAGATTATCAAGTGGCTGGATGCGGGTATCATATACCCTATGTCAGACAGCAAATGGTTGAGCCTAATTCAGTGCGTGCCTAAGAAAGATGGAATGACAGTTGTAGCCAATGAGAATAATAATTTAATTCCCACCAGGACTATCATTGGATGGTGCATATGCACGGATTATAGGAAGCTTAACACTGCTACCCGAAAGGAACATTTCCCGTTGCCATTTATTGATTAGATGCTGGATAGGTTGGTAGGTTGTGAGTTTTACTATATCTTGGATGGGTACTCGGGCTACAATTAGATTGATATTGCGCTGTACGATCAGGACAAAACAACCTTCACTTGCCCCTATAATACGTATGCTTTTAGAAGAATGCCCTTTGCGTTGTGCAATGCCCAATTACTTTTCAGAGATGTATGATGGCCATCTTCATCGATATAGTGGAGAACTGTTTAGAGATCTTCATGGATGAGTTCTCGGTTTATGGCGATTCATTTGATGAGTGTCTACAAAATTTGGCCCTAGTGTTACAAAGGTGCGAGGAAACCAATTTGGTGCTTAATTGGGAGAAGTGTCATTCTATGGTCCAAGAGGGCATGGTACTTGGCTATAGAGTGTCACCTAAAGGAATGGAGGTGGATCGAGCTAAGATTGAAGTGATTGAGAAACTTCCACCACTAATTTCAGTAAAGGGAGTTCGGAGTTTCCTTGGGCATGCTGGATTCTACCGGCGGTTCATCAAAGACTTTTTCAAGCTTGCTAAACCACTATGTAACTTGTTGGAGAAGGATGTGGCATTCAAGTTTGATGAATCCTATTTGGAAGCCTTTGTAGAATTGAAGAAGAGGCTTGTCTCAGTGCCCATTATCACTCCGGATTGGACCCTACCATTTGAGCTCATGTGTGATGCTAGTGACTATGCAATTGGAGTAGTATTAGGCCAAAGGAAGAACAAAATCTTTCATTCCATCTATTATACAAGTCGGACACTCAATGATGCTTAGTTGAACTACACCACCACTGAGAAGGAGCTCCTTGCAGTTGTCTTTGCTTTCAACAAATTCAGGGCATATTTGGTTGGCACTAACGTCATTGTCTTCACAGATCACTCAACTATCAAGTATCTAGTGAGCAAAAAGGACGCCAAGCCAAGGTTGATTTGTTGGGTTTTATTACTACAAGAGTTCGACCTTGAAATTAGAGATCGAAAGAGTGCTGAGAATCAGGTAGCTAACCATCTTCAAGGTTAGAGAATGAGAAATATCAACAAGACCCAGCCTTGATTTGTGAGACATTCCCAGATGAATAATTATTTGTTGTATTTGCTAGCTCAGATCCCTGGTATGCTGATTTTGCTAACTACATTGTTAGTGGATTGGTGCCATCTGAACTGTCTTATCATCAAAAAAAGAAATTCCTTCATGATGTCAGATATTATGTTTGGGATGAGCCATTTCTCTTTAAACAATATGTTGATCAAGTGCTTAGAAGGTGCATTCCTATGGAGGAAACTAGTGCCATACTTGAGCATTGTCATGTTTCACCATATAGAGGTCACTATAGGGGTGAACAGACAACAACTAAGGTGTTGCAATCTAGTTTTTATTGGCCTCCTTTGTTTCGGGATTCTCACTTCTTTGCAGCTAAGTGTGATTGATGTTAACGGACCGGCAACATCTCTAGGAGGAATGAGATGCCTTTGAACTCCATTTTGGAAGTGGAAATCTTTGATATGTGGGGCATTAACATTATGGGGCCTTTTGTATCATCTTTTGAAAACTGTTACATTCTAGTAGCAGTGGATTATGTGTCAAAATGGGTGGAAGCTTGTGCCTTACCTACTAGTGACTCCAAGGTGGTCCTGGTTTTTCTGAAAAAGAACATTTTCACAAGGTTTGGCACCCCTTGTGCTATTATTAGTGATGGGGGATCTCATTTCTGCTACAAGTACTTTGCTGCATTACTTGCTAAATATGGGGTGACATATAGGGTAGTCACAGCCTAACATCCACAATCAAGTGGCTAAGTAGAGGTTTCTAATAGAGAGTTGAAGCAGATTCTGGAGAAAACTATGAGGCCTTCTAGGAAGGATTGGTCGAAGAAGCTGGATGACGCTCTTTGGGCATATCGCACTGCTTGCAAAACCCCTCTTGGCATATCCCCATATCAACTGGTTTTTGGCAAGGCTTGCTACCTCCTGTTGAGCTTGAGCACCATGCTTACTGGGCCATCAAGAGATTGATTTGGGATTCTGAAGCTTGTGGGGAGAAACGATTGTTGCAACTCAATGCACTTGAGGAATTCCGTCTACAAGCATATGAATATGCTAAGATATACAAGGACAAGGTGAAGAAGTGGCACGACAATCGTATTATCCCAAGAAACTTTGCACTAGGCTAGAAGGTTCTCCTGTTTAACTCAAGGCTTAAACTATTTCCTGGCAAGCTCAAATCTAGGTGGTCAGGTCCATTTTTGGTTGTGGAAGTGTTTCCTCATGGTGTCGTATGTAACACCCTTCGTAGGATGTCACATTTACGATAAATACAATAAACTTTACCTAAGTTATAAATCATTTCTTAATATATAATAATATAAGTTGTGAATTTTTTTCTTTTTATACATTATATCAATAAATAAAATAAACAGAACATGAAATACAATGAACTACTAAATACACACCATAATTATACATATGATTTTGTCTTTAGAGATACAAATAATTTACACACTACAAACTTATTTAACAAAACAGTAAAGTGTTTGGTTTAAAGCAAACCATAAACTTGCCCAAGTACAAAACTAAAAGTTCTGATCCTCTGAATCCTCCTCTGGGAGATCATCGGAAGACAGAAACCCTGGGTGTCGAGAAGTCCTACAAACAGGAGTCCACGTGGTCGACACACTATTAAGCTCACTAAATCAATCCAAATGATATAGATGATCTAGAGGCTCGCCTTCCTCGCACTGATCGCTCGGATATTGCTCCTTCTCGTACTTATAATCTAGAGGTTGCTCCTCTTCTTCTTCCCCAAAGTCTTTATGGAATATAAATAACAGTACAGAAAATATACACAAAGAGGTGAGACAATCTACACCACTACTAGCATAGCAGTACAGAAAGCGATAGTACATACAGATATAACAATTGATACAACAATTCATATTATCATATCATACATAATGTCTCAAATCAAATATAAATAATCACAATATAATGCAGACCACATATGCAACTGTACACTGACTCATTCCTACTCTATGGAGCTAAACACAAACATCAAAGAGAATAATCTAGAAGACATGTCCGTAGCTCCGGCTGCCCTAGCCAAATATTACACAGTCAAACATCGTGTAAATAGTACACAGTCAAAACGTTGTGCACAAGAGGCATTGTACTGGACAGTCTCCACTAGATCCTAATTAATAATAGTGCTTGTCATGATCGCTAGTGTGTTGCCGTTACCATGGCCTAGAGAAGCTATCAATTGTCCACATGTGGAATCCTTTGCACATTAATGCCTTTAAGTTCACTCAATGAACCACATTACGCTTATCACACCCGCATTACGATGTAATTCATCTTGTCAGCCAATTGCCAATTTCAACCAAATTGACACATTCCTCAATGCATGTGCATGAGCCAAAATACACAAATAACCTCATTATCAGTACTTTCCATAATAGTACGCCACCACTTGACAATACCATTTTTTCATATATCCGGGTCCACCACTTTAACCCGACAGTAAACTACTGTTCCTTTTAGTTGCGTAAATATTTTATCGCATTTTCACAATCGTGTCACCTTTTTCCAACGTTTTCAAATCGCATAAATATTTTTTGACATTTTTGAAATTGCATAGTATTTTTAAATCATTTTGTCAATCGTGTAACATTTTTAAATCGTTTTCTCAATCACGTAGTTTTAAAAATCATTATTTTAAATGTGCGTAAGGTATTTCTAATATTTTTCAACTACGTAAAAGATTTCTTTACGTTCTAAATTGTATTTTGAAATTTTCTCCATGACATATTTATTTCTAGCTTTATTTACAACATTTCCTTTTGAAAATCCTTTAAGTACTATTTTCTACCGTTTCCATTAAAAATTACTTTTCTTAGTCATAACCATTATTTATATCTCAAAACTTGCTAACGCGCTTCAAAACCCAAAGGGTGAGCTTTACGTTAGTACTTTTCAAGTGTTTCTTTTATTCCTCATCCATACTTAATTTCTCTAATTAAGTTTATAAAATAACTTCATTCATTTTGTTCTCTAAAATTCATTCAAATTAAGTTCTCTTTAATTTACATAAATCTATGTTTCGGAAATAATTTTGAATTAAAAACATTATAAGTAGGCATGTTGGCCAAAAATCCTTCTATGCTTTATAAATCATATTTATTTATTTTCCATCATTTAGTCTCTTATAAAAATTCTTAATCTAATTTATTATTGTTAAATCACCTAATCCATGATTAGAAAAATATTTAGAACATCTTGGTTCCTTTTGTAGTGGTGAAGTCGTGAGCTTCATGTGTTCTTTGGAACACTCATGCAAATGCTCAAAATGTTATTCACATCCTACAATAACTATCATGCATCCATAAACACATACCACATATATTAAAGCTATAGACATGCTTGTAAACAAAATCATTCACAAATAAGCAAAAACTTTAAACAACCAAGTGAATGAATCCTTATGGATTCTTCACCACAAATACATCCATTTTCTCACCACCATACATGGTTGATGAGACTAAATCTCCCTCTTACCTCTAAGGAAGACAAACTCCTCTTGGACTTCCTCCTATGGATTTCGTATAGCTCCAAGAAAAACCCTAACAACTTAAACAATTTTAAAAAGTCATAAACTATGGTTGAAAAAGAAAAACCATGGATCAATTGTAACACCCACCGTAGGGTGCCACATTTAAATGTTATTATTACCGAATTATCCCTTCCATTGTAAAATATGATTTCTAATATAAATATGAGTTATAAAATTTCTTGATATCAATAAGATAACCTTAGCGGAAAATAAAAATATTCCAACATCATCACCAATAATTTACATCATATATACATTACAAAAGTACTGTCAAAATTATTTATATACAGACAAAGTCCTCAAAGTATTTAAACAATATTTAAAACTAACATACTGCCCAAGTATAAACTAGACAGCAGAACCCTCAGATGGGTCCTCCTCAGATTCCTCAGCAAGTAGGAATCCGACTTGACGCGAAGTCCTATGGACAGGTGTCCGCGCAGACGATACAATACTAATCTCACAAGGAGTACAGTAGTAAGCTCCCCAGTACTGCCTAATGGACAACAGAAACTCCAAATATATATAAATATTTACATTGAAATAAGGGTTCCCTTCATAAAGCCTACTCAAGGTAACATTCAAGTCTCTTATATAGAAAATACATCCTCTATCTAGATGGACATCACCATGCCTCCGGACCTCCTCGAAACTGCAACGTCATATATCCTAGGAAACTGGGCATCACCATCTTCTCAAAACTCTGCTTCCTCAAGAGGAATCTGCTCTTCTTCACCCTCTTGTTCAATTCCTTGCTCAACGTCTTTACAAATATAAATACAGTACAAAATAGGCATACAAAGAGGTGAGATCACCTATGGTAATACCAACATGGTAGCATGGAGATAACACAAACAGCACACCATACAGATATATCATACTATAATTACAATAATGCCCTCAACATTATTTATCATTACAGATATGATAATTACAATCATGCCCTCAATCATTATTTATCACAACAAATACAATAAATAATAATTACCATCATGCCATTAACATTATTCAAATCACACGATAATTACAATAATGTCATCAACATTATTTATCATCATCATCATCCAATATTCCTCAATTAATATATCACACAGTTATAAATACTCAGTTTATGCATGTGCACGTAGACTCAATTTCCTACTCCATGGAGCTAAAACTCAAGTCAGAGAAATTGATCCAAAAGATTTGTCTGTACCAACATGCATCAGACCACGTGCCACTATTCTCATTAATGTTTGCACATCTAGCATATATACGACAGTCTTTAATAGATCTTGATTAAGAATAGTGTCACGGTCAGGATCATCGGTGCGTTGCATCGGTCAAACCCACGGTACAGAAAAGCTACCAACTGCCCACTATAGGCAACTCGCACCCCGATGCCCCCAAGGTCAACAAATGACTTACACTATGCATATCGCACCCACTCAAGAGGTGTACGTCTCTCCTAGGCAAATAGTCTTATCTAGTCCATCAGACCTTTCCAATGCATGTACAATGCACCATTCTTAGTTCAAATTCGTAATTTATATTCAGGGTCCACACACTGGCCCATTTTCAGTTCAAATTCATAATCTCATAATTTCTCATACAATGTCCATACACTAGTCCAACAGTAATCCTACTGTATATTCAATCGCAAAATCATATTATCGCATTTTCATAGTCACGCAACACTTTTGTCACGTTTTCACGATCGCACAACATTTCTATTACGTTTTTCAAAATTTTGCAACATTTCTATTGAGTTTTCAAATCGCGTAGCGATTTTTCATCATTTTCTCAATCACGTAAAAATAATTCATTATTTTTCAATCACGTAGCGATTTTTCAACAATATTTCAATCGCATAAAAATATTTAAACGTTTTCCAAATCGCGTAGAAATATTTAAATATTTTTCAAATCGTGTAGCTTAAAAATCACGTTTTTAAGTTACGAAAAGCACTTTTCACCATTTTTCCACTACGTAAAATATTTCTCAACCTTCCAAAATTCCATTTTAACATTTCTCAAAATAATATGACTTCTCACATTATTTTCCACATTTTCTTGCTCAAGAAAATCCTTTTTGCAACATTTTCCACAAATTCAACATTTCATTGAATTAAATCAATGTTCCTAACTTAAAATTTCTTAACGCGCTCCAAAACCCAAAGGATGAGTTATACGTTAAAAATTTTCAAGTTACCAACGTATTTTCCATAATTCATGAATCAATTCTAAAAATCAGTTCTCTTTAAAATAAATTGAGGTTCAAACACTTTCAACCTCTCTTTTTCTCTTATAACTGAAATTTCTATTTTTCAAGTGATAAAACACTTTGTTTCCATTTCAAAATCCTTATTCTCACTTTCTTTAAAATTCATTACTTTCCCTTTCTAAATCATAATTTCATACAAAATTCTTCTCATTTCAAGCCTTCAAAACCGTGTGTTACTTGGCCATTGAGACCATCATTTCTTCCTTCCAAATCAACAATGTTCCATTCATGTTTTTTTTACACAAACAAAACCATTAAAATTCCTCCAAAAACCGTGAGACTCTTGTTTTTTTTAAACCAATCCATCTTTTCTTTTTCCTTTCCTTTCTAATCATTCAATTTTACCATTCATGAAAATTTTAGTTTGGAGACACCTATTTTGAGGTGTTGAGGCCGAAATCCTCATGGTCCTTGGAACCAAAATTCCTTTTCCTTTCCAACAACTTTTATGGCATACATAACATATAATCAACATATTATATTTCAAGCATACCATAAAAGCAATAAAAATCATACTAATCATGCAAACACAAATAAATCATGCAAAGCACATATACCACATAAACACCCACAAATAATTACACAACCATGAATATGAATTCTCACATGGATTCACCATCCATCAAATGCAAATTCATCTCTCACCACCATACTTGGTTAGTGAGATGGATCTCCCTCTTACCTCTTGAAGAACCTCAAAAGCTCCTTGGTTTGCTCCTTGAGTAAGTGATTCACCACCAAAAGCTTCTTAAAAACAAAATAAAACACAAGTTTATTAGCATATCAAGCTTGAACAAGGAGAACCATGGATCAAACATGGCTTAGATCATGAAAAAGAGATAAGAAGTGAAGTTTCCTTACACTTCACCTTAAAAACCCTAGAACTTTGCTCTTGAAGAAACTCCTTGAAGATGATGGATTTAGAACTTGTGTAAACTACAAAGTGTCTTAGACTGAGGTATAGATTCAAGAAGTAAGGTTGTTTGAAATTTTTGAGTGATGGAAGGTGGTCTTGGGTTCCTTGGCCCAAACTAGCATGAAGAGAAATGGAGAGAAAAGTTTGAAGAGCTTAAGCTTTTGGAATGATCAAGAATGATCAATAATGGTCTTCAAACCTTGCTATAGCCTTAAGGCCATCACAAAACCGTCCCCCCCTTCTTGCACTCTCAAAGAGTGACCAATTTCACTAGCCACCATTTTAAGCATTCTTAGCCATTGATTAGATCAATGGTTAATATTAATATAGATTCTAATTATAGTCTCTAGATTAGAAGACTTAATCTAGGCCATTAGATCTTTCTCCTTGAAATCCTAGCCATTAAATGTATCTCCAAAATGAAGGGTCAAGATCACCTCTTCATACTTTCCATCCAATGGTCATAAATGGTCCTAGCCATTTTATAAGACCAAATCTCCACCGTTGATTAAATCAATGGTGGATATCCAAAGGCTTCAACATTAAGCTTACTTCCTATTGGTCCGTCATAAAGTTGTCATAACCACTAATGTTGACTAAGTAATATAATATTTTTTTATTTGCTATTACCCTTCGAACAATATTTTTACTGTATTTTTATTGCCCAATAATTAAATACAGTACAAAACACAGTAAAAAAAAATTTAAAAAATTATTTTTGATTTTGGGTTTAGTAAGATCCCTCGTCCCCGTCTCAACAGTACAAAATTTTCTGGCTGCAGAAAATTTTTTACTTTTTTGGACCCAGCTGGGCCCACATACAGCCCCCTTGGGCCCACAGACGGCCCATGGATAATATTAAAATAATTAGAGAGAACTATAAAAATTTCATAATCATCCACAAAATCATAAAAATTATAAAACTTACGAAAATCAAATCAGATTACATAAAATAATTAAGACTTAATAGTAATAATTAATTTATGTAAAATTTTTCCCGGCTCAAAAATTATTATTTTCCTGACACAGAGTAAATCACACAAAACGATCAAATGTATTGACAGAATACTCAAAATAATTTTACAGTACACAGAAATCACTAAACAGTAGAATTCTGTTAACTGTCAAAATTACTGTAAAATAGTTAAGATATTTGGGGTGTTACAACTTTCCCCCTCTAAAAAGAAGTTTCATCCTTGAAACTTGATAAATTTGATTTCACATCCTCAGAATAAATATGGATATTGCTATTTTATCTTATCTTCCAACTCCCATGTAGCTTCACCGCTTACGTCGTTCCAAACTATTTTAACCAATGAAATTTCCTTACCTCGAAGTTGTTTCGTCCTTCGATGCTCAATCTTAAATGGATACGTTTTATAGGTTAAATTTTCCTTCTGTTGTACGGTGTCTGGTTCGATAACATGGGTAGGATCAGGAATATATTTCCGTAGTTGTGATACGTGAAATACATTGTGAAGATTTGATATTAAAAGTGGTAATGCAATCTGATAAGCTACCGGACCTACCCGATAGAATATCTGATATGGCCCAATAAACTTTGGAGTGAGCTTCTTTGACTTAATCACTCGTCCAACTCCAGTCATAGGCGTCACACGCAGAAATATATGGTCACCTTCTTCAAACTTAAGCAGTCTTCTCCTTTTATTCGTATAACTCTTTTGCCGAGTCTGAGTTGTCCTCATCTTGTCTTGAATCATCTTCACTTTCTCAGTTGTTTGTTATACAAATTCTGGTCCTACCAAAGCACTTTCACCATCATGATACTAACATAACGACGTTCAACTCTTGTTCAACTCTTTTTAGTCAAACAAATACTTCAAACTTTTATGATCACTAAAAACAGTGAATGTTGCCCTATAGAGAAAATGTCTCCACACTTTTAACGCAAACACTACAACTACCAATTCCAAATCATGAGTCGAATAATTCCTCTCATGCACTTTCAACTACCTTGAGGCATAAGCCACCACCTTACGGTTCTTTATAAGTACACAACTCAATTCTTGATACGAAGCATCACAATATACTTCGAAAGGTTCGTTCGGATCAGGTAAAATCAAAACCGGTGAAGTAGTCAGTTATCTTTTCAACTCCTGAAAACTTTCTTCGCATGCATCAGTCCATACAAATGGTTGATTCTTTCGTGTAAGTTGGGTAAGAGGTCTTGCTATCTTAGAAAACTCCTCAATAAACCGTCGATAGTAACTAGCTACTCCGACAAAACTACGGATTTCTGATACAGTCTTCGGCCCTTCCCATTCCAAAACTGTCTTCACCTTTAAAGCATCAACTTTAATTCCTTCCTTAGATATCACGTGTCCCAAAAATTGAACTTCGCTTAACCAAAATTTACATTTAGATAACTTGGCATATAACTTATTCTCCTTCAAAATTTGGCGAACCATTCTGAGATGTTCAGCATGTTCCTCCTGACTTCGAGAATAAATCAAAATGTCATTTATAAAGACAACAACAAACTTATCCAAGTATGAACAGAAAATTCTGTTCATAAAGTCCATGAATATGGCAGGTGCATTCGTTACACCGAACGACATCACTTGATACTCCTAATGCCCATAACGACTCTGAAACTCAGTTTTGGGAATATCCTCCACTTTCACACGAATCTGGTGATAACCAGATCGTAAATCAATCTTGGAAAATACTACGGTTCCTTGCAATTGATCCATCAAATCATCTATTCTTAGTAGTGGATATTTATTCTTAATCGTAATCTTGTTCAACTGTCGGTAGTCTACATATAGACGAGAAGTCCCATCCTTCTTTTTTACCAACAATACTGGAGCTCCCCAAGGTAACACACTAGGTCTCACGAATTGTTTCGCCAATAAATCCTCTAGTTGTTTCTTAAGCTCTGCCAACTCTACTAGCGACATCCAATAAGGCACCATAGATATAGGTCCAGGTCCAGGTACTAAATCAATAGAAAACTCAATTTCTCTTTTTGGCAGTAGTCTAGGTATATCTTTAGAAAATACCTCAAGAAATTCATTCACAACGAAAATATCCTTCAAGACATCTTCACACTGAACTTCTAAAGAAGATATCAACAAGTACCCCTGATCTACTTCCTTCAAACAAGCTTCTACTTGAGTAGCCGTTAGGAATCTAGAATCCTTAGCCTTAGGAAATACTAATATCTTATTCGAACAATCAATTAGCATATGGTTAGAAGACAACCAATCTATTCCTAAGATTACATTAATCTTGGAAAGAGGCAAACAAATCAAGTCTACATAAAAGATTCTATCCCTAACACATACAAGACAATTCAAACATACTTTTGTAGTTATCACAGGCTTATTAGTAGGAGTAGCAACACTCAAATCATAAGGTAATGTAGTCACAGTCAATCCCAAATGCTCCACACAATCACATGCAATGAAAGAATGTGTTGCTCCCGAATCATAAAGTACAGTTAAAGGATTACCTTCGATGGCACACTCCTCTATAATTAAGTCCTCAGATTTCGCGGCTTCTTCCCCGCTCATAGTATACACACGACCACCCGCTTGTGGCCTTGCGGTACGAACGTTCCCCACCTATGGTTCTGCCTTCAACTAATCACATTCCCTGGAGAAATGTATAGGTTTCCCACATCTATAACATATAACTCCTTTATGCTGACAATCCTTGGTTAGATGGTCCTTCCCACACTTAAAACATTTATGCGTAGAAGTTCCAGCTTGACTTGCCTTATTGCCACCAGAACATCCTCTAACAGATTGCTGCTAGTTCTGACTTCCTACCGGTTTGACATACGATTTTTGCTAATAACAGTTGCCACCGCTACCCTTTCCTCTTTGGAATCTTTTATGTCCAAAATTCTTATTTATCGCCGCACGCTGTTGATCAATCTTCTCAACCTTACGACACTTATCCAATAATTCTGGAAATTGTTCAATTCCCAAGGTTGCTACAGCTCGCTTAATGTCAAGCTTCAATCCTTCCTCAAATTTTCTACACTTCCAATCCTCGTCCGGGTACATCTGAAAATACCCCAAAAACTTAGACAAGCTTTCGAATTTTGCAGCATACTCACTTATAGACATTAGCCCTTGTCTTACACTAAGGAATTCCATCTCCTTAGCATAACGAACACTTGCTAGAAAATACTTTCCCAGAAACTTCTGCCTAAAGAGCTGCCATGTCACAACTCTTCCCTCAGCTTGTAACAGTCTTCGGGCTCCTGCCCACCAGTCTTCTCCATCTCCCACTAACACAAAAGTCACAAAGGTAAGCTTTCATTCATCGGTACAGCACATACCTTCAAATATCTTCTCTAATTCTTTGATCCATAGATCAGCTTTCTCTGGGTCAAATTCTCCACGAAACTTTGGTGGATTGTTTCTACAAAATTCTGATAAACTGTGAGCATCCTCAGTTGCCCTTTGATTTTGTTGTACAATGACATCAACCATTCGTTGCATTGCTACTACAGCCGTAGCCATGTTTTGGTTATCATCACCAATATTTCCAAAACCTGTTCTAGTATTGATGCGTCATCTTCCTCGTCCAGCCATTTCGTTCTCTCTCTAAATCAAACTAGACAGCACAAAGAAAGTAAGGTCAATCCTTAAACAAAGAAACTAGGCACAGAGAATCACACAACACAAACAAGATAGACCTAACCACAAACCCAAAAGACTCTAACTTGGGCTCTGATACTAACTAATATAACACCCACCGTAGGGTGCCACATTTAAACGTTATTATTATCGAATGACCCATTCCATTGTAAAATATGATTTGCAAAATAAATATGAGTTATAAAATTTCTTGATATCAATAAGATAACCTTAGCGGAAAATAAAAATATTCCAACATCATCACCAATAATTTATATCATATATACATTACAAAAGTACTGTCAAGATTATTTATATACAGACATAGTCCTCAAAGTATTTAAACATTATTTAAAACTGACATACTGCCCAAGTATAAACTAGATAGCAGAACCCTCAGACGGGTCCTCCTCAGATTCCTCAGCAGGTAGGAATCCGACTTGACGCGAAGTCTTACGGACAGGTGTCGGCGTAGATGACACGATACTAATCTCACTGGGAGTATGGTAGTAAGCTCCCCAGTACTGCCTAATGGACAACGAAAACTCCAAATGTACATAAATATTTACACTGAAATAAGGGTTCCCTTGATAAAGCCTACTCAAGGTAACATTCAAGTCTCCTATATAGAAAATACATCCTCTATCTAGATGGACATGCCATGCCTCCGGACCTCCTCGAAACTGCAACATCATATATCCTAGGAAACTGGGCATCGCCATCTTTTCAAAACTCTGCTTCTTCAGGAGGAATCTGCTCTTCTTCACCCTCTTGTTCAATTCCTTGCTCAGCGTCTTTACAAATATAAATACAGTACAAAATAGGCATACAAAGAGGTGAGATCACCTACGCCAATACCAACATGGTAGCATGGAGATAACACAAACAGCACACCATACAGATATATCATACCATAATTATAATAATGCCCTCAACATTATTTATCATAATAGATACAATAATTATAATCATGCCCTCAATCATTATTTATCACAACAAATACAATAAATAATAATTGCCATCATGCCATAACATTATTCAAATCACACGATAATTACAATAATGCCATCAACATTATTTATCATCATCATCATCCAATATTCTTCAATTAATATATCATATAGTTATAAATACTCAATTTGTGCATGTGCACGAAGACTCAATTTCCTACTCCATGGAGTAAAACTCAGGTCGGAGAAATTGATCCAAAAGATCTGTCTGTACCAACATGCCTCAGACCACATGCCACTATTCTCATTAGTGTTTGCACATCTAGCATATACACGACAGTCTTTAATAGATCTTGATTAAGAATAGTGTCTCAGTTAGGATCATCGGTGCGTTGCATCGGTCTAACCCACGGTACAGAAGAGCTACCAACTGCCCGCTGTAGGCAACCCACAACTCGATGCCCCCAAGGTCAACAAGTGACTTACACTATGCATATCGCACCCATTCAATAGGTGTACGTCTCTCCTAGGCAAATAGCCTTATCCAGTCCATCAGACCTTTCCAATGCATGTACAATGCACCATTCTCAGCTCAAATTCATAATTCATATTCAGGGTCCACACATTGGCCCATTTTCTGTTCAAATTCATAATCTCATTATTTCTCATACAGTGTCCATACATTGGTCCAACAGTAATCCTACTGTATATTCAATTGCGAAATCATATTATTGCGTTTTCATAGTCACGCAACACTTTTGTTACATTTTCACAATCGCGCAACATTTCTGTTACATTTTTCACAATTTTGCAACATTTCTGTTGCGTTTTCAAATCGCGTAGCGATTTTCCGTCGTTTTCTCAATCACGTAAAAATATTTTATTATTTTTCAATCACGTAGTGATTTTTCAACAATATTTCAACCATGTAAAAATATTTAAACGCTTTCCAAATCGCGTAGAAATATTTAAACATTTTTCAAATCGTGTAGCTTAAAAATCAGGTTTTTAAGTTACGAAAAACACTTTTCACCATTTTTCTACTACGTAAAATATTTCTCAACCTTCTAAAATTCCATTTCAACATTTCTCAAAATAATCTGACTTCTCACATTATTTTCCACATTTTCTTACTCTAGAAAATCCTTTTTGCAACATTTTCCACAAATTCAACATTTCATTGAATTAAATCAATGTTCCTAACTTAAAATTTCCTAATGGGCTCCAAAACCCAAAGGATGAGTTATACATTAGAAATTTTCAAGTTACCAACGTATTTTCCATAATTCATGAATCAATTCTAAAACTCAGTTCTTGTTAAAATAAATTGAGGTTCAAACACTTTCAACCTCTCTTTTTCTCTTATAACCAAAATTTCTATTTTTCAAGTGATAAGACACTTTGTTTCCATTTCAAAATCCTTATTCTCACTTTCTTTAAAATTCATTACTTTCCCTTTCTAAATCATAATTTCATATAAAATTCTTCACATTTCAAGCCTTCAAAACCGTGTGTTACTTGGCTATTGAGACCATCATTTCTTCCTTCTAAATCAACTAAGTTCCATTCATGTTGTTTTTTATACAAACAAAACCATTAAAACTCCTCCAAAAACCGTGAGACTCTTGGGTGCCTTGGCCGAAACTAGCATGAAGAGAAATGGAGAGAAAAGTTTGAAGAGCTTAAGCTTTTGGAATGATCAAGAATGATCAACAATGGTCTTCAAAAAGGCCATCACAAAACCATCCCCCCTTTCTTGCACTCTCAAAGAGTGACCAATTTCTCTAGCCATCATTTTAAGCATTCTTAGACATTGATTAGATCAATGATTAATATTAATATAGATTCTAATTATAGCCTCTAGATTAGAAGACTTAATCTAGGCCATTAGATCTTTCTCCTTGAAATCCTAGCCATTAAATGTATCTCCAAAATGAATGGTCAAGATCACCTCTTCATACTTTCCATCCAATGGTCATAAATGGTCCTAGCCATTTTATAAGACCAAATCTCCACTGTTCATTAAATCAATTGTGGATATCCAAAGGCTTTAACATTAAGCTGGCTTCCTATTGGTCCGTCATAAAGCTGTCATAACCACTAATGTTGACTAAGCAGTATAATATTTTTTTTATCTGCTATTACCCTTCGAACAATATTTTTACTGTATTTTTATTGTCCAATAATTAAATACAGTACAAAACACAGTAAAAGAAAATTTTAAAAACTGTTTCCGATTTCGAGTTTAGTAAGATCCCCCGTCCCCGTCTCAACAATACAAAATTTTCTAGTTGCAGAAATTTTTTTACTTTTTCAGACCCACCTAGGCCCACATACAGCCCCTTGGGCCCACAAACAGCCCATGGATAATATTAAAATAATCAAAAAAATATAAAAATTTCATAATCATCTAAAAATGATAAAAATTATAAAACTTGCAAAAATCAAATCAGATTACGTAAAATAATTAAAACTTAACAGTAATAATTAATTTACATAAGATTTTTCTCGGCCCGAAAATTATTATTTTCTTGACACGGAGTAAATCACACAAAGCGATCAAATGTATTGACGGAATACTCAAAATAATTTTACAGTACACAGAAATCACTAAATAGTAGAATTCTGTTAACTGTCAAAATTATTGTCAAATAGTTAGGAAATTTGGGGTGTTACATTAATCATGGCTTAGAACTTCAAGAATCAAGTTAGGAACAAGAAACAAGGATTTTTACCTTGTAGGAAAGAAACTTCAAGGTTAGTTTCCAAGCTTCAAATGGATGATTTTGAAGAAACTCTCAAGATGAAAGATGTTTAGTGTAACACCCTAATACAGATATCCAGATATATCCTAGATAGACAGAGATATATAAAGATAACCAGTACTAGAGATGTCACTTCTATACTACATACTAACATATATCTATAATCACAACTGAGTAATTATAGAAAGCCTTGAGAGATTGCCGAAAAACTTAAACTCATACATAAACTTATACAAACTTAGCCACCTGAGGGCTTATTGTAATACATATAAAATAAAACTTACAGAACAAACATAAACTTATTACATAAGTTCTGTCTACTTAAAGCAATAAAAACTACTCTAGTCTTCATGCTTTATCTTCTCATCCTTAGCAGGGTTTGTACCTCTGTACCTGAGCCTTTGCCTATACCTGAATCTGCATCGGTACCTGCATCTGAACCTGCATCTGGATTTACATGGAATAGCAACTGGTGTGAGAATTAATATTTTCAG
Organism: Ormosia emarginata; assembly: GCA_029884605.1. Lineage (NCBI taxonomy): Eukaryota > Viridiplantae > Streptophyta > Magnoliopsida > Fabales > Fabaceae > Ormosia > Ormosia emarginata. The sequence goes on from JAQQTP010000023.1 coordinate 2,126,041, forward strand.
TAAAAGCAATTCCAATACCAGTTCTCTATAACATTGCATATAAGAAATATAACAAATGCCATAATTCTAACTTAGGAGCTTTCTCCCCTTTTCTCATAACTATTTCTATCTTAGGAGCTTTCTCCTCTTTTCTTATAACTTAGGAGTTTCCTCCTATTTTCTCTTAACTTAGGAGTTTCCTCCTCTTTTCTCATAACTGCACACTTTCTTATAGTGTGATAACAACTGATAGCCTAAACCCTGTTAATACATACAACGCCCATACAACTGTATATACCAACAGTGACGGACAATGCCCATACAACTGTCCGTGAATGCAATGATAATGATATGTAATATGAATATGCCTAGGGAATCCTAAAAGCATGTGAATGAAATGCAAATGCAAAAGTCTATTCTAAGAATAAAGGAGTTTGCTAGGAACTAGTCAGTATATCATCTAGTGGTAATTAGAGGGAAAACTCATCCTCACATTACACATATCCTGGTACACTGAGAAATTCGGGCTTCATCCTTGCTCAAAGAGCGTCTCTGGATTTTCCACTTATCTTCTTTGGCCTTGGCATTATCGAGACATCAGGGTTATGTCCTTCTCAAAAGTCTTTCGGACACCCATCTATCTTCTTTTTTCCTCCATGAATAACATCAAAGGATATCCACCAGATCGATACTACTTAACTAATCCATAGACTTTCATTCATACTTATATACTTAGTTCCTCTTTGATCTAAGCATATTCTACTAATAACTTTGGCTTCTTATGTTTACCCTTTGCAATGAGGAGAATTTGTAACCTCATACTATATGTAACCTTAGCACTTGGTTAGGAATACTTGTCCCCTAAGGAACTTATCTGATTCCTTACCTTCTGGCTAAATGACCTCACGTCATATAACGTTACATTCTCAGGTAAACATCACCAGTTCATTTCTCATACTTGTACCTAAACTCCACCTCATCACTCCTATCTCTTAAGTGATCTCTAATGCAACACTATGTTGCTGAGGTGTAAGGTACTTACCTATGGCAACCACTAGTCTTAGTTGCACTAAGGTTCTTTCTCTTCATATACATACTAGCTTAACTGACTAGTGTGTGAAAAGTTTAGTGTTATGTCTAACTCTTACATAAACACCATCTTACTTTCCTATAGACTCAACTCATCCTAGTGAAAGAGTCTATCTTAACTAATGCCTCAACTATCCTTGCTTAAGGACATAATGAGCATTTCTCTAAAACTTTGCATAATTAACTCAACTTTAACTAAAGTGAGTAATTCATGCATCTAACTTTCCTTCCTATCACACTCTGGTAGTAGCTTATACTACACTTGTGTGCTAACATACATATTCTAGTTGTATCTAGCTTTCCCTTCTATCACACGTCTAGTAGTAGCTTATACTACACTTGTGTGCTTAAGGTTCCAGATACCTCTTTAACTATTCCAAACTCATGGAATGCTTAAGAACTTAACTTCCACACTTTGGTTAGTATCTAAGGAAGTAAATTCTCTTTATCTTGCATTTCTAACTCATCTTTACTAATACATGAGTTATTGCATATTTCTGCTCTATCTTATGATTATGACATCTTCTTAGTCACATTTCATCTTATTGTGTATTTAGCAATGCACCAAGTCTCACTTAACTAGAGACTTAGTACCTAAACGTTCCCTCTTTGGAACCAATACACAATCTTGTCTCCACTCAAGTAACTCTAATGCAAGAGTGGTTCTTACTTGCAACTCTTGTTGCCTAAGGTTCTAGGTACCTTCCTAAGGTAATCCACTACTCTTGGATCTCCTAAGGTTCATACCTTTCTCATTCTCTACTAGAGTGCTTACTAATACACTTGTCTTCATTGCACCATCTCATCACATCTTAAGTGATATCTAATGCAACACTAAGTTGCCTAAGGTGCAATGTCATTACTTAAAGCAAACCTTTCCTTTAGGATGCTTAAAAGCCTATGCTTTCTCATTCTTGATGGGTAAGTTTTTTTCACTTGAAAATACCCCCAATTGTGCCTTAACACACTTTAGGAAACATATATAAATGATCCCCTTTACTTTAGAACTTCAAAACGTCCAAAAATAACATTTTGGAGTTTCAGGGTCTCACGCCGCGGCACGACGTCTGCACGCCGCGGCGCCCTGTTCTCGAGTGCTCTGTTTCGTGGTCTCGGGCCGCGGCATGCACCTTCTAGCCGCATGGGCGATAGCGAAACGAGCGGTTACGAGAATACGGTTTCTGCATAATTCGTTCAAAAACCAATTTCTAATCCTTTTCTCATGGATTCTAAGTGATTTCTAGCATTAATCTATGCCCTTTACCTTGTTGTAACTCTTTTACAACCTATAAATTCTCGTAGAGCATAAATCTAAGTCCGAGAATCACATAACACCAACTATTTCTACAAATCCATTTTCTATGGATTCTATGGTTATTCTTAAGCCATAAATGGCCATCTAGCATTCTCTAGACTTAAACTATCCTAACCTAGTCCTTGGAATCAAGAACCAAGTTAAGAACATGGATTTGGCTATCCAAACCCCTATTTCCATTCAATACCCCAAACTATATTCAAAGAAATTAAAGAGGGAGTAATGAATAGAAATCCCCTTACCTCTTGAAGACTTGAAGCCTTGAACCTTGAAGCTTGATCTTCTTCCTCTCCTTCTTCCCTTCTTCCCCTTTCTCCTTCTTCTTCTCCCCTTTTCTTTCTTTTCTTTTCTGGTTTTCGGTTCTGCCGAGGGAGAAGGGAGATATAAGGGGGTGGGACGTGGAGGTAATTACGGGAAAAGATTAACTTAAGTTTCTACACTAAAACTTATATCTGCTATGGACACCTGAATTGTGCTAATTCGAGTTTCCCTGCTTCTAACAACTTTAGAATAAATCATAAGATTCATCTAAATTGTTGTTTCATAATTCTCATCGTTTTCTATATCTGTTAGGGATCAATCTGGCATTAAAAGCACAACCTGTATGCCTAAAAATACCAAACTGACTCCGATTCTCTTGAAACTTTTACCACATCTTACTTGGATTATTTGTGACCTAGAAATAAACTCTCTATGTTTATTTCTCTTAACTCAGCAACTTATGCTATTATCTGAGTCATTTTAAGCCACTTTACAACTTCTATGTTGCAACTAAGTGCCTAAATGAACTCAGATTGTCACAAAACTTTACTGACATGCTAAACAAGTCAAATGCTACCTTCGGTAACCATTTACCAGTCTAACATGTACTTAAGGGTATTACATTTAGGATGATGTTTAGGTTTGAGAAATGGTATTGGATGAAATTTTAGAAGAGTGGAGGTATAGAAATGGTGTGTTGGCCGTGAGCTTCACAAAGAGAAGCTATGGTGTTCTTGGTTCTTAGAAGAAAGAGAAAGGAGAAAATAACTTTTGTGTGAGATAGCAAAGATGAAGATGAAGTGAAAAATGGTCCTCTAACTCTAGCACTTGGTCATGGAGCTCCCTAAAGGAGGTGGCCACCTTAGTTGACTACTAAGGACTCCTAATGGCCTTAGATGAGTTCAAGGGTGGATCTTCAATGCTTTGTCTCCAAGTTTGCTTCCTATTGGCTTAGAGAATCAAGTCATCAAGCTCCTTGATGCTTCTTGAAGAGTCCATAACCGAATGGCTCAAGGGAGAGCAAACCAAGTCTTACTTTATTTGGTTTCCTAGTTAGGTTTAGGTGAATCTAGTTAGGTTTCTTAGTTACTTGGCTAACCATTTAGTTACTTAGGATAACTAACTGCCTTCTTGATTATGTTAGAACATTCTCTAACTAAGGTTTTAATGAATAACTAACTAGGTTTGTTCCATTTAGTTACTACTTAAGCACTTTGGATTAACTTAGTTAGGTTTAAACTAACTTAGTTAGGTTTTTGTAGTTACTTACTAACTAGTCTAACCATTTTTGTGGACTAACTTCCTATTGGCTTAGAAATAATTCAAGCCAGAAACATTGATTGATTTCTATTGGTTCACCGAATTATAAGTCACAAAGACTTTTCTGATTCCTATTGTCCACTGGGCAGAAGCTACTGCTCTTAAGTCAGTAGGTACTGTCTACTGGATAATAAAATAATATTATAATATAAAATATTTTTATTTTATAGATAATTTCTAAAAATTAAAAGATTGATACACGTATCACTCGGAATTGGGTTTAGTAAGATCCCCCAGCTCCGAATAATCAGATAAAGATTTTTCCCAACCCAAAAATTATTATTTTCTTAACTAGGAGTAAATCACACACAATAGTCAAATACAGTCATGAAACAGTCAGATTAATTTTATAGCATATAGAAAACATAAAACAGTACATTTTGGACAATATCATAATTTAACCAAAACTTGGGGTGTTACATCATAACCCTAAAAGACCCAGTTTCAAAGTCAACCTTCAAGGTCAATGGCCAGCGGCTCAAACTTTACTTAGGTGGTGGGGTGGAGAGACACAAAACCTCACTCACCCTTGTTCATCCATCTTGAGAGTCTGCAAAGTCCAACCAGGACTATAAATAAGGCGCTTGTTGGGAGGCAACCCAAATTCTTAATCCTATCTCGTAGCTTAGTGTGCTTTATTGCATGGTTTTGCATTTGTCTTGGTAATTTGATTTTGTTCTTGATAATGTTGATATTGTTTACTTCTCATTTTGATACTTTGGTAATTGTTCATAGTGCTTATACTGTTTCTTAACTGGTTTTGAGTGAGAATGGTGTGTTGGATGCATGAATGTTGCGTGTTATGGCTGTTCTTGTTAAAATTTGAAGTCCAGAGGGCCACGCCTAGGCGTGGATGTCATAGCCTTTTCAGTTAGTTTTTTCCAGAGAGTTCCATGCCTAGGCGTGGATTTTCCACATCTAGGTGTGGTCCTCTCTGCGTTTTTCAGTGATTTTGGCCTGTAAGCATCACGCCTAGGCTTGAGTTTTACACGCCTAGGCATGGTGTTGCTGCTCTAAATAAAAAAAAACCACGCCTAGGCGTGGACAAGTCACGCCTAGGAGTGAGCATTCTGTTGCTGCACAAAACGCAGCAAAAGCCTCCCCCTTGTTTTATTTCCTCCATCCAAATCCCTAACCCCCTATTACCTAACTCCCCACTCTCCATAGCTTCAAACCATCACTTTTTCCCCATCATTCCATCTCCACCGTGCCCAACCTTCTTCTTCCCCCATAGCCACCGTAGTTTCTTCCCCCATTTCTCCACTACACAATAACCACCACAACACCCATTCCTTAAATCCTTTACCCCATAACCCCACCCCACGGTTGCCATCACCACTCTCCCTACCAAGAAACCATCGTACACTAGCCCTCCCGTCCCTTTTCTAAATCCTATCCCATGCATGCCTAACATCCCAACCACTCTATTTTCTCTTCACCACCGTAACCACCCAACCCCCCCTGTTTCCCTTCCTCCACAAACCTCACCTCATCATTCATACTCGTAACCCACCCACCACATTTTCACCTTCCTCATTCCTTCGTAACCCATTCCCCAGTTTCTTTTTGGTTTTTGTTTTTGTTTTGAGTTTTGTCTTCTCTACTATGTGGCTTTTGGGTGCTTTGTGCAAATTATTAGTTCATCTAAGGTCAGTACACTCTTCTCTCCATTTCTCTATAGTTACACTTAGTTATGATGTACTCTGATTAAATTGTGAGTCAATTGCATGAGCTGAGATTTAACGGGGTTGTGCAGTGATTAATGTGGTGGTGTTGTGGTTAAATTAGTTAGGATATACTTTGTTTCCATGAGTGACATATTGTACATACTTAGAACGCTTTGTAATTGCTTATCAATTGTCAATTTGTCTCAATGCTTATTAAATTGGTTGCTGGTTAATTGCCCAATCCTGATTTATGTTGGGATTGTTGGCTGGAGGTTCTGCTGACAAATATGTTAATTTCTGTTGATATGCTACTTGAGATTTGGATTAATTTTGAATCACGATATTGATATTTTTGAATGGTCTATTGCCACTTTTGGGGTTGGGTTGTGATTTGTTTGATTTTGAATTGGTTGAGCTGGGATTTGATTAATTTTTGAATCATTTGGACTATGTTAATTGGTCTGGTTGGGCAATATTTGGTTGCTTTTTGAATTGGTTGGAGTGTGAATTGGTTGTGGATTAGTTCAGTTGTGTATTGGTTAGGATGTGATTTGTCTAAGTTGTGTTAATTGATATGATTAGTTTGATTGTTGATATAATTTATTAATTGATATGATTTGTTAATTGAGATGATATGATTGGTTCAGTTGCGCATTGGTTCAGTTGTGCATTGGATTATGTTAATTGATATGATTTGTCTAAGTTGTGAGTTAGCAATGCTTAGTTTAAGGTTGTACCCTATTGCATGCTAGGAGTTATGATTGTTATGACTATTGCTTGGGCTAAGATTTGGTTAACCTTGTGACTTGGTTGGGTAGTGACTAGGTTTGACTAGGAGTTGGCTACACTAAGGATTAGCATTGATTGGTTTGTAATTGTGCCCTCTGCATATTTGGGTTATGCCTGCTGTATGACTAGGATCTAGTTGCTTTATTAGTTGATTGTTGAATTGGTTGAGCTAGGTATTAAGGTTGAATGTTGAACTGGTTGCATGCTAGGAACTAGTGCATTCTTAGTTAAATCTTGAATTGTTAAGGCTAAGAATTGATTTGTTTGGGATTGTTGATTTGGGTGAGCTTGAACTAAAGAAGTTGCATGAGTTGACCTTTGTGATTGATCGGATTGCCTGCTTACATTGCAAACTATTCTTACTGGATTTGGCTGATTACATTGATTGCTTGACTACTGTTCAATGGTAATAACTAGGCCTTGTTTGCTTTCAGGTATCCTCTAATCATGTCAAAGCGTCAGCGCAAAATTGTTGAAGCTGGGCCAAGCCATGTGATAATCACATATTTTATTCATTAAGAAACCCTTATGTTTAGTCATTTACACTCTCCATATTCTTAATTGATTGAGTTTGGTATGATTTTGTGAGTTTAAGCTCAAATTGGTCCTAATTGAATATTTTCAGCATTATTGAGACTTGACACTGTTTCTGTATTTTAGCCATAACTTGAGTTCCTGATATCTGATAATCATGAATTTTACCTTGTACGAAAGCTAGGAGGAAGCTCTACAACTTTGATGAGAGCTCGAAGTCCGAAACAGATGTCTAAGGGACCTAAGTTTACATGGAAGTCAGAATGCGGGTTCTGTCACTAGAATCCGAACGGTGTGCACTCATAAAATCATATCTAAAGCTATAATAATGGATATGGGCTGAAATTTGGATAGTTGATAGTTAAGATCCAAATAAACAACTTTCATGAAGAACACTTTTTGAAAAAATGAAGTCTAATGGGTCAGTTTGAGCTTGCAAGTCGGAACAGAGGTGCTGAAGTTGGGTTTGAGCAACCTGCGGTATTTGGGTCATATGTTGGGCTGTAAGAAGCCAAATTGGACGATCCAGATATGCATGTTATAGCCAAGACAAAGATCTACAACTTTCATGAAGAGTACTTTTCATGGATCTAAAGCATAGTTAGTCGTTTTTGGCTTCCAAGTCAGACAAGAAATTTTCGTCCTCAACCACCCACTCATCCATCTTCTAATCCACTAATCCACTCATCCACTAATCCACCCACTCATCCACTAATCCACTCACTCATCCACTCAACCAACCCACTCAACCACCCCACTCAACCACTTCACTCAACCACCCCACTCATCCACCCATTCCCCTTTGTCATTTTGTTACCCTAGACTTCTATAAAAGGCACCATTGGTTATCATGAATAACAAGTTGTATTCTCCTTCATTTCTCTTATAGTTTCTTCTTGTTTCTTCATAGTTTCTCATAGCTTTTGTATATTTTGATGCTCCCCTTCATGGTAATGGAGGGCTAAGTGATAATCTCATATTTTATTCATTAAGAAACCCTTATGTTTAGTCATTTACACTCTCCATATTCTTAATTGATTGAGTTTGGTATGATTTTGTGAGTTTGAGCTCAAATTGGTCCTAATTGAATATTTCCAGCATTATTGAGATTTGACACTGTTTCTGTATTTTGGCCATAACTTGAGTTACTAATATCTGATGAACATGAATTTTACCTTGTAGGAAAGCTAAGAGGAAGCTCTACAACTTTGATGAAGAGCTCGAAGTCTGATTCAGATGTCTAAGGGACCTAAGTTTACATGGAAGTCAGAATATGGGTTCTGTCAGTAGAATCCGAACAGTGTGCACTCATAAAATCATATCTCAAGATGTAATAATGGAGATGGGCTGAAATTTGGACATTGGATAGTCAAGATCCAAATAAACAACTTTCATGAAGAACACATTTTGAGAAAAAGAAGTCTAGTAGGTCATTTTGAGCTTGCAAGTCGGAACAGAGGTACTGAAGTTGGGTTTGAGCAACCTACAGTATTTGGGACATATCTTGGGCTTAAGGAAGCCAAATTGGACGAACCAGCTATCCATTTTATAGCCAAGACAAGGATCTACAACTTTCATGAAGAACACTTTTCGTGGTTCTGAAGTATAGTGGGTCGTTTTTGGCTTCCAAGTCAGACACGAAATTTTCGTCCTCAACCATCCACTCATCCATCCACTAATCCACTCATCCACTCATACACTAATCCAACCACTTAACCACTCCACCCACTCATCCACTAATCCATCCACTAATCCATCCACTCACCCATTCATGTCCATAATTTCCCACTCACCAAAAGTCCTTTGGCATTTTTCACTAATTCAACCACTCAACCATTCCACTCACTCATCCACTAAACCAATCCACTAAACCAACCCACTAATCCATCCACTCAAACACTCCACTCACTCACCCACTCATCCACCCACTTTCCTTTGTCATTTTGTTACCTTAGACTTTTATAAAAGGCACCATTTATCATGAACAAGATGTAATTCTCCTTCATTTCTCTCTAAGTTTCTTCTTGTTTCTTCATAGTTTCTCATAGTTTTTGTATATTTTGATGCTCCCTTCATGGTAATGGAGGGCTAAGTTACTTTCAGTCAATTTGGAACTCTTGAAGAGATTGCGGTTTAGATTCTTGAAATCTTGGTTATGTATTGTACTTGATTTATATTTGGATTCTTCTTCTCTTCTTCTTCATCTTCTTCTTCTATTTTCTTGATCTTGAATACATGAATGGTGATTCTATTTATGTTTGATCTGATTTGATCTTGATTTGAGATTAAGTATTGTGATAAAATTTAGAACTGATTGATCTGAATTAATCACATAACTGAAGATTGAGATTTGTGATGAATTTTAGAACTGATTGATCTAAACTAATCACGTAATTGAAGAGGTTAGGTTACTGATTGGAGCCTAGGTTAATTGAATTCGGTACTTAAATTGGCATATATCTACATGAATGGTGCGATTGCAGATTTGTGTTTATTACTTGTCAATTGAATTCTGGACGATTGTCTAGTATGAATTTTGGATCTGATGCAGAGATCTCGGTTAGATCCAAGTTAACCATTCAGATGTGTTTCAAGTATTTGTTGAAAGATTTATGATTGAATCCACCCAATCTCGGATAGATTTCTGAATTGACTGTTCTTTTAATTGTTATTTCTCTTTAATTATTGCCACTGTGATCCTTGAACCATCAAAACTCCCCCTTTTTCTAACTTAACTTAATTTGATTAAATTGCATTTACAATCCTTGAGAGACGATCCGGTGTTGTCACTGTGCTATAAGCTTAGGTAATAACTTCGGTTATAATTTTGACTGAGTTCGGCGCTCGTCAGAATTTTGGCGCCGTTGCCGTGGATTAGTAAGTGTAATCTTTTCATTTTAAGTGTTTTTACTAACCTTTGCTTTTTATTAACTTTTCTAACAATGGACCATGCATAATGGAGTCAAAACTTGAGGAGTTGACTTCTTTGGTAAGACATATAGTAGTGAGACAACAATCACTGTGCGGCAGAAGCTACACTTGTGTGTAACATTTGTTTTTGTTCATCTCACCCCACATATGCATGCCCTACACTTCAAGTATGGTAGTTCTGTTTTTCCAGATCAATTTGTTGCAAAGCACTGGTTATTTTCCGATGAACCACAGTTTCAAAGAAGAAGAACAACGTGAGTTATGACCCCTTCTTCAACACATACAACCCTAGCCGGGAATACTATCCGGATCGGGATATGGCAATACGGCATCACTACAAAGCAACAATCATTTCAATATGAGCAGCCATTCAAGCAGATAACAAGTCCATCAACCACAAAACTTGAGCCTTCATGGCAGGACTTGATGAAAACCCAAATTGAGTTCCAAGCAGAGTTTCACCGCCACTATTCAGATTTAACAACCCAAATTGAGCAGATGACAACCACTATTAATGAACCGAGAAGTCAAGAGTCGACCAACTCTCTTCCCAAACAATTCCCAACTCCCCGCATTCTAATTGTCATATTGATTTACTGCAGATTTAGTTGAGGAAACTCATGATGAGTTGTGTCTTTGAATTTCCGATTTAATTGGTTTTGATGATTCTATCAATTGTAACTCATGTACTGATTGTGACGGTGATATAAAATGTGTTATGTGTGCTGAGATTTCTGTATATTTGAAAGTTGATGATTCTGTTTACGCAGCATCTAATGATATTGAAGGGTCTATCAACAATGCAGTTGCAGAATCTGAAACACATAGGGAGGTGGAGTTGAAGGCCATTGAGGAATTTTCAAAGAAGGAGGAAAGACAGCATATGACAGTAACTACTGAAGTGGATTTTGTTTTTGGGCCATGGTCCAGCATTATCAATGAAAGCAGGATTGCAAAATTACATGTATTGCATGCCATTAGTGAAGTCAAGGAAGACCAATGGGAGCCCAATGGGAGCCCTCATGCTTCAAGCTTAACTTGGTCATTACACTTCAACCAATGGGACCCTAGTGAAAGCTATCATGTTGTGTCAGCCATAACTTGGTCATCACGTTTCAACCAATGGGATCCTGGTGGAGTCTTTTCACCAACCTCACTTAATAAGACCAATGGACACCATCTCAAGCCGAAAAATGTGGAAGTGAAAGTGATGGGCTTTTACCATCCACATTATAAAGATCACTAAGAAGTGTCCCAACGTTGAGCTAATGACGTTAAACAAGCGCTTATTGGAAGGCAACCCAACTAGATTTGTTTTCAAGATCTTTGGGGATGGTTTTCGCAATCTGAGAAGATAAAAACATACTTCACTTTAAATGGCTGAGTAAGGAGTCAGTAAGCTATACCTTATTCACTCTTGAGACGCATTCTTGTGGCCTGGTACATCATGAACTTCTTAATTGTGGAATCTCTTCAGAGATGAACAGAAGTGTTACAGTCTTGGGAATCTGACTCTAAAAGACCCGTATTTCCTCTTTAATTTTATATTATTCCAGTCATGTTATTTTGGTTTTACATTTTACTCATTTGTTTTGTGAGTTTTCAGGTTCTGTTGCAGCTTTGATTCTTACGCATCTTTTCTGCTTGCCATTGTCTCGCCCTTCATCAGGTTGTGTTGCTATTTTCTTTCCGTTTTATTTATCACTTTCACATTGAGGACAATGTCTATATTAAGTATGGGGGAGAGATTTTAGCAAGTTTCTTTTTTGTTAAAAAAAAAAAGAAAGGGTTCATTGCATGATTGAATAACTTTTCTCCCTTCTTGAACTGATATGCTTGGAGATGGATGATTGAATTGATGAATTGAGTTTGATGGATGCATACCTTGTGAGATTTTGAGCCTAATGGATGGATTTAACATTTATGTCATTCTCTTCTTTCTTGTGTGATTTTCACTCATGTTAATGACCACTCTAGAACTTGCTTTGATTCTTTTTGAGGCTACATTTCACTTGCATGCATGAACATGATTGAGGCCCTCTTTCTTAATTAGCTAGTTTAACCAAATAGCCAACCTTGTTTTCAATATGATATCAAGCACTCTTTTGACTTCTTGAAAATTTCTCGATTCTTGCCAACCTTGTATATTTTCCTTTGCTTAACCCCTTTGAGCTTATTTGACCATTCCTTGTTTCTAGCTCATTATGTGCCTTAAATGAGAAATCGTGTTCTTACTTTACCTTAGGGAATAAAAGAACATTAGCTTGGTTAATGGATGAGTTTTTGAACAAGTGTGCGGGTGTGTGTACAAAATGGTTGTTGAAAAAGAAAAGAGTGCCCAAAAAGAAAGAAAAAATGTATGTATATAGTTATGTTCATATATATAAAAGAAAAAGAAAAAAAAAAAAAAAAAAAAAAGAGAAAAAAAAAAACCAAGTGTTTAAAAAAAAAAAAAGGATTGGGAAATGAATATGTAAAGGGATACACACTAGAGTTAGGATGAACTTTTATGCTTGTTATTTGAACTCAGCTCTCATTTGCTTTTATTCTCTTTAGTATTTATCTTCTCATATCCATTTTATCCTCTCCTGTTACCTTGACCTCACTACAACCTTGAATAAAGTCCTCATGATTTGTGTGTGCATGTGTTTTGAGTAGTGGAGAAGTAGAAGATAAGCAAGCTTATGGTAGTGCAATTTTCATGGGTTGAATTAAGTGAAATACCTACCCTTTAAACACTTGAGAGATTGAGAGGGAATCTTGTGAAGATCTATCATTCTCGATTCATGTTGAAGATACCTTACTTGTTGGTTTGAGATGTGGAGAATTGTTAACTCATGAATGTTTTGATCCCTTGAACCTTTGGTTGTTCTTCTTGATTGTAAAATTTTGGTCTTGAGTTTTGCCCAGGAGTGCAAAAAGCTAAGTGTGGGGGAATTTGATAATCTCATATTTTATTCATTAAGAAACCCTTATGTTTAGTCATTTACACTCTCCATATTCTTAATTGATTGAGTTTGGTATGATTTTGTGAGTTTGAGCTCAAATTGGTCCTAATTGAATATTTCCAGCATTATTGAGATTTGACACTGTTTCTGTATTTTGGCCATAACTTGAGTTCCTAATATCTGATGAACATGAATTTTACCTTGTAGGAAAGCTAAGAGGAAGCTCTACAACTTTGATGAAGAGCTCGAAGTCTGATTCAGATGTCTAAGGGACCTAAGTTTACATGGAAGTCAGAATATGGGTTCTGTCAGTAGAATCCGAACAGTGTGCACTCATAAAATCATATCTCAAGATGTAATAATGGAGATGGGCTGAAATTTGGACATTGGATATTCAAGATCCAAATAAACAACTTTCATGAAGAACACATTTTGAGAAAAAGAAGTCTAGTAGGTCATTTTGAGCTTGCAAGTCGGAACAGAGGTGCTGAAGTTGGGTTTGAGCAACCTACAGTATTTGGGACATATCTTGGGCTTAAGGAAGCCAAATTGGACGAACCAGCTATCCATTTTATAGCCAAGACAAGGATCTACAACTTTCATGAAGAACACTTTTCGTGGTTCTGAAGTATAGTGGGTCGTTTTTGGCTTCCAAGTCAGACACGAAATTTTCGTCCTCAACCATCCACTCATCCATCCACTAATCCACTCATCCATCCACTAATCCACTCATCCACTCATACACTAATCCAACCACTTAACCACTCCACCCACTCATCCACTAATCCATCCACTCATCCATCCACTCACCCATTCATGTCCATAATTTCCCACTCACCAAAAGTCCTTTGGCATTTTTCACTAATTCAACCACTCAACCATTCCACTCACTCATCCACTAAACCAATCCACTAAACCAACCCACTAATCCATCCACTCAAACACTCCACTCACTCACCCACTCATCCACCCACTTTCCTTTGTCATTTTGTTACCTTAGACTTCTATAAAAGGCACCATTTATCATGAACAAGATGTAATTCTCCTTCATTTCTCTCTAAGTTTCTTCTTGTTTCTTCATAGTTTCTCATAGTTTTTGTATATTTTGATGCTCCCCTTCATGGTAATGGAGGGCTAAGTTACTTTCAGTCAATTTGGAACTCTTGAAGAGATTGCGGTTTAGATTCTTGAAATCTTGGTTATGTATTGTACTTGATTTATATTTGGATTCTTCTTCTCTTCTTCTTCATCTTCTTCTTCTGTTTTCTTGATCTTGAATACATGAATGGTGATTCTATTTATGTTTGATCTGATTTGATCTTGATTTGAGATTAAGTATTGTGATAAAATTTAGAACTGATTGATCTGAATTAATCACATAACTGAAGATTGAGATTTGTGATGAATTTTAGAACTGATTGATCTAAACTAATCACGTAATTGAAGAGGTTAGGTTACTGATTGGAGCCTAGGTTAATTGAATTCGGTACTTAAATTGGCATATATCTACATGAATGGTGCGATTGCAGATTTGTGTTTATTACTTGTCAATTGAATTCTGGACGATTGTCTAGTATGAATTCTGGATCTGATGCAGAGATCTCGGTTAGATCCAAGTTAACCATTCAGATGTGTTTCAAGTATTTGTTGAAAGATTTATGATTGAATCCACCCAATCTCGGATAGATTTCTGAATTGACTGTTCTTTTAATTGTTATTTCTCTTTAATTATTGCCACTGTGATCCTTGAACCATCAAAACTCCCCCTTTTTCTAACTTAACTTAATTTGATTAAATTGCATTTACAATCCTTGAGAGACGATCCGGTGTTGTCACTGTGCTACAAGCTTAGGTAATAACTTCGGTTATAATTTTGACTGAGTTCGGCGCTCGTCACTAAGCTACTTTCGGTCAATTTAGAACTCTTGAAGAGATTGTGGTTTGGATTCTTGAGATCTTGGTTATGTATTGTATTTGATTTGTAATTAAATTCCTCTTTTCTTCTTCTTGATCTTGAATGCATGAATGGTGATTCTATTTATGTTAATCTGATTTGATCTTTGTTTAAGATTGAGATTTGTGATGAAACTTAGAACTGATTGATCTAAATTAATCACAGAATTGAAAAGGTTAGGTTACTGATTTGTGCCTAAGTTAATTGAATTCGGTACTTGAAATTAACATAGATCTTCATGAATGGTGTGATTGCGGATTTGTGATTATCACTTGTTAATTAAATTTTAGACGATCGTCTAGTATGAATTATGAATTTGATGCAGAGATCTCGGTTAGATCCAAATTAACAATTCAATTGCGCTTCAAGTGTTCTATGAAGGGTCTATGATTGAATCCACCCAATCTTGGATAGGTTTCTAAATTGGCTGCTCTTTAATTGTTGTTTCTTCCTTTAATTTTGTTAAGTGCGATCTTAAACTGTCAAACCCCCCTTTGCTAATTTTCACTTGATTTGATTAAATTGCATCTACAATCCTCGTGGAGATGATCCGGTGTTGTCACTGTGCTACAAGCTTAGGTAATAACTTCGGTTATAATTTTGACTGAGTTCGGCGCTCGTCAAAATTTTGGCGCCGTTGCCGGGGATTAGTAAGTGTAATCTTTTCATTTTAAGTGTTTTTACTAACTTTTACTTTTTATTAACTTTTCTAACATTTTTATCCATTGTCTAGTGTATTTTGCTTATTTATTTATTTTTGTGTGATGCATGACTAGGTCCGAGCCTGATAACTTGGTTGACTTTGATCCTGAGATTGATAGAACCTTGCATAGGTTGATTAGAGCTCGTAGGCTAAGTGCAAGAATTGCTTCTGAATTTGATCTTAATATTGGGAGTGAACTTGAGATCTTGAATAATTCTGAAACCATGGCTGATAACATGCAGAATAGAACTCTTAAGGAACTTGCTGCTCCTGATATAACTAACCAGTCTTTGTGTATTCAATACCCAGATCTTGATGCTGATTTTGAGTTAAAATCTGGATTGATACATTTGTTGCCCAAGTTTCACAGTTTTGCAGGTGAGGATTCCCATAAGCATCTAAAGGAGTTCCATGTGGTTTGTTCAACCATGAAGCCACATGGGATCTCAGAAGAGCACATCAAGCTGAGAGCATTTCCTTTCTCACTTGCTGATACATCCAAGGATTGGTTATTTTATCTTTCACCAGGTTCGGTAACAAGTGGGTGACATGAAGCGGTTGTTCTTAGAGAAATTTTTCCCCGCCTCTAGAGAGTGCTTTGCCACTAGAAAAGATATATGTGGCATAAGACAAATGATAGGAGAGACCTTGCATGAATATTGGGAAAGATTCAAGAAGTTGTGCTCGAGCTGTCCCCACCACCAAATCACCGATCAACTCTTAATTCAATATTTCTATGAAGGCTTGCTGCCAAATGACAAAAGCATGGTGGATGCTGCATCTGGAGGAGCCTTAGTAGACAACACCCCTGCAGCAGCGAGAGATTTGATAGCAAACATGGCAGCCAACACCCAACAATTTGGCACACGAATTATTAACCAGAGGAGTCAATGAGATTCAATCATCTCATGTAGACCAACAGAGAATGGAACACAGACTTGATGAATTGACTTCTTTGGTGAGGCAGTTAGCAGTGGGACAACAAGCACTAATGCAGATGGCTGCAACTGTGTGTGGCATTTGCTCTTGTTCATCTCATCCTACTGATGCATGTCCCACACTTCAGGATGATGGTTCTATTTTTCCAGAGCAATCATTGCGGTAAAGCGGTGGTATTTTTCCTGGTAGACCCCAATATCAGCAATCACAGCAGCAGCCCAGATATGATCCAATTTCTAATACCTATAACCCTGGCTGGAGGGACCATCCCAACCTGAGATATGGAAATTCTGGTCAATAACAACAACAGCCCTACCAACAGCAGCAATCGCAGTTTAGATACTAAGCTACAGGCCCTGGCAACAAGTACTAACCACCTGCATTTAGGCAAGCACAACCTGCGGCGCCACCCATGCAGCAGCCCCTCCAGCTGAGCCACCTTTTGAAGACTTGATGAAATAGTTTCAGCAGAATGTCAATGCCACCATCCAGAATTTACAAACTCAAATTGGGCAGATGGCAACCACTCTGAGTGAGCTAAAAGTCAAGGGTCGAACCAATTGCCTTCACAAACAGTCAACAACCCAAGAGGCAATGTAAGTGCCATTAGCTTGAGAAGTGACAGAGAAGTTGACGATCCTACTCCACCACAACCTGAACTACAACAACCAGAAGGTGACCAGAAACAGAAGAAAGTGGATA
Organism: Ormosia emarginata; assembly: GCA_029884605.1. Taxonomy (NCBI): domain Eukaryota; kingdom Viridiplantae; phylum Streptophyta; class Magnoliopsida; order Fabales; family Fabaceae; genus Ormosia; species Ormosia emarginata. The sequence goes on from JAQQTP010000023.1 coordinate 2,143,172, forward strand.
GCTCAGTCCAAAAATCTGTGACACAGAAGAAATGTGCAGAGAATTCAAATCTGGTCATTCCACTACCTTTTCCAAACAGAGTCACACAGTCCAAGCATACTGCGCAAACATAAATAGAAAGAGAAGTCATGGACACATTTAGGAAGGTGGAAATCAATATTCCCCTCCTTGATGCAATCAAGCAGATTCCCAAGTATGCCAAATTCCTCAAAGAGTTGTGTACTCACAAGAGAAGACTTAAGGGTACTGAGAAAATAAGCATGGGCAGAAATGTTTCTGCAATGATTCTACCAAGCATGCCACAAAAATGCAAAGATCCTAGAACTTTCACAATTCCTTGCACGATAGGTAACTCCAAATTTGAACATGCAATGCTAGACTTGGGTGCTTCGATTAATGTCATGCCTATGTCAATATATTAGTCCTTGAACATTGGCACTTTGCAACCTACTGGTATAGTGATTCAGTTGGCAAATAGAACCACTGCTCATCCTGCAGGAGTGCTAGAAGATGTGTTAGTTCGGGTGAATGAGCTAATTTTCCCAGGGGACTTCTATATTCTGAACATGGAAGATGAGTCTTCAACAAACCCTGCTCCATTGATCCTAGGCAGACCTTTCCTCAAGACAGCCAAAACCAAGATAGATGTGCATGCTGGAACCCTTTCCATGGAATTTGGCGACGATGTGGTACAATTTAACATTTTTGAGGCCATGAGACATACCCTAGAGGAGCATTCTGTTTTCCATGTTGATGTGATTGATATGCTAGTTGACGATGCTTATGCTGATATTTATGTTGAATTTCCCGATATTCTTTGATTTTTCGGATTTTACACTGTGAAACATGTGCTATTTGTGATATTGTACCATGTGCTGCATGCATGCTGAGATTTATGCAGTTATGAGTGGTGATGTAGCTGCTGACTTGAATGATGCAGCATGTGAAAATGAGAGTCAGAAGCATGTTAAATTTAATGTTGCTGAATTAGTTGTTTCAAACAGCTTGCTACCCTCCATTGTACAGCCTCCATCCTTAGAATTAAAGATTTTGCCGGACCATCTTAAATATGCATATTTGGAAGATGGTGAGAAGCTGCCTGTGATTGTTGCTAAAAATTTGCAACCTGATCAAGAAGAAAAATTATTGCAGGTTTTGAGACAGAATAAACAAGCCATCGGATGGACACTTGCAGATGTTCCTGGTATCAGTCCCTCCACATGCATGCATAGAATTTTGTTGGTGGAAGATACTAAACCAGTACGACAGCCCCAAAGGAGACTGAACCCCCTGACTCTGGATGTGATGGGATATAATTATATAGTTTCAAACCCAAGTGTAGGTTGTCTTAAGTAATAAATTCTCGGGAGTCCGAAGTCGATCCACAGGGAATTGATGAAGGAAAACTAATTAATTGAGGTAAAGAAAAGATGTGTCACAAAATTAAAGATGATATGAGTTGTTCACAAAGGAAAAGGATTTGCTTGGGTTAGGAGATCCACTTTTGGTAATAAATTAAAGATAAGATTATTTCGTTTTATAACTCAATTGAAATCATGCATAATGAAGATTCCAATCGGAAGATTTAACATTCAAAGTTCAATTATGTAATCATATAATGGTTCCAATAACTATCTACCAATACTTGTAAATCGTCAAAAGCATCCATTGTGCAATCCTATTGTCTACAATGGATCAAGATATTCATTATACAAGAAAAGTTTCTAAATTAATTGGAAACAACATACAACTCATATAAAGATCACATAAAAATATATCATTTAAAGCACAAGAAAGAAATTAATCTAACCTTAACTTATTACCAAGAGCTTCACCTTTTCACCCAAGCAAGATGAAAATTTAGTTACTCATAGACAAGAAGAAAGAAAGAGAGAAGAAGAGAAAGATGAACATAACTTCACTTAAGAACAAGAGAAAATTACAACAAAGGAAGCAATCAACATACAAATATTAAAGTAAAATCTAGACTAACACTAAGCTAACACCCTCAAATGATCAGCCATTGCCTCTTTTTATAGAATTAGAAGAGTACAAATAGCCAAAAGAGATGATGGATGATGATAACAAAATGATAAAAGAGATAAATGGTGGGTGGATTCTTGTCTCCGAAATGTTTCCCTTCTGAACTCATGGCATGCGTCATTTTTGAGTCAAGTGGTCTTCATAAAAGTTCTAGCACATTGTCTCAGCTTTCCAGAGACACCAAGTTTAGCCAAATCCAATAACCACAGCCCAAGATATGGCCCAATTACTGCTCATGGGTCAGGCCCAATGTCAGCACCTCTGTTCTGACTTCTAAGCCCAATATCACCTTCAAGGAATCCGAACCAGCTTTTGTATTCTTCATGAAAGTTGTAGATATGGGTCTTAACCTTCCACTATCAAAATTTCAGAATTATTGAACTCCAATAGCCCGAGATATAGCCTAATGAGTGCATAAAGGTCAAGCTGTCAGGTTCAAAACACTAGATTTTGCTTCAACTCCAATTTGAGTTATCCAAACATGTGTTTCTGGTCTTGAGGCCTTCATGAAATTTGTAGAAATTTATCTTAGCTTAAAAACAAGACCAAAATCACATCCATCGGATATTTGTAACTCAAATTATAGCCAGTTTACTGAAAAAGCCAAGTAAGAAGGTTATACAATGAATGAAATATATTGCTATTAATGTGGTTCTTGCTATCAAGTGAATAGTTATTAGAGAATTATCTTAACTTTCCAACAAGATCATAATCACATTAATCAGATAATTACAACTCAAGTTGTGGCCACTTTACTTAAGAATGCAATCACCCAAATTAATGATAATTCAAGCAATAATTTCTTCAATGATCCAATTAAGCTTAATTTCATAAAATGTTACAAAATCAACTTAATTAAGCCAAATTGAACCTTAAGAAGCCTAGTTAGAGGATTATAAAATGCATAAAATACATTGTTATCAGGATGTGGTAAAGAAGGAAGTTACCAAGCTACTGCAAGCTGGCATTATTTATCTCATATCTGATAGTAAATGGGTGAGCCCCGTCCAGGTTGTTCCAAAGAAATCTGGGGTCACAGCAGTTGAAAATCAGAACAATGAGCTACTACCCACAAGAATTCAAAACAGCTAGCGGGTTTGCATTGATTACAGATGACTTAACCAAGCCACCAGGAAAGATCATTTCCCATTACCTTTCATTAATCAGATGTTAGAGAGACTAGCTGGCAAGTCGCATTACTGTTTCTTGGATGGATATTCGGGTTATTTTCTGATCCATATAGCCCTAGAAGACCAAGATAAAACTACTTTCACTTGCCCATTTGGCACATTTACATACAGAAGGATGCCTTTTGGTCTATGCAACGCTCCAGGCACCTTTCAAAGGTGTATGGTAAGTATATTTTCTGACCTTTTAGAAAATTGCATGAATGTATTCATGGATGACTTTACTGTCTATGGCTCTTCCTTTGATGCATGCTTGGATAGTTTGACTCAGGTTTTGCATAAATGCATTAAGGCTAACCTTGTTCTGAATTTTGAGAAATGTCATTTCATGGTGGAGCAAGGCATAGTTTTAGGGCATATAATATCTAGCAAGGGTATTGAGGTAGATCCTGCGAAAAAAGATGTTATTTCATGCCTATCTTACCCCACATGCGTGCGGGAGGTTTGTTCTTTCCTTGGTCATGCAGGTTTCTATAGGCGATTCATAAAAGATTTCAGCAAAATTGCTCTTCCACTATCCAACTTGCTACAAAAAGAAGTGGAGTTCCATTTTGACCAGAAATGCAAGGATGCCTTCAATCACTTGAAGCAAGCATTGACCAGTACACCTATCATCCAGCCACCAGATTGGACACTCCCATTTGAGCTCATGTGTGATGCCTCTAATTATGCTTTGGGAGCTATTCTTGCACAAAGGGTCGGCAAAATATCTCATATCATCTCCTATGCTTCAAGAACTTTAGATCCTGCACAAGTCAACTACACCACCACTGAAAAGGAACTTTTAGCAATTGTTTTTGCTTTAGACAAATTTCGATCATATTTGCTTGGTTCTAGAGTGGTTGTGTTTTTAGATCATACAGCTCTGAAGTTTCTCCTGAAGAAGCTTGATGCAAAGCCTAGGTGGATTAGGTGGATTTTGTTCCTCCAAGAGTTCGATATTGAAATCCGTGATAAAAGTGGAGCGGAGAATTTAGTGGCTGATCACCTAAGCCGAATTGAAAGGGAGGCAGATACTTTTCCTATCCATGATGTCTTCCCTGATGAGCAGCTTTTCAAGCTGCAAGGTAACACTCCTTGGTTTGCTGATTTGATAAATTTCTTAGTTGCTGGTGTTTTCCCTGCACATTTTATTAGGGCTCAGATTGATAAATTGAAGAGTGAGTCAAAATATTATGTGTGGGATGACCCTTATTTGTGGAAATTTTGTAGTGACCAAGTCATTAGGAGATGCGTGCCTGATAATGAATTCCATTCTATTCTTAGCTTTTGTCATACACTTGCATGTGGCGATCATTTTGGTCCCCAAAGGACTGCTAGGAAAGTTTTGGAATCTGGATTATATTGGCCTACTCTATTTCATGATGCATATGTGTTTTGTAAATCTTGTGATCAATGCCAAAGATCAGGAAACACTTCTCGAAGGAATGAGATGCCCCATAAATTCTTATTGTTCTGTGAGATTTTTGATGTATGGGGTATTGATTTTATGAGACCCTTTCCTGTTTCTTTTGGTTTTGTTTACATTTTGCTAGCTGTTGATTATGTATCCAAGTGGGTGGAGGCGAAAGCTACTCGGACTGATGATTCCAAAGTTATTGTGGATTTTGTTAGATCACAGATTTTCTGCAAGTTTGGAGTTCCGAAGGCCATCATCAGTGATCAGGGTTCACACTTTTGTAATCGAAGCATGGAAGCTTTGATGAAAAAGTATGGGGTCTTGCACAGAGTTTCTACACCTTACCATCCCCAAACTAATGGGCAAGCCGAGATTTCCAACAGGGAGATCAAGCAGATACTCTAGAAGACAGTTCAACCTAACAGAAAGGACTGGAGCAAGAGGCTTGAGGATGCTTTATGGGCTTACCGGACTGCTTATAAGACACCAATCGGAATGTCTCCGTATCAAATTGTTTTTGGAAAAGCCTCCCACCTGCCGGTGGAAATTGAGCATCATGCATTCTGGGCGGTGAAAAGGTGCAACTTGGACCTAGATCAAGCAGGTATGGAGAGGAAGCTGCAACTGTAGCAATTGGAGGAGATCCGCTTGGAGGCTTATGAAAGTTCCAAACTTTATAAGGAGAAGACCAAAGCCTTCCATGATAAGTTGATTCTGAGGAAAACATTTGAGATTGGTCAAAAAGTTCTCCTCTATAACTCCCGCCTCCGACTCATGCCTGGCAAACTAAGGTCTAGATGGGATGGACTATTTATTGTTACTAAGGTTTTTCCTTCTGGTGCTGTTCAGATTAAAAGTAAGGTCACTGCCAAAGCTTTCCTCGTAAATAGACACCGCCTCAAACAGTATCATGAACTTCCAGAGAATGTAGAAATGGAGGTGATGAACCTTCTCCATCCGCATTATGAATAAAAAAAAAAAAAAAAAAAGAAAAAAGAAAAAAAAACAGTTGTGTGCCCGACAATGAGGTAAGTAGTGCCATTAAATTTTGTCACTCGGAAGCATGTGGAGGTCATTTTTTCCTTCAGCGACAACAACTGCGAAAATCTTGCAGTATGGATTTTATTGGCCTACTTTATTCACGGTCTGTTGCACCTTTTGCAAAAGCTGCGGAAATTGGTCAAAAAAAGAAATTCTGCTTTGAGATTATCATCTACACCTACTCCTTGGAAAATTGAAATCTAGGTGGCACGGTTCTTTTGTTGTCAAACACGTGTATCCTCTTGGGCAGTAGATATTGAGGATCCTAGGAATGGTAATGCGCTTAAAGTTAATGGACAAAGACTCAACCATTCCTGGAAAACCAAGTTCTTGAGTTCTTTGTGTTACCGGTTAAGTGGCGGATACGGTACTCCTTGACTCTCAAGTCGATTTATTTTTCAGTTTCCCAAAATAACTGAACCCTTCTTCTCCTTCCAAATGGATGTCATTCTTTCAAACCTGAGAAAATATTTTCCTTCTCTTCTTCAAAATGCTCTGAGAAAAATCTACAAAGTTCGATGTGAAAGATTGAGACTGTTAATGCACAAAGGTATACCAGAAGATGTATGCTGGATAATTGAAGCAAAGGTCCAATTAGTAGGTGAGTCCTCAGTTTCATTTGACTCATATATGCCCGGTCTTTGAAGAAGTTCATATTCTAAAAGGAGAAGAGCAAAAAGGTTACAAGTCTGTCACAAATGTAGACGATGGAACTGTAACAAGCGATGTCGTACTTTGGGGATGGTTTTCGCAAATAAAGAAGATAAAATTTTCTTCATTAAGAATGGACTGAGTAAGGAGTCATTAGATGATATCTTATTGACTCTTGAGACGCATTCTAGTGGATTGGTGCATCGTGAAATTCTTAAATTGTGAAATCTCTTCAAGGATGAAGAAAAACGCTACAGTCTTGGGAATCTGACTCTAAAAGACCCTGTTTGCCAATTTATAAGAAAATTGGATGGGAAGCTTATCCTCGACTCATAGAAGACGTTTAAGTTGTTACTGGACGTTAAACCAGAGGCAGATGTGAGCTATATCCACAAACAATCTGTATATATCATCCTCTTCTTCTTCTTCATGTCATCTTTCAAAAACAAAAAAAAACAAAAAAATAATAATAAAAAAAAATTATGTATACGTCTTAGGGTTGGATTTGGTAACACAAATCGTGAATGGGGAAATGCATGCATCCTGATCCAGCCTTCTTAATTGAAAAACAAAGAAGGTAGATTGTATCCCACATGTGAGGCAGCCAGTCGTATTATGGTCACTTGTCCCTTTTGGGAGCCCTATATTGCGTTGGTCTTGAATGGGTCAAATACTGGTCAACAATGCTTTGGCACAAAGCTGAAAGAGCAGACTACCTCCATCCCAATATTAAGTAAGTATACACTCATCTTTCATCAAGTTTTTCTAACAATTTAAAAAAAAAATGGACGTGATGTCTATTGCACTCATGATTGTGATATAAAGATAAAGATACGCCATGGAAACTGTACATACAGGTATGTCATCATTTTCTATTTCTTTTATCTTTGTATCATTTTGTTGTATTTTGATTTTTGTACAGATGATCCTTTGAGCAGGGTCCTTCAGGGGTTTCTAGACTTCTTTACCTTGATGGTTTTCTTGAAGTCAAAAAAAAAAAAAAGATTCTGTGTCTCTTAATTTCAACCTTTTCTGACAACAGCCAACCTACCCTTATAGGTGCAATTATTCCCCTTTCCATTCTTTTTCTTATTTAAACACTCTATTTTCTCCATTTTCCTTCAACTCAGAAACACTCAAAGGGAGGAAGAGTATAGAATGGGGCCTTCTATTTGTAACCTAAAAAATGTCTGTGTTTTTTATGGGTCGAGTTATGGGAAGGGATTAGATTTTGTAAACGCAGCTAGCACTCTTAGTCGATCACTTGCTGCGAGGAATATTCATCTTGTATATGGGGGAGGTTGTCGTGGGTTAATGGGGGCTGTATCACACTTTGCCTTTATAGGGGCATCGGGTTTTAGGTGTTATTCCTAAACCTTTAGTTGAAAATAACATCCTTTGGAAGAACAGTTGGAGAAGAAATTCAGGTAACATCTATGCATGGACGAATGAAAACAATGGTTGACAATTCTGATGCATTTCTTGTCTTACCAGGTGGTTTTGGTACTTTGGAAGAAATTTTTCAAATTGTCTCTTAGGTCGAACGAACATCCACCATAGACCCATTGGTTTGTTGAATGTTAATAATTTCTTTGATCTTTTGTTATCTTTTCTTGACAAAGTGTGGAACAGAAATTTATCACTCCTTCAAAGAAGACAACTTCTTATCTCTGCCTCCACTATTGATGAGCTCATTGATAAATTAGAAGCTTTTTGAGTATGTACATGATAAGGTATTAGCTCAGATAGATTGGTCAACAGGAAGCAGCGAAGGAAGTAACAAGAAAAAAAAGCCAGATCTGAAATTTTATCTTTAATGGGTTTGATTTTATTGTACTTTGTTTCTGTTTAAATTTGTGTTAGCTTTCTCCAACAGGTACTATCTTCTATCCTTTACTCATCTATATTTTAACATTGAGGACAATGTTGTGATCTAGTTGGGGGGAAGGATAGTTGACCCAAAAATAAAAAAATAAAAAAATAAAAAAAATATTGTTTTGTTTGGAAAGTATGATATGATTGTCATAGATTTATTAAACTAATTAGTGATGGCAGAGTAAGGAGTAATTTTACTCTTGAGATGCATCTTAATTGGTGGCAGAGTAAGGAGTTTTTTAGGTAGTAATTAATTAGTATTAAATTGTGAAAGTACTAAAGTTTAATTGTTTGATTTCTTTTCAGGGTCTGATGCGTCACTGACAGTGTACTTCTTTTCTGCTTGGCGTTGATTCACTTCTTATCAGGTTGTGTTGCTCTTTTCTATATCTCTCTTTCACATTGAAGGCAATGTTATATTAAGTGTGGGGGAGAGATTTTAACATCTTTTTTTTTTTAAAAAAAAAAGGGTTCATTGCATGATTGAATAACTTTTCTCCCTTCTTGAACTGATATGCTTGGTGATGGATGATTGAATTGATGAATTGAGTTTGATGGATGCATATCTTGTGAGATTTTGAGCCTAATGGATGGATTCAACATTTATGTCATTCTCTTCTTTCTTGTGTGATTTTCACTCATGTTAATGACCACTCTAGAACTTGCTTTGATTCTTTTTAAAGTTGCATTTCACTTGCATGCATGAACATGATTGAGGCCCTCTTTCTTAATTAGCCAGTTTAACCGAATAGCCAACCTTGTTTTTAATATGATATCAAGCACTCTTTTGACTTCTTGAAAATTCTCTGATTCCTGCCAACCTTGTATATTTTCCTTTACTTAACCCCTTTGAGCTTATTTGACCATTCCTTGTTTCTAGCTCATTATGTGCCTTAAATTAAAAATTGTGTTCTTACTTTACCTTAGGGAATAAAAGAACATTAGCTTGGTTAATGGATGAGTTTTTGAACAAGTGTGGGGGTGTGTTTACAAAATGGTTGTTGAAAAAGGAAAGAGTGCCTAAAAAAAAAAAGAGGAAAAATGTATGTATATAGTTATGTTCATATATATATATAAAAAAAGGATTGGGAAATGAATATGTAAAGGGATATACATTAGAGTTGGGATGAACTTTTATGCTTGTTATTTGAACTCAGCTCTCATTTGCTTCTATTCTCTTTGGTATTTATCTTCTATCCATTGTATCCTCTTCTGTTACCTTGACCTCACTACAACCTTAAATAAAGTCCTCATGATTTGAGTGTGCATGTGTTTTGAGTAGTGGAGAAGTAGAAGATAAGCAAGCTTATGGTAGTGCAATTTTCATGGGTTGAATTGAGTGAAATACCTACCTTTTAAACACTTGAGAGATTGAGAGGGAATCTTGTGAAGATCTATCATTCTCGATTCATGTTGAAGATACCTTGCTTGTTGGTTTAAGATGTGGAGAATTGTTAACTCATGAATGTTTTGATCCCTTGAACCTTTAGTTGTTCTTCTTGATTGTAAAATTTTGGGCTCTTGAATGTCGTTGGAATTTAAATTTTTGTTAATCTCTTATGTCCTTGATTTGGTCTTGAGTTTTGCCCAGGAGTGCAAAAAGCTAAGTGTGGGGGAATTTGATAATCACATATTTTATTCATTAAGAAACCCTTATGTTTAGTCATTTACACTCTCCATAATCTTAATTGATTGAGTTTGGTATGATTTTGTGAGTTTAAGCTCAAATTGGTCCTAATTGAATATTTTCAGCATTATTGAGACTTGACACTGTTTCTGTACTTTGGTCATAACTTGAGTTCCTGATATCTGATAATCATGAATTTTATCTTGTACGAAAGCTAGGAGGAAGCTCTACAACTTTGATGCAGAGCTCGAAGTCCGAAACAGATGTCTAAGGGTCCTAAGTTTACATGGAATTCAGAATATGGGTTCTGTCACTAGAATCCGAATGGTGTGCACTCATAAAATCATATCTCAAGCTGTAATAATGGATATGGGATGAAATTTGGATAGTTGATAGTTAAGATCCAAATAAACAACTTTTATGAAGAACACTTTTTGAAAAAATGAAGTCTAATGGGTCAGTTTGAGCTTGCAAGTCGGAACAGAGGTGCTGAAGTTGGGTTTGAGCAACCTGCGGTATTTGGGTCATATCTTAGGCTGTAGGAAGCCAAATTGGACGATCCAGATATGCATGTTATAGCCAAGACAAAGATCTACAACTTTCATGAAGAGTACTTTTCATGGATCTGAAGTATAGTTGGTCGTTTTTGGCTTCTAAATCAGACAAGAAATTTTCGTCCTCAACCATCCACTCATCCATCCACTAATCCACTCACCCACTCATCCACTAATCCACCCACTCATCTACTAATCCACTCACTCATCCACTCAACCAACCCACTCAACCACCCCACTCAACCACTTCACTCAACCACCCCACTCATCCACCCATTCCCCTTTGTCATTTTGTTACCCTAGACTTCTATAAAAGGCACCATTGGTTATCATGAATAACAAGTTGTATTCTCCTTCATTTCTCTCATAGTTTCTTCTTGTTTCTTCATAGTTTCTTATAGCTTTTGTATATTTTGATGCTCCCCTTCATGGTAATGGAGGGCTAAGCTACTTTCGGTCAATTTAGAACTCTTGAAGAGATTGTGGTTTGGATTCTTGAGATCTTGGTTATGTATTGTATTTGATTTGTAATTGAATTCCTCTTTTCTTCTTCTTAATCTTGAATGCATGAATGGTGATTCTATTGATGTTGATCTGATTTGATCTTGGTTTAAGATTGAGATTTGTGATGAAACTTAGAACTGATTGATCTAAATTAATCATAAATGAAAGATTGAGATTTGTGTATTGAAAAGGTTAGGTTACTGATTTGTGCCTAAGTTAATTGAATTCGGTACTTGAAATTAACATAGATCTTCATGAATGGTGTGATTGCGGATTTGTGATTATCACTTGTTAATTAAATTCTAGACGATTGTCTAGTATGAATTCTGGATTTGATGCAGAGATCTCGGTTAGATCCAAATTAACAATTCAATTGCGCTTCAAGTGTTCTATGAAGGGTCTATGATTGAATCCACCCAATCTTGGATAGGTTTCTAAATTGACAGCTCTTTAATTGTTATTTCTTCCTTTAATTTTGTTAAGTGCGATCTTAAACTGTGAAATCCCCCTTTGCTAATTTTCACTTGATTTGATTAAATTGCATCTACAATTCTCATGGAGATGATCCGGTGTTGTCACTGTGCTACAAGCTTAGGTAATAACTTCGGTTATAATTTTGACTGAGTTCGGCGCTCGTCACCATGATGATGACACTGATGAGATCCCGATCTTTGACCCAACTTTCTTCACTTCTCAAGATGCCTTTAACTACTTTTGGCAACATTTGCGCAAGATCAACATCATTCCTGAGAGGGGCAGTACAACAAAATTAGCCTATGACCACATTTTTTTAGGATATACTTGAAAAATGTACTCTTAAGTCTTATTAGGGAACACTTTTGTAAGAGTAGCCTTTTCTGAGAGGTTTTGGCAACGAATTTTTGACAACACTTGAAAAGTGTACCCTTAAAGTGTAAAAGGTACACTTTTTAAACGTTACCATATCATACTATATTTGGACACACTTATGTTAATCAAATAACATACTTAAAAAGTGTTGCCTATTTAACTATCAAATACCACACTTAATAAGTGTTACCCATTTCACAATTAAATGCAACCCTGTCAAAAGTGTGCTCTAATCTATATCTAATACGCGTCAAACCTTTCCGATAATTTTTTCACTTATAATACTTGGCAAATCCTATCTTCTTTAGAACACCACTTTTTTCATCAGAATATTTCCCTCACCACCACCACTTTTCTCTCTCCATTAATGACTCCCTCACCACTCTTTCGTCACTTTCTGTCCTTCGTGTCTATTCTAATCCGTTGCTCCATTATTGCATTCTCTCTGTTAGGGTTTGTTGTATTGCTCTATTCTAATTCATTACTCTGCTGCCAAATACAGGTACATTGTGCATTTTGTGCATTTTATTTCATTCATTATTGTTGTTCATGTGGTATAATGGGTGGGAATAGGATAACCAATATGTTTCATACTCTGTTCGTGTGGTATAAATATTTCTATTAGAATTTCATTGTCTATTCTATTATTCAATGGGATTGGTGAAGATGAGTTTTGAGATTCACTACCAGGAACTCCGATAGAAGCAAATAAGATGAGTTTTTATTCATCTAAATGGCAGAGAAGCTCGAGAGCTTGTCCACTCAAGCATAGGATAGCAAATTCCTAATATATATAAAATATTAAAAAAAAACATAGGTTGCAGGTACACAAGATGAGTATATATATAGGTTGCACTGGCAGCAATTTCATTATTTTCTGTAACTACATACACCGATTGTGAAAGGTAAATTCCATACTTCTATTCATTGCTTTGTTTTTTTTTTTTTATAAATGTCAACCCTTGATTGGAGTGGCAGAGCAGTAGAGGAGAAAGAATGAGATAAAAAAAATGTCTATAAAGCTTAAGAAAATAAGGAATGATAGATCTTGCATATGTAATATGTAGTTTTCATCATTTATACTTGATATCTAGTTTCTTCAATGCAGACAACCATTTATACCATAAATAAAATAGAGCTCAATTTGAATGTAATGTCATTTCTTTTCAAGCACTGCCTCCTTATCAATAATTCAATATCATCTCTAGCTAGCCAACTAATGCAAAATTCGTAATTAATCAAAGTTAAAACTTGAAAGCACTTCAATTTCATTATGTTATGTGAATGCATGTGTCTTGAAACATGTCAATTGGTTTTTGATGATAACAAAGACAAAGATGAAGATCAAGAGCAAAAAGGAAAATCAAGATCAAAGGTAGGAATCAAGAGGTTTAGATATAAGCATTAGAATATCAATGTTAAAATGCTCTCAAGATATCTCAAATGGTTTTTCAAAAATGGTTTTAATCAATATGGTTTTCAAAGATCAATTCCTAAAAAGAGGACTTCTTTTATCTTGGATCATGCCAAACAAAGTTCAATATTGTTTAAATCCATGTTTTCTTAAGTTAGGAATGACACGAATCCTCTTTCAGGCTTGAAAATGAGTTTAAAGTATAGTGTAATCGATTACCTGTGTTTAGTAATCGATTACAAGCTAAACAGAAGCCTTGTAATCAATTACACCATCCATGTAATCGATTACCAAAAAGTCAGAGGACGTGTAATCGATTACACCCAAGCTGGTAATCAATTACTATGTTCCCAGAAAGCCAAGAACACATTCAAAGGGCCATGTAATCGATTACAACAAAATTGTAATCAATTACCACAAAGTCAAAGGGCGTGTAATCGATTACACAAGTCATGTAATCGATTACCACAAGCCCAAAAAACCAAGAACATGTTCTATCTTCCATGTAATCGATTACCAAAAGCCTGTAATCGAATACCAGTGTTCTGACATGCCCAATGGCTATATTAGTTGCATTAAATGCTTGGCTTCAACCACCCTCCAACGGCTCTTTTAATGAATGGGCTTTAAATATAGTTGTTGGGACATCATTGATGGTTGTTCTTGAACCTGAAACTTCTTAGCAATTCATCAAAATGAGAATCAATCTCTGAAATCACTCTTTGCTCTGTTTTTGACTAATCTTTGAGATATCATTTGTGAGCATTCTTAGAGCTTCAATTTGTATCATCTACTCTAGTGAGAGCTTCTCAATATCAATCTTAATTGCTGTATAAGTTAGAGGATGAGGTATCCCTCCAATTTGTAAAGGGTGAAGCATCCCTTTGTTTGAAGAGACTCAAGTTCAAGGGTGAGGAATCCCAAGGAGTTGAGGGCTCAAGTTTGTAAAGGTAGTCAAGCACCTATTGAAGCTTGAAGATATAGTGAAAAATCTCGAGTAGTTGCTTGAGGACTGGACGTAGGTCACAAGTGGATTGGTGGCCGAACCAGGATAAATTATTGTGTTTGATTCTCTAAACCCTTTTCTTTATATTTGTGTATTACTTGTATTCTTACTTGATTACTTCTCTCTTGGTTGGTTATTAAGCAATATATATTGTTCTTATCAATTCATTCATTTCAAATAGTCAATAGCTTCAACAAAATTCAATAGTCAAATGTTTTGTGAAAGAATTGCGAGCTTGTTTTATAAACTCAATTCACCCCCTCTTGAGTATTGAAGCCACTTGGTAACAAATGGTATCAGAGCTAGACTCTTGTATAAAGAGCTTAGCCGCTTCAAGAGTAAAGATGGCTTCAAATGGTTTTTCTAATGAAAGTTCTTCTATAAATAGGCCTCCCTTTTTCAATGGGGATGGTTATGCATATTGGAAAGAAAGGATGAAGATGTTTATTGAAGCTATTGATATTGATGTATGGGATGCCGTTGAAAATGGTCCTTTTGTCCCCACACGTCTAGTTGATGGTGTTAGAACAAATACACCAAGAAATGAATGGACCGATGATGACAAGAAAAAGGTCCAATATAACTTGAGAGCCAAGAATATCATCACTACTTCTTTAGGATATGATGAATTCTTTAGGGTGTCAAATTGTAAGACCGCTCAAGAAATGTGGGATACATTACAAGTAACTCATGAAGGTACAAGTGAGGTAAAAAGATCTAGAATTAACACACTCACTCACGAATATGAATTGTTTAGAATAAACTAAGGGAAAAGCATTCAAGAAATGCAAAATGTTTTACTCATATAATTAATCATGTTACTTCATTGGGAAAAACTTTTTCTAATGAAGATCTCATTAACAAAGTTTGAAGATGTTTAAGCAGGAATTTGCAACCCAAGGTGACAGCAATATCGAAATCAAGAAATCTTACCACAATGACTTTGACCACCCTCTTTGGAAAGCTTCAAGAATATGAGTTGGAGCTAAACAGATTAAGTCAAAGTGAGGAGCAAGATAAGAAGAAAAAGGGGATTGCTCTCAAGGCCACCTCCTCAACAATTTATAATGAGGATGAAGATGATGAAGATGGTATTGACAATCTTGAGATGAATGAAGAAAACTTCAGCCTCCTTGTTAAGAGATTTGGAAGATTTCTTAAGAAGAAAGGAACTCAAAGAAGACCACATTTCCTTCCCAAAAGATTATTTCAAAAAGGCAAAGGAACCTTTTCTACTCCAACTTGCTATGAATGTGGAAAACCCGGATACATGAAGATGGAATGTATGGTTTATCAAAAGAAGATGGAGAAGTTTGAAAAGAAGCCCTTCAAGAAAAGGAAAGGAAGAAGAGCATACATCGCTTGGGAAGACAATGATATGGACTCCACCGATGACTCAGAGGATGAGGAAACCCATCTTTGCCTTATGGCAAATGGAGAAGAAGAAGAGGAAAGCGAAATCGAGGTAACCTCATCTAATCTTGAACTATCTCCTTCATATAATGAATTGCAAGATGCCTTTCAAGAATTACATGATGAATCCATGAGACTTACCAAAATAGTTTTAACTTCCAACAAAACAATCTCTTTAATGACTAACAAAATTTCTACTTTAACTAAGGAGATTGAAGAACTCAAAGTTGAAAATGAGACTCTAGGACTTATTGATGCCAACTCATCATGCATGATCTGTTCTTCACATGACAATGTATCCACACCCTCATCTTGTTCTTCATGTAAAGAATATGAAAATGAAATTGAGGACTTGAAAAATACTCTTGCAAAATTTACTATGGGAAGAGATAATTTGAATGTATTACTAGAGAAACAAAGATGTGTCTTTCAAAAGGACGATTTAGGATATAATCCCAACAATCAACAAAAGTTTCTAAAAAATTTCTTTATTTCCTCAAGTACCTCAAGTAGTCCCTTCATTAAATACTTTCATTATAGAAAGAAAAGGTATAGTGCATCAACATGTAATGTAAGGAAGAAAATTAACTCAAAGGTTGGAACAAAAATAGTTTGGGTCCCTAAGGGCAACATGCCTAACACTAACACACAAGGACCCAAGAAGATTTGGGTACCAAAGGTTAAAATCTAAATGTGTGTTATAGGTGTTCTTGAAGACCAAGAGCTCAAGTTAGTATCTTGATAGTGGATGCTCCAAGCACATGACCGGTGATGGCTCTAAGTTCTCCCTCCTTGTCCCCAAGAAGAGTGGACATGTGACTTATGGTGATAACAACAAAGGAAAGATCCTTGGAGTCGGTAAAGTTGGTAAGATTCCTTCCTCATCCATTGATAATGTTTTACTTGTTGAAGGACTCAAACATAACTTGCTTAGCATTAGTCAATTGTGTGATAAGGGGAATAGAGTAATATTTGATTCAAATTGTTGCATAATTGAGAGTAAGGATGATAAGCATGTTAAGTTTGTTGGTCATAGGGTCAATAACATATATATGATTAGCCTTGATGACATTTCCTCAAATGATGCTAATTACTTTATGACTAGAGAAAATGATTCATGGTTATGGCATAGAAGAATTGCTCACATTCACATGGATTACTTAAACAAATTAGTTTTTAAAGAACTAGTAATTGGTCTTCCAAAGCTCAAATTTGAAAAAGATAAACTTTGTGATGCATGTCAAAAGGGAAAACAAGTAAAAGTCACTTTTAAAGCTAAAAATGTGGTTTCAACTTCTAGACCTCTACAACTTTTGCACATGGATCTTTTTGGTCCCTCTAGAACTATGAGCTTTGGTGGAAATTACTATGCCTTAGTGATTGTAGATGATTTTTCTAGGTTTACATGGACATTGTTTTTATCTCACAAAAATGATGTTTTTCAATCATTCAAAAAGCTTGCCAAAGTTATCCAAAACGAAAAAGGTTTTTGTATTGCATCCATAAGAAGTGATCATGGTGGTGAATTTGAAAACCATGAATTTGAAATGTTTTCTAATGAACATGGCATTGAGCATAATTTTTCAGCCTCTAGAACACCCTAACAAAATGGTGTTGTAGAAAGGAAAAATCGATCTTTAGAAGAAATGGCAAGAACTATGCTCAATGAGGCCAACCTTCCTATGTATTTTTGGGCAGATGCAGTTAACACTGCGTGTTATGTCATGAATAGGGCTCTAATAAGGCCAATTTTAAAGAAAACCTCCTAGGAATTATACAAAGGAAGGAAACCAAATGTCTCACATTTTCATGTTTTTGGATGTAAATGCTTTGTTTTAAATAATGGAAAGGATAACTTGGGAAAGTTTGATGCAATATCTGATGAGGGAATATTTCTTGGTTATTCTATACATAGTAAGGCCTTTAGGGTTTATAACAAATGAACTATGACCATAGAAGAAAGGAGCTTGTTGATGATGTTGAAGAAATCCTTACAAGAACTCACCTAGGAAATCAAGAAAAAGAAGTCAAGAAGCAAGAAGAAAGTCTATATGATTCCCCAAAACAAGAGGACTCTCAAATCATGGATCTTCCCAAGGAATGGAGAACATCAAGATATCATCCTCTTAACAAAGTGATAGGTGATGTATCAAAAGGGGTAATCACTCGTAACTCTCTTAGAGATGCATGTAATCATATGGCTTTTGTTTCTCAAGTTGAACCTAAAAACATAAATGAGGCCATTAATGATGAACATTGGATCTTGGCCATGCAAGATGAACTAAACCAATTTGAAAGAAATCAAGTTTGTGAATTAGTTCCAAGGCCCGATGATCATCCCATAATTGGCACCAAATGGGTTTTTAGGAACAAACTTGATGAAACGGGCTTAATAATAAGAAACAAAGCTAGGGTTGTAGCTAAGGGTTATAATCAAGAAGAAGGTATAGATTATGAAGAAACATATGCTCCTGTAGCTAGATTAGAAGTCATTAGAATGTTACTTGCATATACTTGCATCATGGATTTCAAACTTTTTCAAATGGATGTCAAAAGTGCCTTTTAAATGGTTTCATACAAGAAGAAGTATATGTGGATTAACCTCCCGATTTTGAAAGTTTTGAGTTGCCCAACCATGTTTTTAAACTTAAAAAGGCCTTATATGGCTTAAAACAAGCTCCTAGAGCTTGGTATGAAAGGTTGAGCAAGTTCCTTTTAGAAAATGGTTTCTCTAGGGGAAAGGTTGACATAACTCTTTTCATCAAACATAAAAAAGCATGACATTTTACCTGTTCAAATATATGTTGATGATATTATATTTGGTGCTACTAATGACTCTCTTTGTAAAGAATTTGCTAATATCATGCAAAGTTTGAGATGTCCATGATGGGTGAGCTCAACTTCTTCCTTGGCCTTCAAATCAAGCAAACAAAGAATGGAACTTTCATAAGTCAATCAAAATATTGTAAGGAGTTGCTCAAGAAGTTTGGAATAGAAGGAGCAAAGCAAATGGCTACACCAATGGGAACTTTCTATTACTTGGACAAGGATGAAGGAGGTAAATCGGTAGAAATCACTAAGTATAGAGGTATAATTAGCTCACTCCTTTATTTTATCACAAGTAGACCGGATATCATGTTTAGTGTATGCATGTGTGCTAGATTTCAAGCAAATCCTAAAGAATCACACCTAAGTACTGTAAAATGAATAATGAAATATCTAATAGGCACTTCACAAATGGGATTGTAGTACCCTAAGGGTGCTTCATGTTGTTTGGTTGGCTATTCCGATTCTAATTTTGCTGGGTGCAAATGGATAGGAAGAGTACTAGTGGGACATGCCACAAACCCAAACTCTCCCATCAAACTACCTTCTCCCTTGCATCCCCCACGAGCCACACACTTCCAAATACCCCCAAACACTCACCCAATATCACCTCCACTCATCAATGGCTGACCCATCCCAACGTGCCAAACGTGCAAGGACAGGGACCACTGTTAGAGAATCCTCCAGTGCTCCTCCACGTAACATCTCTGGCTTGGACCTCACGAGGCACTTCTCCACCACCAAGAATGCTGAGCTCTTCAGAAAGAACTTCCAACAAAGGAAGTTAATCTCGCCAAAGTATCTCACACA
Source organism: Ormosia emarginata (assembly GCA_029884605.1). NCBI lineage: Eukaryota > Viridiplantae > Streptophyta > Magnoliopsida > Fabales > Fabaceae > Ormosia > Ormosia emarginata. The sequence goes on from JAQQTP010000023.1 coordinate 2,162,371, forward strand.
ATCCTTCTACACCAGTGAACCCCTGGAGAGTTTCCAATTGATTGAGAGGCTGGGCTTGCTTGGGTTCTTTAGCATTCAGAAAGCCATTTATCCCAACCTAGTTCGTGTGTTCTATGCCAACTTGAGGTACGAAGATCACTGCTTGATATCTGAGGTGAAGAAGACTTAGATTAAAATTTCTCGGGAAGAATGGTGTAGGTTGACCAAGCTAACCTATGCTGGGACTAGCTTCTATGGAAATGAAAATGCCTGGGGAACTGAGTTTGAGTATAAGAGCGCATTGACATCTCTGATCCGCTCCGGCTACGTACTTCCTAGGAACAACAAAAGAGTTATGGCGACTGGCCTAACAATGGAGAACAAGGTACTCCATTATTTAGTGGTTCGAGGCTTGATTCCCAGAGGCGAGAATTATTCTCAGGTACTACGAGATGATGTGGTGGTCTTGTGGGCCATGACCACTGGCAGGCCAATCAACTGGGCCAATTGCATCATTCAGCACACGCTGGATGTGAAGAAGAAGAAAAAATCTGCCTTTCCCTATGCCATGTTGGTGACTGCTATCTTGGAGCATTGTTGCATCTCTTTGGCTGAGGAATCAAAGGACACCAGCTCCAAGGGACCACAATCCATTGGTCTGCATACCTTGAAGAAGCTTCAGCTGAGCAAGGTCGATGGACGATGGTACTATTTGGCCCATGGCAGCTATGGGCACATTCCTCACGGTCCAGAGAGTGATGAGGAGGATGAGGACGAGCAGCCTGCACCAGCTCCACTAGCTTTAGCCATATTGGAGCTTCTACTGCAAGAAATGCGGAGTTTGGCTACCACGGTGGATACCAGGATGGACCGCATTGAGCAGAAGATGGATCACCTTAAGCTGCGGATGGACTACTCTGATCAGGAGCTTGCTGCTATCCATTCACTTCTGGAGGGCCTGGCACCTTGGGTAGGCCCCGTCCAAAGTGTACATTCTGTAATAGGTTAGATCATACTGAGGATCGCTGTTGGACCAAACATGGCCGTCCTCTACGGGCTGCCAATGTTGCCCAGGCCGCTGTACCTAATTTACCTGAGCCTTCTGCTCCACCGACCCTATCTCCGGCGGCCTATACATATTTTCTAAAATGGTTTAAGTAACAATAGGCTTCTAACTCTACTGCATCTATTGAGCACACTGGTAATGCATTTGCTTGTCTCTCTCAATCACCACCCTTAGGTCCTTGGGTCCTTGACTTTGGTGCATCTGACCATATCTCTGGTAATAAATGTCTTTTCTCTAAGTTCTCTAACTCTGGTTGTTTACCTATAATTACTTTAGCAAATGGTTCCCAAACACAACCTGAAGGGATTGGCACTGTCCATCCCCTCCTTTCCCTGTCTGTTGATTCCGTTCTTTATGTCCCTGGTTGTCCTTTTAATTTACTATCTATTAGTCGTTTGATATGTTCTTTAGATTGTCGCATTAGTTTCATTAAAGACTCTGTCATTTTGCAGGACCGGAGTTCAGGACGGATGATTGGCGCCGGATGTGAGTCTAATGGCCTTTACCAGCTCTCTGCCACCTCTCGTGTGTGCTCTGTTACGGATTCTCCTCTTACCATCCATGCTCAGTTGGGTCATCCTAGACTTACCAAACTACAGTAAATAGTGCCAACCTTTTCTAAGTTATCTACTTTACCTTGTGAGTTGTGTCAACTTGGGAAACACACCCGTAGTTCGTTTCTCGATAGAGTGTGTCATCGAGTTGCATCTCTTTTTGCTTTAGTGCATTCTAATATTTGGGGTCCTAGTTGTGTTGAGTCTACTTTTGTGTCAAAATACTTTGTTACTTTCATTGATGATTATTCTCGGTGTACTTGGTTATTTTTAATAAAAAGCATATTAAAGTTGTTTTCAATTGTTAAGACTTTTTATAATGAAATCAAAACTCAGTTTAGTGTTCTGATTCGTATTTTACGTAGTGACAATGCCCGTGAATTTTTGTCTCAGAATTTTTAAACTTTTATGGCATCTCATGGCGTTTTTCACCAAATATCTTGTGCCTATACCCCTCAACAAAATAGGGTTACTGAGTGCAAAAGTAGACATCTTATTAAAATAACTCAGACCCTTTTGTATCATGGTCGTGTTCCCTTTTGTTTTTGGGGTGATGCGGTTTGTTCCCTTTTGTATCATAATCGTATGCCCTCTTCTGTTCTTGATAACCGGGTACCCCATTCTGTTTTGTTCCCTCACCAACCCCTCCACTCTCTTCCGCCTCGTGTCTTCGGGTCGACATGTTTTATCCATAATGTCACTCCCGGTCTTGACAAACTGTATGCTCGCTCCATCAAATGTGTTTTTCTTGGTTACCATTAGTCTCAAAAGGGTTATTGGTGTTTTTCACCCACTCTTAAGCGTTATCTAGTCTCTACCGATGTCACATTCTTCGAGTCTATTCCTTTCTTTGAGTCTCCTGACCTGCCTCTTCCACCCATCACTGAGGTCCTCCTTATTTTTCCTCCTCTTGTCCCTATTCACCCTACTCCATCACCACGTTTCCCTGTTGGTGCCCTGGTCCTTACTACTGGCCTTCTCCGGGTTTATCATCATCGGCCACAGCCACCATCACCATCAGAGGTTGTAGAGATTACTGAGGCCCCTGTGGACTCTCATCCAGCACCACCTCCTTTACCAGCTTCGGCACTGCCTCCTGCGTCAAACCTTCCCATTACTCTTCGAAAAGGTATTCGATGCACTCGTAACCATTCTCCTCACTATGTTACTCTCAGTTACCATCGTCTCTCTTTATTGCATTATGCTTGCCTTTCCACCTTGTCTTCTATGTCTATTCCTAAATCTCTAGGTGAAGCTTTATCCTATCCTGGGTGGCGACAAGCAATGATTGATGAAATGTGTGCACTTCAAAGCAGTGGTACTTGGGAACTTGTTCCTCTTCCTCCTGGGAAGTCTGTTGTCGGTTGCTGGTGGATTTATACCATCAAGGTTGACCCTGATGGCACTCTTGATCGCCTAAGGCTCGTTTGGTGGCAAAGGGGTATACCCAGATATTTGGTTTGGATTATGGTGACACTTTCTCACCAGTGGCAAAGATGGCTTCTGTTTGGCTTTTTCTATCTATGGCCGTTATTCGCCATTGGTCCCTTCATCAGTTGGATATCAAGAATGCTTTTCTTCATGGTGATCTGGAAGAAGAAGTTTATATGGAACAACCTCCAAGGTTTGTTGCTCAGGGGGAGTCTTCTGGCCACATTTGTCGTCTACACAAGTCCTTGTATTGTCTCAAACAATCTCTTAGGGCTTGGTTTGGTCGATTTAGTACTATTGTGCAGTAGTTTGGTATGACTCGCAGTGAGGCTGACCACTCTGTCTTCTATCGCCATACAGTCCGAGGCTGTATCTATTTGATTGTGTATGTGGACGACATTATTATCATCGGCAGTGATCACCATGGTATAACTAAGATAAAACAACACCTCTGTCATCACTTTCAGACTAAAGATCTTGGCAAACTTCGTTATTTCTTGGGAATTGAAGTGGCACAATCCAAGGATGGCATAATAATCTCACAAAGGATACTATGGACATTCTTGAGAAAACAGGACTATTGAATGCAAAGCCGGTTGACACCCCTATGGATCCAATGTTAGACTTTTACTGGATCAGGGGGAGCCACTTTCAAACAAAGGAAGATATAGACGATTGGTTGGAAAACTTAACTATCTTACTGTTACCCGTCCAGATATCTCCTTTGCGGTGAGTGTAGTAAGCCAATTTCTAAACTCACCTTGTGAAGGACATTGGGATGCAGTGATTCGTATTCTCAGATATATTAAGGGAGCTCCAGGAAAAGGCCTTGTCTATGAAGACAAAGGACACACTCAGATTGTAGAGTATTCAGATGCTGATTGGGCAGGTTCTCCTACTGATAGGAGATCCATTTCTGGTTATTGTGTATCCATTGGGGGTAATCTAATTTCCTGGAAAAGTAAGAAATAAAATATGGTTGCAAGATCAAGTACCGAAGCAGAATATCGAGTCATGGCCTCAGCTACTTGCGAGCTCATTTGGTTAAAACAACTTCTTAAAGAGTTTCAGTTTGGAAACGTTATGCAAATGACTTTTATTTGTGATAATCAAGCTGCTTTGCATATCGCTTCCAATCCAGTATTTCATGAGAGGACTAAACACATTGAGATAGACTGACACTTTATTAGAGAAAAGATCTTGTCTAGAGACTTCACCACTAGTTTCGTCAATTTAAATGATCAACTGACAGATGTTTTCACTAAGTCTTTTAGAGGTCCTCAAATAAACTATATTTGTAACAAGCTTGGTACATATGACTTATATGCTCCAGCTTGAGGGGGAATGTTGAAAACGTGTAAATATCTTTTGTATTTATGTAGTTTCCTTGTATAGGCTAATCAAATCATAACCTTAATCTTTGTATTTATTATCATAGATCTATATAAACAACTCTCCGTCGTGTAGTTTAGACACGTAATTTCTTCATATGTCTCTCTCTCTTTTCTCTCTTTCAACACCTAGTTTTAGATAAAATCCAAGTTGTTAAAGAACAATTTTAAGAGTATGTAGGTACATGTGCAAGTATCATGTACCTGTCTTCTTTGACTTATTAATTATTAAGCAAGTTGATTTGTATTAAACCAGAAACATGTCACTTTAGGTGTTTGCTGCTTATAGTTATAGATTGCTTTATCAATTGCTGCCAAGTTAATTATGGTAGCATGGCTCATGTTCCTATAAATAAAGCAACACAAAACTACCAGTGCTACCTCCATTGAACTATGCTACCTTAGTTTAGTAGGTTATTATTATTTTTTATTTTAATTATATTTTTAATATTATAATTGATATGTCATAAATTTAATGATACAGAGTAAAATTTTTCTTATTCTGAAAACACCTAAGAATTTATCACATAATTTTGTGATACCTCTTCTTGTGTTTGTTTGCATTTATCAGATATCTTTTAACTATTTAGTTTAATATGTTGAATGGTCATTGATTGCAGCATGAATATTGGTAGAGTTGTAACCCTGTTATTCAGGCTTTAGACCATCTGGTAAACTAGATACTTTTAATGCTTTATCATTTCTAAGTAAGTGATAAACCATTACATGTTCTCATAAGCATTAAGGTAATATAAACCTAAAGCATTACATTTTTTTCTAAAAAATAAAAATAGACAAATTAAAAATAATAATTTGTTATAGAATTTTTATGGTAATTCTTCACAATTACTAATATTTAAATCCTACCAGGTACCTTTTTTATGCTAATTGACATGGATACTAATGAGAAATATGCTTATTATGCATTTACTGCTAAGAAGCATGTGAAATGAGTACTTGTCTTTTGAGCCTTTGACTGGCCTTTTTCTATTAGTGAGTGCTTCTATATGTTTTCCTCAGTCTGAAGATGGCGGAAGTACATTTGTATAAGCTACTCTGCATAAACAAAGTCCATATTATGGGCTTGCATGTGTTTCTCATTAGGTACTGTTACCCAAGTGGCTTCAGTACTCAAGAGGGGGGGTGAATTGAGTAATTAAAAACTTTTTCGCAAACCCTTTTTAATACAAATTTCTTGAAGCAATATAATGAATATGTGTAAAGATGATAAAATGCCTTAAGAACAGTAAATAAATAATTAAGCAATAATAAATAAATTGTTGAAAATAAAGAGATGAAGGATAGAAGAAAAGCAAGCACGATATTTATCCTGGTTCGACCACCAACCACTTGTGGCCTACGTTCAGTCCCCGAAACACAGTTCGAGATTTTTCACTATTCAATACAAGCTTAAAATAGGTGCTTGCAACCTTTACATAACAGGGATACCTCACCCTATATACTAGAGGGATACCTCACCCCCTTTGAAGGATACCTCACCTTCTTCACAACAAGGGATACCTCACCCTTTTACTGAGGGATACCTCACCCTCACAATTTCACTAAGGGATACCTCACCCTTTTACAAAGAAATAGAATATAGATGAAGAGAAACTCTCATAAAGAGCAAATATTACAATTTGAAGCACTAGGAAGCTCTCTTAGGATATCTCAAGGTTTTTGGCAAAAAGAGCACAGAAAATATGTAAAATTGAAAACCACGTTTTAGCACAAGCAAAGAATGATTCAGATCATTGGGCATGTTTAAAAGATGACCCAAAACCATGTATTTATAGTGTTCCAAGAAAAAGAGTCGTTGGGTATTAATTTCATTCATTAAAAGCTCAAGAAAATAGCTGTTACGTGATTTATGGGTCGTGGTATTCGAATACCATATTTGGTATTCGAATAGATCCTTCAAAAACGTGTTTTGGAACGTTTTCTATGTTGAGGTATTCGAATACCCCTTTAGGTATTCGAATAGATCCTTAAAAACACGTTCTGGAAACTTTTCTGGGGTGTGGTATTCGAATACCTATGTGGTGTATTCGAATACACCACTCTGATTTTGAAATCTAACTTTAAATGGTCATAACTTCTTCATTTCTTATCCGTTTAAAGCAAATGACCAGTCATTGGAAAGATATTTGAGTCTATTTTCAAATGAAATAAGTTTCAAAACAAAAATCAAATTATTTTAAAAGTTATGATCAAAAGAGTAACCAAAGGTCAGATTTTCAAAACTCAAACTTTGCTATTTTTCATAAATTTGAACTACCATCATAACTAGACCTTCAAAACTTATTTGTTGGGTATTTTAGCATGTGAAAATCATTTTTAAATATTTGAAAACATATTTGAGATATCTAGAAGGCTTCTTACAAAAAGACCCTAAGTCCTATAAGCTATACCATTTAATCTTCCTTTGGACTTGGCTTTTGACATGATTTTGTTGTTATCAAAACCTTCTTCTCCTTGAGTTGAGCATAAATGAGATCTTTGCTTTCTTGTTGCAATGCTCACTCTTGGTACTTGAACTATACATCATCTTCATCATGTTTGTTATCATCAAAACTATTTTCCATGTCAGCTAGCCAATTACAGGTACTAGTTAACTGTAGATACTACACTCGTGAATTTATTTTATTAGAAGAAACAAGTTTTTAGTGCCAGAAATTTATTACATTAATTACCGTCCATAGTTTTCTACAAAATTTATTATGCTTAATATCCATATTTTTAATATTATAATTGATATGTTATAAATTTAATTATATTCCTTATAACTATGTCATAACTATTATTTTTATACATGACATGCAAATGATTGTTCTTTGTTCAAGGGAAATTAATCAAGACTTGGGAAGATCTATAATGGACTTGAAGTTAAATTTTGAGTTACAATAAGTGTCATGACTAAGTAAGAAACTCTTATCCTTTTTATTTTTTTATGTTGTTATTATTTATACAATATTTTTCTATTTTTGTTTCTTTCTCTTGGTTTTGATTCCCAAGTGTGAATTTAACAAGGCATTGATTTAACACACATTATTGGTATGCATGTAAAGTCTAGTTAATGCATAAATGAATATATATTTGAAGCCTTAATATCAAAATTCAATTAATTAAGTTTTCTTAAGATGTGTCCAAGCATTGGATGGATTTACCAAGGTATAGCAAAGAGTATTGTGATGGTGTTCAATGTTTCTTGGACTTTGCTTACTCTGTTGGAAATCCCGAAGGCGAAGAAATTCAATATCCCTGTGTGAAGTGTTGTAATATCTATTGGTATCGGAGGAATGTAGTATATGATCATCTAATATATATTTGTAGGCCAATGCTGATGCTTCATTTAGGGATGGCAATAGAGCTATTTAGTAGATTTGATGTTCATGTAGAGAACTTGATGAAAATGATTTTCTCATATAATGTGAACTATATATATCTTTATTTTGATTAAGTGCTTTGAATTATGATGATTGTGACTATTTGAGTACTTTGGATTACTTGATTAACAATCAATGTGTTATTATGGATACATGGTTATTACTTTGAACAATGTGTTAAATGTTAAAATTAGTTTATATTATTGCTTGAAATTTTATACTATATATAAATAAATAGTGTATATATATTCTGAAATTAAAATTCTATAAAATAATATATAAAATAAATGGCATTAAAAATATTTTTAAAAATAAATATTTTTAATGTTTTACCAAATTTAATTAAAAGGTGTGCAACATAAGAGTAACAACAAATGGTACTTTTACAATTGTTAAAATTATAATAATCATTATAGGAGGTTAAAAAAATTAGTAATAGAGAAGGGAACACTTTATAAGTGTACCTATAAGGTTTGACATAAGGGAACGCTTAATAAGTATACCCAAAGGGTTTAACATAAGGAAACACCTTACAAGTGTGCCCATAGTGTAACACCCTAATACTGGTAATCTAGTGTATCAAAATATACCTGGATAAGCAACATTAGTTATGTTACTTCTAACTTAACATTGTACTAATCCATATCATTTAAACAAATAATAATGGAGAGTCTTGCGGAAAACTAAAGTTATACATATAACATCGCTACAAAAGGGCTCATTGTATACATAACTTCATACAACTAAAAACACGTAAATAAAATACAAGCTTTTAGACCAGAAAACATGAAAACTATCTTTGTCTTCATACTTCTTCTTCTTGCCTTTGGATGAACTTCTACCTGGATTTAAATGGCAACAAATGGGGTGAGAAATTATATTTCTCAGTATAAGTATACCAAAACTAGCAGTTTAAACATTTATAATGAATAAACCCAACTGAACTAATACTTTCTGCATAAGAAACATTTACAACACTCTCCTTATGTAACGTTCTTTAGCAAACTATACTTTTGCTCTGATAACCAAAACCGCGATGATATCAAACAATCGCCCATACAATCATTTGAAAATCATCGATAACACAGAGTAACACATACACAACAATCACATAGATATATTCAAACCAAACAAAATATTAAATATGCAATGATGAAATGAAGTATGTTTATGTTCAAAGAAAAGTGTATGATAGTGTTGGTGCAATGTCATGAATACTTAACTTTTCCCCCTAGGCGCAGAGGAATTCTGCCATGATAACGTGTGACCCCTTATAGCCTACTTTAGGAACGAAGTCTATTACCGCAACACCTGACCTCCTACACCCGTAGATCACCGAGTACTCTACCTTAACTAGGTGGATATCGCCACCAAAACTGAGTGGATACCTCCACTACCTGCTCTCTAGGGATTAGTAAGCATATGTGAAATGTGATGTGTGTGTAAATATGGAGTTATGTCCTAACTCTAACATAACCGCCACATGATCTCATACTAAGTCCATCTTGCATTACTAACTCCACCTCTTCTCTGCGGGAGCATTTCATGTACTACGACATTGAACCAATGCCAACTAGACTTAGTACACTGCTATTTTTGCATTACTAACTCTCTTTAACTCTTTGAGAGCTCTTCATGCACTTTGGCATTCACCCTTGCCAGTTAGGGTCTTTGGCACTTAACTTTTGCCAACTCGGCACCTTGGCCCTTAACTCTTGCCACTTAGGCACTATGGCACTCTACTAGTGCCATCTTGGCACCTTAAATCTCTTATCACCTCTCTTGTGATATCTGTGCAACCTTAAGTTGCTTAAGAAACTAAACTCTTGATCTCTAGCAATCCATGTCTAATGGATGCACAACTTTTCTTTTATCTTTCCTTGTATGCCACTAGGTTTTTCTCTCAACGAAATATCCTCTCTAGTACCTCAACACACTCTACTAGGCGTAGCCAAAGGATTCTATCAACTAGAGATCTCAAAACATCTAAAAACAACATTTTGGAGCTTTAGGGTCTCACGCTGCGGCACAAACCTGTTCACGTCGCAGCACCCAACTCTCGGGTGAAACTTCCGGGCAGAAAACTACCCCACGCCGCGGCATGCTCATACCTCAAGCCACGCCTCGGGACACGCCATAGCGTGACATACAGAACTCAGACTCTACAGAATTCTGCAGAAACCGTGCACTGTTCTATTCAACTTTCCTTAACTTCCAATCATCAAAAATTGGTTCCTAGGTGATTTTTAGCTTCACCAACATCCTCTAAACGTGTTATAACACCATTACAACCTACTAATTCTCTTAATTTGGATCAAACACCAAAAATCACCCTCTTGGTTGTTCATGACCTAGGGTCAAACTCAAGAACCAACTAGCTCTAATCTATGGAAAAATCCATCTATCTTATTCTCATTAAGCTAAAAACATACTAACTTAGTCCTTGAAATCAAGAACCATGCCAAAAACATGGATTTGACTACTCAAACCCCTATTTCCATTCACAAAATCTATGTCCATTCAAGATGAATCAAAGGAATAGATGAATAGAAATCCCCTACCTCTTGCTAGATGAAGATCTTGAAGCCTTGATCCTTGTCTTTGATCTTTCCCCTTTGATTTCCTTCTTTTCCTTCTTCTTCCTTCCTTTGGTTTTCCTTCTTTTCTCTTTTTTCTCTTTTCTTTCTCCTCTGTTTTTTGCTCAATCGTGGAATGAAGAAGAAAAACCCACTTTGGCTTCTTATAAGCCAATCACTAATATTCCCTATCTGCTATGAACACTTAGATTTTTTCCAAATCTAAGTTTCTAACCTCCAACAGACTCAAAATAAATCCTAAGATTTATTAAAAATCATGTTGTACTTTTTTTCTATTTTTCCATATCTGCTAGGGTCAATCCGGTATTAAAATGCACAACCAATATGCTTAAAAATACCAAATAATCTCCGAAAATTCTCAAACTTTAGTCACACCTTCCTTAGCTCAATAGTGACCTAGAAACAAATTATCTAAATCTGTTTCCCTTTGAATAGCAGTTTATGCTATTTTTTGAGTCATTTTAGATGACTTTTCACACTCCGAATTGTAACAAAGTGCCTAAACTAACTCAATTTGTCACAAATCTTTACTGACATATCAAATAAATTATATGCTACCTTTGTACACATATAAAAGTATAATATGTTTTTCCGAGATGTTACATTTTCTCCCCTCCTTTTTAAAATTTTGTCCCCAAAATTTGGTTTACCTCATGCAAGAAGTCTCATGCAACTTACACTTTCAAAACAAGAATAACCAAGCCTTGAAGAAACAAAACCAAACACTTACCTTTCTCTGAATCCTTAGGCGACATTGTCTCCTCGCCTCGCACGATGTAAACCCTTCCCGGAGCTGTGGGTCTACTATCGAGCTGCGCTTCTTCCCTTTGCGAACACTCCCTAGCATAATGCCCTGGCAATCCACACTTATAGCACATTAACTGCCCTTCCAAACAAGGTCTATCACCATGCTATCATCCACACTTAGGGTATTGACCCTTCTTGGACTCCACCTGCTCTGATTTACCTTTCTCACCCCTTATGAATTTGTGCTCACTATACTTCCTTTTCTGGGAACCTTGAGACTCTTGGCTCGCTGTAGGTCTCCTCTCACGTTTCTCTATTATTCTACACTTGTTGACCAAAGAAGAAAAATCACTTATCTCCAAGGGCTCTACTACATCCCTGATATCAGCTCTCAGACTGGACTCAAATTTCACACATCTCTAGTTCTCATTCGGGTCATGTCTGAAATGATATGAAAACTTTGATAGTTGCTTAAACTTAGCCTCATATTGGCCCACTGACATACTCCCCTGTTCTAACCTCATAAATTTCACCTCTTTTGCATCACGCAAAGTTTGTAGAAAATACTTTTCCAAGAAAAGTGCTCTAAACCTTGCCCAGGTCATCTGAGCTCCAGCTACTGCCATTACTCTTGTGGTACTCTTCTACCAATGCTCTGCCTCTACCTTCAGCATAAAAGAGGCAAAAGAGATTTTCTGCTCATCAGTGCAGACCATCACTTGAAGAATCCTTTCTATCTTATTTAACCACTCTTCCGCTTTCACTGGGTCAAACTCACCATTGAAAGGTGGAGGGTTCATCTGTTTGAACGTTGCCAAGTCTTGAAAGTTCTGATTCCTTCCAACTGATTCTTGCTGCACAGGTTGTACAGGTTGATTGGCTTCCAACCTCTCTAACATCCTTGCCATCACATTGGTCATAGCTACCACTGCATCGGCCAGGTTGGGATCTTCAGGAGCTGTGTTCCCTGCTGCTCTGGTTCACTTCTTTCGTGCCATAGTTTCTTGTACACACCGAAACAATTAATATTGAGCTGCAGTCTCAATATCAGGTAACCATGTAACAGTAACTAATAACAACCATCTCAAAGCAAAATATGCAATTCTAGCATCACATTAAACATATGAAATAAGAAATACATAGCACTTAGCGGAAAAACACTAAACGTGTCTAAGCCTAGTCAGTCTAAACCCTGGCTCAACAGGATGAACTGCTCTGATACCAATAATGTAACACCCTAATACTGGTAACCTAATATATCAAAATATACTTGGATAAGCAGTATTAATTATGTTACTTCTAACTTAACATTGTACTAATCCATATCATTTAAACAAATAATAATGGAGAGCCTTGCGGAAAACTAAAGTTATACATATAACATCACCACAAAAGGGCTCATTGTATACATAACTTCATACAACTAAAAACACGTAAATAAAATACAAGCTTTAGACTAGAAAACATGAAAACTATCTTTGTCTTCATACTTCTTCTTCTTGCCTTTGGATGAACTTTCACCTAGATTTACATGGCAACAAATGGGGTGAGAAATTATATTTCTCAGTATAAGTATACCAAAACAAGTAGTTTAAACATTTATAATGAATAAACCTAACTGAACTAATACTTTCTACATAAGAAACTTTTACAACACTTTCCTTATGTAACGTTCTTTAGCAAACTATACTTTTGCTCTGATAACCGAAACCACGATGATATCAAACAATCGCCCATACAATCATTTGAAAATCATCAATAACACAGAGTAACATATACACAACAATCACATAGATATATTCAAACCAAACAAAATATTAAATATGCAATGATGGAATGATGTATGTTTATGTTTAAAGAAAAATGTATGATAGTGTTGGTGCAATGTCATGAATACTTAACTTTTACCCCTAGGCGCAGAGGAATTCTGCCATGATAACGTGTGATCCCTTATAGCCTACTTTTAGGAACAAAGTCTATTACCACAATACTTGACCTCCTACACCCGTAGATCACTGAGTAATCTACCTTAACTAGGTGGATATCGCCACCAAAATTGAGTGGATGCCTCCACTACCTGCTCTCTAGGGATTAGTAAGCATATGTGAAATGTGATGTGTGTGTAAATGTGGAGTTATGTCCTAATTCTAACATAACTGCCACATGATCTCATACTAAGTCCATCTTGCATTACTAACTCCACCTCTTCTCTGTGGGAGCATTTCATGCACTATGACATTGAACTAATGCCAATTAGACTTAGTACACTGTTATTTTTGCATTACTAACTCTCTTTAACTCTTTGAGAGCTCTTCATGCACTATGACATTCACCCTTGCCAGCTAGGGTCTTTGGCACTTAACTTTTGTCAACTTAGCACCTTGGCCCTTAACTCTTGCCACTTAGGCACCATGGCACTCTACTATTGCCATCTCGGCACTTTAAATCTCTTATCACCTCTCTTGTGACATCTGTGCAACCTTAAGTTACTTAAGAAGCTAAACTCTTGATCTCTAGCAATCCATGTCTAATGGATGCATAACTTTTCTTTTATCTTTCCTTGTATGCCATTAGGTTTTTCTCTCAAAGAAATACCCTCTCTAGTGCCTCAACACACTCTACTAGGCAAAGCCAAAGGATTCTATCAACTAGAGAGCTCAAAACATCCAAAAACAACATTTTGGAGCTTCAGGGTCTCACGCCACGACATAAACCTTTTCACGCCACGACACCTAACTCTCGGGTGAAACTTCTGGGTAGAAAACTGCCCCACGCCGCAGCATGCAACTCTCCACGCCACGGCATGCTCACGCCTCAGGCCACGCCTAGGGACACGCCGCAGCGTGACATGCAGAACTCAGATTCTGCATAATTCTGCAGAAACCGTGCACCATTCTATTCAACTTTTCTTAACTTCCAATCATCAAAAATTGGTTCCTAAGTGATTTCTAGCTTCACCAACATCCTCTAAACATGTTGTAACACCATTACAACCTACTAATTCTCTTAATTTGGATCAAACACCAAAAATTACCCTCTTGGTTGTTCATGACCTAAGTTCAAACTCAAGAACCAACTAGCTCCAATCTATGGATAAATCCATCTATCTTATTCTCATTAAGCTAAAAACATACTAACTTAGTCCTTGAAATCAAGAACCAAGCCAAAAACATGGATTTGACTACTCAAATCCCTATTTCCATTCACAAAACCTATGTTCATTCAGGATGAATCATAGGAATAGATGAATAGAAATCCCCTACCTCTTGCTAGATGAAGATCTTGAAGCCTTGATCCTTGTCTTTGATCATTCCCCTTTGATTTCCTTCTTTTCCTTCTTCTTCCTTCCTTTGGTTTTGCTTCTTTTCTCTTTTTTCTCTTTTCTTTCTCCTCTGTTTTCTGCTCAACTGTGGAATGAAGAAGCAAAACCCACTCTAGCTTCTTATAAGCCAAACACTAATATTCTATATCTGCTATGAACACTTAAATTTTTCCAAATCTAAGTTTCTAACTCCAACAGACTCAATATAAATCCTAAGATTTATTAAAAATCATGTTGTACTTTTTCTCTAATTTTCCATATTTGCTAGGGTCAATTCGGTATTAAAATACACAACCAATATGCTTAAAAATATCAAATCAACTCCGAAAATTCTTAAACTGTAGCCACACCTTCCTTACCTCAATAGTGACCTAGAAACAAATTATCTAAATATGTTTCCCTTCGAGTAGCAGTTTATGCTATTTTCTGAGTCATTTTAGACGACTTTTGATACTCCGAGTTGCAACAAAGTGTCTAAACTAACTCAGTTTATCACAAATCTTCACTGACATATCAAACAAATTATATGCTACCTTTGTACACATATAAAAGTCTAATATGTTTTTTCCGAGATGTTACACATAGGGTGATGACATAAAGGAACGCTTTACAAGTGTACACATAGGGTTCAACTTAAGGGAACGTTTTACAAGTGTAGTCATAGAGGTCAATATAAGGGAACATTTTTTAAATGTTGCCAAATGAGCAACACTTTGTAAGTGTACCCATAGAGTGAGGAGAAAAGCGTTGCCTTTGTACCCATCAAAGGCTACACTTTTGAGCATTGTGGCCTTTGATGAAAAAAAAAACGTAGCCTTAGATAATAGGCCACGCTCGAATAGACCACCACTCAAAAAGCGTTGGCTTATGGTGAAAAAACGTAGCCTTTATCAAAGGCATCACTTCAGTGTGCTTTAGAGTACACTTTTGAAGGGTTATCATAGGCTAATTTTGTTGTAGTGGGGGTTCCATAGTATCAATGTGGCGCGCTATCCAGCCATTTCTGATGCCACTGAAGCACTCCACTGGAAGACTTTTGCAGAGCATCCAACTAAGGAGCCTGTGGCTGCACTAGTTAAGGAATTTTATGCAAATGATCATGCTGAGAAGCGCTCTACTACAACTACAAGAGTCAGAATGAAGGTGGTTGACTACTCTGTGGAGTGCATTAGCAGGTTATGGACCTAGGCCCTCCTCTACTCCAGTGTGCTTACAGGACACTACAGTTACCTGAAGAGGAGGGAAGAACCCCCTTTAGCATAGGTTCAGCAGAACTCAAATCATTCTATCAGATTCATTAAACAAGAGAATTTGCACCACGAGCTGCGCCCGTGGAACCATTTTGTTTGTTCCTGTTTGTTCCCCACTAAGCATCGGTCTGAAATCTATCTTGAGTAGGCATATATGTTGTATGTGATCCATAGCATACAACAAGTGGATACGACTCAGATACTCTATGATCAGATCAGGCTATGCATCACTGCAAAGCTCAAATCTCTATTTTTTCCTTTCCTTATCTGTCGGCTTTGTGAGAGAGCTCACGTCGTATGGAAAGACACTGAGGTGTGCGTAAAGCTGAAGACTCCTATGACAGAGAGGGAAGTACAGACCATCATGACTGTCTAAGAGAAGTGCAGGCAAGCCCCAGCCTAGCCCCAGTTGCAGATCCCGAGCCTGCTCCTGCACCAGCTCCACAGCCTATTCCTACACCAGCCCCACAATCTGCTCTAGTATTTGATGCTGCTTGGGCTGCTTTTGTTGATCAACGCCTGGACCAGTAGCAGGCGATGCTGACTGCAATTTATCAGAGCATTCACTGGATGGCATTGGGTCAGGGATGCCTAATGGATGATTTTCCTGCATTTCCACTATTTGTAACTCCAACGGTTGCAACTTCACCTTCTCCTCCACCTCCACCACTTGCTAATGATACAAAGATGGGCACCGAGG
Organism: Ormosia emarginata; assembly: GCA_029884605.1. NCBI lineage: Eukaryota > Viridiplantae > Streptophyta > Magnoliopsida > Fabales > Fabaceae > Ormosia > Ormosia emarginata. The sequence goes on from JAQQTP010000023.1 coordinate 2,178,794, forward strand.
GAGATGACTTATTTGATGAGGAGGACTTCTTTTAAGGCACTAGGGCCTATTGCTTTCATGTTCTTTTCTGCTTTATTTTTATATTTTTCTTTCAGTTCACTGTACGTACTTTATTAGATACTTTCTTTTGTATACAGTGGGACACAACATGCCTTAAGTTTGGGGGGGGGAACATTAGTATCTTTTTGAGCTTTTTGCGTAATTATTTCTGGTGATGTACATTGAACCCCTTCCATTCCCTTGTTTTTGGCATTAATGATAGAACAATACATTTTGATGAATTAGTTTTCTTTTGTACATTCTAACTGTCTGGAGATTTTGGTGATCTTGTCTTGCTGTGTAATTGAGGGCCTGATTGAGATTGATTGGGCTTATTAGGTTGCCTGAGATTTTGAATTTGTTTTAGAATGATTAGTGTGCTTAGAGGCAAGTTGAATTTGTGCATGCCTGGACTCTGATTTGAGTATCCAATGATTGTGTGGATCAAGGATATGCCTCATTGCTTGGGAAAGCACTTGTAAATATTCAAAATTTGTGCTTACACTTATTGCTATAATTGTGTAGGAGTGTATTTCCCTATTGCATGTGTGGTGGATCTTAGAATATGAATGAAATTCATGATTGGAGAAAATTTATAAAAGGCATGTGTATAGTCAATTTTGCATCTTAGAAGCTTGTTTGATTCCCTTTTGAGATGAAATCCTAGGCAATGCATTTTTGAGGAAATGACTAGGGTACTTGTTTGGACCAACTGAGCTTTTCAAGCCAACCTTGAGTGAATGATATCCCTAGTACCCCTTTGAAGCCTAGTATGTGTGTGTGGCCTGATTTTTTCTTCTTTAAACCTAATCTCTCCACCCTCGTCACCCATGCATGTGAAAAGTCTCATACATTCATGACATGTCCCTTATTGAATGCATGGTTAGGCATTTTTGTTGAGTTGAGCCAAATCATTGTGCATGGTAGTTAGAAATCAGGATCAATTGAGAACCAACTCTTAATTCAAAATAAAAAAAATGTGTGTGAGCTGCTATACAAAAATAAAGCTTCCTTTTTGCAAAGAAAGTATATATGAACATAGGTTCAAATAAAATAAAATATTAAAAAAATGAATAAAGAGGGTTGCTTCTTTATAATTGGATCATTTGTTGCATTTCATATGCTGGGCTTGATTTAATAGAATTGTTTGATTATGCATTCAATATTTGATTTGAAATCTTTCCCCTTCTTTCTTAGCCATTACCCTTAGCCTCACATTACAAGCTTAAAAGACCCTTATGATATTTGATTTTGTGTTGCCTACATTAGTAGAGAAAGAGATGAAAGACATTCTTTTGAGAGTGCATGTGTTCTTCTTATAAATTCATCCAGCTTGCTCTTCATGATTAGGAAAGGGTCTCAAACACATATATGTGGGAAATCTTTCATGCACAAAAATGGCATTCAAGGGTAATCATGATTGTTTGAATTCTCATGCATGTGTGGACCTTGTTGTGAGGTTGAGAAGTGATCTCTAATGGTATAAATGATAATTGGATTGTATTCCTTCTTCCCTTGCTTGGATTAGTTTGCTCAAGGACTAGCAAATATTTAGGTTTAGGGTGTGATAACTTCAGGAAATGAAGTTATTTCACTTAATTTTGAATGAATATGAGCATGCTAGCTTCAAGTTTTTAAGTTCAAAGGTTCCATTCATGCATAATTTTGATAATTAAAGCTTATGGTCTCAATTGATTAAGAATTAAATGTTTGATGATTTTATTTAGGGATTTGAATTGATCATGGTCTGATGGACTTTGGTATTATTTTAAAGTAGATATTCAAGATGGAAAGACCTTAGAAAGGATAAGGAAGCAAAGAGAAGCTCAAATGGGGAAGGATGCAAGAGAGAAGGAAGGGTTGCCAACCCACGCCTAGGCGTGGCCCTCTCAGTTTTGCATAAATTCCAAGCAGAGACATCCACACCTAGGTGTGACACTTTTAGTTTCTCAGCTTATTCTGGCAATGACATCCATGCCTAGGCATGGAAAAGCCATGCCTAGGCGTGGTCAACAGAGGCAAACCACGTGATTCATAACCACGCCTTGGCGTGGGAAAAATCCTGACACACGATATTAGCCCTTATTATCTGATTTTTGAAGGAGAGGAGGGCATCTTCAGTTTTGAACGAAGTACGAGATCCAGAGAGCAAGTGAGAGGAGGAGAAATTCATTGAGATTGGAGGTAATTCAAGGGAGAATCAAGATCAAGGAAGGAAGATCAAGCTTGGAACCTCTCCATTTTTGTTCTTTCTTTCCCTTTTTCCCTCTTGATTTGTAACTTGATGGATTTTGTGATTCCATTTGTTTTCTCCTCTTTCATGATGTGTAATTAAACTTTAATCTATGGGTTCTCTAGGATCTTACTATGGATTTTAATATTTTGTAAATTGTTAAGTTTCTATCAATGAAATTAGTTTTGTTCTTCCATACCCATGCTTAGTGCTTGTTATTGTTTGGCCATCAATTGCATGATTTTAGTATTCCAATTGAACTAGAAGTAGGGAATTGTGAATATGGACACGGTATGGTTGATGTATGTTCTATTACATTCAATTAGTTTTGGTGTGTTGATTAACTAAGGGGATGGACACATACCCTTTGGTCATGCATGACAAGTGTTTGATAATTGGTCTCAATGAGTGATTCTTATGCTAACTCACATAGACACATAGTAAGTTAGATAGGTTTCATATAGGTAATTGTCCTAGACATAGGCTCTTATCTATTACTCATTTTTAGCCAACAAAATCAATTCTTTGATAGGTTCTTGTGAATTGCAAATATTTATTGAAGTAGCAAAATAGAGACCTCTAGGCTTTAATCATTCTCATCTTTCTCTTAAGGATTTGGTGTTTGGTGCATTTTTGTTTCATTCCTTTTAATTTGTTAATTCAATTACAAACCACTCTCAATTCTTGATTACTTGAGTAAGAATTTGTGGAAATTGGTTAAGTTTTAGCATTCTTTCTAATAGTCAATCCCTTAGGATACGATACTCTAACTCTCATATATTACTTGTTGACCCGTGCACTTGCGAATTTTGCCTAACATATATCGTCGCACATACAATGCCTCATAGGGTGCCATCTCAATGCTTGCGTGGAAACTATTATTATAGGTGAACTCTATCAAAGGTAAGAATTCATCCGAACTCCCAATCCGTTCCAAAACACAAGCTCTTAACAAATCTTTCAATGATTGGATTATCCTCTCTGACTGACCATCTGTTTGTGGATGGTAGGCAGAACTTAAATGAAGTTTCATTCCCATTGCTTCTTGCAAACTTTGCCAAAATCTTGATGTAAACCTTAGATCTCTATCAGAAACAATACTCGAGGGTACACCATAGAGTCTAACAATCTTACCGATATACACTTGGGTCAATTTCTCCAACGAATACCTTATGTTAATTAGTAAAATGTGTGTTGACTTCATAAGCCAATCAACAATTACCCATATTGAATCATACCCCTTTCTAGTCTTTGGCAGTCTAACCATGAAGTCCATTGCAATGTTATCCCATTTTCATTCTGGAATAGTCAGAGGTTGTAGTATTCCTAAAGGCTTTTGGAGTTCCACTTTAGCTTTTTGACAAATTAAACAAGACGACAATACTTGGCAACATCCCTCTTCATTCCTTGCCACCAATATAATCGTTTTAGATCCTAGCACATCTTAGTAGTTCTTGGGTGCATACTTAACTTGCTCTTATGGGCTTCATCAAGAATCAACCTTCTCAGCTCGGGGTTACTCAATACACAAATCCTATCTCTGAATCTTTAGATCCCATCTGGTCCTTCCTTGAATTCTGACCAGCGCCTTGCTTCACCAGCTCCTTCTTATTCTATAAGTATGAGTCACTTCCTTACTTTTTCGAATTTCTTCCATTAATCCACTTGAAATAGTGATCATCTTCAAGCACATTCTCCCCGGTGTCAACTCTACAGACAACCACATATCCCTAAACTATTCTATTAACTCACTTTCTTTGAGCATCATAAAAAAAACACTAAACATCTTCCTACTCAAAGCATCTGCTACGATGTTCGCCTTTCTGGGATGATACTAAAGTTGGAAATCATAGTCCTTCAAAAATTCTAACCACCTCCTTTGTCTCATATTCAACTCTTTCTGATCAAACAGGTATTTTAGACTTTTGTGGTCGCTGTAGACGTTGAATGTTGCTCCATAAAGAAAATGTCTCCAGATCCTCAATGCAAACACAATAGTAGCTAACTCCAAGTCATGTGTAGGATAGTTATTCTCATGTACTCTCAGTTGCCTTGAAGAATATGCTACCACTCTTCTATTCTGCATAAGGACACATCCTAAACCCTGATATAAAGCATCACAGTACACCTCAAAAGGTTCATTGGGATCGGACAAAATCAACACTGGCGAAGTAGTCAATCGTCTTTTCAAATCTTAAAAACTCTCTTCACATACATTTGTCCATGCGGAAGCTTGATTTTTTCTTGTAAGCTGGGTAAGAGGTCCTACTATCTTGGAGAATCCCTTGATAAATCTTCGATAATAACCAGCTAATCCCATAAAGTTACGAATCTCTGATATAGTCTTTGGTATTTCCCATTAAAGAACTACCTCCACTTTTAATGGATCCACTACAATTCCTTCCTTTGAAATCACGTGACCCAGAAATTGAACCTCCTCCAACCAGAACTCACATTTTGATAGCTTAGCATATAGCTTCTTCTCCTTCAGAATCTGAAGAACAACACTAAGATGTTCATCATGTTCCTCCTAGCTTCGACAATAGATCAAAATATCATCAATAAAGACAACAACAAATCTATTTAGATAAGGATGAAAGATCTGATTCATGCGTGAATACAACAGGAGCATTTGTTACTCCGAATGACATCACAAGATACTCATAATGCCCACCTCTACTTTCACATGAATCTGATGATAGCCAGAACGTAGATCAATCTTAGAGAAAACAACGACTCCCTTCAGCTGATCCATCAAATCATCTATCCTCAGAAATAGATACTTGTTCTTGATTATAATCTTGTTCAACTGACGATAGTCCACACATAACAAGAAGTTCCATCCTTCTTCTTAACTAACAGCACTGGAGCTCCCCACGGTGAAACACTAGGTCTCACAAATTGCTTCCCCAACAGTTCCTCCAACTACTTCTTGAGTTCGGCTAACTCTGATTGCAACATTCTATATAGTGCCATGGATATAAGACCAGATCCTGGTACAAGATAGATAGAAAATTCTACCTCTCTTTCCGATGGTAAGCCAAGTATACCATCAGAAAAGACTTCAGAAAACTCATTAACCACAGGAATAGCATTCACATCATTCTCACTATTGACCTCCAAGGAACACAAAAGCATGTATCATTGAGCTCATTCCCTTAAGAAAGTTTTGACTTGGTTAGTAGTTACAAATCTAGAAATCTCAAGATCAGGGAATACTAAGGTTTTATTGGAACATTCCAATAGGATATGGTTAGAAGATAACCAATCTATTCTTAAAATCATGTCTATTTAAGAAAGAGGCAAACAAATCAGATCGACTGAAAAGATTCGATCTTCCACAGAAATAGGACAGTTCAAGCAAACTTGAGTAGTAACAACGAGTTTATCAGTAGGAGTAGAAATAATCAAATCAAAAGGTAAGGAAGACACAGACAATCCTAATCGGTGCACACAGTCATAGGCAATAAAAGAATTAGTCGCCCCTGAGTCATACAGTATAGTTAAAAGATTACCTCATATGGCATAATCTTCCTGAATCAAATCTTTAGATTGGGAGGCTTCTGCTCCACTCATAGTATAAACCCTTCCTCCTGCTTGAGGTCTTGTAACACGTACATTGCTAACAGATGGCTCCACCTTGGGTTGATTGCAATCCCTTGAGATGTGTCCGGGCTTCCCGCATCTGAAACAAATGATCCCCTTGATCGTACAATCCTTCGTTAAGTGGTCCTTTCCACAATTAAAGCATGTTGACGAAGATGCCACGATCTAACCAAACTTGTTGCTACCAGAACCTCCTCCATGTGATTGTTGCTAAGATTGATTCCCTAGTGGCCTCGAATACAGCTTTTGCTGAAAATGGATTGCCACCACCATTCTTTCCCCTTTGGAACCGAGAATGTCCAAAGTTACAGTTTCCCGTGTCTCGTGATTCATCTAACTCTTCAATCATGTGACACTTATCCAAAAGAGTTGGGAACTCCTCAATTCCTAAAGGCAATATCGCTCTCTTCAAGTCATGCCTCAATCCTTCTTTGAACTTGCGGCACTTCTACTCCTCATCAAGCTATAGATAGAAATACCTTGAGAATTTTGACAAGCTTTCGAACTTAGCAGCATATTCACTGACTGTCATGCTCCCATGTTTTAGACCTAGAAACTTTATTTCTTTCGCGTGCCTCGCACTGACTACAAAGTATTTCTCCAAGAATTTGTTCTTAAAGACTTCCTAGGTGATCGCTTTTCCCTCAGCTTCCATCAATCGTTGGGCTCATGTCCACCAGTCGTCAGCATCTCCAACAAGCATAAAGGTAGCATAGGTTACCTTCTGAGCATCGATTCTTCTGATTCCTCTGAATATCGTCTCTAACTCTTTGATCCACAAATTTGCTTTTTCTAGATCAAATTCCTTTTTGAATTATGGTGGGTTGTTGCGGCGAAACTCTGATAAATTCTGAGTTTTAGCGGTCGCTTCTTACTGTTAGGTAGCCCTTTGGTTTTGTTGCACTATAACATCTGCCATCCTCCATATAACTTCAGCTACTATAGCCATACTCTCGTTGTCTCATTCAGCGTCCATATGTACACCTCTATCATAAGCCATCACGTTCCTTCGAAGTCAGACTAAATAATACACAATAAAAGTCAGGTGAAATCATTTCAAATAAATTTGTCTCATCTCAGAAACCAAACACATGGAATCACACAACACAAGCAAGATAGACCTAACCACAAACCCCAAAAGACTCAAACTTGGGCTTTGATACCAACTAATGTGATACCCTCCCTTAGGGTATCACATTTATGACTAAAACTCCTAGACTTAACAAAACGTGTAAAAGGTTTAATACACTAAAATACGAATTTCAAATTTTCTTTCTCGAAACATAAACTTAAACAAGGCATAAACAGCACAAGATGTAATTACAAAATATTACACATCAAAAGAATATATACATAAGGGACATAGATCATAGTCCACTCAAAATACATAAAGTTGTACTCAAAAGACATATACAAACTGCTTAACAAAACACAAACTAGCCTAAGTCCATATGCCTAGGGAGTAGGGTCCTCCATCGGATCCTCCTCAGAAGATAGGGATCCAAAGAGAGGCAAGGTCTCACGGGCAGGTGTCCTAGCAGATGACACCATAGAATCCTGATCTTCCCTATGAGTGTAATGCAAATCACCCCACAACTCTCTAATCGGCATAACAAACTCTAAACATACCGAGACATCAAGAAAGAAGATAGCATCCCCATCGCGAGTCCTACGTACAGATACAGTCACATCCCCTACATATCTAACACGCTCAATATCCCAATCGATACGCCAAGCATCTGTACCACCATGGAACTAAACTCTAACAAAATCAATAAAATCTCTTCTCACCGCCATCACAGAAAATCAACACAATAGAAAAGATGTGATCTTTCTTTGTCTTCCTCTCAGTCTTCATCAGATATAAACATAAAATAGAACAATACAACGAAGAGGTGAGATCCCCTACATCAATGCCAACATAGCAACATAGAAACAATAAAGAACAGTAATATCATTCATATATACGAAATAACAATTGCAGTTATGGGATCAAGTGTCAGATAATTTAGCAGATATAAAATATCACAATGATATGTAGACAGACTATGCATATGCACAATGGACCAATTTCCTACTCTATTGAGCTAAACACAATTTTAGAGAGAATGATCTAGAAGACATGTTTGTATCTCATTAGCCTCAAGTCAAGTGCTATAATTTCTTAATTTGCGCATCATGAATAGAACAACTCCTAGTCGAGATTGTCGGTGCGTTGCTCAGTCACCACGGCCCAGTGGAGCTACCAACTGGCCACTTGTGGGATACCTACCCCCCGATGCCTCCAAGTTCAACAAGTGAACCACACTACGCAATTCACACCCACACTAAGGTGTAATTCAACTCTTAGGAAAAAGCCTCAATCGACACCATTAGTATAATGCATGATCAATGACTCAATGTATACACATATATTAATATTATGATTCTCCATAAACATAAGTTACTTATGAGACAAACCATTCATTAACATCTCCGGGTCCCGTTTAAGAGCTCGACAACACACTGCTATAATTTTCAATTGCAAAGCACCTTTATCGCGTAATTCAGAAATCGTCATTCTTAAATTACGTAAGACATCATCACTATTTTTTTCACTCACGTAAAAATTTTATTACTCTTTTAAGCTTAATTTTGAAACTTTCAAAGATTAATATAGAAATTAACTTTAGTTCCAATATTCTTCTAACTAGGCTCCTCTAGGTAGTACTTCTTAACATTTTTCACAAGAACACAGTAGCAATCCCCATTATATTATTTTAATAAATTCTTTTCCTTTGCCTTTTATAAAAATACCTTAAGTTTTCAATTTCTCTTTCATGCTTATTTTTTCACTCAATAGCCGAAATCCCTCTCTTACTTAATGACAAAATTTGTGTTCTATCTCTCTTCCATTATTATAAATCCTTAATCCAATTCCTTTCCACCTAAGCGTTTAAGTTCCAAATCAACACATAAGTTTGTTTTGGATACTTGAATTAGGGTTACTTGGCCGTGACCCCTAAGGTCTTTGAATTCAAAAATTTTTATCCTTATCAACAAGAGTCCAAGCATAACACATACTTCAATCATCAAAATTTATGTTCTATCAAGGTTATACATAATATTAAACCATAAAATCATATAAGACAAAAACCACAAAAAATCACCAAAAATACATGCAACCAAAATCACCAAAGATACATACAACCAAGTGAATAACCCTCACATGGATTCTTCACTTACAACATGTAATTTCGTTCCTCACCACCATGATAGATTGATGAGGTTAATCTCCCTCTTACCTTGGATGATGACCAAAATTCCTTGGGTGCTTTCTTGAATCAAACTTCCACTCCCAATATGCTCTTGAAAATGAAAACAACATACAAAAATCAACATCTAAGGTTTGAAATAGAATGACCATGGATCAAAATTATGGTCTTAGATTTTGAAAATAAAAGAGAAGTGACGATGAAGGAATTTCACCTTAAAAGCTTTCAAAATCCTAGCTTAAGGAAGTACTTGAAAATGGATGAACTAGATCAAGAGCATAACACCAAAGTGTTTTAGAATGGTGAATAGATGTAAGATGTGGGGTTGGTTAAAATTAAACAAGCTTGGATAGTGGTCTTTGGTGGTGTGGCCGTGAGCTTAGTAGAGAGAAAAGATGAGAGAAAAAGTGAGAGAGAAAGTGTGTAACTTTTTGGTTCATGAAAGAAGAATGAAAATGAATGAAATGAATTAAAAGTGGAAGCTTACTCTAGAAGCCTCCTTGGAGCTCTTGGTCGTGGGCTTCTCTCCTTGGGAAGGTGCCCAAAGCTTTTCCTACAAGCCTGTTCCAAAACTTCTTTAGGAAGCTTTCTTCCTATTGGTCCAAAAAAGGAAAAGTCACATGGTGGGCCATGGTCATTTGATGGCTAATTGTCCCACCATAAAGCAAACATCAAAAAGAGTAACTAGACATTAACTAGTAGTTATTAACCAATGGATAAAAGTTATAGTTAACTAAATCAGTATCTATTGTCCAATGGATAATAGAACGTACCTAGTTTTTATTTACAGATAAAATCTCAGAAAATGAAAACTTTGAAAATTGTCTCCGGTCTCGGGTTCAATAAGCTTCCCCAGCCTAGTCTCAACAGTCTAATTTTTTTAAAAATAATATTAAAATAATCAAAATAAGTCAAATAATTCATAAAAATCACAAATAACCAAAAAATAAGAGAAAAAGAAAAAGAATTGGGGTGTTCCAAGTTACCTTCCTCTCGTCGGTACAACATATTCCTCTAAATATCTTCTCAAACTCCTTGATCCAAAGATTTGCTTTCTCTGGATCAAATTCCCCTTTAAATTGTAGCGGATTGTTGCGACGAAACTCCGACAAATTCTGAGCTTCAGCGGTCGCTTCTTGTTGTTGGGTAGCCCTTTGGTTCTATTGTACTATAACATCTGTCATCCTCTACATTGCTTCAGCTGCTGCAGTCATACCATCATTGTCTCGTCCCACATTCACATGTGTGTGTACCTCTACCACGAGCCATCGCTCTTCTTCAAATTAGGCTAAACAAAACACAATGAAAGTCAAATATAACTATTTCAAACAATGGTGTCTCTTTTCGAAAACCAAACACAGAGAATCACACAACACAAACAAGACAGACATAACCACAAAACCCAAAAGACTCAATCTGGAGCTCTGATACCAACTAATGTAACACTCTCCCTAGGGCATTACACTTAAGACTTCAAACTTACCAAATTAGAACCAAATTGTAAAAGATTTAGTATTGTATGTACGATTTTCAAAATTTCTTTTGCGAATAATATAATTTAACAGAGTAAGAAAAGCACAAGTTATAATAACTGAATAATATACATCATTATACATAAAACTTGTTCTCAAAGGACATAAATACAAACTTTTTAATATAACATAAATTGTTTCAACATAAAAGACCTAATGAGAAGAATCCTCAGGTGGATCTTCCTCTATCTCCTCAGATGATAAAAACCCTGGGTGGTACGCAGTCCTACGAACAGGTGTCCGAGCATATGACACCACATTGTCCTCTCTAGGGGTATAATAATGATCACCCCACAAATCTCTCATAAGCATATAAAATTCTAAATGCACATAAGCATTAAACGAAAAAGTAGTAACCCCATGGTAGGTCCTACTTCCTGACAAGGTCATATCTCCAATATATCTAATACGCTCTGTCTCTAGGTCGACACATCAGGCATTCATGCCCCCGTGAAACTGTGCACTGACGTGTCCGAGAAAACCAGGTCTCGATGCCATCACCAAAACCCAGAAAAATCAACACAAATAGAACGGGTGCGATACTTCCTCGTCTTTCTCACAATCTTTATCAAGCATAAACATAAAATAGAATAATACAACAAAGATGTGAGATCTCCTACATCATATACCAACATGGAAGCATAGAAACAGAAATGATAGTAATACCATTCAAATATAGAAAAGTATATTTATGGTAAATAATAGATAATTCAACAGATATTTATCACAATAAAATTTCAAATGATTATACATATGCACAATGGACTGATTCCTACTCCATGGAGCTAAAACACAATTTCGGAGAGAATGATTAGGGAGACATGTCTGTATATCGTTAGCCTCAACAAGTATACACATCATGCCTTATACAAGACATTCTTCACAAGATTGGGAATAGAATAGTGCTTGGTCGAGATCGTCAGTGCAGTGCTCAGTCACCATGACCGAATAGAGCAACCAACTGTCCACTTGTGGGATACCAGTGCCTCGATGCTTCCAAGATCAACAAGTGACCTACACTACACAATTCGCACTTGCACTTAGGTATAATTCAACTCCTTGGCATAAAGCCTTAACAAACACAGTCTGAACGACTTTCTATGCATGATTAATGATTCAATACATAGACAAATGTCAAAAACATAGTTTTTCACAAAAACAAGCTTCCATTGGCCAAAACCATATATTGACATCTTTGGGTCCAGTATGTTGGCCCGACAGCAAACTACTGTTCCTCTCAGTCGCGTAGCGCTTTTATCGCATTTTTACAATTGCGTAACATTTTTATTACGCTTTTAAATCGCGTAAATATTTTTCAAAGTTTTTTCAATCGCGTCAAAAATTTTAAACGATTTCTCAATCACGTAGCTCAAAAATATTTTTTTTTTGAAATGCGTAAGGTTTTAACACTATTTTTCAATCGCGTAAAGCTTTTTTTGGCTTTCTACGCTTAATTTTGAAACTTTCTAAGTTTAATATAAAATTTAACTTTAATTCAAATATTTTCTTGCTAAAACTCTCCTCTAGAAAATATTTTCTAATGTTTTTCCCAAAACTTGCATTATTTTAATTTAATAAAATATTTTCCCTTTGTTTTACTAAAAATCCTCCTAAATGAAATACTTTGAGTTTTCAATTTGCTTGTCAACTTTATTTTACAACATCATTACCGAAATTAGCTTGATGATCTATAATAAAAACTTTATCCATTTCTTTTTCCATTTACCTTCACTAAAACACTTTTAATTGAACTACTTAAAATTTCAAATCATATTTTTAAACTCATTTCCTTTCTCATGGTAAAAAATCAATCCCTTTTCAATAATAAAACTTTGTTCACTTCTTTCTTTAACTTATAAAACCTTAACTCATATCATTGTTACAAAATCAACTAACTCCACCATTAATAACATATTTTTGCCTTGGTTACGCTAATTTAAGCTTGATGGTCGTGAGCCATGTTGGTCTTTGGAACCAAAAATTTTCATCATTCTCAGATGATTCAAATCATACAACATATTTCAATCATCAATTTCTACCATAGCAAATATCATGCATACTATTAAAGCAATAAAATCACATAAAGCAAATAAATACAAAACACTAAATTTATACAAACAAGTGAATAAATCCTCACATGGATTTTTCACCAACAAATCCAAATTTCGTTCCTCACCACCATGAGTGGTTGATGAGGTTAATCTTCCTCTTACCTTGGATGATGCCCAAAACTCTTTGTATGCCTCCTTCAAGGTAAACTTTCTCTACCAAGTTGTTCTTGAAACAAAATAAACACACAAGTATTAACATCTAAGGCTTGACTAGGATGTGTAACGCCCTTTTTTCTCCCTTCAGTCATAACGGGTGAGAAGAAGGAACGTCGCACTATAGTGAAATGACACAAAATGATTACGAAAAATTTGAACATTTTTTTTCTTTTATCATAGTTCTGGTTAAAACTTCCATTTAATGTACATATTCACCTGTTTGTAAATATATCGCGTGATTGAGTTAAAATTAAAAGTTCCTCTTTCATATAAAACTTCTTTCAAAGATGTCATAGAGAAATTAACATGGAATGAAACATACGACCATACACAATATGGATAATTACATATTTTATACCAGAAGCACGAGCCTGTTTAAATTACATTTCCAAAAAGATATACAAAAAGCAAAATGTGTACCTACCCCAAGAGATACAAATATCTACCCACTAATCCAGTAGTACGTCAGGCTCCCTCAAAATAAACGGATAGCCATCAGTAGCCATCAATTTAAAACCAACCCTAAGACTGCCTGGAATGAGAAGGAACCGTAGATGGATCCTCCTCAGGGTCCTCGTCGTCCGACGAGACATCCATCGGGATGACAGAACAGCGGGCAGGAGCCGGGCGGCAAGACAAAGACAAGAAAGAGTCGTCACTTGGGTTATAGTACATATCCGCCCACATATCTCTTACAAGCATATAAAATTCCAACCACACAAAAGCATGAAAGTCAAAAATAGAAGCAGTGTAGCGTCCCCATGCTAAAGACACCGTCAATTCGCCGTGGTACACACATCGGTCAGTCTGCACGTTGATATGCCGGCAATCCGGACCACCGTGAAAGTTGATCCGCACGTAACCAAAAAATCCACGGGGGCGAAATGACATTCTCAACAACTTCGGTCTCAGTCGAGATAAGGCCAGAAACCCTAAAACTCAGTAGTTTCCTTGTTCTCTTCATGAGTGTCTTCTCGAGAGCACACAATTCAACCAAAATGCAAAATAAAGAAAATTACCAAAAGAGGTGAGATTCCCAGCTTTCAGTACCAACAAGGCAGTAAGAAAATAAACGGCGTCGAACGCCACATAAGACACAGTTGATACACACAAGTACAGTAATATATGAAAGCAATTAATGAGAGTAAGCAACAAAGAACAGTAGTTAACTCTATCCATAGCCAGCTAGCAACATTAGCATTACCAAGAATCAAATAGATATCACAGTCATAATAGTAAGCACATTATCCAATCATGAATGCTCAATGGACCATGTGACTGACAACTCACAATGCAACAAGGGTACCAAAGTTTCTACTCCATGGAGCTAGACATAAACATCTTCGGAGTGAATGATCAAGGAGTCATGCCAGTGTATCGTTAGCCTTAAAAATAGTGTGCTCATCACATAAAAATATTTGAGCAAAATGGCTCACACATGGCACCTCAACAGTTGGTCGCGACATAGGACAGCGTCTCAGGCAGGATCGTCGGTGTGTTGCATTGGTCTATTCCACGGCCCCAGTGGAGCTACCACTGTCTATTGGACACCCACACCCCGACGCCCTCAGGGTCAACAATATATGACACCCACGCTTAGTCTATTCGCACCCGCACAAAGGTGTTATTCAAACTCCTAAGCATACATCGCCTTACTAACCATGTCCAACGGACAGCACATGCATGACGACACAATGTCCAATCATGTATGTTCATCAATGATGCATTCAACATAAGCCTTTCCTCAATGGTACATAAGCATTATTCAATGTCCAACATGACATATCAACAATACATTTATTAAAACATTGCCTCAATGGCACATCATCATTCTTATCTCATTGAGTACTACATCAATAATTCTCAGCATCAACATGTATTCCTCATTACACACATACCACAATTTCCATGTCATGGATCCAAGAATCCCATATTCAAGATCATTTCTCCTGTATTGGTATGAATGCACATTCCTATCACAATTTAGTAAAGTAAAATCCTTGAATCCAAGATTTTTAGCTTATGTTTGAGTTACAAAGGACAAAGAACCATAATCTCCATCATTTCCAGCTCAAAAATCTCATTTTTGGTCTTGGTAATCGATTACATCACCCTTGTAATCGATTACCCGAGAAACAGAACCTCTGTAATAGATTACAATCTCGTTGTAATCGATTACGTGATTCCTAGAATCATGTTTCTTAACTTCAAGGCCCTGGTAATCGATTACACAACCATGGTAATCGATTACCAATTGGACAGAATCTCCGTAATCGATTACCCACAAGTTGTAATCGATTACGTGATTTCCAGAAGCACCATTTCGTGACATCAGGGGCTTGGTAATCGATTACACTCCTCTTGTAATCAATTACAAGCTAAACAGAATCTCTGTAATCGATTACACACCAGACGTAATCGATTACTAAATTTCCAGAGTCACGATTTTGTATCTTTAAGAGCTTGGTAATCGATTACAAGCCCCATGTAATCGACTACCACGCGTAAACTTGTAGAAAACAGAGTTCCTCAGGTCCTCTAACTCAAACCAAACCATTCCTCATCATATTTAATCAACAAAATACTCAAATATACCTTCAAATCATGCAAGAGGCATCAAAAAATCATACAAATCCAACAAAATACACTATCATCAAGAACAACATAAAAATGAGAGAACTTTATACATGGATTTAGAAATCAATAACAACACACATACAAGACATTCCCTTACTACCAAGGTTAGTTGAAGAGGATCATCTCCCTCTTACCTATTTGGAAAACAACACAATGTGCCACACCTTCTTGCCCTAGATTTTCATTTTCCCCCCTTCAAGAAAAACTCCAATGTGAGTGATCACCACAATGTTCACTCAAACCATGAAAAATAGGTTCTTGGTCACCAAGGTGGCCAAGAGAAACGAAAATAGCAAGAAAATGGAAGAAAGTTGAAGGCTTTACCTTAAAGCTCCAAGCTTTAGCTTCAATGGTGGAAGAGAAATGGAAGAAGAAGAAGAAGAGGAACCAAAGGATAACCACCAAGGAGAATAGTCTTGAAATGGTGGAAGGAAACAAGTAAATGTGATTTGTTTGGCAAACAATGGAGTTGGTCTCCAATGTGTGGGTGTGTGTGTACGGTGGAGAGGAAGGAGAAGAGAAGAAGAGAAGAGAGATGTGTTAAATGTTTGGTGTTTAGAAAAATGAAGATGAGTTAATAAAAGAAAGAAAACAACTTTGACTCCCCCAAAAAGGAGTGTCTGCCGTGGAGTGAGAGGAGAGGAAAGAAAGAGAAAATGTGTTACAAGGGAAATTGCTAGAAAGCTTCCCATAACAAGCTTGGATTAAATTTAATCTTTCTTTTGAAATTAAAACTAATAGATGTGATACAAAAATCAGATTTTGAATAATGTGATAATATTTTTAATACATGTTATTATTTATTGGACAATAGTTATAGTTGGCAGAAGTCAGCATTAACAAATCTGACAGATAAATTCTTCACAGTGTTTTATCATTTCATCTGTTAAGATTTCTCGAAAAATGAGAAACCTTGTAAACTGTGTCTGGTCTCGGATTTAGTAAGATCCCCCGTCGACGTTTCCATAGTTCAAGGTTCTCGGAGAAAATATCTCATTTCTTCGGTTCCGCTCAGTACACACGTAAAACGAGAAATATATCAAAATATTCCGTGTTCTCAGAAAATTCCAGGAAAAATTTCCAGAAAATCACAAATATTTTAGAATGAATCCTGATAGTAGAAAAGTAAATTTTGGGGTGTTACAACTCTCATCAACAAATAGGAATTTCGTCCTTGAAATTTTCCCTACCTTAAAACAATTCGGGATATTGCTCCTTCATCTTGTCCTCCAGCTCCCACGTCACATCTCCAGTTGCTTCATTCCAGATTACCTTCACTAGTGCAATGTCCTTTCCTCTGAGTTGCTTTGTCCTCCTATCCTCAATCCTTATAGGAGTTGTCTCATATGTCAAGTTTTCCTTCAATTGTATAGAATCAGGTGCTATGACATGATTAGGATTTGGGATATATTTTCTGAGTTGTGACACATGAAAGACATTATGAAGATTTGAAAGAAAAGGGGGTAAAGCTATTTGGTAAGCAACAGGACCTATCCGACGAAGAATTTGGTAGGGTCCAAGGAATTTTGGAGTGAGTTTTCTAGATTTGAGGACACGACCAACCCCAGTCATAGGTGTGACTTTCAAGAAGATATGCTCTCCTTCTTCGAACTCAAGAGGTTTCCTTCTTTTGTCCGCATAACTCTTATGCCGACTCTGAGCCATTTTCATTTTCTCCTGAATCATTTTAACCTTCTCAGTTGTCTGCTGAATGAGTTCAGGTCCAACGGTAAGCCGTTCTCCATCTTGATACCAACACAGAGGCGTCCGACACCTTCGCCCATATAAAGCCTCATAGGGCGCCATCCCTATACTTGAATGGTAGCTGTTGTTGTAGATGAATTCCACCAATGGCAAGATTTCATCCCAATCTCCAATTTGCTCTATCGCACAAGTTCTCAACAGATCTTCTAACGACTGAATTGTTCTTTCTGATTGACCATCAGTTTGTGGATGGTAGGCAGAACATAACCGCAACTTTGTTCCCATAGCCTCTTGAAGACTTTGCCAAAACTTCGAGGTAAACCTTGGGTCTCTATCGGAAATAATACTCGTGGGTATCCCGTGAAGTCTGACAATTTCACCAATGTAAATCTGAGTCAACTTCTCCAACGGATATCTTATGTTGATTAGCAGAAAGTGAGCTGACTTTGTAAGTCGATCCACTATTACCCATATTGAGTCATATCCTTTCCTAGTTCTTGGTAACCCGACAACAAAGTCCATGGCAATGCTATCCCATTTCCATTCAGGAATAGCTAAGGGTTGTAGTAATCCAGCTGGTCTTTGGTGCTCAATCTTCATTTTCTGGCAAACCAAACAAGATGACACGCATCTAGCGATATCTCTTTTCATCCCATGCCACCAAAATAACTTCCTTAAGTCTTGATACATCTTGGTCATTCCAGGATGCATACTCAACTGACTCGAGTGAGCATGTTCAAGTATGTACTTTCTGAGTTCTTCATCTTTAGGCACACAGACCCTTCCTTGGAATCTCAAAATCCCATCGCTTCCTTCCTTCAATGTTGATACACCACCTTGCCTCATCAATTCTCTTTCTTCTTGCAGGAATTTATCGACCTTTTGTTTCTCTCGAATATCATCCATCAGGTCATTCGAGATAGTGATCCTATTCATGCAGATTTTACCCGGTGTTAACTTTACAAATGACCATACATCTCTGAATTGCTCTATCAAGTCCTTTTCTCTAATCATCATAGTAGAAACACTAATCGTTTTTCTACTCAAAGCATCGGCCACCACGTTCGCCTTTCCAGGATGATACTGAAGTTGGAAATCGTAATCTTTCAAAAATTCTAGCCATCTT
Organism: Ormosia emarginata; assembly: GCA_029884605.1. NCBI lineage: Eukaryota > Viridiplantae > Streptophyta > Magnoliopsida > Fabales > Fabaceae > Ormosia > Ormosia emarginata. The sequence goes on from JAQQTP010000023.1 coordinate 2,197,192, forward strand.
CGTTGTCTCATGTTCAGCTCTTTCTGATCGTATAGGTACTTCAGACTTTTGTGATCACTGAAGACGTTGAATGTGGCTCTATACAAATAATGTCTCCATATCTTCAATGCAAACACCACTGCAGCTAATTATAGATCGTGTGTTAGGTAGTTCTTCTCGTGCGTTCACAGTTGTCTTGAGGCGTAAGCTATCACTCCTCCATTTTGCATGAGAACGCACCCCAAACCTTGATACGAAGCGTCACAGTACACTTCAAATGGTTCACTAGGATTCGGTAAGACTAGCACTGGTGACGTAGTCAGCTTCTTTTTTAACTCTTGGAAACTTCCTTCACAGGAATCTGTCCATTCAAAAGCTTGGTCTTTCTTGGTGAGTTGAGTGAGCGGTCCAGCGATTTTGGAAAATCCCTCAATAAACCTCCGGCAGTATTTGGCTAATCCAATGAAGCTTCGGATTTCCATCACTATAGTTGGTCTTTCCCACTGTAGTACGGCTTCTACCTTTGAAGGTTCCACTGCAATTCCTTCCTTTGTGATTACATGACCCAAGAACTTCACTTCATCTAGCCAAAACTCGCACTTGGATAGTTTCGCATATAGCTCTTTTTCCTTCAAGGTCTGGAGAACAATGCTGAGGTGCTCAGCATGGTCCTCGCGACTTTGTGAATAGATCAGAATATCATCGATGAAAACAACAACGAATTTGTCTAAGTAAGGACGAAAGATCCTATTCATATAGTCCATAAATATCGCAGGTGCATTTGTCACACCAAAAGGCATCACCAGGTACTCGTAATGACCATAACGAGTACGGAAAGCCATTTTGGGAATATCTTCCACTTTCACTCTGATTTGGTGATATCCCGATCGTAGATCGATCTTGGAAAACACAGCTACTCCCTTCAGTTGGTCCATCAAGTCATCTATCCTCGGCAATGGATACTTGTTCTTGATCGTAACCTTGTTTAACTGACGGTAGTCCACGCATAATCTTGAAGTCCCATCTTTCTTCTTAACCAACAATACAGGTGCTCCCCAAGGTGACACACTGGGTCTCACGAATTGCTTCTCTAGGAGCTCTTCCAACTGCTTCTTAAGTTCCACGAGCTCTGCTGGTGCCATACGATAAGGTGCCATAGAAGTAGGGCCAGCTTCAGGTACCAAGTCGATAGCAAACTCGACCTCACGTTCCGGTGGCAAACCAGGTACATCGTCAGGGAAAACCTCAAGAAAATCTCGAACAACAGAGATTGCGTCCACATCAACTTCACTCTCAACTTTCAAAGAAGATAACAACATGTATCCTCGAGCTCCTTCTTTTAGAAAAGCTTTCACTTGGTTGGCGGTCAAAAATCTAGAATCCTCATCCAAAGGAAAAACTATTATTTTTCTGGAACAGTCTAACAAGACATGGTTGGCAGATAGCTAGTCCATTCCTAATATCACGTCTAGTTGGGATAATGGTAAACAGCTCAAATCGACAAAAAAGACTCGACCTTCCACTATTAAAGGACAACCTAGACACACCTTAGTAGTGACTACAGGTTTTGCAGTAGGAGTCGAAACAGTCAAATCGAAAGATAAAGAAGACACAGGCAATCCAAGTCTTTTCACACAATCATGTGAAATGAAAAAATGAGTAGCACTAGAGTCATACAGCACAATTAAAAGATTACCTTCAATGACACCTTCTCCTTGTATCAGATCCTCGGATTCAGAGGCCTCAGCACCACTCAGGGTGTAGACTCTACCTCCAACTTGTGGTTTAGAAGTCTTAGCAGCATTGACGGATGGTTCCGCCTTGGTCTGGTTACAGTCTCGAGAAATGTGACTAGGTTTCCCGCACCGAAAGCAAATAAATCCTTTGATTGTGCAGTCCCTTATGAAATGCTCTTTCCCACATTTCATGCATCTCGGAGTAGTTGTAGCATTCTGACCCATCCTTCCAAGGCTTCCAGTTGGGCTTCCTCCTTGAAATTTTTGTGGTTGTTGGCTTCCAGAGGGTCTGGAATAAGGCTTCTTTTGATAACGACTCGAGTTACCACCACCTCCTCTTTGGGACCGAACGGGCCCAAAGTTCCTATTTCTCGCCTCACGTTCTTGTTCCACACTTTCCAATCGGCAGCAAGTGTCGAGTAACTCAGAAAACTGAGTGATCTTCAAAGCTATCACAATTTTCTTCACATCATGCCTCAAGCCCTCCTCAAACTTTCGACACTTCCAAGTTTCATTGGGTTGAAGTTGAAAATAGGCTGAAAATCTGGACAAGTTCTCAAACTTGGCAGTGTATTCGCTCACAGTCATGCCTTCCTGTCGCAATCTCAGAAATTCCATTTCTTTTGCGTGCCAGGCACTTTCAAGAAAATACTTGTTCAAGAACCTTTCTTTGAACACTTCCCAAGTTATCACTCTGTTCTCGGCTTGCAGTAGTCTTTGTTCTCCCGTCCACCAATGTTTAGCATCTCCCATCAACATGTATGCGGCATAGGTCACCTTCCTATCATCAGCACAATTCATACCCATAAAAATTTTCTCCAATTCTTGAATCCACAATGTAGCTTTCTCCGGATCAAACTCCCCTTTAAACTGTGGAGGATTAGCGCGACGAAATCCTTCCAAGTTCTGAACATCCGCTGTAGCCTCTAGCTGTTGTGCAACCCTATCCTGTTGTTGAGCTGTCTGCTGGTTCTATTGTAACATTGCCTAGGCCATCTTCTGTATTGCCTCTATGGCAGCAGCCATATCACCCCGACGAGCCATTGTTCCTTCCCGGATTAGACTACGCAAAATACAGAGAAAGTCAGATGTACTCATTTGAATACCAAACAGCAAAATCACAGAGAATGACACAGCACAAACAAGACAGTCCAAAACCACACGACCCAAAGAAACATAACTAGGAGCTCTGATACCAAGACAGTGTAACGCCCCTTTTTCTCCCTTCAGTCATAACGGGTGAGAAGAAGGAACGTCGCACTATAATGAAACGACACAAAATGATTACGGAAAATTTGAACATTTTTTTTTCTTTTATCATAGTTCCGGTTAAAACTTCCATTTAATGTACATATTCACCTGTTTGTAAATATATCGCGTGATTGAGTTAAAATTAAAAGTTCCTCTTTCATATAAAACTTCTTTCAAAGATGTCATAGAGAAATTAACATGGAATGAAACATACGACCATACACAATATGGATAATTACATATTTTATACCAGAAGCACGAGCCTGTTTAAATTATATTTCCAAAAAGATATACAAAAAGCAAAATGTGTACCTACCCCAAGAGATACAAATATCTACCCACTAATCCAGTAGTACGTCAGGCTCCCTCAAAATAAACGGATAGCCATCAGCAGCCATCAATTTAAAACCAACCCTAAGACTGCCTGGAATGAGAAGGAACCGTAGATGGATCCTCCTCAGGGTCCTCGTCGTCCGACGAGACATCCATCGGGATGACAGAACAGCGGGCAGAGCCCAGGCAGTAGACAAGAAAGAGTCGTCACTTGGGTTATAGTACATATCCGCCCACATATCTCTTACAGGCATATAAAATTCCAACCACACAAAAGCATGAAAGTCAAAAATAGAAGCAGTGTAGCGTCCCCATGCTAAAGACACTGTCAATTCGCCGTGGTACACACATCGGTCAGTCTGCACGTTGATATGCCGGCAATCCGGACCACCATGAAAGTTGATCCGCACGTAACCAAAAAATCCACGGGGGCGAAATGACATTCTCAACAACTTCGGTCTCAGTCGAGATAAGGCCAGAAACCCTGAAACTCAGTAGTTTCCTTGTTCTCTTCACGAGTGTCTTCTCGAGAGCACACAATTCAACCAAAATGAAAAATAAAGAAAATTACCGAAAGAGGTGAGATTCCCAGCTTTCAGTACCAACAAGGCAGTAAGAAAATAAACGGCGTCGAACGCCCACATAAGACACAGTTGATACACACAAGTACAATAATATATGAAAGCAATTAATGAGAGTAAGCAACAAAGAACAGTAGTTAACTCTATCCATAGCCAGCTAGCAACATTAGCATTACCAAGAATCAAATAGATATCACAGTCATAATAGTAAGCACATTATCCAATCATGAATGCTCAATGGACCATGTGACTGACAACTCACAATGCAACAAGGGTACCAAAGTTCCTACTCCATGGAGCTAGACATAAACATCTTCGGAGTGCATGATCAAGGAGTCATGCCAGCGTATCGTTAGCCTTAAAAATAGTGTGCTCATCACATAAAAACATTTGCGCAAAATGGCTCACACATGGCACCTCAACAGTTGATCGCGACATAGGATAGCGTCTCAGGCAGGATCGTCGGTGTGTTGCATTGGTCTATCCCACGGCCCCAGTGGAGCTACCACTGTCTATTGTGAGACACCCACATCTCGACGCCCTCAGGGTCAACAACATATGACACCCACGCTTAGTCTATTCGCACCCGCACGTAGGTGTTATTCAAACTCCTAGGCATACATCGCCTTACTAACCATGTCCAACGGACAGCACATGCATGACGACACAATGTCCAATCATGTATGTTCATCAATGATGCATTCAACATAAGCCTTTCCTCAATGGTACATAAGCATTATTCAATGTCCAACATGACATATCAACAATACATTTATTAAAACATTGCCTCAATGGCACATCATCATTCTTATCTCATTGAGTACTACATCAATAATTCTCAGCATCAACATGTATTCCTCATTACACACATACCACAATTTCCATGTCATGGATCTAAGAATCCCATATTCAAGATCATTTCTCCTGTATTGGTATGAATGCACATTCCTATCACAATTTAGTAAGGTAAAATCCTTGAATCCAGGATTTTTAGGTTATGTTTGAGTTACAAAGGACAAAGAACCACAATCTCCATCATTTCCAGCTCAAAAATCTCATTTTTGGTCTTGGTAATCGATTACATCACCCTTGTAATCGATTACCCGAGAAACAAAACCTCTGTAATCGATTACAATCTCATTGTAATCGATTACGTGATTCCCATAATCACGTTTCGTAACTTCAAGGCCCTGGTAATCGATTACATAACCGTGGTAATCGATTACCAATTGGACAGAACCTCCGTAATCGATTACCCACAAGTTGTAATCAATTACGTGATTTCCAGAAGCACCATTTCGTGACATTAGGGGCTTGGTAATCGATTACATTCCTCTTGTAATCGATTACAAGCTAAACAAAATCTCTGTAATCGATTACACACCAGACGTAATCGATTACTAAATTTCCAGAGTCACGATTTTGTATCTTTAAGAGCTTGGTAATCGATTACAAGCCCCGTGTAATCGATTACCACGCGTAAACTTGTAGAAAACAGAGTTCCTCAGGTCCTCTAACTCAAACCAAACCATTCCTCATCATATTTAATCAACAAAATACTCAAATATACCTTCAAATCATGCAAGAGGCATCAAAAAATCATACAAATCCAACAAAATACACTATCATCAAGAACAACATAAAAATGAGAGAACTTTATACATGAATTTAGAAATCAATAACAACACACATACAAGACATTCCCTTACTACCAAGGTTAGTTGAAGAGGATCATCTCCCTCTTACCTATTTGGAAAACAACACAATGTGCCACACCTTCTTGCCCTAGATTTTCGTTTTCCCCCCTTCAAGAAAAACTCCAATCTGAGTGATCACCACAATGTTCACTCAAACCATGAAAAATAGGTTCTTGGTCACCAAGGTGGCCAAGAGAAACGAAAATAGCAAGAAAATGGAAGAAAGTTAAAGGCTTTACCTTAAAGCTCCAAGCTTTAGCTTCAATGGTGGAAGGGAAATGGAAGAAGAAGAAGAAGAGGAACCAAAGGATAACCACCAAGGAGAATAGTCTTGAAATGGTGGAAGGAAACAAGTAAATGTGATTTGTTTGGTAAACAATGGAGTTGGTCTCCAATGTGTGGGTGTGTGTGTACGGTGGAGAGGAAGGAAAAAGAAGAAGAAGAGAAGAGAGATGTGTTAAATGTTTGGTGTTTAGAAAAATGAAGATGAGTTAATAAAAGAAAGAAAACAACTTTGACTCCCCCAAAAAGGAGTGTCTGCCATGGAGTGAGAGGAGAGGAAAGAGAGAGAAAATGTGTTACAAGGGAAATTGCTAGGAAGCTTCCCATAACAAGCTTGGATTAAATTTAATCTTTCTTTTGAAATTAAAACTAATAGATGTGATACGAAAATCAGATTTTGAATAATGTGATAATATTTTTAATACATGTTATTATTTATTGGACAATAGTTATAGTTGGCAGAAGTCAGCATTAACAAATCTGACAGATAAATTCTTCACAGTGTTTTGTCATTTCATCTGTTAAGATTTCTCGAAAAATGTAAAACCTTGTAAACTATATCCGGTCTCGGGTTTAGTAAGATCCCCCATCGACGTTTCTATAGTTCAAGGTTCTCGGAGAAAATATCTCATTTCTCCGGTTCCGCTCAGTACACACGTAAAACGAGAAATATATCAAAATATTCCGCGTTCTCAGAAAATTCCAAGAAAAATTTCCAGAAAATCACAAATATTTTAGAATGAATCCTGATAGTAGAAAAGTAAATTTTGGGGTGTTGCAGGATGACCATAGATCAAAGTTATGGTCTTAGAACTTGAAGTAGAAAAGAAAAATGAAGATCACAAAACTTCACCTTAAAAGCTTCAAATCTTAAGCTTGATGAAAAAGATAGAAGGTGGATGAACTAGGTGATAGTGACAATACCAAAGTGTCTTAGAATGGTGTATAGATTCAAGATATGAGGTTAGGTTAAATTATGGAAGATTGGAAGTGGTTTCTTTGTTGCTTAGTCATGGGCTTCAATGGAGAGAAAAGTGAGAAAGTTTTGTGTTTCTTTGCTTCATGAAAGTGAAGATAGAAATGAATAAGTGAAAGACAAGCTCCTAGGGCTCCCCTACACTCCTTGGCCATGGGTTTCCCCTTGGGTGAGTCACCAAAATTTGTGAGTCATGTAGTGAGTCGCATGGCTAGTCACCTAGTGAGTCATGGCCATCATTCTTGACTTGTTTCTAATAGGTTTACCTTAGTGAGTCATAACGTGTGTCACCTAGTGAGTCACAAAGAATGCTCTAGAAAACGATGACTAGCATAAGTCTAGAATCATCGAACTAAATTTTTACTAGAAGCTATTATCCAATGGACAAAAGCTACTACTTGCAAAACCAATAATTATTGTCCAATGGATAATAAAATGCACCTAAATTTTATTTGTCAGATAAAATCTTAGAAAAATAAAATTTCGAAAACTATTTCTGGATTTGGGTTTTGTAAGCTCCCTCGACCATGTATTAATAGTCCAAAATTTTTTGACCCTGAAATTTTTTTTTCTAGTCCCGCTAAAAACACATAGACAGTCCAAAAATAATAATCAAATAATCAAATAAATCAAACAATTCACAAAAATCATAAAATCATATATAACTGAAGAATACAAAATTTTGGGGTGTTACAACATCGAACTTGCTATTCTAAGGACTTTATTATGTATATCATAAATAACACAATAAATGAAATGCCTCATATATTAAATAAATAGCATAATACATTGTATGTAAGATGGTCAAAATAAATTAGCCTCTAGGGCATACACTAACAAGTTATATCTCACTTCAATGCATGCTTGAGCTAATAGCACCCTACAACACCATTAAAAGTACTATCTTTAGTGTCTACCAATTTTGGATCCATAAGTGTTAGTTATTGATTATTAATCCATTATGCTCTCATAAAGATCAATTTTTTCATAATATGTAAATTGAGCACAACAAATTAAATAATCAATTACCATAACCACATAGCCAATAACATTCTTACTTTCATGATATATAGACAATTTAAAGCATAGAAAGCGTACGTAGTCATAGAATACCCTATTATCAACAAATATGCAAGATAGTGAGCAAAGAGTGTAACAAGAATGAACATAATCATGCGCTATATATAATATTTAACTTTTACTAAGTACACATGATTCTATCCTTTACCTAAGGCCTACAAAGAATATACCTCATATTCATTGTTTTTTTAAGTGAATGTGTATAAGAGGTAAAAACTTTTGATACCTTGGCCTTGGTAATCAAGGAAACTCTTTTCCTTACCCATTGCTTCTCTTTTGGTGTTTTGAACTTTGCAAGTTTTACATTATGCATGTGAGAAGTTTTAGTTGAAGGATCCTTGCCTTCATAACCAAGAAGTCTACCATTGAGTCTTGGAAGCATTCTCCTTGATGATTACTCTTTCCTTTGACCAATTAGTCTATCATTTTGAGAAATTTTTTTGTATAATTGAAACACTAGGAGGTTGGTTTGGTATCAACTTTATCTTGGGTCATTGAATGTTAGTACTAGGGCCTTTAAGATCTTTAGGAACCCACACCATACTATTTCTCATATAAGGACTTCTTCTATAATTGTATAAATGAGAAATATATCCTAGATAACCACAAAAATTGTAAACAATTGAATTTAATGATGACTTGGTCCTTTTAAGATCATCTTTGGAAAACTTAAGCCTTTATTGTTATTACATTTCATACTATTTATGCCATAAGTCTTGCTTGAATTTTTATGTGGAATAACATTAACTGTATTCTCATTAACAAGCATGGATTGTATGTAATTAGAATCATTAGCTTTGACAAATTCAGAATATAAGTCCTCAACTTGATTTTCTAAATCAATACACTTTTCACAAGAAGTTAAGGTTTCACATTTCAAAATCATTTCCTCATCAAGAAAAGCATATTCATTTTTTAAAGTCTCAATTTCATTTTCAATGAAGAAAAAGTTTTCTAAACAAGATAAGTTTTTCTTTTCTAAATTCAACAAACCATTATATAATTCATCATATGCACACTGTAGCTTTAATATCTCATAATAGGAATGACTATAATCTAGTTTAGCATTACCTCAAAGTCCTTTTTAGCCATGTAGGAAGTAATCACAATTTCTAGTATACTTGGCTCTTTAAGGGAATCATCATCTTCCTCACTGTTGTCCATCAAGGATTCAAGAACATCTTCTTTCTCAATTTTGTTTTGCTTTGTCTCTTCTTCAAATTGAGCGCCATCATTACCTAGAGGCATTGAGCTCATTTTCTTACTTTGGTCATCTACTTAAGGACATTTTCTAATATTGTCTTTCCCTAAAGGCTTTTGTTCTTCTTGCTCTCTATATACAACTTTATGCAAAAAAATCATTGTTAGAAATATAAAGAGCATCAAGGGCCTCCCAAATTTCTTTGGCACTAGAGCAATTCTCAATTATAGCATAAGCATCATCATTCAAACTACTTCTCAACATTTGCATTGCTCTAATGTTCAAGGAAAAGCATTTCTTGTCATAAGCATTCCAAGTTTGTTTTGATTTACAAGTAAATCCATCAAATGCAATATCCCAAAAATCCAAGTCAATAGATTGCATATAAAACTTCATTCTAGCTTTCCAAAAAATAAAATGCACATCATCAAAAAATGGTGGTTTATCAATTTCAAAACCTTTTATTTTGAAAAACTTTCAATGGTTGCCAACAAATAAGGATCTTTAACTCTAAGTAGTTAAGCTTTAGCAGAGCACGAAGCTCTGATACCACTTGTTAGTCATGGCAACCATCACCCAAGAAGAGGGGTGAATTAGGTGATCACAAGCTTTTAAAACAACATTAAAAAATTAAGTATTTTGAATCATTTAATTAATATATGCAGCGGAACATGCATAAATTAAGTTAATATAAAATATAAAGAGTGTAGGGAAGAGAGAATCAAACTTAGAAATTTATCCTGGTTCAGCCACCAACCACTTGTGGCCTACATCCAGTCCCCAAGCTTAACTTGAGATTTTCTTCACTATCTCTTAGACTTCATGGGTGCTATAAAAACCTTTGTACAAGCAAGAGCACTCCTTTCACCTTGGGATACCTCACCCATGTGCTAGAGCCTCCAATTCTTCAAGCTTTATAGGTGCTTGAAAAACCTTCACATTCAAGAGCACTCACAATACCTTTGGGATACCTCACCATTTGTGTTTGAGCCTCACTATAAGGGATACCTCACTTTTTTCTATTTTTAGGGATATCTCACCCTTTTCCAATGATTTTAAGATGAAAGAAAAGATTATAAACTCTCACAAGAGTAGATATACAACTTGAAGTACAAAGGAATAGAATGATTTTGCAATAAAGAGCTCAAAATATGATTTTGATGTTTCAATTATCAAATCAAATGTTCTAGAGTTGTAAAAACTTCAATCTACACTTACTTATAGAGCCAAATTGATAAAATAATCGTTGGTAGTGTTTTGAAATGATTTCTTATGAAAACTAGTCATTTATAGCCATTGGGAGCGTTTTTGGCATGTCTTATTCAAATAATTATGTGTTTATTCGAATAGGCCACACTCTAGTGTCGAAAACTGACATTAAATGGTCATAATTTTTTCATTTCTTATTCATTTTAAGCAAATGACCACTCATTGGAAATATCTTTGAGTCTATTTTATATGAAATGAGTTTTAGAAAAAAAAACTCAAAGTATTTTGAAAGTTATGATCAAAATAGTAACCAAAGGTCAACTTTTCAAAACTGAAACTTAACTATTTTTCATAGTTTTGAACTACCACCATAACTAACTTTTCAAAACATGTTTGTTGGGCATTTTAGCATGTAAGAACCATTTGTAAATATTTAAAAATATATTTGAGCTCTTTTCTTGTAAAACCTCTATCTTTACATAGGAGAAAGCCTAAAAGGAAAATATATTAATTCTAGTCCTCAGGCTTATTGGTGTAATCCAAGCTTCCACAAATATTTTCTCTTCAAATCTTGCAAATGCTTGGAATATCTTATCATTCTCATTCTTCTTGAGTTGAGCATAATTATGATCTTTTGCTTTCTGTAACATCCTAAATTTAATAACAATAATATAATTTGTATTATGCCACAATAATCGAATTCAGGCATAGTACTAACTACTAAAACATTTCTAACATAATATATTGACATTATATAAGAAAATATAAGCCACGAATGAAAGATTATATACATAACATCCGTATTTATCATAAATACAAAATATGTACAAAACTCATAAACTGGGCCTCTCAAGGCACATAAGATGCATGTTTAAAAAAGAAACGACAAGATAAACTAAGCTAAGCTCTCTAAGCTCCTACCTGCAATTCACTTTCCATAAGTCTTCTTCCCTAGAATCATTATGGAAACACACATATGGGGTGAGAACCACATTTTCTCCGTAGTTTCACAAGAAAACATGCCATCACAATCATTCCAGTCATTTCAGGGAAAAACACATTTCAAACTCAAGTCTCATACACATATAGAGTAGAAAGGTGGTAAAAGCCAAAACCACTTCCTTTCTCTTCCCAAAATAGAATCTCATTTTATAAGTTTATATAGAAAACTCATTTCCACAAATAGTCTTCAAGTAATCATCACACTCACAAAAATCATCATCTCCATCTCAGAGATAAGCAATTGCCCAAACAATTGCAATGTCATGAACATGTTATGATTAGCATTTGACCATACAATTGTCATGCTATGTGATAACTCCATAAAATGTAGTTATTTGCGCCCCATATTGGTGGTACATTGATCCCTTAATCCTTGTGCTTAGACATGATTGGAAGACTTTTCCTTCACTTTGAATTCAAATTCATGTTAATGTCTTCCTCTCCAATCTTGCCAAAATCCTGTCTATTCTTTGTGGATTAAGTAGATTTACACTTGTGATTAATTAAGCAACTTCTCTATTGCAAGATAGGCTCTAAACTGATAAAATGAAGCAAGTTAACACCTTGCATTGGAGGAGGAAGCTTAGCATGCATTCCAGCTTATCATGCCATGGCGCAAGGTTTAGCACGCACCAGCATCTCGCTCTCTGCCTGCTACGCGTACTGAAGACAGAGGCTAGAGCATTGCAGCGCAAAGGATGTCATGCTGCGGCGCGCGTTTATCAGCACTGGTTTCACTTAACCACATAGGCATTCACATCGTAGTGCAACAATGGTCACGCCATAGCGCGAGTTTGCGAGTTTCATCTATTTGTACTGTTTCATTAGATATTTTGAGAAGAGTTAGGTGGGAGACAAGACAGAACGCAGAGAAGACCATTTTTCATCATTTTGGAGGGCTTGGACGACATTTAGAAGGGAAACCATCATCATCCAAGGAGGATCATGTAACACCCTACTAGGGATGCCACATTTCCAAATAAATTATAATAAACATTACCTAAGTTCTAAAACGTTTAGTACATATGTAATAATACAAGTTGTAAAATTCTTCCTATTATACATTATATCATTAAATGAAATAAACGAAACATGAAATAAAACAAACTATTATTACACATCATAATATACATATGATTTTGTCCTTAAGATAAAAATAAGTTACATACTACAAATATTTAATAAAGCAGTAAAAAGTTTGACATCACACTAAACTATGTACTAGCCCAAATGCACATCAAGGAATTCTAATCCTCCTCGGATGGATCGTCGGATGACAGAAATTCTAGATGTCTCGCAGCCCTATGGACAGGAGTCTGTGCTGTCGATACACTACTAAGCTCACTGGGGGCAAGAAATCTTCCACCCCAATAACGCCTAATAGTCAAAGGCATCTCTAGATGTAAATAAAAAGTAGTAGAAAACATCAGGGGCACCATCAAACTCTCTACGGAGGGACACAGTCAGACATCCCACATAAACCACCAACTCTCTATCAGCTCACAGACGCTAGGCCTCGGAGCTTCCATGAAACTCAAGTCTCACGAATCCCAAAAACTTAGGCAAAGCCATGACCACTAAATCAATCCAAATGATAAGAATGATCTAGAGGCTCACCTTCCTCAAACTAATCGCTCGGATGTTGCTCCTCCAGATAATGACAGTCTAGAGGCTGCTCCTCTTTCTCTTCCTCAAACTCTTTATGGAACATAAATAATAATGCAGAAAATACATACAAAGAGGTGAGACAATCTACATCATTACCAGCATGGCAGTACAGAAAACGACAGTATATACAGATATCACAATTGATACAATAATCCATATTATCACACCATACATAATATCTCAAATTAATATAAACAATCAAATTATGATGCAGACCATATATGCAAATGTACACAGACTCATTCCTACTTCATAGAGCTAAACACAACATCAGAGAGAATGATCTGAAATACCTGTCCGTACCTCAGGCTGTCCCAACCAACTATTACAAAGTCAAACGTCGTGTAAATAGTACACAGTCAAAACATCATGTAAGTAGTACACAGTCAAAACGTCGTGCACAATAGGCATTGTAGCAGATAGTCTTCACAAGATCTTGATTAAGAATAGTGTTTGTCGAGATCATTAGTGTGTTGCCCATTACCACGGCCCAGAGGAGCTACCAACTGTCCACATGTGGAATCTTCCGTACACTAACACCTCCAAGTTCACTCAATGAACTGCACTACGCCTATCACACATGCACTACGGTGTAATTATCTCGTCAGTCAATCGTCAATTTCAACCAAATTGACATAATTCAAAATGCATGTATGTGAACCCAAAATTATACAAATACCCTCATTATCAATATTTCTAAATATAGTATGTCTCTATTTGATAGTACTATTTCTCAACATGTCCGGGTCCACCACTTTGGCCCGACAGTAAACTAACTTTCCTTTTAGTCGCATAAATATTTTATCGCATTTTCACAATCACGTCACCTTTTTCAAACGTTTTTAAATCGTGTAAGTATTTTTCAATGTTTTAGAAATCACGTAGTGTTTTTAAATCATTTTCTCAATCGTGTAATGTTTTAAATCATTTTCTCAATCGCGTAGCTTAAAAATCATTATTTTAAATACGCGAAGGATATTTCTAATATTTTTTAACTACGTATAATATTTTCTTTACGTCCTAAATTATATTTTGAAACTTTGTCCATCATTTATTCATTTTTAATTTTATTGACATAATTTCGTCTAGAAAATCCTTTAAGTGGTTTTTTCTACATTTTCCTTTAAAAATTACCTCTCTTAGTCATAACCAATATTTACACCTTGAAACTTGCTAACGCGCTTCAAAACCCAAAGGGTGAGCTCTACGTTAGTATTTTTTTTCAAGTGTTCAATTTATTTCTCATCCATACTTAATTTCTCTAATGAAGTTCCTAAAAATAAAAGTCATTCTTTTATTTTCTTTGAAAATCCATTGAAATTAAGTTCTCTTTAATTTCACTACATGATCCACACTTAGAAAATAATTTTAAACCAAAGGTATCTTAAATGGCATGTTAGCCGAAATTTACTATGTCTTCTATAAATCATCTTTAAGCTATTTTCCATCTTCTAAGTCCTTGTAAAAAAATCATTTATTCAATTAAATTAATTAATCCTTACTTTAGAAAATGGTTGAGAACATTTTGGTTCTCTTTGGGGTGATGAAGATGTGAGCTTCCTTGTGTTTTTTGGAACACTCATGCAAATCCTCACATGTTATTCACATCCTACAATAATTATCATGCATCTATAAAACACATACCATATATTTTAAAGCTATAGACATGCTTGCAAACAAAATCAATCACAAATAGGAAGAACTTTAAAACAACCAAGTGAATGAATCGTTATGGATTCTTCACCACAAATACATCCATTTTCTCACCACCACACAAGGTTGAAGAGATTATATCTCCCTCTTACCTCAAGGGAAGACAAACTCCTTCTAGACTCCTCCTAGTGATTTTCGTGTAGCTCCCAAAGAAACCCTAACAAAGTTAAACAATTTTAAAGAGTTATAAACTATGGTTAAAAAAGATAAACCATGGATCAATCATGGCTTAGAACTTCAAGAATCAAATTAGCAATAAGAAACAAGGATTTTTACCTTGTAGGAAAGAAACTTCAAGGTTTTTTTCCAAGCTTCAAATGAATTATTTTGAAGCAACTCTCAAGATAAAAGATGCTTAGAATGGTGTTTGGATATGAGAAATGGTGTTAGACGAAAATTTAGAAGAGTGGATGATGGTGTTTAGTGTAGTGGCTGAATACCTCAAAGAGAAAAGCTATGGAGTTTTCTTTGTGTTCTTGAAGAGAGAGAAAGGAGATTTTAGATGATAGTAAAGATAAGAATGAAGTGAAAATGGTCTCCTCCCCTATGCATGGCCGTGGAGTTCAATGGAGGTGGCCACTTTAGTTGACCATCCAAGGACTCCTAATGGCCTTAGATGTGTTCAAGGGTGGATCTTCAATGGTTTGCCTCCAAGTTTGCTTCCTATTGGTTTAGGAAATCAAGTCACCAAGCTTCTTGATCCTTCTTGAAGAGCCTTGGCCGAAATGCCCCAAGGGAGAGCAAACAAAGTTTTAGTTCACTTTCTAGTTAGACTTAGGTGCATGTAGTTAGGTTTCTTAGTTACTTGTCTAACTATTTAGTTACTTAAGGCAACTAGCCATCTTCTTGACTTTGCTAGAACATTATCTAACTAGAACTCTAATGAGTAGCTAACTAAGTTTATTCCATTTAGTTACTACTTAGGCTTTCTAGATTAACTTCGTTAGGTTTTCCTTGTTACTTACTAACTAGTCCAATCATTTTTGTTAACTACTTCCTATTGGTTTAAAAATTTTCAAGCCTTTTATGTTGACTAATTCCTATTGGCTTAGAAATAATTCAAGCCAGAAATGTTGACAAATTTACTAAGTATCGGTCCCACAGACTTTTCTAGGTCCATGGTGCTTTGGAGCAGAAGCTACTATTTTTAAGACAGTAGGTACTATCTAATAAAATAATATTATAAAAACATAAAATATTTTTATTGCACAAATAAATTCTAAAAATTAAAAAATTGATACACGTATTATTCATAATTAGGTATAGTAAGATCCCCTAATCCCAAATAATTAGATAAAGATTTCTCCGACCTGAAAATTATTATTATTTTGACTCGGAGTAAATCACACACAATGATCAAATACAGTCACGAAACTGTCAAATTAATTTTATAGCATACAGAAAAACATAAAACAGTACATTGTGGACAATATCATAATTTAACCAAAAGTTAGGGTGTTACAACTCTCCCCCACTAATAGAACTTTCGTCCCTGAAATTTGTTGTACCTTAGAAAAGTTGAGGGTATTGCTCCCTCATTTTTTCTTCCAACTCCCAGGTAGCATCTCTTGTTACCTCATTCTATATTACCTTTACCAATTCAATCATTTTCCATCGAAGCTGCTTCACTCTCATGTCCTCAATCTTAACAGGAAGTGTCTCATATGTCAAATTATCTTTCAGTTGTACTTCATCGGGCTGTATGACATGCGTTGGATCGAGGATATATTTTCTCAGTTGAGACACATGGAATACATTATGGAGATTGGATAGAAAAGGTGGTAAAGCTATTTGGTAGGCTACGGGACCTATCCGACGAATGATATGGTAAGGTCCGATGAACTTAGGAGTGAGTTTTTTGGATTTGATAATCCTTCCGACACCAGTCCTAGGTGTCAGTTGCAAAAACACATGCTCACCTTCCTCAAATTCAAGAGGTCGCCTTTGCTTGTCAGCATAGCTTTTCTGTTTGCTTTGAGTCGTCCTCATTTTCTCCTGAATCATTTTCACTTTTTTCGTAGTTTGTTATACAAGATCAGGTCCAATAGTCATACTTTCCCCATCCTGATACCAACACAAAGGTGTTCGGCATCGTTGCCCATAAAGTGCTTTATAGGGTGCCATCCTTATACTTGAATGAAAACTATTGTTGTAGGTGAATTCTATCAAAGACAAGAATTCAACCTAACTTCCTTGTTGTTCCAACACACAAGCACGCAACAAATCTTCCAATGACTAGATTGTTCTCTCCGTTTGACCATCAGTCTGCGGATGATAAGCAGAACTCAGACATAACTTAGTCTCCATAGCTTCTTGCAAACTCCGCCAGAACCTTGATGTAAACCTCAGATCTCTATCAGAAACTATACTTGCGGGCACACCGTGAAGTCTAACAATTTTACTAATGTACACATAGGTTAATCGTTCCAACGAATACTTGATTTTGATCGGCAAGAAGTGCGCTGACTTCGTAAGCCTATCAACTATAACCTATATAGAATCATGACCCTTCTTCGTTCTTGGCAATTCGGTAACAAAATCCATTGAAATACTATCCCATTTCCATTCTGGAATAGTTAAAGATTGTAACATACCGGTAGGTCTTTGATGTTCCACTTTTGCCTTCTGACAAACAAGGCAAGACTCCACACGTTCCGTAACATCTCTCTTTATCCTTGGCCACCAAAACATCTGCTTTAAGTCTTGGTACATCTTAGTCTTTCCCGGATGCATGCTTAACCTACTAGTATGAGCTTTGTCCAAAATTGCTTGCTTAAGATCAAGATCATTAGGTATACAAATTCTTCTTTCAAATCTTAAGACCCCATCAGATCCTTCCTCAACCGTTGCCTTATGACCTTGCTTTACAAATTCTTTCTCATTTTGCAAAAACGGATCATTTTCCTATTTTTCTTTGATTTCCTCCAACAAGTCATTTAGAACAGTCACTCTGTTTAAACGAATCCTTCCTGGTGCCAATTCCACTGACAATCGTAAATCTCTAAACTAATTTATGAACTCTTCCTCCTTTATCATCATGGTAGAAACACTGATCACCTTCCTACTTAAGGCATCCGCCACCACATTCACTTTTCTTGGATCATATTGAAGTTAAAAATCGTAGTCCTTTAAAAACTCTAGCCACTGCCTCTGCCTCATGTTTAATTCCTTCTGATCAAACAAGTATTTAAAACTCTTATGATCACTGAAGACATTGAACGTGGCTTTGACGAGTGCCGAACTCACCAATATTATAACCAAGTTACGCCTACGGCTTGTAGCATAGGAAGCAACACCGGATCATCTCTCAAGGATTATAAAATGTAATTTAATCAAGTCAAGTTAAAATGGGGGGGTAGGCGAGATTAAGAAACAGAATTAAGCAAACAGAATTCGAAATAATCAAGATTAAGAAAGCAACCAATCCAAGAAAATTGTCCAAACTTGATTTTAATCCATCCTTGATTACTAAAGGTCTATTCAATTATTAATCAAGTCCTTGGTCTTAGACCACATCAAGAAGCCTCTCAATGATCATGGATCTTCTACTAGAAATGCTTCTAGATTTCAATTAATTAAGATTGGACAAGTTAAGCACTCATCAAAACTGAAACTAACTTAAAAGCCAAGATCCAACCAAGTTAAACATTTCATCAAACACCTTCAATTCCTTGTTTAATTTCTGAGTTCATCTCTTTGCACATGGTAATTAAGTAATTAATATATGAAAATTTTAATTAAGCAACCAGAATTAACAAAGAGAAGAAGAAGAAGAAAAACTTGATTAATAGATGAACTTAAACATTAGAAACGAAATCTCAAGATTAACAACCAAGCATGTTCAATCTCTTGGATTGATCTAAAGGCTCTACCCCTCCATTAGAAGGGGAGAACTCAGAAAATTAAAAGAAGGAAGAAGAAAACGAAAATTAGAGAGAAGGAGGAGGAAGAGAGTTCTAGAGAGAAGAAAGAAAAATGACAAATGAGGGGGTGCCTCGGTTTCTGGCTTGCCACCCACTAAACTACCCCTTATTTTGGCTTTACATAATTAAAAACCCATTAATACAAAGTTGGTCAGTTATGAACATTTGGGCCCAAACCCCATGCAATTTGGAGGTCTATAACTCAAGCTATGACCAAAACAACATCAAAGGGTCTCTGAACTCATATTTTGACTTCCATGCAAAATTAGGCCCACTAGACATCTGAATGAGACTTCAAGCTCTTCATCAAAGTTGTAGAGCTTCCTCTTAGCTTTCCTACAAGGTAAAATTCATGATTATCAGATATCTAGAACACAAGTTATGTCCAAAATATAGAAACAGTGTCAAAGCCCAATAATGCTGAAAAAATTCAATTAGGCCCAAATTGAGCTCAAACTCATAAATCATGACCAAGCTCAATCAATTAAGAAAATGGAGAATGCAATTGACTAAACACGAGGGTTTATTAATGAATAGAATATGTGATTATTAAATTCCTTCACACTTAGCTTTTTGCACTCCTGGGCAAAACACAAAAGACCAAAACAAGGGCAAAGGGATCAATAAAAGGAACTCCAATTCCAATGACATTCAAGAATGCAAAAGTTTACAACCAAGAAGAACAACCAAAGGTTCAAGGGATCAAAACATTTATGAGTTAACATTTCTTCACAACTCAAACCAACAAGCAAGGTAGTTTCAATTTGAAAAGCATGAATCAAGAATGATAGCCCCTCACAAGATACACTCTCAACCCTCAAGTGTTTACAAGGTAAGTATTTCACTTAATTCAACCCATGAAAATTGCACTACCATAAGCTTGCTTATCTCCTACTTCTCCACTACCAAACACATGCACACAAAAATCAAGAGGACTTTATTCAAGGTTGTAATGGGGCCAAGGTAAGGGAAGGAAACAATATGAATATGATAAGTTAAGCACCCAAGAGAATAAAAGAGCAATGGGGAGGAACTCAAATGATAAGTAACAAGCATGAAATTTTTGCCCCATAAAATTCATGTAATGCACATTCTCTTACATATTCTTTTCCTTTTGCTTTCACAACCTTTCTTGAATTCATTATTTTTCTCTTCATTTTTCATTTCATTTTTTTTCGTTTCTTTTTATTTCTATTTATTTATTTATTTTTTCAATCACCTTGCATATTACACATTAATTTGCACAATCCCCACACTTGAACTATTAATTGCCCACAAGCAAAAGAGCTCCTTAAATGAAAATGAACCAATGCTCTCCCATTCCCTAAGGTAAGGTAAAATCATGGTTTTTCACAAAGGCATAAAATGAGCTAAGACAAAGAATAGGCAAATAGGCTCAAGGGGGTAATCAAAAGGGAAATGATGCAAGGTTGGCTATTTGGCCAAAGTAGCTAATCAAGAAAGAAGGCATCAATCATGTTCATGAATGCAAGTGAAATATAGCCTCAAAAAGAATCAAAGCAAGTTCTAGAGTGAACATTAACATGAGTGAAAATCACACAAGAACAAGAAATGAGGGAATCGTGCAATGTTAAATCAATCCATCAATAGGCTCAAAATCTCACAGGTATGTATCTATCAAACTCAATCCACCAATTCAAGCATCCACTACCAAGCAAATCGGTTTCAAGAAGGAAGAAAATATATTCAATCTTGCAATGACCTTGAATTTCAATTGCTTCAAACTCATAAACATCACAAATCTCAGAACATCATCAAAATTATTATTTTTTATTTACAGAAAACAAAAATTAAAAAACAGCAAAAATGTAGCAAAATAGAAACAAAGAAAACAGAAAAACAGCAGACAACATGCTAAATCTCTCCCCCACACTAAAAATTTGCATTGTCTTCAATGTAAAACTCAAAAAGTAGTAGCAAACCAGCAATAACATCAACAAATATGAGATAAGCAAAATAAGAGAAAGGAGAAAGAAACAACCTGATCAAGTGGGGAGGCTTCCATCAAGGTCCCATTGCTTGAAGTGGAATAACCAACTTATGCTAGAAGCATCATGAGAGCATCCACTGGGGTCCCATTGACTTTCTTTAATTTTCTTGGCGTCACCACTAGAATGCAATGTGTTTACTTCATCAACTTCATTTTTCTTGTTTATGGTGGACCATGGTCCAAAAACAAAATCTACTACAGTAATGACCGCCATCTGGTGTTCTTGTCCCTTCTCTAAAAATTCGTCAATGGCCTTTAACGCCATCTCCCCTTGTGTTTCAGAGTCTACAACTGCATCAAGAACATTGCTGATAGAACTATGATGATCAGTCCTTACATAAACAAAATCATCAGCTCCCAGGAATGCAGAAATTTTAACACAAATAGCACATATCATATCTCTATCACAATCAGTACATGAGTGGCAAAGGACAGAATTATTAAAACCAATAAAGTCAGGAAATTCATCACACAACTCATCAGCAGTTTCCTCACACTCAACTAAATCAGTAAGTATATCAATTTGAAAAATAGAATGCCCTTCTATGGGATGCTTCATAGCATTAAAAATGTTAAATTGAACAATTGAGTCTCCAAACTCCATGGATAGAGTTCCTGCATGCACATCTATTTTGGTCCTTGTTGCTTTGAGGAATGGCCTCCCTAAAATGAGTGGGGCCTTGCTGGATGGTGACTCCCCTTCCAACTCCAGAATATAAAAATCTGCAGGAAAAATCAGTTCATCAACCTTAACCAATACATCTTCAATCAACTAGGCTGGTTGCGCAGTACTTCTATTAGCCAACTGAATCACAGCACCTGTAGAATGCAAAGGGCCAAGTCCAAGAGAATTAAAAATAGACATAGGCATTACATTAATAGAAGCACCTAAACCTAGCATGGCATGCTCAAATTTGTAATTACCTATAACACATGGAATTGTAAAAGTCCTTGGATCCTTGCATTTCTGAGGCATACACTAAATGAGGGATAAAACATCTTGGCTCATATTGATTCTTTCATTGCCCTTTAGCCTCTTCCTCTGGGTGCATAATTCCTTAAGAAACTTGGCATATTTTGGAATTTGCTTGATTACATCTAATAATGGAATATTTACTTCTACTTTCCTGAAGGTCTCAAGAAGCTCTCTATCCTTCTCAGCCTCATCTATCTTTTTTGTTTGAAGGGCTCTCTGTGGGAAGGGAAGGGCTATGGCAGGCTGCTGCGACTCATCAACAATTACAGATTTCTTTTTATCCTCAGAAACTGATTTCTCTGCTTTCTCTACTGGTTGTTGCTTACTTGCAGGTTGAGGTTCAGTTGGTGCTGGTATAGACTTACCAGACCTCAACATAATAACGCTCACATTCGGATTGGGAGTTATTTGGGAAGGAAGTTGCCTCGATCCTTGACTTTTCAGCTTACCCACAGTGGTTGCCAACTGCCCAATCTAAGTTTGTAAATTCTGAATGGTGGCATTGACATTCTGTTGAAAATGAATGTTGGTTGAGGCTATCTGTTTCATCAAATTTTCCAAGGATGGCTCGGCTGGAATGGCTGCTGGACAAGGTAGCTGGAGGGGCTGTAGCATGGGTGGCAGCACGGTTGTGCTTGCCTGAATGCAGGTAGTTGGTACATGTTGCTAGGGCCTGCAGCTTGGTATCTAAACTGTTGTTGTTGTTGTTGCTGCTGCTGGTGGGGCCCAGAATTCCCATATCTGAAGTTGGGATGGTCTCTCCAGCCAGGGTTATAAGTACTCGAAAATGGATCATATCTTGGCTGTTGGGGCTACAGGTATTGGGGTCTACTAGGAAAAATGCCTGCTGCAGCAACAGGGTAGGCTCGGTTGCCAGAATTGTCTTCTTGAAGGGTTGGACAAACATTAGTAGGATGGGATGGACAAGAACATATTCCACAAGCAGTGGCAGCCATTTGCATAGGTGGTTGTTTAACCACCGCTAGCTACTTCACCAAAGATATTAACTCATCCAATCTGTGTTCCATTCTCTGTTGGTCTACATGAGACACTTGAAGCTCATTGACTCCTCTGGTTGAGGTGATCATTCGAGTTCCAAATTGCTGAGTGTTGGCTACCATATTTGTTATCAAGTCTCTGGCAGTAGTAGGGGTCTTATCCACCGAAGCCCCTTCACTGGCAGCATCAATCATGCTTCTCTCCATTGGCATCAGTCCTTCATAAAAGTATTGGATCAACAATTGATCATTGATTTGGTGATGTGGACAACTTGAACATAACATCTTGAACCTCTCCCAGTATTCATGCAAGGTTTCACCAGAAATCTGCCTAATGCCACAAATGTCCTTCAGAATTGCAGCAGCTCTTGAGGCAGGGAAAAATTTCTCTAAAAACAGCCTCTTCATATCATTCCAGGAAGTCACAGAACCAGGTGAGAGATAGTAAAGCCAGTCCTTAGCTGCATCAGCAAGGGATAAGGGAAATGCCCTCAACTTGATGTGTTCTTCATGGATGCCTTGAGGTCTCATGGTTGAGCACACAACATGGAACTCCTTGAGATGCTTATGAGGATCCTCACCTGCAAGTCCATGAAACTTAGGCAGCAAATAGATTAGTCCAGACTTTAGCTCATAGTCAGCATCAATCTCAGGATAGTGAATGCATAATGGTTGATAAGTAACATCAAGGGTAGCAAGCTCTTTAAGAGTCCTATTATGCATGTTATCAGCCATGGTTACAATATCACTTAAATTCTCGGATGCGTTGATGTGATTCGAAGGACATGCGAGATCGAATGAAATGAGGAATAAATTACTTGACTAAGCCTACGAGCTCTTATCAATGAATGCAAAGTCTTATCAATTTCAGGATCAAAATCAAACAAATTATCAGAGGCAGACCTAGTCATGCAACCAATCAGGGCTAAAAGTGTCAAAAAGCCAAAATCTCAAAAACCATGCAAATCTATGATTTTTAAAAATGACTAGAAAAAATGACTAGAAAAAATAAAAAAAACATATCAAATGATTTTTAAAAAATATGGGATCACCATAGAATGAAAACTATGATTTTTTAGAAAATTACCATGGAAAGAAAATATTTCAAAAATTGAAAAAGTGCTTTAAACGATGGAATTTGGCTTAAAAATTAGTGCCCTTCAATCTTTTACACTAAAGCCTTGCTTAAAATGCCATGTTCCTACAAGGGAACAAGTTTCAGCTCAATCTGACATTAGCCCTTTTCTCTAGAAATTACAAAACTACCCAAAAACCTTACCAAATGATGAAAATTGGCTAAAATCTGAGTACCTGATCTAAAAGATCACTTTGCTCCAAATGATGTTTTACCCTTTGGTACCAAGTTTCAGCTCAATCAAAGTTGGCCAGATTGCACTTTTTCTCCCCTTCACTAGAAAGAATTAGAAACTAGGGAAAAAGTGCTAGCAAGGTATGAAACAGTGGTAGGTAGCTAGGAACACATCCAAAATGAATGAATGACACTCACAATGAGGTCTTGCAATGCGATTAGCAATAAGATCAACAAAAGGATGATTAACAGCAGCAAAAGCCAATGGAACAGTAACCGAGCTTATGCAGCAGGATGCAGAATTATGCAGTGCAGCAAAAATGTAGCGTAGCAGTTGTGTGTGATTGGCAAGATACAATGCAGCAAAATTACAATGCAATTACTAATGGAACAGTAATGTAGCAAAATTGTGCAATTAGAAGCAATCAGTAGCAGAAGTCAGAATGCAGCAAAATAGCAGATTGGATTAGAATATACCAGAAAGTAACAATAGAGATTAAGTCAGAATATACCAGGATGCAATAGCAGCAGTGGCATTCAACATGATCAGATTGTATATCACAATGTCTGGCAACGGCGCCAAAATTCTGACGAGCGCCGAACTCACCAAAATTATAACCAAGTTACACCTACGACTTGTAGCATACAAAGCAACACCGGATCGTCTCTCAAGAATTATAAAATGCAATTTGATCAAGTCAAGTTAAAATGGGGGGGGGTAGGTGAGATTAAGAAACAGAATTAAGCAAATAGAATTAAGCAAACAGAATTCGAAATAATCAAGATTAAGAAAGCAACCAATCCAAGAAATTTGTCCAAACTTGATTTTAATCCATCCTTGATTACTAAAGGTCCATTCAATTATTAATCAAGTCCTTGGTTTTAGACCATATCAAGAAGCCTCTCAATGATCATGGATCTTCTACTAGAAATGCTTCTAGATTTCAATTAATTAAGATTGGACAAGTTAAGCACTTATCAAAACTGAAACTAACTTAAAAGTCAAGATCCAACCAAGTTAAACATTTCATCAAACACCTTCAATTCCTTGTTTAATTTCTGAGTTCATCTCTTTGCACATGGTAATTAAACAATTAACATATGAAAATTCTAATTAAGCAACCAGAATTAACAAAGAGAAGAAGAAGAAGAAAAACTTGATTAATAGATGAACTTAAACATTAAAAATGAAATCTCAAGATTAACAACCAAGCATGTTCAATCTCTTGGATTGATCTAAAGGCTCTACCCCTCCATGAGAAGGGGAGAACTCAGAAAATTAAAAGAAGGAAGAAGAAAACGAAAATTAGAGAGAAGGAGGAGAAAGAGAGTTCTAGAGAGAAGAAAGAAAAATGACAAATGAGGGGGTGCCTCAGTTTCTGACTTATCACCCACTAAACTACCCCTTATTTTGGATTTACATCATTAAAAACCCATTAATTACAAAGTTGGGTCAGTTATGAACATTTGGGCCTAAACCCCATGCAATTTGGAGGTCTATAACTCAAGCTATGACCAAAACAACATCAAAGGGTCTCTGAACTCGTATTTTGACTTCCATGCAAAATTAGATCCCCACTAGACATCTAAATGAGACTTCGAGCTCTGCATCAAAGTTGTAGAGCTTCCTCTTAGCTTTCCTACAAGGTAAAATTCATGATTATCAGATATCTAGAACTCAAGTTATGTCCAAAATACAAAAACAGTGTCAAAGCCCAATAATGCTGGAAAAATTCAATTAGGCCCAAATTGAGCCTAAACTCATAAATCATGACCAAACTCAATCAATGAAGAAAATGGAGAGTGCAATTGACTAAACATGAGAGTTTTTTAATGAATAAAATATGTGATTATCAGGCTCCATATAGAAAATGTTTCCACGCTTTTAACGCAAAAACTATTGCGGCTAGCTCCAAATCGTGCATTTAAGTAGTTCCTCTTATGTACCTTCAACTATCTTGAAGCATAGGCTACCACATCATGTTCTGCATCAACACACATCCTAATCCCTGGTAAGAAGCGTCACAATACACCTCGAAAGTCTCACTAGGATCCGGAAAAATTAATACTAGTGCAGTTGTCAATCTCTTTTTCAACTCTTAGAAACTTACTTCACATTGTTCTGTCTAATCAAAAGCTTGACTCTTCCTCGTGAGTTGTGTAACACCCCAAACTTCCTAAATATAAGACAGTAATTTCGACAGTTAATAGAATTCTACTGTTTAGTGATTTCTGTGTACTGTAAAATTATTTTGATTATTCGGTGACTGCTTTTGACTGTTTTGAGTGAATTACTCCGTGTCAGGAAAATAATAATTTTCTGGCCAGGGAAAATTTTACGTAATTTAATTATTACTGAAAAGTCTTAATTATTTTACGTAATCTGATTTGATATTTGTGCATTTTCTAATTTTTGTGATTTTATATGTGATTATGAAATTTTTATCTTACTCTGTTTATTTTAGCGTTATCCGTGGGCCCAAGGAGGTCGTATGTAGGCCCCATATGGGTCCAGAAAGGTAAAAATTGTTCTATAATCAAAAAAATTCGTACTGTTGAGACAGAGATGGGGGATCTTACTAAACCTGAATCCGAAAATAGTTTTTAAAATTTTCTTTTACTGTGTTTTATACTGTATTTAATTATTGGGTGATAAAAATACAATAAAAATATTATTCGAATGGTAATAGCAGATACAAAAATAAATATTGTACTGCGAAGTCAACATTAGTGGCTTGGATATCTACCATTGATGTAATCAACGGTGGAGACTTGATCTTGATTTAATCAACGGTTGAGATTTAGTCTTATAAAGTGGCTATGACTATTTATAGCCCTTGGATGTAAAGTTTGAAGGAGTAATCTTGACCCTTCATTTTGGAGACACATCTAATGGCTAGGATTTCACGGAGGAAAGATCCAATGGCCTAAATTATGTCTTCTATCTAAAGCCTAAACCTAAAACCTATATTAATCCTAACCATTGATCTAATCAATGGTCAAGATTGCCTAAAATAATGGCTAGGAGACTTGTTGCATTTTGAAGAGTGCATGGAGGAGGGGGGACGGTTTTGGTGCTGCATTTAGGAGCTAAAGTGACATTGGAAGACCATAATTGATCACCTTTAGTCATTATTGATCATTCTTCATCTTTCTTATAGCAAAGCTTAACAAAAATTCTCTTCATTTCTCTCCAAAACATAGCTCTTAAAATTAGGGTTCATGTTGAAATTTTTCAAGAACAAGGGAATTAATTTTTGGTCACTAAACTAAGGTGAATTTCAGCTTTATCACCTCAAAGTAGGCGTTCACAAATTAATATTTTCATGAATGGTAAAATTAGATGTTTAGAAAAGCTAGGAAAATAAACAAATGGTTTGTTTTCAAAGAACTTTAGTTCACGGTTTTGGTGAGAAGTTTTAATGGTTTTGTTTGTGTAAAAATCAAGAATGGAACTTAGTTGATTTAGAAGGAAAGATACAAGAATGTTTTCAATAGTCATGTCCACGATTTTGAAGACTTGAAATGCCTTGGTTTTGTGAGAACAAAGTGATTTTCAAAATGAAAATATAACTTGATTTAATACAAGAAATTTGGAAAGGGAATCAGAGTGTTTTAACACTTGAAAAACGAAATTTTCATTTGTGAATGGAAAAGAGAGGTTGAAAGTATTTGAACCTCAATTTATTTTAAAGAGGATTGATTTTTAGAATTGATATGGAATTATAAAGAATACGTGGGAAACTTGGGATTTTCTAACGTATAACTCATTCTTTGGGTTTTGGAGAGCGTTAGTAAAATTTTAAAGTTAGAAACATTGATTTAATTCTATGAAATGGTAATTTTAAGAATAAATTACGAAAATGATTTTCTTGAGTAGAAAAATATGGAAAATAATGTGAGAGGTCATATTATTTTGAAAAAAATTGAAATAGAATTTTTGAACATTGAGAAATATTTTACGAAGTTGAAAAACAGTCAAAAATGATTTACGTAACTTAAAAACGTGATTTTTAAGCTACGCGATTGGAAAAACGTTTAAATATTTCCATGTGAATTGAAAAATGTTAAAATATTTCTACGCAATTTGGAAAGCGTTTAAATATTTTTACACGTTTGAGATATTGTTGAAAAATCACTATGTGATTTAAAAATGGTGGAATATTTCTACTTAATTAATGAAAACGTTGAAAAATCTATATGTGATTTGAAAACGTAACAGAAATGTTACAAAATTGTGAAAAATGCGATGATATGATTTTCGCGATTAAAACTATATAGTAAAATTACTGTTGAACCAGTGGATGAACACTGTATGAGAAAATGATAATTTTGCCTGTGATTGATATTGGTGCATTTTATATGCATGAACTGGTGTATAAACACTGTATATGAATTTTGCCTATGATTGGCATTGGTGCATTGAACATGCATTGGAAAGGTCCAAGGGACTGTATGAGGATATTTGCCTAGGAGAGATATACACCTCTTGAGTGGGTGCGATATGCATAATGTAAGTCACTTGTTGACCTTCGGGGCATCGGGGTGCAGGTTGCTTACATGGGTGGTTGGTAGCTCTTCTTCCCGTAAGTTAGCCCGATGCAACGCATTGATGATCCTGACCGAGACACTATTCTTAATCGAGATCTCATAAAGACTATCGTGTATATGCTAGATGTGCAAATACAAATGAGAATTATAGCACGTGGTCTGAGGCATTTTGGTACCGACAGATCTTTCGGAAAGACTTCTCCAAACTGAGTATTAGCTCCATGGAGTAGGAAGTTGAGTCAATGTGCGCATGCATGAAATTGAGCATTTATATCGATATGATATATTAATTGAGGGATATTGGCTATGACAATTGTTTTGTTAAGGAATAATTAGATGATGACGATGATAATCATGTGATGGCATTACTGTAATTACTATTACTGTATACACTATGATGACGGCATAATTGTAATTTTGACATGATATATCTATGTGGTATGTTGTATGTATTATCTCTGTGCTATCATGTTAGTATTGGCATAGGTGATCTCACCTCTTTGTATATTATTTTGTACTGTATTTATATTTGTAAAGACGTTGAGCAAGACACTGAACCAGAGGGTGAAGAAGAGCAGGCCCCTGTGGAGGAAGTAGAGTTTTGATAAAATGACATCAAGACCTGGTTTCTTCGGTTATGTGAGATTGCAGTTCCATGGTGGAGCTGGAGCGTGGAGGACTAGTCCCAATGAAAGGGGACTAATTTATGAGGGAAACCTAATGGTCATGATAAGCAGAGAGTTTCGTAGAAATCCATTCTTTTCTGTAACTATATATGTACATTTTGAATTTCCACTGTCTATCAGGCAGCATTGGGATACTAGATATTATGTCCCAATGGAAATTAGTATCGTGTAATCCGCTCGGACACCTATCCGTAGGGCTTTGCATCAAATCGGATTCCTACCTGCTAAGGAGTCTGAGGAGGACCTAACTGAGGGTTCTGCTGTTTAGTTAGACT
The DNA here is from genome assembly GCA_029884605.1 of Ormosia emarginata. Taxonomy (NCBI): domain Eukaryota; kingdom Viridiplantae; phylum Streptophyta; class Magnoliopsida; order Fabales; family Fabaceae; genus Ormosia; species Ormosia emarginata. Next base: position 2,226,629 of record JAQQTP010000023.1, read on the forward strand.
TGGGCAAGTCTAAACTCTGTTACAAGCTATGTCTATATATATTTAAGTGTGTTATCTAATTTTGGAGAAATGATCTGTATATAAATAATCCTGACAGTACGTTTGTAATGTATGATGATTTAAATTATGTGTGATGATGTATAATATTTTATTTTCCGCTAAGTTTATTTTATGGTTATCAAAGAAAAAAGAAAAAAATTTACAACTCGTATTTTTATCACAACATCATATTTTATAACTTGGGGGAAATTTGGTAATTAAGTAACATAAATGTGGCACCCTACGGTGGCTGTTACATTAGTTGGTATCAGAGCCCAAGTTAGAGTCTTTTGGGTTTGTGGTTAGGTCTGTCTTATTTGTGTTGTGTGATTCTCTGTCATTGTTTTATGAAAAGAAACAATATTGTTCGAAGATTGACCTTGCTTTCTTTATGTTGTTCAGTTTGAGTAGAGTAAAATAATGGCTGGAAGAGGACGAGGACGTGTCAATACTAGAACTGGAATGGTGAATGCTGGTAATAACAATCAGAACATGGCTACAGTTGTAGCAGCGATGCAATGGATGGCTGATGTCATTGCACAACAAAATCAAAGGGCAACTGAGGATGCTCACAGTTTGTCTGAATTCTGTAAGAATAATCCACCGAAGTTTCAGGGAGAATTTGATCCAGATAAAGCTAATTTGTGGATCAAGGAGTTAGAGAAAATATTTGAAGGTATGGGATGTACTGATGAACGTAAGCTGACTTTTGCGACTTTTATGTTAGTCGAAGATGGTGAAAACTGGTGGGCAGGAGCCTGAAGATTGTTAGAAGCTGAAGGAAGAGTTATAACATGGCAGCTCTTTAGGCAGAAGTTTTTAGCGAAGTATTTTTCAGCAAGTGTGCGTCATGCTAAGGAGATGGAATTTCTTAGTCTGAGACAAGGAGTAATGTCTGTCAGTGAGTATGCGGCAAAGTTCTAGAGCTTATCTAAGTTTTCGAGGTATTTCTAGATGCATCCGGATGAAGGCGGAAGTGTAGGAAATTTGAGGAAGGATTGAAGCTTGACATTAAGCGAGTTGTAGCAACCCTGGGAATTGAGTAGTTTCCAGAATTGTTGGATAAGTGCTGTAAGGTTGAAGAAATTGATCAACAGCGTGCGGCGAGAAACAAGAACTTTGGACCTACAAGGTTCCAGAGAGGAAAGAATAGTGGAGGAAACCATTTTCAACAGAAACCATATGCAAAACAGACAGGAAATCAGAACTGGCAGCAATTTGTGGGAGGAAGTTCTGGCGGCAGTAAGGCAAGTCAAGCTGGAACTCCTATGTATAGTTGTTTCAAGTGTGGGAAGAATCATCTGACCAAGGATTGTCAGCATAAAGGAATTATTTGTTTTAGATGTGGGAAACCTGGACATTTATCCAGGGATTGTGACCATATAAAGAAGGAACCTTCTGTGGGAAATGTTCGAATTGCAAGGCCATAGGTGGGTGGTCGAGTGTATACTATGAGCGGAGAAGAAGCTGCGAAATCTAAAGACTTAATCATGGAGGAGTGTGCTATTGAAGGTAATCCTTTAACCATACTCTATGATTCGGGAGCAACACATTCTTTTATTGCATGTGATTGTGTGGAGCATTTGGGATTAACTGTGACTACATTGCCATATGATTTGAGTGTTGCTACTCCTAGTGATAAGCCTGTGATAATTATAAAAGTATGTTTGAATTGCCCTGTATGTGTTAGGGATAGAATCTTTCATGTGGATTTGATTTGTTTGCCTCTTTCCAAGATTAATGTAATCTTAGGAATGGATTGGTTATCTTCTAACCATATCCTAATTGATTGTTTGAATAAGACATTAGTATTTCCTGAGGCTAAAGATCCTAGATTCCTAACGGCAACTCAAGTAGCAGTTTGTCTGAAGGAAGGAGATCATGGGTATCTATTGTTGTCTTCTTTGGAGGTTCAATGTGAAGATGTCTTGAAGGATATTTTCATGGTCAATGAATTTCCTGAGGTATTTCTTGAAGATATACCTGGACTACCGCCAGAAAGAGAAATTGAGTTTACTATTGATTTTGTACCTGGAGCTGGACCTATATCAATTGCACCATATCGGATGTCGCCAGTAGAGTTAGCAGAGCTTAAAAAATAGTTGGAGGATTTATTAGAGAAGCAATTCGTGAGACCTAGTGTGTCACCATGGGGAGCTCCAGTATTATTGGTTAAAAAGAAGGACGGAACATCTCGTCTATGTGTAGACTACCGACAATTGAACAAGATTACGATTAAGAATAAATATCCACTTCCAAGGATTGATGATCTGATGGATCAATTGCGAGGAGCCGCAATATTTTCTAAGACTAATTTGAGATCTGGTTATCACCAGATTCATGTGAAAGTGGAGGATATTCCCAAGACTGCATTTCGAAGTCGTTATGGGCATTATGAATATCTAGTGATGCCGTTTGGTGTGACGAATGCACTTGCGATATTCATGGATTTTATGAACAGAATTTTTTTTCGTTCGTACTTGGACAAATTTGTTGTTGTCTTTATAGATGACATTTTGATTTATTCTCGAAATCAGGAAGAACATGCTGAACATCTCAGAGTGGTTTTCCAGATTTTGAAGGAGAATAAGTTGTATGCCAAGTTGTCCAAATATGAATTTTGGTTAAGCAAAGTTCAATTTTTGGGACATGTTATATCGAAGGAAGGAATTGAAGTTGATGCTTCAAAAGTGGAGACAGATTTTGGAATGGGAAAGACCAAGAAGATCATAATGTAAATCCGTAGTTTTGTCGGATTAGTGGTTACTATAGACGGTTCATTGAGGGTTTTCGAAGATAGCAGGACCTCTTGCCCAACTTACACGGAAGAATCAACCGTTCGTGTGGACTGATGCATGCAAAGAAAGTTTTCAAGAGTTGAAAAGATGATTGACTACTTCACCAGTATTGATTCTACCTGATCCGAACGAACCTTTTGATGTATATTGTGATGCTTCATACCAAGGATTGGGTTGTGTACTTATGCAAAACCGTAAAGTGGTGGCTTATGCCTTAAGGCAGTTGAAAAATCATGAGAGGAATTATCCGACTCATGACTTGGAGTTGGCAGCTGTGTTGTTTGCGTTGAAAGTGTGGAGACATTTTCTCTACGGAGCAATGTTCACTGTTTTTAGTGATCATAAAAGTTTAAAGTATCTGTTTGACCAAAAAGAGTTGAACATGAGACAAAGGCATTGGTTAGAATTTCTGAAGGATTATGACTATCAGTTACAATACCATCTCAGAAAGGCGAATGTCGTAGCGGATGCATTGAGTAGGAAAATGCTTAGTGCTTCTGTTATGATGATCAAGGAGAAGGAATTGATAGAAGAATTTCGGGATATGCATTTGTCTGTGAAACTAACGCGGGGCAAAATGCGTTTAAACATGATCACCATTTCAAATGATTTGATGGATAAAATACGAGATGGACAAAATAGTGACCAGTATTTGCAAGAAGCAAAAGAAGCCAAGAGCCAAGGTGCGGAGATGGAATTTAGCGAAGGTGCTAATAGAACTTTGAAGTTTCAAGGCAGAGTTTGTGTGCCTAATGATCCAAAAATTAAGAGATTAATTTTGGATGAAGCTCACAGGAGTAAGTTAAGTATGAATCCAGGAGCCACAAAGATGTACTAGGATTTAAAACAATTATATTGGTGACAAGGAATGAAGAAAGATGTCGCTGAGTATGTATCATCCTGTTTAGTTTGTCGGAAGGCTAAGGTGGAACATCAAAGACCTTTGGGAATGTTGCAACCTTTGCCTATTCCTGAGTGGAAATGGGATGACATAGCGATGGATTTTGTGACAGGACTACCAAAAACTCGGAAAGAGTATGATTCTATCTGGGTAATTGTTGATCGGCTTACAAAGTCAGCGCACTTTTTGCCGATTATTATTAAGTACTCGATGGAAAAGTTAGCCCAAGTGTACATCAATGAAATTTTTAGACTTCATGGTGTACCATCCAGTATTATTTCGGATCGAGATCCAAGGTTTACATCGAGATTTTGGAATAGTTTACAAGAAGCGATGGGAACGAAGCTACATTTGAGTTCTGCTTACCATCCACAGACTGATGGTCAGTCAGAAAGAACGATTCAGTCATTAGAAGACTTGTTGAGAGCTTGTGTCTTGAAAGAAACTAATTGTTGGGATGAATTTTTGCCATTGATCGAGTTCACATACAACAATAGTTTTCATTCGACCATAGGGATGGCACCCTATGAAGCATTGTATAGAAGACGATGTAGAACACCATTGTGTTGGTATCAGGACGGTGAAAGTGTTGTGTTAGGACTAGAGATTGTTCAACAGACAACTGAGAAGGTGAAGATGATACAAGACAAGATGAGAGTGACTCAAACTCGGCAAAAGAGCTATGCTGATAAAAGGAGAAAATCGCTTGAGTTTGAAGAAGGTGATCATGTATTTCTGCAAGTGACACCTATGACGGGAGTTGGACAAGTACTTAAGTCCAAGAAGCTCACTCCAAAGTTTATTGGACCATATCAGATACTCCGTCGAGTAGGTTCGGTAGCTTATCAGATTGCATTACCACCATTGTTATCAAATCTTCACAATGTATTTCACGTATCACAATTACGAAAATATATTCCTGATCCTACCCATGTTATCGAGCCAGACACAGTGCAACTAAAGGAGAACTTAACCTATGAAACGTTTCCAGTCAAGATTGAGGATCGAAGGACAAAGCAACTTCGAGGTAAGAAAATTTCATTCGTTAAAATCGTTTGGAATGATGTAAGCGGTGAAGCTACATGGGAACTAGAAGAAAAGATAAAGGAACAATATCCGTATTTATTCTAAGGGTGTGAAATTAAGATTATCAAGTTTCGAGGACGAAACTTCTTTTTAGAGGGGGAGTATTGTAACACCCTAAACTTCCTAAATATAAGACAGTAATTTTGATAGTTAACAGAATTCTACTGTTTAGTGATTTCTGTGTACTGTTAAATTATTTTGATTATTTCGTGACTGCTTTTGATAGTTTTGAGTGAATTACTCCGTGTCAGGAAAATAATAATTTTCGGGCTGGGAAAAATTTTACTTAATTTAATTATTACTGAAAAGTGTTAATTATTTTACGTAATCTGATTTGATATTTGTGCATTTTCTAATTTTTGTGATTTTATGTGTAATTATGAAATTTTTAACTTACTCTGTTTATTTTAGCGTTATCCGTGGGCCATCTGTGGGCCTAGAGAGGTCGTATGTGGGCCCCGCATGGGTCCAGAAAGGTAAAAATTTTCCTATAATCAGAAAAATTCATACTGTTAAGACGGAGACGGGGGATCTTACTAAACCTGAATCCAGAAACAGTTTTTAAATTTTTTTTTTACTGTGTTTTGCACTGTATTTAATTATCAGGTGATAAAAATGCAATAAAAATATTATTCGAATGGCAATAGCAGATACAAAAATAAATATTGTACTGCGAAGTCAACATTAGTGGCTTGGATATCTACCATTGATGTAATCAATGGTGGAGACTTGATCTTGATTTAATCAACGGTTGAGATTTAGTCTTATAAAGTGGCTAGGACCATTTATAGCCCTTGGATGTAAAGTTTGAAGGAGTAATCTTGACCCTTCATTTTGGAGACACATCTAATGGCTAGGATTTCAAGGAGGAAAGACCGAATGACCTAAATTAAGTCTTCTATCTAAAGCCTAAACCTAAAACCTATATTAATCCTAACCATTGATCTAATCAATGGTCAAGATTGCCTAAAATGATGGTTAGGAGACTTGTTGCATTTTGAAGAGTGCATGGAGGAGGGAGGACGGTTTTGGTGCTGCATTTAGGAGCTAAAGTGACACTGGAAGACCATAATTGATCACCTTTGGTCATTATTAATCATTCTTCATCTTTCCTAAAGCAAAGCTTAACAAAAATTCTCTTCATTTCTCTCCAAAACATAGCTCACAGCCAAGCATTCTACAACACCCTTCTACTACTCTTTAATTTCAATCAACCATATTTCTTGAATTTACACCTAATTCTAAGACACTTTGTAGTTTATACCAAGTCTTAAATCTTTCATCTTCAAGGAGTTTTTCAAGAACAAGTTCTAGGGTTCTTAAGGTGAAGTTATGGAGAACTTCATTTTTTCTCTTCTTTTTCATGTTCTAAACCATGTTTGATCCATGGTTCCTCTTATTCAAGCTTAATATACTAATTTCTTTGTGTTTGTTTGGTGTTCAAGAGACTTTTGTTGGTGGAGATCTTGTTCAAAATACAAAGAAGGAGCTTTTTGTGGTTCTTCAAGAGGTAAGAGGGAGATCCATCTCACCAACCAAGCATGGTGGTGAGAGATGGTTTTATATTTGATGGATGGTGAATCCATGTGAGGATTCATATCCATGGTCATGTAAAAATTTATGTGTGTTTATGTGCTTTGATTATTTGCCTATGCTTGATATGTTTTGCATGATTTTATTGCTTATATGATATGCTTATAATATGCATGATGAAAACATGTTGAATATATTATGGTGGATGTATGTTGAAACAAGCAATTTTGGCTCCAAAGGCCAAGGGGGAGGCTACGGTTTTGAGCTCTTAAAATTAGGGTTCATGTTGAAATTTTTCAAGAACAAGAGAATTAATTTTTAGTCACTAAACTAAGGTGAATTTCAGCTTTATCACCTCAAAATAGGTGTTCACAAATTAATATTTTCATGAATGGTAAAATTGGATGTTTAGAAAAGCTAGGAAAATAAACAAATGGTTTGTTTTCAAAGAACTTGAGTTCACAGTTTTGGTGAGAAGTTTTAATGGTTTTGTTTGTGTAAAAATCAAGAATGGAACTTAGTTGATTTAGAAGGAAAAATACAAGAATGTTTTCAATAGTCATGTCCACGATTTTGAAGACTTGAAATGCCTTGGTTTTGTGAGAACAAAGTGATTTTCAAAATGAAAATATAACTTGATTTAATACAAGAAATTTGGAAAAGGAATCAGAGTGTTTTAACACTTGAAAAATGAAATTTTCATTTGTGAATGGAAAAGAGAGGTTGAAAGTATTTGAACCTCAATTTATTTTAAAGAGGATTGATTTTTAGAATTGATATGGAATTATAAAGAATACGTGGGAAACTTGGGATTTTCTAACGTATAACTCATTCTTTGGGTTTTGGAGAGCGTTAGTAAAATTTTAAAGATAGAAACATTGATTTAATTCTATGAAATGGTGATTTTAAGAATAAATTACGAAAATGATTTTCTTGAGTAGAAAAATATGGAAAATAATGTGAGAGGTCATATTATTTTGAAAAAAATTGAAATAGAATTTTTGAACATTGAGAAATATTTTACGAAGTTGAAAAATAGTCAAAAATGATTTACGTAACTTAAAAACGTGATTTGTAAGCTACGCGATTGGAAAAACGTTTAAATATTTCCATGTGAATTGAAAAATGTTAAAATATTTCTACGCAATTTGGAAAGCGTTTAAATATTTTTACACGTTTGAGATATTGTTGAAAAATCACTATGTGATTTAAAAATGGTGGAATATTTCTACTTAATTAATGAAAACGTTGAAAAATCTATATGTGATTTGAAAACGTAACAGCACCGGCGAGGATGTTACAAAGCATTTAAATATTTTTACGCGATTGAATATATCATTGAAAAAATCACTACGTGATTTAAAAATGGTGGTGTAATGTTACAAAATTGTGAAAAATGCGATGATATGATTTTCGCGATTAAAACTATATAGTAAAATTACTGTTGAACCAGTGGATGAACACTGTATGAGAAAATGATAATTTTGCCTGTGATTGATATTGGTGCATTTTATATGCATGAACTGGTGTATAAACACTGTATATGAATTTTGCCTATGATTGGCATTGGTGCATTGAACATGCATTGGAAAGGTCCAAGGGACTGTATGAGGATATTTGCCTAGGAGAGATATACACCTCTTGAGTGGGTGCGATATGCATAATGTAAGTCACTTGTTGACCTTAGGGGCATCGGGGTGCAGGTTGCTTACATGGGTGGTTGGTAGCTCTTCTTCCCGTAAGTTAGCCCGATGCAACGCACTGATGATCCTGACCGAGACACTATTCTTAATCGAGATCTCATAAAGACTATCGTGTATATGCTAGATGTGCAAATACAAATGAGAATTATAGCACGTGGTCTGAGGCATTTTGGTACCGACAGATCTTTCGGATCGACTTCTCCAAACTGAGTATTAGCTCCATGGAGTAGGAAGTTGAGTCTATGTGCGCATGCATGAAATTGAGCATTTATATCGATATGATATATTAATTGAGGGATATTGGCTATGACAATTGTTTTGTTAAGGAATAATTAGATGATGACGATGATAATCATGTGATGGCATTACTGTAATTACTATTAATGTATACACTATGATGACGGCATAATTGTAATTATGACATGATATATCTGTGTGGTATGTTGTATGTATTATCTCTGGGCTATCATGTTAGTATTGGCATAGGTGATCTCACCTCTTTGTATATTATTTTGTACTGTATTTATATTTGTAAAGACGTTGAGCAAGACACTGAACCAGAGGGTGAAGAAGAGCAGGCCCCTGTGGAGGAAGTAGAGTTTTGATAAGATGACATCAAGACCTGGTTTCTTCGGTTATGTGAGATTGCAGTTCCATGGTGGAGCTGGAGCGTGGAGGACTAGTCCCAATGAAAGGGGACTAATTTATGAGGGAAACCTAATGGTCATGATAAGCAGAGAGTTTCGTAGAAATCCATTCTTTTCTGTAACTATATATGTACATTTTGAATTTCCACTGTCTATCAGGCAGCATTGGGATACTAGATATTATGTCCCAATGGAAATTAGTATCGTGTCATCCGCTCGGACACCTATCCGTAGGGCTTTGCATCAAATCGGATTCCTACCTGCTAAGGAGTCTGAGGAGGACCTAACTGAGGGTTCTGCTGTTTAGTTAGACTTGGGCAAGTCTAAACTCTGTTACAAGCTATGTCTATATATATTTAAGTGTGTTATCTAATTTTGGAGAAATGATCTGTATATAAATAATCCTGACAGTACATTTGTAATGTATGATGATTTAAATTATGTGTGATGATGTATAATATTTTATTTTCCACTAAGTTTATTTTATGGTTATCAAAGAAAAAAGAAAAAAATTTACAACTCGTATTTTTATCACAACATCACATTTTATAACTTGGGGGAAATTTGGTAATTAAGTAACATAAATGTGGCACCCTACGGTGGCTGTTACATTAGTTGGTATCAGAGCCCAAGTTAGAGTCTTTTGGGTTTGTGGTTAGGTCTGTCTTATTTGTGTTGTGTGATTCTCTGTCATTGTTTTATGAAAAGAAACAATATTGTTCGAAGATTGACCTTGCTTTCTTTATGTTGTTCAGTTTGAGTAGAGTAAAATAATGGCTGGAAGAGGACGAGGACGTGTCAATACTAGAACTGGAATGGTGAATGCTGGTAATAACAATCAGAACATGGCTACAGTTGTAGCAGCGATGCAATGGATGGCTGATGTCATTGCACAACAAAATCAAAGGGCAACTGAGGATGCTCACAGTTTGTCTGAATTCTGTAAGAATAATCCACCGAAGTTTCAGGGAGAATTTGATCCAGATAAAGCTAATTTGTGGATCAAGGAGTTAGAGAAAATATTTGAAGGTATGGGATGTACTGATGAACGTAAGCTGACTTTTGCGACTTTTATGTTAGTCGAAGATGGTGAAAACTGGTGGGCAGGAGCCTGAAGATTGTTAGAAGCTGAAGGAAGAGTTATAACATGGCAGCTCTTTAGGCAGAAGTTTTTAGCGAAGTATTTTTCAGCAAGTGTGCGTCATGCTAAGGAGATGGAATTTCTTAGTCTGAGACAAGGAGTAATGTCTGTCAGTGAGTATGCGGCAAAGTTCTAGAGCTTATCTAAGTTTTCGAGGTATTTCTAGATGCATCCAGATGAAGACTGGAAGTGTAGGAAATTTGAGGAAGGATTGAAGCTTGACATTAAGCGAGTTGTAGCAACCCTGGGAATTGAGTAGTTTCCAGAATTGTTGGATAAGTGCTGTAAGGTTGAAGAAATTGATCAACAGCGTGCGGCGAGAAACAAGAACTTTGGACCTACAAGGTTCCAGAGAGGAAAGAATAGTGGAGGAAACCATTTTCAACAGAAACCATATGCAAAACAGACAGGAAATCAGAACTGGCAGCAATTTGTGGGAGGAAGTTCTGGCGGCAGTAAGGCAAGTCAAGCTGGAACTCCTATGTATAGTTGTTTCAAGTGTGGGAAGAATCATCTGACCAAGGATTGTCAGCATAAAGGAATTGTTTGTTTTAGATGTGGGAAACCTGGACATTTATCCAGGGATTGTGACCATATAAAGAAGGAACCTTCTGTGGGAAATGTTCAAATTGCAAGGCCATAGGTGGGTGGTCGAGTGTATACTATGAGCGGAGAAGAAGCCGCGAAATCTAAAGACTTAATCATGGAGGAGTGTGCTATTGAAGGTAATCCTTTAACCATACTCTATGATTCGGGAGCAACACATTCTTTTATTGCATGTGATTGTGTGGAGCATTTGGGATTAACTGTGACTACATTGCCATATGATTTGAGTGTTGCTACTCCTAGTGATAAGCCTGTGATAATTATAAAAGTATGTTTGAATTGCCCTGTATGTGTTAGGGATAGAATCTTTCATGTGGATTTGATTTGTTTGCCTCTTTCCAAGATTAATGTAATCTTAGGAATGGATTGGTTATCTTCTAACCATATCCTAATTGATTGTTTGAATAAGACATTAGTATTTCCTGAGGCTAAAGATCCTAGATTCCTAACGGCAACTCAAGTAGAAGCTTGTCTGAAGGAAGGAGATCATGGGTATCTATTGTTGTCTTCTTTGGAGGTTCAATGTGAAGATGTCTTGAAGGATATTTTCATGGTAAATGAATTTCCTGAGGTATTTCCTGAAGATATACCTGGACTACCGCCAGAAAGAGAAATTGAGTTTACTATTGATTTTGTACCTGGAGCTGGACCTATATCAATTGCACCATATCGGATGTCGCCAGTAGAGTTAGCAGAGCTTAAAAAACAGTTGGAGGATTTATTAGAGAAGCAATTCGTGAGACCTAGTGTGTCACTATGGGGAGCTCCAGTATTATTGGTTAAAAAGAAGGACGGAACATCTCGTCTATGTGTAGACTACCGACAATTGAACAAGATTACGATTAAGAATAAATATCCACTTCCAAGGATTGATGATCTGATGGATCAATTGCGAGGAGCCGCAATATTTTCTAAGACTAATTTGAGATCTGGTTATCACCAGATTCATGTGAAAGTGGAGGATATTCCCAAGACTGCATTTCGAAGTCGTTATGGGCATTATGAATATCTAGTGATGCCGTTTGGTGTGACGAATGCACTTGCGATATTCATGGATTTTATGAACAGAATTTTTCGTTCGTACTTGGACAAATTTGTTGTTGTCTTTATAGATGACATTTTGATTTATTCTCGAAATCAGGAAGAACATGCTGAACATCTCAGAGTGGTTTTCCAGATTTTGAAGGAGAATAAGTTGTATGCCAAGTTGTCCAAATATGAATTTTGGTTAAGCAAAGTTCAATTTTTGGGACATGTTATATCGAAGGAAGGAATTGAAGTTGATGCTTCAAAAGTGGAGACAGTTTTGGAATGGGAAAGACCGAAGACTGTAACAGAAATCCGTAGTTTTGTCGGATTAGCTGGTTACTATAGACGGTTCATTGAGGGGTTTTCGAAGATAGCAGGACCTCTTGCCCAACTTACACGGAAGAATCAACCGTTCGTGTGGACTGATGCATGCAAAGAAAGTTTTCAAGAGTTGAAAAGATGATTGACTACTTCACCAGTATTGATTCTACCTGATCCGAACGAACCTTTTGATGTATATTGTGATGCTTCATACCAAGGATTGGGTTGTGTACTTATGCAAAACCGTAAAGTGGTGGCTTATGCCTTAAGGCAGTTGAAAAATCATGAGAGGAATTATCCGACTCATGACTTGGAGTTGGCAGCTGTGGTGTTTGCGTTGAAAGTGTGGAGACATTTTCTCTATGGAGCAATGTTCACTGTTTTTAGTGATCATAAAAGTTTAAAGTATCTGTTTGACCAAAAAGAGTTGAACATGAGACAAAGGCATTGGTTAGAATTTCTGAAGGATTATGACTATCAGTTACAATACCATCTCAGAAAGGCGAATGTCGTAGCGGATGCGTTGAGTAGGAAAATGCTTAGTGCTTCTGTTATGATGATCAAGGAGAAGGAATTGATAGAAGAATTTCGGGATATGCATTTGTCTGTGAAACTGACGCGGGGCAAAATGCGTTTAAACATGATCACCATTTCAAATGATTTGATGGATAAAATACGAGATGGACAAAATAGTGACCAGTATTTGCAAGAAGCAAAAGAAGCCAAGAGCCAAGGTGCGGAGGTGGAATTTAGCGAAGGTGCTAATAGAATTTTGAAGTTTCAAGGCAGAGTTTGTGTGCCTAATGATCCAAAAATTAAGAGATTAATTTTGGATGAAGCTCACAGGAGTAAGTTGAGTATGAATCCAGGAGCCACAAAGATGTACTAGGATTTAAAACAATTATATTGGTGACAAGGAATGAAGAAAGATGTCGCTGAGTATGTATCATCCTGTTTAGTCTGTCAGAAGGCTAAGGTGGAACATCAAAGACCTTTGGGAATGTTGCAACCTTTGCCTATTCCTGAGTGGAAATGGGATGACATAGCGATGGATTTTGTGACAGGACTACCAAAAACTCGGAAAGAGTATGATTCTATCTAGGTAATTGTTGATCGGCTTACAAAGTCAGCGCACTTTTTGCCGATTATTATTAAGTACTCGATGGAAAAGTTAGCCCAAGTGTACATCAATGAAATTTTTAGACTTCATGGTGTACCATCCAGTATTATTTCGGATCGAGATCCAAGGTTTACATCGAGATTTTGGAATAGTTTATAAGAAGCGATGGGAACGAAGCTACATTTGAGTTCTGCTTACCATCCACAGACTGATGGTCAGTCAGAAAGAACGATTCAGTCATTAGAAGACTTGTTGAGAGCTTGTGTCTTGAAAGAAACTAATTGTTGGGATGAATTTTTGCCATTGATCGAGTTCACATACAACAATAGTTTTCATTCGACCATAGGGATGGCACCCTATGAAGCATTGTATAGAAGACGATGTAGAACACCATTGTGTTGGTATCAGGACGGTGAAAGTGTTGTGTTAGGACTAGAGATTGTTCAACAGACAACTGAGAAGGTGAAGATGATACAAGACAAGATGAGAGTGACTCAAACTCGGCAAAAGAGCTATGCTGATAAAAGGAGAAAATCGCTTGAGTTTGAAGAAGGTGATCATGTATTTCTGCAAGTGACACCTATGACGGGAGTTGGACAAGTACTTAAGTCCAAGAAGCTCACTCCAAAGTTTATTGGACCATATCAGATACTCCGTCGAGTAGGTTCGGTAGCTTATCAGATTGCATTACCACCATTGTTATCAAATCTTCACAATGTATTTCACGTATCACAATTACGAAAATATATTCCTGATCCTACCCATGTTATCGAGCCAGACACAGTGCAACTAAAGGAGAACTTAACCTATGAAACGTTTCCAGTCAAGATTGAGGATCGAAGGACAAAGCAACTTCGAGGTAAGAAAATTTCATTCGTTAAAATCGTTTGGAATGATGTAAGCGGTGAAGCTACATGGGAACTAGAAGAAAAGATAAAGGAACAATATCCGTATTTATTCTAAGGGTGTGAAATTAAGATTATCAAGTTTCGAGGACGAAACTTCTTTTTAGAGGGGGAGTATTGTAACACCCTAAACTTCCTAAATATAAGACAGTAATTTTGATAGTTAACAGAATTCTACTGTTTAGTGATTTCTGTGTACTGTTAAATTATTTTGATTATTTCGTGACTGCTTTTGATAGTTTTGAGTGAATTACTCCGTGTCAGGAAAATAATAATTTTCGGGCTGGGAAAAATTTTACTTAATTTAATTATTACTGAAAAGTGTTAATTATTTTACGTAATCTGATTTGATATTTGTGCATTTTCTAATTTTTGTGATTTTATGTGTAATTATGAAATTTTTAACTTACTCTGTTTATTTTAGCGTTATCCGTGGGCCATCTGTGGGCCTAGAGAGGTCGTATGTGGGCCCCGCATGGGTCCAGAAAGGTAAAAATTTTCCTATAATCAGAAAAATTCATACTGTTAAGACGGAGACGGGGGATCTTACTAAACCTGAATCCAGAAACAGTTTTTAAATTTTTTTTTTACTGTGTTTTGCACTGTATTTAATTATCAGGTGATAAAAATGCAATAAAAATATTATTCGAATGGCAATAGCAGATACAAAAATAAATATTGTACTGCGAAGTCAACATTAGTGGCTTGGATATCTACCATTGATGTAATCAATGGTGGAGACTTGATCTTGATTTAATCAACGGTTGAGATTTAGTCTTATAAAGTGGCTAGGACCATTTATAGCCCTTGGATGTAAAGTTTGAAGGAGTAATCTTGACCCTTCATTTTGGAGACACATCTAATGGCTAGGATTTCAAGGAGGAAAGACCGAATGACCTAAATTAAGTCTTCTATCTAAAGCCTAAACCTAAAACCTATATTAATCCTAACCATTGATCTAATCAATGGTCAAGATTGCCTAAAATGATGGCTAGGAGACTTGTTGCATTTTGAAGAGTGCATGGAGGAGGGAGGACGGTTTTGGTGCTGCATTTAGGAGCTAAAGTGACACTGGAAGACCATAATTGATCACCTTTGGTCATTATTAATCATTCTTCATCTTTCCTAAAGCAAAGCTTAACAAAAATTCTCTTCATTTCTCTCCAAAACATAGCTCACAGCCAAGCATTCTACAACACCCTTCTACTACTCTTTAATTTCAATCAACCATATTTCTTGAATGTACACCTAATTCTAAGACACTTTGTAGTTTATACCAAGTCTTAAATCTTTCATCTTCAAGGAGTTTTTCAAGAACAAGTTCTAGGGTTCTTAAGGTGAAGTTATGGAGAACTTCATTTTTTCTCTTCTTTTTCATGTTCTAAACCATGTTTGATCCATGGTTCCTCTTATTCAAGCTTAATATACTAATTTCTTTGTGTTTGTTTGGTGTTCAAGAGACTTTTGTTGGCGGAGATCTTGTTCAAAATACAAAGAAGGAGCTTTTTGTGGTTCTTCAAGAGGTAAGAGGGAGATCCATCTCACCAACCAAGCATGGTGGTGAGAGATGGTTTTATATTTGATGGATGGTGAATCCATGTGAGGATTCATATCCATGGTCATGTAAAAATTTATGTGTGTTTATGTGCTTTGATTATTTGCCTATGCTTGATATGTTTTGCATGATTTTATTGCTTATATGATATGCTTATAATATGCATGATGAAAACATGTTGAATATATTATGGTGGATGTATGTTGAAACAAGCAATTTTGGCTCCAAAGGCCAAGGGGGAGGCTACGGTTTTGAGCTCTTAAAATTAGGGTTCATGTTGAAATTTTTCAAGAACAAGAGAATTAATTTTTAGTCACTAAACTAAGGTGAATTTCAGCTTTATCACCTCAAAATAGGTGTTCACAAATTAATATTTTCATGAATGGTAAAATTGGATGTTTAGAAAAGCTAGGAAAATAAACAAATGGTTTGTTTTCAAAGAACATGAGTTCACGGTTTTGGTGAGAAGTTTTAATGGTTTTGTTTGTGTAAAAATCAAGAATGGAACTTAGTTGATTTAGAAGGAAAAATACAAGAATGTTTTCAATAGTCATGTCCACGATTTTGAAGACTTGAAATGCCTTAGTTTTGTGAGAACAAAGTGATTTTCAAAATGAAAATATAACTTGATTTAATACAAGAAATTCGGAAAGGGAATCAGAGTGTTTTAACACTTGAAAAACGAAATTTTCATTTGTGAATGGAAAAGAGAGGTTGAAAGTATTTGAACCTCAATTTATTTTAAAGAGGATTGATTTTTAGAATTGATATGGAATTATAAAGAATACGTGGGAAACTTGGAATTTTCTAACGTATAACTCATTCTTTGGGTTTTGGAGAGCGTTAGTAAAATTTTAAAGATAGAAACATTGATTTAATTCAATGAAATGGTGATTTTAAGAATAAATTACGAAAATGATTTTCTTGAGTAGAAAAATATGGAAAATAATGTGAGAAGTCATATTATTTTGAAAAAAATTGAAATAGAATTTTTGAACATTGAGAAATATTTTACGAAGTTGAAAACAGTCAAAAATGATTTACGTAACTTAAAAATGTGATTTTTAAGCTACGCGATTGGAAAAACGTTTAAATATTTCCATGTGAATTGAAAAATGTTAAAATATTTCTACGCAATTTGGAAAGCGTTTAAATATTTTTACACGTTTGAGATATTGTTGAAAAATCACTATGTGATTTAAAAATGGTGGAATATTTCTACGTAATTTATGAAAACGTTGAAAAATCTATATGTGATTTAAAAACGTAATAGAAATGTTACAAAATTGTGAAAAATACGAAAATATGATTTTCGTGATTAAAAATATATAGTAAAATTACTGTTGAACCAGTGGATGAACACTGTATGAGAAAATGATAATTTTGCCTGTGATTGGCATTGGTGCATTTTATATGCATGAACTGGTGTATAAACACTGTATATGAATTTTGCCTATGATTGGCATTGGTGCATTGAACATGCATTGGAAAGGTCCAAGGGACTGTATGAGGCTATTTGCCTAGGAGAGACGTACACCTCTTGAGTGGGTGCGATATGCATAGTATAAGTCACTTGTTGACCTTGGGGGCATCGGGGTGCTGGTTGCTTACATGGGTGGTTGGTAGCTCTTCTTCCCGTAAGTTAGACCGATGCAACGCACTGATGATCCTGACCGAGACACTATTCTTAATCGAGATCTCGTAAAGACTATCGTGTATATGCTAGATGTGCAAATACAAATGAGAATTATAGCACATGGTCTGAGGCATTTTGGTACCGACAGATCTTTCGGATCGACTTCTCCGAACTGAGTATTAGCTCCATGGAGTAGGAAGTTGAGTCTATGTGCGCATGCATGAAATTGAGCATTTTTATCAATATGATATATTAATTGAGGGATATTAGCTATGACAATTGTTTTGTTAAGGAATAATTAGATGATGATGATGATAATCATGTGATGGCATTATTATAATTACTGTTACTGTATACACTATGATGACGACATAATTGTAATTATGGCATGATATATTTGTATGGTATGTTGTATGTATTATCTCTGTGCTATCATGTTGGTATTGACATAGGTGATCACACCTCTTTGTATATTATTTTGTACTGTATTTATATTTGTAAAGACGTTGAGCAAGGCACTGAACCAGAGGGTGAAGAAGAGTAGGCCCCTGTGGAGGAAGCAGAGTTTTGATAAGATGGCATCAAGACCTGGTTTCTTCGATTATGTGAGATTGCAGTTCCATGGTGGAGCTGGAGCGTGGAGGACTAGTCCCAATGAAAAGGGACTAATTTATGAGGGAAACCTGACGGTCATGATAAGCAGAGAGTTTCGTAGAAATCCGTTCTTTTCTGTAACTATATATGTACATGTTGAATTTCCACTGTCTATCAAGCAGCATTGGGATACTAGATATTATGTCCCAATGGAAATTAGTATCGTGTCGTCGACTCGGATACCTGTCCGTAGGGCTTTGCGTCAAATCGGATTCCTACCTGCTAAGGAGTCTGAGGAGGACCCAACTGAGGGTTCTGCTATTTAGTTAGACTTGGGCAAGTCTAAACTCTATTACAAGCTATGTCTGTATATATTTAAGTGTGTTATCTAATTTTGGAGAAGTGGTCTGTGTATAAATAATCCTGACAGTACGTTTGTAATGTATGATGATGTAAATTATGTGTGATGATGTATAATATTTTATTTTCTGCTAAGCTTATTTTATAGTTATCAAAGAAGAAAGAAAAAAATTTACAACACGTATTTTTATCACAACATCACATTTTATAACTTAGGGGAAATTTGGTAATTAAGTAACATAACTGTGGCACCCTACGATGGGTGTTACAAGTTGTGTAAGAGGTCCGGCTATCTTCAAAAAATCTTTAATAAACCTTCGATAATATCCGTCCAATCCAACAAAACTTCAGATCTCCGTCACTATCTTAGGCCTTTCCCATTGCAGAATAGTTTCAACTTTTGATGGGTCCACCACAATCCCTTCCTTAGAAATCACGTAACCTAGAAACTGAACTTCTTTCAACCAAAATTCACACTTCGCCAACTTTGCATACAACTTCTTTTCTTTCAGAATCTGGAGAACTATACTGAGATGTTCAGTATGCTCTTCTTGATTTTGAGAGTAGATCAGAATGTCATCTATAAAAATAACGACAAATCTATCTAAATATAGATGAAAGATCCTATTCATGTATTCCATGAATATAGTAGGAGCATTCGTCACTCCAAATGGCATCACTTGATACTCATAATGCCCATAACGAGTTCGGAAAGCTATCTTAGGTATATCCTCTACCTTAGCACGAATTTGATGATAACTTGATCGCAGATCTATCTTAGAGAAAACAACTGCTCCTTTCAATTGGTCCAACAAATTGTCAATTCTTGGAAGCGGGTACTTATTCTTTATTATAACCTTATTCAGTTGGCGATAATCCATGCAAAGAGGAGAAGTTTCATCCTTCTTCTTGACTAGCAGTACTGGTGCTCCCCACGGTGAGACACTTGGTCGCACAAACTGTTTCTCCAATAGTTCCTCCAATTACTTCTTCAACTCTACCAATTCTGATGGCGACATTCGATACGGTGCAATCAAAATAGGACCTGCTCTTAGTACCAGATTGATAGAAAACTTGATCTCTCTTTCCAGTGGTAAACTGGGTACCTCATCGGGAAAAACCTCTAGAAACTCATTAACGATAGAAATAACGTTTACGTCTTTCTCACTCTTGACTTCTAAAGAAGACAACAACATGTACCCTTGAGCTCTATCCCTAAACAATGATTTGACTTTGACGGTCGTTAAAAATCCATAATTCTCATCCTTAGAAAAAAACTAAGGTTTTATTGGCATAGTCTAATAGGATATGGTTAGAAGATAACTAATCCATTCCTAAGATTATATCTATTTCCACAAGAGGTAAGCAAATTAAGTTAATAGAAAAGACTTGATCATTTATGGTAATAAGGCAATTCAAACATACTCTAGATGTAACAACAGGCTTAGCATTTGGTGTAGAAACAATCAATTGAAAACTCAGAGAAGACACTCAGAGAAGACACAGGCAATTTCAACTAATCCACACAGGCATATGCAATAAATGAATGTGTTGCACCCGAATGATATAGCACAGTCAAAAGATTACCTTCTATGACACCTTCCCCCTGAATAAGATCTTCGGACTAGGAAGCTTCAGCTTCGGTCATCGTGCATACCCGCCTTCCAGATCGTGGCTAAATTGCATGAACATTACTCACAGTTGGCTTCCTTTCTGGTTGGTTGCAATCCCTAGAAACTTGTCTAGGTTTTCTGCAGTTGAAACAGATTGTCCTATTAATTGAACAATCTCTAGATATGTGGCCATTCTTTCCACATTTAAAATATTTTGGCGTAAACGCCATATTTTGACCAGTGTTGTTGCCACTAGGACTTGCCCCAAAAGATGGACGTTGGGGCTGACTTCCCAGTGGTCTTGAGTATGGTTTGCGTTGAAACCGGCTATTGTTGCCTCCTCTTTGGAAACTACTCAGTCCAAAGTTACGATTTCTTGAATCTCGTGACGGCTACAACTCCTCGAGTCGTCGACACATATCCATCAAAGCATGAAATTGGTTCATCCTCATGGGTAACACTCCTTGTTTCAACTATACCCTCAGTCCTTCCTCAAACTTGCGGCATTTCCACGCCTCATCAGGTTGAAACCTTGAGAATAGTGACAAGCTCTCGAATTTGGAAGCATATTCACCAACGGGCATATTGCCTTATTGTAAGCCGAGAAATTCCATTTCCTTGGCATGTCGAGCACTAGTAGGGAAGTACTTCTCCAGAAATACTTCGCAGAATAACTCCTAGGTAATTTCAGTTCCCTCATCTTGTAGTAGTCACCGAGTTCCTCTCCACCTGTTCTCACCATCCCCTCTCAGCATAAACGTAGCGTATGTCACCTTCCGATCATCGGTGCACCCCATTCCTTCAAATATCTTTTCTAAATCTTGGATCCAAAGACTAGCCTTCTCTGGATCAAATTCACCTCTAAACTGCGGCGGGTTGTTGCGCCTAAACTCAGATAAGTTCAGAGCATCAGCAGTCGCATCTTGTTGTTGGGCTGCTCGTTGATTTTGTTGGGTAATTACCTCTGCTATACGCTGTATAGCCTCAGCAGCTGCTGTCATCGGATCAACATTACGTTCCACTTTTGCACGCGTTCTTCTACCGCCAGACATCTTTTTCTTCAATCAAACAAGGCAAAACAAAGTAAGATGTAACCTTTCGGAAACAAATCACAGAGAACCACACAACACAAGCAAAAACAGACCCAACCACAACCCCAAAAGACTCACACTTGGGCTCTGATACTAACTAATGTAACACCCTACTAGGGATGCCACATTTCCAAATAAATTATAATAAACATTACCCAAGTTCTAAAACATTTAGTACATATGTAATAATACGAGTTGTAAAATTCTTCCTTTTATACATTATATCATTAAATGAAATAAACGAAATATGAAATAAAAAGAAACTATTATTACACACCATAATATATATATGATTTTGTCCTTAAGATACAAATAAGTTACACACTACAAATATTTAATAAAGCAGTAAAAAGTTTAACATCACACTAAACTATGTACTAGCCCAAATGCACATCTAGGAATTCTAATCCTCCTCGGATGGATCATCAGATGACAGAAATCCCGGATGTCTCGCAGCCCTATGGATAGGAGTTCATGCTGTCGATACACTACTAAGCTCACTGGGGGTAAGAAAACGTCCACCCCAATAACGCCTAATAGTCAAAGGCATCTCTAGATGTAAATAAAAAGTAGTAAAAAACATCGGGGCACCGTCAAACTCCCTACGAAGGGACACAGTCAGACGTCTCACATAAACCACCGACTCTCTCTCAGCTCGCAGACGTCAGGCCTCAGAGCCTCCATGAAACTCAAGTCTCACAAATCCCAAAAACTCAGGCAAAGCCATGACCACTAAATCAATCCAAATGATAAGGATGATCTAGAGGCTCGCCTTCCTCAAATTGATCTCTCGGATGCTGCTCCTTCGGATACTGGTAGTCTAGAGGCTGCTCCTCTTCCTCTTCCTCAAACTCTTTACGGAACATAAATAATAATGCAGAAAATACATACAAAGAGGTGAGACAATCTACATCATTATCAGCATGACAGTACAAAAAATGATAGTGTATACAAATATCACAATTGATACAATAATCCATATTATCACACCATACATAATATCTCAAATTAATATAAACAATCAAATTATGATGCAGACCATATATGCAAATGTACACAGACTCATTCCTACTTCATGGAGCTAAACACAACATCAGAGAGAATGATCCGGAAGACCCATCCGTACCTCAAGCTGCCCCAACCAACTATTACACAATCAAATGTCGTGTAAATAGTACACAGTCAAAACATCATGTAAGTAGTACATAGTCAAAATGTCATGCACAACAGGTATTGTACCAGACAGTCTTCACAAGATCTTGATTAAGAATAGTGCTTGTTGAGATCATTAGTGTGTTGCTCGTTACCATGGCCCAGAGGAGCTACCAACTACCCACATATGGAATCCTCCGCACACTAATGCCTCCAAGTTCACTCAATGAACTACACTACGCCTATCACACTCGCACTACGGTGCAATTCATCTCGTCAGTCAATCGTCAATTTCAACCAAATTGACATACTTCAAAATGCATGTATGTGAACCCAAAATTACGCAAATACCCTCATTATCTATATTTCCAAATATAGTATGTCTCCACTTGACAGTACTATTTCTCAACATGTCTGGGTCCACCACTTTGGCCCGACAATAAACTAACGTTCCTTTTAGTTGCGCAAATATTTTATCGCATTTTCACAATCGCATCACCTTTTTCAAACATTTTTAAATTGCATAAGTATTTTTCAACGTTTTTAAAATTGCATAGTATTTTGAAATCATTTTCTCAATCACGTAACGTTTGAAATCATTTTCTCAATCGTGTAGCTTAAAAATCATTATTTTAAATACGCCAAGGATATTTCTAATATTTTTCAACTACGTATAATATTTTCTTTATGTCCTAAATTATATTTTGAAACTTTCTCGATTATTTATTTATTTTTAATTTTATTGACAGAATTTCGTCTAGAAAATCCTTTAAGTGGTTTTTTCTACGTTTTCCTTTAAAAATTACCTCTCTTAGTCATAACCAATATTTACACCTTGAAACTTGCTAACGTGCTTCAAAACTCAAAAGGTGAGCTCTGCGTTAGTATTTTTTTTCAAGTGTTCAATTTATTTCTCATCCATACTTAATTTCTCTAATTAAGTTCCTAAAAATAAAATTCATTCTTTTTTTTCTTTAAAAATCAATTGAAATTAAGTTCTCTTTAATTTCACTACATGATCCACACTTAGAAAATAATTTTAAACCAAAGGTATCTTAAATGGCATGTTGGCTGAAATTTACTATGTCTTGTATAAATCATCTTTAAATTATTTTCCATCTTCTAAGTCCTTGTAAAAAAATCATTTATTCAATTAAATTAATTAATCCTTGTTTTAGAAAATAGTTGAGAACATTATAATTCTCTTTGGGGTGATGAAGCCGTGAGCTTCCTTGTGTTCTTTGGAACACTCACGCAAATCCTCACATATTATTCACATCCTACAATAATTATCATACATCTATAAAACACATACTATATATTTTAAAGCTATAGACATGCTTGCAAACAAAATCAATCACAAATAGGAAGAACTTTAAAACAACCAAGTGAATGAATCCTTATGGATTCTTCACCACAAATACATCATTTTCTCACCACCACACAAGGTTGAGGAGATTAAATCTCACTCTTACCTCAAGGGAATACAAACTCTTTCTAGACTCCTCCTAGTGATTTTCGTGTAGCTTCCAAAGAAACCCTAACAAACTTAAACAATTTTCAAGAGTTATAAACTATGGTTGAAAAAGATAAACCATGGATCAATCATGGCTTAGAACTTCAAGAATCAAATTAGAAATAAGAAACAAGGATTTTTACCTTGTAGGAAAGAAACTTCAAGGTTGTTTTCCAAGCTTCAAATGAATTATTTTGAAGAAACTCTCAAGATAAAAGATGTTTAGAATGGTGTTTGGATTTGAGAAGTGGTGTTAGATGAAAATTTAGAAGAGTGGATAATGGTGTTTAGTGTAGTGGCCGAATACCTCAAAGAGAAAAGCTATGGAGTTTTCTTTGTGTTCTTGAAGAGAGAGAAAGGAGATTTTAGGTGATAGTAAAGATGAGAATGAAGTGAAAATGGTCTCCTCCCCTATGCATGACCGTGGAGTTCAATGGAGGTGGCCACTTTAGTTGACTATCCAAGGACTCCTAATGGCCTTAGATGTGTTCAAGGGTGGATCTTCAATGCTTTGCCTCCAAGTTTGCTTCCTATTAGTTTAGGAAATCACGTCACCAAGCTTCTTGATCCTTCTTGAAGAGCCTTGGCCGAAATGCTCCAAGGGAGAGCAAACTAAGTTTTAGTTCAGTTAGGCAATCTAGTTAGACTTAGGTGCATGTAGTTAGGTTTCTTAGTTACTTGTCTAGCTATTTAGTTGCTTAAGGCAACTAGCCATCTTCTTGACTTTACTAGAACATTCTCTAACTAGAACTCTAATGAGTAGCTAACTAGGTTTATTCCATTTAGTTACTACTTAGGCTTTCTAGATTAACTTAGTTAGGTTTAAGCTAACTTACTTAGGTTTTTCTAGTTACTTACTAACTAGTCCAACCATTTTGGTTGACTACTTCCTATTGGTTTGAAAATTTTCAAGTCTTTTATGTTGACTAATTCCTATTGGCTTAGAAATAATTCAAGCCAGAAACGTTGGCTGATTTACCAAGTGTGGTTCCCACAGACTTTTCTAGGTCAATGGTCCTTTGGAGCAGAAGCTACTATTTTTAAGACAGTAGGTACTGTCTAATAAAATAATATTATAAAAATGTAAAATATTTTTATTACACAAATAAATTCTAAAAATTAAAAGATTGATGCACGTATTATTCAGAATTGGGTTTAGTAAGATCACCCAACACTGAATAATTAGATAAAGATTTCCTCGGCCCAAAAATTATTATTTTCTTAACTTAGAGTAAATCACACACAATGATCAAATACAATCATGAAACAGTCAAATTAATTTTATAGCATATAGAAAAACATAAAACAGTACATCGTGGATGATATCGTAATTTAACCAAAAGTTGGGGTGTTACAGATCAAGCCTCCCAAGACCTCACTATAGAGTTTTCCCTCTTTTCTCTTTATCCTCTCTTTCTCTAGGCCATGGGAAGGAAATCTCTCTTGAGATTTTCGGATTCCATGGGTAATTAAGTTGTTTGTAGGGATTCCTTTGGATCCTTCTATGTACATTGGTGACTTTGTAACCTTTTAAGTTTATAATGATGTTTGCTTTTGTTCATCCATGTTTCTCTTAATGCCCATAGATGTTTGCCTATCATTTATTGTGATTTGATAAAATCTTTAGAACTAGACATAGGAATCTAGATTTTAGATCATGGATGTGGATGATGCATGTTTAATTTCATTCTAACGGTGAGATGAATTAATTTGTTAATAGGATAGACATATACCTATTAACCATGTATAGCCATTGTTAAAACTCAACTTTAATGCATGTTGTTTGCTCTAGTTCTCAAGGGCACATAGTGGGCTAGGTAAATGACATAGGGTTAAATGACCTACACATAGGCTTTGTCGCGACCATAATCGCGGTGGGAGCGGTGAAACAAAATAAATAAGTTAGGAGTCGCCACTAATTTTATTTAAATTTGGAAAAAATTGGAAAACCCTTTTTGAAAATGGTCTTTGGAACTAGATTGGATTCGGGAGTCGGTTATGCATAGGGAAGGGTGGAGACTTAACCCCACAGCACCCTAACACATCGGTTTTAAAAGGGTTACCCTAAATTAGTTACGCAAAAACTTAATAATCTCATAATATATTTATTTTATCTCTTTTATTAAAAAATAAAAAAACAAAGAATTTGAGAAAATTTAAAATTTGGCGTGACAAAATAAAAATTCCGCTCCTACGTATCCTTAGGTGCATTGAGGAACTCAAAGTCACGTAGTTCTATAGAAAATACTTGTGAGTTAGTTGATTTTATTTAAAGAAAAGATTTATTTTTTTATTTTATATTTTTTTATAAAAATTTGAATTAACAGGTCGTCACGACTCTGTTAATCAAATTAGGATTTGAATAGGTGAAGCTCGCGTCACGCTAGAGACGTCACCAACTGATTATTTATTTAGATAATATATATTTTTTTTATAAAAAGAACGAATTTTGAGCATTTATTAAATAGTGATTTATTTTTATTTTTTTAAAAAAAGTTTGAATCATTATGTTGTTACAACTCAGATGATTCAAAATAGTTACAAGATTAACAAGCTGTCATAACTCGGTTAATCCAGTTTTGCTCTTCTAAAAAAAAATTGTTTTACTTTTATTATATTTTATTTATTATCCCATTTTTTATCTTTTTAGTTTTCAGATTTTTTTTAGTTTAGCCCATTTAAGCCCATTAAGCCTACTTCGAAAAAAAAACTACCAAAATTCTAAAACAAAAAAAAGAAAGAAAAAAAATAAAAACTTACGAAAATGAAAAAGTAAAACAGGGGGTTTCTTTTTCTTTGGGATATTTGCAGAGAAGTGGGAGACCAAAACAGAGGACTAACAGAGCAACCAACGCAGGCGCGTGTGGGCAGAAGCACGGAGGCGGATGGTGTCGTCGGTGCGGAGCGGCTGATGACGGGTTGACAGTGTGCGGCGGCTAGGTGCGTCGCGCTGTGGCTTAGGGCGCAGCTAGTGTGGCGGCTACAGTCCGATCTGGTAGTTGACGGTTCGACAGCCCAGTTTCGTGGGTCGTGGCAGAGCTTCGCTGGTCGGCAGCTTGCGGCGGTTTGCGATTTTAGGCCTGGGCGGTAGGCTGCGATGCGGAGGTGTGGTTGTTTTGGTCAGCCGTTCAGATCTGGTTCATGGGTGCCGTGACGCATGGACAGTTCCGGCGTGCTGGGTCGAAGCATCTGGTGGGAGGCTTGGTGTCTTGGATTTGTAGGGGCTTTGTTTGTGGGAGGTTGAAGGTGGGGGGGTGTATTCATGGAGGTGTTGTTGTGTGAGGTAGAATGTGATATATGAAGAAGATGATAATGTTGTTGTTGTTATGTGAACAGTGGTGTTTTTTGGCAAAAGAAATGTATACGAGTGAGAGTGAGCTGCTGCCAGTTCAAAAGTCCGGTCCAAAGTGTGTGGGGTTATAGGTTAATATAGGAGGGGATTAGGTTGAAGAGTTTGAGTTTAAGTGAGAACAGGATTGATGAGTTAGGATCTATTTAGGATAAGTGTTAGTTGATTTAGGATGAGTTTGAGTTATAGTTTGATAAGGATTAGTTTGTTTAGGATGAGTGTTAGGGTTGGTTTAGGATAAGTGTTAGTAATGTGGGTTGTGAAATGGAAAATAGGTAAATGGGTCAAGTTATGGGTTAGTGGGTCATAGTTTTTTTTTTTATTTACAAGATGTCCCAGACAAAATTGAGTGTTCACAGTTGCCCCTCTTTACTTGTTTCTTACTAGATAAAAAGAATAACCATAGCTTTTCATTTTATCATAGTGAGGAACAAGTAAAGAAATGAACCCAGATTTTGTTCGGGAGAAACAGAGAACAATGTGAGAACAAATGCAAAGAGCGATGCGCTCAAGAATTAAAATGCAACGAGCCGATGCACTCAAAACTTAAAATGCAATGAGCCGATGCATTCAAAGCTTAAAATGCAATGGGCTGATACGCTCAAAACTTAAATTGCAAGGAGCCGATGCGCTCAAAACTTAGAATGCAAATGCAATGAGCCGATGCGCTCAAAACTTAAAATGCAAGGAGCCGATGCTCTTAAAACTCAAAACGCAAGGAGCCGATGCACTCAAAACTTAAAATGCAATGTGCCGATGCGCTTAAAACTTAAAACGCAACGAACCGATGCGCTCAAAACTTAAAAATGGAAAGAGCCGAAGCACTCAAAAATGAAATACCAAGAAAACATCTGTGATAATTAGACAATCTTTTTTTCTTTTCTTTTCTTTTAATCATTCGAACCAACAACAACTTTGGAAAACTTTGACCAATCAAAGCCTTTGTTCACATGTTGTTCTTCATCAGGCCCTTTGGTTAGTTTGGAATCCTCCTGACTTACTCTTTTCCTTTCTTTATTTCTTCATTCTTTTTTTCAAAACTTAATTCGACCTTCCCTTTTCTTCTTATCAACAAAGGCTTATGCGAGAAGTATTGAAACCATTTCTAGCAAATGTCATATTGCAATCTGCACTTTTGAACTACCGAGATCTTTTAATCTGACTCAATCATTGAAGCATTGCTGTAGAATTGTCCAAATCAAATTGTTGACCTTAAATTTATGTTATTTGAGACATAACTTAATGAGTTAAACATGCATTCATGAATGGATAGAAATTCGTTGAATGAACAAACTTCCTTTTATTTCTCTGGTAATCAATTGTACATGAATATCAAGTAAGACACATGCTTGGAGAATAGAAACAAAAGAAAATTACAAGGAAAAGAAAATTTGCCCCAGTATTGGTTCCTTGTTCCTCATTCAATTGATTCCCTGCAATCATTTGATAATTCAACCACTATCTCTGTTGCTACTTTCTTCGGCGCATCTTTCCCTTAATCTTTCAGCAATTTAGCCCCAGTATAGCCGATTGAATGCAGATAAAAATTGCCCCAATTTGGTGACTATTTTTAGGAGCTTTTGACCTTCTTTCTTTGAGATTTTGCCCATTTATTTGCCCTCACTTTTGCTTAGGCCGCCCTTTCGGGTTTTCGACCTAACGAGCTCTTTCTTTTTTCCTTTTCTTTTTTTTAATATTGCTCTAACTTTTGCTTAGGCTGCCCTTTCGGGTTTTTAACCTTATGAGTTTTTTTTTAGGCATAAAATCTCTTAACGGCATCAGTGTTTATGGGCCTTGGCAATTCTTCTCCGTCCATGTTCTGCAAAATTAATGCCCCTCTTGAAAATGCATGCTTGACTATGTAAGGGCCTTCATAACTCGAAGCCCACTTTCCTCTAGCATCCTCTTGATTAGGGAGAATCTTCTTCAAAACCAAATCCCCTGAACAGAATTCTCTGGGATGAATTTTTTTGTTAAAGGCTTTGGCCATTTTCCGTGACAAATAGCTGCCAGTCTTTTCTCTTCTATCATATTCAACTACTCATATCGAGTCTTTACCCATTCAGATTCCTCTAGTTCTGCTTCTATCAAAACCCTTAAAGAAGGTATCTCCATTTCTATGGGAGAAACAACCTCTATTCCATACACCAAAGAGAAACGTGTTGCCCCAGTACTTGATCGTATATTAGTACGATATGCGTGCAAAGCATAGGGTAACATTTCGTGCCAGTCCTTATAGTTCACCACCATCTTAGCCATAATTTTCTTGACGTTCTTATTTGCTACCTCGACTACACCATTCATCTGTGGCCTATAGGAAGCTGAGTTATGATGCTTGATTTTGAAACTTTCACAAAACTTCTGAATCTCAGCACCATTGAGATTAGCAGCATTATCTGTGATTATCCTCTCTGGGATTCCATATGTACAGACAATATCCCTCTTGAGGAATTTCAAAAATACCTTTTGAGTGATAGTGACATATGAAGATGCTTCTACCCACTTTGTGAAATAGTTAAATGCCACCAAGATGAAGCGATGACTGTTGGAAGCTTTGGGGTTAATTGGTCTAATGACATCTATTCCCCACATCGAGAAAGGCCATGGAGATACCATATTATGCAAGGGGAATGGAGGTGCATTGACTCAATCTACATATATCTGACATTTATAGCACTTTCAAAGATACTCTATGCAGTTTGTTTCCATGGTGGACCAATAATAACCACTCCTTAGAATTTTTCGTGCTATCATATGACCATTAGCATGAGTCCGACATATTCTTTCATGGATTTCAGTCATGATTAAACGAGCTTCACAAGCATCCACACATCTTAGCAAGGTGCCATCATTACTTCTCTTGGATAAAACCTCCCCGTTCAGGAAAAATACCATTGCCAACTGGCAAATAGTCTTTTTATTCGCCTCACTTGCCCCAGTTGGGTATTCTTTATGCTGGATATACTGCTTGATATCATGATACCAAGGTTTACCATCTAGCTCGCCCTCTACATTGGCACAATATGCGGGCTCACTATGTATCTTTACTTGGATGGGTTGGACATTATTGTGGATATCCAACTTGGTCATTACATCCAAAGTGGCCAAAGCATCTACAAACTGATTCATGTCTCGAGCCAGATGGGAGAAGGTCACATTTTCAAACTACTCGGTCAACTTAGTCAAATACTTTTGATAAGGCACTAACTTCGGGTCTTTAGTTTGCCATTCACCGTTTACTTGATAAATGATAAGTGTCGAATCTTCGAATACTTTTAACTGCTTGATCCCTAAGTCAATTGCCAGTTGTAAACCACTAGCACAGGCCTCGTATTCTGCAACATTATTGGTGCATTCAAAATCTAGCTTGATAGTGACTGGGTATTGTTTTCCGGTTAGTGAAACAACAATGGCTCCTATGCCACTACCATACATATTGACTGCCCTATCAAAATACATCTTCCACACAGACTCCTCCCCTTCTTCTTCTCCTTCTGTCATTAATATTTCTTCATCCGGGAACTCGAACGTTATTAGTTGTCTACCCTCGAGAGGGTTTTCAGCTAAATGGTCTGCGATTGCACTTCCTTTGATGGATTTTCGAGTCATGTACTTGATATCAAACTTCGATAATATCACTTGCCATTTTGAGACTCTTAATGAGACATGAGGGCTTTCAAATATGTACTTCAGAGGGTCTATTCAGGAGATTAGCCAAGTAGTGTAATAGAGTATATACTGTCTTAGCCGTTTTGAGGTCTATACTAGGGCACAACATGTTTTTTCCATCGCCATGTATCAGGCTTCACAGTCATTAAACTTCTTGCTCAGATAATAAATTGCCTACTCCTTCTTTCCAGATTCATCATGCTATCCCAGCATTGCCCCCATCGTAGTTGGCTGTACGGTTAGGTACAATATCACAGGGCGACCCGCCGTAGGGGGTACCAATACTAGAGGATTCATTAAATAAGCCTTTATCTTGTCAAAAGCTCCTTCACATTCTTCATTCCATTCTCCAGGCTGATGCTTCTTCAATAGTTTGAATATAGGTTCATAAGTGCTGGTCAAGTTAGCAATGTAATTAAGTCTCCCGAGAAAACTTCTCACTTCACGCTCAGTCTTAGGAGGAGGCATCTCCTGTATTACTTTTGCCTTATCCAGGTCTACTTTTATTCCTTCTCTACTAACGATGAACCCGAGTAATTTTCCAGTAGATGCTTCAAAGACACATTTAGTAGGATTGAGTCTCAACTTATACTTTCTGAGTCTTTCAAACAACCAACGCAAAACCTCCACATGACTTTCCCCTTCTTTAGATTTGGCCACCATATCATCCACATAAACCTCAATTTCTTTGTGCATCATATCATGAAACAATGCAACCATAGCACATTGATATATAGCCCTAGCATTCTTCAATCCAAAGGACATTACTGTGTAACAAAAAGTTCCCCAAGGGGTAATAAAAGTCATCTTTTCTTTGTCATCAACATCCATGGGAATCTGATTGTACCCAGAATAACCATCCATAAACAAGAACCTATGATTTCCTGTTGTATTATCAACAAGAACATCAATATGAGGGAGCAGGAAATCATCTTTCAGACTGGCCTTATTTAGATCCTTATAATCCACGCACATCCTTACCTTCCCATCCTTCTTGGGTACTGGCACAATATTTGCTACCCATTCTGGGTGTCTCGATACCTCTATGAATCCGGCTTCTAATTGCTTGGTCACTTCTTCCTTGATCTTTAGTGATATGTCAGGATGCATCCTTCTCAGTTTTTGTCTTTTTGCTTCTGCATCCGGATATAATGGGATTTTATGCGACGCTATCTCAGGGTCTAATCCAGGCATATCTTTGTAGGACCATGCAAACATGTCTAGGTATTTCCTAAGTAGTGCTATCATTTCTATGCGCTCAGGATTATCTACTATTTTCAACTCCTTCTTGTCTTCTTCGGTTCCCATGTTAATCATTTCAACTACCTCATTATCCACATCAAATTTTCTTTCTGAGTATTCCAGTATCTTTTCAAATTTTTCAACCATCTCTTCCTCTTCATCAGATCTAGGGTTTTCCTCATCAAACATCGCAAGGGAATCAATTAACAAGTTTTCAAGGTCCTTTTCATGGGGCAGACCTTCTACAAGACTCAAATCCATATAAAGCAATTTGTATCGAGTTGGAAAGGCAAAAAGAATAGGAATAATAGAACGAAAGCGAGAGCTCTTTTTTTTAATGGAAATATAGAAAAAAAATTGACAAATGCAAAGAAGATAAGCCAAAAGTGTGACAACGAGGAATACTTAATAAACATGCAACTTTATTTAGTTAATGTCTCAAATAACATAAATATAAGCTCAAAACATAGCTAGATTCAAATATCTGCCCATTACAGTATGACTAGATAATTACTTGGCAACAATAACATCAATCATTAGTTCAGATTGCCAGTTCTTTAGTTGCTCCTCATCAGTAAAAGGACAGATTGCTTTGCACTCTTCTGGGCCTTCTTCATGCAGTGCATTAATAGTGAGACGGTATTGGGGACAAAGGACTTCTTCGGGCCTGATTACCTCAGCTGGTGTCCGAAACATCTCCCTCAGATGAGGAATGTGCTTCATTTTACCCCTATCACTCCTTTTTCCCTGAGTCATATTCTCTATTTTCTCCTCTAGAGATGCTTCGCACCCCAACCTAAACTTGTCTAGCTTTTCTGGAAATGAGACCGGTATCTGAGTACCTTGTAATTTTGAGCCCAAGCCTTTTCCTTTCTGGTACTTATTATTGGTCATAATTCAGGCCACCACCTGATTCACTGTTAGCATTGAAAGTTCATTCTCACCGAGTCTAGCCTCGATTACCTCAAAGCTGTGCCACAAATTCTCCTCATCTTTCTCTACACTTTCCACATGCGGCACTGGAACTGGTTTTGTCAACATGATTTCTTCTTCTCCGTGTATGGTAATGACCGACTCATTTTCAATGTATTTAATACTTTGGTGCAGTGTAGAAGGACAGCACCTGCAGCGTGGATCCATGGTCTTCCCAGGAGCATAGTGTAGCCAGACTCAATATCCATGACTTGGAATAGCACTTGAAAATTACTTGGGCCAATCTCTAATGGCAATGTTATCTCCCCCAAAATACCTCTCTTATTTCTGTCAAAGGCTCGCACCACCATTTCTTGAGAGGAGAGTTCTTCCTCACTAATTGACAATGAGGTTAGGGTTGACTTCGGTAGGATGTTGAGCGCCGACCTCCCATCAATCAGGATCTTTACGACTATATACCCGTTACATTTGAGGGTTATATGTAAAGCCCGTGGATTTTTCTCAGACCAAGAGGTGATTTCTTCATCCATAAATACAATCATGTTGACGCGCTTCACTGGGTCCACCATGCTGACAACATTCTCAAGGGTAAACATCGGGTTTGACATAAGCTTCACTTAGTACTCTTAGCAATGCTTTCCAATGCAACTCAGATGTCAAAACGAGTGACAGAAGAGATATCCTTGCTGGAGTCTTTTTCAATTGTTCCATCACATCATATTCACTTTGTTTCATGATCTTCAAGCATTCTTCCTCCTCTCCTTTTGTACTTTCCTCCTCACTCAATTCTTTAACATTCTTCTTCTTTTCTACTTCTACTGGGCCATAGCATCGCCCACTCCTTGTAACTATATTAGTCACACACCCTTCATCCTGGAGTATTTCAGCAACTTGGGCCTTTGAAGTCTCTTCACCGATTCCCTTCGTTTCGACCTTATCTTCATAATTCCATGGCACTGAATGATCATTATAAGCAAATGGCGCTGGCTTCTTAACTGTCACAATTACTTTCTTTGGTACCGAGGCTTGGTTGAGAGGTGGCACCTTCAACACAAAGCGTTCTACTATGTTGACCTCTTCAGAGTAAGCTACCCCTTGTCTGGCCTGTATTACTCCCAAAGTGAGTAATCCTTGGACTCGAACCTTAAAGTCCTAGCAATTCTCAATGTCATGTCCGATTTCCCCACAATGGTAAACACACCTTGACTCTTCATCATACTTCTCCTCATCCTTCATTGACGAGGCTGGTGCAGCGATAACATATCCTGCTTTCTTCAATCCCTCAAATATCTGAGTCATTGGTGTACGCAGGCTCATGACCTTTCTTTTTAGTGGTCCTTCAATCTCTGCAGCATTCTCCTCATTCCTTCCACCATGGTTAGGGATTGGGTTGTTAACGATACTAGGTCCAACCTCTTCTTGAATATCTAGTTTTCCATAAGCAATAAGCTTCCTTACCACAGTCTTGAAAGACTCACAGTCTTCGATTGAGTGCCCTGGGATATCCATATGGTACTTACAAGTTAAATTCGGGTTGTACCATGCTGGAAATGGTGGTTATAGGGGACGTACAGGATTCCTTGAGATTAGGTGAGCATCAAAAAGCCTTTGAAATAAATCTGCATTTGGAATGGACAATTTTGGGAAAGGGGGTAGGTTTTGGGGACGGAAACGGCCTTGATTTTGGAAGTTTGGTCGAGGTTGTGGGTAGTTTGGGAAATTTTGCGAAGGCGGAGGTGGGTATTGAGTGTAGATTGGGCGAGTTGATGCATATGGTTAAGGTACGGGAACATTGTTGATTTGGAGTGGCTGGGCTTGAGGTGCGTTTGCGGGAGGGGCAGTTAGGCTAGGTAGATGAGACGGTGCAAATATCTGATAGAAAGGGTAAGTGTTTGGGTTATATGGGGATGCTCGGTATACGGGGTAGGACGGCGAATATCAGGGTTGTAAAGGTTACAGATTTTGCATGTAGCTCACTTTCGGCTCCTTTTTCTTAGAGGGAAACCCCTTCCTGCAACCACTTTCATTATTGCCAGTTGGCAATTTTCCAGCCTTCACCAGAATTTCAATCCTTTCTCCAACTGCAATTAAATAAGCAAAGTCTCGGTAAACAACGCCCGCCATTGTCCCAACATAGGGAGCTCCTAAAGTCCCTAAAAAGTATGAGCACATTTCCGTCAGAGTCAATGGCGGTTGCACTTGTGCAGTTAGAGCCCTCCATCTCTAGGCATACTGCTTGAATGTCTCTTCATTTTTCTTTTGCAGTGTTCCCAACTGCTCTTGGGTTGGGGTCGTATCAAGATTAAACCGGTACTGTCCCATAAACAAGTTTGCCCAATCGTCCTATGAGGAGATCTTGGAAAGGTCTTGTTGGATGCACCACTCCAAAGCAGGCCCTGTCAAACTTTCATAAAAGAAACTGACGAGGAACTTCCAATCCTTTGACCAAATGGATATTTTGGTAATGTAAGTTTTTAGATTAAAAAAAGGATTGGAGCTCCCATCATACTTGTCAAATTCCGGGATCTTAAAATCCTTGGGGATGATGACGTTAGTAGTAGGACACAACTCTTCTATCCCAAGGGAACCATAGGTGTTAGGGCCCTTGATCGCCTTGATTTGCTCCTCCATCTTTTCCGTCCACTCTTCTTTCATCTTATCATTCTAAACAGTTGCATGTCTAGTACCAGCAGGAAATCCAGTCGGCATCGGTATGGACATGTGCGGTGGTTCCCATGCACACTCAGCATTATCATGAACTTCATTTCGAGTTCCTTCTAAGGAATGATATCCTTCTCCAATAGGAAGTACTAGTGATGCAGCATTTGATGTTCCTCCCACAACGAGTATCACAACAGTGACTGCAGGGTTTGTCCTTATGGAAGTATTATGTAAATGTATCCCAGTTGCTCCTGTAACTCTGGCTGCCCCCATCAAGGTGAGGGTTTCCCTCATGGATAGCAACATCTCTTCCATTCTTCTTTGAGACTCTGTAATTTCATTCACCCTTCCTTTCACTTCTTCTACTTCCATACTTAGATTCCTTCCTTCGTTTTCAGCTGCCATTGTCATAAGCTTTGTTCGAGCCCTTGTGTTGTGAACTCGGGTTTAATTGGTGTCTTCTTTCCTTAGTCGCGCAATGGTTCTAAGTTTTCTGTGAACAATTAAGGAACAATTTATTAGAAACCACCATGATTATGATTTGTTTGTTAGAAGACCATTATTAATTTACGTCGAATGGACTTGAGTGAGTATCTTTGATCTTTTCTTTGGTCATGACTGTTTCTTAGAACGTCTCATTCAAAAGTCGTTTGTCATGAACATTTCTTAGAATGTCTCGTTCAAAAGAAATGGGTCTCCAATTAAACATAGGATCAGAACAATAATAATGCATACTTTATTCAGCCGAAAAAGAGTCATCAACATCATTTGAGAGGAGTACATCATTTTTATTCTATACATCATTGTCTATTCTAATTCATCATTCTTAACTGGGTGGGCCTTGATCATCTACTCCATTTGTCCAACAAGACGCTTGCAATATTCAATGAAGTCAATAATCTCTGCAGTGTCTTAAGAGGATTGACCATCTTATCAGCCACCTTCAAATAATATGGGACGTCTGCAATTGTCGCGTTAACTAGGCATGCTAGTTTCGCAAAACGGTCCATCCAAAATTGGATTTCTTCTTTCTATTCATTGATGTCTCTACCTTGTTGTTTCACCTGATGCATTAGATTCTGCAAGTCTTCTTGTCCCTGTTGTAATGCTGCTTTAAGCCATGCAATCGTCTTTTCAATGTGTAACCTTTCAATCTTAATTGTATCTTCGTATCTTGCTGACACCTCTTTCATTTGTTGCTTCATCCTATCCACTTGCTGAAGAGCATCATTCTGTGTTGTTTTGGCATTCTCGAGTAACTCTTGAAGTTGTTGATTTTCGGCTAGTGCCCTATCTCTTTCTTGCCCTCGGAGTCCTAGTTCCTCATTTGCAGCTTCTAAGCATCTTCTAGTCCTTGACATCTGTTCTTGCTCTATTTTTAGCCTCTTGTTAGCTCTTTCAAGAGCGTGACATTTTTCAGAATTTTCACGCTTTAAGACTGCATATACTTGACAAGCCCTTTCTAATTCTATCTCTAATTTCCTTTTTTGTTCATTGGCCTCTACTAGCTTTTCCTTTACTTCTTCATCTTCTATCGGAGCCAGAGGTAAAGATTTACTATTTGAAATTTTGAAGGGTAACTTGATTTCTTGAGCCCGGTCCGTGACCCACTGCCTGTAGCTTTCTTTGACTCCACAACTTCTGACTCCAAGTTCTCTACCCTTTCTGATGACTTTCTTCCAAGCGTCTCGCACTTTCCTAAGTGTCTCAGTACACCCTATCTGCATATCATAAATAAAAAGAGTGGTCTCCAATTCCGAGGGTGGTCCCATCATGGGATAGCCAAGTTGTCGCAATGCCAAAGTGGGGTTGTAGTTAATGCACCCCTGAGTACCCATTAGAGGAACGTTAGGAAAACCCTCACATTGATAAATCACAGTTTACCCCTCTTTGCGCCATGGGTACCATACGATCTTTCCATCTTCAAGCTTGGTCAATTCCTCGGCCTATTCATGACTGTTCTTGGTCTTCAACTGGAGCATCTTGAGACCTGTAATGGGACATGGATCCTCATACCCCCTCTTAAACATGTGAGACGTTAGCCACACAAACAACATCGGTAGTCAACATAAGATTAGTTTACCTTTCTTTTCATGGCATAAATTCAAGGTGTAGTAGACATCAGCAAGAATGGTCGGAACAGGATTAGCAGTATCATTTCGTCGAGCGAGGAACACATCGATTGCTACGAAACCTACCAAGTCTTTACTATTTGGGAATATGATGCTACCATAAATGGTGAGGGCTAGCACATCCATAAAGGTATTCCAGTCTTTAACCTTGGCTAGGTGGCGCATGTGCTCTTCCAAGTATCTACTTGGGAATCCCTCTATTCCTTTCCTGTTTTGCTTTGCTTTCTGTAAATCCTTTACATGAACCTTCAAGACCTCTGCTATGGTTGGCAATGATGCATAGTGACCTTTATATTGGTATGGCTTTTCCTTTTCCAATGATAAGCTCAAGATTTGCTCAAACTCCTCTAATGTGGGGGCTAACTGAAAATCTTGAAATGTGAAACAACGTAATGGTGGATCATAATATTGGGCTAGCGCAGTGATAACTTTTGTTTGCACATTCACTTCTAGTAGATCCAAAATTTTCCCATATCTTGCGGTGAAGGTCAAACGCTGTGTCTTTTTGAGCATTTGGCCCAAACCCACTAGGCTCTCTGTATCCACTTTCTTGGCCTTAAGTTGCAGGGTCTTTTTCAAAATTGCCTCCTCGTGATCTGATCCTATGTCACTTTCCATTTTTAATTAAAGATAATCACTGCTAGTCCTTAGGCACTGATTTTCAAATGGTTCTCCAACAAACCTGGGGATGAAGAATTATCAATGCATGGTTTTAAAAAAATGATTTTACAATTTAATAATGAGTGAGTTGTTGGTCCTTTAAAAGTGATTCGCCTCTTTTTTTTTGGGAAAAACTTTTTATTTCTTTTTTATCAAGAGGGACACCAGTATGGTTCATCACATTAAGGGACTAAACAACTCACAAGGCATACAGATAAGTCAAAAGATAACGAAAAGTACTCTCCCTTTGTGTCCTAATAGGATTTCCTTAACTTGGGACTTTCTATCCTGATGATCTACGGGTCTTTACTGAATTGTGAAAACTTTCATTGGGTGGCTCTTCTATTTTAAAGGTCTCTAGAGCTAAGTCCAATTTCAAAATGTTAACCACGAAATAGTGGGTAAACCACTAGGTGTGGGACATTTATGAAAAAGGCGCACTCTAGATGAGGTTTTCACAATAACTAAACAGGATGTACATCCAAAATGGCTATCACTACACATCCTCTTCTTAACTTAGGCTTCACTCAGACCCGGGTATAGGGCCCCACTTGAATGTGTGTAATAAATGTGTAGGTGTTGTGGGTGTAGGAAGCATACAAACCTTTATTTTCCTAAAGACTACCTGCATCCTGCAAAACAGAAACGGAAACAAACAAAAATTCCAAGAGAAATTCTCTATCCTTAGGTTTTAATAACAAAAATAATTAAAATAATTAAAAAAAAGAAAAAAGGGCAAACAAATATACATAGATTACAAAATTTTGCACAACAAACTTATATGGGCTTGACTCTCAAGTATCCCCAGCGGAGTCGCCATCTGTTGCGACCATAATCGCGACAGGAGTGGCGAAACAAAATAAATAAGTTAGGAGTCGCCACCAATTTTATTTAAATTTGGAAAAAATTGGAAAACCCTTTTTGAAAATGGTCTTTGGAACCAGATTGGATTCGGGAGTCGGTTATGCATAGGGAAGGGTGGAGACTTAACCCTACAGCACCTCTAACACATCCGTTTTAAAACGGTTACCCTAAATTAGTTATGCAAAAACTTAATAATCTCATAATATATTTATTTTATCTCTTTTATTAAAAAATAAAAAAAACAAAGAATTTGAGAAAATTTAAAATTTGGCTTGACAAAATAAAAATTCCTCTCCTACGTATCCTCAGGTGCAATGAGGAACTCAAAGTCACGTAGTTCTATAGAAAATACTTGTGGGTTGGTTGATTTTATTTAAAGAAAAAATTTATTTTTTTATTTTATATTTTTTTTATAAAAATTTGAATTAATAGGTCGTTGCGACCCTAATAATCAAATTAGGATTTGAATAGGTGAAGCTCGTGTCATGCTAAAGACATCACCCACTGATTATTTATTTAGATAATATATTTTTTATATAAAAAGAACGAATTTTGAGCATTTATTAAATTGTGATTTATTTTTTTTTGAAATAGTTTAAATCGTTAGGTTGTCACAACTCAGATGATTCAAAATAGTTACAAGATTAACAAGCTGTCACAACTCGGTTAATCCTATTTTGCTCTTCTAAAAAATAATTGTTTTACTTTTATTATATTTTATTTATTATCCCCTTTTTTATCTTTTTAGTTTTCAGATTTTTTTAGTTTAGCCCATTAAGCCTGCTTCGAAAATAAAACTACCAGAATTCTAAAACAAAAAAAAGAAAGAAAAAAAAACAAAAACTTACGAAAACGAAAAAGTAAAATAGGGGGTTTCTTTTTCTCTGGGATATTTGTAGAGAAGTGGGAGACCAAAATAGAGGACTAACGGAGCAACCGACGCAGGCGCGTGTGGGCAAAAGCACGGTGGTGCGATGGTGTCATCGGCGCGGGGCGGCTGGAGATGGGTCAACAGCGTGCGGCGGCTAGGTGCATCGCGCGGTGGCTTAGGGCGCTGCGGGTGTGGCGGCTACAGTCCGATCTGGTGGTTGACGGTTCGAAGGCCCGGTTTCGTGGATCGTGGCGGAGCTTAGCGGGTCGGCAACGTGCGGCGATTTGCGGTTTCAGGCCTGGGCGGCAGGCTGCGGTGCGGAGGTGTGGCTGTTCTGGGCAACCGTTCAGATCTGGTTCATGGGTGCCACTGCGCGTGGACGGTTCCGGTGTGCTGGGTCGGAGCTTCTAGTGGGAGGCTTGGTGTCTTGGATTTGCAGGGGCTTTGTTTGTGGGAGGTTGAAGGTGGTAGGGGTGTATTGATGGAGGTGTTGTTGTGAGGTAGAAGGTGATATATGAAGAAGATGATAATCTTGTTGTTGTTGCATGAACGGTGGTATTTTTTGGCAAAAGAAATTTATACGAGTGAGAGTGAGTTGTTGCCAGTTCAAAAGTCCAGTCCAAAGTGTGTGGGGTTATGGGTTAATATAGGAGGGGATTAGGTTGAAGAGTTTGAGTTTAAGTGAGATCATGATTGATGAGTTAGGATCTGTTTAGGATAAGTGTTAGTTGATTTAGGATGAGTTTGAGTTACAGTTTGATAAGGATTAGTTTGTTTAGGATGAGTATTGGGGTTGGTT
Source organism: Ormosia emarginata (assembly GCA_029884605.1). Taxonomy (NCBI): domain Eukaryota; kingdom Viridiplantae; phylum Streptophyta; class Magnoliopsida; order Fabales; family Fabaceae; genus Ormosia; species Ormosia emarginata. The sequence continues at coordinate 2,267,155 of JAQQTP010000023.1, forward strand.
TAGGATAAATGTTAGTAATGTGGGTTGTGAAATGGAAAATTGGTAAATGGGTCAAGTTATGGGTTAGTGGGTCATAGTTTTTTTTTTTATTTACAAAATGTCCCGGACAAAATTGAGTGTTCACAGGCTTTTAACTAATGTAGCTTCTTAGGCTAACAAAAACTAGTATCATTGTTGCTTAAAACGGTTGCAAGTTGCCAAGTAAAGTAGTTGGTGAAGAAGGAGTCTCTATGCTCTCGTTACTGTCTTTTACTTCTGGTTTATTACCTTTTAGCCCTAATTTTGACTACACACACTTTTCACAATTTATATATGCTTGAATAAAATTCGTTAAGCTGTTGGTTAATAGTTGACATTAGATATTATCCATTATTCCTGTGGAGACGATCTTTCTCATTATTATATTACTTTCGCGACCCATTCACTTGCAGTTCACAAAAGGTCATAGCACTATGCCAAATTATGCCTTATGTTTATGCCTATGCAATAACCTAAAGATGTAATGTATAATGTATGATACCATTTACGAGAACCCAGTTCCACGGTAATGTCATGATATGCATGAGCCTTGAACAAAACAAAGGAACTTGGTTCCACAAGCCTTAAACAAGCACTGGAACCCAGTTTTAGAAGTTTCATCGGGTGTGAGGGAATGAACCATCCTCAGCTCATCACTGTGATAGGGAAGACATGTTACCTCTTCACTTACAATCATGTATGATCACTCAAAAGTGAGGACTTCATCCTCTATTAACATAGTTATGAAAAATAATGATGTCAATTACTACAATAACTAGCATGTCAATTGGTTTATATTTATAACCACAAGTGTGAAATACAATAATGTCAAGTACTACAATAGTTAGCATACCAATTGGTATGCATTCATCTCATCTCAAGCATGAACAACAATGATGCTAAGTATCATAATAATTAACATACCGATTTATTTACATTCATCACATTAACACCTCATTAAATACTCCTATTAAAGTCTTATCACTCATTAAAAAGCATATAATAAAGGTCCACGCAAGTTAAGCACTTCATATTCACCAAAATAAAGATCTCCTCAAAATCTTGTCTGGGAGCCTAGGCGCTAGCTTGACAGAGGCATTCCCTTGTCTTCCTCTACGACTGGCGCTCGGGCGTTCCTTGCCTGGCGCTCAAGCGTTCATCGCACGCTTAGGCACTCAACAATGGGTGCTCAGGCTCCCATCGCGTAGCATTAAGCTGCTCTTTGTTTAGCAGTGGGCGCTTAAGCGCCCAAATTGCAACGCCTAGGCACTGGTTTACAGATTTAGTTTCGGAAGAATTCTACATAAACAACCATTGTTCAATTGGAAAACAATGATCTTCCAACCACTTAAACCTCTAATTCAAGTGATTTCCAATACCACACAAGGTCCATAAACACACTGTAACTCTTATACAATTTTTAAATCATTCCAACATGGATTAATGAACCATTCATATACCTAAAATCCCAAATTTCCAACTTTTAGCTCAAGTGGAAAAAAGGAGTTTAAGGGATGAAAATTCATCTCCATACATCCAACAAACCAAAAACAACCCATTCTCAAGTTTTACAACAAGATTCAAGCCAAGAACACAAAAATCGTACTCAAAACTTATTTCTTCATCAAGTTAACTTATGAAACAAGATGGAGAAAAATGAGTAAAAGTGCTAAAACAGTTTTCCCCTACCTCTATTGTCGTGAAAGAATGAATTTAGAAGCTCCTCTCCACCTCTATCCTCTTCTTCCTCCTTGGTAGTTGATTCTCCTCCTTTGTCTTTTTTCTTTCTTTTTCCTCTTTGGTTTCCAATGCCAGCTGTGAGAGTGGTGAAAAAATGAGAGAAATATCTCATTTAAAGACATAAAAGTTAAAGGTAAAAAAAATGAGGAAACCGTGAGAGACTTGGTCACTTAAGTGACTAAGCTATAACTCCCGATCTATTAAGAACACTTAGATTTCACCAAATCAAGTTTCTTAACTTCCAACAAGTTGAAAATAAATCTTAAGATTCATCAAAAATCTTGTTTCACTATTTTCATATTTTTTCATATCTGCTACTGGTCAATCTGATATTAAAACACACACTTAATATGCTTAAAAATATCAAATTAACTCTGATTAACCTCAAACTTTAGCTACATCATCTTTCACACATTTGTGACCTAGAAACAAATTTTTCATATTTACTTCTACTAACTAAGCAATTTAAACTAATTCTGGGGCTAATAACATCTATTTTTCACACATAGTGCTACAACAAAGTAACTAAACATGCTCAGAAGGTTACAAAATTAAACAGGCACGTTAAGCAAGTATTAGGCTACCTTTGTAACCATTTATAAGTCTAACATATTCCCGAGGGTGTTACACTTTCTTGTTGCAATGCTCACTCTTGGTACTTGGACTATTCTACAAAGTATTGCTCACTTAAAACAAACATAGTTAGTCCAAATTCATAGTTCAATATCTTCATATGCATGATTCATAAATGTATAACTCTAGTTAGTCTAACATGTATATAAGACTTTCATAGACACATCCAAATAAGACATTTATCAATTACTAATAGATATGCTCTATATAGGATGCAACAAAGAACACTTTGCGCATTTTCATTTAAATAAAGGTAAATCCAATATTAATTTAATACAACTCATATAACATATTATTGATATATTCTATAAAATATTCTATAAAGAATATGCATGATTCTTATATGAAATATAACAAGATAGAGTACATGATCATGCATGTGTTGGGAATTGCGGATACATACACAGCAGAACAAAAAAAAAATTTCATAGGATTCATGCGAAAAAGCCATAATCTGAGTTTTAAATTTGTTTACTTCTTGAAGCATGATCAAAACAAGTGACGTGAATCACCAACACCGTAACAACGAAGATGTCTCTGCGGTATCCACATGAATATACTCACAAATGTCCAATGTCCGCAAATAGGAGTCACGCCTCTCACACACAATGCTAACAGAAATTCGTAGTTTTGTCAGATTAGCTGGTTACTATCGACGATTCTTTGAGGGGTTTTCGAAGATAACAGAACCTCTTACCTAACTTACACAAAAAAATCAACCGTTCGTGTGGACTGATGCATGCGAAGAAAGTTTTCAGGAGTTGAAAAGACGACTAACTACTTCACCAGTATTGATTCTACCTAATCCAAACGAACCTTTCAAAGTATATTGTGATGCTTCGTATCAAGGATTGGGTTGTGTACTTATGCAGAATCGTAAAGTGGTGGCTTATGCTTCAAGGCAGTTGAAAGTACATGAGAGGAATTATCCGACTCATGATTTGGAGTTGGCAGCTGTGGTGTTTGCATTGAAAGTGTGGAGACATTTTCTCTATAGAGCAATGTTCACTGTTTTTAGTGATCATAAAAGTTTGAAGTATCTGTTTGACCAGAAAGAGTTGAACATGAGACAAAGATTTTGGCTAAAGTTTCTGAAGGATTATGACTTTCAGTTACAATATCATCCCAAAAAAGCAAATGTCGTAGCGGATGCGTTGAGTAGGAAAATGCTTAGTGCTTCTGTTATGATGATTAAGGAGAAGGAACTGATAGAAGAATTTTGGGATATGCGTTTGTCTGTGAAATTGACGCAAGGGAGGATGCGTTTAAACATGATCACCATTTCAAATGATTTGATGGATAAAATACGAGATGGACAAAACAGTGACCAGTATTTGCAAGAAGCAAAAGAAGCAAAGAGCCAAGGTGCAGAGGTAGAATTTAGCGAAGGAGCTAATGGAATTTTGAAGTTTAAAGGAAGAGTTTGTGTGCCTAATGATCCAGAACTTAGGAAATTTATTCTGGATGAAGCTCACAAGAGTAAGTTGAGTATACATCCAAGAGCCACAAAGATGTACCAGGATTTAAAACAATTATATTGGTGGCAAGGAATGAAGAAGGATGTCGCTAAATATGTATCATCCTGTTTAGTCTGTTAGAAGGCTAAGGTGGAACATCAAAAACCATCTGGAATGTTGCAACCTTTGCCTATTCCTGAATGGAAATGGGATGACATAGCAATGGATTTTGTGACAAGACTACCAAAAACTCAGAAAGGTCATGATTCTATTTGGGTAATTATTGATCGGCTTACTAAGTCGGCACACTTTTTGCCGATTAATTTTAAGTACTCAATGGAAAAGTTGACCCAAGTGTACATCAGTGAAATTGTTAGACTTCATGGTGTACCATCCAGTATTATTTCCGATCGAGATCTAAGGTTTACGTCGAGATTTTGGAATAGTTTGCTAGAAGCGATGGGATCAAAGCTACGTCTGAGTTCTGCTTACCATCCACAGACTGATGGTCAATTAGAAAGAATGATTCAGTCATTAGAGGACTTGTTGAGAGCTTGTGTTCTACAAGAAACTGGTTGTTGGATGAATTTTTGGCATTAATAGAATCCACATATAACAACAGTTTTCATTCGAGTATAGGGATGGCACCCTGTGAGGCATTGTATGGGAGACAATGCAGAACACCATTGTGTTGGTATCACGATGGTGAAAGTGCTATGGTAGGACCAGAATTTATACAACAGATAATTGAGAAAGTAAAGATGATACAAGACAAGATGAGAATGACTCAAACTCGGCAAAAGAGCTATGCTGATAAAAGGAGAAAATCGCTTGAGTTTGAAGAAGGTGACCATATATTTCTTCGAGTGACACCTATGACTAGAGTTGGACGACTGCTTAAGTCTAAGAAGCTCACTCTAAAGTTTATCGGGCCATATCAGATGCTTCGTCGGGTAGGTCCAGTAGCTTACCAGATTGCATTACCACCTTTTCTATCAAATCTTCACAATGTATTTCACGTATCACAACTACGGAAATATATTCCTGATCCTACCCATGTTATTAAGCCAGATATAATACAGCTGAAAGAGAATTTAACCTATGAAACGCTTCCAGTCAAGATTGAGGATCGAAGGATGAAGCAACTTCGAGGTAAGGAAATTTCATTGGTTAAAATCGTTTGGAACAACATAAGCGGTGAAACTACATGGGAACTGGAAGAAAAGATAAAAGAGCAATATCCTTATTTATTTTGAGGATGTGAAGTCAAGTTTATCAAGTTTCGAGGACGAAACTTCTTTTTAGAGGGGGAGTATTGTAACACCCTAAACATTTCTAAATATTTGACAGTAATTTTGACAGTTAACAGAATTCTACTATTTAGTGATTTCTGTGTACTGTAAAATTATTTTGAATATTCCGTCAGTACATTTGATCGTTTTGTGTGATTTACTCCGTGTCAGGAAAATAATAATTTTCGGGCAGGGAAAAATTTTACGTAATGTAATTATTACTGATAAGTCTTAATTATTTTACGTAATCTGATTTGATTTTTGTATGTTTTATAATTTTTTTTATTTTGTGGGTGATTATGAAATTTTTATATTACTTTGATAATTTTAGAGTTATTTGTGGGTCATCTGTGGGCCCAGGGACGTCGTATGTGGGCTCGGTGTGGGTCCAAAAAAGTGAAAATTTTTCTGTAGCAAAACAAATTCATACTATTAAGACGGAGACAGGGGATCTTACTAAACCTGAATCCGAAAACAGATTTTAAAATTTTCTTTTAGTGTGTTTTGTACTGTATTTAATTATCGGGTGATAAAAATACAGTAAAAATATTATTCAAAGGGCAATTACAGATAAAAAAATAAATATTATACTGCGTAGTTAACATTAGTGGCTTGGATATCCACCATTGATTTAATCAACGGTGGAGATTTAATCTTGATTTAATCAACGGTTGAGATTTAGTCTTACAAAGTGGCTAGGACCATTAATGACCCTTGGATGTAAAGTTTGAAGGAGTAATCTTGACCCTTCATTTTGGAGATACAACTAATGGCTAGGATTTCAAGGAGGAAAGATCCAATGGCCTAGATTAAGTCTTCTATCTAAAGCCTAAACCTAAAACCTACATTAATCCTAACCATTGATCTAATCAATGGTTAGGAATGCTTAAAATGGTGGCTATGAAATTTGTCACACATTTAGAGTGCATGAAGGGGGGGTTCGGTTTTGAGAAGCTTAAGAGCTTAGCAAAGTTGAAGACCACATTATTGCTATCATAATTCATCTTTGTCTCCTCCAAAAAACTAAGACTTCATCAAAATTTTCTCTCTACTTCTCTATGTACTAGTTTCGGCCAAGACACCAAAGTATACCTTCCATCACTCTTTAATTTCAAACAACCATACTTCTTGAATCTATACTTTTTTCTAAGACACTTTGTAGTTTACACCAAGTTCTAAAACTTCTATCTTCAAGGACTTTTTCCAAGAGCAAGTTCTAGGGTTTTTGAGGTGAAGTGTAAGGAAACTTCATTTCTTCTCCTTTTTTCATGTTCTAAGCCATGTTTGATCCATAGTTCCTCTTATTCAAGCTTAATATACTAATAAACTTGTGTTTGTTTTATGTTCAAGAGACTTTTGTTGGTGGAGAACTTGTGCAAAGTCCAAAGCAAGGAGCTTTTTAAGGTTCTTCAAGAGGTAAGAGGGAGATCCATCTCACCAACCAAGTATGGTGGTGAGTGTTGGTTTGGTATTTGATGGATGGTGAATTCATGTGAAGATTCATATCCATGGTTATGTAATTATTTGTGTATGTTTATGTGCTTTGATTATGGCATGCTTGTGATATATATATGTTAAATATGTATATGTATGTCATGATTTGATGATGGAAAGGAAAGTGAATTTTGGTTCCAAGGACCATGGTGAATTCGGCCAATCACCTCAAAATAGGTGTTCACAAATTAATATTTTCATGAATGGTAAAATTAGATGTTTAGAAAAGCAAGGAAAATGAACAAAAGGTTGGTTTTCAAGGAATATGAGTTCACGGTTTTATTGAGGAAAATTTTAATTGTTTTGTTTGTGTAAAAACCAAGAATGGAACTTAGTTGATTTAGAAGGAAAAATATAAGAATGGTTTCAATGGCCATGTCCACGGTTTTTGAAGGCTTGAAATGCCTTAGTTTTATGAAACAAAGTGATTTTCAAAGTGAAAATACAATTTGGTTTAGTACAAGGAATTTGGAAAGGGAATTAGAGTGTTTTATCACTTGAGAAAATGGAATTTTCGTATATGAATGGAAAAGAGAGGTTGAAAGTGTTTGAACCTCAATTTATTTTAAAGAGGATAGATTTTTAGAATTTATTTGGAATCATAAAGAATACGTTGGTGATTTGAGATTTTCTAACGTGTAACTCATTCTTTGGGTTTTGGAGAGCGTTAGTAAATTTTAAGTTAGAAACATTAATTTTAATTCAGTAAAATGGTGAATTTGTGGAACAAATTGCAAAAAGGATTTTTTTGAGTAAGAAAATGTGGAAATAATGTGAGAAGTCATATTATTTTCAGAAATGTTGAAATGGAATTTTTTGAAGGTTGAGAAATATTTTACGAAGTTGAAAAATGATGAAAAATGATTTACGTAACTTAAAAACGTGATTTTTAAGCTACGCGATTTGAAAAACATTAAAATATATTTCTACGCAATTTGGAAAGTGTTTAAATATTTTTACGTGATTGAGATATTGTTGAAAAATCACAACGTGATTGAAAAATGATGAAATATTTTTATGTGATTGATGAAAACGTTGAAAAATCAATATGAGATTTCAAAACGTAACATAAATGTTATGAACTTATGAAAATGCGAGAAAAGTGGTGCGCGACTATGAAAATGCAATAATATGATTTTCGCGATTAAATATACAGTAGGATTACTGTTGAACCAGTGAATGGACACTGTATGAAAAAATGATGAATTTTGCCTGTGATTAGCATTAGTACATTTTATATGCATGAATTAGTATATGGACACTGTATATGAATTTTGCCTATGATTGGCATTGGTGCATTAAACATGCATTGGAAAGGTCCGATTGACTGTATGAGGTTATTTGCTTAGGAGAGACGTACACCTCTTGAGTGAGTGTGATATGCGTAGTATAAGTCACTTGTTGACCTTGGGGGCATCGGGGTGCGGGTTGCTTACATGGGCAGTTGGTAGCTCTTCTTACCGTAAGTTAGACCGATGCAACGCACTAATGATCCTGACTGAGAGACTATTCTTCATCGAGATCTAGTAAAGACTGTCATGTATATGCTAGATGTGCAAACACATATGAGAAATATGGCACGTGGTCTGAGGCATGTTGGTACAGACAGATCTTTCGGATCAATTTCTCCGAACTGAGTATTAGCTCCATGGAGTAGGAAATTGAGTCTATGTGCGCATGCATGAATCTAAGCATTTATATTTGTATGATATAATAATTGAAGAATATTGACTATGACAATTGTTTTGTTGAGGAATAATTAGATGATGATGATGATACTAAAGTTAATGGCATGATGGTAATTATTATTTATTGTATCTGTTATGATAAATAATGTTGATGGCATGATTGTAATTATGGTATGATATATCCGTATGGTATGCTGTTTGTATTATCTCTGTGCTACCATGTTGGTATTGGCGTACATGATCTCACCTCTTTGTACTATAAATATATTTGTAAAGACACTGAGCAAGGTATTGAACAAGAGGGTGAAGAAGAGCAGGTTCTTGTGGAGGAAATGGAGTTTTGACAAGATGACATCAAGACCTAGTTTCTTCGGTTACGTGAGATTACACTTCCATGGTGGAGCTGGAGCATGGAGGACTAGTCCCAATGAGAGGGGGCTAATATTTCAGGGAAATTTGATGGTTAACATGAGCCGGGAATTTCATGGAGATCCGTTTCTTTCCGTTACTATATATGTACATGTCGAATTTTCGCTGTCCATCAGGCAGCATTGGGATACTAGGTATTATGTCCCAATGGAAATTAGTATTGTGTCGTCTGCTCGGACACCAGTCCGTAGGGCTTCGCGTCATGCTGGATTCCTTCCTGTTGAGGAGTCTGAGGAGCACCCGTCTAATGGTTCTGCTGTTTAGCAAGACTTGGGCAGTATGTGAGTTTTAAATTATGTTTAACTACTTTGAGAACTTGGTCTGTATATAAATAATATCAACAGTACTTCTGTAATGTATGATGATGTAAATTATATGTGACGATGTATAATATTTTTATTTTTCACTAAGTTTATTTTATCGTTATCAAAGGGGAAAAAAGAAATTTTACAACTCGTATTTTTATCACAAGACCACATTTTATGAGCTTGGGGGTAATTTGATAATAAAGTAACATAAATGTGGCACCCTACGGTGGGTGTTACATTAGTTGGTATCAGAGCCTAAGTTAGAGTCTTTTGGGTTTGTGGTTAGGTCTGTCTTGTTTGTGTTGTGTGATTCTCTGTGATTGTTTTCTGAAAAGAAACAATATTGTTTGAAGATTGACCTTACTTTCTTGTGTTATCCAGTTTGAGTAGAGAAAAGTAATGGTAGGACGAGGAAGAGGACGTGTCAATACTAGAGCAGGAATGTAAAATGTTGGTAATGACAACCAGAACATGGCTGCAGTTGTAGCAACGATGCAACGGATGGCTGATGTTATGGTACATCAAAACCAAAGGGCAATTGAGGATGCTCACAGTTTGTCAGAATTTCGTAAGAACAATCCACTGAAGTTTCGGGGAGAATTTGACCCAGAGAAAGCTGATTTGTGGATCAAGGAATTAGAGAAGATCTTTGAAGGTATGGGTTGTACTGATGAATGCAAGCTGACTTTTGCGACTTTTATGTTAGTGGGTGATGGAGAAAACTGGTGGGCAGGAGCCCGAAGATTGTTAGAAGCTAAAGGAAGAGTTGTGACATGGCAGCTCTTTAGGCAGAAGTTTCTGGGAAAGTATTTTCCAGCAAGTGTTCGTCATGCCAAGGAGATGGAATTCCTTAGTTTAAGGCAAGGGGTGATGTCTGTAAGTGAATATACAGTAAAGTTTGAAAGCTTGTCAAAGTTTTCAAGGTATTTTCAAATGCACCCAGATGAAGATTGGAAGTGTAGAAAATTTGAGGAAGGATTGAAGCTTGACATTAAGCAAGCTGTAGTAACCATGGGAATTGAACAGTTTCCAGAATTGTTGGACAAGTGCCGTAAGGTTGAGGAGATTGATCTTCAATAGGCGACGAGAAACAAGAACTTTCGACCTACAAGATTCCAAAGAGGAAAGAGTAATGGAGGAAACCGTTTTCAGCAGAAACCGTATACTAAACTGGTAGGAAGTCAGAACCGGCAGCAATTTGTTGGAGGAAGTTCTAGTGGCAGTAAGGCAAGTCAAGCTAGAACTCCTATGTATAAATGTTTCAAGTGTGGGAAGGACCATCTAACCAAGGATTGTCAGCATAAAGGAATTATTTGTTATAGATATGGGAAACCTAGACATTTATCCATGGAATGTGATCAAATAAAAAGGGAACCTTCTGTGGGAAATGTTCGTATTGCAAGGCCACAGGCGGGTGGTCGAGTGTATACTATGAGCAGGGAAGAAGCCGCGAAATCTGAGGACTTGATCATGGAGGAGTGTGCTATTGAAGGTAATCCTTTAACCGTACTCTATGATTCGAGAGCAACACATTCTTTCATTGCAAGTGATTGTGCAGAACGTTTAGGTTTGACTGTGACTACATTGCCATATGATTTGAGTGTTGCTACTCCTACTAATAAGCCTGTGATAACTACAAAAGTATGTTTGAATTGTCCTGTATGTGTTAGGGATAGAATCTTTCATATGGATTTAATATGTTTGCCTCTTTCCAAGATTAATGTAATCTTAGGAATGGATTGGTTGTCTTCTAACCATATCCTAATTGATTGTTCGAATAAGACATTAGGATTTCCTGAGGCTAAAGATCCTAGATTCCTAACGGCTACTCAAGTAGAAGCTTGTTTGAAGGAAGGAGATCATGGGTATCTATTGTTGTATTCTTTGGAGGTTCAGTGTGAGGATGTCTTGAAAGATATTCTTGTGGTCAATGAATTTCCTGAAGTATTTCCGGAAGATATACCTAGACTACTGCCAGAAAGAGAAATTGAGTTTGCTATTGATTTAGTACCTGGAGCTAGACCTATATTTATTGCGCCCTATCGGATGTCACTGGTAGAGTTGGTAGAGCTTAAGAAACAACTGGAGGATTTATTGGAGAAGCAATTTGTGAGACCTAGTGTGTCACTATGGGGAGCTCCAGTATTGTTGGTTAAAAAAAAGGACGGGACTTCTCGTCTATGTGTAGACTATCGGCAGTTGAACAAGATTATGATTAAGAATAAATATCCACTTCCAAGGATTGATGATCTGATGGATCAATTGCGAGGAGCCGCAATATTTTCCAAGATTGATTTACGATCTGGGTACCACCATTTTCATGTGAAAGTGGAAGATGTTCCCAAAACTGCGTTTCGGACTCGTTATGGGCATTATGAATATCTAGTGATGCCGTTTGGTGTGACGAATGCACCTGCCATATTTAAGGACTTTATGAACAGAATTTTCAGTTCGTACTTGGATAAGTTTGTTGTTGTCTTTATAGATGACATTTTGATTTATTCTTGAAATCAGGAGAAACATGCTGAACATCTTAGAGTGGTTCTCCAGATTTTGAAGGAGAATAAGTTGTATGCCAAGTTGTCTAAATGTGAATTTTGGTTAAGCGAAGTTCAATTTTTGGGACACATTATATCGAAGGAAGGAATTAAAGTTGATGCTTCAAAGGTGGAGACGGTTTTGGAATGGGAAAGACTAAAAACTGTAACAGAAATCTGTAGTTTTGTCGGATTAGCTGGTTACTATCGACGGTTCATTGAGGGGTTTTCGAAGATAGCAAGACCTCTTACCCAACTTATATGGAAGAATCAACCGTTCGTGTGGACTGATGCATGCGAAGAAAGTTTTCAGGAGTTGAAAAGACGACTGACTACTTCACCGGTATTGATTCTACCTGATCCAAACGAACCTTTCGAAGTATATTGTGATGCTTCGTATCAAGGATTGGGTTGTGTACTTATGCAGAATCGTAAAGTGGTGGCTTATACTTCAAGGCATTTGAAAGTACATGAGAGGAATAATCCGACTCATGATTTGGAGTTGGCAGCTGTGGTGTTTGAATTGAAAGTGTGGAGACATTTTGTCTATGGAGCAACGTTTACTGTTTTTAGTGATCATAAAAGTTTGAAGTATCTGTTTGACTAGAAAGAGTTGAACATGAGACAAAGGCGTTGGCAAGAGTTTTTGAAGGATTATGACTTTCAGTTACAATATCATCCCGGAAAAGCGAATGTCGTAGCAGATGCGTTGAGTAGGAAAATACTTAGTACTTCTGTTATGATGATTAAAGAGAAGGAACTGATAGAAGAATTTCGGGATATGCGTTTGTCTATGAAATTGACGCTAGGTAGGATGCGTTTAAACATGATCACCATTTCAAATGATTTGATGGATAAAATACGAGAAGGACAAAACAGTGACCTTTATTTGCAAGAAGCAAAAGAAGCAAAGAGCCAAGGTGCAGAGGTAGAATTTAGCGAAAGAGCTAATGGAATTCTGAAGTTTAAAGGAAGAGTTTGTGTGCCTAATGATCCAGAACTTAAGAAATTGATTATGGATGAAGCTCACAGGAGTAAGTTGAGTATGCATCCAGGAGCCACAAAGATGTACCAGGATTTAAAACAGTTATATTGGTGGCAAGGAATGAAGAAGGATGTCGCTGAATATGTATCATCCTGTTTAGTCTGTCAGAAGGCTAAGGTGGAACATCAAAGACCATCTGGAATGTTGCAACCTTTGCCTATTCCTGAATGGAAATGGGATGACATAGCAATGGATTTTGTGACAGGACTACCAAAAACTCGGAAAGGTCATGATTCTATTTGGGTAATTATTGATCGGCTTACTAAGTCGGTGCACTTTTTGCCGATTAATACTAAGTACTCAATGGAAAAGTTAACCCAAGTGTACATAAGTGAAATTGTTAGACTTCAGGGTGTACCATCCAGTATTATTTCAGATTGAGATCCGAGGTTTACGTCGAGATTTTGGAATAGTTTGCAAGAAGCGATGGGAACAAAGCTACGTCTGAGTTCTGCTTACCATCCACAAACTGATGGTCAGTAAGAAAGAACGATTCAGTCATTAGAGGACTTGTTGAGAGCTTGTGTTCTAGAAAAAATTGGTTGTTGGGATGAATTTTTGCCATTAATAGAATTCACATATAACAACAGTTTTGATTTGAGTATAGGGATGGCACCCTATGAGGCATTGAATGGGAGACGATGCAGAATACCGTTGTGTTGGTATCACGATAGTGAAAGTGCTACAGTAGGACCAGAATTTGTACTACAAACAACTAAGAAAGTGAAGATGATACAAGACAAGATGAGAATGACTCAAACTCGGCAAAAGAGCTATGCTGATAAGAAGAGAAAATCGCTTGAATTTGAAGAAGGTGACCATGTATTTCTTCAAGTGACACCTATGACTGGAGTTGGACGACTGCTTAAGTCCAAGAAGCTCACTCCAAAGTTTATCAGGTCGTATCAGATACTTCATCAGGTAGGTGTGGTAGCTTACCAGATTGTATTACCACCTTTTCTATCAAATCTTCACAATGTATTTCACGTATCACAACTACGAAAATATATTTCTGATCCTACCCATGTTTTCGAGCCAGATATAGTACAACTGAAGGAGAATTTAACCTATGAAACTTTTCCAGTCAAGATTGAGGATCGAAGGATGAAGCAACTTTGAGGTAAGGAAATTTCATTGGTTAAAATCGTTTGGAACGACGTAAGCGATGAAGCTACATGGGAACTGGAAGAAAAGATAAAAAAGCAATTTTCCTATTTATTCTGAGGATGGGAAGTCAAGTTTATCAAGTTTCGAGGATGAAACTTCTTTTTAGAGGGGGAGTATTGTAACACCCTAAACTTTCCTAAATATTTGACAATAATTTTGACAGTTAACAGAATTCTACTATTTAGTGATTTCTGTGTATTGTAAAATTATTTTGAATATTTTGTCAGTACATTTGATCGTGTTGTGTGATTTACTCCGTGTCTGGAAAATAATAATTTTCGGACAGGGGAAAATTTTATGTAATTTAATTATTACTGATAAGTCTTAATTATTTTACGTAATCTGATTTGATTTTTGTACGTTTTATAATTTTTGTGATTTTGTGTGTGGTTATGAAATTTTTATATTACTTTGATTATTTTAGTGTTATCCGTGGGCCGTCTGTGGGCCCAGGGAGGTCGTATGTGGGCCCGACATAGGTCCAGAAAAGTGAACATTTTTTTGTAGCCAGAAAAATTCATATTGTTAAGACGGAGATGGAAGATCTTACTAAACCTGAATCCGGAAATAATTTTTAAAATTTTCTTTTACTGTGTTTTGTACTGTATTTAATTGTTAGATGATAAAAATATAGTAAAAATATTATTCAAAGGGAAATTGTAGATAAAAAAAATAAATATTATACTGCGTAGTCAACATTAGTGGCTTGGATATCCACCATTGATTTAATCAACGATGGAGATTTAATCTTGATTTAATCAACGGTTGAGATTTAGTCTTACAAAGTGGCTAGGACCACTAATGACTCTTGGATGTAAAGTTTGAAGGAGTAATCTTGACCCTTCATTTTGGAGATACATCTAATGGCTAGGATTTCAATAAGGAAAGATCCAATGGCCTAGATTAAGTCTTCTATCTAAAGCCTAAATCTAAAACCTACATTAATCCTAACCATTGATTTAATCAATGGTTAGGAATGCTTAAAATGGTGGCTATGAAATTTGTCACACATTTGGAGTGCATGAAGGGGGGGTTCGGTTTTGAGAAGCTTAAGAGCTTAGCAAAGTTGAAGACCACATTATTGCTATCATAATTCATTTTTGTCTCCTCCAAAAAGCCAAGACTTCATCAAAATTTTCTTTCCACTTCTCTATGTACTAGTTTCGGCCAAGACACCAAAGTATACCTTCCATCACTCTTTAATTTCAAACAACCATATTTCTTGAATCTATACCTCATTCTAAGACACTTTGTAGTTTACACCAAGTTCTAAATCTTCCATCTTCAAGGACATTTTTCAAGAGCAAGTTCTAGGGTTTTTGAGGTGAAGTGTAAGGAAACTTCATTTCTTCTCTTCTTTTTCATGTTCTAAGCCATGTTTGATCCATGGTTCCTCTTATTCAAGCTTAATATACTAATAAACTTGTGTTTGTTTTATGTTCAAGAGACTTTTGTTGGTGGAGAACTTGTGCAAAGTCCAAAGCAAGAAGCTTTTTAAGGTTCTTCAAGAGGTAAGAGGGAGATCCATCTCACCAACCAAGTATGGTGGTGAGAGATGGTTTAGTATTTGATGGATGGTGAATCTATGTGAGGATTCATATCCATGGTTATGTAATTATTTGTGTATATTTATGTGCTTTGATTATTTGCTTATGCTTGGTATGATTTGCATGATTTATTGCTTTGATTATGGCTTGCTTGTGATATATATATGTTAAATATGTATATGTATGTCATGATTTGATGATGAAAAGGAAAGTAATTTTTGGTTCCAAGGACCATGGTGAATTCGGCCAAACACCTCAAAATAGGTGTTCACAAATTAATATTTTCATGAATGCTAAAATTGAATGTTTAGAAAAGCAAGGAAAATGAACAAAAGGTTGGTTTTCAAGGAACATGAGTTCACGGTTTTGTTGAGGAAATTTTTAGTGGTTTTGTTTGTGTAAAAACCAAGAATAGAACTTAGTTGATTTAGAAGGAAAAATATAAGAATGGTTTCAATGGCCATGTCCATGGTTTTTGAAGGCTTGAAATGCCTTAGTTTTATGAAACAAAGTGATTTTCAAAGTGGAAATACAATTTGGTTTAGTACAAGGAATTTGGAAAGGGAATTAGAGTGTTTTATCACTTGAGAAAATGGAATTTTCGTATGTGAATGGAAAAGAGAGGTTGAAAGTGTTTGAACCTCAATTTATTTTAAAGAGGATTGATTTTTAGAATTTATTTGGAATCATAAACAATACATTGGTGATTTGAGATTTTCTAACGTGTAACTCATTCTTTGGGTTTTTGAGAGCATTAGTAAATTTTAAGTTAGAAACATTGATTTTAATTCAGTAAAATGGTGAATTTATGGAACAAATTGTAAAAAGGATTTTCTTGAGTAAGAAAATGTGGAAATAATGTGAGAAGTCATATTATTTTGAGAAAGGTTGAAATGGAATTTTTTCAAGGTTGAGAAATATTTTACGAGGTTGAAAATGGTGAAAAATGATTTATGTAACTTAAAAATGTGATTTTTAAGCTACGCGATTTGAAAAACGTTAAAATATATTCTACGTAATTTGGAAAGCGTGTAAATATTTTTACGTGATTGAGATATTATTTAAAAATCACAACGTGATTGAAAAATGATGAAATATTTTTACGTGATTGATGAAAATGTTGAAAAATCTATATGTGATTTGAAAATGTAACATAAATGTTATGAAATTGTGAAAACGCGACAAAAGTGGTGCGTGACTATGAAAACGCGATGAATTTTGTAATTAAATATACAGTGGTGCGTGTATATTTGTAATTAAATATACAGTAGGATTACTATTGAACCTGTGAATGGACACTGTATGAAAAAATGATGAATTTTGCCTATGATTGGCATTGGTGCATTTTATATGCATGAACCAGTGTATGGACACTGTATATGAATTTTGCCTATGATTGGCATTAGTGCATTGAACATGCATTGGAACGGTCCGATGGACTGTATGAGGCTATTTGCCTAGGAGAAACGTACACCTCTTGAGCGGGTGTGATATGCATAGTGTAAGTCACTTGTTGACCTTGGGGGCATCGGGGTACGGGTTGCTTACATGGGCAGTTGCTAGCTCTTCTTACCGTAAGTTAGACCAATGCAACGCATCGATGATCCTGACCGAGAAACTATTCTTAATCGAGATCTAGTCAACACTATTGTGTATATGCTAGATGTGCAAACACATATGACAAATGTGGCACATGGTCTGAGGCATGTTGGTACAGATAGATCTTTCGGATCAATTTCTCCGAACTGAGTATTAGCTCCATGGAGTAGGAAATTGAGTCTATGTGCGCATGCATGAATCTGAGCATTTATATCTGTATGATATAATAATTGAGGAATATTGGCTTTGACAATTGTTTTGTTGAGGAATAATTGGATGATGATGATGATACTAAAGTTAATGGCATGATGGTAATTATTATTTATTGTATCTATTATGATAAATAATGTTGATGGCATAATTGTAATTATGGTATGATATATCTGTATGGTATGTTGTTTGTATTATCTCTATGCTACCATGTTGGTATTGACGTTGGTGATCTCACCTCTTTGTATGTCTATTTTGTACTGTAAATATATTTAGAAAGACGTTGAGCAAGGTATTGAACAAGAGGGTGAAGAAGAGTAGGTTCCTGTGGAGGAAGCGGAGTTTTGACAAGATGACATCAAGACCTAGTTTCTTCGGTTACGTGAGATTACAGTTCCATGGTGGAGCTGGAGCGTGGAGGACTAGTCCCAATGAGAGGGGACTAATATTTCAGGGAAATCTGACAGTCAACATAAGCTAGGAATTTCATGGAGATCTATTTCTTTCCATTACTATATATGTACATGTCAAATTTCCGCTGTCCATCAGGTAGCATTGGGATACTAGGTATTATGTCCAAACGGAAATTAGTATTATGTCGTCTGCTCGGACACCTGTCCGTAGGACTTCGCATCGTGCTGGATTCCTTCCTGTTGAGGAGTCTGAAGAGGACCCGTCTGAGGGTTCTGCTGTTTAGTAAGACTTAGGCAGTATGTCAGTTTTAAATTATGTTTAACTACTTTGAAAACTTCGTCTGTATATAAATAATGTCGACAGTACTTCTATAATGTATGATGATGTAAATTATGTGTGATGATGTATAATATTTTTATTTTCTGCTAAGTTTATTTTATCGTTATCAAAGGGGGAAAAAGAAATTTTACAATTCGTATTTTTATCACAACACCACATTTTATGAGCTTGGGGGTAATTTGGTAATTAAGTAATATAAATGTGGCACCCTACGGTGGGTGTTACATGGTATGTCTAATAACTAACTTTATAATTACCTTATTACAAATGATGTTTGGCGACATTAAAACACACAACTCCTCATGTAAGAATCGTGGTGATTTCAGGTCAAAGGACCACATACACCATTGTCACTATAAGAATCGCTTATGACACTTACGTAACGATCCATGAAACATTCTCATGATGAGTCTGTCCAGTACATTATTATTCTAATATGTACCCATGTGAAGACTTAATATCTCATATCCATGACCCATGAGATATGGTCATCAGTCTACGCACTTACTAGTCCCAATGCATTATTGTTGTCCTAATTAATAATAATACTTGACTAGGGACATTTAAGAATAGTTTTATATTCAATAGGATCTCACGATCAAGTCATCCACTTGATATCCTATGGCATCAAACTTACTATCCTATGGCATTTTGGCCGAAACTCAACATGTTCTTTACAAATAATCATTAAATCATTTTCGATCTTCTAAATCATTTTCAAATTCATTGTTTTACCTAAATTCATTAAATCATTGTTTTAGAAAATGGTTGAGAACATTTTGGTTCTCTTTTTCTTGGAGAAGCCATGAGCTTCTTTTCTGTTCTTTGGAACACTCATGCAATCCTTGCATGTTATTCATATCCTACAATAATATGCATACATCTATAAACACATGCAATATATTTTTAAAGGTATAGGTATGCTTACAAATACAATCAACCACAAATAGGAAAGCATTAAACAATCAAGTGAATAAATCCTTATGGATCTTTCACCACACACAAATCCACTCCTCACCACCAACACACGGTTGATAAGGGTAATCTCCCTCTTACCTCTTGAAGAAACCTCCAAAGCTCCTTGCTTTGCTTCTTGTACAAGTCCTTCACCACCAAGAGCTTCTTAAAAATCAAAGTAAACACATATTATCAACATATATAAGATTTGAATAAGAAAACCATGGATTAGAATCATGGTTAGAACCTTGAAAATCAAAAGAAAAGTGAAGATTAATGAACTTCACCAATAAAGCTTCAATCTTTAGCTTGAAGAACAAGGTTGAAGATAGAAGAATTAGGGAAAGTCTCCAACACGAAAGTTCCTTAGAAATTTCATGGAGATTCAAGATCTAAGGTTGTATAAAATTATTGAAGCATGGAAGGTATTTCTATGGTGGTTGGCCGTGAGCTTCTCTAAAGTGGAAAGGTAAGACTTTTTGTGTTTGGTTTTGAAAGAACTCCTTGAAGATGGATGATTTTGATCAAGACTCTAACTACAAAGATGCTTAGATTAATGTAAGGATTCAAGAAATAAGGTTGGTTAAAATTATTGGAGAATGATAGTAGGAATTAGGCCTCTTGGCCGTGAGCTCCCTTTGAAGAACAAGGTGAGAACTTTTTGGTTTTCAAGCAAGAAATGGAGATGATCTCAATATCCAAGTATCTTAGAATGGTATAAGGATTCAAGAAATGATATTGATAGAAATTATTGAAGAGTGGAGGGTGGTGCAAGGTGGTTTGGCCGTGGGGTGTTCTTGAGAGAAATGGAGAGAATTTTATGAAGCTTGGTTTATGAAGATGATGAAGATGAAAATGAAATGAATCAAAACATTTCCTATAGCTATTTAGCCTCTAAAATCGTGACCTCCCCCCCCCCTTGTACACTAAGGTGATGTCTAAATTCATTAGCCACCATTTTAGGCTTCAAGAGCCATTGATTAAATCAATGGTGGATCTTTGGTAGAAGCTTCCAAGTGATATGATCAAATCTAAGCCATTAGATCTCTCTTCCTTGAAATCCTAACCATTAGATGCATCTTCAAAAATGAAGGGTCAAGATCTTCTCTACTTACTTTCCATCCAATGGTCACAAATGGTCCTAGCCATTTTGTGAGACCAATCTCCACCGTAGATTAAATCAAGGGTGGATATCCTAAACTTCCTTACTAAGCTTGTCTTTACAACCATTGATTAGATCAATGGTGAACATCCAAAGCTTCCTAACTAAGTTACTCTCACACCATTAATTAAATCAATGGTGATCATCCAATGCTTCTTCATTAAGTTTGCTTCTTAACCGTTGATTAGATCAACAGTTGATATTCAAAGCTTCTCCATTAAGTCTTGTCATCCAAGGGCGCAAATCAAAGTCAAGTCCTCTTTGTTGACTAGCATTTCCATTGGTTGGGTGGTTACTAACTTGGTTTCTATTGGTTGTCACTTTTGTTGACCAATTTCTATTGGTTACCCTTGAAAAGTCTTTGCCACAAATGTTGACTTAAATCTTATTAGTTGATCTTATTTCTATAGCTCTCTTATTGGTTCATCAAAGATGACTACTTCTAATTGGTTTATCAAATGAAGACTAGATTCTAATTGGTTCATCAAGGAAGGCCAAATTCCTATTGGTTCAATATATAACCATCAAATTTGACCAATTCTTATTGGTTCATTTCAAAGATACTAGATTCCTATTGGTTTAGAAATTCAAGCCATCTATTTTGACTAAATCCTATTGATCCACTAAAAATATTTCTCAAACAATTACTACAGAAATTATTGCTCAATGAACAGAACATTACTGCTTACAAAATAGTAAATATTTGTCCACTGTAAAATAAAAATACAGTATATTTTTATTTCATAAAAAATTTCTAAAAATTAAAAGATTATGTCACGTATCTCTCAGAATTGGGTTTAGTAAGATTCAATTAGATCTAACCTTGCAAGTGCTAATAAAGGAAAATATCACCTTAGTCAAGAGGAAGATCTAAATGCTAGGTTTGCTAGTTTGGCTAGAAAGGTTGAAGCTATGGAATTAAGAAAAGCAAAAGAAATCAAATCTATGCAAAATGAAGAAATTTGTGGCATTTATGATGACTTAGGACACTCAACATATGAATGTCCCAATATTCCTGTTTTTAAAGAAGTTGTACATGAGTAGGTAAATGCAATGAATAATTTTAAAAAGCCATTTACTTCTTCTTTTTCAGATACATACAATCTGGGATGGAAAATCACCCGAACTTCAGCAGGAGGAATAATAATCAGTCACAATTTGTGCAACCACCACTTCCTCAGGTGTAACACCCCAACTTTTGGAAAAATGTCCCGAATGTTCTGTTTGCTGTTTTTCAAACTTTTGGATGAAAGACCGTTGTGTCCCTGTTTTGCTGTTTCTTGTTTTTCTGTATGAAATACAAATATATATTACAGTCTATGATTTTCTTTGGTCGTTTTGCATATTTTGCTTCGAGACCGTAAAATAAAAATTTTGTCAAACTATTTGTTTTAAATTTTTCTGTGTGATATACTGATATATTTTACTGTCTATAATTTTATTTGAGTGTTTTGAATGAATTGCTTTGTGGTGGGAAAAAATGAAAAAATGACCATTACGTCCCGAATGTACTGTTTTTAAATTTTCTATATGATACAGTGTTTAATATTACTGTCTATGATTTTTTTTAGACTTTTTGTGTGATTTGCTCCTGGCCGGGGAAATCTTATTTTTAATTATTCAGATCTGGGGGATCTTACTAAACTCAATTCTGAATGAGATAGTAAATAATCTTTTAATTTTTAGGATTTTACTGTAAAATAAAATAATTTTATATTATGATAATATTATTTTATTAGTCAGTATAGTTAAATGACAGTGGACCCGGAAATGTCTTACGGGACCTACGTTTAACAAAGTAGTAAACGTTTTGAGCTAGAACAGATAGCTAATGACAAGGCTAGTGACTAGGTTAGTGACTAAGCTTAATGACTAGGCTTAATTAGTGACTAAGCATGATGACTAGGTTAAGTGACAAGGCTAGGATGAACCAATGAGAGCTAAGCTTGGAGAACAAGGCTTAATCCTCACCATTGATCAATTCTAAGGTTTGGATGGAGCCAACACAAATGGACACCTCTTGCCCATTGAAGTCTACGGCCATTCACTCCATTGAAGGCCATAATCACTTGATTTTCATGCATTTTCTCTCTTCTCTCTCTTCCAAAAATACAAACCTCCATAGTTGTTCTCTTGGTGAAGCATTCAGCCAAGTACCCCTACACACCATCCATCTGCATAAAATTTTATCCAACCCACTTTTGTAAACCTAAACACAATTCTAAGAACATCTCTAGTTGAGAGTTCTTGCAAAATCATTCATTTGAGGCTTGAAAACCTACTTGGAAGATTTTACCTAGAAGGTGAAATTTCTTGTTTTCCATTTCTAAACTATTTTTCAAAGTTCTAAGCCATGATTTATCCATGGTATAAGCTCTCTTTAATGTTAGTAACTTGTAGAAATTTGTTTAAGCTTGATAGGTGTTTTGAAGGAGAAAACCGAAACCCTAGGAAAGGAGTGAAAGCATATTTGTCTTCATTTAAGGTAAGAGGAAGACTAAATCTTATCATCCTTGGGTGGTGGTAAGAAGATGGAATTTTTTTGTGGTTGTAGAATCCATAAGGATTCATTTGTGTGTTTGTTATAAGTTTTCCTATTTGTTATTTGTATTAATTTGCATGTCTACAAGCTTTGATAATATTGTATGTGTTAGAAATGCATGATAATTTATAGGATGTGAATAATATGTCAAGGATTGTATGAGTGTTCCAAAGAACACATCAACAAGGCTCACGGCCATTGACCAAGAAATGGGAACCAAAATGTTCTCAACAATTTTCTAAAAGTGTGATTTAATTAACCTAGGAAAATTAATAGGTTACAAATGAATTTAAAGTAAGAAAAATGAATTTATGGATCAAAGGAGGAAATTGAAGCATTTCGGCCAACATGCCTAAGCCATGTAATTATGATTTCAAAAGTTGTTTTCCAAATCATTTTCAATTAAAGAGAAGTAAACAATACTAAAAGGAATTTTTATAACAATGATTTTGAGGAAATAACAGGATTTAGATTAAGTTTAAGCAGTTAAAATTAAGAATTTAATAGTTGGAAATAAAAACAGTAACTCCTATAAAATTTCTAACGTGGAGCTCATTTCACATTTTGAAGCACGTTAGTAATTTTCAAGGAAGTAATTATATGGTTAAATAAATAAAAAGAGAATTTTTACGAGAAAAATTAGAAAACCATTATTATGAATTTTCTAAATAAAATACTGTAAATTTTTATTAAAAACGGACAAGTAAGATAGGAAAGATGTCCAAAAGACAGTATACGGTATGAAAAATATTCTACGTAGTTTTAAACGTATTAAATATTATTTCTGTTTATTTAAACAGTGATTTCTAAGGAATTCGGATAAGAAAATAATTTAAAAATCTTACGTGATTGAGAAAACGTATTAAAAATCCTACGCGATTTTAAAAATAGAAAAATGTATTTACGCGATTTAAAAACGTTTGTAAAAACGACGGAATTGTGAAAATACGATAAAATTTCAACGCGATTGACGAAAACAGTGACGTTTACTGTCGGGCCAAAGTGGTGGACCCGGACAGGTTGTCAAACAGTATTTGTCTAGTGGGACTTCTTGTATATATATATATATATATATATATATATATATATATATATATGAGTTTTTGCCAATGAGGGCATTTGTGTAAATACGCATATTTATACCATTGTGGGTGTTTTGGTAATTTTGGAAACTATTTTAAGATCATATATTGAGTTTGTGCCAATTTAGTTGATAATTGGTGGATTGATTGACGAGGTGAATCACATCGTATTGTCGGTGCGATAAGTGTAGTGTGATTCAATTTTGAATGGACTTGGAGACTTTAGTGTGCGGTATTCCATATGTGGACAGTTGGTAGCGCCGCTGGGCCGTGGTACCCGGCCACACACTAACGGACGCGACACGCACTATATTTAATCGAGATCTTGTAAAGTCTGAATTAGTACAATACCTGTAGTATACAACGTGTTACCGTATGCTACACCACGACGTGTTACAGTGGGCTATAGACGCAACGTGAGACTGCGGAATAGTTTGGTTGGGCAGCCTGGTGGTACTAATAAGATTTTACGGGTCATTCTCTCTGATGTCTGTATGTGTTTAGCTCCATGGAGTAGGATCGTGTCATATTGCATATTTATATATATATGGTGCATTATTATATCCTTATCGATGATTTTATATTTATATTATGTATGGATATATATTGTATCTATGTTGATATTAATTCTTATATTGTATCTATGTTGATATTAATTCTTATACTGTGTTTGTGTTATGCTGTATTATGTTTATGCCGTTATAGCATTCTATATTGTATGAATTGTATAACTGTTGTATTGTCGTTTTCTTATTTACCATGTATGTGTTGATACAGATTTGTCTTACCTCTTTATTGTATGTGTTTTCTGTATATATTAAATTTTGTGGTAAAGAGTTTGAGGAAAAGGAACAGCCTCTTGAGTGTGTATATCTTGAAGAAGAGGAGGAGCAGCAAGCCGAAGATCAGTGCGAAGATCAAGAACGATCCGATCACCCATATCCATTAGATTGATTGCTTGAGTATGGCAGTGCCAGGATTTCTGGGTTTTGTACAATTTGAGTTTCATGGGGGATCGACAGCCTGGCGACTGCGTGAAGACAGAGACTCGGTGACTTACGTGGGACGGTTGACTGTGTCCCTACGTAATGAGTTTGATGGAGAACCAGTCATGACGACTACGGTGTTTTTGCATTTGGAGTTGCCGTTATCTCTTAGGCGTTATTGGGGTGGTATATTCACTGCGCCTAGTGAGATTAGCAGCGTGTCGACTGCGCGGTCTCGTTTCCACCGAGAGTCGAGGCATCCTGGATATTTATCTCCTGATGATCTTCTTGAGAATGATCCTTCAGAGGGTTAAATATTTATGATGTGTACTTGGGCGCGTCTGCGTTTGTATATATAGACTGTTATTGCTTTTGTTTACTGTTTCAGTTTAAATATTTTAGTTGTAAATTATTTGTATAACTTATGACTAAAACCCTATGTATATTATGTGTGATGTTAGTTTGTTAATTTTGTGTTTCCGCGTTATTTTATTTAATAATATTCTGTTTAACAGGAAAAATTTTACAACTCGTATTATTATGTAACAAATGTTTTACAACTTGGGTAGATTTTATTTATTTTTCTTTTATTTTCTTTTTAAATGTGACATCCCCATAAGGGTGTTACAGTAGTTGGTATCAGAGCCCAAGTTAGAGTCTTTTGGGGTTGTGGTTGGGTTCGTTTTTGTATGTACTGTGTGATTCTCTGTGATTTATTTCCGAAAGGATGTATCTGACTTTGTTTTGTTATGCTTGAAGAAAGAAGATGTCTGGTAGAGGCAGAGGACGTACGAATGTGAATCGGGCAGTGGACCCAATGATGGCGGCTGCTGAAGCTATGCAGCGGATGGTTGAAGTAATTACGCAGCAAAATTTGAGAGCAGCTCAACAACAAGATGCTACTGCTGATGCCCTAAATTTATCTGAATTTAGGTGCCACAATCCGCCACAGTTTAGAGGCGAGGTTGACCCTGAGAAAGCAAGTCAATGGATACAAGACTTGGAGGGAATTTTTGAAGGAATGAGATGCTCGATGAGAAGAAGGTGACATATGCACCTTTATCTTTGAGGGAGATGGTGAACATTGGTGGAGAGAAACCCGCCGATTATTGTTAGCTGAGGGAGTAGAAATTACATGGGAGGTATTTTCTAATGCTTTTCTGGAGAAGTATTTTCCTGCGAGTGCTAGGCATGCCAAGGAAATGGAGTTTCTTGGTTTACGTCAGGGTAATATGACTGTGAATGAGTATGCTACAAAATTTGAGAGTTTGTCTCAATTCTCAGATTATGCTCAAACTCGACCAGATGATGTGTGGAGATGTCGGAAGTTTGAAGCAGGGTTAAGAGTGGAACTCAAGTGAGGAGTGATATCCTTGAGAATGAATCAGTTTCATGCTTTAGTTGATGCGTGTGCGCGACTCGAGGAGTTGGAGCCGTCACGAGTGATGTGTGTGAAACAACATCATATTTTGTTCTTGTGTTTGCATGCATTTTTATACATTCTAGGCATTTTAGTTTCCCTTTTTATTTGTTTTTCCATTTAGTTCGGATAACTGCGGTGTTTTTGGTGTTATTGTGCAGGATTGGTGCTTAATTGGCCTTGAAATGGATGAAAAACTTGCACAATTGAAGTTGGAGCTTAAAGGGTAGCATTTTAGGACAAAAAGCTCGCTCCAGAGGGAACCACGGCCTGCCCGTGGCCTGAACCACGACCATGGATCGAACAGCTGCGTGAAAAAGTAAAAAAGGAGAGTTCAGAGTCAACCATACCCTGGCCATGGTCTGGACCACGGCCTGGCCGTGGTCTGAACCACACCCTGGCCGTGGTCTGAAACACGACTATAGTTGTCAAACAGAGACAACCACGGTCTGGCCGTGGTCCTCACCATGGCCGTGGTTCGGTGTGCGTGTCATATTTTTAAGTCTGTTTTTCTCTTTTCTGATGGGCTTGAACCAGTTTTAACCCATGGGGTATTTATAGATGTTCTGAAGACAGCATTAGGGTTCGTTTTTGGTTTCGAATGAGGCACATTGGAGGCTCTTGATCTTCATCTTCCTCTCTTCCCTCTTGGATTACGGGTTTGGAGGTTCTTGGAACATGATTTCTGGTTTCTTCTTCTCCATGTCTGAGTAGTTCCCTTTTGTTTCTAGGATTGGGCAATGCCCTTTGATACATTGATAATGATTAATTGATATTGTTTACCCCTTTTATTAATCTTGAATGTTGTTGATTCAATCCTTATTGCGATTATTCATGTGAATTTGCTGGCCACTTATTTGCATCTCATAGATATCTAGGGACGTACTGAAAGGTGAACCTAAGTGTTGGAAATATAAGAATTGAACTTAAGGTTTAAATCACGAGAGTAGGTTTAGCCTTTCGAGGATTAATGAATTACCAAAAAAACGTAATGGGTTCAATTGAAATTCAATTACCACGAGAGTAGGAATTGGTTTAATTGGGCACGGTTCTTGTATCTTGAAAGGGAACAT
Source organism: Ormosia emarginata (assembly GCA_029884605.1). Classification (NCBI taxonomy): domain Eukaryota; kingdom Viridiplantae; phylum Streptophyta; class Magnoliopsida; order Fabales; family Fabaceae; genus Ormosia; species Ormosia emarginata. Next base: position 2,294,294 of record JAQQTP010000023.1, read on the forward strand.
TAACTAATTTAAGGTAATTCACCTTCAATTGAATTTCAAGTGTTAATAAGAGGATTGTCAATTAGGAGTCTTGTATCATTGTGGTTAATCCCAATCCTGGAAGCTTTCTTAAATCTGAAATCTTTTCTCAACAATTTGCTATTTTTATTCTCAATTTTGCGTCTTAACTTTATTTATTTAATTGTTTGGTTTCTACGTTCTTCTTCAACAATTATATTCTCTTTTGTTTAATTTAATTGAATTAATTAATTAATTGGTATTCATAAACATAGTCCCTGTGGATTCGATATTTTATTACTTGACGACGCTTGAGTACACTTGCGGATTTCACCCCAATCAAGTTTTTGGCGCCGTTCTTGGTGTTGTGTTCTTCTTGAATATCAGTTAAATTTTTAATTTAATTATTTTAAACCTTTTTACTACTTTCTTGTTTTCTCTTTGAGTGTCTACAGGTAATTCTCTTGTTTATGCGAAGAACTAGATGTTTTGGGACTCTTGAAGAAGCTGATCCTGAAATTGAAAGAACCCTTCATAGAAGGAGAAGACAACAAAGCCAAAGAGCAAGAGATAGACTTGAGCCAACGCTTGTCATGGCTGCACCTGCTGATAATAGACCTCTTAAAGAGTATGCAGCCCCTAATGCTCGGGGTTTGCGTTCTGGAATTGCTCGGCCAGACATTGAAGCTAGACAGTTCACCATACCACCTGCTTTACTCACCATGATAAGGCAGAACTAGTTTGGAGGATTGCCATCAGAGGACCCAAACGATCAGGTGGATATGTTCTTGGAATTCTGTGAGACCCTCAAGATTAAAGGTGCCTCTGTTGATGCTATTCGCCTTCGCCTATTTCCATTATCATTGAGAGATAGAGCTAGGGCGTGGTTGAGGTCAATTCCCGCTGAGACCATCACTTCTTGGGACCAATTGGAGCAAACTTTCTTGAACAAATTCTTTCCACCATCCAAGACTGCTCATCTGAGGACCCAAATCACAAGCTTTGTTCAGAAAGATGGTGAATCATTGTCGGAAGCTTGGGATAGATATAAGGCTTTGCTGGAAGCCTGCCCACACCATGGGTTAGAAAAATGGTTGATTGTCCACACCTTCTATAATGGGCTAGAATATTCTTCGAAGGTGTCTCTAGACTCCGCAGCTGGTGGAGCTTTGATGAATAGAAGACTGACAGAAGCCTATGAGATCATTGAGAGTGTTGCCACAAATCATCAACAATGGGCAAATGAAAGAGGTAATAACCCGAGAAAACTCTCGGGAGGTAAGTTTGAGGTAGACGGAGTTGATTTAATTATGTCAAAATTTGATTCTTTGAATTAACGTTTTGACATGCTTGAAAAGGCTCATGTAAATGCTATAGGTGCCTCTAACAATTTTTGTGAGATTTGTGGAGCACAGGGACACATAGGTGTTGAATGCCAAGTTGGAATTGGCTCCTCACAAGGTGCACCGGTGGAGCAAGTGGAATCATGCCACAATTTCCATGACTTCAACCAAAAGGAGAGGAATGATCCATATTCTCAAACTTACAACCCCGGTTGGAAGTCACATCCCAACTTCTCCTACCGGAATAGTCAACACCAAGCAGGGCAAGGTAGTGCTAAACCCTCTTCTGGACTCCAACAGGTACAAAACTCTAAACTTGAGTCTCTTCTTGAGAATTTTGTTGAGAGTCAAGCTAAGCAAAATGAGGAGTTTAGGCAACATGGGCAAGTTGTGACTGAGGCCATTAGAGAGTTGTCATCTAAAGTTGAAAATTTGGCCATTCATAATAAATTGTTAGAAACTCAGATTGCCCAACTTGCAGACACTTCACATAGGCAACAAGGTAAATTTCCTGGTCAGCCTGAAATGAATCCAGGTAATGAACACTGCATGGCAGTTAGTTTGAGAAGTGGTAAGACATTAGAGGATTCCAAGGGTAAGGAGGTGAGTGACAAAGATGAGGGGAATGAGGAAAAAGACACTAAGACACAACCCTTAGAGGAAGAGGAAATTAATGAAAAGGTGTCTAAGTATGTACCCCCTGAACCATACCAACCCCCAGTGCCATTCCCTCAAAGATTGGCTAAGGCCAAGCTAGATATGCGATTTGGGAAGTTCCTAGAGGTCCTTAAGAAATTGTACATTAATGTACCCTTCACTGAGGCGTTGAAACAAATTCCTACCTATGCTAAGTTTCTTAAGGACATTTTGTCTAATAAGAGAAAGCTTGATGAATATGAGACCGTAGCTTTAACTGAGGAGTGTAGTGCTTTAATTCAAAATAAATTGCCTCCTAAGCTAAAAGATCCAGGTAGCTTCTCTATTCCTTGCTTGATTGGTAACACAAATTTTGATAAAGCTCTGTGTGACTTAGGGGCTAGTGTCAGTCTTATGCCCCTTTCTGTGTGCAAGAAGTTGGAGGTGGGTGAGCTGAAACCCACAACTATTTCACTTCAGTTGGCGGATCGGTCCGTCAAGTACCCCGTAGGCATCTTAGAGGATGTTCCTATCAGAGTGGGTAAGTTTTTTTTACCCGTTGATTTTGTTGTGCTTGACATGGAAGAAGATGCTAAAATGCCGCTCATACTTGGGCGACCATTCCTCGCCACTGGAAGGGCAATTATTGATGTCCACGAAGGGAAATTGACTTTGCGATTGAATAATGAGGAAGTAATTTTTAATGTTTTCAATTCTAAAAAAAATCTTAATTCCTCTAATTCATGTAATCGCATAGATGCTACTGATGATGTGGACAGAGTTGTACTTTCAGATATGCAGGAATCTGTGACTCATGCTATGTTAGAGGAGACCTTGCCCAAGGTTGCTTCCAAGTTCGAGATGGTCAAGCCCTGCAAGGAAGGACCAAAGAAGCGGGATGACAAATGTGTCAAGAAGCGTGAATTTAAACCAGGGGATAAAGTTCTTGTTGATAACTCGCTTCTACGTTTCTGTCCAGGTAAGTTGTGGTCGAAATGGTCTGGACCATATGAGATTGTTCGAGTCTTATCCTATGGTGTGCTTGAGGTGAAGATAGAAGGCCAGAAGACATTCATAATAAATGGCCAGAGAGTGCAACACTATGAAGATGGAGTGGGGACTGAGTACTACTCTATTGACATCACCTGAGCATAGAACAAACTCACAGTCAAGCTAATGACTATAACTTAGCGCTTCTTGGGAGGCAACCCAACATTCTATCTCTTTTCCTTTATTTTCTTATTTTTATTGATTAACATTTTTTTTTTGTTTCTTAGTTAGCTATTGTTGAGTCGGCTTTGGTGCCTCCCTGAGTTCGGAGCCTTTGTAGGGAGATGTATATAGCTGTCGGCCAAAAAAAAAAAAGATGGAGTTTTAGATCGGATGTTCGAGTTCATGGCTACACGTCTCCTTTTTCCATCACCGCAGTGAGTTCTTTTCATTTATTCCTTCCATAGTTTTAGATTTTTTACATTGGGGACAATGTAAGGTCTAACTTCAGGGGTTTTTATTTTTATTTTTATTTTTATCTTCATTATCATGCATTCCCATATCTCATTTTGCATTGCATTTTCACACTATCTTATATTTTTGCTTTTTGGTTGAACCTTGTCCCCCTCTCTTTTGGGGATTTTGAGATGATAATTGATTTGGAACCCAATTTATTGATTCTTGTGGTAGGCAACATAATAATTGTCTTTAATTGATAGTGGAGGTGATTTCTTGATAGTTGATAATTAGCATATGTTCTCGAATTTGTGCTTCTCATTGATTTTTGAACCTCTAAAAGTGAGTTTTGAGCTTGTATGGGATTTATTCACTATATGATTTTTCATCCCATTCTTTGTGTTGAGTGGTCATTCCTCATTGATTTTGTGTTCTAGAACTTGATTTGAAACCATTTTGAGGCGAAATCTTGGTTTGCATGCTTGAATGTGATTAAGGCATCTTAGGTATTTTTCTGGCCTTCTGAATTTGTTACACTTTCATCCACTAGTTGCCCATTTTGAGCTTGTTGTATAATTGTTTTCTTGATGCCTATGATGATACATTGTTGGTGATCATTTAGAATATTGAATGGAGCAATCTGAGTTTGAATGTTGTATTGGGAATCATGTGCTTTGAAAATGAGGTCTCTCCCCTCTAAAAAAAAATTGAGGAAAAAGGGAAAACAAAATAAAAGAAAAGCTTGAAATGAAAGCTTGAAAAGAAAGGGGAGAAAATGTGGAATTATGCCTTGATTGAAAATTGTCTTTGCTCCGTGTATGTTCTATTGGGTTTCTTGTGCTTGTTGAAAATGTTGTTAGCCCTTTGTGCATACCCTCTTTTCTTTATCCTTCCTGACATCATTCCCATGGCCCCATTATATCCCTTGAAAGACTTTTGATTCTTGCATTCATGCTGATTATTAATGGAAATTTGGTTTCTTATCAAGCTTATGGAAGTGCATTTTCTTTGAGGAATATTGAGCGCATTGTCTTCATCCTTAAACACTTTGAGTGTAGTTAGTGGAGTGATCCTAATTTAGTGAGGAGCATGATTTCTGAGAACTTTAGCCTCTAATTGGACTTGATTTTGATTACCTCTCTAATTCTTGGTTTGTCTTTGCCTATTGCTTGGTTGGATGTTTTCTCGGGTTCCTCATTCATTATTGTCTCATAATCCCATTTCTTACTTGGTCCTAGTTATTGCTTGGGGACAAGCAAAATCTTAAGCTTGGGGGTATTTGATGTGTGTGAAACAACATCATATTTTGTTCTTGTGTTTGCATGCATTTTTATACATTCTAGGCATTTTAGTTTCCCTTTTTATTTGTTTTTCCATTTAGTTCGGATAACTGCGGTGTTTTTGGTGTTATTGTGCAGGATTGGTGCTTAATTGGCCTTGAAATGGATGAAAAACTTGCACAATTGAAGTTGGAGCTTAAAGGGTAGCATTTTAGGACAAAAAGCTCGCTCCAGAGGGAACCACGGCCTGCCCGTGGCCTGAACCACGACCATGGATCGAACAGCTGCGTGAAAAAGTAAAAAAGGAGAGTTCAGAGTCAACCACACCCTGGCCATGGTCTGGACCACAGCATGGCCGTGGTCTGAACCACACCCTGGCCGTGGTCTAAAACACGACTATAGTTGTCAAACAAAGACAACCACGGTCTGGCCGTGGTCCTCACCACGGCCATGGTTCGGTGTGCGTGTCAGATTTTTAAGTCCGTTTTTCTCTTTTCTGATGGGCTTGAACCAGTTTTAACCCATGGGGTATTTATAGATGTTCTGAAGACAACATTAGGGTTCGTTTTTGGTTTGGAATGAGGCACATTGGAGGCTCTTGATCTTCATCTTCCTCTCTTCCCTCTTGGATTACGGGTTTGGAGGTTCTTGGAACATGATTTCTGGTTTCTTCTTCTCCATGTCTGAGTAGTTCCCTTTTGTTTCTAGGATTGGGCAATGCCCTTTGATACATTGATAATGATTAATTAATATTGTTTACCCCTTTTATTAATCTTGAATGTTGTTGATTCAATCCTTATTGCGATTATTCATGTGAATTTGTTGGCCACTTATTTGCATCTCATAGATATCTAGGGACGCACTGAAAGGTGAACCTAGGTGTTGGAAATATAAGAATTGAACTTAAGGTTTAAATCACGAGAGTAGGTTTAGCCTTTCGAGGATTAATGAATTACCAAAAAAACGTAATGGGTTCAATTGAAATTCAATTACCACGAGAGTAGGAATTGGTTTAATTGGGCACGGTTCTTGTATCTTGAAAGGGAACATTAACTAATTTAGGGTAATTCACCTTCAATTGAATTTCAAGTGTTAATAAGAGGATTGTCAATTAGGAGTCTTGTATCATTGTGGTTAACCCCAATCCTGGAAGCTTTCTTAAATCTGAAATCTTTTCTCAACAATTTGCTATTTTTATTCTCAATTTTGCGTCTTAACTTTATTTATTTAATTGTTTGGTTTCTACATTCTTGTTCAACAATTATATTCTCTTTTGTTTAATTTAATTGAATTAATTAATTAATTGGTATTCATAAACATAGTCCCTGTGGATTCGATATTTTATTACTTGACGACGAAACCGTACACTTGCGGATTTCACCCCAATCAACGAGATCAGAGGAATCGTAACTTTGGGCCAACAAGGTTTCAGAGAGGTGGTGGCAGTAATACTACTCGGTTTCAACGTAAGCCGTATTCTAGACCACCAAGGAATCAACCTCAACAGCCGCCAGTTGGGGGAAGTGCTAGTGGTAAGGGAGCCGGTCAGAGAGTGGCGTTTACGCCAACCTGTTTTAAGTGCGGGAAGAAAGGTCATATTTATTCAGATTGCACAATTAGAGGGCCGGTTTGTTTTAATTGTCAACAACCTGGGCACATATCTAGAGACTGCACTCAGCTAGAGAGAAAACCTGCTGTTCGTTATGTTCGTGCCAACCAACAAAGGTCAGGAAGTACTCAACCGAGATCTGGAGGGCGAGTATATACTATGACGGGAACTGAAGTTTCTAAGTCTGATGACCTTATTCAGGGAGAAGGAGTCATTGAAGGTAATCTTCTAATTGTGTTATATGACTATGGTGCAACACATTCATTTATTGCATATGATTGTGTAGAAAGATTGAAGTTGCCTGTGTCTTCTTTGAATGTTAAGTTGAGTGTTTCGATGCCAACTGCTAAACCTGTAGTTACATCAAAGATATGTTTGGATTGTCTTATTGTTGTGAAGGACCGTAAGTTTTTGGTCAACTTGATTTGTTTGCCTCTTTTTGAGATAGATGTGATATTAGGGATGGATTAGTTATCTTCTAACCATATCCTTATAAACTGTGCAAGCAAAACCATAGTTTTTCCTAAGGAAGAAAAGTCTGGATTCTTGACTGCGGTTGAAGTCAAATCATTGTTGAGAGAGGGAGCGCAGGGATATGTGATATTGTCTTCTCTAGAAGTTAAGAAAGAGAAGGATGTGAATACTATTCCTGTTGTCAACGAGTTTCCAGAGATTTACCCTGATGACGTACCTGGTTTGCCACCTGAGAGGGAGATCGAGTTTTCAATTGATTTAGTACCAGGAGCAGGTCCTATCTCAATTGTACCTTATCGTATGTCGCCAACAGAGTTGATAGAGTTGAAAGAGCAATTGGTGGAACTGTTGGAGAAACAGTTTGTGCGACCTAGTGTTTCACCATGGGGAGCGCCAGTGCTTTTGGTCAAGAAGAAGGACGGAACTTCTCGACTTTGCGTGGATTATCGTCAGCTAAACAAAGTGACTATCAAGAATAAATATTCGCTTCCAAGAATTGACGACCTGATGGATCAGTTAAAGGGAGCAGTGGTATTCTCCAAGATAGATCTGAGATCGGGTTATCACCAGATTCGTGTTAAGGGGGAGGATGTACCAAAAACAGCTTTTCGAACTCGTTATGGACATTATGAGTATCAAGTAATGCCATTCGGGGTGACGAATGCTCCTGCCATATTTATGGATTATATGAACAGGATTTTTCGTCCGTATCTAGACAAATTTGTCGTTGTCTTTATCGATGACATTCTGATCTATTCTCAATCTAAGGAAGAGCATGCTGAACATTTGGGTATTATTCTTCAGATTTTGAACGAAAAGCAGTTGTATGCGAAATTGGCCAAGTGTGAGTTCTGGTTGGAAGAAGTCCAATTTCTAGGTCACGTGATTTCGAAAGAAGGTATTGCGGTAGACCCATCGAAAGTGGAGACTATTTTACAATGGGAAAGACCTAAGACGGTGACAGAAGTTCGAAGTTTTGTTGGACTTGTTGGATATTACCGGAGGTTTATCGAAGGTTTTTCTAAGATTGCTGGGCCGCTTACATAGCTTACGAGGAAAAGTCAAGCTTTTGAGTGGACGGAAGAACGTGAAGCCAGTTTCCAAGAATTGAAGAAAAGGTTAACCACTGCACCAGTGTTGATTTTGCCAGCATGCTGACTCACCTGCTTTGGAAAATATCTACGCTGACTCGCCATGCTGACTCACCTGCTTTGGAAAATATCTACGCTGACTCGCCATGCTGACTCACCCGTTCTAGACAGTTCCACGATGACTCATCATACTGACTCATCGTAGTGAGTCACATGTTTTAGAAATTTCTCTTTGATGACTCGCTTTATGACTCATCAAGAGCAATCAGTAGAAGAAAAATGATTAATAATAGTTGCTATTCTGTTAGTTTAAAATAAAAATCTATGTATATTTTATTACCCATTAGACAATAGACATTGACTTTATAAGCAAAGTAATTATTGTTCATTGCTTATGATAAACCGAAAAATATCCTAAGCCTTCATTTTTTTTTGGAGTCTATAAATAGGAGAGCCTTAGCTCATTTTCAACTTTGGCAAGAAGCTCTCACCTTCCTTTTCTCTCCATGTGCTCCACGGCCATGGCTTCCAAATGGAGACAATCTCCAACCATTCACCTCACTTACTCTTCTACACATCCTTTTCTCCAAAGAACCAAGACCAAGCAACCAAAATTCTCTCTCATTTTTTCTCCCCCTTGATTCGGCCAAAGCACCAAGAACACTTCTCCAAATTTCTATAATTCCTACCAATATCATTTCTTGAATCCTCTCATCAATCCAAGACACTTTCATGTTAGGAATTTCTCAAGATTCCTTCATCTTCATCTTCCTATCAAGCAAAAACCACAAAAACTCATATCTTCCCCTTTCTTCAAGCTCACGGCCAACCCTCAAAAATCACCTTCCAAGCTTCTAAAATTCTAAATGACCATAGATCTTGAATCTCCATACCATTCTAAGGAACTTTCATGTTGGAAGTTTTTCCTAAATCTTCCATTTTCTACCTTGTTCTTCAAAGCTCAAGTTTGAAACCATGAAGGTGAAATTCTTTAATCTTCATGTTTCTATCCATTTTAAAGTTTTAATCATGATTTTAATCCATGATTATTCTAGTTTAGAGCCTTAGGTATTAATATTGTATGTTTTCTTTGTTTTCAAGGAGCTCTTGGAGGAGGAAGTTTGCTTGAAGGAGACATACAAAGGACTTGGAGGTTCTACAAGAGGTAAGAGGGAGATTACCCTCATCAACCAAGTGTTGGTGGTGAGGAATATATGTGGTTGTGCTTGTAGAATCCATAAGGATTCGGTGGTGTGCTTGTTTTGATGTGTTAATTATTTGTGTGTTTGTTATTTGTGTGTTTGATAATTTGGTGCTTGCTAGTAGGTTGTTGTGTATTTGTTAGTAGTCTTCTTATGTGATATTTGTAATTAATTGCATGTCTACAAGCTTTAATTTGCATGTCTACAAGCTTTGATAATATGGCATGTGTTAGAAATGCATGATAATATATAGGATGCAAATAATATGTCAAGGATTGCATGAGTGTTCCAAAGAACACATTAACAAGGCTCACGGCCATGATTTAAATGGGGAACCAAAATGTTCTCTTAATTTTCTTAAAAGGTAACCTAATTAACCTAAGAGCATTGGTAAGATATCCATTTGTTTAGATTAAGAAAAATGAATTTGGAAATTAAATGGCATAACCTTACATTTTCATCCAACATGTCTAACTTCAACACTTTGATTTCTAAAACTATTTTCTAGGGTAAGGATTAAATCAATGTAGACAATACAAGAGATTAAACATGTATTTAAAAGGTGAAAAATAATTTGGAAATCAAATGCAAAGTTTTTATCAAATTCGGCCAACATGCCAAATAATACATTTATGATTTCTAAAAATTAATTCCAAGCTATTTTCAATCAAGAAGAAGCAATACAAGTTAAAGTAAATTTTCTACAATGAGTTTTAAAGAAATAAAATAGTTAGAATTAAGTTTAAGAGGTTAATACTAATGGTTTTTACTGTAAGAAGAAATACAGTAACTTTATAAAATTTTTAACGTATAGCTCATCGTGTGTTTTGAAGCACGTTAGGAATTTTCAAAAGTATAATTATTTGGTATTAATAAAAATGAAAAAGACTTTTAAATGGTAAATTTAGGAAACCAATATTATAATTTATTAAACAAAATACTATCAATTTTTAGTAAAAACGGATAAATAAGATAGAAAAGATGTCCAAAAGACAGTATACGCTATGAAAAATATTCTACGTAATTTGAAAGTACTAAATATTATTTCTGTCTGTTTTAAACAGTTATTTAAGGAAGTTGGACAAGAAAACGATTTAAAAATCCTACGCGATTGAGAAAACGTATTAAAAATGCTACGCGATTGTAAAAACAGAAAAATATCTTTACGCGATTTTTAAACGTTTGTAAAAACGACGGAATTATGAAAATGCGATAAAATTTCTACGCGATTGACCATTACTATATTTAATTTTCACTGTCGGGAAAATGTGAACCCGTACAGGCTTTTGAGGTTATTTCGCTGTCGGGAAAAAGTGAACCCGTACAGGCTTTTTGCCATTGAGGGCATATTTTTATCTTGAGGGCATTTTTGTAATTTCATATATTTGGAATTATGTTTTGTCTTTATACCAATTTTTGGTGTTTTGGTTGACGAGACGAATCACATCGTGTTGTCGATGCGATAAACGTAGTGTGGTTCATTGTTCTAATGAACTTGGAGACTTTAGTGTACGGGATTCCATATGTGGACGAGTTGGTAGCTCATTTGGGCCGTGGTAAACCGATAGCACACTAATGTACTCGACATTCACTATATTTAATCGAGGTTTGTAAAGTCTAGTAGTACATTGCCTATAGTGCCACAACGGAGACCGTGAACTATACTACGCCTGGATGGTGGATTTCAGTCCGTAGGCTATTGACGCAACGTGTGACCGCGTAATAGTTGGTTGGGCAGCCGTGGTACTAATAGATTTTGCAAGTCATTCTCTCTGATATCTGTGTTTGTGTGGTTTAGCTCCATGGAGTAGGATTGTATCTTATTGTATATGTTGATATGTGGTGCATTATTATCTTCTATTTATCTATTATCTTTTATTTGTTATTTCTTTTATCTGTTATCTTTTATCTGTGATATTTTTATTTGTGATCTTTCATATCTGATATTAATTGTTTATATGTTGTATTTTGTCTGTGCATTATTGTATTTTTGTTCTGCTATGAAATTTGTTGTTATTGAATTTAATCTTTATTTTTATTGTATTGTTATGATATTTTATATGGTATGAATTGTTATATCTATCCTGATAATGTTATTACTGTTTATTTTACTAGGTTATATGTATGTTAGAAATATTTGTAAATTGATAACATGACTATAATTGTGATTATCTGTGTGTATGGAATGACTTTGTCATTCGTATTATTCTTTACTACCGTACTTGTATCTTGGTGAAAGGGATCTCACCTCTTTCTGTGTTGTTTTTGTTTGGTTTGTATTCTTCGAATTCGTATAGTAGGCGGAGCACATTCTTAACCCTAGGGGAAACAATATTCTGAAGATGGTGGCGGCGTCATTGAGTGGTTTTTCAAGTTTCAACAAGATGCAGTTGGTGAAGGAACAGACTATGCGAGGTTGAATTTTTCTCGTTAGTGTTGTTACCGTGCTATTGGTAGTACCCGTCTTTGGGTTTACTACTGTTTCTCTGAGTCTGTAAATATTACGTTTTAACTTACATGAAATGATTGGTGATGTGTATGTTAATCTGTTAAATTTAATTTCCATTTTACTTAAAATTTCCGGTAAGTTTGTATTTCCGCGATAAGAAATTTTAAAATCCATATTTTGAAACTCAAAGCTTTTATAAAATAATTTTAATTAGTTTTAAGATTTATTTATTTTTTTCTTAAATGTGACGCCCTACGGAGGGTGTTACAGAAAGAACTATACAGTCTTTGGAAGACCTATTGCGTGCTTATGTTTTGGAACAACGAGGAAGTTGGGATGAATTTTTATCTTTGATAGAATTCACCTACAACAATAGTTTTCACTCAAGTATAGGAATGGCACCCTATGAGGCATTGTATGGGAGACGATGTCGAATGCCGTTATGTTGGTATCAAGATGGGGAAAATATGACTATTGGACCAGATCTTGTACAACAGACTACGAAGAAGGTAAAGATAATACAGGAAAAGATGAAGACGACGCAAAGCAGGCAGAAGAGTTATGCGGATAAACGAAGACGACCTCTTGAATTTGAGGAGGGTGAGCATGTGTTTCTAAGAGTGACTCCTATGACTAGTGTCGGAAGAGTTTTTAAATCCAAGAAGCTTACTCCTAAGTTCATTGGACCGTATCAGATTATCCGACGGATAGGTCCTGTGGCGTATCAGATTGCTTTGCCGCCTTTTCTATCAAATCTGCATGATGTATTTCATGTATCTCAGTTACGGAAGTATGTTCCGGATCCGACGCATGTTATACAACCTGACGAAGTGCAGCTGAAGGAGAATCTGACTTATGAGACTTTACCTGTTAGAATAGAGGACAGAAAGGTAAAGCAGCTTCGAGGGAAAATGATCGAGCTGGTGAAGGTCATATGGAATAATGTGATAGGTGATGCTACCTGGGAGCTGGAAGATAAAATGAGGGATCAATATCCTCATTTGTTTTGGTGAGCAGCGAATTTCGAGGACGAAATTTTTATTTGTTGGGGAGAGTTGTAACACCCCAACTTTTGGAAAAATGTCCCGAATGTTCTGTTTGCTGTCTTTCAAACTTTTGGGTGAAAGACCATCGTGTCCCTATTTTGCTGTTTCTTATTTTTCTGTATGAAATACAAATATATATTACAGTCTATGATTTTCTTTGGTCGTTTTGCATATTTTGCTTCAAGACCGTAAAATAAAAATTTTGTCAAACTACTGTTTTAAATTTTTCTGTGTGATATACTGATATATTTTACTGTCTATAATTTTATTTGAGTGTTTTGAATGAATTGCTTCGTGGTGGGGAAAAATAGGAAAATAACCATTACGTCCCGAATGTACTGTTTTTAAATTTTCTATATGATACAGTGTTTAATATTACTGTCTGTGATTTTTTTGGACTTTTTGTGTGATTTGCTCCGGGACAGGAAAATAATATTTTCCAGGCCAGGGAAATCTTATTTTTAATTATTCAGAGCTGGGGGAGCTTACTAAACCCAATTCGAATGAGACGGTAAATAATCTTTTAATTTTTAGGATTTTCTTGTAAAATAAAATAATTTTATATTATTATAATATTATTTTATTAGTCAGTATAGTTAAATGACAGTGGACCTGGAAATGTCTTGCGAGACCCACGTTTAACAAAGCAGTAAACGTTTTGAGCTAGAACAGATAGCTAATGACAAGGCTAGTGACTAGGTTAGTGACTAAGCTTAATGACTAGGCTTAATTAGTGACTAAGCATGATGACTAGGTTAAGTGACAAGGCTAGGATGAACCAATGAGAGCTAAGCTTGGAGAACAAGGCTTAATCCCCACCATTGATCAATTCTAAGGCTTGGGTGGAGCCAACACAAATGGACACCTCTTGCCCATTGAAGTCTACGGCCATTCACTCCATTGAAGGCCATAATCACTTGATTTTCATGCATTTTCTCTCTTCTCTCTCTTCCAAAAATACAAATCTCCATAGTTGTTCTCTTGGTGAAGCATTCGGCCAAGTACCGCTACACACCATCCATCTACCTAAAATTTTATCCAACCCACTTTTCTAAACCTAAACACAATTCTAAGAACATCTCTAGTTGAGAGTTCTAGCAAAATCATTCATTTGAGGCTTGAAAACCTACTTGGAAGATTTTACCTAGAAGGTGAAATTTCTTGTTTTCCATTTTTAAACTCTTTTTCAAAGTTCTAAGCCATGATTTATCCATGGTTTAAGCTCTCTTTAATGTTAGTAACTTGTAAAAATTTGTTTAAGCTTGATAGGTGTTTTGAAGGAGAAAACCGAAACCCTAGGAAAGGAGTGAAAGCATATTTGTCTTCATTTAAGGAAAGAGGAAGACTAAATCTTATCATCCTTGGGTGGTGGTAAGAAGATGGAATTTGTTTGTGGTTGTAGAATCCATAAGGATTCATTTGTGTGTTTGTTATAAGTTTTCCTATTTGTTATTTGTATTAATTTGCATGTCTACAAGCTTTGATAATATTGTATGTGTTAGAAATGCATGATAATTTATAGGATGTGAATAATATGTCAAGGATTGTATGAATGTTCCAAACAACACATCAACAAGGCTCACGGCCATTGACCAAGAAATGGGAACCAAAATGTTCTCAACAATTTTCTAAAAGTGTGATTTAATTAACCTAGGAAAATTAATAGGTTACAAATGAACTTAAAGTAAGAAAAATGAATTTATGGATCAAAGGAGGAAATTGAAGCATTTCGGCCAACATGCCTAAGCCATGTAATTATGATTTCAAAAGTTGTTTTCCAAATCATTTTCAATTAAAGAGAAGTAAACAATACTAAAAGGAATTTTTATAACAATGATTTTGAGGAAATAAAAGGATTTAGATTAAGTTTAAGTGGTTAAAATTAAGAATTTAATAGTTGGAAATAAAAACAGTAACTCCTATAAAATTTCTAACGTAGAGCTCATTTCACATTTTGAAGCACGTTAGTAATTTTCAAGGAAGTAATTATATGGTTAAATAAATAAAAAAGAGAATTTTTACAGAAAAATTAGAAAACCATTATTATGAATTTTCTAAACAAAATACTGTCAATTTTTATTAAAAATGGACAAATAAGATAGGAAAGATGTCCAAAAGACAGTATACGGTATGAAAAATATTCTACGTAGTTTTAAAAGTATTAAATATTATTTCTGTTTATTTAAACAGTGATTTCTAAGGAATTCGGATAAGAAAATAATTTAAAAATCTTACGCGATTGAGAAAACGTATTAAAAATCCTACGCGATTTTACAAACAGAAAAATGTATTTACGCGATTTAAAAACGTTTGTAAAAACGACAAAATTGGAAAAATGCGATAAAATTTCTACGCGATTGACGAAAACAGTGACGTTTACTATCGGGCCAAAGTGGTGGACCCGGACAGGTTGTGAAATAGTATTTGTCTAGTGGGACTTTCATATATATATATATATATATATATATATATATATATATATATATATATATGAGCTTTTGCCAATGAGGGCATTTGCGTAAATACGCATATTTATACCATTGAGGGTATTTTGGTAATTTTGGAAACTATTTTAAGATCGTATATTGAGTTTGTGCCAATTTAGTTGATAATTGGTGGATTGATTGACGAGGTGAATCACATCGTATTGTCGGTGCGATAAGTGTAGTGTGATTCAATTTTGAATGGACTTGGAGACTTTAGTGTGCGGTATTCCATATGTGGACAGTTGGCAGCTCCGCTGGGCCGTGGTACCTGGCCACACACTAATGGACTCGACACGCACTATATTTAATCGAGATCTTGTAAAGTCTGAATTAGTACAATGCCTATAGTATACAACGTGTTACCGTATGCTACACCACGACGTGTTATAGTGGGCTATAGACGCAACGTGAGACTGCGGAATAGTTTGGTTGGGCAGCCTGGTGGTACTAATAAGATTTTACGGGTCATTCTCTCTGATGTCGTATGTGTTTAGCTCCATGGAGTAGGATCGTGTCATATTGCATATTTATATATATATATGGTGCATTATTATATCCTTATCGATGATTTTATATTTATATTATGTTTGGATATATATTGTATCTATGTTGATATTAATTCTTATATTGTATCTATGTTGATATTAATTGTTATACTGTGTTTGTGTTATGCTGTATTATGTTTATGTCGTTATAGCATTCTATATTGTATGAATTGTATAACTGTTGTATTGTCGTTTTCTTATTTACCATGTATGTGTTAATAAAGATTTGTCTTACCTCTTTATTGTATGTGTTTTCTGTATATATTAAATTTTGTGGTAAAGAGTTTGAGAAAGAGGAACAGCCTCTTGAGTGTGTGTATCTTGAAGAAGAAGAGGAGCAGCAAGCCGAAGATCAGTGCGAAGATCAAGAACCATCCGATCACCCATATCCATTGGATTGATTGCTTGAGTATGGTGGTGCCAGGATTTCTGGGTTTTGTACAGTTTGAGTTTCATAGGGGATCGACAGCCTGGCGACTGCGTGAAGACAGAGACTCGGTGACTTACGTGGGACGGTTGACTGTGTCCCTACGTAATGAGTTTGATGGAGAACCAGTCATGACGACTACGGTGTTTTTGCATTTGGAGTTGCCGTTATCTCTTAGGTGTTATTGGGGTGGTATATTCACTGCGCCTAGTGAGATTAGCAGCGTGTCGACTGCGCGATCTCGTTTCTGCCGAGAGTCGAGGCATCCTGGATATTTATCTCCTTATGATCTTCCTGAGAATGATCCTTCAGAGGGTTAAATATTTATGATGTGTACTTGGGCGCGTCTGCGTTTGTATATATAGACTGTTATTGCTTTTGTTTACTGTTTCAGTTTAAATATTTTAGTTGTAAATTATTTGTATAACTTATGGCTAAAACCCTATGTATATTATATGTGATGTTAGTTTGTTAATTTTGTGTTTCCGCGTTATTTTATTTAATAATATTCTGTTTAACAGGAAGAATTTTACAACCCGTATTATTATGTAACAAATGTTTTACAACTTGGGTAGATTTTATTTATTTTTCTTTTATTTTCTTTTTAAATGTGACATCCCCACAAGGGTGTTACATCAGGCACAACAGGACTCTTAAAATTCTCAAGGATATGCACCTTATGTCCCACTATATAGGAAAAACCTTGAAGAAACACTGCATGCATTCATAGAAAAGCAAGAGGCCATTAATAAACAAAACAATCAAACTATGAATGACATAAAAGACACTCTTGCTAAACTTTCTTTTGCACTCACCATTCATGAGAAAGGAAAATTTCCTTCTCAACCTCAACCAAATCCCAAGGGTCAGTACAGTCTAAATGAAGGGAGTTCAGAAAACCAACAAATGGACCAAGTCAACTCAGTGATAACTCTTAGGAGTGGAAAGGTTGTTGAAAAACAAATTCCCGAACCTTGTGAGAAAGAAGATGAACCAATTGCCCAAGAAAATGAAGAAGCTGACCAAAAGGAGACTAAACTCTCGCCTTCACCCCTATTTCCTCAAGCATTGAATAATCCAAAGAAATTGGACTACCACACTAAAATTTTTGAAATTTTGAAACAAGTAAAGATCAATATTCCTCTGTTAGATGCTATCAAACAGATTCCTTCTTCTGCCAAATATTTGAAGGACTTGTGCACTATTAAAAGGAAACTAAATGTGAAAATTAAAGCATTTTTGACTGAGCAGGTAAGCTCCATTCTTCAGAATAATAATGCGTTGAAATATAGACCCTAGTTGTCCTACAGTTTCATGCATTATTGGAGAACATAAAATTGAAAAAACTTTACTTGGTCTTGGTGCTAGTGTCAATTTACTTCCATATTTAGTTTATCAGCAACTTAACTTAGGTGAGTTAAAACTAACTTTTGTAACTCTTCTACTTGCCGATAGATCAATTAAAATTCCAAGAGGAATAGTGGAAGATGTGTTAGTTCAAGTTGATAAATTCATATATCCTGTGGATTTTATTGTCTTGGATACTAAACCTATGGTTGATAGTTGCAAGTCAATTCCTGTTATTTTAGGCCGTCTATTTTTAGCAACATCAAATGCTTTGATAAATTACAGAAATGGAGTGGTGAAGCTAACATTTGGAAACATGACACTGGAGCTCAATGTTTTTAACATGTGCAAGCAACCACAGGAAGTCCTTGATGAAAAGGAGGAAGTTGAAGGAATTGAAGCCATTATAGATGATCATCTTCAAACAAGGAGTTCTTCTGACCCATTAGAAATTTGTTTAGTCAATTCATTTGAGTCAGGCATGCAACTAGAAGATGATATCTCTAAAATATGCTCTTTGCTTGATTGTACACAGGTAATAGAGTACGAGGGATGGAAGCCAAGATTTGAAGAGCTAAACCCATGAATGATAATGCCCATGAAGAAGTACCCACACCGGAACTAAAGGCATTACCTGCTGGGTTGAAGTATACATTTTTGGGAGAAAAGCAAACTTTCCAGTGGTAATTTCCTCGTCTCTTACTGAAGAACAAGAAGGTATGTTAACAGAAGTACTTAAAAGGCATAAAAGTGCAATTGGATGGACATTAAAGGACATAAAAGGTATTAATCCATTAATTTGTACACATAGAATACATTTAGAGGAAAATGCTAAAACTTCTCAATAGCCTCAAAGAAGATTAAATCCACACACGAAAGAGGTAGTTAGAGCTGAAGTCCTTAAATTGCTTGATGTTGGAATTATCTATCCTATCTCTGATAGTCAATGGGTAAGCCCTACACAAGTTGTGCCTAAGAAATCTGGAATAATAGTGATTGAAAATGATAAAAGTGAATTAATACCCACACGAGTCTCATCTAGTTAACGTATGTGTATTGATTTTAGAAAATTAAATGCTGCTACTAGGAAAGATCATTTCCCCTTGCCATTTCTTGATCAAATTCTGGAAAAGGTAGCAGGACATCCATACTACTGTTTTCTTGATGGTTTTTCAGGTTATAATCAAATACCAATTGCATTGGAAGATCAAGAAAAGACTACTTTTACATGTCCCTTTGGTACTTTTGCATATAGAAGAATGTCTTTTGGCCCTTGTAATGCTCCGGTAACATTTCAAAGATGCATGTTAAGCATTTTTAGTGACATGATTGAGCATTATTTAGAGGTTTTCATGGATGATCTGACAGTTTTTGGAAATTCTTTTGAAAATTGTCTTGATAATTTGGAAAAAGTTCTTAAAAGATGCGAAGAAAAAAGATTTGTGTTAAATTAGGAAAAATGTCATTACATGGTTACCTCAGGAATAGTGTTAGATCATGTGATGTCTTCTAAAGGAATTGAAGTTGATAAAGTCAAAGTTGAATTAATTGCTCATTTGCCTTCCCCAAAAACAGTTAGAGAAGTTCGTTCCTTTTTAGGATATGCAGGATTTTACAAAGGATTCATAAAGGACTTTAGTGCCATATCTAGACCATTATGTAGTCTTTTGTTGAAAGATGCACCATTTGATTGGACTCAAGAATGTCAAAAATCTTTTGAAAAATTAATTGGTCTTTTGACACCTGCCCCTATCATGCAATCTCCTGGCTGGTCTTCACCTTTTGAGTTAATATGTGATGCTAGTGATTATGCTGTGGGTGCTGTTTTAGGCCAAAGAAAGGAAAGTAAGCCTCATGTGATTTGTTACACAAATAGAACTTTAAATAGTGCACAAATGAATTACACCACTACTGAAAAAGAACTACTTGCTATAATTTTTGCACTGAACAAATTTCGATCTTACTTAATTGGTTCTTCTATTGTGATTTTCACTGATCATGCTACTGTTAGATATTTGATGTCTAAGCAGGATACCAAACCAAGATTGATACGATGGATCTTGTTGCTTCAAGAATTCAACATCACAATAAAAGAAAAGAAAGAAGCCAAAAATGTTGTCACTGATCATTTGTCCAGACTTACAATAAGCTCACCTTTTGATAGCACACTCATCAATGATTCTTTTCCTGATGAATTTTTATTTTCTGTCAATTCCATGCCTTAGTTTGCTAACATAGTCAACTTTCTTGTAACAGGAAAGATGCCGCCTCAATGGACGCGCCAAGATAAAAAAAAAAATTTGACAGAGGTGAAAAATTTTTATTGGGATGACCCATACTTGTTCAAATATTGTCCTGACCAAATCTTTCAGAGATGTGTGCCCGACAGTGAGGTAGGTAGTGTCATTAAATTTTGTCACTTAGAAGCATGTGGATGCCACTTTTCTTTAAAGAAAACAGCTGCGAAAATCTTGCAGTGTGGATTTTATTGACCCATTTTATTTAAAGACTGCCATACTTTTTGTAAAAGTTATGAAAATTGTCAAAAAATGGGCTTAATTTCAAAAAGAAACATGATGTCTCTAAACCCCATCCTTGTCATTGAAATTTTTGATTGTTGGGGAATTGATTTCATGGGTCCATTTCCATCCTCATTTGGATTTGTGTATATTTTGATTGCAGTTAATTATGTCTCAAAATGGATTGAGGCGATTCCATGCCGACACAATGATTATAAAACTGTTCTCAAATTTTTAAAAGAAAATATCTTGTGTCAATTTGGAATCCCTCGAGCTATCATCAGTGATAGGGGAACACATTTTTGTAATAAACCATTTGAATCTTTAATGAAGAAATATGGTATTACACACAAAATTGCCACCGCTTATCACCCTCAGACAAGTGGACAAGTTGAATTGGCAAATAGGGAGATTAAACAAATTTTGAAAAAAATGGTTAACCCAAATCGTAAAGATTGGTCTTTAAGACTAAACGATGCACTTTGGGCTTACCGTACTGCTTTCAAAACATCTTTGGGCATGTCACCCTATCGGTTAGTCTATGGAAAACCTTGTCAATTGCCTGTAGAATTGGAACATAAAGCATTTTGGGCCATTAAAACTTTCAATCTAAGTCTTGATGATGCTTGCAAGATACGCAAATTACAATTAAATGAACTTGAGGAATTGAGAAATGATGCATATGGGAACTCAAAGATCTATAAAGCCAGAACAAAAGCTTTTCATGACAAGACAATTTTGAGAAAATCTTTTGAAATTAGTCAAAAAGTTCTACTTTATAATTCTCGCCTACACCTATTCCCTGGAAAATTGAGATCTAGGTGGAGTGGTCCTTTTGTTGTCAATCATGTGTATCCTCATAGGGCCGTAGATATTGAGAATCCTAGGAATGGTAATGTGTTTAAAGTCAATGGATAAAGGCTCAAACCATTTCTGGAAAACCAAGTTGATGAGTTCTTTGTATTGCCGGTTAAGTGGCGGATAACGGTACTCCGTGACTCTCAAGTCAGTTTATTTTTCAGTTTCCTAAAATAACTGAATCCTTCTTCTCCTTTAAAATAGATGTCATTCTTTCAAACCTGAGAAAACATTTTCCTTCTCTCCCTCAAAATGCTCTGAAAAAAATTTACAAAGTTAGATATGAAAGATTGAGACTGTTAATGTACAAGGGTATACTAAAAGATGTACGCTAGATAATTGAAGCAAAGGTCCGACTAGCAGGTAAGTCTTCAATTTCATTTAACCCATACATGCTAGGTCTTGGAAGAAGTTCATATTCTAAAAAGAGAAGAGCAAAAAGATTACAAGTCTGTCACAAATGTGGACGATAGAATTGTAACAAGCGATGTCGTTCTTTGGGTATGGTTTCCACAAACAGAGAAGATAAAATTTTCTTCATTAAGAATAGACTGAGTAAGGAGTCATTAGATGATATCTTATTGACTCTTAAGACGCATTCTTGTGGATTGGTGCATCGTGAACTTCTTAATTTGTAGAATCTCTTCAAAGATGAAGAAAAACGCTACAGTCTTGGGAATCTGACTCTAAAAGACCCTGTTTGCCAATTTATAAGAAAATTGGATGGGAAGCTTATCCTCGACTCATAGAAGGCGTTTAAGCCGTTACTAGACGTGAAACTAGAGGCAGATGTGAGCCATATCCACAACAATCTGTACATATTATTTTCTTCTTCTTCATGTTTTCTAAAAAAAAAAAAGCAAAAAAAAAATAGAAAAAAAATGTTTGAATAAGGGCGATGCGAAAGGAGTACCATGACTTTAATTAGTTGTGGAGCCCCAGCCTTTGGCTGACCCGTCATTGACTCGGGTGGACCTTTGCACGTTGGTCCTTAAAAAAGTTCATGTACCATGCTCTGTATAGAGCCGCACTCTATAACCCAATGTTTACCATCTAGGCACTGTGGAGTTGATGGACAGGCAGAAGCGTCCCACTCTGGTTATTAGTGAGAAGTAACCCGTGGCTACCAAAGCGTATGAGGCATCTGAGCTTGATCCTTTCTTTTATTAGAAGGGGCTCTCAGCACCCTAGGATGGGATGTTCTGGTTCTTGAACATTACGGGTTTCAAATTTTAGCATCTTTATTGATGTTACGAGCCCAAGTGTGAGCTCTCCAGGTTCCAGACCCAAGATAGAAACCCACGATGGTTTCTTCTTTCTCTTTTATTCGAATAAACAGACATGAATGTCTACTGCACTGATGACACGCAGTATAAAGATATGCCACTACTGCACTCATGACACGCAGTATAAAGATATGCCATGAAAACTGCACATAAAGGTATGTCATCATTTGCTATTATATTTCTTTTATCTTTGTATGATTTTGTTGTATTTTGGTTTTGGACAGACGATCCTTTGAGCAGGGTCCTTCAGGGGTTTCTAGACTTCTTTACCCTGATGGTTTTCTTGAAGTAAAAAAAAAAAACAAAAAAATATTCTAAAAAAAAAAGATTCTGTGTTTCTTAATTTCAAACTTTTCTGACAATAACCAACCTACCCTTAAAGGTGCTATTATTATCCTTTCTATTCTTTTTCCTATTTAAACACTCCATTTTCTCTATTTTCTTCTAACTCAGAATCATTCAAGGGGAAGGTGAGTATAGAAATGGAAGGTGTTTCTGTTCGTTAACTTAAAAATATATGTGTATTTTGTGGGTCTAAGTATGGGAAGGGTTTAGAGTTTGTAAATGCAGCCACCACTCTTGGTCAATCACTTGCTGTGAGGAATATTCATCTTGTATATAGGGGAGGTTGCTGTGGGTTAATGGGGGTTGTATCACTTGCTGCATATATAGGAGGCAGTTAGGTTTTAGGTGTCATTCCTGAACCTTTAGCTCAAAAGAGCATCACTGGAAAGACAATTGGGGAGGAACTTAAGGTATTATTAATGCATGAACGAATGAAGATAATGCTTGAAAACTCTGATGCATTCATTGCCTTACCAGGTGATTTTGGTACCTTGGAAGAAGTTTTTCAAATTGTCTCTTGGGCCCAACTGAACATCCACCATAAACCCATAGGTTTGTTGGATGTAAATAATTTCTTTGATATTTTTTTACTTTTTCTTGACCATGCTGTGGAACAGAAATTTATCACACCTTTGACAAGACAACTTCTTATCTCTACTTCCACTATTGATAAGTTGATTGATAAATTAGAAGCTTTTGTTCATAAACCTGACCCAGCAATAGCTCAGATATATTAGTCAGCAGGAAATAGTGAGGGAAGCAGGATGAAAAGAAAGCCAGATCTGACACTTCATTTATAACTTTTCTTTACCTTTGATTTTATTTATCGTACATTGTTTTTGTTTAAATTTGTGTCAGATTTCTCCAATAGGTAATATCTTCTATCCTTTACTCATCTATATTTTAACATTGAGGACAATGTTGCAATCTAGTTGGGGAGGGAAGGATAGTTGACCAAAAAAAATTTTTTTTTTGGAAAGTATGATATGATTATCATGAACTTACTAAACCAATGAATGATGGCAGAGTAAGGAGTAATTTACTTCTGAGACGCATCTAAATTGGGAAGTATGTTTAGTGATATAACTATCAGAAACGTATTCGTAGTAAAATTAATTAAGGATGGCAGAGTAAGGAGTAAATTTTGCCTTAGAGGTAATTTTACTCTTGAGACGCATCTTAGTTGTGGAGATAATTATTTTGTGCAGAAGTAACAAATGGATTCTTGGATCTTAGCATAAATTGTCTTCTCTCTTAAAAATCACAAGTTTGGATATGAATGTCAATATGGTGGATTGTGAATGATAAAAATATACCTTGTGAGATTTTGAGCCTATTGATTAATGGATTGAATATCTGTACCATTCTCTTCTTTCTTGTGTGATTTTCACTCATGGAATTGTTACTCTAGAACTTGTTTTGATTCTTTTTGAGGCTACATTTTCACATGCATACATAAATATGATTGAGGCATTTTGAAATAGCTACTTTGACTAAATAGTCATCCTTGTATATTTTCCCTTGTGTAACCCCTTTGAACTTATTTGACCATTCCTTGTTTTTAGCTCATTACGTGTCTTCAAAAAAAAAACATGTTTTACCCAACCTTATGGAACAAAAGAGCATTGGTTTTGTTCTTGAATAAGTGTGGGGGTGTGTGCACAAAATGATAAAAAAAAAAGAACTGATCACTGTTGCAATCAAAGAATTATTAGAGTTTAGAATAAAGGTGGATGCTTAGAAATAACAGGAAGAAAATGAGAAGGATCAGGCCTAACAATGAATTCAATTCACCAATTTGGGATTAATCTTCAACAAAACATTAGTCAAATATTAGTGATTGTCCTTTACGATGAATGTTCTTAAACATTTTCTCCACTCTAACTGTACCATAATGCTCTTTTATTCTCTTTGGCATTTATCTTTTCATATCCATATTATCTCCTCTCCTTTACCATGACCCCATTACAACCTTGAATAAAGTCCTCTTGATTTTTGTATGCATGTGTTTTGAGTAGCGGAGAAGCAGAAGATAAGCAAGCTTATGGTAGTGCAATTATTCATGGGTTGAATAGAGTGAAATACTTACCTTTTAAACACTTGAGAGATTGAGAGTGAATTCTGTGAGGATCTATCATTCTTGATTCATTCTTTTCAACTAAAGTTTCCTTGCTTGTTGGTTTAAGATGTGAAGAAATGTTACCTCATTAATGCTTTGATCCCTTGAATTTCTGATTGCTCTTCTTGCTTCATCGAGTCTTTTAGAGTTTTAGCTTTTGAGTCTATTTTTTTTCTTTGTTTCCTAGCTTTGGTCTTATGTGTTTTGCCCAGGAGTGCAAAAGCTAAGTGTGGGGGAATTTGATAATCACATATTTTATACATTAATAAATCCTCATTTTTAGTTATTTACACTCTTCATGTACTTAATTGATCGAACTTGGTTATGTTTTGTAAGTTTGGACTCAAATTGGACTTAATTGATTTTTTCAGCATTATTTGGGTCTTACATTGTTTCTATATTCCCGTCATATCTTGAGTTCTAGATGTGTAAAAATTATGTATTTTACCATGTAGGAAAGATAAGAGAGAGCTCTACAACTTTCATGAGAGCTCTAGGTAAAATTCGGACATCTAGCGAAGCTAAATGGGCTTGGAAATCAGAGCACGAGTTTTGTGATTGGAACCTGAACAGTGTGTAGTAATCAGAGCATAACTCGGGATGTAGGCATTATCTTGGGCGGAAATTTGAACATTTGAAATTAAGACCCATATCTACAATTTTCATGAAGAACACAAGAGCTCATTCGGACAGCTTGGAGGTGATATTAGGTCTGGAAGTCAAAACAGAGGTGCTGAAATTGGGCCTGAACAGTCTGCAGTAATTGGGTCATATCTTGGGTTGTAGGATGAATTATTAGTTGATCTTGATGGCATTGGAAAGCTAAGACAAAATGCTACAACTTTTATGAAGACCACGTTGCTTCATTCTAATGGCATCCATGAGATCAGTACTGAATGATTTCGGAAACAAAGAATCACAATAATTTTCCATTCACCAACTCACCATTTGGCATTTTCCACTCATTCACCTACTCATTCACCTACTCTTAATCAGCCCCCTTGTCATTTTGTATCCCTAATCCTCTATAAAAGGCACCATTGGATGATCATTTGGTGCTCTTGGTGTTAGGCTTAGTTTTTAGAAGTTATGATTATACTTGTTTATTGTTTTCCTTTGTTGTAATTTTATCTTGCTCTAAATTAAAGCTATGTTCATCATTCTCTTCTTCTCTCTTTCTTTCTTCTTGTCTATGAGTAACTAAATCTTCATCTTGCTTGGGTGAAAGAGTGAAGCTCTTGGTAATGAAATAAGATTAGATTATTCTATTTCTTGTGCTTAAATGATATATTATCAAATGGACATTATATATGTTGTATTTTGTTTCCAATCAATTTATTGATCAGCGATGTCGCACTCGCCTCAAAATAGACTAGGATTTATGGAATGTAGCATAGTGCATAACCTAGGTCATCTCCCAAGGACCAATTCGGATTTCTCAAGCATATTAGAAATTATCAATAAGTAGGGGGTTTTGTTCATTGCAATAACAGAAAACGAATTCAAATTGAGAAAATTCAATTAAGTAAACACCAATCCAAGGTCTTCAATTCAAGTGGCAGAATTAATCATTGTTCAAGAGAATTTTTGTTGTTTACACCTCTGTTAATCCGAAATCAACTAGATAATCACCTAGCATTTTATCAATTCAACAGAATCACAATCGCAATTCTTGATTAAGATTGAATTAGGAACAAATTTAGATTAACATAGATTATCAATCGATGATCTATTCTCCCTTAGATTCAGATTAATCAACCCTAATTCTAACTTCAATTTCGAAATTCTAATCAGAATTCAATTGAAGAAGGAGAAGAGGGAAGAACACAACAGAATTTATAATTAAACAAGAGAACTCAAAACTCTAACCACAATCATTGAATTCCTTGGATTGATTGGAGCTTTAGCCTTCCATAGCCATTACGAAAATGCAGAGAAGAGAATAATACGAAAATAGAGAAAAGATGAAAAGAGAAAAGGGTTTCTGCTCCATCTGTTAAAACTGAATCACAACCAAAAAGCTCAATTCGAAATCTGCCTCAACCTATTTGTAACTGAAGGTTCTTATGTAATTCCTAATCTACCCCTGGCCCAAACTGTAGCCCTCTGAATAAGCTTTTCAGAGACATATCATTTGCCTTAATTGGGCTTAAATTGAGGGAGATAGGCCCAAATCATTGAGGAAAGGTCCAAGCATTGTGACAGCAACAACATCCTGACTTTGAGGCCCAATTTTGCCTTGAATCCAGCTGAATTAGAAAAATTTCATTAGACACCAAATTGTAGATCTTCGTCTCAGCTTTCAGGGGACTCCAAGATCATCCAAATACGATATTTGTAGCCCAAGTTATGGCCTGTACAAGACAGAAAGGTCAAAATGAGTTAAAATCCGAAAATTAATGAAGTTTTTACAATTAAGCTCAATGAAGACCAATCATCTAAAACTCATCTACAAACATAATATTGGACACAATTAACATCAATTAGGCCAAATATGAAGCAATAATGAATGGCTCAAAATTGATTGATCAGAAACCTTCTTTGTATAATGGAGATCGTGATTTATTGTAGACAATAGGATTGACACAGTGAATGCTTGAACTCATTTACAAATGTTGGTAGATAATTAAAGGAATCATAATATGATTACATATATAATTGAACTTTGAATGTTACATTTTCCAATTGGAACCTCTGTTGTGTGTGGATTTTAATTGAGTTATAGAGAGAAATAATCTTGGCTTTAATTTATTACCAATAGTGGATCTCCTAACCCAAGCAAGTTCTTAAATTCATTTGTGAACATCTTTTATTACTTTTGGTGTTGTAACAAATCCTTTTCTTACCTTAATTAATTTTTCTTCATCAATTCCCTGTGGATCGACCTCGGACTCCTGAGAAATTTATTACTTAAGACAATCGGCACTTGGGTTTGCATCCTTAAATCCCGCAATCAAACATCATCAACAAGCTCCTTTCTCGGCTCATTTGGGTTAGTTTCATCAAATGCAACATGTATGGACTCTTCTATGGTCATAGTTCGTTTGTTATAAACTCTAAAGGCCTTACTATGTATAGAATAACCAAGAAATATTCTCTCATCAGATTGTGCATCAAACTTCCCCAAGTTATCCTTTCTATTATTTAAAACAAAGCATTTACATCCAAAAACATGAAAATGTGAGACATTCGGTTTTCTTCCTTTGTATAATTCATAGGGGGTTTTCTTTAAAATTGGTCATATTAGAGCCCTATTCATAATATAACAAGCGGTGTTAACTGCATTCGCCCAAAAATACTTAGGAAGGTTGGCCTCATTGAGCATCGTTCTTGCCATTTCTTCTAAAGATCGATTTTTTCTTTCTGCAACACCATTTTGTTGTGGTGTTCTAGGGGCCGAAAAATTATGCTCAATGCCATGTTCATCACAAAAGGTTTCAAATTCATGGTTTTCAAACTCTCCACCATGATCACTTTTTATGGATGTAATACAAAAACCTTTTTCGTTTTGGATAACTTTAGCAAGCTTTTTAAATGATTGAAAAACATCATTTTTGTGAGATAGAAACAATGTCCATATAAATCTAGAAAAATCATCCATAATCACTAAGGCATAGTAATTCCCACCAAAGCTCATAGTTCTAGAGGGACCAAAAAGATCCATGTGTAAAAGTTGTAGAGGTCTAGAAGTTGAAACTACATTTTTAGCTTTAAAAGAGACCTTTACTTGTTTTCTCTTTTGACATGCATCACAAAGTTTTTTTTTTTTAAATTTGAGCTTTGGAAGACCAATTACTAGCTCTTTAGAAACCAATTTGTTTAAGTGATCCATGTGAATGTGAGTAATTTTTCTATGCCATAACCATGAATCATTTTATTTAGTCATAAAGCATTTAGCATCATTTGAAGAAATGTTATCTAGGCTAATCATATGTATATTATTGACCCTATGACCAACAAAATTAACATGCTTATCATCATTTCCTTCAATTATGCAACAATTAGAATCAAATATTACTCTATTCCCCTTATCACATAATTGACTAATGTTAAGCAAGTTATGTTTGAGTTCTTCAACAAGTAACACATTATCGATGGATGAGGAAGGAATCTTACTAACTTTACTAACTCCAAGGATCTTTCCTTTGTTGTTGTCACCATAAGTCACATGACCACTTTTCTTGGGGACAATGTAGGAAAACTTGGAGCCATCACCGGTTATATGCTTGGAGCAACCACTATCAAGGTACCAACTTGAGCTTTTGGACTTCAAGCACACCTACAACACATATTTAAGTATTAACATTAGTCCCCAAATTGTTTTGGGTCCTTGTGTGTTAGAAATAGGCAAGGTGCCCTTAGGAACCCAAACCATTTTAGTTTCGACTTTAGTGTTTCTTTTCTTTCTAGCATTACATGTAGATGCACTATGTCTTTTCTTTCCACAATGAAAGCATTTGATAAAGGGGCTACTTGATGTTCTAGAGGGAACAAAGAAGTTATTGTAAGATTTTTTTATGGTTATTTGGATTATATCCCAAACCGCCTTTTGAAAAACACACCTTTGTTACCCTAGTAACATATTCAAATTGTCTCTTCCCAATGTAAATTTTGCAAGAGTATTTCTCAAATCCTTAATTTCATTTTCAAATGATTTATATGATGAACAAGATGAGGGTGTGGGTGCATTATCATATGAAGAACAAATCATGCATGATGAGTTAGCATCAATAAGTCCAAGAGTCTCATTTTCAACTTTGAGTTCCTCAATCTCCTTGGTTAAAATAGAAATTTTGTTAGTCATTAAGGAGATTGTTTTGTTGGAAGTTAAAACCATTTTAGTAAGCCTCATGGATTCATCATGCAATTCTTGAAATGCATCTTGCAATTCACTATATGAAGGAGAAAGTTCAAGATTAGATGAGGTTACCTTGGTTTCACTTTCTTCTTTTTCTTCTCCATTTGCCATAAGGCAAAGATGGGCTTCCTTATCCTCCGAATCATCGGTGGAATCCATATCTTTGTCTTCCCACGTTGTTGGGAATTGCGGATTAAAAATCGCGCAGCGGAATAATAGGATTCCCTCACAAGATCCATACGGAAAAGTCCATAATCCGAGTTTTTTCAAAGTTTACCTCTTGAAGCGTGACAAACACAAGCGAGGTGAATCACCAACATCGTAATAGCGATGATGTCTCTATGGTATCCACATGAACAAACATGCAAAAGGAGTCACGCCTCTATTTCGCGGTGCTAGCTGCGAAGAGAAGAGAAGAAAACCTTTCACTATCTCTTACTCACTTTCTTAAGTGCAGCTAGGGTTGTAATGTTACATACATAGCAGCCCCTTTAGCAGTACTATTTATAATAGTGGCTGCCTTAAGTGAGTGTGAGCAGTAGCAAGGTAAGCTGTGCAACCCTAAACCCATCTGTCATGAGTTAGGCCCACAATTGAATCCGAGTCCAACTTGGATCCTTATTGCTCCAATTTAGTCTGTTCTAAGTGTGCGACCCTGCAGGTTCTCATAACGTTGGTAGTAATATTAAAATCTCATTTTAATATTACAAATAGTGAGCGGTATCTAGCAACACATCACTACTACCCAAGTAATAAGAATGTCAGTGATTTGACATAACCTATCTGTGACCAATGTTTCCGTGTAGTTTAGTCCCTTTGTCTAGATATCTAGATTGAACACAAGGCATGGAACGTGTCACCCTTGTTTAGTTCAATCTTCAGTTTCCTGATTCCAGAGTAGACATAGTTATAACAAATGAGATCAATATCTCATATTGACTCATTTGAGCATGGCCATGCATTTCGTAGTCTCACTTAATCAGGGGGCCCGAAGATATCACTCCTGTTATGTAGGAGGGACAAATCCCATCTAGGTCATTCACATCCCTCCACATGTATCGCAGTATGTCTGATAACTAACTTTATAATCATCTTGTTACAGATGACGTTTGATGGCATTAAAACACACAACTCCTCATGTAGGAATCGTAGTGATTTCAGGTCAAAGGACCACATACACCATTATCATTATGAGAATCGCTTATGACACTCACATAACGATCCACGTAGCGTTCTCATGGCAGGTCTGTCCAATACATCATTACTCTAATATGTATCCATGTGTAAACTTGATATCTCATATCCATGACCCATGAGATGTGGTCATCAGTGTACACACATACTAGTCTCAATGCATTATTGTTGTCCTAATTAACAATAATACTTGACTAGGGACATTTAAGAATAATGTTTTATCCAATAGGATCTCACGATCAAGTCATCCACTTGATGTCCTATGGTATCAAACTTACTATTCTAAGGACTTTATTATGTATAACAAAAAGAACACAATAAATGAAATGCCTCATATATCAAAAAATAGCATAATACAATGTATGTAAATATAGACAAAATGTATTGGCCTTTAGGGCATACACCAACAATCTCCCACTTGCACTAGAGCCAATAAGGCATATTTCTAATGCCTAAAGACCTAGTGTGACCCTCATGCTTCTGCTGTGCAAGAGGCTTCATTAGTGGATCAGTAATGTTATCATCTATTGGTACTCTGCATATCTTTACATCTCCTCTATCGATGATTTCTCGAATGAGATGGAAGCGCCTAAGTATATGTTTGGATCGCTGGTGAGATCTGGGCTCCTTAGCTTGTGCAATGGCTCCATTATTATCACAATAGAGGTCCATTGGGTCCACAATGCGAGGAGCTACACCAAGCTCAATAATGAACTTCCTAATCCAAACGGCCTCCTTTGCTACATTGGAGGTAGCAATATACTCAGCCTCTGTGGTAGAATCAACGACTGTCTCCTACTTTGAACTCTTCCAGCTCACAGCCCCACCATTCAGGCAATAAACAAAACCCAATTACGATCTGGAGTCATCCTTATCGGTTTGGAAGCTAGCATCAGTGTAACCCTTTACAACTAGTTCCTTCTCGGCTCCATATACCAAGAACGAATCCTTAGTCCTTCTCAAGTACTTAAGGATGTTCTTGACAGCACTCCAGTGACTCTCACCGAGATCAGACTGGTACCTGCTCGTCATGTTCAAAGCATACGAGATGTCTGGTCGAGTACATAACATGGCATACATGATAGATCCAATTACAGATGTATATGAAATCTTACTCATGTGATCCCTCTCATCCTGGATGGAAAGGGATTGAGCCTTAGATAGGCTTATACCATGCGATATAGGTAAGAGTCCTTTCTTGGATTCATGCATGTTAAACCGTCTTAACACTTTGTCTATGTATATACTCTGACTTAGGCCAAGCAATCTCTGCGATCTATCTCTATAGATCCTTATACCTAATACATAAGTCCTTTATAGAAAAGCACTTCCCTAACTAAGTCTTTACAGACTGTAGGGTAGGGATGTCATTTCCAATTAGTAGTATGTCATCTACATACAATACTAGAAAAACAACTGTGCTCCCACTAACCTTCTTGTAGACACAAGATTCTTCTTCATTCTTGATGAAACCAAACTATTTGATTGTATCATCAACACGAAGATTCTAGCTTCTGGAAGCTTGCTTCAATCCATAAATAGATTGTTGCAACTTGCATACCTTTCTAGCATCCTGTGGAGTGGCAAAACCCTCAGGTTGTGTCATGTACACATCCTCGAGAAGATTTCCATTAAGGAAAGTAGTTTTGACATCCATTTGCCAGATTTCATAATCATGGTATACTGCAATAGCAAGCAAGATCCGAACTGATTTAAGCATTGCAACTGGGGAAAAAGTCTCATCATAGTCTACACCATGAATTTGCTTGAAACCTTTAGCCACCAATCGCACCTTAAAGGTATGAACATTACCATCCATGTCGGTTTTCTTCTTAAAAACCCACTTGCACCCAATGGGTTTTACCCCTTCAGGTGGGTCAACCAAGGTCCATACCTGGTTGGCATACTTGGATTCCATTTCAGATCTCATGGCCTCAAGCCATTTTTTAGATTCTGGGCCAACAATGGCTTCCTGGTAAGTCACAGGCTCATCTTGATCTATGAGCAATACGTCACCTTACTGAGTCATGAGAAATCCATATCTCTCTGGTTGATGACGTATCCTGTTAGACCTACGCGGGTCTTGTGCTACTAGAGCAGATTGTAGTTCCACAACGACTTGTGGAGGCTGCTCTATTTCCACCATTGGTTCACTGCTACTCTGTGAACTTTGAATTTCTTCAAGTTCTACTTTTCTCCTATTAATTCCTTTGGAGATAAACTCCTTTTCTAGGAATACAGTTGTCCGTGCGACAAACACTTTGCCCTCGGTAGGATTATAGAAATAGTATCCATTGGTTTCCTTGGGATACCCCACAAAGAAGTATTTATTTGATTTAGGGCCAAGCTTATCAAAAACTTGATGTTTCACATAAGCTTCGCAACCCCAAATCTTCATAAAAGACATATTGGGCCGTCTCCCAGTCCATATCTCATATGGTGTCTGTTGAACTGTCTTAGATGGAACACGGTTAAGTGTGAAAGCTGCTGTTAATAGCGCATGTCCCTAGAAGGAGCCTGGAAGGTCTGCATGACTCATCATGGATCGGTTCATGTCCAAAAAGGTTCGGTTCCTCCTTTCAGAAACACCATTCCATTGTGGTGTTCCAGGAGGAGTGAGTTGAGATATTATCCCACACTTTTTCAGATGATCATCAAACTGTTGGCTTAAGTATTCACCTCCTCGATTTGATCAAAAGATTTTAATACTCTTGCTAAGTTAGTTTTGTACTTCATTCTTGAACTCTTTGAACTTTTCAAAGGATTCTAATTTGTGCTTCATAAGATATACAAATCCATATCTACTGAAATCATCAGTAAATGTAATGAAATATTGAAAACTGCATCTAGCTAGTGTGTTTAGTGGCCCACATACATCACTATGTATGAGGCCCAAAAGATCACTAGCCCTTTCACCTTGTCCGGTGAATGGAGCCTTAGTCATCTTTCCCAATAAACAAGATTCACATGTCTCATATGATTTGAAATCAAATGAGTCCAAGAATCCATCTTTATGGAGTTTGGAAATGTGTTTCTCATTTATGTGGCCCAAACGACAATGCCAGAGATAAGTCAGGTTCATATTATTTGACTTGAACCTCTTTGTATTTACGTTATAGATGGGTGTTTCGAGATCAAGGACATAAAGTCCATTACTCAGATGTGCACTACCATAGAAAATATCATTCAAATAAAGAGAACAACTTTTGTTCTTTATTATAAAAGTAAAACCTTTCTTGTCCAAACAAGAAACAGAAATGATATTCCTGCTAATAGCAGGCACAAAATAATAATTATCTAATTCAATTACAAGCCCAGTGGGCAAAGCTAATAAATAAGTCCCTACAGCTAGTGCAGTAACCTTTGCTCCATTTCCTACTCGTAGGTTGACTTTGCCCTTAGTCAATGGTCTATTGCTCTTTAGATCCTGCACAATTACACAAATATGAGATTCACATCCAGTATCTAATACCCATGATGCAGAAGTAGACAAATTGACTTCTATAACAAAAATACCTGAAGTGGAAGTCTCATTTCCCTTCTTCTTCTTGAGCTCCTCTAGGTACTTGGCATAGTTCCTTTTCTAATGTCCAGTTTTACCGCAATGGAAGCATGTACCTTCCTTAGCCACTCCACCCACTGGTTTTAAGCTAGAAGTGCTAGGCTTGGACTTATCCTTGCCCTTACCCTTCCACTTGTCTGCGGGCTTTTTCTGTTGTTTCTTGCCCTTAGTCTTATGGACCATCATTATGGCATTTCCTTTGCCTTTGCTTATGTTCTGCTCAGCAGTTCTCAACATGCTTAGCAGCTCTGGTAGTATTTTGTCAATTTCATTCATATTGTAGTTCATGACAAATTGACTAAAACTATCTGGCAATGATTGCAGGACTAAGTCAGTGGCCAACTCTTGGCCCAAAGGAAAATCAAGTCTCTCTAGGTTTTCAATGTACCCAATCATCTTGAGTACATGAGCACCAACAGGGCTTCCTTCTACCAGCTTGCACTGAAACAGTGCTTTAGAGACCTCGTATCTCTCATGTCTAGCTTGCTCTTAATAGAGCTTTTTGAGGTGTACGATCATATCGTAGGCATCTATGTTCTCGTGTTGCTTTTGGAGCTCAGAGTTCATGGTGGCTAGCATTAGACATCTGACGTCCAAGGCATCATCTTGATGCTTCTTATAAGCATCTCTTTCAGCTCTAGGGACATTAGTAGCAGGTGGCTCAGGAATAGGCTGTTCTAAAACATACAACTTTTTCTTTTGCTTAAGGACAATCCTCAAGTTCCTATACTAGTCTAGGAAATTTGTCCTAGACAACTTGTCCTTCTCAAGAATTGATCGCAATGATAAGTTACTTGATGTGTTTGTTGCCATGGTAATCTATCAATAGAAATATGCAAAATATAAGTATCATGCCATAAACATATTTAACAAGGTCTTTAATTAAATACACCTCCTACTATTTTATTCAAATCAATGACCCTCAGCATTGACTCGAAAAATCCCATCGAAAGATTTCCTAGTGGGCCAAGATCCATATTTCACCTAGCTTTGAGTCAGCTTTGGCTGATCACCCAAAATTCGGTTATTTAGGTAGGAAACTCTTTCCAATTACATCACATGCAACTCTTGGATAGTTGGGTGAATAACACTTATTCTAATCTATCTAATGGACTAAAGCCCAACTTCATGCCTCTAAGCCTTCAATCCTATTGAAATGGCATAGTTAAGTCAGACCCAATGGTTGGCAGTTGGATATTATTCTTATTCCATCGCATCTTACTAATATAGATAAAGACACCCTGCTTTGGCAGACCTACACTTGATCGATATTAGTCTTGATGAGTACCACGCATTGGAAGGCATCACATAATGACTTAATATTTTCTTTGAGGGAATTTTATTATTAGATTTCACCATTTATTAAACTTGTTTAACATACCATAAACATCATCCATGCATCTAATACATATAAAGCATATAATAAACGTGACATGGTTATGGCCTCTAAGAGAGTAGCATTAACTAATGCTAGCTTCACCAAGCGTCTCCTACCAACGTCCTCACTTGATGTCGTCTCCTTGCCTCTACATCAAGATTACATTATATAGAAACCTCTTTTACATTCGAGGAGAGTTAGGTGAGAAGAGAATGTACAATCAGAATGTAGAGAGAAAGGCACGACACGTAGGTCGTATTTAAAATAACCAAAATAGCATAAAAAAAAGACTAAGGCTATAACCATGCACCATGCATCTCTAAGTATACATAAACACAAAGCAATAACACATTATTATTTTGTGAAGTATAAAAACAGTTTTGAATATTGTGCTTTCTAATATCACACACCACGCAACAGGGTTCGGGGCAGCGCCCCGACGGGGGTCCTGCTGGTTTCTTGGAGAAAAATTCGAGTTGGACCCCATTTGCCTCTATGACGGCTAGGGCAACAACACTTGAACCCTAAGGCCCGCAAACACATGAACGCTTCATGTGCCGCAGGTTTCCTCACAGCCGCCATCACCTATCCAGAAAACAGGGTTTCCAGAATTCGTGAAGACATGAACACTTCATGTCATGAGGAAGCTTCATAGTCGCCACAAACCGAAAACAAGGTTTGTAAAACCTTGTGTCGTGCTGCTGTGTATATATATCACATTTATACCAGAAAAATGCAGAAACAGAAAGCATTCAATTCGGTTTTCACAGAAACATACATATCACATATATATATTCCAAAAAAAAAAAAACGTAGAAACAGAAAGCATTCAATTCGATTTTCACTGAATCATACATATCACACATATATATATATACCAGAAAAACACAGAAACAGAAAGCTTTCAAAACATTTTTTCACATAATCATATGAACATCTTCATGGTTTCAAAAACATCAACATGTTTCGTAAACAACAAAACAAACATAATACAGTTTCATACATCATTATTTTGATTTCAGAAATAACATATAAAGGTCATAACTTTTATGAAAAGAAAGCAACGAATCATGTTATCGCATATAACAAGAAAAGTAGAAAAACCGAATCATGGTTTCGCAAGTGGCTTTAGTAACGCCCCCCTCAGGGCATCATATTTCTGACTACTAACTTCCAATCTGAAAATCAGTACATAAAAGGTTTGAGTTATAAAAAGTGAGTTTTAAAATTTCCTTTTCTTACGAAAACATAAACTTACTGAAAATCCATAAGTATTACTGAAAATACATTTAAACTGTTTAATATACAATATTGACACCAATTAATATTTAACAATTTAATGAGAAATATAAAACTAACAGACTCTTTTTTTTAACAGTAGCAAACCCATCATGAGTCCTACTTAATAGCACGGTACAACACTAATGATAAAAACTCTACATACGTATTTTGTTGTGTATCCATCTTGATGCATCAGACATCTGTTCTACATCTGTTCCTTGTTAACACTGTTCGCTATCGAGTCTGGAATGGTCATTCTCTGATGTTGTCTCCGAACGCAGAGGTATTTGTCACCCGTTATGTCTAAGACAACTCATTCTATCTATTATAATTTTTACAACACAAGCCCAACCAAACAATATAACAAAGAGGTGAGATCACCTACGCCAATACTAACATAGTAGTACAGAGATAACACAATAGCATATCATACAAATATATCATACCATCAACATTAATTAATTATCATCATCAAATCATTTATAAATTCAATTATCATAAATAGTAATCATGATAATGTCCGCAACATCATCTAATTATCATCATCATCATCCAAGTATTCAAAACAATTGTCATAGCCAATATTCCTTAGTTAGAAATATCTATTCAGATTGTCATAGCCAATATTCCTCAGTTAGAAATATCTATTCAGATATAAATGCTCAGATTCATGCATATGTTATGCATGTAGACTCAATGTCCTACTCCATGGAGGTTTTCACAATTTCAAGAAGAATGCTCTGTTAATTATCAGCCTTAGCCCAAAGACAATCTTCCAGATTAGCCCATAGACAATGCCCAGCCTTAACCCATAGACAAATGTCCAACTTTTGAAAAGAGTCGTGTTCTTGTCGGGTATCGTCAATGCGTTGCAACGGATTGCATGGCCAAGTGGCATATGGTCCAGCCATAGCTCACAGACAGATATCCACTAGTCGACCGCCACGCCTTGATGCACCCCAAGATCCATCATAGACCTCACTATCAATTCACATTCCCTCTTCAACCACAAGGGTCCCAATAGCATCAGCTATCAATTTTTGTTCAATTCAAAATCATCATATGCCTCAATGCATATCTTTTCAATGCATGTTCAATGCACCAATGCCAATCATAGGCAAAATTCATACTTTCATATTCAGGGTCCACACATTGGCCCATTCTCAGTTTAATTTCATAATCCATAGTCAGGGTCCCCACACTGGCGCAACAGTAATCATACTGTATTTTTAACAGCAAAATCATATTATCGCGTTTTCATAGTTATAAAACACTTTTGTCGTGTTTTCACAATCGCGTAACATTTCTATTACGTTTTCAAATCACATATAGATTTTTCAACGTTTTCATCAATCACGTAAAAATATTCACACGTTACTCAAATAGCATAGCGATTTTCCACCATTTTCACAATCGCGTAACTTAAAAATCATTCTTTTAAGTCACGTAAACCATTTTCCATCATTTTCAAAATATTTAAACGCTTTCCAAACCGCGTAGAAATATTTTAACGTATTTCAAATCGCGTAGCTTAAAAATCACATTTTTAAGTTACGTAAATCATTTTTCACCATAATTCCATTATGAAAAATATTTTTCAACCTTCAAAAATTCCATTTCAACCTTTCTCAAAATAATATGACTACTCACATTATTTTTCACATTTTCTTACTCAAGAAAATCCTTTTCATAATATATTCCATAAATTCACAATTCCATTGAATTAAATCAATGTTTCTAACTTTAAAAATTACTAACGCTCTCCAAAACCCAAAGGATGAGTTACACGTTAGAAAATATCAAATCACTATTATGTTCTCCATTTTTCTCAAATAAATTCTAAAATCAATTCTCTTCAAAATAAATTGAGGTGTGTTTGAACCTCTCTTTTCGTCTTTCATAAACGAAATTCCATTTCTCAAGTGATAAAATACTCTGATTCCCTTTTCGAATTCCTTGTACTAATTCAAATTATATTTCCACTTGGAAAATCACTTCGTTTCATAAAACCAAGGCATTCATAAGCCTTCAAAATCGTGGTACTTGATTATTTAAACCATCAAATATTTTTCCTTCTAAGTTGATATGGTTTTACACAAACAAAACCATTAAAAATTCTTTAACAAAATCGTGAGTCTTTGGTCTTTGAAATCAAATCATTTGTTAATTTTTCATTTTCATTTTCTTTACAAATCCTTAAAATCAACATTGCTCTTTTCATCTAAAACTCATGTTTAGTAAAATCCTTGGAAACTTTTTACACAAAATAAATTAATAAAATCCTTCTCAAAACCGTGACCATTTCTTCTTGAAAAACAAACCCTTTGTTTATTTTCCTTGCTTTTCTAATCATCCAGTTTTATCATTCATGAAAATATTAATTTATGAACACCTATTTTGAGGTGTTGAGGCCGAAATCCTCATGGTCTTTGGAACCAAAAATCAATTTCCTTTCCATCATCAAATCATGGCATACACATACATATTCAAATATATATCACAAGCATGCCATAATCAAAGCAATAAATCATGCAAATCATACCAAGCATAGACAAATAATCAAAGCACATAAACACCCATAAATTATTACATGACCATGGATATGAATCCTCACATGGATTCACCATCCATCAAATACACAAACCATCTCTCACCACCATACTTGGTTGGTGAGATGAATCTCCCTCTTACCTCTTGAAGATCCTCAAAAGCTCCTTGTTTTGCTTCTTTTTCCAAGTCCTTCACCACCAAGGGCTTCTCAAATACAAAACAAAGCACACACATAATTAATATATACAAGACTTGAATAAGAAAACCATGGATTAAAATCATGGTTAGAACCTTGAAAATCAAAAGAAAAGTGAAGATTAATAAACTTCACCATTAAAGCTTCAATCTTTAGCTTGAAGAACAAGGTTGAAGATGAATGATTTAGAGAAAATCTCCAACATAAAAGTTGCTTAGAATATCATGGGGATTCAAGATCTATGGTTGGATGAAATTAAAAGAGATTGGATGGTGATTTTAGGTGGTATGGCTGAAATTCCTCTTGAAGAACAAAGATGGAATTTTTTATTTTTGTGAAGGAAAGGTTTCTTAAACTTAGTTAAGGTAAGGAATGAAGTGAAAACACATAGTTTTCCTTCCACCAATTTCGTAGAGCTCCTTGGAAAATCCCTAAAAATCATAAACAAATCTTAAGATCAATAACAAGTAAAAGAATAGGTAAACCATGGTTCAAGCATGGCTTAGAAAATCAAACTAAAAGATTGTGTAAAGAAATATGAACTTTACCATTTTTGGTAGAAACTTGAAGCTTGGATTTGAAGCTCAAGATGAATGTTTTAGTGAAAACTCATAACTAGAAATGTTCTTAGAATGATGTAATGATTCAAGAAACTAGGTTGGATAAAATTTTTGAGTGATGGAAGGTGGTTCTAGGGTGCTTGGCCGAAATTAGCTTGGAGAAGAGATGGAGAGAAATTTTTGAAGAGCTAGCTTCTTGAAAATGATCAATAATGATCAATAAGTGACCAAGACAACTAATAATGGTTTTCAACTTTGCTCTAGCTCCTAAACAAACACAAAAACCATCCCCCCCTCTTCATGCATTCTCCTTGAGTGCAAAATGATCAATAATGATGCATAATTGACCAAGGCCACTAATAATGGTCTTCAAACTTTCCTTTAACTCCTAAAACAACCACAAAACCGTGCCCCCCATCCATCCATGCATTCAACAAAGTTGTCATCTTTTCTAGCCACCATTTAGAGCCATTTAAGCCATTGATTAGATCAATGGTTAGGATTTAGGTAGACTTTTGATTAGAAGACTTAATCTAGGCCATTAGATCTTTCCACCTTAAAATCTTAGCCATTAGATACATCTCCAAAATGAAGGGTCAAGATTACTCCTTCTAACTTTTAATCCAAGGGTCATAATTAATCATAGCCATTTTAGAAGACCAAATCTCCATCATTGATTAAATCCAAATCTAATGGTCATAAATGATCCATCTCCACTGTTGATTAAATCCAAATCCAACGGTCACAAATGGTCCTAACCACTTTATAAGATCAAATCTTCACCCTTGATTAATTCTTCATCCAATGGTTGTAAATGGTCATAGCCATTTTATTAAATCGATTCTATACCATTGATTAAATCGACGGTTGATATCAAAGTCTTCAATATTAGACTTGCTTCCTATTGGTCCGTCAAAAGCATTAAACTTGCTTCCTATTGGTCCGTTAAAAGTTGTCATTACCACTATTGTTGACTTAAGCAGTATAATTTCTATTTTTATCTGCTAAAACCCCACGAAAGAATATATTTACTATATTTTTATCTCTTGATAATTAAATACAGTACAAAACACAGTACAATAGAATTTTCTACAACTGTTTCCAGATTCAGGTTTAGTAAAATCCCCTGTCTCTGTCTCAACAGTGCAAATTTTTCTATGCGTAAAAAAATTTTCACGTTTTGGGACTCACCCCGGGCCCACGTAGGACCACTAGGACCCACAAACAGTCCAAAAACGATCAGAGAAATATAAAATTTATAATCATCCACAAAAATCACAAATATTAGAAAACCTACAAATATCAAATCAGATC
Organism: Ormosia emarginata; assembly: GCA_029884605.1. Lineage (NCBI taxonomy): Eukaryota > Viridiplantae > Streptophyta > Magnoliopsida > Fabales > Fabaceae > Ormosia > Ormosia emarginata. Next base: position 2,335,692 of record JAQQTP010000023.1, read on the forward strand.
ACGTAAAATAATTAAGACTTAACAGTAATAATTAAATTACGTAAAATTTTTCCCTGCCCGAAAATTATTATTTTCTTGACACGGAGTAAATCACTCAAAATGATCAAATACGCTGACGGAATAAGCAAAATAATTTTACAGTGCACAGAAATTGCTAAACAGTAAAATTCTGTTAACTATCAAAATTACTGTCGAATACTTAGGAAATTTGGGGTGTTACAATACTCCCCCTCTAAAAAGAATTTCGTCCTTGAAATTTGATAAACTTGATTTCACACCCTCAGAATAAATATAGATATTACTCTTTCATCTTTTCCTCCAGTTCCTATGTTACATCTTCACTTACGTCATTCCATACTTCTAATACAAACACAGCGGCTACCAACTTTCATTCATGCTTAGAATAGTTTTTCTCATGTAACTTCAATTTCTTAAAATCATACCCCACAACTCTTCTATTTTGTATATGCACATCTTAAACTTCGATGTAACGCATCACAGTACATCTCCAATGGTTCACTAAGATTAGACAAAACTAATACCAAAGGAATAGTCAAACACATTTTCAACTCCTGAAAATTTTCCTTGTATACCTCAGTCTATACCAACACTTAATTCTAGGTAAGAAGTCCTACGATCTTAGAAATTTTTCAGTATTCCCATTACTGTGTTTGATTTTTCTCACTGACAAACTATTTCAACCTTTAAAGAATCCACCGCAATCCCTTCTTTAGAATTACAGAACCTAAACTTCACTCATCCAGAATTCACATCTCAATAACTTAACATATAACCACTTCTCCTTTAGAACTTGGAAAATCACACTGAGAAGTTCAGTATGTTCCTCATGATTTTGAAAATAGATCAGAATGTCGTTAACAAAGAAATAATGACAATTATGTCTAGATAAGAATAAAAGATTCTACTCCTATAATTTATAAATATTATAAGAGCATCCGTCACCCCGCACGGCACCACTTAAAAATTTTCTTGTCCTTGTATCGCTTCACTCTCCTGCCTTTGCTCTTAGCAGAAAGTGTCTCACACATCGAATTCTCTTTCAACAACACCGTACCAGATACTATGACATGGATTCGAATAGGAATATCCTTTCTTGCAAAATATTCTTTCTTGCAAATTGCGATACATGAAAAACATTGTGAAGGTCAGAAAGAAAAAAGATAACGAAACTATCTGATATGTTACCAGACATATCCAACAAAGAATTTGATATTGCCTGATTTTAAGAATGAATTTTCTAGAATACTAACACTTTATTGAGACAATCTCATCGGATATGGTTGGAAAATAATTAATCCATTTCAAAGATCATATCTATTTATGAAAGAGATAAACAGATCAAACTAACACAAAAATTTGATTCATAACAATAACAGGATAATTTGTATAACTTGAGTAGCACGATACGCTAGTAATAGAAACAGAAGTAAACAAGTTAAAAGATAACAAAGACACGGATAACTCTAATTGATCTACACGATCATATGCCATAGAGAAATGGGTTACCTCCAGAATTATACAGTACAGTCAAAGGATCACTTTCTGTGACACAATCTTCTTTACTTCGGTCATCAGTTTGGGGTACTTTTGCTCCACTTGGAGAATCAATGCTCCATTCTACTTGAGATATCGAAGCACGTTCATTACTAACGGATGACTTCGTCTTTGATGAAACACAATCTTTGGAAATGTGTCCAGGCCTTCCGCACTTGAAACAAATTTTTTCCTTGAATGTACAATCCTTTGTCAGATGATCTTTCCCACACTTCTGACATTTCGGTGCAGATGTCGCAGTCAGACCAAACTTGTTACTACTTGTACTTCCTCCAAAATATTATTGTTGTCATTGATTTCCCGGAGATTTCGAGTACGTTTTCTACTGGAATCGCTTGACCTTACTATTTCTCCTTCTTCGTAACCAATATGGTCCAACGTTACAGGGTCTCACATCCTGAAACTGATTCAACTCTAACAAAATCTTAGCTTCAGTTATCAATTCTTGCCGCTGAATAATCTTCTGAGTTTGTTGTATATTTACATCAGTCACTTTTCGTATCACTTCCAAAGTTGCCATTATATCACCATCATTACGTCTCGCTTCCACACGCGTACGTCTATTACGAGCCATCGTCCTCTCTTCAAAGACACATGAATCAAATACAATGGAAACTAGATATAACCATTGCAAATAACATTGTTTCCTTTCGGAAATCAAACACACAAAGAACACAATACAAACAAAACAGACCTAACCACTAAACCCCAAAAGACTCAAACCGTGCTCTGATACCAACTAATGTAACGCCCCCCTCAGGGCATCACATTTCTGACTACCAACTCCCAATCTGAAAATCAGTACATAAAAGGTTTGAGTTATAAAAAGTGAGTTTTAAAATTTCCTTTTCTTACGGAAACATAAACTTACTGAAAATCCATAAGTATTACTGAAAATACATTTAAACTGTTTAATATACAATATTGACACTAATTAATATTTAACAATTTAAAGAGAAATATAAAACTAACAGACTCTTTTTTTTAACAGTAGCAAACCCATCACGGGTCCTACTTAATAGTATGGTACAACACTAACGATAAAAACTCTACATACGTATTCTGTTGTGTATCCATCTTGATGCATTAGACATCTGTTTTACATCTGTTCCTTGTTAACACTATTTGCTATCGAGTCTAGAATGGTCATTCTCTGATATTGTCTCCGAACGCAGAGGTATTTGTCACCCGTTATGTAACACCCCAAATTTCCTAAGTTTTCGACAGTAATTTTGACAGTTAATAGAATTTCACTGTTTAGTGATTTTTGTGTACTGTAAAATTATTTTAATTATTTCATCAGCGTATTTGATCATTTTGGGTGATTTACTCCATGTCAGCAAAATAAAAATTTTTGGGCCAGGGAAAACTTTACGTAATTTAATTTTTACCGTTAGGTTTTAATTATTTTACATAATCTGATTTAATATTTGTGCATTTTTTAATATTTGTGATTTTTGTGAATGATTATGAAATTTTTTACTATTTGTGGGCCCAGGGGGTGTATGTGGGCCCAGGTGGCCAAACGTGGGCCCAGGTGGGTCCCACAAAGTGAAAAAATTTTCTACGTATAGAAAAATTTGTACTGTTTAGACAAAGATAGGGGATCTTACTAAACCTGAATTCGGAAATAGTTTTTGAAATTTTCTTTTACTATGTTTTGTACTGTATTTAATTTATCGGACGATAAAAAATACAATAAATATAATTTTGTGGGGTTTTAGCATATAAAAATAAATATTATACTGCTTAAGTCAACATTGGTGGTTTGGATATCCACCATTAATTTAATCAATGGTAGAGATTTAATCTAAACAAGCTTAATAAGGAAGGCTTTGATATCAACCATCGATTTAATTAACAGTGTAGAATTGGTCATATAAAGTGGCTATGACCATTTGTAACCATTGGATATGGATTTAATCAATGGTAGAGATTTGGTCTCAAAAAGTGACAAAGACCATTTATGACCATTGGATGAAGAATTAATCAAGGGTGGAGATTTGGTCTTATAAAGTAACAAGGACCATTTATGACCATTGGATATAAATTTAATCAATGGTGGAGATTCGGCCTTAAAAAGTAGCAAAGACTAATTATGACCCTTGGATTAAAAGTAAGAAGGGGTAATCTTGACCCTTCATTTTGGAGACACATCTAACGGTTAGAATTTAAAGGAGAAAGATCCAATGGCCTAGATTAAGTCTTCTAATCAAAAGTCTACCTAAATCCTAACCATTGAATTAATCAATGGCTAGAAATGCTTTAAATGGTGGCTAATTATAATGGTCATTTATTGAATGCACAAGGAGAAGCATGCATGGAGGAGGGACGGTTTTGTGAAGTATTTGGAGCTAAAGAAAAACTTTATGTCATTATTAAGTGGTCTTGGCCAATTATGCATCATTGTTGAATTATTTGCACTCTTTGAAGAAGCATGGAGGGGGGGGGGACAGTTTTTGTGGTGGATTTAGAAGCTAACGAAAATTTTGAAGACAATAATTTGTCACTTTGGTCATTATTGACCATACTTCATCATTCTTGAACTTTCCTTCAAGCAAAACTCTTAGAAAAATTTCTCTCATTCTCCTTCTCTAAGCTCATGGCCATGGCACCATAATCTTCCCTCTATCACTCAAAAATTTCATCCAATCTAGTTTCTTGAATCCTTACCTCATTCTAAGAATATCTCTAGTTATGAGTTTTCTCTAAATCATTCATCTTGAGTTTCAAATCTAAGCTTCAAGATTCTACCAAAAATGGTAAAGTTCATATTCTTTCTTCTAATCTTTTAGTTTTGATTTTCTAAGCCATGTTTGAACCATGGTTTACCTATTCTTTTACTTGTTATTGATTGTAACATTTGTTTATGATTTTTAGGGATTTTACAAGGAGCTCCACGAAATTGATAGGAAGGAAAACCAAGTGTTTTCACTTCATTCTTTACCTTAACCAAGTTTAAGAAACCTTTTCCTCACAAAAATCAAAAATTCCATCTTTGTTCTTCAAGAAGAACCATTCGGTCAAGACACCCAAAACTACCATCCAAGCTCTTCTAATTTCATCCAATCATAGATCTTGAATTTCCATGATATTCTAAGCAACTTTCATGTTGGAGATTTCCTCTAAATCATTCATCTTCATGGACTTTCTTCAAGATCAAAGTTATGGGGTATTTATGGTGAAGTGTAAGGAAACTTCATTTCTTCTTTCTTTTTCATGATCTAAACCATGTTTGATCCATGGTTCCTCTTAATCAAGCTTAGTATACTAATTTCTATGTATTTTGTTTTGTATTTGAGAAGCCGTTGGTGGTGAAGGACTTGGAAAGAGAAGCAAAACAAGGAGCTTTTGAGGATCTTCAAGAGGTAAGAGGGAGATCCATCTCACCAACCAAGTATGGTGGTGAGAGATGGTCTTATATTTGATGGATGGTGAATCCATGTGAGGATTCATATCCATGGTCTTGTAATTTATTTGTGGGTGTTTATGTGTTTTAATTATTTGCTTATGCTTGATATGCTATGCATGATTTTATGGCTTTGATGGTATGCTTATATTATGCATGATGAGTATATGGCATGCTTATAGTATTTATGATGAAATATGTATGTGTATGCCATGATGTGTTGATGGAAAGGAAATCAATTTTTGGCTCCAATGGCCAAGGAAGGGCTACGGTTTTGATGCCCATAATTAGAGTTTCATGTTGAAATTTTTCAAGAACAAGGAAATTGATTTGTTTAATGAAAATTATGAAGTGGAGAAAATGAATTTCCTTGGTTCTAAAGGCTATGGAATTTTCGGTCAAGACACCTCAACATAGGTGTTTATAACTTAATATTTTCATGGAAGAATAAAATTGAATTGATTTGAAAAGCATGAAAAATGAATAAAGGATATGTTTTTCAAGAGAACAAGAACACATTTTTTTAAAGGGATTTTATTGATTTATTTTGTGTAAAAAGTTTCTAAGTGTTTATTAAACTTGATTTCAAAAAACGAAATGGGCAACGTGGATTTTAAGGATTTGCAAAGAAAGTGAAAAAGGATTTGCAAAGAAAGTGAAAAAGGATTTGTAAAGAAAGTAAAAATGAATTTGAACAAATGGGTTTGGTTTTTATGACCATCGGTATTTCAGTTTTGAAAACAAAGATTTTAATGGTTTTGTTTGTGTAAAACCATATCAATTTAGAAGGAAAGATATTTGATGGTTTCAATGGCTAAGTACCACAGTTTTTGAGGGCTTGTAATGCCTTGATTTTTATGGAACAAAGTGATATTTTATAAAATGAAATGTTTTGTCACTCGAAAGATTTGACAGTTTTCAATGAACACGTTCACAGTTTTTGAAGACTTACGGATACCTTGATTTTATAATGAAATGATTTTCGCACAAGAATTTGGAAAGGGAATTAGAGCGTTTATCACTTGAGAAATCAAGTTTTTGTAAACGAAAATGTTTTTGAACTTCAATTTATTTTGAAGAAGGTTGTGTTTGGAAATGATTTGGGAAAAATGAAGAATATAATGGTGTTTTGAAAATTTACTAACGTATAACTGATTTTCGAGTTTTGAAGTACGTTAGGGAATTTTAAGATTTGAAACATTGATTTATATCAATGAAAAAGTGATTTTTGTGGATTATATTTTGGAAAAGGATTTCTTGAGTAAAGAAATGTGGAAAAAGATTTTCTTGAGTAAGAAAATGTGTTAAATAAAGTATAAAGTCATATTATTTTGAGAAAAGTGGAAATGAAATTTTTGAAGAGTGAGAAATATTTTCTGTAATGGAATTGTGGTGAAAAATTATTTATGTATCTTAAAAACGTAATTTTTAAAGTACGTGGTTTGAAATATAGTAAAATATTTCTAAGTGTTTGGAAATACAGTAAAATATTTTTATGCGATTTAAAATACAGTAAAATATTTTTACGCAATTTGAAATATGGTAAAATATTTCTACGCGATTGGAGATGCGTTGAAATATTTTTAAGCGATTTGAATTACGTTTAAATATTTTGAGAACAATGAAAAAGTTTTAATTATTTTACGCAATTTAAACTACTGTTGAAAAATCACTATGTGATTTAACAGCCATAGAATATTTTTACGCGATTGTGAAAATGACAGAAAACTGCTATGAGATTTGGAAAGTGTTTTAAATATTTTGAGAATGATAGAAAATGATTTACGCGACTTAAAAGAATGATTTTTAAGTTATGCGATTTTGAAACAGTGGAAAAATACTATACGATTTGAGAAACGTATGTTTTTATGCGATTGAGAAAAATGTTAAAAAATTTGTACATGGTTTAAAAGTGCAACAGAAGAGTTGCGGTATTTTGAAAACGTAACAGAAATGTTACAAAATTTTATAAACGTAACAGTAGTGTTACGGTATTGTGAAAACGTAATAAAAATATTTTAGAATTTTAAAAAAACGTAACAAAAGTGTTACGGTATTGTGAAAATGTAAAAGAAGTATTATGATATTGTGAAAATATAACAGAAACGTTTTTGAATTATGAAAACATAACAGAAATGTTACGCAATTGTGAAAATACGGCAAAATTGTTTTATGACTATAAAAACATGATAACATGATGATTACTACCAAAATAGTGTATGAACATTGTATGAGAAAATGACAAGTTTTGTCTGTGATTGGCATTTGGTGCATTATACATGCATTGGAAAAATATGCGTTGAAGCATATGATTTAAATTGAACAAATGAAAATGAAAAGTATGGCCCTTGTGGTTGGACTTGCACTGAGATATTAGTGCATTATATAAAATATATTTTGAAAAAAAAAAATTATGAGTTAAACCTATGATTGGTATCCTATCTATGATTTGGTATTTGGTGCATTATACATGCATTGGAATGGTCCGATGGACTGGATAAAGCTAATTGCCTAGGAGAAACGTACACCTCTTGAGTGGGTGCGATATGCGTAGTGTAGGTCACTCGTTGACCTTGGGGGCATCGGGGTGCTGGTTGCCTACAGTGGACAGTGAGTCGCTCTACTGTAACCGTGGGTTAGACCGACGCGATACACCGATGATCCTGACCGAGACACTATTCTTATTCAAGATCTGATAAAGACTGTCGTGTATATGCTAGATGTGCAAAATCAAAATAAGGATTATAGCACATGGTTTGAGGCATGTGGTACAGACAGATCTTTTCGATCATTTCTCCAACCTGAGTTTTAGCTCCATGGAGTAGGGACATTGAGTCTAAATGCACATGCATTATATGAGTACATTTATATCAGCGTGATATATAAATTAAGGAATAACTGAACTGTTGAATAATACTGGATGATGATGTTGATAAATGATGTTGACGACATTATTGTGTATATTGAACAATGTTTGGATTGATAAATGATTGGATGATGATAGTTGATTAATATTGAATATATTATTGGAAGTCTGGTATGATATCCCTATATGATATTACTGTTTGTGTTATCTCTGTGCTGCCATATTGGTATTGGTGTAGGTGATCTCACCTCTTTGCTATGTTGTCTTGCTGTGTCTGTATTGTTAAAATTATACAGTAAAAGGAACGAGTTGTCTTAGACATAACGGGTGGTAGATACTCTGAGATTGCTGACAACATTGAAGAGTGGCTGTCCCAAGTTCGATGATGTGCCGGGTAGACAAGGAGTAGAGTTCTGATGCATCAAGTTAGATACAAGAGAAGGAATGAGTATGTTAAGTTTTATCGTTAGTGTTATACCGTGCTATTAAGTAGGACCCGTCATAGGGTTTGCTACTGTTAGAAAAAAAAAGAGTCTATTAATTTTATATTTCTTGAATAATTGTTAAATATTAAGTGGTATTTGTTATATGAGTTTAAATCAGTTTAAATATATTTTTCAGTATTACTTATAAATTTTAGTAAGTTTATGTTTCAGTAAGAAAGAAATTTTAAAACCCATCTTTTATAACTCAAACTTTGTGTGAACTTCTTTTTGATTATGAGTCGGGAGTCAGACATGTGATACCCTAGGGAGGGTGTTACACGTTATGTCTAAGACAACTCGTTCTATCTATTATAATTTTTACAACACAAGCCCAAGCAAACAATATAACAAAGAGGAGGTGAGATCACCAACGCCAATACCAACATGGTAGTACAGAGATAACACAACAGCATATCATACAGATATATTATACCATCAACATTAATCAATTATCATCATCAAATCATTTATCAATTCAATTATCATAAATAGTAATCATGATAATGTCCTCAACATCATCTAATTATCATCAACATCATCCAAGTATTCAAAACAATTGTCATAGCCAATATTGCTCAGTTAGAAATATCTATTCAGATTGTCATAGGCAATATTCCTCAGTTAGAAATATCTATTCAGATATAAATGCTCAGATTCATGCATATGTTATGCATATAGACTCAATATCCTACTCCATGGAGGTTTTCACAATTTCGAGAAGAATGCTTTGTTAATTGTCAGCCTTAGCCCTGTTGGGAATTGCGGATCAAAAGTCTCACAGCGGAATAATAGAATTCCCTCACAGGATCCATGCGAAAAAGTCCATAATCCGAGTTTTTAAAAATTTACCTCTTGAAGCGTGATAATCACAAGCGAGATGAATCACCAACACCCTAATAGTGACGATGTCTCTGCGGTATCCACACGAACAGACTTGCAAAAAGGAGTCACGCCTCTGTTTCGTAGTGCTAGCTGCGAAGAGAGGAGAAGAAAACCTCACTATCTCTCACTTACTTTCTGTAGGTGCGGCTAGGGTTATGATGTAACCTAGTAGCAGCCCCCTTAGCAGTATTATTTATAACAAAGGCTGCCTTAAGTGAGTGTGAGCAGTAGCAAGGTAAGTGGTGCAACCCTAAACCCATCCGTCATGAGTTAGGCCCACAATTGAATCCGAGTCCAACTTGGATTACGATTACTCAATTTAACTGTTCTAAGTGTGCGACCCTGCGAGGTTCTCATGACGTTGGTAGTAATATTAAAATCTCATTTTAATATTACAAACGATGCGGTATCTAGCAACACATCACTGCTACCCAAGTAATGAGAATGTCAGTGATTTGACATAACCTATCCGTGACCAATGTTTCTGTGTAGTTTAGTCCCTTTGTCTAGATATCCAGATTGAACACAAGGCATGAAATGTGTCACCCTTGTTTAGTTCAATCTTCAGTTTCCTGATTCCCGAGTTGACATAGTAATAACAAATGAGATCAATATCTCATATTGACTCATTTAAGCATGACCATGCATTTCGTAGTCTCACTCAATCAGGGGGCCCGAAGATATCACTCCTGTTATGTAGGAGGGACAAATCCCATCTAAGTCACTCACATCCCTCCACATGTATCGCGGTATGTCTAATAACCAACTTTATAATCATCTTGTTACAGATGACGTTTGATGGCATTAACACACAGAACTCCTCATGTAGGAATCGTAGTGATTTCAGGTCAAAGGACTACATACACCATTATCACTATGAGAATCGCTTATGACACTCACGTAACGATCCACGTAGCGTTCTCATGGCGGGTCTGTCCAATACATCATTACTCTAATATGTATCCATGTGTAGACTTGATATCTCATATCCATGACCCGTGAGATGTGGTTATCAGTCTACGCACATACTAGTCTCAATGCATTATTGTTGTCCTAATTAACAATAATACTTGACTAGGGACATTTAAGAATAGTGTTTTATCTAATAGGATCTCACGATCAAGTCATTCACTTGATGTCCTATGGTATCAAACTTACTATTCTAAGGACTTTATTATGTCTACCAAAAATAACACAATAAATGAAATGCCTCACATAAAATAACATAATATTAATGTATGTAAATACAAACAAAATGTATTGGCCACTAGGGCATACACCAACAAGCCCAAAGACAATCTTCCAAATTAACCCACAGACAATGTCCAGCCTTAGTCCACAGACAAATGTCCAGCTTTTGATAAGAATCGTGTTCTTGTCGGGTATCGTCAATGCGTTGCAACGGACTGTATCGTCAAGTGGCATATGGTCCAGCCGTAGCCCACAGACAGATATCCACTGGTCGACCGCCACGCCTTGACGCACACCAAGAACCATCATAGACCTCACTATCAATTCACATTCCCTCTTCAACCACAAGGGTCCCAATAGCATCAGCTATCAATTTTTGTTCAATTCAAAATCATCATATGCCTCAATGCATATCTTTTCAATGCATGTTGATTGCACTAATGCCAATCATAGGCAAAATTCATACTTTCATATTCAGGGTCCACACATTAGCCCATTCTCAGTTTAATTTCATAATCCATAATTAGGGTCCACACACTGGCCCAACAGTAATCATACTGTATTTTTTAACAACAAAATCATATTATCGCATTTTCATAGCCATAAAACATTTTTGTCATGTTTTCACAATCGCGCAACATTTCCATTACGTTTTCAAATCACATATAGATTTTTCAACATTTTCATCAATCACGTAAAAATATTCACACGTTACTCAAATCGCGTAGCGATTTTCCACCATTTTCACAATCGCGTAACTTAAAAATCATTCTTTTAAGTCACGTAAACCATTTTCCATCATTTTCAAAATATTTAAACGCTTTCCAAATCGCGTAGAAATATTTCAACGTATTTCAAATCGCGTAGCTTAAAAATCATGTTTTTAAGTTACGTAAATCATTTTTCACCATAATTCCATTACAAAAAATAATTTTCAACCTTCAAAAATTCCATTTCAACCTTTCTCAAAATAATATGACTACTCACATTATTTTCCACATTTTCTTACTCAAGAAAATCATTTTCATAATATATTCCACAAATTCACAATTCCATTGAATTAAATCAATGTTTCTAACTTTAAAAATTACTAACGCTCTCCAAAACCCAAAGGATGAGTTACACGTTAGAAAATATCAAATCACTATTATATTCTCCATTTTTGTCAAATAAATTCTAAAATCAATTCTCTTCAAAATAAATTGAGGTGTGTTTGAACCTCTCTTTTCGTCTTTCATAAACGAAATTCCATTTCTCAAGTGATAAAATACTCTGATTCCCTTTTCGAATTCCTTGTACTAATTCAAATTACATTTCCACTTGGAAAATCACTTCGTTTCATAAAACCAAGGCATTCATAAGCCTTCAAAACCGTGGTACTTGATTATTTAAACCATCAAATATTTTTCCTTCTAAGTTGATATGGTTTTACACAAACAAAACCATTAAAAATTCTTTAACAAAACCGTGAGTCTTTGGTCTTTGAAATCAAATCATTTGTTAATTTTTCATTTTTACTTTCTTTGCAAATCCTTAAAATCAACATTGCTCTTTTCATCTAAAACTCATGTTTAGTAAAATCCTTAGAAACTTTTTACACAAAATAAATCAATAAAAATCCTTCTCAAAACCGTGACCACTTCTTCTTGAAAAACAAACCCTTTGTTTATTTTCCTTGCTTTTCTAATCATCTAATTTTATCATTCATGAAAATATTAATTTATGAACACCTATTTTGAGGTGTTGAGGCCGAAATCCTCATGGTCTTTGGAACCAAAAATCAATTTCCTTTCCATCATCAAATCATGGCATACACATACATATTCAAATATATATCACAAGCATGCCATAATCAAAGCAATAAATCATGCAAATCATACCAAGCATAGGCAAATAATCAAAGCACATAAACACCCACAAATTATTACATGGCCATGGATATGAATCCTCACATGGATTCACCATCCATCAAATAGACAAACCATCTCTCACCACCATACTTGGTTGGTGAGATGAATCTCCCTCTTACCTCTTAAAGATCCTCAAAAGCTCCTTGTTTTGCTTCTTTTTCCAAGTCCTTCACCACCAAGGGCTTCTCAAATACAAAACAAAGCACACACATAATTAATATATACAAGACTTGAATAAGAAAACCATAGATTAAAATCATGGTTAGAACCTTGAAAATCAAAAGAAAAGTGAAGATTAATAAACTTCACCATTAAAGCTTCAATCTTTAGCTTGAAGAACAAGGTTGAAGATGAATGATTTAGAGAAAATCTCCAACATAAAAGTTGCTTAGAATATCATGGGGATTCAAGATCTATGGTTGGATGAAATTAAAAGAGATTGGATGGTGATTTTAGGTGGTATGGCCGAAATTCCTCTTGAAAAACAAAGATGGAATTTTTTATTTTTGTGAAGGAAAGGTTTCTTAAACTTGGTTAAGGTAAAGAATGAAGTGAAAACACTTAGTTTTCCTTCCACCAATTTCTTAGAGCTCCTTGGAAAATCCCTAAAAATCATAAACAAATCTTAAGATCAATAACAAGTAAAAGAATAGGTAAACCATGGTTCAAGCATGGCTTAGAAAATCAAACTAAAAGATTGTGTGGAGAAATATGAACTTTACCATTTTTGGTAGAAACTTGAAGCTTGGATTTGAAGCTCAAGATGAATGTTTTAGTGAAAACTCATAACTAGAAATGTTCTTAGAATGATGTAAGGATTCAAGAAACTAGGTTGGATAAAATTTTTGAGTGATGGAAGGTGGTTCTAGGGTGTTTGGCCGAAATTAGCTTGGAGAAGAGATGGAGAGAAATTTTTAGAGAAATTTTTGAAGAGCTAGCTTCTTGAAAATGATCAATAATGATCAATAAGTGACCAAGACAACTAATAATGGTCTTCAACTTTGCTTTAGCTCCTAAACAAACACAAAAACTATCCCCCCCTCTTCATGCATTCTCCTTGAGTGCAAAATGATCAATAATGATGCATAATTGACCAAGACCACTAATAATGGTCTTCAAACTTTCCTTTAACTCCTAAAACAACCACAAAACCGTCCCCTCCATCCATCCATGCATTCAACAAAGTTGTCATCTTTTCTAGCCACCATTTAGAGCCATTTAAGCCATTGATTAGATCAATGGTTAGGATTTAGATAGACTTTTGATTAGAAGACTTAATCTAGGCCATTAGATCTTTCCTCCTTAAAATCCGAGCCATTAGATGCATCTCCAAAATGAAGGGTCAAGATTACTCCTTCTAACTTCTAATCCAAGTGTCATAATTAATCATAGTCATTTTAGAAGACCAAATTTCCACCATTAATTAAATCCAAATCCAATGGCCATAAATGATCCATCTCCACTGTTGATTAAATCCAAATCCAACGGTCACAAATGGTCCTAACCACTTTATAAGATCAAATCTCCACACTAGATTAATTTTTCACCCAATGGTTGTAAATGGTTATAGCCATTTTATTAGACCGATTCTATACCGTTGATTAAATCGACGGTTGATATCAAAGTCTTCAATATTAGACTTGCTTCCTATTGGTCCGCCAAAAGTATTAAACTTGCTTCCTATTGGTCCGTTAAAAGTTGTCATAACCACTATTATTGACTTAAGCAGTATAATTTCTATTTTTATCTGCTAAAACCCCACAAAAGAATATATTTACTATATTTTTATTGCCCAATAATTAAATACAGTACAAAACATAGTACAATAAAATTTTCTACAACTGTATCCGGATTCAGGTTTAGTAAGATCCCTTGTCTTCATCTCAACAGTACAAATTTTTCTATGCGTAGAAAAATTTTCACGTTTTGGGACTCACCCCAGGCCCACGTAGGACCACTAGGACCAACAAACAGTCCAAAAACGATAAGAGAAATATCAAAATTTATAATCATCCACAAAAATCACAAATATTAGAAAACGTACAAATATCAAATCAGATTACATAAAATAATTAAGACTTAACAGTAATAATTAAATTACGTAAAATTTTCCCTGGCCCGAAAATTATTATTTTCCTGACACGGAGTAAATCACTCAAAATGATCAAATACGCTGACGGAATAAGCAAAATAATTTTACAGCGCACAGAAATGACTAAATAGTAAAATTCTATTAATTGTCAAAATTACTGTCGAATACTTAGGAAATTTGGGGTGTTACAGCTTTGATACCACTATTGGGAATTGCGGATTAAAAATTGCACAGTGGAATAATAGAATTCCCTCATAAGATCCATGCGAAAAAGTCCATAATCCCAGTTTTTTAAAAGTTTACCTCTTGAAGCATGATAAATACAAGCGAGGTGAATCACCAACACCGTAACAGTGACGATGTCTCTGTGGTATCCACACGAACATACTTGCAAAAGGAGTCACGCCTATGTTTCGCGATGCTAGCTGCGAAGAGAAGAGAAGAAAACCTTTCACTGTCTCTCACTCACTTTCTTAAGTGCGGCTAGGGTTGTAATGTTACGTATATAGCAGCCCCCTTAGCAGTACTATTTATAATAGTGGCTACCTTAAGTGAGTGTGAGCAGTAGCAAGGTAAGTTGTGCAACCCTAAACCCACCTGTCATGAGTTAGGCCCATAATTGAATCCGAGTCCAACTTGGATCCTTATTACTCCAATTTAGTCTGTTCTAAGTGTGCGACCCTGTAGGTTTTCATAACGTTGGTAGTAATATTAAAATCTCCTTTTAATATTACAAACAGTGAGTGATATCTAGCAACACATCACTGCTACCCAAGTAATGAAAATGTTAGTGATTTGACATAACTTATCCGTGACCAATGTTTTCGTGTAGTTTAGTCCCTTTGTCCAGATATCTAGATTGAACACAAGGCATGGAACGTGTCACCCTTGTTTAGTTTAATCTTTAGTTTCCTGATTCCAGAGTAGACATAGTAATAACAAATGATATCAATATCTCATATTGACTTATTTGAGCATAGCCATGCATTTCATAGTCTCACTCAATCAGGGGGCCTGAAGATATCACTCATGTTATGTAGGAGGGATAAATCTCATCTAGGTCACTCACATCCCTCCACATGTATCGCGGTATGTCTAATAATTAACTTTATAATCATCTTGTTACAGATGACATTAAAACACACAACTCCTCATGTAGGAATCGTAGTGATTTTAGGTCAAAGGACCACATACACAATTATCACTACGAGAATCGCTTATGACACTCACGTAATGATCCACGTAGTGTTCTCATGGCAGGTCTGTCCAATACATCATTACTCTAATATGTATCCATGTGTAGACTTGATATCTCATATCTATGACCCGTGAGATGTGGTCATCAGTCTACACATATACTAGTCTCAATGCATTATTGTTGTCCTAATTAACAATAATACTTGACTAGGGACATTTAAGAATAGTGTTTTATCCAATAGGATCTCACGATCAAGTCATCCACTTGATGTCCTATGGTATCAAACTTACTATTCTAAGGACTTTATTATGTCTAACAAAAAGAACACAATAAATGAAATGCCTCATATATCAAAATTAGCATAATATAATGTATGTAAATACAAACAAAATGTATTAGCCTCTAGGGCATACACCAACACATGCAATATATGCTCTCCTTCCTTTTCTTTCCTTAAACGGCTTCTTTTCAAATTTCTCCATCTTCTTTTAATAAACCAGACATTCCATCTTCATGTGCCCCGGTTTTCCATATTCATAGCAAGTTGGAGTAGATGAAGTTCCTTCTCCCTTGTGAAATGACCTTTTAGGAGGAAAAAGAGGTCTTGTTTGATTTTCTTTCTTCTTGAGAAATATTCCAAACTTCTTCACAAGGAGACTGAAATTCTTTTCATTTGTTTCAATGTTGTCAAGATCATTTCCATCATCTTCATCTTTATATTCAATTGAGGAAGAAGTGGCTTTGAGAGCAATTCCATTTTTCTTCTTATCTTGCTCCTCATTTTGACTTAATCTATTTAGCTCCAACTCATGCTCTTGAAGCTTTCCGAAGAGGGTGGTCAAGATCATTGCGGCTAGATTTCTTGACTCCGATATGGCCGTCACTTTGGGTTGCCAGCTCCTGCTCAAGCATCTCAAAACTTTCTTAATAAGATCTTCATTGGCAAAAGTTTTTCCCAATGAAGCAAGATGATTAATTATATGAGTAAATCATTTTTGCATTTCTTGAATGCTTTCCCCTTGGTTCATTCTAAATAATTCATATTCACAGGTGAGTGTATTTATTCTAGACCTTTTCACTTCACTTATGCCCTCATGGGTTACTTGCAATGTATCCCACATTTCTTGAGCGGTCTTACAATTTGACACCTTAAAAAATTCATCATACCCTAAAGAAGTAGTAATGATATTCTTGGCTCTCAAGTTGTATTGGACCTTTTTCTTGTCATCATCGGTCCATTCATTTCTTGGTGTATTTGTTCTAACACCATCAACTAGACGTGTGGGGACAAAAGGACCATTTTCAACAGCATCCCACACATCAATATCAATAGCTTCAAAAAAACTCTTCATCTTTTCTTTCTAATAAGCATAACTATCGCCATTGAAAAAATGAGGTCTATTTATAGAAGAACCTTCATTAGAAAAACCATTTGAAGCCATCTTTACTCTTGAAGTGGCTAAGCTCTTTATACAAGAGTCTAGCTCTAATACCACTTGTTACCAAGTGGCTTCAATACTCAAGAGGGGGGTGAATTGAGTTTATAAAACAAGTTCGCAATTCTTTCGCAAAACACTTGACTATTGAATTTCGTTAAAGCTATTGACTATTTAAAATGAATGAATTGATAAGAACAATAGAAATTGCTTAATAATCAACCAAGAGAGAAGTAATCAAGTAAGAATATAAGCAATGTATGAATGTAAAGAGAAGGGTTTAGAGAATCAAACATAATAGTTTATCCTAGTTCGGCCACCAATCCACTTGTGACCTATGTCCAGTCCTCAAGCAACCACTCGAGATTTTCCAATATATCTTCAAGATTCAATAGGTGTTTGACAACCTTTACAAACTTGAGCACTCAACTCCTTGGGATGCCTCACCCTTGAGCTTGAGCCTCTTCAAACAAAGGGATGCCTCACCCTTTACAATTTGGAGGGATACCTCACCCTCTCTTACAAAGCAATCAATGTTGATAGAATGAAACTCTCACTAGAGTAAATGATACAAATTGAAGCTCTTAGAATGCTCTCAAGGGATATCTCAAAGATTTGTCAAAAACAGAGCAATGAGTGATTTCAAGGATTGATTCTCATTTTGATGTGTTACAAAGATGTTTCAGGTTTAAGAATTCTCATTAATGGTGCCCCAACGTCTGTATTTAAAGAGATATGTAGTTAAGGAGCTGTTGGGGGATTAAAGCCAAGCATTTAATGTACCTAATATAGTCGTTGGGCATGTCAGAACACTGGTAATCGATTACATGTTTCTGGTAATCGATTACATGGTAGTTAAAACGTGTTCTTGGCTTTCTGGGCTTGTAGTAATCGATTACCAGACTTGTGTAATCGATTACACGCCCTCTGACTTGATGGTAATCGATTACATGGTTGAGGTAATCAATTACAAGACTTCTGTTTAGCTTGTAATCGATTACAACACATGTGTAATCGATTATTTTACACTTTGAACACATTTTTCAAGCCTAAATGAGGATTCATGTCGTTTCTAACTTTAAGAAACTTGGATTTGAACAATGTTGAACTATGTTTAGTATGATCCAAGTTTAAAGACACTATCTTTTTAGAAAGTGAACTTTGAAAAACATATTGATTAAAACCATCTTTGAAAAACTATTTGAGATATCTTGAGAGCATTTAACAATGATGTTTTAAGGTCTATGTCTAAATAAAGCTCTTGATTTCTTTCTTTGATCTTGGTTTTCTCTTTTGCACTTGATCTTCATCTTTGGCTTTGTTATCATCAAAAACCATTTGACATGCTTCAAGACATAAGCATTCACAAAACTTACGACATTTCCACACCTCGTCAGGCTGGATTTGAAAATACCTTGAGAACTTTGACAAGCTCTCAAATTTTGCAGCACACTCATTAATAGTCATCTCACCTTGTCGTAAACTAAGAAATTCCATCTCCTTAGCATGTCTTGCACTAGCCTGAAAGTACTTCTCCAGGAATGTATCACAGAATACCTCCCATATAATTTCCCTTCCTTTAGCTTGCAGTAGTCTCCGAGCTCCTCTCCACTAATTTTCACCATCCCCCATTAGCATAAATGTAGCGTAAGTCATCTTTTGGTTGTCTGCACATCTCATTCCTTCAAAAATGTTTTCCATTTCTTGGATGTAAAGACTTGCCTTCTCTGGATCAAACTCGCCCCTAAACTGTGGCAGATTATTACGACGAAACTCAGATAAATTCTGAGCATCAGCAGTCACTTCTTGTTGTTGAGCTGCGCGTTGATTCTGTTGCACCATAACTTTTGTCATCCGCAGCTGCAGTCATACTCTCGTTGTCTCATCCAAGGTTGACACGCACACCTCTTCCACATGCCATTGTTGTCCTTCAAAATCAGACTAAACAATGCACCATGAAAATCAAGTGAAATCATTTCAAACAATGTTGTTTCTTTTCGGAAACAAAACACAGAGAAACACACAGCACAAACAAGACAGACCTAACCGCAAACCCCAAAAGACTCTAAACTTGTGCTCTAATACCAACTAATGTAACACCCTACGTAGGGCATCACATTTTCGACAAAATTTTTTAAAACTAAACCCCAAGTTCATAAATCATTTTATCTTTATAAAATATAAGTTAGAAACTTTCCCTTTTTCATTGATAAATTAAACTTAACCAAATAAGAAAAATACAAACATATTAAACTATATTTATTTTCCATCTCATAAATCAATAATAGCATAAAATATATAAAGCTTATATTCTCAAAATACATTTACAAACAATATAATCAAACTTAAACTTGCCTAAGTTCAAAACAGCTGGAGGGAAGGTCCTCCTCTGTATCAAATATTTTCTGACTGAGAAGTGCTTTCACGAATAGAAATCCGAGCAAAAAATACTACGGATTCCTCCCTAAGAGTATAGTGAAGATCACTCCATAATTTCCTGTTAGGCACAACAAACTCTACGTACCCAACTGCAACAGCAAAAGTAGTGGCCCTTTGGTGGGTCCTACTTGTGAATAGAGTAATGTCTCTACAATACTCTATATGTCACGTATCCCTATGGACACACCAAGTGTTAGTGCCTTCAAGAAACTGTAGACTAACGAAGCCTCGCAAATCCTTTCTGGTAGCCATTTCCGTCTTCACAGATATTAACATAAAATAGAAACAAACCAAACAATAATACAAAGAGGTGAGAACCCCTACATCAATACCATCATGGCAATAGAGAAACAATACAGACAGTAGTGTCATTCAATATAGAAATACACAGAATCATAATTATAGTCATGTCATCAACTAGTAAATAATTCAATAAACATTTATCACAATAAATATGAACATTAGTAATATCGCAATAAGATCTACTAAATATATCCCCAAATGACATGTGTACCAACTATGCCACAACAGTATATGTATCGACTATGCCACAACAGTATATGTACTGATTATGCATATGCATAATGCACCATTTTCTACTCCATGGAGCTAAACAAATTCGGAGAGAAAGATGAGGGAGTACAGGTCTGTATCTTGTCAGCCTTAATTCAAGTGCCACATTTTCATCAATTCGCGAGTCAAGGCATATACAAGACACTCTCACCAAATTACGAATAGGCATAGTGTCATATCGAGATCGTCAGTGTGTTTGCATCAGTTACCAAGACGCAGTTAAGCAACCAACTGGCCACCAATGGCATTCTGCACCCCGACATCCCCAATATCCATCAAAGACCTTCACTACACAAATCTCACCCGCACTAAGGTGTAAATTCAATCTCCTAGGCCACCAGCCTTAACAAAGTCCACTTGACTTACACAATGCATGATCAATGATCATCAAACAAGCCACCACAGGCAAAATCCATTCTCCAACACTTTTGGGTCCAGTACGTCGGCCCGACAACAAACTGTTGTTTTCTCAATCGCGTAGCACTTTTATAGCGTTTTCACAATTGCGTGATGCTTTTGTCACGTTTTCAAATCACGTAAATATTTTTTAACATTTTTCCAATCGTGTAAAAATATTTAAACGTTTTCTAAATTGCGTAGCTCAAAAATCATTATTTTTGAAATGCGTAAGATTTTTCTACTATTTTTTACTGTATAAAATATTCCTTAACATTTTAAATTCAATTATGTCACTTTCCATGTTTAAAAATATTATTTGGGCATCATTTTCCATTCTTTTCTCATAAAAAGTCCTCTAAGAAATATTTTCTGACATTTTTCTCAAAATTTGTATTATTTAATAAAATATTCTAATAATTTCTTCATAAGAATTTACATTACTTTTAATTTAATCAAATTGTATAGATCAAAATCTTCCAACGCACTTCAAAACCCAAATGGGTGAGCTATACATTAGCAACTTCAAATTATAAATTTATTTTCCAACATTGTTCATAAAACTTCGTTACTTTGGTTAAATCACAATCTTCAAAATTTATTATCCATTGACCTTCACTAAATCACTTTAAAATAAAATACTTAAACATTTCAAATCACCCTTTAAAATTCATTTTCCTTCTCATGACTAAAAGTCCACTCTTTTCCCATAATAAAACTTTGTTCACTTACTTTCTCAACTTGTAAAACCTTAATTCATACCCTATTTCCACTTTATAAATTATTAATTCAATTCTTCATCATTTACTCTTCTATGTCTATCCTTTATAAAATATTTTCAACTTGACACACCCAAAATTAGTGTGAAGGCCGTGAGCCTCTGTGGTCATTGGGACCAAAATTCTTTCCTTTCCAATATACATTCATAGCATATAACATGTTTAAATCATCAAACTTCTATCACATCAAACTCATACATAATATCACAATTAAAATATCACATATAAACAATAAATAATCATACCAATTTCATGCATATTATTAACATACTAAAATCACATAAAAATAAATAAACACATATACAAGTAAGCATACACAATCGGATGAATCAATCCTCACATGGATTCTTCACCCACACATACAATTTTTGTTCCTCATCACCATGAATGGTTGATGAGATTATTCTCCCTCTTACCTTTTGGTGATACTCCTAAGCTCTTTGTATGTCTCCTTTCAAGTTGATGTTCTCCACCAAGTAGAACTTTAAACAAAGAAAACATGGAATATTAATATCTAAAGCTTAACTAAGGTAACCATGGATTCAAATCATGGTTTAGAATTTTAAAACAAGATTAATGATGAAGATCAAGAACTTCACCTCAAAAACCTTCAAACTTGAGCTTAGCAAAAATACTTGAAGATGATGGATTTAGAAGAAACTCTCAACATGAAAGTTCCTTGGATTTGCATCTAGATTCAAGATCTATGGTTGGATGGTATTATAGAAGGTTGGATATGGTATTTGGGCACCTTGGCCGTGTGGTATTAAAAGAAAGGAAAATATGAGAGTTTTTGTGTGTAGTTTTGGCTTTGAAAGAACTCCTTGAAGATGGATGATTTTGATCAAGACTTCAACTACAAAGTGTATTGAAATAAGGTAAGGATTCAAGAAATATGGTTGGTATAAATTATTGAAGGTTGGGTGATGGCATGGAATGGTGTGGCCGTGAGGTGTTCTTGAGAGAAATGGAGAGAATTTTATGAAGCTTGCTATAGGAAGATGATGAAGATGAAATGAAATGAATGAATAATCTTACTTTGCTTCTCCTAAAGCCTAAAACTGTGAGCCCCCCTCTTTGGACACCAACAGTGTGTCTAAATTCATCTAGCCACTTTTTGAAGCTTCAAGAGCCATAGATTGAATCAATGGTTGATCTTCAAAGCCTTTGCCTCCAAGCTTGTTTTCTATAGGCTTAGAAAATTAAGTCATCAAGTTCTTGAAGTTTCCTAACTATGGCATCAATAGAAAACTAACTAAGTTTCTAATTCAATTGTCTTCTAACCAAATTAAACTAACTTAGTTAGGTTTTCTAGCTTCTTTACTAACTACTAGTTACCTACTAACTATCTAGTTACATTAGGCACTACTCATCATTTCTAAAAGATGCTAGACAACTCTAGTAACTATGGGCTCTAAAGAGTAGCAAACTAAGTTTGTTCCATTTAGTTACTACTTAGGCTTTTTAGATTAACTTAGTTAGGTTTAGGCTAACTTAGTTTAGGTCATCTAGTTTCTAACTAACTAGTCTAACCATTTTTATTGACTTCTTCCTATTGGTTTAGAATTTCAAGCCACCTATTTTGACTAAATCCTATTGGTTCATAGAAAATGTTTTTCAGATAATAGCTACAGAAATTATTACTTAATGAACAGAACATTGCTGCTTACAAGTTAGTAAATATTTGTCTGTTGTAAAATAAAAATACACTATATTTTTATTTCACAAATAATTTCTAAAAATTAAAATATTATGTCACGTATCTCTCGGAATTGGGTTTAGTAAGATCCCCTGGCTCCGAATAAATACGTAAAGATTTTCTCCGACTCGAAAATTATTATTTTCCTGACTCGGAGCAAATCACACAAAACGATCAAATACAGTCACGGAATAGTCAAAATAATTTTACAGCATACAAAAATCACACAACAGTACAATTCTATCATTACTGTCAAATAGCTAAATTTTGTGGTGTTACACAAGGAGCATTATAAGAGATTCCATCATCATATTTCACAACTCTCAGCAAGTATACAATGCCAAACTCATTTGATTCTTGATCAAGTATTTAATTATTCTTCAAACAAATATAATCAATTATCATACACATCAATGCTACGTGGAGATTTCCACATCTCCATTTACTTCCAATTCGACCTAGATGGCCTTCACAACATCAAATATGCATTATTAAGCATATCATTTCATATTCAAATTATATTACAACCAAGGAAATAGAAACAAGTCACAACCTTACATAGTAATCCATATACAAATTAAAATATACATATCCAAGAACAATCATGACCATGTTTCATTTTAATTGCCATAATCACAATTTTTTTATCAAATCATCATTTTTATAATCAATTCAATTAACAAATAATATAGGAATCCAAAGAGTTAAATAAATCAATAAGGTTAGTGTTCTTCCTAAGGCATGGTCGTGAGCCACTAAAACCCAAAATTCAAGCATTTTCCTTCCATACATGCCAAAATCAATTCACAAGGTGCTCAATGTATTATAAACACATTAGAACACTAACTAAATCATCATTTTCCTTGTTTGCCCTATTTTGGTCATGAGTCTCTAGCCTCAAACATCCAAATTTTTTTTTTACTTTACAACATCACAAATTCATCCCAAGAATCAATAAAAAAAAGGACAAATTGGAACGAAAGACTAACCACACAAAATCAACCCTAGCCATGGACAACCATGGAGGAAAATACACAACTTCAGTCCAATAATACATGGGAAAAGAAGAAGAAACAACCCTTACCTTGTTTCCTTTAGTTTATCAAGTTTGGTCTTCATTTTTCTTCTTTTTTTCTTTTATTTTCTCTCTTTCTTTTCTTCCTTTTTGTTTGTTGTCTTGACCTCTATTCTTTGCCCAATATGGTGTTGTTCCACCATGAAAAACAATGAAGAGAAAGCAAAGAAGAACTATGTTAATTATTGAGGAAAATTGAAGGTGAAATTTGGAAGTTAATGTCTGGAGATTTTGGTGGCCGTGTAACTTTCTTCTTTCTCTATTTTTGTATGCAGAAAATGAGAGAAAGAAAGGTATATAAAGTGAAGGAATTATCTAGAAAGATGAAGAAAATTTGGACAGTGGAGTAATTCAAAGAATAGTCAAAAAAAATTACTATAACTTTTGGATCTGTTAAACATATTTTAATCTTTTAAAGTTAAGTTTTCAAGTTACCATAAGTGTTATGAAAAATTTTAGGACTCAACTTAGTCCTTGGATCCATTTTCAATAATCTTTCATATACTGCTATTTATCAGTTAAGCTTTATTACTCGGTCCCAAATTAAATTAAACTGAGGCATTAAGTAATAAGCTTACTGATACTTATTGAAGTTGGTATTTTATACCAAATTATTCTCCATATCTTACTTGTCACTTCCATGAAATTTCAAAATTTTCTGAGATACTTAACTGTTTCATTACTGTTCATTTAATTCCTCTTCGGTATCCTTAAAAATACCAAACTTGCTTTGTTGCTTCTCCAAAATTTTCTACAATTCTTATCAATGGTCCTTAGTTAGGAAATAAATTTTTCATATTTATTTACATTAATTAATTTAGCAGTTACCTTAATTATTGTCTTGTATTCAAAGTTATCGAATTACGCTCAAACTGGTTCAAAAAATTATCCGAATAAACAGATAACTCTTACTAGTATTATAGAGCTACTATAACTGTGATTAGGGTCATTAGGTTATGGAGGATGTTACAATTAATATAAAATGTTTATTTCCTGCAATGTTGGCTTATACCTTTTTAAATATTTTTCCATTAAGCAAAGGAATCCTTTCTTTTGAGCTAACATTAATTATTGAATAGATAGTCACTAAAAAACCTTATTGATTCGAAATGGTCCATCCCAATTTGGAAACCATTTTCCATGACTCCTCGATATTTTATCTATTGGCAAAATAGTTTTCCACACTAAGTCACTAAGCTTAAATTCTTTAATCTTAATTTGACGATCATAAAATCTAGCAACTCTTTCTTTTTGTCGAATCAAATTTTTTAGGGCAATTAACCTTTCCTCGTCTAATTTATCTAATTCATCAAACATTAAATTCCAATAGTCATCACTTGAAATTCATCTTGACATTGCAACCTAATAGACTATAGGTTAATCTTGATTTGTAAAACAACATATTGGCCATAAACCAATTTGTATGGTGTATAACCAGTAGCTTCTCTAGGAAAATTTCAATAAGCCCATAATACTTGACTTAGTGTATCATGCTAATTTCTTGGCTTTCAACCCACATGTTTCTTAATAAAACTAAGGATTATTTTATTAGGTGCTTCAACTTACCCATTTGCTTGTGCACAATATGGAGTTAAAGTAATCATTTTTATGTTCCTTATTTTTGCATATTGTGCAACCCTTTGACCAACAAACACAAGTCCTTGTTCAATAGTTATAGTTTGGGGAATGACAAACCTGTGCACAATATTTTCCTTGATAAAATTAATGACATAATCCTATGTGACATCTTTTAATGGAATTGCTTTGACCTATTTAGTGAAATAATCAACACCAACTAAGGTATATTTATGACCTCTAGAAGAAGCAAGCGTAATTAACCCAATTAAATCAAGTGCCCAACCTTGAAAAGGCCAAGGTTTCACAATCGAATGTAATTCGCTTGCTGGAACATGTTGAATGTTTCCATGTTTTTAGCATAGCTCACAAGGCTTGGCATAAGAGTTACAATGTTTGGCCATTGTTGGCCAATAAATTCTCTATCGAAGTAAAACCCATTTCATTTTTTCACCAGCCTGATGGGCTCCACATATTCCTTCATGAATTTCAGCTAAAGCTAAATAAGCTTCATCTTTACTCAAGCAATTCAATAAATTACCATCTACTAATTTCTTATAAAGTGAATCAACCATTATAACATAATGAAGGGATCTATATTTCACCTTCTTTTTCATCCGGTAAACTTGGATTTATTAAATAATCTATAATTGGTTTCCTCCAATCTAAAGAATCCAAATTTTTTATTGTACACATTTCCAATTTCTCGAATGGGTATAATTTTTCCCTTATTTCGATTAACTTGACTAAAGAGTCACTCGAAATTTTATACCTTGAGACTATCTAAGCCAATTCATTGGCTTATCTACATTTTCCTTTCTAGGAAAACATTTTGAACAGTAACCTCATCAAATTTACTTAACAGCTTTATCGAAAAAGCTAAATACTTAATCAATTTTTCATTAATACAACGGTATTCTCGAGCTAATTGTTTGACTATTAATTGAGAATCACCTAAAATTTCAACATTTCTAGTTTTCATAGAAATCAACAATTGCAAGCCAGCAATTTAGGCTTCATACTCTGCATCATTAACTTTCAAGTAACTTATACCTATCTTTATTGGGCTTCTATAGCTTGATTAAATCTATTAGGTTGAAGATAATGTTACAACTCTCTTCTTTTTATAAATTTTGTCCTCAAATTTTGCTTATCTCATTCGAAAAGCTATAGATAATCTTTCATCCTGAGAGCCTCGAGTTCCCATGTGGCCTCTTCTGAGTCATCTCCCTCCCATAATCTAACACCCTAAAAATTCTCATTTTTAAGTCAAATGTGATTTTTCTGATTTTGTGATTTTCTGTGTGCTGTAAATTTATTTTGACTGTTCTATGACTATTTTTTATCTTTTCGTGTGATTTGCTCTAGGCCGGGAAAGTAAAAATTTTGGGCTGAGGAAAATCTTTGATGATTTATTCGGAGTCGAGGAGCTTACTAAACCCGAATCGAGAGATACGTTACCCAATCTTTTAATTTTTAGAATTTATCTGGCCAATAAATTTTTTTTGTATTTTATTATCCATTGGACAGTAACCACTAGTATTGGAGCAGTATACTTTGTCCATTAGATAATAGCTTCTAAAATTATCTAGTGGATGGTTATCCATAAGCCAAAATATATTGGAAGTCATCATGAATAATCATGATAAGCTTTTGTGTTGCACTAATTGTAACACCCTCCCTAGGGTATCACATGTCTGACTCCTAACTAGAGATTTTCTATGCGTAGAAAAATTTTTACTTTGCGGGATCCACTTGGGCCCACGTAAGGTCACCTGGGCCCACATACAGTCAAAAAAATTCATAATCATCCACAAAAATCACAAATATTAGAAAACGTATGAAAATCAAGTCAGATTATTAAAAATAATTAACAGTCAAGAGAAATAAATATTTAAAGATTTTCTCCAGCCCAAAAATTATTATTTTCCTGACACAGAGTAAATCACTCAAAACGATCAAATATGCTGACGGAATAAACAAAATAATTTTACAGTGCATTACGAAATTACTAAATAGTAAAATTACATTGTTGTCAAAATTATTGTTTAAGAGATAGGAAATTCAGGGTGTTACAATACTCCCCCTCTAAAAAGAAATTTCGTCCTCGAAATTTGACAAACATGATTTCACACCCTCAGAATAAATATGAATATTACTCTTTCATCTTTCCTTCCAGTTCCCATGTAGCTTCCTCTCTTACATCTTTCTATACTATTCTAACTAACAAAATCTTTTTGCCTGACGTTCAACTTCTCCTGATCAAATAGATATCTCAAACTCCTAGTTATTGAAGATATTGAATGTTACTCCAGAAAGAAAGTATCTCCATATCTCTGATACCAATACAGCGGCTACCAACCTTCATTCATGCCTAGAATAGTTTTTCTCAAATGACTTCAATTTCCTAAAATCATACCCTACAACTCTTCTATTCTGCATAAGCACATATCTTAAGCTCCGATGTAATACGTCACTGTTCACCTCTAATGGTTCACTAGGATTAGATAAAACTAATACTAGAGAAGTACTTCAAACATATTTCAATTCCTAAAAAAATTTTCTTTTATATGCATCAGTTTATACGAACCTTAATCCTTTCTGATAAGCTGGGTGAGAAGTCCTATGATCCAAAAATTTTCTAGGATTTCCATTACTGTCTTTTTGACTTTCCCAATGAAAAACTATTTTCAAACTTTGAAGGATCCACCACGCTCACGCTGCGCCACTCTGATACTATGACATGGATATAAATAGGAATATCCTTTCTTGCAAAATATTCTTTCTTGCAAATGCAATATATGAAAGAACATTATAGAGGTTTGGGAAGAAAAGGTAGCGAAATGATCTGATATGTTACCAAACATATTCAACAAGAATTTGATTTTGCCTGATTTTTAGGAATGTTTTTTTTTTCTGAATTATTAACACCTTATTGAGACAATCTCATAGGATATGGTTGAAAAATAACCAATCTGTTTTGAAGATCATATCTATTTATGAAATAGATCAAACTAACACAAAATTTTGAACGACGGATCAAACTAACACAAAGATTTGATCTATAACAATATTTGAATAACACAAGTAGCTCGATCGGCTAAGAATAGAAACATAAATAAACAAATTAGAGGATAACAAATAACTCTAACATATAATTGATCTACTCAATCATATGCCACACAGAATAAGTTGCTCACAGAAATATTCAGTAGGGTTTATAGGATTAGCTCCAATGACACATCTCCATTGTTTAAATCTTTCGCTCTGAACACTTCCTACTACCTGAGATTTTACTAACAGAAAACTCTGTTTTCATTGGAACACAATGTTTAGAAATGTGTCCAGGCTCTCTGTACTTGAAACAAATTATTTCCTTGAACGTACAATCTTTTGTTAAGTGCCCCTTTCCACACTTCTTACATTTTGGTGCAGATGTCACAGTCAAACTAAACCTGTCATTACTAGTACTTTCTCCATAAGATTGTTGTTGTTGTTGACTTCTTGGAGATTGCAAGTACGTTTTCTGTTGGAATCGCTTGGCCTTACGATTTCCCCTTTTTCGTAACCAATATAGTCCAACGTTACAGGGTCTCTCATCCTGAGATTGATTTAACTCTAACAAAATCTTAGCTTAAGAAATCAATTCTTGTTGCGGAACAATCTTCTGAGTTTGCTGTATAATTGCTTCAGCCACTATTTGTATTACTTTCAAAGTTGCAGTCATATCACCACCATTATGTCTCGCTTCCACATGCGTACGTCTATCACGAGTCATTTCTTTTCTTCAAAGATGGACGAATCAAAATAAAAGGGAAACCAGATGTAACCATTTCAAATAAACGTTTGTTTCCTTTCGGAAATCAAACACACAGAGAACACAACACAAGCAAAACAAACCTAACCACAAACCCCAAAAGACTTAAATCGTGCTCTGATACCAACTAATATAACACCCTCCCTAGGGTATCACATGTCTGACTCCCAACTCATAATCTGAAAAGAAGTTCGCACAAAGTTTGAGTTATAAAAGATGGGTTTTAAAATTTCTTTCTTACTGAAACATAAACTTACTGAAATCTAGAAGTATTACTGAAAATATATTTTAACTGATTAATATACAATATTAACACCAATTAATATTTAATAATTTAAAGAGAAATATAAAACTAATAGACTCTTTTTAACAGTAGCAAACCCTATAACGGGTCCTACTTAATAGCACAGTACAACACTAACGGGAAGACTTGGCATACTTATTCCTTCTTGTATCCATCTTGATGCATCAGACATCTGTTCTATGTCAACACTGTACGCTATCAAATCTGGAATAGTCATTCTCTGATGTTGTCTCTGAACTCAGAATATCTACCTCCCGGTATGTCTAAGATAACTCATTCTTTCTACTGTTTAATTTTAACAATATAGACACAGCAAGACAACATAACAAAGAGGAGAGATCACCTACACCAGTACCAACATGGCAGTACAGAGATAACACAAAACAACAATATCATACAGATAGATCATACCACAATTATGATCATGCTATCAACATTAATCAACTATCATCATCTAAGCATTTATTAATTCAATTATCATAAACAACAATTATGATAATGCCCTCAGCATTATCATCATCATCATCCAAGTATTCAAAACAATTGTCATAGCCAATATTCCTCAATTAATATATCACACAGATATAAATGTTCAGATTATGCATGTACACAAGACTCGATTTCCTACTCCATGGAGCTAAACTCAGGTCGGAGAAAATGATCAAAAAGACCTGCCGGAACCACGTGCCTCAAACCACGTGCTTCAATTCTCATTTCAATTTTTGCACATCTAGCACATACACGATAGTCTTTATCATATCTTGATTAAGAATAGTGTCTCAGTCAGGATCATCGGTGTGTTGCATCGGTCTAACCTACGGGAAGAAGCGCGACCAACCCCACGTGTAAGCAACCCGCACCCCGATGCCCCCAAGGTCAACAAGTGACTTATACTATGCATATCGCACCCACTCAAGAGGTGTGTTTCTCCTAGGCAATCAGCCATATCCAGTCCTCATCGGACCATTCCAATGCATGTATAATGCACCAAATACCAATCACTGGTATATCTCATAATTTCTCAGATATAGTTTATACAATGCACTAATATATCAGTGTAAGTCCAACCACAAGGGCCATTCTTTTCAAATTCGTTTGTCCAATTAAATCATATGCCTCAACGTATATTTTTTTTCCAATGCATCTAAAATGCACCACATGTCAATAATAGGCAAAACTCGTTGTTTTTCACAAACAGTGTCCATACACTGGTTTTACAGTAATCATACTGTATTTTTCAATAACAAAATCATGTTATCATGTTTTCATAGTTATAAAACACTGTTGTCGTGTTTTCACAATCCCGCAACATTTCTGTTACGTTTTCACAATTCTAAAACATTTCTATTACGTTTTCACAACATCGTAACACTTCTGTTATGTTTTCAAAATACCGCAACACTTCTGTTGCACTTTTAAATCACGTATTAATTTTTCAACGTTTTTCTCAATCGCATAAAAATATACATTTCTCAAATTGCGTAGCAATTTTCCACAGTTTTCAAAATCGCGTAACTTAAAAATCATTTTTTTAAGTTGCGTAAATCATTTTCCATCATTCTCAAAATATTTAAAATACTTTCCAAATCACATAACGACTTTTCACCACTTTTCACAATCACGTAAAAATAATTCATCACTTTTCAATCACGTAGTGATTTTTCAATAATAATTCAAATTATGTAAAATATTTAAACATAATTCAAATTGCGTAAAAATATTTCAACATATTCCAAATCACGTAAAAATATTTTACTGTATTTTAAATCATTTTTAAGATATGTAAAATATTTTTCAACATTTTACAATCACGTAAAATATTCCTCAACATTTCAAACATTATTTTGGACTTAAATAAATCAATATCATTTTCAACACATTTTTCAAATTGCATAAAAAAATATTTTACTGCATTTCAAATTGTTTTTAAGATACGTAAAACATTTTTCATCACAATTTCATTACAGAAAATATTTCTTAACCTTCAAAAATTCCTTTTCAACTTTTCTCAAAATAACATGACTTTGTATTTCATTTTTTCACATTTTCTTACTCAAGAAAATCTTTTTCCACATTTCTTTACTCAAGAAATCCTTTTCCAAAATATAATCCACACAAATCACTTTTCCATTGATATAAATCAACGTTTCAAAACTTAACACTTTCTAACATATTTCAAAACTCAAAAATAAATTATACGTTAGTAAATTTTCAAAACACCATTATATTCTCCATTTTTCCTAAATCATTTCCAAAATCAGTCTTCTTCAAAATAAATTAAAATTCAAACGTTTTCAACCTCTCTTTATTTTTCGTTACGAAAATTTCTATTCTCTCAAGTGATAAAATGCTCTGATTCCCTTTCCAAATTCCTTGTATTAAATCAAGTTACGTTTCCACTTTGAAAATCACTTTGTTCATAAAAATCAAGGCATTACAAGCCTTCAAAAAACGTGGATGATAATCACATATTTTATTCATTAAGAAACCCTTATGTTTAGTTATTTACACTCTTCATGTACTTAATTGACTGAATTTGATTATGTTTTGTAAGTTTGAACTCGAATCGGACTTAATTAATTTTTTCAGCATTATTCGAGTCTTACACTATTTCTGTATTTTAGCCATATCTTGAGTTCTAAATGTCTGATAATTATGAATTTTACCTTGTAGGAAAGATAAGAATGAGCTCTACAACTTTGATGAAGAGCTCAAAGACAATTTCAGACATCTAGTGGAGCTAATTGGGCATGAAAATCAGAATACGGGATTTGTGACTGGAACCCGAACAGTGTGTAGTAACCAGAACATAATTCGAGTTTGGGCATATAAAATGGGCTGAAAATTTGTAATCTGAAAGTTAAGACCCAAATGTACAACTTTCATGTCAAGCACAAAACTTGATTCGGGCTCCTTGATGGAGATATTGGGTCTGAAAGTCAAAACAGAGGTGCTGAAACTGGTCCTGAACAGTCTGTAGTAATTGAGTCATATCTTGGGCTGTAGGACGAATTTTTGGGTGCTTCCAGAGCCATTGGAAAGCTTAGACAATTTCCTAGAACTTTCATGAAGACCACTTGGCTCAGAAATGACGAAATCAATGAGTTCAGCAATGAATACTTTCGGAGACAGGAAGGAAGCTCACCTACCAATCTCACCTACCAAGCTCACCTACCAATCTCACCTACCAAGCTCACCTACTAATTCCACCTACTAATCTCATCTACCCATCTACTACTACTCTGAATCCTCTATAAAAGGAAGCATGTGGAGAGCTCTAAACACAACACACACTTGGTGTTAGAGATAGTTTTTCATAGTTCTTGTATATTTTTCCTTCATTGTAATGGAGAGCTAAGTCACTTCTAGTCAATTCGGGACTCTTGAAGAGATTGTGGCTTGGATTCTTGAGACCTTGGTTATGTAATGTATTTGATTTATATTTGAATTCCTCTTCTCTTCTTCTTCCGTTCTCTTGATCTTGAATGCATGAATGGTGATTTGTTTATGTTTGATCGATTTGATCTTGGTTTAAGATTAAGTATTGTGATGAAATTTAGAACTGATTGATCTGAACTAATCACGTAATTGAAGAGGTTAGGTTACTGATTAGTGCCTAGGTTAATTGAATTCGGTGCTTAAATTGATATATATATACATGAATGGTGCGATTGCAGATTTATGTTTATTACTTGTCAATTGAATTCCGGAACGATTGTCTAGTATGAATTCGGATCTAATGCTGAGATCTCGGTTAGATCCAAGTTAACCATTCAAATGTGCTTCAAATGTTTGTTGAAAGGTCTATGATTGAATCCACCCAATCTCGGATAGATTTTTGAATTGACTGTTCTTCTAATTGTTATTTTTCTTTAAATCTTGTCACTGCGATCCTTGAACCATCAAAACCCCCCTTTTTCTAACTTTCACTTGATTTGATCAAATTGCATCTACGATCCTTGAGGAGACGATCCGGTGTTGTTCACTATACGACAAGTTTAGGTAATAACTTCGGTTATAATTTTGACTGAGTTCGGCGCTCGTCAAAATTTTGGCGCCGTTGCCGGGGAACTCGTAGGTGTAATCTTTTCATTTTGAGTAACCTTACTAATTTTTGTTCTTTCTTACCTATTCTAACAGTTATTTTTCATTTACTAACATTGTTCATGCCATACTAACATTTTTATCTTAGCTTTTGAATTTTTCTGAATTAGGAAAGACGGAAAACAGGTGATTACGGGTAACTATTGCAATTTTCGAACTGAAACATGCCCAGAATGAGCTGAAACTTGGTCGGTTGAAGGAAAATAGCCTGATAAACAAGACTCACAGTAAGCTGTGAGGTCACCCTTGGTTTTTCGAAATTCTATCATTTAGACCACTTTTTCAATTTTTTATTATTTTTTGTTGCATTTTCTAGTTTCATTTTTATATAGATTTTGTCCTGTGTTGCTCCCATAAATTTTAAAAATGTTTAGATACATTAACTAGATTTATTTTTGCATATTTTGAGTGTTGAACCCATACTAACTCTTTCTTTTTAATTTTTTCTTTTTCTTTCATTATCATTTTGTTGCATTCTGTTGCATTTTAAGGATACAATGGACCATGCATAATGGAGTCAAAACTTGAGGAGTTGACTTCTTTGGTAAGACATATAGTAGTGAGACAACAATCACCATGCGGAAGCTACACTTGTGTGTAACATTTGTTTTTGTTCATCTCACCCCACATATGCATGCCCTACACTTCAGTATGGTAGTTCTGTTTTTCCAGATCAATTGGTTGCAGCAGCTGGTTATTTTCTTGATGAACCACAGTTCCAGCAATGAAGAACAACGAGTTGTGACCCTTCTTCAACACATACAACCCTAGTGGGAATACTATCCGGATCCTGGGATATGGCAATACGACATCACTACAAAGAACAATCATTTCAATATGAGCACCATTCCAAATAGATAACAAGTCCATCAACCACAAAACTTGAGCCTTCATGGGAGGACTTGATGAAAACCTAAATTGAGTTCCAAAGAGAATTTCACTGCCACTATTCAGGATTTAACAATCCAAATTGACCAGTTGACAACCACTGTTAATGAATTGAGATGTCAAGAGTCAGGCCAACTTTTTTCCCAAACAATTCCTAACTCCCTGCATTCTAATTGTCATATTGATTTACATGCAGACTTAGTTGAGGAAACTCATGATGAGTTGTGTGCTGAATTTCCTGATTTAATTGGTTTTGATGATTCTATCAATTGCAACTCATGTACTGATCATGATGGTGACATAAAATGTATTGTGTGTGCTGAAATTTCTGCATATTTGAAAACTAATGATTCTGTTTACGCAGGATCTAATGATATAGAAGGGTCTATCAACAATGTAGTTGCAGAATCTGAAACATATAGGGAGGTGGAGTTGAAGGCCATTGAGGAATTTTCAAAGAAAGAGGAAAGTCAGCAGATGCTAGTAACTACTGAAGTGGATTTTGTTTTTAGGCCATGGTCCAGCATTATCAATGAAAACAGGATTGCAAAATTACACATGTTGCATGCCATTGGTAAAGTCAAGGAAATTAAGAAAGACCAATGGGAGCCCAATGGGAGCCCTCATGCTTCAAGCTTAACTTGGTCATTACACTTCAACCAATGGGACCCTAGTGAAAGCTATCATGTTGTGTCAACCATAACTTGGTCATCACGTTTCAACCAATGGGATCCTGGTGGAGTCTTTTTAGCCCTCATGCTTCAAGCTTAACTTGGTCAT
Source organism: Ormosia emarginata (assembly GCA_029884605.1). Lineage (NCBI taxonomy): Eukaryota > Viridiplantae > Streptophyta > Magnoliopsida > Fabales > Fabaceae > Ormosia > Ormosia emarginata. Next base: position 2,371,165 of record JAQQTP010000023.1, read on the forward strand.
TACACTTCAACCAATGGGACCCTAGTGAAAGCTATCATGTTGTGTCAACCATAACTTGGTCATCACGTTTCAACCAATGGGATCCTGGTGGAGTCTTTTCACCAACCTCACTTAATAAGACCAATGGACACCATCTCAAGCTGAAAAATGTGGAAGTGAAAGTGATGGGCTTTTACCATCCACATTATAAAGATCACTAAGAAGTGTCCCAATGTCGAGCTAACGACGTTAAACAAGCGCTTATTGGGAGGCAACCCAACTAGATTTGTTTTCAAGATCTTTGGGGATGGTTTTTGCAATCTGAGAAGATAAAAACATACTTCACTTTAAATGGCTGAGTAAGGAGTCAGTAAGTTATACCTTATTGACTCTTGAGACGCATTCTTGTGGCCTGGTACATTATGAACTTCTTAATTGTGGAATCTCTTCAGAGATGAACGAAGTATTCTGATCTTGGGAATCTGACTCTAAAAGACCCGCATTTCCTCTTTAATTTTATATTATTCCAGTCATGTTATTTTGGTTTTACATTTTACTCATTTGTTTTGTGAGTTTTCAGGTTCTGTTGCAGCTTTGATTCTTACGTATCTTTTCTGCTTGCCATTATCTCGCCCCTCACCAGGTTGTGTTGCTCTTTTCTTTCCGTTTTATTTATCACTTTCACATTGAGGACAATGTCTATATTAAGTGTGGGGGAGAGATTTTAGCATGTTTCTTTTTTGTTAAAATAAAAAATAAAAAAAAAAGGTTTGTTGCATGATTGAATAACTTTTCTCCCTTCTTGAACTGATATGCTTGGTGATGGATGATTGAACTGATGAATTGAGTTTGATGGATGCATACCTTGTGAGATTTTGAGCCTAATGGATGGATTCAACATTTATGCCATTCTCTTCTTTCTTGTGTGATTTTCACTCATGTTAATAACCACTCTAGAACTTGCTTTGATTCTTTTTGAGGCTACATTTCACTTGCATGCATGAACATGATTGAGGCCCTCTTTCTTAATTAACTAGTTTAACCAAATAGCCAACCTTGTTTCCAATATGATATCAAGCACTCTTTTGACTTCTTGAAAATTCTCTGATTCCTGCCAACCTTGTGTATTTTCCTTTTCTTAACCCCTTTGAGCTTATTTGACCATTCCTTGTTTCTAGCTCATTATGTGCCTTAAATGAAAAATCATGTTCTTACTTTACCTTAGGGAATAAAAGAACATTAGCCTGGTTAATGGATGAGTTTTTGAACAAGTGTGGGGGTGTGTGTACAAAATGGTTGTTGAAAAAAAAAGAAAAAGAAAGAGTGCCTAGAAAAAAAAAAGGAAAAATGTATGTATATAGTTATGTTCATATATATATATATAAAAAAAAAAGGATTGGGAAATGAATATTTAAAGGGATATACATTAGAGTTGGGATGAATTTTTATGCTTGTTATTTGAACTCAGCTCTCATTTGCTTTTATTCTCTTTGGTATTTATCTTCTCATATCCATTTTATCCTCTTCTGTTTCCTTGACCTCATTACAACCTTGAATAAAGTCCTCATGATTTGTGTGTGCATGTGTTTTGAGTAGTGGAGAAGTAGAAGATAAGCAAGCTTATGGTAGTGCAATTTTCATGGGTTGAATTGAGTGAAATACCTACCTTTTAAACACTTGAGAGATTGAGAGGGAATCTTGTGAAGATCCATCATTCTTAATTCATTCTTTTCAACGGAAGTTTCCTTGCTTGTTGGGTTGAGATGTGAAGAAATGTTACCTCATTTATGCTTTGATCCCTTGAATTTCTTGTTGCTCTTCTTGCTTCATTGAGTCCTTTAGAGTTTTTAGCTTTTAAGTTTGTGTCGTTTGTCTTTGTCTTCTAACTTTAGTTTTATATGTTTTGCCCAGGAGTGCAAAAAGCTAAGTGCGGGGGAATTTGATAATCACATATTTTATTCATTAAGAAACCCTTATGTTTAGTTATTTACACTCTTCATGTACTTAATTGACTGAATTTGATTATGTTTTGTAAGTTTGAACTCGAATCGGACTTAATTAATTTTTTCAGCATTATTCGAGTCTTACACTGTTTCTGTATTTTAGCCATATCTTGAGTTCTAAATGTCTGATAATTATGAATTTTACCTTGTAGGAAAGATAAGAATGAGCTCTACAACTTTGATGAAGAGCTCAAAGACAATTTCAGACATCTAGTGGAGCTAATTGGGCATGAAAATCAGAATACGGGATTTGTGACTGGAACCCAAACAGTGTGTAGTAACCAGAACATAATTCGAGTTTGGGCATATAAAATGGGCTGAAAATTTGTAATCTGAAAGTTAAGACCCAAATGTACAACTTTCATGTCAAGCACAAAACTTGATTCGGGCTCCTTGATGGAGATATTGGGTCTGAAAGTCAAAACAGAGGTGCTGAAACTGGTCCTGAACAGTCTGTAGTAATTGAGTCATATCTTGGGCTGTAGGACGAATTTTTGGGTGCTTCCAGAGCCATTGGAAAGCTTAGACAATTTCCTAGAACTTTCATGAAGACCACTTGGCTCAGAAATGACGAAATCAATGAGTTCAGCAATGAATACTTTCGGAGACAAGGAAGCTCACCTACCAATCTCACCTACCAAGCTCACCTACCAATCTCACCTACCAAGCTCACCTACTAATTCCACCTACTAATCTCATCTACCCATCTACTACTACTCTGAATCCTCTATAAAAGGAAGCATGTGGAGAGCTCTAAACACAACACACACTTGGTGTTAGAGATAGTTTTTCATAGTTCTTGTATATTTTTCCTTCATTGTAATGGAGAGCTAAGTCACTTCTAGTCAATTCGGGACTCTTGAAGAGATTGTGGCTTGGATTCTTGAGACCTTGGTTATGTAATGTATTTGATTTATATTTGAATTCCTCTTCTCTTCTTCTTCTGTTCTCTTGATCTTGAATGCATGAACGGTGATTCTGTTTATGTTTGATCTGATTTGATCTTGGTTTAAGATTAAGTATTGTGATGAAATTTAGAACTGATTGATCTGAACTAATCATGTAATTGAAGAGGTTAGGTTACTGATTGGTGCCTAGGTTAATTGAATTCGGTGCTTAAATTGATATATATATACATGAATGGTGCGATTGCAGATTTATGTTTATTACTTGTCAATTGAATTCTGGACGATTGTCTAGTATGAATTCTGGATCTAATGCTGAGATCTCGGTTAGATCCAAGTTAACCATTCAAATGTGCTTCAAATGTTTGTTGAAAGGTCTATGATTGAATCCACCCAATCTCGGATAGATTTTTGAATTGACTGTTCTTCTAATTGTTATTTTTCTTTAAATCTTGTCACTGCGATCCTTGAACCATCAAAACCCCCCTTTTTTCTAACTTTCACTTGATTTGATCAAATTGCATCTACGATCCTTGAGGAGATGATCCGGTGTTGTTCACTATACGACAAGTTTAGGTAATAACTTCGGTTATAATTTTGACTGGGTTCGGCGCTCGTCAGTGGACATGACAATTGAAACCATAAAATATTTTTCCTTCTAAATTGATATGGTTTTACACAAACAAAACCATTAAAAATCCTCTACAAAAACCGTGAACACTTGGCCTTTGAAATCAATTCATTTGTTCATTTTCATTTTTTACTTTCTTTGCAAATCCATTTTCTCGTTCTTTACAAATCCTTTTTCACTTTCTTTGCAAATTCTTAAAATCAACGTTTTCCCGTTTCATTCAAAACTCATGTTTAGAAAAATACTTGGGATCTTTTTACACAAAATAAATCAATAAAAATCCCTTCAAAATCGTGTTCTTGTTCTCTTGAAAAACAAACCCTTTATTTATTTTTCATATTCTTCAAATCATCCATTTTCATCATTCATGAAAATATTAATTTGTGAACACCTATTTTGAGGTGTCTTGGCCGAAATTCACCATGTTCTAGGGATCAAAAATTAATTCCCTTGTTCTTAAAAAATTTCAACATGAACCCTAATTAAGGGCATCAAAAACTGTAGCCTTCTCCCTTGGCCATTGGAGCCAAAAATTGATTTTCTTTCCATATTCACATCATGGCATACACATATATATTTCATCATAAATACTACAAGCATGCCATATACTTATCATACATATTTTAAGCATACTATCAAAGCCATAAAATCATGCATAACATATCAAGCATAGGCAAATAATTAAAACACATAAACACCCACAAATAAATTACAAGACCATGGATATGAATCCTCACATGGATTCACCATCCATCAAATATAACACCATCTTTCACCACTAAACTTGGTTAGTGAGATGGATCTCCCTCTTACCTCTTGAAGATCCTCAAAAGCTCTTTGTTTTGCTTCTTTTTCCAAGTCCTTCACCACCAAGGGCTTCTCAAATACAAAACTTGATACATAAAAATTAGTATATTAAGCTTGATTAAGAGGAACCATGGATCAAACATAGTTTAGATCATGAAAAAGAAGAGAAGAAATGAAGTTTCCTTACACTTCACCATAAATACCCCATAACTTTGATCTTGAAGAAAGTCCATGAAGATGAATGATTTAGAGGAAATCTCCAACATGATAGTTGCTTAGAATATCATATAGATTCAAGATCTATGGTTAGATGAAATTAAAAAGTGATGGAAGGTGTTCTTGATGGTCATGGCCGAAACATAGAGGAGAAAAGAAAGGAGAGAACATTTGTTTTGAAGAGCTTTGGCTTTTTGGAGGAGACAAAGGTGATCAATGATATCAATAATGACCAAAATGGAGTAATAATGGTCATAGACTTGTTGCTATGGCCTTAAGGCCTCCAAAACCGTCCCCCCCTCCAAACACTCTCCTAAGGATGCAAACAAATCAATAATAATGCATGTTGACCAAGACAAGTTGATAGAAAATGATAGGAATTGATTTGTAATAATTTGCCTCATAAATGGATGCATTGTCGTAACTTCCTTGAAGCAAGTCTCCATTATTGACTATTTCTTTGTTGTGTAATACAAATAATGGAACATGAATTTATTGAATCAAATTGGCCCCTTTTTAGCTTTGCATGGCCGTAGCTATGCTTGGAGAGAAAGAAAAAAATATTTTTGCTTTAGGAAAATGATCAATAATGATGTATAATTGACCAAGACATCTAATAATGACATAAAACTTTTTCTTTAGCTCCAAAATGTTTCACAAAACCGTCCCCCACCTTGCATTATGCATGCAATAATGTTGTCATCTTTTTCAAGCCATCATTTAGAGCATTTTCGACCATTGATTAATTCAATGGTTAGGATTTAGGTAGACTTTTGATTAGAAGACTTAATCTAGGTCATTGGATCTTTCTCCTTTAAATTCTAGCCATTAGATGTGTCTCCAAAATAAAAGGTCAAGATTGCTCCTTCAAACTTTAAATCCAAGGGTCATAATTAGTCTTTGTCACTTTTTAAGACTAAATCTTCACCATTGATTAAATCTTCATCCAATGGTCATAAATGATTCTTGTTACTTTTTAAGACCAAATCGCCACCCTTGATCAATTCTAAATCCAATGGTTGTAAATGGTCATAGTCACTTTATATGACTAAATCTCTACCCTTGATTTAATCTCCATCTAATGGTTATAAATGATCTTATTCACTTTTAAGATCAAATATCCATTGTTGATTAAATCAAGATCAAGTCTCCATCGTTAATTAAATCAATGGTGGATATCCAAACCACCAATGTTGACTTAAGCAATATAATTTTTATTTTTATCTGCTAAAACCCCACGAAAGATTATATTTACTGTATTTTTATCGTCTGATAAATAAATACAGTACAAAACACAGTACAAGAAAATTTCTAAAACTGTTTCCGGATTCAGGTTTAGTAAGATCCCCTGTCTCCGTCTAAACAGTACAAATATTTCTATGCGTAGAAAAATTTTTACTTTGCGGGACCCACTTGGGCCCATGTAAGGTCACTTGGGCCCACGTAAGGTCACCTGAGCCCACATACAATCAAAAAAATTCATAATCATCCACAAAAATTACAAATATTAGAAAACATATGAAAATCAAGTCAGATTATTAAAAATAATTAACAGTCAAGAGAAATAAATATTTAAAGATTTTCTCCAGCCCAAAAATTATTATTTTCCTGACACGGAGTAAATCACTCAAAACGATCAAATACGCTGACGGAATAAACAAAATAATTTTACAGTGCACAGAAATTACTAAATAGTAAAATTTTGTTAACTGTCAAAATTATTGTTTAAGAGATAGGAAAAGTGAGTCTTCAATTTCATTTGACCCATACATGTCAGGTCTTGGAAGAAGTTCGTATTCTAAAAGGAGAAGAACAAAAAGGTTACAAGTCTGTCATAATTGTGGACGATGGAATTGTAACAAGTGATGTCGTTCTTTGGGGATGGTTTCCACAAACAGAGAAGATAAAATTTTCTTTATTAAGAATGGACTGAGTAAGGAGTCATTAGATGATATCTTATTGACTCTTGATACACATTCTTATGGATTGGTGCATCGTGAACTTCTTAATTTGTGGAATCTCTTCAAAGATGAAGAAAAATGCTACAGTCTTGGAAATCTGACTGTAAAAGACCTTGTTTGCCAATTTATAAGAAAATTAGATGAGAAGCTTATCTTCGACTCATAGAAGGCGTTTAAGTCGTTATTGGATGTTAAACCAGAGGCAGATATGAGCCATATCCACAATAATCTGTACACATTATCTTCTTCTTCTTCTTCTTCATGTTTTCTTAAAAAAAATGAGAAAAAGAAAAAAAATATTTGAACAAGGGCGATCCGAAAGGAGTACCATGACTTTAATTAGTTGTGCAGTCCCAGCCTTTGGCTAACCCGTCATTGACTAGGGTGGACCTTTGCACGCTGGTCCTTAAAAAAAAGTTCGTGTACCATGCTCTGTAGAGAGCCGCACTCTATAACCCAATGTTTACCATCTAGACACTGTGGAGTTGATGGACAGGCAGAAGCGTCCCACTTTGGTTATTAGTGAGAAGTAACCCGCGGCTACCAAAGCGTATGAGGAATCTGAGCTTGATCCTCTCTTTTATTAGAAGGGGCTCTCAATGCCCTGACATGGGACGTTCTGGATCTTGGATATTACGGGTTTCAGATTTTAGCATCTTTGTTGATGTTACGAGCCTAAGTGTGAGCTCTCCAGGTTCCAGACCCAAGATGGAAACCCACGATGCTTTCTTCTTTCTCTTTTCTTCAAATAAATGGACGTGAGTATCTACTGCACTAGTGACACGCAGTATAAAGATATGCCATTACTACACTCATGACGCGTAGTATAAAGATACGCCATGAAAACTATACATAAAGGTATGTCATCATTTGCTATTATATTTCTTTTATCTTTGTATGATTTTGCTGTATTTTGGTTTTGGACAGACGATCCTTTGAGCAGGGTCTTTCAGGGGTTTCTAGACTTCTTTACCCTGATGGTTTTCTTGAAGTCAAAAAAAAATTAAAAAAAAAGATTTTGTGTTTCTTAATTTCAAACTTTTCTGACAACAACCAACCTACCCTTATAAGTGCTATTATTATCCTTTCCATTCTTTTTCCTATTTAAATACTCTATTTTCTCTATTTTCTTCCAACTCATAATCATTCAAGGGGAAGGTGAGTATAGAAATGGAAGGTGTTTCTATTCGTCAACTTAAAAATATTTGTATATTTTGTAGGTCTAAGTATGGGAAGGGTTTAGAGTTTGTAAATGCAGCTACCACTCTTGGTCGATCACTTGCTGTGAGGAATATTCATCTTGTATATAGGGGAGGTTGTCGTAGGTTAATGGGGGCTGTATCACTTGCTGCATATATAGGAGGCAGTCAGGTTTTAGGTGTCATTCCTGAACCTTTAGCTCAACAGAACATCACTAGAAAGATAATTGAGGAGGAACTTAAGGTATCATCAATGCATGAATGAATGAAGATAATGCTTGAAAACTCTAATGCATTCATTGCCTTACCAGGTGATTTTGGTACCTTGGAAGATGTTTTTCAAATTGTCTCTTGGGCCCAACTGAACATCCACCATAAACCCATAGGTTTGTTGAATGTAAATAATTTCTTTGATATTTTGTTACTTTTTCTTGACCATGCTATGGAACAGAAATTTATCACACCTTCAGCAAGACAACTTCTTATCTCTACTTTCACTATTGATAAGTTGATTGATAAATTAGAAGCTTTTGTTCATAAACCTGACCTAGTAATAGCTCAGATAGATTAGTCAGCAGGAAGCAGTGAGGGAAGCAGGATGAAAAGAAAGCCAGATCTGACACTTCATTTATAACTTTTCTTTGCCTTTGATTTTATTTATCGTACTTTGTTTTTGTTTAAATTTGTGTCAGATTTCTCCAATAGGTAATATCTTCTATCCTTTACTCATCTATATTTTAACATTGAGGACAATGTTGTGATCTAGTTGGGGGGAACGATAATTGACCAAAAAAAATTACTTTTTTTTTGGAGAAGTATGATATGATTGTCATGGACTTACTAAACTAATGAATGATGGCAGAGTAAGAAGTAATTTTACTTCTGAGATGCATCTAAATTGGAAAGTATGTTTAGTGATATGACTATCAGAAACCTCTTCGTAATAAAACCAATTAAGGATGGCAGAGTAAGGAGTAAATTTTGCCTTGGAGGTAATTTTACTCTTGAGACGCATCTTAGTTGAAGAGATAATTATTTTGTACAGAAAAAGCAAATGGATTCTTGGATCTTAGCATAAATTGTCTTCTTTCTTAAAAATCACAAGCTTGGATATGAATGTTGATATGGTGGATTGAGAATGATAGAAATATACCTTGTGAGATTTTGAGCCTATTGATTAATGGATTGAATATCTATATCATTCTCTTCTTTCTTGTATGATTTTCACTCACGAAATTGTTACTCTAGAACTTGCTTTGATTCTTTTTGAGGCTATATGTTCACATGCATACATAAATATGATTGAGGCATTTTGAAATAGCTACTTTGACCAAATAGTTATTGTCGCGACCGTGATCGCGGCGGAATAACGACTTAAATTACAAAAAAATAAGGGAGTCGCCACCAATTTTATTCTCTTTGGGAAAAATTGGAAAACTTAAAAGAGATGGTCTACGTACAAAAACTCAGGTTCGGGAGTCTTATTATGTACAGGAAAGGGTGGGAACTTAACCCCACAGCACCCCTAATACATTCATCCTAAGACGATTACCTTAAATTAAATGTGTAAATTTTTATAACTCTTAAAAATATTTATTTTACCCATTTATTAAAAGACAAACTAAACAAACAAATAAATTATCAAAATTTAATTTCGGCTCAACAGAATAAAAATCATGCTCCTACGTATCCTCAAGTGCAATGAGGAATTCAAAGCTAAGTTGTTCTTTAGAAAACGATTGTGGGTTGATTATTTTTAATTTTCAAAAGATTTTTGTTTTGAAAATTCATTTGATTTTTTTTTAAGAAAAGAAAGAATCGTCAAGCTGTCGTAACTAAGACAATTCTAAAAGTTACAGGATTAACAAGCTATCGCAGCTCAGCTAATCCAATTTTTATTTTCTTAATAAGACTCAAACATTGGATTCTCTTTTTTTTTATAAAACGAACCATCAAGTTGTCACAACTCATACGATTCTAAAAGCCACAAGATTAACAAGCTGTCACAACTCAGTTATTCCCGTTTTATAAAAAGAAGACTTTCATTTAAAAAAAAATTAGTACAAGGTCACTATTTAAAACAAATATTAATAAGATAACAAACATGTCAATAAATAAAAAACAAAGTAAAACAAAAATATTATTATAAAAAAAATGCCACTCCTTATTTATAAAGATCCATTCCACTAAAATGACAAAATTTTGCACATCAGGCCCACTCAATGTTTGTTTTTTTTTAACTAAATTAACAAGGAAAAAATAAAAATAAAAATAAAAGAAGGATAAAAGGATGATCAGCCCACCACATAGGCCCAAATGCAAATAGTAAAGCTATGTCAGCAACTAATGACTCTAATAAACACAAAAGGGTGGTCAGTCTTTTAACACAATAAAGCCCATGCAAATTAAGACTAAAAAATGTATAAAAAAAAAACAAAAGATGATCAACCCAAAACAAAATAAAGCCCATATTCAAATAAAAAAAATTAATGAATCAAATAAAACAAAATAAGACATTTAGTCTCTCTGGAACAAATTCCACGAACAGAACAGAAGGTTAGGGTAGGAACCGAAAAACTCAAGAACAAGGAGGTTGAGGTATGGTGGCTCAAGGCTGGTGGGTGACTTCGTGGTGGCTACGGATCGGAGGGATGGAGGCTGTGGGTGTCACGTGGTGGGTCTCGGTGTGGAGGTGGCTGTTTGCTTGGAGCCGTGGTGGTACTTGGGGTGCGAATGGAGGTTTGCAGCGGTATGGTGGAGACGGGTTATGACGGTGGGGTCCGAGGTGGGGGGTGTGAGGTGGCTCACGTGGCGTGATTGGATGGTCGGATCTACGGTGGGTGTGGGTGGCTTTGGCGGTTCGCGTGGAGGATGGTGGGGGTCCGAGGTGGCTTCGGGGTGTGGGCTAGTTGGAGGTTTGGGTGGTTTGATGGGGGGTTACGGTTGGGTGTTGAGATTGGTGGGGGTGGTTCACGGCTGGCTACGGTGGAGGGAGGTTCTGTTTTCCTTTTTTTTGGTTGTGGGGTGATTCTGTCTTGGTGTTGAGCTTGTTGTTAGAAATTGGTTGCTGAGTTAGGAATGGTCATGGGGTTTAGATTGCTGTAGTGGTTGTGTACGGGGTGGATATGGAGTTGCTGCTTATGGTTGAAAGATGGATGAATGAGATGAGGTTTGAGTACTTTGTGGGTTGGTGATGGAGTTGTGAGATGGGTGTAGTTCAGTGGTGATTATTGTTTGGGGGAAGTTCAAAATTTTCATACTCAGGCGATGAGAAAAAAAAAATTCTTTACCTTCCACTGAAGAAATTTTCCTTCTCTTCCTCTCTACCTCACTCTCTTTGCCTTCTCTGTTTTTTATCTTTCAGAAAATTTTTCCTGAAGAAGGCCAACCCCCTCAAATTCTCACATTCCTTCTTATATAACTAAACTCTGTGTGAATGCAGACAAAATGTATGGGGAACAAAAGCTGTGTGTTTTCTGCGATGGAGGCACTGCCCCAAGTAATGGGGAGCACACAGCAATGTCCCTGCTGTGGTGTTGTGTGTATGGAAAATGCCAAGGAGTAGTGGGGTGTCATTACTTTGTGTATGGGGTAGACCTAGTTTTCATCCCTCGATTGAAATTTCTAACCCATTCTTGATCTGATTTGTTAATTAGAGGATTGCCATTAAATCATCAAATCAATGATATTGAACTTATATTCCTTTTGATTGAAGCATTTTGTAATAAACTGTGTGATTTCACAAGTATGAAAGAAACAAACAAGATAAAAGAAAGTAGAAGAATAAGAGAGAAGAAAAGAAAGAGAAAGGTACTTTTATTTATTTGAATGTTCACAAACACATAAAGGCATTGAGAATGATAAAGAATACAAAAGGATGACACAGACAAAGCGAAAAGTAATTGCCCCAGTTAGGATTCCTTCATTCTCTTTAGATATGACCAAATTCTCAGATGGATATTACAACCATTGACTGCCAATGATACAAATCCTCTTCCATTGATCACCGCTCAAAATTTGCCCCAGTTTTTCTCTTTCATTACTGCTCAAAATTGCCCTAGTTTTTTTTGCGTTTCCTTTATGTTGTCCTAGTGAGCCCTTCAGGTGAAATCTCCTATGAGAGCCTTTGCCGACTTTACTTTTGCCTACTTTAAATGCCCTAACTTTTGCTTAGGCCGCCTTTGCGGGTTTTCGACCTAACAGGTTTCTTTTTTTTTCTTTCTTTTCTTTCTTCCCTTTTTTTTTATGCATAGAACTTCTTGACTGCATCAGCATTCGTCGGCCTTGGCAATTCATTTCCATCCATATCTGTCAAAACTAAGGCTCCTCCAGAGAATGTTTGCTTAACAATGTAAGGCCCCTCATAACTCGGTGCCCATTTGCCTCGGGCGTCTTCTTGGTTTGGAAGTTTTTTCTTCAAAACCAAATCACCTGCTTGAAACTCCCTAGGGCGTACTTTCTTGTTGAAAGCTCTTGCCATTCTTCTTTGGTATAGTTGCCTATGACAAATGGCCTTTAATCGCTTTTCTTCAATTATGTTTAACTGCTCATACCGAGTTTTTATCCATTTTGCCTCTTCTAACTCGGCTTCCATCAACACTCTTAAGGATGGGATTTCAACCTCTATAGGGGATACTGCTTCCATGCCATATACCAGGGGAAATGGTGTTGCCCCAGTGCTAGATCGGATATTAGTGCGATATGCGTAGAGAGCATAGGGGAGTATCTCATGCCATTCTCTGTAATTGACCACCATTTTGGCTACTATCTTCTTGATATTCTTATTTGTTGCTTCTACCGCACCATTCATCTGAGGTCTGTAAGGAGCAGAATTGCGATGCTTGATCTTAAACCTCTCACATAGATTCTTAATTTCGGCGCTATTGAGATTTGGGGCATTATCTGTAATAATCCTTTCCAAGATTCTATATCGACAGATGATGTTTGCCCTCAAGAACTTGAGAACAACCTTTTGAGTGACCTTGGCATAGGAAGCAACCTCTACCCACTTGGTGAAGTAATCAATTGCTACCAGGATAAACCTATGGCCATTAGAAGCCTTTGGATTTATTGGCCCAATAACATCGATTCCCCATATCGAAAAAGGTCAGGGTGCCACCATATTATGCAATGGGACAGGAGGTGCATTAATGCAGTCAGCGTATGCTTGACATTTATGACACTTTCGAACATATCCTATGCAATCAGATTCCATAGTGGACCAGTAATAACCACATCGTAGGATTTGGCGAGCCATCATGATACCATTGGTGTAACACCCTTGTGGGGATGTCACATATATAAAGAAAGATAAATAAAATCTACCCAAGTTGTAAAATATTTATTACGTACTAATACGGGTTGTAAAATAGTTCATGTTAAATAGAATATTATTAAATAAAATAATGCGGAAACATGACATAAACAAAATAACATCACTCATAATATACATATGGTCCAAGTTATAAGTTATACAAATAATTTACAACTATTTAAACAGAAACAGTAAAGAAAAACGATAAAGAGTCAATATATACATACGCTGACGAGTCCAAAAACACACATCATAAATATTTAATCCTCTGATGGATCATTCTCAGGAAACTCATCAGAAGATAAATATCCAGGATGTCTCGACTCTCGGCGGAAACGAGACCGCGCAGTCGTTACGAGTGTCATCTCACTAGGCTCAGTGGATACACCACCCCAATGATGCCTAATGGATAAAGGTAACTCTAAGTGCAGAAACATAGTAGTCGTCATCACTGGCTCTTCATCAAACCTATGACGTAGGGACACAGTCAGCCATCCCACATACGTCACGGAGTCTCTGTCTCCTCGCATATGCCAAGCTAACGATCCACCGTGAAACTCGAGTGTCACAAACCCCAAAAATCCTGGCACCGCCATACCCAAACTAATCAGTCCAATGGATATGGATGATCAGATGGTTCTCGGTCTTCGTACTGATCTTCGGCTTGTTGCTCTTCTTCTTCAGGATACAAAATCTCAAGAGGCTGGTCCTCTTCCTCAAACTCTTTAACACGTAAAATAAATATACAGAAAACACATACAATAAAGAGGTAAGACAATCTAAAATCATCACAAACATGGCAAATAAGAAAATGACAAACAACAGATATACAGTTCATGCAATATGAAAAGCTATAACAGTAATTTAATAACAGTATAGTGTAAAGATCTAATTATCATAACAACACATGATATCACAGATAAAACAATAACACATACAATATAATATCACAGATAAAATAAATTCAGAAACAGACAATTTCTCAGAACAATAACCAAATAAATAAATAAACAGATAAAATAAATAATGTTCAAGATATAATTAAATGCAAAATGACACGATCCTACTCCATGGAGCTAAAACATATATAGATATCAGAGAGAATGACTCGTAAAATCCATTAGTACCACGGCTGCCCAACCAAACTATTACGTTGTCACACGTTGCGTCTATAGCCCCACGTCACATGGAATCCATCATCCAAGGCGTAGTGTAGTTCACGGTCTCACGTTGTGACACTACAGGCAATGTACTAATTGACTTTACGAAATCTCGATTAAATATAGTGCGTGTCGAGTTCATTAGTGTGCTATCGGTTACCACGGCCCAGCGGAGCGACCGACTGTCCATATATGCGATCCCGTACACTAACGTCTCCAAGTTCATAAAGACAATGAACCACACTACGTTTATCGCATCGACAACACGATGTGATTCACCTCGTCAACCAATCCACCAAAAATTGACATAATCTCAATTTATCAAGATATCCTCAAAGATAAAAGATACAGTAAGTCCCATCGGACAAATACTGTTCCAAAGCCTGTACGGGTTCACCTCATAGCCCGACAGCAGAAAAGAGAAAAAAAACAAAAAGTACCGTTTTGGTCAATCGCGTAGAAATTTTATCGCGTTTTCACAATCTCGTTATTTTTACAAACGTTTTTAAATCGCGTAAATATATTTTTCTGTTTTTAAAATCGTGTAGAGTTTTCAATACGTTTTCTTAATCGCGTAAGGTTTTTAAATCATTTTCTGGTCCAAATCCCTTAAAAATTACTGTTTAAATAAACAGAAATAATAAATAATACGTTTAAACTACGTAAAATATTTTTCATACCGTATACTGTCTTTTGGACATCTTTTCTATCTTAATTGCCCGTTTTTACTAAAAATTGACAGTATTTTGTTTAGAAAATTATATTAATGGTTTCCTAATTTTACCGTAAAAATTCTATTTATTTCATTTTTAACTGTATAATTTAATCCTTTTGAAAACCACTAACATGCTTCAAAATAAAGTATGAGCTATATGTTAGAAATTTTTGAAAGTTACTGTATTTCATTTCTAACAGTAAAATTATTACTTTTAATCCTTAAACCTAATTCTAATCAATTTGTTTCTTTAAAATTTATTGTAAAAAAAATTCTTTTTAACATATATTGCATCTTTATACTTGAAAATGGTTTGGAATTGATTTTAGAAATCATGAATTCTTGGTTTGGCATGTTGGCCGAAATATATATTTGGGTCATTTGATTTCTAAATTCATTTTCCTTGATCTAAACAATTCTATCTCTTGTTAATTTTCCTAGGTTAATTAAATTACACTTTAGGAAATTAGTGAGAACATTTTGGTTCTCTTTTTGGTTAATGGTCATGAGCCTTGGTGTGGTGTTCTTTAGAACACTCATGCATTTCGTTAGCATGTTATTCACATCCTATACATTATCATGCATTTCTAACACATACCAATTATCAAAGCTAGTAGACATGCAAAATAAAGCTTGTAGACATGCAAAATAAAGCTTGTAGACATGCAAATTCAAAGCTTGTAGACATGCATCTTCATACAAATTATTACAAATACCAAATAGGAAAGCTACTAACAAACTGATGCAAACCAAGAATGATGTCCAATTTAAGGCCAAATTGATTTTTTATGAAAATTTTATTTTCATTAGTGGGGAATCTGTTGAATTGTTTTGGCTTTATCTTACGCTACAGAACTCCAATTGATGCATTCTTTAGTTCGTTGGAAAGATAAGGAAATTATCTACAAATTATATTTCAAGCTTCTTGAAATATAATCATGTAGAAATTCGGATCTATCCTTGAGTGACCAACCAAAATTGTGATGAAGAAGAAAATAATCAAATGGACAAGACAAGGAATGGAAGGTAGGCGCCACAATTCCAAGGGGAATTGATAAGCCAAGGTGAAGATCGCCACAAGGGTCTTGGACTCTTGATAAGATCGAAGGGGTTGGCTCAATGAAGAACCTAAGAGAGGCTAAACACTCTCACAATTGGACAAACCCAAATTGAACATCCAAGTTCTTTTTTTTCATTCATCATAGATGTGTACATATATAGAGTTTAGGGGCTGCATACGTCATGCAAACAAAAGGTCACTATAAAGTGACTAAAACCCCTCATAAAAGAAATAACTAATCCACTAAGTGGCTAATTAAAACAACTAATGACAATTAAGTGGATAATAAAAGTGGTTCATGACTTCTAAAAAGGAGTTACCTAGGCATGCAAGCCAAAGGTTGCCCTCCCAAGAAGCTTAATAAAAATGTGCACCATCCACACACAAAGTTTATTATACTTTATTTAATAGAAATAAACTAGAAAACTCCGTCCAAAAATTCGTCTTAAACTTCCAGCCCATTTTTCACCATGATAGAAGCTGAATCTGGTCAAGAAGCTTGAAATATAATTTGTAGATAATTTCCTTATCTTTCCAACGAACTAAAGAATGCATCAATTGGAGTTCTGTAGCGTAAGATAAAGCCAAAACAATTCAACAGATTCCCCACTAATGAAAATAAAATTTTCATAAAAAATCAATTTGGCCTTAAATTGGACATCATTCTTGGTTTGCATCACAAACACAAACAAGGAATCCTTATGGATTCTACAATCATAACAATCAATCTCCATCTTCTTACCACCACCCATGGATGATAAGATTAGTCTTCCTATTACCTTAAATGAAGACAAAAACTCTTTCACACCTTTCCTAGGGTTTCGGTTTTCACTTCCACACCTCCTCTAGATTTCGGTTTTCCTCCTTCAAAACCTATCAAACTTAAACAAAAATCTACAAGTTACTAACCATAAAAAGAGAGCTTAAACCATGGAGAGATCATGGCTTGGAACTTTGAAAAAGAGTTTAGAAATAGAAAACTAGAAATTTCACCTTCTAGGTAAAATTTTCCAAGTAGGTTTCCAAGCTTCAAATGAAAGATTTTGCAAGAACTCTTAACTAGAGATGTTCTTAGAATTGTGTTTAGGTTTAGGAAACTTGGTTGGATAGAATTTTGGGTGGTTGGATGGTATGGAACAAGGCTTGGCCGAAACTAGCTTCAAGGAAGCTTCAATGGTGTTTAGGGTTTTTGGAAGAGAGAGAAGAGAGAAAATTGCATGAAGATAAAGTGATTATGGCCTTCCTAAGGTGGCTTGGCCGTAGACTTCACTCCATGCAAGGTGTCATGGATTTGGCTTCATCCAAGCCTTAGAATGGATCAAAGGCCAAGATCAAAACTTGGTTAGCAAGCTTGGCTCCCATTGGTTCATCCTTGCCTTGTCATTAGCCTTAGTCACCATGCTTAGTCACTAATTAACCTAGTCATCAAGCTTAGTCACTTGTTCTAGAGAATTCCTTCACTAATGATGCTTAATTAAGCTACTAACTTAACTGTTTTAACTAAACGTGGGTCTCGCAAAATATTTCCGGGTCCACTGTCATCTAATTATACTGACTAATAAAATAATACAAAATTATTTTATTGGACAGTTAAATCCTAAAAATTAAAAGATTAATTATCGTCTCATTCAGAATTGGGTTTAGTAAAATCCCCCAGTCTAAATAATTAAAACAAGATTTCCCCGGCCCGAAAAAATATTATTTTCCTGTCCCGGAGCAAATCGCACAAAAAGTCCAAATAAAATCACAGACAGTAATATTAAGCACTGTAACATATAGAAAAATTAAAAACAGTACAATCGGGACGTAACGGTCATTTTTTCATTTTTTTCCACGACGAAGCAAATCATCCAAAACGTTCAAATAAAATTACAGACAGTATTGATTGTCTGTATATCTCCCAGAAGAATTAAAACAGTAGCTTAAGAAAATTTTTATTTTACCGTCTCGAAGCAAAATACGTAAAACGATCAAATAAAATTTTAGCCTGTAAAACATATTTGTATTTCATACAGAAAAATAAGAAACAGTAAAATACGGACATAACAGTCATTTACACAAAAGCTTAAAAAACAGCAAACAGAACGTTCGGGACATTTTTCTAAAAATTGGGGTGTTACAATTGGCATGTGTTCCACAAATCCCTTCATGAACTTCTGTTAAGATGGTGAGAGCCTCTTTAGCTTCTATACATCTGAGGAGTATACCATCATAGTTCCTTTTGTACAGTACCTCCCCGTTCAAAAAGAAAGCCATGGAGAGTCGACGGATGGCCTTTTTGTTTGTCTCATTTGCCCCTGATGGGTATTCTCTGAACATAATGTACTGCTTGATATCATGGAACCAGGGCTGGCCGTCTTCTTCTTCCTCAACATTAGAACAGTAAACCGGTTCGTTTTCTGCCCTCACTCGGATGGGCTGCATATTAGTATGAATATCCAGATTGGTCATTACAGCTAAAGTAGCCAGAGCATCTGCGAATTAGTTCTTATCTCGGGTTAAGTGTGAAAAGGTAATCCCTTCAAACTTCTCGACCAACTGCATCAAATATTTCTGGTATGGAATCAACTTTGGATCCTTAGTCTGCCATATTCCCCATTCACTTGATAGATTATCAGTGCTGAATCTCCATATACTTGTAGTTCTTTCACTCCCAATTCTATTGCAACTTTCAATCCTTGAGCACACACTTCATACTCGGCAACAATATTGGTGCAATCGAACTCTAACTTGATGGCGACAGGGTATTGTTTCCCACTTGGTGAGGTGACCACTGCCCCTCTGCTACTCCCATACATATTGACTGCTTCATCAAAGTACATCTTCCATATATCTTCTTCATCTGACTCTTCTTCTTCAACTGCTAAAACATCTCCATCGGGGAATTCAGACATCACATGTTATTTGTGATTGAGTGGGTCTCAGCTAAATGATCTGCAATTACGCTCTCTTTGATAGATTTTCGAGTCACGTGCTTTATATCGAACTCAGAAAGAACGACTTGCCATTTGGAGACTCATGTGGAAACATGAGGACTTTCAAATATGTACTTTATCGAGTCCATTATTGAGATTAGCTAAGCTGTATAGTACAACATATATTGTCTCAACCTTCTTGACATCCATGCTAGGGCACAACAAGTCTTCTCGATTGTCATGTAGTGAGACTTACAATCATTGAACTTCTTGCTCAAACAGTAGATGGCATGTTCCTTCCTCCTTGCTTCATCATGTTGCCCTAACTTGCACCCATGGATGTCTGTAATACTGTGAGGTGCCATATCAAAGGACGACCAGGCGTCGGTGGCACCAAAATGGGAGGACTTTGCAAGTAAGTTTTTATCTTCTCAAAAGCTTCCTGACAATGTTCATCCCATTCTCCTGGTTGTTGTTTCTTTAATAGCTTGAAGATCGGCTCGTAGGTGCTAGTCAGATTGGCTATGAACCTAGCGATGTAATTCAGCCTCCCGAGAAAGCTTCTTACCTCTTTTTCCATTTTGGGAGCGGCATCTCTTGTATCGCTTTGACTTTGTCAGGGTCCACTTTGATCCCTTCCTTGCTAATGACGAAACCAAGCAGTTTTCCAGTCGATGCACCAAAAACACACTTTGCGAGGTTTAGCCTTAACTTGTACTTTCTGAGTCTTTTGAACAGTTTTTGCAACACTTCCACGTGGCTTTCCCCTTCTTTGGACTTGGCGACTATGTCATCCACGTATACCTCAATTTCTTTATGCATCATATCATGGAACAAAGCAACCACGGCACGTTGATAAGTGGCCCCAGCATTCTTCAAACCAAATGGCATAACTGTGTAACAAAAAGTCCCCCATGCCGTGAGGAATGTGGTCTTCTCTTTATCATTCGTATCCATGGGAATTTGATTGTATCCAGAATAGCTATCCATGAAAGAGAATCTATGACCTCTTACCGCATTGTCGACGAGGACGTCAATGTGAGGCAATGGGAAATCATCTTTATGGCTAGCTTTGTTCAAATCCCTATAATCCACGCACATCTTGACCTTTCCATCCTTCTTCGGAACGGGGATGATGTTTGCTACCCATTTTGGGTGTTTAGATACTTCCAAAAATCCTGCTTCCAACTGCTTGGTGACTTCCTCTTTGATCTTTAAGGACATTTCCGGGTGCATTCTTCTCAACTTTTGCTTTTTTCGCTTCAGCATTGGGGTATAGCGAGATTTTATGGGAAGCTATGCTCGGATCCAGCCCCGACATATCTCGATAAGACCATGCAAAGACATCCATGTAGTCTCTAATAACTTGATCATGCATTTCCACTCTAGATTATCCACCAATCTTAACTCTTTCTTGTCTTTATCAGTTCCCATATTGATCACCTCCGCTTCTTCTTCATTCAGGCTGAATTCTCTCTCAGACCTTTCTACCAACTTGGCAAACTCCTCAGCAGCGTCCCTTTCTTCATCTGAGTCATAGTAGTCGATATCCATCATTGAATGAGAATCCATTTTTAAGCTTTTGGGAATCTCTTCATGGGACAATAACTCTACAAGATTCAAATCCCTAGAAGATTTATTTATGCCAGATTGGAAATAATTGACAGAAGGAAAATATGGTAACTGACAGGGCTAAGAAAAAAAGATAAGTTGCTAATAGAAAAGAAACAAAACAGCGAATCAACTGAAAAACATAAGTTCATTGCATTGAAATTTGGATAAAAGATCACATGAGCAGTGAAACACACAAAAACACAAAAGTTCATTACATTAAAGCTTAAATAAAGGTTAACATAACTTCGACATCACAAAAGTCTAGGATAACATCATGACTAAACAATTACTTTATGGCAATCACATCAATTAACGCCTCAGATCGCCAATTATCCAGAGGTTTCAAGTTGTCGGAGGGTTGAATAGCATGGTATTCTCCTGAGTCTTCCTCCACATTATTAATGATCAGCTAGACTCGAGGACTGGAGGTTCCATTGATGACTTCGGCAGGGACAGGGAATGTTTCCTTCAAATAAGGAATAGTCTTTTCCATTTTGTTCTTCTCATTGAGAGTCAGGCCTTACTTCATCATACCTTCTAAGGATGCATCATATCCCAGACCACATCTGCTTTTGTTCTCTGGTAGGGTGATTGTAGACTTGGTTCCTTGCAGCTGAATTCCTAAACCTTTCCCGGCTTGATAACCATTCTTTGTCATGATGTGAGTCACAATTTGATGGATGTCTTTAGAAGGTGACTCATCTTTCTCTGCCTTTGATTCCACTAACTAGAAGCTGTGTAGGAAATTCTCCACCTCCAAGTCTGTGTTTTCAACATAAGGCACTGAAGTAGGCTTCATCAATAGGATTTCTTCTTCTCCTCGAATGGTAACCAGACACCCATTATTGATGTACTTCAAGCATTAATGCAAAGTTAAGGGAACAACACCGGCAGCATGGATCCATGGTCTTCCTAAGAGCATAGTATATGTAGGCTCGATCTCCATTACCTGAAACAGTACTTGGAAGCAGCTCAGGCCTATCTCGAGTGGAAGGGTCACTTCTCCTATAATCCCTCTTTTTCTTCCATCAAAAGCTCGCATTGTCATTTCTTGGGGTTTAAGGTCTTCTACGCTCATAGCCAGTTGGGATAAAGTTGTTCTCGGGAGGAAGTTCAAGGCGGAACCCTCATCAATCAAAACTTTTGCAACTACATATCCACGACATTTCAAAGTGATGTGCAAAGCACATAGGTTATTCCCTATTGAACGTACCACTTCTTCCTCAGAGAAAGGGAACACATTGATGTGCCTTATTGGATCCACCATGCTCACTAAGATTTCCGGGGTAACATCTGGCTTCACATAGGCTTCATTTAACACTTTCTGTAGTGCTTTGCAATGGGGTTTAGAACTCATGATAAGTGATAATAGAGAGATCTGGGCTGGGGTTTTTCTGAGTTGTTCTATTACATCATACTCACTTTGCTTCATGATCTTTAGGAACTCTTCTTCGTCATCCTCTTTTGTTTCTAAGAGGCTTGCTTTTCCTTTTCCAGTCTTATCTTCTTGCCCATAGTACCTGCCGCTTCTTGTAATCCCTTCTACGCCTATGACATTCGTCACTGCTTGTGCGGGCTCTACTATCTGTGTAATAGAGGCTGAAGAGGTTTGCCCTATATCACCTTGCGTCTTTACCTTGACATCATACTTCTAGGGTACCGCACGGGAATCACTGTAGAGAAAAGGTGTAGGCTTCTTTATCGCTATGATAACTTTCCCAGAATTTGGGACTTCACTAGTACGCGAAAGTTTGAGGACTAGATGCTCCACAGTACCTATTTCCTTTGTGAGCCATCTTGTTCGAGTAACATTCACTACCCCCAAAGCCATGAATCTCTGCACCTGAGCTTTAAATTCTTGATAGCTTTCAATATCGTGCCCCTTCTCCATATGGTATTCACAGTAAGCTTTAGTATCATACTCAAACCCTACCTCCTTAAAGGTTACTGAAGAACAGTAGCCTGCTTGGACCAGACCTTGGAATATTAACTTCATAGGAGTTCTGACATTTGCTACATTTTGAACTCCTTCCTTGTCCTTTTCTAATGCATTTACAGTCCCCTTCCTATGCTTTGGAATTGGGTTGCTAGTAATGCTAGGCCCTTTCTCCTCTTCAAAGTCCAACTTTCCACAGGCGATCAATTTCCTTACTATTGTTTTAAATACCTCGCAATCTTCAATTGAGTGTCCTGGGTTATCCATATGGAACTTACAAGTTGTATTAGGATTGTACCAAGCTGGGAATGGGAGTACCATAGGGCGAGCAAGGGCACATGCAATCAAGTGCGCATCAAACAATTATTGAAACAAATTGGCATTGGAGATTGGCAGCTTGGGGAAAGGGCGTAGATTCACTGGGGGTCGAGTATACCCTTGGTTTCCTGGGTTTCGAGGTGCGGAAGGACGATTGGTATAGGCAGGATGGGTTGGAGCGTATGGACGTGGTAATGGGACATTGTTGACTTGGTATGAAGTTTGGTAAGCTGGAAAAGTGGCTGG
The DNA here is from genome assembly GCA_029884605.1 of Ormosia emarginata. Classification (NCBI taxonomy): domain Eukaryota; kingdom Viridiplantae; phylum Streptophyta; class Magnoliopsida; order Fabales; family Fabaceae; genus Ormosia; species Ormosia emarginata. Next base: position 2,394,144 of record JAQQTP010000023.1, read on the forward strand.
AGGGGCTTAATAAGAAGGATATGGTTGGGGATTACGAGGGAAGTATGAGTTTTGTTATTGCACATAACTGACATCTGGTTCCTTTTTCTTTACTGGCACCACCTTTTTAGGAAAATTGCTCTCTATACTTCCAGTAGGTAATTTTTCGGCTTTTGCAAGATTCTCAATCCTTTCTCCAGTCACAATCAAGTCCAAAAAATCCTTGTAGGTAGCCCCTGCCATCAGTCCAATAAAAGGTGCTCCTAGGGTCCCCATAAAGTACGAGCTCATTTCTGACGAAGTCAATGGTGGTTGAACCTGAGCTGCCAACATTCTCCACCTTTGGCGTATTGCTTGAAAGTTTCACCAGGTTTCTTCTGCATTGCCCCTAGTTGTTCTAGGGTAGGTGTGGTATCGATGTTAAATCGATATCGCCCCAAGAATTGGCTTATCAGGTCATCCCAGCAAGAAATCCTCGAATGGTCAAGTTGCATGAACCATTCCAAAGTTGGCCCGGTCAGGCTTTCATGGAAGAAATTGATTAGGAATCTTTGATCCCGCGACCAAATAGCCATCTTAGTAATGTAGGTCTTTAGATGGAACTTTGGATTGGTGCTTCCATCGTACTTTGAGAAATCCAGAATTTTGAAGTCCTTAGGGATATTGACTTCAACCTTCGGGCACAATTCATCAATTCCCACTGAGCCATATAAATTAGGGCCTTGAATAGCTTTGATTTGCTCTTGCATCTTTTCAATCAGTTCATCTCTTAACTTTTCTTTTTCTGAGTTGCCGTTAAGGAATATCTTTACTGGCCGCTCATGAGTAACCTCCGCATTGTTATTTCCCCCTTCATGATTTCCATTCATAGAATCGTCCTCTTCATTTACATTGTTGTTTGCATTTGCATTAACTCTAGTGCCAACAGAAGCTCCATTTGTTGTTCTAAGGGTCTCACTTAACTGTTTTAGTAAATCCTTGACCCTTGATTGTCCTTCTGCCATTGTATTGATTCTTTCCCTCATTTCATCTATCTCTTGATTCAAATTTCTTTCTGAACTTGACATCTCTCTTAGCCTAGTTTGCAGCCTTGTTTCATAGGTCCGGGTTTGTGTGATCTGCGTTTTTCGAGGACGAGCAATGGTTCAAAACTAAAAAGATATGATAATCAAATACATTGCTTCATAGCTGAGTACATCATGACCTAGTCGAATAAGACTATTCCCTATCTGAATACACCTTGGCCATCTGTTTCATTTGTCCCATTAGGTCTTTACTGTATTCAATGAAGTTACTGATTTCTATTAGTGTCTCAAAAGGATTAACCATCTTATCGGCCTTCTTCAAATGATATGGGGTATCCGTAATTGCGGAATTAGCTAAACATGCTAATTTTGCAAAGCGACTCTTCCAAAAACACGCTTCTTCCTTCCATCCACTGATGTCGCCTTTTTGTTGTTCCACCTGATTCAACAATTCTTTCATTTTTTCATGTTCTTGTTGTAAGGCCACCTCATATTCTATAATTGTCTCTTTCATGTGGAGTTTCTTGTTTTTTATCACATCTTCATATCGCTCAGATGCCATTTTCATTTGTTGCCTTATTTCTTCTACCAGTCGCATCGCATTACTCTGGGTTAATTTGGCATTCTTGAGCAGCTCCTTGAGTTGTTGGTTTTCAACCATAACTTTGTCTCTTTCTTGTTTTCGAAGCCTAATTCCTTGTTTGCGGCCGCCAAACAATGCTTGGTCTTCAGCAGGTAATCATGTTCCATCTTCATCTTTTTGTTAGCCCCTTCGAGAATGCGGTCCTTTTCAACATTTTCTTGCTTCAAGGCTGTATATTCATGGCAGGTCTCTCTCAACTCAGCTTCCATCTTCTCCCTTTCCTTTTCCATCTTTGTGATCTTAGCTTTCATTTCTTTTGTCTCTTCATTTTCAATCAAGACTGAGGCTGAAGATCCATCAACCAAAGGAATTGTCGAGGCCTTGAATGGCAACTTGATTTCCTGAACTCTGCATTTAACCCATTGGCGGTAACTTTCCTTGGCTGCACAACTTCTAACTTCCAGTTCTTTTCCTCTTCGGATTAATCTGTCCCAAGCGCTTTGGATTTTCTGAAGTGACTCAGTGTTTTCCATGTCATCATAGTAAAGAACAAAAGGGGTTATTTGGACTTCCACGGGTGGTCCCATCATAGGGTAACCAAGTTATCGCTGTACCAAGACTGGATTGTAGTTGATACACCCTCGTGTACCCATGAGGGGTATGTTTGGAAATCCTCCACACTGGTAGATGATAGCCTTATGGTCTGCCCATTCACGACTGCTCTTATTCTTTAGCTGGTACATGTTGGAGTCAACGATAGGACACTCTGTTTTGTATGATCTATTGAAAATATGAGTCGTGAGCCAAACATATAACATCGGCAAGCAACAGAGGATTCTCTTGCCATTCTTTTCGTGGCAAAAGTTCAAGGTGCAATAAACATCTGCGAGAATGGCTGGAACTGGGTTGTTGGTGTTAAACTTGCAAGCTAGGAACACATCAATCGCTGCATAATCCATATAATCATCAATATTAGGGAACAAGACTAGGTCGTAAATGGTGAGGGCCAGCGCATCTATGAAAGCATCCCAATCTCCACTTTTGGCTAAGTGACGCATATGTCCCTCAAGGTATTCTCTTGAAAACCCTTTGGTTCCATTCCTATTCTGTTGCGCACCTTGTAGGTCTCTAGCTTGCACTTTCAGAACATTTGCTACAGTCTGAATGGATGCATAGTATCCTATATAAAAGTATGGCTTTTTACCCTCCAACGACAAACCCAGAATCTGCTCAAATTCTTCCAAAGTGGGGGCTAGCTGGAAATCCTGAAAGGTGAGACATCGAAGAGATAGGTCATAATATTGGGCCACTGCAGTGATCGCTTTCACTTACACATTCACCTCTAACAAATCCAAAATCTTCCCATACTTTGCTGCAAGTGTCAAATGTTGGATCTTCTTTAGCATTCAGCCCATGATCACCAGGCTCTCAGTGTTAACTTTCTTGGCCTTGAGTCGCAGAGTTTTCTTCAAAGTCATATCCTTGTGATCTGATCCCATATTTCTTTCCATCAAAGATACTCACTTCAAATCTTGATTGAGTTTAACGATTCTCTAACAAATTTTCCTGAGGAATGACAAAGAGATTAGAGTGTAGTAAGAAGCATGATGTAAGGATGCAAAGTACTATTATTACATTTTTTTATTTTTTTTAGAATGAATGCAATGATAAATACTGGTCCATTAATAGTGACTTGCATCCCCTTGTTTTTCATAAAAAAAAAACTTTTTCTCTCCTTTTATTTCTAAGTAAAACTTGTCCTTGGGGAGGGTGCGGTTAAGTTTGTCACATTAATGGATCACACTACTTATTATATATATATATATACAAAAGCAATTATGACATGGATAAACTTGAAGGTAAGAAGAAGGTATGCTCCCTTTGTGCCCTAAGGGATTGCCTTAAATTTGAGGAGTTATACCCTAAGGTTCTATGAGTCTTTCTGATTCGTGAGAACTCTCGTTGGGTGGCTCTTCTATTCTAAAGGCCTCTAAAGCTAAGTCCCATTTCATAATGTTGACCATAAACAGTGGGTAAACCTCCAAGTGTGGGACACTTATGAAGAAGGCACACTCTAGATGAGGTTTTCGCAATAACCAAACAGGTTGTACATCCAAAATGGCTACCACTACGCAACCTCTACTTAACTTAGGCTTCACTCAGACCCGGGTATAGGGCCCCACTTGAATGTGTGTGATAAGCGTGTAAGTGCGGTGTGTGTAGAGAGCATACAAACCTTTATAATCCTAAAAACTACCCACATTCTGCAAAACAAACACAAAACAAATTCTAAAAGAGCCTCTATCCTAAGGTTTGCATAATAAATAAATAAAAACAGTTAAAATAGTCAATAAATAATTTAAACAAAATAGAAAAAAAAAAGGGTAAACAAACATATAAATGTCACAAAATTTGCATAACTAACATGGAAAGGCTTGACTCTCAACATCCCCAATGGAGTCGCCAACTGTCGCGACCGTGATTGCGGCGGAATAATGACTTAAATTACAAAAAAATAAGGGAGTCGCCACCAATTTTATTCTCTTTGGGAAAAATTGGAAAACTTAAAAGAGATGGTCTACGTACAAAAACTCAAGTTCGGGAGTCTAATTATGCACAGGGAAGGGTGGGAACTTAACCCCACAGCACCCCTAATACATCTGTCCTAAGACGGTTACCTTAAATTAAATGTGCAAATTTTTATAACTCTTAAAAATATTTATTTTACCCATTTATTAAAAGACAAACTAAACAAACAAATAAATTATCAAAATTTAATTTCGGCTTGACAGAATAAAAATCTTGCTCCTACATATCCTCAGGTGCAATGAGGAATTCAAAGCCACGTCGTTCTTTAGAAAACGATTGTGGGTTGATTATTTTTAATTTTGAAAAGATTTTTGTTTTGAAAATTCATTCGATTTTTTTTTTAGAAAATAAAGAATCTTCAAGCTGTCGCAACTCAGACAATTCTAAAAGTTACAGGATTAACAAGCTGTCACAGCTCAGCTAATCCAATTTTATTTTTCTTAATAAGACTCAAACATTGGATTCTCTTTTTTTTAGAAAACGAACCATCAAGTTGTCACAACTCAGACGATTCTAAAAGCCACAAAATTAATAAGCTGTCACAACTCAGTTAATCCCGTTTTATAAAAAGAAGACTTTCATTTAAAAAACAAATTAGTACAAGGTCACTATTTAAAACAAATATTAATAAGATAACAAACATGTCAATAAATAAAAAACAAAGTAAAACAAAAATATTATTATAAAAAAATGTCACTCCTTATTTATAAAGATCTATTCCACTAAAATGACAGAATTTTGCACATCAAGCCCACTCAATGTTTGTTTTTTTAAAAACTAAATTAACAAGGAAAAAATAAAAATAAAAATAAAAGAAGAATAAAAGGATGATCAGCCCACCACATAGGCCCAAATGTAAATAGTAAAGTTATGTCAGCAACTAATGACTCTAATAAACACAAAAAGGTGGTTAGCATTTTAACACAACAAAGGCCATGCAAATTAAGACAAAAAAGCGTAAAAAAAAAACAAAAGATGACCAGCCCAAAACAAAATAAAGCCCAGATTCAAATAAAAAAAAATTAATCAATCAAATAAAACAAAAGGAGACATTTAGTCTATTTGGAACAGAAGCCACGAACAGAACAGAAGGTTGGGGTGGAAACCGAAAAACTCAAGAACAACGAGGTTGAGGTATGGTGGCTCAAGGCTAGTGGGTGACTTCGTGGTGGCTACGGATCGAAGGGATGGGGGTTGTGGGTGTCGCGCGGTGGGTCTCAGCGTGGAGGTGGCTATTTGCTTGGAGCCGTGGTGGTGCTTGGGGTGCGAATGGAGGTTTGTGGCGGTATGGTGGAGACGGGTTATGACGGTGGGGTCCGAGACGGGTTAATTGATTGAGTTTTGTTATGTTTTGCAAGTTTGGACTCAAATTAGAGTTAATTGATTTTTTCAGCATTATTTGGGTCTTACAATGTTTCTGTATTTCAGCCATATCTTGCGTTCTAGATGTGTAATAATTATGTATCTTACCTTGTAGGAAAGATAAGAGAGAGCTCTACAACTTTCATGAGAGCTCTAGGTTAAATTCGGACATCTAGTGAAGCTAAATGGGCTTGGAAGTCAGAGAATGGGTTTTGTGATTGGAACCTGAACAGTGTGCAGTAATCAGAGCATAACTTGGGCTGTAGGAATTATCTTGGGCTGAAATTTGGACATTTGAAGACCCATATTTACAACTTTT